>OX377202.1:105212197-106663098 GCA_947396885.1 Heligmosomoides polygyrus polygyrus
CTACATTACTGTCTTTTGGCATGCCACTAGAACATTCTACTGCCTACAAAACCAGCAAGCTGCAACCGGAAAGGTTCACACTTTACAAAGCTATCGCGCTCAGAAGACGCCGCGCGCACAATTTAGCACAACAATGGTCATGCTTTCCTCGCACTTACTCGCTCACATCACAGTTCTCGCCACTCTACGTAAAAACGTTCCATTCACATCAAAAGCGCTATCGAATGGTGTCCAACTTGGCCAGATTCCGAAATATTGGCTTTCGGTGACGTCATCGGCCCTCCGCTGCGGCCTTCACCCCGATGAAAATTGTCAAAAAATCGATTTTTCCAAAACTGGCCGAGATTGACACCGTTCGATAGAGCTCATCGAGTTGAAGGTGTCATTGCGAGTGCCGAAAACTCAAAACTGGAAGGAGTAAGGGCGGAAGAATCTTTACTGCTGCCGTCCGCCGCTCTAAAGCGGCAGCTGTAACTAAGGCAGGTAGGCAGCTGGAGAGCTGTAAACGCCTTCTTGTGAAGCACGTTAAGTGATCTGTTAGCCTATGCATTTGTAGGCCGTCAGCTCATCGCCTCTTCACGCAGTGATCGCCTGAAATCGAAAAAAATTGGTTGTACAAGCCTGACCTGCATCTTTGCACCACCGTAACTTTGTCAGTTCTTAGGCCACATCGCTGTGCTTTAGAGAGCTGCTAGAGCTTTTTACTGACTACAAAACCCACAAGCTGCAGCCGGAAGGGTTCACACATGACAGAGTTATCGCGCCCCAAACACGCCCGCGCGTACAATTTGCGAGCGGTCGCGCCCACTCGATTGATAGGTTCGATTCTATATGCATTGTTCGCGGCGCACTCCAGATGCAGGCTGGACAGTCCTAGAGCAGTTCCTGAGTAGGACGGCTAGGGATTTCTGATAAAACTCCTCAAACTCTCACTCTACAAGCTTTCGCGCCCACTCAATTGATAGGTTCGATTCTATATGCATTGTTTACGGCGCACTCCAGATGCAAGCTGGAGAGTCCTAGAGCAGCTCCTGAGTAGAGCGGCTAAGGATTTCTGATAAAACTCCCTAAACGCGCACTCTACAAGCTGTCGCGCTCATTCGATTGATAGGTTCGGTTCTATATGCATTGTTCACGGCGCACTCCAGATGCAAGCTGGACAGTCCTAGAGCAATGCCTGAGTAGGAAGGCTAGGAATTTTCGTTAAAACTCCCCATGCGCTCACTGTTCAAGCTGTCGCTCGCTCTACAGGTTGTCGCTCACACTCGATTGATTCTGCCGGGCCTATATGCATTGTTCAGAGCGCGCGCCATGCCGGCAGTTAGTTCCAAACAGTAGACCATGCTCGTCCGAACGCATGGATAGGCTCCTTCCATCAGCCATCAGCCTAACGTCACTCTGCGAGCGGTCGCGCCCATCGATTGATTCTGCCGGCCTACATGCATTGTTCAGAGCGCGCGCCATGCCGGAAGTTAGTTCCAAACAGTAGGCCATGCTCGTCCGAACGCATGGATAAGCTCCTTCATTCAGTCTAACGTCCAGAAGTTGAGGACGCCGCGCACTAACGCGACTTGCCTCAGACGCGGCGCGTGGCGAGCGGAAAACGGCGCTCTCCGGCGCCCTTTTGCGCCGCTCCTCATCTTTTGCGCCGCTTGTGCTTGTTGGACGCAGCGGCATGTCCGGTACTGTAGAGCCAAATGGGTGTGAGAGTTAAGGCTTCAGCGCATTTTTGGGGCGAAGTGGCGGTCTTCTCCTTAACTAGAGGACAGGGACGCAGAGCTTGTCGCAGCAGTGGCAATAATGATTCACATAATTATTGCCGCCGTTGCTGATTTGCCGCCGATTTGATGCCGCCAGCGGCTGACTGCGTTCCAGCCGATAGCAGCAGTGGCTTGGCGTGGAAATGAATGCGTACTTTAAACTATACGATTGATGCCCCATTCAGCTTATGCTTTCTCACGTGTTGTATTACCATAGGTTGCCCGGAAAGTTCTCAGCGTTTTGAGTGTTGCATTTTGAACTACAATAACTTTGTCAAATTTTATCGTTTTTAGTTTAAATAAACACCTTCAACCCTTGTTTCAATACTTCTGTGCCACGCAAGTTTGATATGATGGAACGTTTACTTCGGCCTGACGTTTCGACAATTTCGTCGTTTTCAAAGGCCTGAAAGAAGTTCGAAGCCTAGGATCAGGAACTCATCTCGGCAAAGACTTAGGCTTTCACTCAGCCAGTTTCAACGAATTCCTAAGAGCGCCAAGGTGAATCCTACTGAAGCAAACCGAACCCACCATTGTTCCACCAGTACTGAGTGAAAGCTCAGTTATTGGATCACCATAGAGCAAATGAGACCTACCAAGTATAAATCTGCAGTGATGTTGAGCTACAGAAGTACTTGGTTTTGGAATCCTCAGTGTATACCTTCAACCCTTATTTGGTGTCATATCCCACACAACGGAATGAACGGCAAAAAGTCGCTTGTGATCGAAATGCACTCTTTTCGGTTGTTCATCGTTAGGTTTCGTTCTCGAACCCAAAAAGCCTCTAGCCTCTAGAACGGGAATCCTCAATGTATACCTTCAACCCTTATTTCGTTCAATTCTTGAATAGTGGTTTGTGAAACGTGTGGGAGGGCGCTATCATGCAACAGAATCGGACCTCTTCTGTTGATTCATCCTGCCTGAAATTCTTATGATATACTTATAATTACTATGATTTCAGAAGTGACTTGTGTCAATACTTTAAAAAGGGGAATGCGCTTGTTCCCGTAAGTGATTTTTTCCGCTTTATTTGCATATATGCATATGCAAATACATTTAGCACATAACAAAGTGTTATTTACCTAAACAATATAAATGTATACATACGTGTCAAATATTGAATTATGTTTGTGAATTTTTGTGAATTTCTGAAGTTCTGGTTGTGAAGCTAAGTGTGAAACTAATAAAATATTACTAGTTAATAAAGATGGTGTTTCTAAATGGTTCACAAAAGCAGAGGGAAATAAGACCCTTGCAGAGTCGGCTGTGGTGGACGGCAGACAATGCTTTAAGATAATAGTGTCCACTTCTGCGGGGGACCTTCCTATCCTTAGAGCATTGGTCGCCGCCCGCCACAGCCGACTCTGCAAGAGTTCGTCTTCCTGCACAATAGCAACACAATAGCGTGCTGCAAGCGTGGCCCACGAGCGAGGCCCACGGCTGAAACCGCCAGTGCAGCTGAGCTTGCAGCACGATGGCACCCGAACGCAGCACAATAGCAGCACGTGCTGCAAACGCGCTGTACAACCCAGCACAATAGGGTTTATTCTCGAGCGGTAACTCGAATACTGGTGCGTTTGTTCACCGTTAGTGACGCCTAAATGCCTGAGTGGGTAAACACTCGTCCCGCACCAGCTAAGAAGCCGCAGGAAATTCTCGGACCAATTCTGCCGGCCTTTCGGTAGTAGCAGGTGAGGAAAGCGGTTAGCAGCACTCAGTGGCTTATCCGAACGGCTAGCTGTTTACTCTTTGAAGCGCCACTGACACGTCTATTACCTGCTTTACTCGTCTCATCAATCTGGTATTTTATTAAGAACATTGTGCCACCGCAAATATTTTCTAATAGCGCAACCAACTCTTCTTGTGAAAGCTTGCAGCCTTTAGAAGAAGTACTTGTGTAAGATCGAAGCCTCGGGGCTCCGGATAGAAGGTCTTTAGTTGCTATTAATGTATCCCTGATGCTGCGCCTTAGCGGTGACTAGTATGCCTTAGTTCCACGGATATTTCCTGCCGTTCGACGAATGCTTGTTACGACCGACCTAACTTAGTAGAATTGGAGAAAAGTTTTCAATTAACGATCAGTTTACTGTGTGGACATATTTCCAAAGAGACCACAAAGGATCAGTTCATCCATTAAAGAGTTACTCCTGAAGAAAACGAGATAGTATAAAAAACTGGAGGAGAGACCATCGTCAAAGATTGGAAAAAAGGAAGCTAATACCGAAAGAGAGTGTAAGAGAGAGAGCATCATTGCGACTATAACCTGAAGGAAAATGAGGAAAAAAGAGAAACAAATGCGTAGGAAGGGGAAGGTGGAGGCCGGCGACCTCAGCGGTGGCAATCCTCTAAACCTTTGAGAGCTCCTTTTATACGGTCGTAGGAGCGCTGGCCTAGCAGTTGTCTGAAGTCTTTTCTCTAACTTTATTATGGTCTTCTCCAGAGTCCACGGTCAACTGTTGTAGGCTGGTGTGTCATAAATCGTTCTTTGGGGCTCTGGTTTTCAGGTTCAGTCGTCCTTTGTATTTGGGAGCGGATTCGCAGTCATCGCTTGAACACCTTTAATTTACGTTTGATTTCAACGAATGGACGGCAACTGCTTCCTAGTGTCCTTTTAGCTTCTTTGATTTATATTACTTAGAGATAGTGAACGTTGCCCTGGCGTACTTTTGGTGTCCTTAACTTCTTCGATTTAAGGTTACTTTGAACAGATGAACGGCGACTGTCCTTGCACAAACTTCCAGTGTCCTTACACTTGAGGCTTAAATAAAATGAACTGAATTATCCAGAAGTAAATCGATATATACTTGGATTGTACTGCAGCAAAACGATGATGTTGGCGAGGCTCGTCGTACTATTAGGAGCCGCACTTGCGCACTGTCAGCTTGGAACGATTATGATGTGAAGCAAGAACGGCCAACAGCTCTGGCCATTTCGTCAGATAATACAAACCAATTGTTCCTGTTATGCGCCACGTTCTTTTTTCGTTTGCGCGTCTGTTTTATCTAATGGAAGCCCTTGAACGGGTTCAGGAGACAGAATTGAGGCGGCGCCGCATCGCTTTTATACTCCGCCGCCGCAAAACACCACACCTGACGGAATTTTGGGTTACGGTATTCGGCGAATCGCGCCTCTGAGGGGAGGGGCGCGGCGCGGCGCGATCAACCGCGGCAGACTCGGCGTGGGGTGGGAGATTTCACCTCTTCGACCAAACTTCTCCTATTGGGAAGGAGGGGGGGGGGAGGGTATAGGGTGTTGGTCACGAATCTGACATCGTTTTTTGAAGTTACGGGCGATTACGGTAGGTTCGGCTGATCAGGGAGTTTGGGGGAAATTGGTGACCATGACCTTAGCCCGTACCTTCTGTAACCTAGGAACAGAATAGAGATCTGTAGACATTCACGAAGCTTCATATATCACGCTAAAGATATGCTTAGTGCACAGTGACCCTAGAATGCCATATGAGAATAAATTTTGAGTGATTCTTGACGGTGGGGGGTACGTTCCAGCAGTTTTGCTTTTGGTCCCGCACATGTCGCAAAATAAGGAGTGGTTTAGTGCCGTTTGCATTGCACGGGATTCGACTCAATACCACACACACACCAGTTTCAACCGTAGATTGAGCGAACGACTTCTACTCCAGGCTTAAGAGAGGATTCGTCGCTCCCCACAGGAATCCCACGACAAACATTGACAAGACACATTGCGCTGATCAGCCAAAAAATCCTTTCTGTTTTGGTCCCTCAGTGACTCGTGGACCGTTTCCGGAGCACGGGCCGTAGTGCGCAGATGCTCGTGGCCGCGCGTCGCTGACGCTCCCCTTTCTGACTGCAATCGCGCAGCGGCGCGTCAAAATCGGGGCGCGGCGTGACTGGCCGCGCCACGCCGCGGCAGGAGTATAAAAGGCGCCTAATGCAGACACGTGCCCTCTTCTATGACGCCTACTCTATGACGCGTATCTGCTATTTTGAATCTCACCTCAATAATGACTACTAAATTAAACAACCTGAACGTACCTGGAGCGTTCCCCTTTCGCACATTCTCCACACAGCAATAAATTCTGGACCATCAGCCGATAAGCCAACGAATTTGTTAACGTTCTCGTGATCCAGCTTTCGCAGCTGAAAATATGTTGCCTGTGGCAAACGGTGTAAACAGTATCAGTTACCTCTTTTATCGAGTAGTCGCCACTTCTTGCAAAGCGCTTCATAATTTTATGGCGCGACACCCACCTTCACATATACATCCTGTTCCAATCTCTGATAGTGCAGCCTTTTGTAGGCTGTGATTATCACCTTCTCGCCGAGATAGAACCGGATATCAAAGCAGGTATCACCAAGTTCAGAGCTTGTTGCCGTTGACCTTGACGAGATGAGCGAACGGTGGCTTTTTTCAGTAATTGCACTCTTACTCTAAAACAATAAACGCATAATAGTTGTTAGTGTTGCTACTTGGTGCCGTTCGAGGTTGTTATGGTGGACCTTTATTGCCAGGCCTAACGTTTCGACGCTTCCGTCTTCCTCAGAGGCCTGAACGTGGTGCAAATATTAGATATGCGATTTACCCCAACAAGCGCTAGCCCCACTCTAGCGGTTACGCTTTCTTAGAGAAACCACCCATGAAATTTCAAGAGTTGTGGTTTACAGCAGCATTTCACGTTCACACTCTGCCTGCCCAGACCGCTTGTCGCGGCATGCGTCAGTGCCGCGACCTTTCTCGACAAGGACGGCGTTTTTTGCCTTGTAAGCGCCACCCACTTATCGTTAGTTTGTCAGTCTGGAAAACGAAGCTCCTACCGGTCGGAAGGGGCCCTATTCGTGTCGAAATGTGTACATACCACCCATTTTCTCTCGATATAAACCCATGGTGTACCCTCCGACATGACAGACAAAAGTGAAACAAGAGCCACAATATTAGAATAGTAGACATCTTTTTTGAGTTGTATTAGCGCAACACTTGTCATTATTTAATAGAACATATAAATAATCTCAATGAATCACTAAAACCGTTTAGCATATAATGTGATGCAGTTCAAAAAAGAGTAAGACCATTTAAGAAATGAAAAAAGCAGGAAGCAATGTCGTTTCACATAAACTTATACAATTTTCATCTCCAATTGAACATTTTTCGTATCGACTTGGACACTTTTCACGTCAAATTAGACACGCTTACATTAAATGGGATAAATAAACTTCTAAACAAATTTTATGCCTATGATTTCACAAATTGACAGTAAACGTCTCCCAAATCAAAACGAACCTCCTACAGGTTGAAGTGCAGACTCTCCAAGATGATTGGAATAATTTTTGTTCAATTCAGTATAACTTTCTTTGAAATTTTTTAAGTTCAACAACCGGAACATGGAAGTAATTATTTTATAAATTTTTGTAAAAAAAAATAAATAAATAATACAGTGCGTTAAAAGACAAGATCACGCCATGCACTTGAAGAACAACGTCGTGATTTTTTTTTGTTGATAGCGTAAATGCTGCTTACACAAAACATCAGAGTTAGGACATCTGTGTTCTTTGCAACTGTTTTTGTTGTAGCGCTAACAGGTATGAAATTCCATACAAACAGAAAATTTGCTATGAATCGAATCAAAATGACAACGTCTCGGACGATGGCATGGCGCATTCCTTTTTGGCATTAAAAACTGCCTATCTGATTTTTAAAAGAAGCGTTGAGCCATTACTTTTCCTCGAACGAATAGGAGTTTTATACATTCCAAACAATATAGTCACTTATTGGGTAAATGAACTAAAACTTTAAAGAAGGTCGCACTAAATTTTTCCTATTCTGAAAAATATTCTGGTCTTTTCGAAGAGTCCTTAGTTTAATCTGGAAGACGCCCATTTTGATTTGGTAGGTGTTCAGTTTGCTTTCAAAAGCGTTAGGCTTGTTTTGAAACTTTTCAGTTTGACGGTAGAAGTGTCCAATTTGATTTGAAAAGTGTCTCGATAACATGAAGACGGTATAAAACAAAAAATACACGACTTCTTCTCCGGCGACGTATAAACTCAAAATTACAATAAGAAGCAAAAATTTAAACCTTCATCTCTTCCAGTAATAGAGCATATGGAATGTGCCATTCACTCTTCAGTCGCAGCTTCTTGCGTCGGTGGTTTCTGGAGTAGAGTATATGCGGAAATATGGGGTTACCTCTTTAAATAAGACGCTGCACTGTAATTGATCTACCATTTCTGCATGAAAAATGCCAAAACGCACAACACTGGCTGACGATCTAAGCAGGAATTATGTGCACCTTCTATTTTAAAGCAAATATTTTTTAAAGCACAAAGAATTTACTCTGAAATAGAGATGAAGTGAAAAGTTTCGTATCAGGCGCTCTCCACTTATAGTTGAAAAAGCGGCACTATTGTACTTTACGGACTCCAGAGGACGAGGAGAGGTCGAAAAAATTTTTTTCGCCCAAACTTCGCCCAGGGGGTTATTTGGGGTGCTGATCACGAATCTGACATCCGTTTTTCGTTTTACGCCGGAGTACGGTAGGTTACGGTAGGTGCGGGTGACTAAGCCTACTAATGTCATGGTCACCGATTGTGAGCAATCCCATTCTTCTAAGCCATTCCTGGAAATCCGCTGCGTCCATGTTTAGCTTGTCAAAGACGTCCTTCAGCTTGAAGTCGCGCAGTTCTTCCTGGCGGCGATTGTGGAACAGTGCCTGGAGGGCCATGATGCTTGGATTGCTATCTCTCGATAAAGCCTTCGCCTATCGAAGAGTTTCCCGCAAAAATGGTTTCCCGCTGATTTGCGAATTTTCAGGCGATCGCTGCGGGACCGCCTGCATGCTCACCCGTAGCACCACGGATAACCCCTACAGCCAAAGTTTGGGCGAAATCGGTGATTATGACCTTGGCAGCCTTAGTCACCCGCACCTACCGTAACCTACCGTACTCCAGCGTAAAAAGAGAAACGGATGTCAGATTCGTGATCAGCACCCCCAATAACCCCCTGAGCGACGTTTGGGCGAAATCGGTGATAATGACCTCGACAGCCCTAGTCACCGGTACCTACCGTAACCTACCGTAATCGGCCGAAATTTCAAAAACGGATGTCAGATTCGTGATCAGCACCCCAAATAACCCCCCTGGGCGAAGTTTGGGCGAATTTTTTTCGACCTCTCCTCGTTCTCTGGAGTCCGTAAAGTACACATTTAACAGCAACAACTGCAGTGTTCGGTCAATAACAGAGCTTGAAATCTTCAACTTATCTCTTCTTGGAACCTAGGCATGGTAAGTTTTAGCTGTATGTTAATACTGTGCCAAACACGAAGTTGTAGCTGGACGTTATTTCAGCCTAACGTTGCGACTGAACCGTCGTCATCAGAGCCCTGAATGTGGCGCAAGGTTTCTGACGTGCAATCTTCGCGACCAAACACCTTGGGTCGCTAGTAGTGCGCGTAAAAGAACGGACACCTAGCTAGTATAACAATAAGCAATGCGTGTCTGAGAACTGCATTACATGTCCAAACGGTAGTGAAGGAGACTGTTCAAGAGCAGGAGTAATCTACGAAATTGAGTGCATGGACTGTAACGCTAAGTGCGTTGGAGAAACGGGTAGGTCACTAGTAGTGCGCGTAAAAGAACACTTAGCTAGTAAAAGGCGTGGCTCTTTAAGCAGTCCTCTTGGTAGGCATAACTGCATGCGCATGATGGTAACGACTACAAAGTCAAATGTACAATTCTGGCCATTGAAGAGCAAGTGTCTGCAAGGAAAGCATTAGAGGCATTCTGGATTTTTACCAATAATCCAGCAATGAACAACCGGAATGAGTGTCTGTCCATCACAAGTGAATTTCTTCCTTTTGTTCCTCATTGCGACCTCTAGAACGACCAGTAGGCGGTGGGCACGTCATAGAATGATTCCTTATACGGTGACTCCACAGTACAACTTAATCGCCTTGCTGGCCTAGTGACGACAGGGCCCAGCTGTGGTGGATTCATGATTGAGTTTAGCTTTTCCATTCAGGTTCTGTGTGAGAGGTCTAAGACTAACGTTGGAACCGCTAGAGCGTTTAAGGCGTTTGATCGCATAGATTGCACGTTAGAAACTTTGCACCACTTCTAGGCCTCTGATGACGACGGTTCAGTCGAACGTAGGCCGAAATAAAGTCCTCCCACAACCTCGTGTTAAGCACAGTATTAGCATACAGCAGAAATTAAAATCTTCATTTGCAACCTGTTAAAAGTGACTCAAATGATTTTTTGCCGCAGTTACACATTAACGGATTACATGAGTATTCCAGTGGTTTGTCGAGATCAAGGACTCATGGTTTCCAAGAACGCCTGAAAGGCAGATCGCACTTTGATATCCAGAATCTTTGCACAAATGGCGGCAAGTG
Source organism: Heligmosomoides polygyrus polygyrus (assembly GCA_947396885.1). Classification (NCBI taxonomy): domain Eukaryota; kingdom Metazoa; phylum Nematoda; class Chromadorea; order Rhabditida; family Heligmosomidae; genus Heligmosomoides; species Heligmosomoides polygyrus. The sequence continues at coordinate 105,222,320 of OX377202.1, forward strand.
ATCCCGTGATTTTTTTTTGAGATACCTCTGACAATGTATAGAATCTACAAGCTCAGGCTCCACTCCATTTATTCTTGCCAAACCTTAGATTACAGCAAGTTTTCTTAAACATTAGTACCTTCAGAAGGATGTGTGTAGCGCAGTCGGGGTAGGTGCCGGCTGTCGCGCGCACCCGATACCGGGTTCCTAGTCGGATTTCTCGCCCAGGGAAATCCAGCCACTCTTTTGGTCCTTCCGGGCTGGTGAATTGAAAACAAACTTATCCATGAAGGATAAAGTGCTGACCTGTTCATCGTTTGGTCGCCGCAAGTCATTTTTATGGACAAATAATAGGAAGTTACAGCGAAAGTTTGATGACTTACTAAGCAGATACCGAGAGAGACTACTTAGACCGACTAGCTCCTTTCATCATTGTGACCACTGCGCTACTGCAGGCGGCGGTGCCTCCCAAAAACAGGGTTACAGTGGTGGAAGACGTTGCTATTTCTGAAAACGTTCGCTCGGTTTTAGAACTGGGTCCTAGCTTTTCACCGTCCAGGCCAATATCAGCGGTGGTTTCGCGCACTATTGTCGAAAATCTCCAGTGCTTGCAAGACCGGCTTAGACATCGAGCCAAACTAGAGAGGGAGGGGGGTCAACGTCCTAGTAACGCCATAATGTCCGCAGTCGCACCTCCCTTTCCGCACACCACCTACAGGCAGCAGGAACCAGACAGCTGCTTCGATGTTAAGTTCCAGCTATTCTCAATGGGCCTATTTAACATTCTTCGCCATTACAATAAAACGCGGTTCTTGTCCAACCTTACGCCTAGCCAAAACCGAGGAATCCGTGAAATACGGGATCTCATTCGGTCTAACACAATACGGCTGTCTGTAAGTGACAAAGGGGGCAAATTTGTTGTCATGCCACAACGGTTGGACAAGGCTATAACCGAAATGCACCTACGCGATGCCTCCCTATACCAACCTTCCTCTCTCAAAGAGTTTTCGGCTCAATGCCACAAACTAAACAATATCTGGGTTTCCACAGCTAACTATGCTAACTTACCATCTTCTATTATATCCCGCCTAAAAATTGACGCGCCTTCCTGCCCGGTTCTATATCTCCTCATAAAAACTCATAAACTCTCTAGCGACGATTTGTCATCTTCTCGATAAACTCTCTAGCGACGATTTTTCATCTTCTCGCCTTCCAATTTTAAGGTTCGGCCTATTATAAGCTGCGTAGGGGGACCCACCGATAGGATTTCTTGGTTTTTGAATCTAATTCTGGTTCAACTCCTTAAATATATCCCTGCTCATCTTAGCAACACTCATATGTTCTTGGACCACCTCCGCAATGCTATGCTTAGAAAAAGCTGCGCATTTGAGTCATTCGACGTTGAAGCTTTGTACACCAACATATCAGATGACTCCGCCATGCAAGCTGTCTTCGAACTCTTGACTCAACACCAACAAAGCCTTTGCTTGCATGGTCTTTCCGCTCCTGCTTTTATGACACTTCTTAAAGAGTGTCTCAGGTGCACCATTTTTAAGTGGTCGGGAAATTACTACAGGCAGACTAGGGGATTAGCCATGGGACAGCGATTGGCACCTGTTCTTGCCATTGCCTTTATGGCTAAAATTGAGAGCCCCATCCTGAGTCGATTACCTATGCTATACTGCAGGTATATCGACGACTGCTTTGTGATTTGCTCCACACAACAGGAAATGGATAAGTGTTTCGAACTATTGAACAATCAGTCTCGAAACATAAGGCTCACCAGGGAAAAGCCTAAAAATAATTGGCTCTCGTTCCTAAATGTCGAAGTCTCCATTGCTAATGGATCCTATAGAACAAGGTGGTATCGCAAGCCTTCCAACAGAAACATTCTAGTTCATTACTGTTCCTCACACCCCATTCAGACTAAACGGGCGGTAGTCCGTAACATGTTTCGGACAGCAAAAGAGGTCTGCACGGGTGCCATGGAAAGACAATACTCCATCAATAAGGAGCGCGATATAGCTGTATCGAATGGGTATACCCCCTAGGTACTTTCACGAGGGGCCACAGCGGTAACATCACCTGTTCAGGAGTCTCCGGAGACTCTAGGGATAACAAAATAGCATTCTGTATGCCTTTCCTCTCCGATGAGGTTAGCAAAGCCGTAAGGCTCTGCCTGAGGAGATGTGACCTAGACATGCAGGTCTCGCTGGTAGAAATACCACCTGACACTTTGAGGAAGCAGCTTGTCAGGAACCGCATATACGACCAAGAGTGCGTGACCCCTAACTGTGTAGTTTGCCCTTGGGGAAATCGGGTGGCTGCAGCAAGAGTGGGACCATCTACTTAACCTCGTGCTGCGCCTGTGGCGACCAATACGTTGGAGAGACGGCGCGACCCCTCTACATTCGAATCAAGGAACATCTGCAGGGCAAATCCAAGTCGCGGCTCTCCACCCCACTGGACACCTACCGGGTTGAAAGGCATGCAGGTGAAGACTTCGAAATTTCGGTAAAAATTCTGGGTCTGGAATCGACATTACTGCGCGTAAGACACTGGAGACCTTTTGGATCCTTTCTAAAAACCCAAAAATTAACCGGAAAGAAGAATGTCTCGCTATCACCAGCGAACTTTCCCCGTTTTTGGGACTCTGTGGGCTGACCTAGGCTTGGGCCACGGTCTGAACTAGGTCAGTGCGAGGGCAGTCACTGCCCTATATAAACCAATACCTCCAAACACAGGCACGACTTAAATACCGACTGCCTAGCTTGTGGTCTCACAACCATCCACTTCTGTGGATCTACCTAAGGTCGGTTCTTTGCACTTAATCTCTCTGGTTTGCTGAGTAGTACTTCATCAACTTTCCTGTAAGGTTTTGTCGAGGGATTTGATCGTTCAACTTTGTGAATGCTCTGTCTCATTTAGGCCCTTGAAGAAGGCGATTTTGCCGAAACGTCGGCCAATAAACGGATTTCCCAATCTCGAGTGGCTAATCAGTATCAACAAACAACAAAGGACAAATAATACCCGTTCAAATCGCCTCTACGACATCACGTAGAAGTAGAGTGCGCAGCGCATCCGAAAAGGCATTGACTGACGCCGTACTTCCTTTATCCTTTTTACTCTCAGAAAGTTCAGTAAATTGTTAAACAATAGTGAGCACTTACAACGCCTACCCGTTCAAAATACTCATGGATTTTCTTTCGTGGCTGCAGAAAGATATTTTGTTAATCTTCCTGTTATAAATGTTTACTGTTTTTCTTCATCCCGCCTTGATGTGTATCATGTTCGGATTTTCGTTTTGTTAATCTCCTCTTCAAATTCCTATTGTGCTATTTTTCACGGCAACAGATAAAAGGTAAACATTGGAAAAACTCACATGCACAGATAGACGAGGAAAACGATGGTGATAATGACTAGTAGTAGGACTATGACAGCTGCGACGATAAAATAGGGCAAATATCTGACAAGCGCAGGAACCGGACAATCCAGTCCAGAATATCCACACAGAGGAACAGAGAGCGGCCTTAAGTGAGAAGGAGATCTTCTCAAGAAACTGGTTCAAATTGGTTGTTGTCAAGTGCTGACTACTACAAAAAAGTGAACATTAAGAGGCATATAAAAACATTAGAGAACGCGTAGGAGACTGAGAGAAGTTCGTGATTCTTTCAAGATGCTATCCGGAACGATATAAGCTGACGTTTCGCAGTTTTATAAGATTCTGCCTTCGGTAACAAAAGGTGATCCCAAAGAGACTTACTACCGCATTTCTGAACTCATATTTAGCTCTAAAAATCCGTTTTGACCTAAATGAGCAGGTTTATGGTCCCTTCACACAATTGGCGAAAAACGATTTGGTTGTGTTATCAGTATTCAGTGAGGAACACACTCCTAGGAGTGTTTCTGTGTGTCTTATACATCGTAGTAAATAATGATAACATACTATTCAATTTAACCTCCATACAGACCTCTGTCCTGATCATGAAATGACAAAACGCAGATGGTAATGGTACATTTTCAACGAGGTGCGAAAAAACATTGTTAAAATTTCTTTAAAGTTTTTGTATTAAACTTTGCAGGATTATTTTTGTGCATATTTGCTTTTTTAGTGTAATTTCTTATTACCAGTAAGTATTTCTTGATTGCAGGTGGTCACGTGATGGTTTCTGGCAGCAATACAAGCAGCGAGGATTTCTCCTCATTGGCTTCTGTTGATGCTGGTGTCAAGATTAGTCAGAAGAGGTACTTCAACGACATATAGACGTTAAATATAATAGTACATTGTTATTATTTTCTTCGCGACTAATGTGACTTCGATATAGATTCCTGGCATGTCAATGTTTCCCTGGTTTCTTTAAAGGACCTCTCTCCTTCTTAAGGAGTTGCGTGGTGGTATTTACTCCTTTGTGACATTCCTTCTCTGTGTAATCGTTTCAGGGCAGGAACGAAGCGGTTTCAAGCCCTTTTATTTTTATTTCTTTTTGCTGATCCTTTGCTGTTTATATGTTTATAAACAGTTATGCTTTCGTATTCTGGTAAAGAAAGTAATTGCATGGCTCAATTCTCAATCTTCGCGAGTGTATAAAATCAATAGAAAATCGAATCGTAAATGACTGGTGGAACATTAATTGCTCGCCTAAGGGCACCTCATTACAACGTCAAAGATGCCAAGATTCTATCAGTATCCATAAAACCATTAAATGTGCAGATAATTTACCTTCAATTCAAGAAGCAATCAACTACTACATAGATTCTTGGGATGGTAAGTGGGAACTGCCTCTAGCAGCAGAAAAATCTAAATGCTTTGCCGTTAGAATCAGCCGCACTGTCGAAACTCCAACTTGCAAGATAAAAGATGACACATTGGAAGAAACAACTGCTGACGTTCGTGATCTTGACTTTTTAATAGGTAAGGACAGCAGCTTTGAATTGCATTATAAAACATTGGTCAAAAAAGGCTGACTACCGCATCTATAACCTCTTAAAACACTGAACAGCAAAGATCCTCAAATTCTTCTGCGGGCATATAAGACATCTGTGAGACCCTAGTAGAGCGTGAAACAAGAGTTTTCAATCCTTCGAAGAGAAAGGACATTCTTCTCCTAGAAAATGTTTAGAATAGCTTCACTCGTAAGCTGATGATGAGTTGCTACGTAAATAACTATTATCAGATGCCAGATGGGCTGAAAAAGCTGAGATGATAAAAATACTCACAGGTACGGTTTCTATAAGCTCACTCAACTTTTTTGGCACTAGGCTTACAAGGAACATAAGTGGGAAGCTCAGGCTTTATGTTTCGGTGGCAAAATCACAAGCCCGAGCAAACATTTTTATTAGGTTGGTGCATAAGTTCTCGGACATTTGATCCCTCCTGAATTGGAAGCGCATTTTCCCGCCAAATTTCTCATATGTATCAACGCGTGAATGATCGATCGATAGAGAAAGGAAAGGGCTACAAAACTGTTACCAACATTTACTTATGCATTGTTAACGTCAGCTATTATGGCTGAGCAATTCATCCCAACTGAGACGCATATTCGGCACGTCATGTTATTCCTGCATCAATCTGGCCTCAATGCCAAGGAATCGTATCGTCGCCTGAAGGATGTTTACAACGAGAGTGCTCCTGCTCGAAGAACTGTGTACCAGTGGTTCTCGAAGTTTGCAGTTGGTGAATTCTCCGTTGAAGACAATGAACGAGAAGGGCGCCCGATGACACTGGATTTGGATGGCCTCCGAAGTAGAGTGGAAGCGGACCCATACCAAACCACTCGCGAACTATCAAGCACTTCTGCTGTTAGTCAGTCAACAGTCGTTCGAGGATGAAGTCGATTGGCAAGGTGCAAAAATTGGGTCGCTGGGTACCTCACGACTTGACACAACATGACATGGGTCGCAGAGCCGATGTCGCTCTGTCTCTCCTTACCCTCAGACGTACCCACGGATGGCTGGACAACCTTGTTACAGGTGATGAGAAGTGGATACTCTACTCTAATTATCACCGGCGTGCACAGTGGGTTGACGCAACTGGAGAGGCAGAGGACGTTCCGAAACCCGACCTTTACGTGAAAAAGGTGATGCTATGCATTTGGTGGAGCGTTCTTGGCGTAGAATACTGAGAGCTGCTGGACGAAGGGATAGCAGTGACGGCAGAGGCTTACGCCAACCAGCAGAGGAAGTTGAGGGCCCACCTCCAAACCACACGAGGAAAGCAAGTGAAGGGGTATTTTCAGCACGACAACGCCAGACCGCATACTGCTAGAGCGACGGCGGCTGAGTTGGCGGACTGCGGATGGACCGTTCTTCCACATCCACCTCACTCACCAGATCTCGCTCCTTCTGATTATCATTTGATTTCAAGCCTTCAACGCTATTTGGACGGCCAGCAATTCAGGCACCGAGAGAATGTCAAGGAGGCACTGCTCACATTTTTCGAATCATTTTTCGAGACTTACCAGCACGTTGGCGAAATACAGTTGATGTAAAGGGTGGTCACTTCAAATGACTTGATATTGTTGTTCGTATGTTGTGATAATAAATATTTCATGCCCCAAATGTCTGAGAATTTATGCACCAACCTAATACCTACAGAAATTTAAGGTATAGTTCAACCACGTTTTGACTACAAATGAGGAAGTTTTAGGTCTATTTTTGCACGGTTTCGAAAAGCTGCCTTTACGTGCACAATCAATGCCTTCAGTTGTATTTCTTTGTTTTTGATTGAGTTTCTTTTTTTATTCTAACAGTGCATTTTCTCGTGTGGCCTTTGTCCACGTCTCGAATAAATAAATAAATAAATAAATAAGTTAGATTAATCGCGAGAAGAATGGAAATGAACTCACGGCTGATGACCCTCAAACAACGCATCACGATCTGTGTAGAACCTTTTCAACGTCTAAAAATAGAACAAATTTGTTAGCATTCCCAAGGCGGCCTCCTGCCCGTTTGCGATGAGAAGAAGTCAGTAAAGAACTTGCCGCATTTTGGTCTACAAAGTTGATCTCCATGTAGGACACTTGTTGATATTTGTCGTCGAGACCATACAGGTAGATTACTGGCAGACGCGCACCGTTCTTGTCTATGATCACGTCACCAGTGAGACCTAAAGTAGCAGGTGTCATTAGGGTCACTTTGCCCTGTCCAATGCTCGAACCTTTCGGCCTTACCTTGGAAAGATGTGACCATTGCTTTCGCCATAACCGGTGCGCTCTTGTAGTCATCGCCGGCAGTGACGAGACCTTTTCCATAGAGAAAGAACAGGTCGCTGAGGTGTCGGGCGTATTTTCCTACCTAAAATTCCGGTATTGAAATAATCGATGTGCTTTAGTTCCCGATTTTATTTCCTAGTGCGACCCTTTTTCTGGGCTGGTGTCTCCTATGATTGGCTAGCTCCTCCTTGATACCGGCAACCCGCCATGCGTAGATTTTTCACTTAAACGTCTTCTTTTTACCGTATAAGTCAAACCTGAGTATTTGTGCTATTTTGGCAAAGCTCCGTTTTACAGTTTAACGGCGGTTGCATCACTCGATTTCTCACTGTGGTTTGGAACTCGGAAAGAAGGACCTTGTCCGTAATGTCAGTGCTGAGATCAATCTGAAGACACATCTAATGAATTCGCAAGGACACATTGACGCAAGAGGAAACATACAATGAGAATCTTCCTTGAAATCGACTTGACTGTGCTGTCCGCTCCATCACCGATTACGCCACCAACGTCTTCCCAGAATGGCGTCAGACCGGTATCAACTGAAGTCGGAATAATTGGTTTCAGACAAAGGGCTTGTTCATACTTCGTGACAGGAGCGATTGAAGCATAGGTCAGCCATGCAAATCATACTATCATTTTTTGGGCGATCGCTTGATAAAAATCCATATGTGTGATTTGCCCAAGCCGACCAATCGCTTCCGCCGCTGCCGTTGCGAAGTAAGAACAGGCAAAAAGACAAACTAGGCAATGTGTCTAGCAAGGTAGCCGTCTCAGGGGTACTCCGGAACGGCAAGTGCGAATGCTGAAGTAAGAATCCCCGTCCTCCTAGGAACAAAACATGTTTTATTTTTACGGAATCCCAAAGGAAAACGAGTAGGAGGAGCCAAAAATTTGCAGTGGTTAAGGTCCGCAGAGACGCGCTTATAACGGAGACGCAAGGCGTCAGTCGCCTACGATAGAAGTGCTACTTCATGATTGCGACGTGAGGGTTCGATTCCAAGGCTATGTAATATTCTTGCGGCTTGATTTTGTAGGGACACAAGGTATTGATTTTGTAGGAATACAATTTATATCAAACAGTTCACAAGCCAATTTGCTGTTAAGAAAAGCTGCAGAGTAATAGAAGTGTTTTGCTCCACTCCCGAAGTGCACATCCTTGTACATGAAAGTGAATGTGATAAGAAACCTTGTCGCCACGAAGCTTAAAACGTGTAATGGAGCATCTATGAAGGCGAACATTTCGAGAACACTGAAAGAAAATGGTGCACCACAGCAGGAGCCAGGTCCTGGCGACCACATTTCATCCGGGAGGGGGCGTACCGTTGGTCTTACCGTACGTTAACGAAAGAATTGCCACGAACGTCTACCGAGTTGTGGAAGCGTCAGGACTTCAGCGCCAGCTAAACTCGTTTTTCGACCACCGCCAAATCTAAAGAGCCTGCTTACTGCATTAAGAATCTATTAAGAGAAATGTGGCCGAAACAACTGCCCGTACTGCACAACCAATAAAATCTGTCAAATGCGTGACACTGTGTATCAAGCAACATGCGAAGGCAAAACCCCGCTTCTTACCCTACGAACAGCTTTTCGCGACACCGCACCCTCCATCACACTCATGAAGACCCTTCTGCAATTAAAGTTAACGTATTACACCGCTCACTGATAACCGAGAAAGGAAACAGCTCGAAGCCTTAGCAATAAAGAGGTTGAACCCCGAAATTAACAGGTGGGATAAGCAGACCGATGCGCTGAGGCTCAACATGTAGTGATTAAAAAGATCAGCGACAATGTTGTTTACAGTAACTTTATTTAAAAGGTGCATCGCTGTGGTGACGCTCTGTTAGCGAGGCCCGCTTGTTTAGTGTTTACCGTTATTACCGTATGTTTTGATGATGATATTCACTATATGTAATGCTATTAAAAGCCTGAGGAAGCTGTTAAGCAGCGAAAGCTTGCCAATAAAGAATATCGAAAGTCTCAATTGTGCCAACTATATCCAGTTAAGAAAAACATTCAACGTATCTATTGAAAAGTTGTTTGAAGGACCTCTACGGCAGTAAAAACTATAGATCAAATCACTTACGCATCTCCTTGCCAACAGGCGCCTGACCTGAAATCTTAACACTCTTATTTCATTTAATGATTGATAATGATTGATTGATTGATAATAAATTGAAATGATAATCATTTCAAATGATATTTTTATTTTTCATATAATTATAATTATGATATTTTTTCAGCAAAAATAATATAATAATGAATAGTTGGACATTTATTAATATTTCTGCGATCAATTTTGCCAAAATGAATGTAAAAACGTTACGTATAAGGAAAAAAACAGTTATTCTGACCGAATCCCAGATTCCTAATCGCCACTATGATATACTGGTACTCGTCGTTCATCATCCCCATATCAGCAGCTTTCAGCAGGAACGTCCGTCGATCTTGCATGCTGTCGAAGCAAACTACGACGACTGAAACAGCTGGATTGGCGCTGGTTGGCCATTCCTCACTTGGAATGCTGCTGTCAGATGCGGAGTGCATTTAGGAAACGATTTCAATTAAACATAGGTAACCTGCAAAAGGCATCCACAAGACCTTTGTTCTATGGAGCTATGACGCGTACGGATTACCACAACCCATCGCCTGATTATGGTCTCGAGTGTGAAAGGCCAAGCATTCCCATATCCAAATTATCCATTTTCACTCATTTACAATTCTTCGATTTATGTGACTGCTTGAAACTCGAAGTTGATGTTTATTGGTGACAAGTTTCGAGCATAAGCCCTTCTTCAGGTCTGAATACAGTAATGCTACTTAGCAGATACACATAGTAAAGCGGAAAGAAATACGGACCTGGGATCCCGACGGATTAGAAGGGGGAGGGAAGGGCCAAGGTCTTCTTGGACGTTGGTTGGCCGAAAATGAAGTGCAGGGGTGCTCGGACTCTTTATATATGACTCGTGACTAGTCATTTATATGTCAAGACGGGCTTCAGCATCACGTATACGAAGACCATCGTGACATATAAATGACTAGTCACGAGTCGACCATATATAAAGAGTCCGAGCACCCCTGCACTTCATTTCCGGCCAAGCAACGTCCAAGAAGACCTTGGCCCTTCCCTCCCCCTTTTAATCTGTCGGGATCCCAGGTCCGTAATTCTTGCCGCTATACTGCGTGTATGTGCTAAGTAGCATTACTGTATTCAGACTTGAAGAAGGGCTTATCCCGGAAAAGTTGTCACCAATAAACATTAACCTCGAGTTTCAAGCAGTCACATAAATCGAAGAGAGAATAAGGAAAGCTCAGGGAACCATCTTTAAACATTTACAATTCATTCCATCCAGTTCAAGTTTACATCGTTTCATTTATCAACAATGTTTTTCGGTATCGTCGAGAAAGAGGCCCGCCAATAGGATGCTTTGTTTTTACAAGACTGCGATACATGGAATAAAAAGATCTAATGATTACCATTATGTTTTAGACTGCACTGAAAAGCTTAATGAAAAGTTAGTTTTTATAGTGCAACAACTGGAAAGCTTAATAAAAAGTTAGTTTTCATGGCTTCAGGCTAACAAGTACTGGATTTTCAGACCTACTTAAGAACGCTCAAAAAAGTTTTTTCTTCATTATGTCTAGCTGAAAAAGGAAGGCATTTTTCAAAGTTCTCAATGAGTGCATATAAAGTCGTAGCGCACTTAGTCGAGCAATCTTACAGTCAAGAAGCACTTGATCCCTAATTACAATTTCAAGTCTTCTTACATCCTTCTTTAACATAACACCTTTAAACATCATGGTGCAATCAGTTTCCCTAATTTCTGAGTAGTTGTTCTAGTAGCCTAAGTAGAGCCGCAGGGTAGGGCTATCGTTCTCTTTCGCATTTTTGGCGTAGTGAAATTATTAATCTGAAAAGGAATATCTTTTCCGACTTATGAGTTTCATGAGGTGTTTCAGGATCAGCCTTATTTACAAAGCCATGAAAACCTTCAGTTTTCTACCTGTGTCTTGATATCTGATCGTTCCCTGTCCTTTTATTTCTATTCTATTTCTATTTCCATTATTTCTATTTCTATTATTTATTTCTATTATTTATTTATTTATTTATTTATTTACTTATTTATTTATTTCTATTTATTTCTTCCTTGACATCATGATGATGGTTCTTTTCCTCATAGATTCTTTACTGTCTTTCCATTTTAGTGCACCCATGAGCGCAAGTAGTAAATAAATAAATACAAGCAAGGAACGCTCAAGTACAAGGACACCGAATCTAGGCGAGTCGCGATACCCGCGATACCCTCCTAAACTACTGTGGTACAAAGACAAAAGAAGATAAAGTGGATACTTCGTGCCTTCAGCTGAACTCGTCTCATCAAGGCGGTGGTTGCAGCGTCGTCGCTGACGTTGAGTTGGAAAGATTCTGCCACAGAAATCGAAAATGTGTTCAGCTCATAAACGCTTGTCTGAAAGAAAGCAGGAGAAAGAAGTTGACTGCAAGGTAAGGGCTAATGTCACCTCTAAAATCTGCAACACCTTTAGTTTAAAAATGCAGGAAAAAAGATAAGCGTAGGGCATTGGTACAAAAATTAACGCAAAGAAGTAAGATCTTAAAATCATGAAAAATGGCTCACTTCAATAGACGAAACAATAGATTCACAATAGTCAAACGTTGTGTCTTGATAAAGTATGGCAATCGTGGACCACTTGAACTCTTGGAGTACGGCAGCCGTCGCTTGTGCCAGTCTGTAAAAGTAGCAATCTCCAACTTCTCTCTTCTTCAAACCTCGACATTGTAAGTTATTAGTCAGTTTAACTTTCTGTGCCAACACGAGGTTTTAGGTGGATCTTTACTTAGCAGGGCCTGACGTTTCGACTTCTCGTCGTCTTCAGAGGCCTGAATGTGGTGCATAAGTTTTCATTTGCGCTCTACCCCACTAAGCGCCTTGGCTACCCTAGCATTTCGGACGTTCCCCCACGAATACAAGGGAGGGACCAAGTGGGAGAAACGAGCTCACCAATTGGATCCACCGCGAGGGCTGATGTTCGCCCACGTCAGTAAGCTAGTAGGGACGAATGGGGCATACTGCACACCGCTGTCGCCGACCGGTCCTTCTACAGTTCACAATGGGACACAAACGGCAGAAAGTCACTCGTAACAGACAGACACTCATTCCGGTTGTTCATTACTGGATTTCTTGTGAAAATCCAGAATGCCTCCAACGCTCTCCTTGCCGAAATGTCTCCAACAACGGCCAAGATGGTACATTTCACCTCAAAGTCATTCCCGTTATGCGCATCAATCCTATGCTTTCCAAGTGGGCTGGTTAGCAATCCACGTCGTTTACTTGATAGATGTTCCCTCACACGTACTGCAAGAGCTCTTCCCGTTTCTCCTATGTATTTGGCGTTGCATGCCAAGCATTCGATCTGATAAATTGCTCCAATCTTTGAGCAATCGCCTAATCTTCCACTTGGGCAAATAACGCAATTTTCAGAAAGACACTGCTGATCGTAGAGTCTATTCCGAACTAACTGCCGCTTAATATTGTCGTTAGGAATGTTCACAAAGACATCTCGGCTGACCGCTTCTCAACTTCGCCGTGGTATTAATTCTCATCATCAATTTTAGCTACAAGCTGTGCCATGGTTTCCGCAGGAAGAACACCTAAACTACGCCGATTGCGGCAAGTTAGAAGGAAACAGAAAAATAAACGGCATCCACAGAAAATCGACAATTTGATCAATATCGATTGAAGGAGATCTATATTTCAAAAACGAATTTCAGATTAGTGTTCAGTGACCTCGACTACCCCCAGGGCTAAAGTCTCGGGCCGCTTGAACGGCATCCACAGAAAATCGATAATCTGATCAATATCGATTGACGGTGGACGATACTTCAAAAAACGAACTTCAGATCGATTACCCCCAGGGCTAAAGCTCCGGGTCCCCATCAATCGTTGAATATCGCCAAAACGCAGTGCCCCACTCCAGTTGTGACGGAGAAAAATACACACAACACAACACAACACAACACACACAACTTTGGATATAGTAGTACTACTGTAATTCCGAACTGTTAGGTGTCCTTCTGACAAAGTCTTTCGCAAGTTTTGAAAAGTTCATTAATTAGGAGGCACGTAGTGAATCTGGAAAACTCTGGAAAAAAATTGCCGATTGCCAACACGGGTTCTAGAAAAGGTAGGTCCATGTAGACGACCCTTACGTCCTCTCTCAGTGACTGTACAGCTACAGTTGACCAAAACAAGCAGGTACATGTCTTATCTTTCGAGTTTGCTTAAGATTTTGATATGGTTTTATGAAAAATTCGTTAATTTCTGCAAAAGCATGAAATGCTGTTGCAGAAATTAACGATCGTAGGCCTTCACCCTGACAGTGTTCGATGGATTCAAATTCTTTTAAACAGCAGAACATTCCAAGTCCGAATTAGAGGTAGTTGTTTTTGAGCATATTTCATTCTCCTGGTGGTGTTTCTCAAGAGTGAGTACTTTCCCAGTTTTATGCCTCATTTACACGTTCGACCTGCCTTCACAAACTTGGTCTATACATAGGCGTTTCGTGCCAACTCCGGCACACCCTCTCGGCCCTGCTGTGTTTCCAAGCAACATGTTCCATATTTCCTTTGTGATCAGAAGTTTTCTTCCTGTTTTTGTAAGCGGCTTTCACACTGCCGTTGCTGCTGTTGCAGCGACAAGCAACGAAAAAGGGGTGGAGTTCGATGCTTGCTGCAGCCGCAACGTGTGAGATAAGATAATGAGATAAGACCTGTGATATGCCTCCGTTGACGAGCATCAGCAACAAGAAATGATGGCGATCATTCCTTGTTGCTGAGGCCACACAGCCGATGCCGGTGTTGCTGATGCGGGGTTGCGGCAATAGCAGTGTGAAAGCCCCTCTCGTTGCTGTTGTTGCTCCTCTGCATCTCTGCGGTATGCTTCATCATTACGGCATCGGTTGCGCAACAGCAGCAACGGCAGTGTGAAAGCCGCTTTAGGGTTACGTGACGTTTCGGTGCACCTAAAGTGCATTCGACAAATAAATAAATATCCCCAGGATCTATACAGCACTCCTAGAATCTCTATCTTTTCCAGTATTCCTCTAACATAGCACTGTATCTCGTCAAACATCTCTTGCCTCCCTCTATCTATTAGGAGGTGCAGAAAGCTTTGCAAGAATTTGAGCGTCTTCCTTTGGAAGAAGTTGGCGCGCTAAAGTGCCAAATTGATGCCACGGTTTAAACACCATATTAGGCGGAAAAGTCAGTATATATGAGCACCAGCCAATCGTTCTTAAAACTGTCGCTATCGCTGAATACTCTTGCACAAACCATGTCGGATCGTTGTTGCTATCGTTCTGGCCGCTCTGCAGGTCAAGCTCAACGAGAGTTGGTTTCGTTCTGCCATGGACAGCCATGCCGCCTCCTACGCTACCTGCTACAGATGGTACAAGCGGTTCGATGTTAACTACTTTCTCTTGGAGGAATCCTCTCTCTATGAACGTCTACACTCTTCAAAAACAAGTCTGGCCTGCGTGCAGGGTAATCAGGCACAGGATTTATTGGAAATAAGCAAGTCTACAAGTACTCTATCTCGACTATTCGACGGAACCTTGCTAGTGGTGGATACCGAGCTAAGCGTCCTGGAACCATTCCTAGACCCTTACTGTTGTGCAACGTCATAGGCTAGTGGAGGTGTGAAAAAGGGAGGGAGATGAAGGCAACACAAGACGAGCTGCACAGGCTGGGTATCATATGGCTACCACACCCGCCGTACTCTCCAGTCCTTAGACCCTGTGATTATCATGCCTTCAGCAGCCTCCAACCTTTCTGTACAGGCAAGAGCTTCAACGTTCGTAACGATGTCAGGCGGAGGATTGGATCGCTTCAGGTTACCTTTGTTCTGGAGAGGTGGGATCGCTGCTCTACCTGATCGTTGTAGGAAGGTCTTGGCTGCAGATGGCGACTACGGCAATTAGTAAACCATCGTTTCTGTTGTTGTTATTACTTGTTGAATAAAATCGCTCAATTTTTGAAAAAATGCCTCACAGCCTAATAATTGATGTCTCTAATTTATCCAATCGTGGACTACATATGTATTTACAGTCCAGCAGAACATGCTACAGCGCGGACCCGCCCCGTCGAAATGTTCTTTCTCATCTCCTTACTGCTTGGAATTGATCATCACCGACGTCACGTATGGAAATCGACCCAGATTGAGGAATTCGCTGTCACTCACGAAACCCCAAAGCATCACCGGCTTCTCGTACGTCGTCGATAGGTACGACATCACCAACGCACCTGAAGTGACCTACTATTTGTAAAGGCTCTAGAATATTTACTGCAAGTTTTCATAGAACCACATAGATAACTTATGCAGCACCTCCATGACATGGCGGCGCAAAGACAACATCCACTATCGTCGTCTTCATGAGATCCAGCGCGACTCCGACGGCATCTGGAGCATTGCAGGTGGTGTGTCTAATGAACATTCTGAAATCAAAGGCAGCGTCCTTTATGCACCTCTAGAGAAGGATTCAAGTAAGTTCTTACTTGAATTCGACATCGCCGGCGATGACTGAGAGCTGCTGAAGCCTGTCGATGGCCCTACCAACTCCACCTCCGCAGTTGGCCCACGCTATGCTGGTAGGGTCGTCGTCCACGGCCGCAATCCCAACAAGCACCTGCTTCTGAAACTGTTGCGCATCAAAAAACGAATGCCAGAAAAAAATATGAGAACAACTGATTCATAGGTGATGAAATATATGAAGAAGCATGTTTGAAGTTAGAGAAAGCACTGCACTACTGCGCAGTTCCTTGGAGGAAGGCATCGAAACGTAGGAGTCTCTTTCCGGTTGTCTACAGGAGAGCTCCGCTCTCATCAGTTCCTAGATTTGCTTCTAGTACAAGCTGCTAGAGCATGGGGTAACTTATCTCGTTCCATAGTCTCCTCGACAATACCGGCTACATTCAATCGTAGATTGGAGTCTGTCGTGCCCCGCCACCAGCATCGGTAACGGTGGTCCAGACCCGAGGCCACGTGTGTGGCAGACCGGCGGGGTCTTACGGCACGCTGATGCTCTTCCCTTTCCTGCCATGCGGATCCCAACTACTCAGGGCCCTGCTGCCCCTGCCGAACCAATGGGTCGATGCTGCGATGGACTTTAGCTCCCTGGCGCCTACGACTCTGCGCCAACTTCCCCGCACGTCTCTGCGTCTTGCCTTTCTCCCATAGTGCTGCGATCAATAAATGGTGTGGACTCAACCCGTGTCTTCGCAACTTCCGCAGAATCAATAGATTCACAGATTTACTACACAAGACTACTTCTTAAACACATACACACACCTACGAGTCAAGCAACCTGCCCTCCTAATCTTACTAGGGGAATCCCCGACACTAGCCCGCGAGGGTCCGGCGAGGTCCTGCCTGACGCGTGTGCCCACGAGGCGGTGCTCCTCGCCTCGCACCTGCGGTTACCTCCTCCTGGCGTCCATGCCAGGGTAGATCCTCCTCCAGCTCGGCTTTGCGCTCCTCGGGACTGCGGTGGTATCGGCACACTCCGGCTTCGGCGACGTCCAGCGAGATGACGAAGAGAGGACGACCGGACACGACCGTCCGGGGCGGCGGCAGCAGGCGAAGAATGAGGCCCGCGCGCGCGTTCATACTCCGTCGCAGCGAATCGAGGCTGCGTATTCGACAGGCGTGCGCGGCGGGACCATGAGGGCGCGGAGACTCTGCGTCCTTGAAAAGTCGGGACGAAAGTCACGACAGAGTCTCTTGAAAGAGTGGGGATTCTTTTGAGTAATATTTGAAATATTCTCCAAGCTTTGCAACGATGGATATTACAGAAGCTTTTCGATGCCTTCCTCAAATGAACCACACAGTCGTGCAATGCTCAACACGCTTTTTCATGGATCTCATCGTCTATGCATCAGTTTTTCTCATATTTTTACTGGTATTCATTTTTTGCCTCATAAAAAGCACTTCACCGCACGATTGCACACCGTTTTGTGAGATATCGAGGTATCTTACCCTTTTCTTCAATACATACTTCGCTTATCCTTCTAGGCAATCGCCGAGGATGCTATGATCAACGGGACGACAAGTGATGTGGGTTATACAAGCGAAGTTCTGTCGGTGCTCCACTCGGATATGACTGGCTGGTGCGCTCCCACTTCCCGATGCTGCCCACATTCGCGACACACCAGAAATTTTTACACCAAGGCGTAAAACTTTCCTACCATATAAAACACTAGCCGTTCAGCGGCCTATCGGCCAACTCTGTGCTATTAGTACTAAGGTCACCTAAGGAGGACTGCCTCCATCGTAAAACGTTGCCTAGGTCACCAATCCAGTCAATTTAAGGGTTTCCACACATGTCATGTGTGGCCAGACGCGACTGGAGACCTTTATTGAAATCAGCTCTAGTGAAACACTCCTCCAGCATCGCATCTCCAGGCGCGTTTGGCGACGTGTTCGGTACGTCTGCTGGATCGCCATGCACGTTGGCCAACGTGTTCGGCACGTCTACTAAATCAACGTGTTCGGCACGTCTACTGAGTGGTCCAGGCACGTTGCACAGTTACAACCCCTCCCCATCCCCACACTCCCCCAACACACTCCTCCAGCACCGCATTTCCAGGAGCGTTCGGCGACGTGTTCGGCACGTCTACTGAATTGCCAGGCACGTTGCACAACTACAATCACCCATCACCACACTTTCCCCCAACACACTCCTCCAGCACCGCAGTTCAAGGCCCTCTTGGTGACGTGTTCGGCACGTCTACTGGATCGCCATGCACGTTGCACAACTACAAATACTTGTACACTTCAAAGCAGTGCGTTAAGAACTCTTCATGATAACAGAAGCCTTTGATATTAGGAGAAGCTTGAACATCTCGAAATTGTCAACAAAAGCGATGCTAACATAGTTGCATAGTCACCCACTCTATGCACTAGGCTACAAAAAAGGGTTCAAAAAAGACTAGCCTGATCAGTGCAAAGCTGTTAAGAAAACTTACCATTTTCTTTAGAGTACTTTTGGTAGCGTTAGGCGAAAAACTTTGTTTAGCGTCGACAGCAAGTGTAAGTACAAATAGAATAAGTAAAGAGCGAGGGTATATGAGCAAACAGCTCATGCTAGTGGATGGAGAAGTGTTATTGCATGCGAAATTTGAGAAATGAATGGCTTCTATCAAATGACAGAAGAAATCCTAGTTGTGATTGCAGAACAGCAACAAAGTCGCAGGCTTCGCTTCTTTATTGTATACTGCAGGATTTTTAGCTCTATCCTGAAGACAAAAACGTCGGAGTGGGGCATCAGTAGAAAAACGAGTTGAACACCCAAGGTACTCCCTCTAAATAGGAAATTGCAAGGCGTTGTCCCCTTAGAGGCTAGTTTAGAGTTTTCCATCCTGTCTGTATAGATCCATCTTCAGTCACAGAAGTCCCTAATGTGATCTACATGATGGAGAGGCCCAGCCAATCAGGGTGCCGATCATACACACCCTATGAGTAGAATGCCGGTTCGATGCGGCCTGATAGGTCCTCATCAGGGGTGTGCGTTAAATTAGGATCTAATATTCACCTTACCCATCATCCATTCGTGAGCACACTGCGAAGAATGCCTCATGCGTATGTCCGAGGTTCCATTGTAGAACTTTTGAAAACCAAAAGGCGGATGACCATGTTTTCGATTAAAGTTTCCAAAATTAAATTAATTAAAATTAAATCACCTGTATCACCTGTCGTCCCGTTGATCATCGAATTGCTCGAGCGGGTACCAGCAGCGTCTCCATTCGTCCCTGTCGCGTGCCAGAGTGCTCCAATGGATCCTCCTCGCTCGAGGGACACGAAGAGCGTCATATCGGTCGTTCAGGGCTTTCATGAAGAAGTCCGACCAACGCGTTGGTGGGCGTCCTGGTGTACTTTTGATATCCCGTGGAATCCAGTCGGTGATGGGCCTCGTCCAGCGGGTGTCTGCGAAGCGCATTACGTGGCCGGCCCACCTAATTTTCGACAACTTGGCCCACGCGACAGCGTCTCTGATCTTCGAACGTCGGCGAAGCTCGGAACTCCGGAGGCCTCCTCTCACTTGCGTGAGTCGTGTCAGTCCGAGCATCGTCCTCTCGATTCCACGCTGCGCGACGCTGATCGCGTGTTCATCCTGCTTTCGCATAGCCCAGGTCTCTGAGGCGTATGTTAGGGCAGGAAGAACAGTGGAGTCGAATAGGTGGGCACGGAGTCCGACGTTCTTCGTCTTCTTCGCGACTTCTTCGACGCTCTTGAAAGCTCCCCAAGCCGCTCTTTTCCTCCTGCTCAGCTCTGGTGCTAGGTCGTTGGCCATGTTGACTTCGCGACCCAGATACACATAGCTGGAGCATTCGGAGATGTTCGTTCCGTTGAGCGAGAATGGGGCATCAGAAACCCATCCGTTCCTCATGAACATCGTCTTCGTAAGATTCAGCTGCAGTCCTACGTTCCCACATACACGATCGAAGTCGGCCAGCATTCGCTCCGCCTGGCTGATGCTCGGTGTTATGAGCACGATGTCGTCAGCGAAGCGAAGATGATGTAGTTGCCGGCCGTCGACCTTCACTCCCATGTCTTCCCATTCTAGTTCGCGCATGACGTTTTCGAGGGTGGCGCTGAAGAGCTTCGGGGATATGGTATCCCCTTGTCGAACCCCTCTCTTCACGTCAATGACGACGTCGTTGTAGAATGGTGAGATCTTAGTCGTGAATCCACTGTACAGCTCTCGATGGACTCTGATGTACTGAGTAGGAACGCCCTGAGTGAGCAGGACTTCGATGACCGCTTCAGTTTCGACGGAGTCGAACGCCTTCTTCAGGTCGATGAACGTAAGGCACAGCGGCAGCTTGTACTCTCGTGACACTTCGATGAGCTTCGTAATGGTGTGTATGTGGTCGACCGTGCTGAATCCTCTCCGAAATCCTGCTTGCTCGTGTGGCTGTCCTTCGTCCAGCGTTCGGCTGATCCTATTCAGGATGACTCGAGTGAACAGCTTGTAGACTACGGACAGCAGGCAGATCGGGCGATAGTTGCCAATGTCGTGCACGTCTCCCTTCTTGTACAGCAAAACGGTCTTGCTGGTCTTCCACTGCATTCGGACCTTGCATTCGGACAGGTAGCGTGTGAAGAGCCGCGCCAGGGTGTTGATGAGCGTAGGCGGGAGGTTCTTCAGGTGTTCGGGTCTGATCCTGTCAGAACCGGGTGCTGTACGTTTCTTCACCGACGAGATGGCGTGTCGGATCTCGGAAGGGAGAACAGAGGGGACGACGTATCCATCCTGCGGAAGATGGCATGGGGGCAGGTGGACGTGGCTATCGAAAGATCGGAGTAGAAGTCGTGGATGACCTTCTCCATGGTCCTTCTGGAAGAGGTGACGGTTTCGTCGGGACGTCGGAGAGCGGTCATCTTGGTCTTGAAGTTGGCGAAGTTTCGGCGGCATTGCTTATGCTCAACCCTGCCTCTGCAGCTTTAGCCAACACTTCCGCCCTTCTCTCTTTGAGATCCTCCTTTATCGCCTCTCTGCATAGCTTCGCAAGCTCGGACGTCAGTTGGTAGTTGCCTGACGCTCGTGCTGCTCCACGCTGGCGTATCAGCTCAAGAGTTTCCGGAGACAGACGTCTCTTAGTGATCTTCGAGCTCTCGGCTCCCTTAGCACTCGTGGAGATGGTGCACGAAGCGGTCATATTCCTCGTCGACGTTGTCCATGACGGCATCTTCCCAAAGGCCGGCAAGAGAGGTGTTTAGGTCCCAGTTGATGGTCGTTCTGGGACTCCTCTTCTTGAACTTCGCGGCCTTCTCTCCTTGACGCGAAAAGCGGAACCTTGCGCGAAGGAGGCGATGGTCCGATCCCGTGTAGAACTTGGGGACAACGGAGACGTCGGTCAGGCAATACTTGCGGTTGAAGATGATGTGGTCGATCTCGTTGTGGAACTGGCCACCGGGAGATTCCCAGGTCCATCGTAGGGAGGGAGGCTTCTGGAACTGCGAGTTTCCATGGATGGTTCCATGGAGTTTCCAAAATTAAATAAATTATTTATTCATTTATTACACAAAATGTGTGCCAAAACAATAAACAAAACAAATACTGTAGATTAAGCCAGACCATATACATGACATATGTTCAGTTTGAGTGTTTTTCAATCCATTGGTGAATGTGGGAACTCAAATAATCTCAGATTTCTCTCTAAGCAGACTATTCTGTATAAAAGAGCCGACGTCTGTGGATCTGTCACTCCATCAGCACACTTGTCTGCATTATCAGCCTCTACCAAGGATTGAGATGGAAATCGTGCAACTGCTTTCGGCGACAAACAAACCTCAAGACAAGTAATCAATATTGATTTACCTGCTATTATCCATCATTCTGATCGATTTTTATTCGGAGTCCACCTCGAGTTGTTCCAGCTGCGAACGGCACAGCCGCGTTCTTAACTTGAAATTAGTCGCTATCCACGAGGCGTGCACATTTAACGGTTAACGATTCAATGATTTTAAAGAAAGAACGGCATTTTGCGTAAAAATCTGGCTTAACGGAAATTTTCAGAAATTTAACAAAATTCTGATGGACCGTTTTCTCGAAAAGTTGTCACTTTTCTCTTGCAACTAGTCTTCACTAGTATTGCAATTCTCACTCTTTTGATTGGGACTGCTCCTGAAAAACTATTGAAATCAGTAAGAATAAGCAAAAACAATGTTTTTAATACACGCGTGAAGCGGAGTCGAAGGTGCTAACTGTTGCGCGCACCCGATACTATGCTCCTGGTTCGGAATTCCAGCCTAGATCAACCAAGACTTCCACTCCTCCGGGGTCGGCGAATTGGTACCAGACTTGTCTGGGAAGGATAGAGCGCTGACTTGTTCATCGGGTGGCCACCGCACGTCATTGTATGGCCAAATACGCATTCAGATCGCTTCCACGATGCCTCGTTAAAGTAGTATGCGCCGCATCACAAAAAGGATTGAGCTATGCCGTCTGTTTCTGTCATTCTACCGGAAATTTAACTAAAATTGTGCGCTAAAAAATCAAAAAAAGTAAAGTATTGCGCCCAGAACTTTGTGCGCACTCCTGGTGTCCACCTTGCGCTGCCTTCGGAAAGTTGGCGTCATGTCACCAGAAATGCATACCCAGCAATGAAGCGAGATATTAGGTTGTCCCATAAGTCCCCGCCGTTTTTTTTTCAACGATTCACTGCAGATTTCGCCGGCGGTCTCTTGCATACCGCTGCATAGCTTTCGAAAGAGAATGATTTGCTCTATCAAAACATGTATCGCATTTCTTTCTTTATCATGCATTTTGTCAATTTTTAGGTCGTTGAAGTGAAAAGTGAAAAAGTGAAAAAGTAGCCATTTGCGCACTTGTTCTCTCCGCTTGGGTTTGTAATTTTTTGCGCAGTTTTTAACAGCATTTGGAAGACAATGTTCTGTACTACAAAAACATGTGTTAGTGCTATTTGCTCATTTGTCCTTTATTGATTTTTAGGTCATCAAATTGGGACGTCCGAAGGAGGATGGTTATTTTTGCCGACAGCTCCTGCTCTGTGGTTGGACTTTTTGGGTTGGTTTTATATGTCATCCAAAAGAAAATGTCTTGCACTATAAGAATATGTGTCGCATTTATTGATTTCTATTGAATATCAACAAAATGCCAAAAAGAGAATAATCGTCTTCACCAACAACTCCTTCTCCATCTTTAGTTGTTGATATTCGACAGAAATCAGTGTGAGCCAATAAACACGACACAAATTCTTACTGAGCAAGACATCCTCTTCCAAACGACATATGACACCAAGCAAAAAAGTCCAACCACAGAACCGGAGTTTTGGTAAAAATTGGGGCGGAAAAGTCGGAATTCCCAATTCGGTGACCTAAAAATCAACAAAGGACAAATGAGCAAATAGCACTAACACACATTCTTGTAGTACAGAACACTGTCTTCCAAACGCTATAAAAAAAAAACTGTGCAAAAAATTACAAACCTAAGCGGAGAGAACAAGTGCGCAAATGGCTACTTTTCCACTTTTTCACTTTTCACTTCAACAACCTATAAATTGACAAAATTCATGATAAAAAAAATGCAATATAAGTTCTGATAGAGCAAATCATTCTCTTTAGAAAGCTATGCAGCGCTTTGCAAGAGACCGCCGGCGAAATCTGCAGTGAATCGTTGAAAAAACGGCGGGGACTTATGGGACAAACTAATAGATATTGAAGGAGAAGAAGAAGAGGAGGAAGAAAAACAAGAACGAGATGAAAAAGAAGTAAAGTACACTCTCTTGTTATAGATAGAAGTAGCTGTCAACAAGAGTAGAACTCATTTATTGTCACCAAAGAAATTGCCGTGCTTTCATCGTTTTTAGCACACGATAGTGAAATATTAAATATAACTTGGAAATTCCACGATTAAAGATAAAACCAAGAATGAAGTTCATAAGTCTTTATACGAGAGAGTCAAGTCGATAACACATGCACGGAAGAATATAGAGGATGCGCAAAAAACATTCACAACAAGTTGCATATAGGTCTTGTCATCGCTAAGCATATAATGTAGCGCAATGTAGCAGGGAGGGTACTATCGGGGAAATCTGCCTGGGCGTGCGCAGTTGGCGAGTGCAAAGCTTTGTTAACCAATCATAGGACTCCGTGAAGGTGCCAGATCGTCCCACTCCCCCCTTGAACAGGTCCATTCCGCGATAGTACCGCTAGAGGAAACTAATTGAGCTCTACAAAGCTACCCGCCTCAACATACCTAGGAAACCACAGAAAATCTCAACACGTTTATGTAAAAGGAGTCATCTCCATTGAGGCGACATAATTATGGCGGTGAAAAATCACTACCTCAGCTTTGGACTTGCATATTAATATACGGCCCTCCACCTTACTTCTCCCTCATCTCATAGTCAGCGCACATGTTCACGACCCGGGTCCCTCGTTCCGACCAGGAACCGAGTCTGTCGACGTAGCAGACGGCGGGCGATTTGTCTCTTCATGACTCATCCGTCGCATTGCCCAAAACGTCTCCATTACGCCTTTTCCCTGAAGAGTATAGGTTTCCACAAATACCGGTTATTTATTCAAAGCTGCTAAAGCCACCGGTATAAAACTTTACATACGGTTTAATCGGTACATTGCACTTTTATTTGATCATTTGCTTCTAACAGACCCCTGAGAATGCAATGATCTTATGCTACACGTATAAATGTCTCTCTGAGACGACTTTCGTATTGAGCGGGACTTCTTCTCCGTTTTCTCACGTTTTCTAACCTCATCGCGTGTGTGGGGAGAGAGCACAGACAATCGGATTATCAAAAACAATGAAATTCAGACTGGATTGGGCCATAGGCCGGAAACAAAGCCTAAGGGCATGATACCACGATGAATCTGGCGGGTTTTAGTGCGACGAGGTACTGTGTGCAATACTGAGTTCTTTTTCTTTTAGGTGCTGTTTAAGAGACCGCCTCAGCTGGAGCAATGTCATCGTCGTCCGCATTTTGCGAAGCGAAATACTCAGACAAACGAGCACTAGGACCCACACAACCAGTTGCTATTGTGGTGAGAACCTGTTGCAGTGGATGTGGCGGGCTGCGTCGATTGGCCAGATGAGGGAGCCCGACGCGATTACCTGCACCCCGAAAACGCTCCTGTGGAAGTATATCATTTGGCTTAAGGGTCGGCTCCTGTTGCTAGAGCGTTGCAGGATTCTTGTGCAGCCGTATATCTACATATATTCTTGATTATCCTAGATTATACCATCCGTTTCCAGCTAGCCACATTCCTGTCATGAGTTCCGCTTCTCGTGTCATTCGTTTCCTTCATGGCTAGAGTACAGCTCTTGGCTCATTGCATGTCACTGGGGTATTTGCTCAATCGTCACTTCATCACTTTTGCTACGTCCTGGATAAGGAGTTCTGTGCAAGACGCGTCCACCAGTTACAAGTTGTTCTGACGCGTAGTTGCTTCCCCAGGGCCAGTGCCCAGCGTACGTATTTAGTTTAATGAGGTGCCACCATGCGCCCGCGTTGGAATGACATTGTCAGTTGCGCTGGATAACCCCTGCCGTGGAACTGCTGCTAGACAATTGTGTGTTGTGGACGTGGTTGTACATGATTGGATCGAGATGCTATGTCGCTGACCCCACTTACATGCAATTAACCAGCGGGCTAGTTCTAGGCATTGTAACTTACGTGAAACATCTTTTCGGTACTCTTCAATGGGTACCTAATATTTGCAATGAGCTTACGATGGGTTTGTGGTGTGCTGATTTACTTTGTGTATTAATGTTTGTATGTTCTTTGCGTCTGTAATTTTTGTTTTCGTTTGATCTTCTGACGAAACTGCGTCAATTCTTGCACTTACGATTGATTCTTTTAATATTAATGTTTGGGCACACCTTCGGTGTATTGAATAAATAAATAAATAAATAAATATATCCAGCTCGTACCAACATATATATGTGCATACGCAAATAAGTAGGTATATACTATGTATACACATGTATATACATCTGTAAATACAGATATATACATAGAAACAGGTTGTCACCACAATAGCAACTGGTTGTACGGTTCCTAGATAACGAATGTCTGAGTAGATGAGATCGCGGTGCGGCGTTGCAATTTCCGGTCATTCGCCAGCTGGAGGAAGGATGGATGCGCTACTGAATGATGTGCATTTCTTGCGGGCTTTTATGCGCTAGTTCCCCCTCAGTGCAAATTCCAACGTATTAAGGTTGGTAGGCCAACGCGCCAAGCGGGGGGAATTCGATTTGATCTACTTTGTAGTTAGTAACCATACCTTTATGATGACCTCTCCTCTTGATACAGTCTCATATTGTCTTGGATGGTATTCCGAAAGTAGTTTCTGAGCAGTGTCGCTCAGGTGTATGAGTGATGCTGAAATAACAAAAACGTTTCGCCAGGGCTCTTATCAGTTAAAGAGTTTATTGCATTAGATCATATAACTATTGACTAGTTATCATGTTTTTTCCTTATTCTTACAATTTTTCAACTCTTCTTCTAACTGCTATCTCTTTTCTAGAATTGGACGATAGCTTGACATACGCTCTCCTTCTTCATGAACCACACGAGAAGCATAACATAAAGGCGCTTCTGAAGACAGTGACGTAACTAATATTTTTATTTCTTTTGCTACCATATACTCTAATTCTCCTCTATGACATACTTATTTTTTTTGTTTTTTAATATTAAGAAGTTTTGTATCTAAGCAATTATCGGCCAATGAACCGCTTAAATTGTTTGCGAAATTAAGCCATTGGTCTATTTTCCGCGACTTTGAGCTACGTCTCACATGTTACACTCTGTATGTGAAAGAAACGCTTCCGTTTTTTTCTAATTTATGTCCATAGAATTAGTTGTAAAACTAAACATAAAATTCTTTAAGTATTTATTATGTTATCATTTATTGAAATTAAAACTGTATGTTTAGATTATTTTTTGAAATTAAAAAATATATATATAGCTCTTCAACAACATGAAATACAACAACACGACAATCTTATTTAAAGAACAATATAATTCAAAATAACGAAACAAACTAACAACAACTCAAACATGTCTTGTTTCGCCTCTACCTTTACACAAAACATGTTTATAATTAGTCACCCCGAGGCTCCTCAGTGAAGAAGGTGACTAATTAATTTAGATGTTAGTACTGTATTAGAAGATATATTTTAAATAATGTGTTTATAACTTGTACTAACAACTAAATTTTACAAACGAAACCATAGTATACACTTATGTTCTAATACAAGTGTAACATAAATCAAAACTATTTACACATTGGTACTACCACTAAATAAATTTCATATAATTATGTATACATATGCACATACACACATATATGTATATATACACATCTATATGTATATATATATGTATGTATATACATGCACACACTTTTACATACATACACACATACATATACATACCTACACAGATATATATAAACAAACGCATATATACACTAATGTATATACATTATTTAATTTTATAATTTATACTTATAATTTATTTTTGTTTTTATTGTTATTCTACATCCTTTGAAAACAAATTTTTATGATTTCAATTTCATAGTCATAACTTTTTTCGAAATTATTAGTTCATTAAAATTAAGTAAAATATTATTTAATTTATCCATTCATTTATTTAAAAAAGTTTTATTATTTTTTATTTCTTTATAATATTTTTCAATTTAAATTTTATTTAAATTTTATTATATTTTATTTTTGAATTTTTTTATTAGCTAAAATTTGTAAAAAAAAATGTATGCATTAAAACTTAAAAACTTACCAATCGCTGTAACAGTTAACAATAAAATGAAACCGACTATGTTTATGGTAAAGTATATCAAACATATCCTTATAACTATCCGTCGAAATACACTTTCTGCTTCCATTCTAATGTTATATTTAATTATAAAAGCTTATTATTTTATAGAACTGTTACTATATCGGTATTTCATAGTATGTGTATTATAATTAAGTAAATTGGGTATATGATGCAATATATTATGTCGATTATATTTAAATAATAAATGCTTATTTCTATTTAAACATCTAAATATATTTCTTATGATTATATCTATTGGATAGTTATTTTTAGTAAGTCTAATTGTCAATTTAATAAGGTTTTCAACAAAATCGTTAAAAACCGTGCAACATCTAACTAATCTTAATGTTTCTGTGAATATGATTTATTTTTAAACTTTTATAGAAATGTTTGAGTTGACAAAATTTTCAACTAAGAACAGAGATATAGATTTCTGTCTCCACACCTTTCCCGTTGCTCTCCATTCTAGATGCGGTGTTTACAGTGTCACCAAAAAGGCAGTACCGAGGCATGCTTAGACCGACGACTCCGGCAACGCACGGGCCTGAAATTATTCAATTGTATGTGGAATTTTAAATTTTTTTGCACTGGAGCACCAAAGAAAGCTACCGCTGTTTATCCCAATTCGAAGTTCCACACGTTCGCGTGGTAGCGATGGAATACGAAACGATTTGACGAATTCCATAAAGCAGAAGGACATCTCTATGATTTCCCTGATATGATTGAAGCCGTTACGAACCGGAAGCCCAGACACGCACAGATAACCGTCTCCAATGGATTCTACCTGAATTCGTGGTTGCTGGTGGATCATTTTGCTTCCTTGAAAAGAGCTAATCTACGCTCTTCAAGCAAAGTGTCAATGGACACATGAAACTAGTAACTTAGGCAAGGTTTACGGTTTAGTGGCCGCGGTGCTATGAAACCCACAAATATTAGGTTGGTACATAAGTTCTCGGACATTTGATCCCTCCTGAATTGAAAGCGCATTTTCCCGCCAAATTTTTCACATGTATCATCGCGTAAATGATCAATCGATAGAGAAAGGAAGGGGCTACGAAACTGCTCCTAACATTTACTTCTGCGTTGTTGACGTCAGCTATTATGGCTAAGCAATTCATCCCAACTGAGACGCATATTCGGCACGTCATGTTATCCCTGCATCAATCTGGCCTCAATGCCAACGAATCGTATCGTCGCCTGAAGGATGTTTACAACGAGAGTGCTCCTGCTCGAAGTACTGTGTACCAGTGGTTCTCGAAGTTTGCAGTTGGTGAATTCTCCGTTGAAGATGATGAACGAGAAGGGCGCCCGATGACACTGGATTTGGCTGGCCTCCGAAGTAGAGCGGAAGCGGACTCATACGAAACCACTTGTTGCGATCGGTGGCCCCGCAGGCTGAGGCGTCCCTCAAGTTGCCTTTGCGGCTCCGTGTCGCTCCAAGGGCACCGGAGGGTTCCCAGATCTTACCTAACCCCACAGGACTCCCACGTATTGCCACAGTCGCACGTATTGCCCAAACGTATTGATGGAACTCCAGCTTCGCCGGCTGGCCTCATCCCTTTGCCCCGAGCCACCCGGCTCCTCAGTTCCCTCTCCGTCTCAGGGGACAACCCGAACCCAGGGGAACCCACAAGGTGACAAGGATATTTACACACAATACATATACATATGACACTGCCCTTGAAACGAAGGGACTCACCTGGCTCCTCCACACGCACACAGTATACGGCATAGGATTCATTTCACTTCGCAACCAATAGGCATCCGACAATGTAGTGGCGAGAATACTAGGCGTCCTCCGTGGCCGGCGTGAATATGATTCCCGAGGCCGCGGGGGTGAGCATGATGCACACTAGACCCCGCAGCCCTCTCCTGGCGCTCCCGTCCGTAATGTCGGTCGACGAAGGCAGGGACGAGGCCCCGCGGTAGCCATCCGGAAGAAGGGCGCAGAGCGAGAGGTCGGCAGACCTCGTCGCGGGAGCACGGGACGTCGAATGGCCGCGCGCCGGACGAGAGGAGGCGGCGCGCGCCGATCGATGGTGCTACGTCACCAATTTTCCCATGCGCCCAGGCCGATCGAGGGTGCCTCATCGGCAAGCTACCGTGGGAAACAGCGCGCCCGGGCCGGACACGGACCGAGGAGCGATCGCGGTCGCGACACCACTCGCGAACTATCAAGCACTCTTGGTGTTGGTCACTCAACAGTCGTTCGAGGATTGAAGTCGACTGGCAAGGTGCAAAAATTGGGTCGCTGGGTACCTCACGGCTTGACACAACATGACATGGGTCGCAGAGCCGATGTCGCTCTGTCTCTCCTTACCCTCAGACGTACCCACGGATGGCTGGACAGCCTTCTCACCGGGGATGAGAAGTGGATACTCTACTCTAATTATCACCGGCGTGCACTGTCGGTTGACGCAACTGGAGAGGCAGAGGACGTTCCGAAACCCGACCTTCACGTGAAAAAGGTGATGCTATGCATTTGGTGGAGCGTTCTTGGCGTAGAATACTGGGAGCTGCTGGACGAAGGGACAACAGTGACGGCAGAGGTCTACGTCAACCAACTGAGGAAGTTGAGGGCCCACCTTCAAACCACACGAGGAGAGCAAGTGAAGGTGTATTTTCAACACGACAACGCTAGACCGCATATTGCTAGAGCGACGGCGGCTGAGTTGGCGGACTACGGATGGACCGTTCTTCCACATCCACCTACTCACCAGAACTCGCTCCTTCTGATTGTCATTTGTTTTCGAGCCTTCAACGCTATTTGGACGGCCAGCAATTCAGGAACCGAGAGAATGTCAAGGAGGCACTGCTCACATTTTTCGAATCACAACCGGCCACGTTTTGGAGAAAAGGCATCCATGACCTGCCAGCACGTTGGCGAAAGACACTTGATGTGAAGGGTGGTTACTTCAAATGATTTGATATTGTTGTTCGTATGTTGTGATAATAAATATTTCATGCCCCAAATGTCCGAGAACTTATGCACCAACCTAATATCAATTGGCTGAGCTGCCCAATCAATAATATTAGCTCTCATAAAGAAGCACCGATCGGCGAGAGAAGTATAAATCCACCTTTAGTAGAGATTGATCATATTATGAAAGTACAATATGTCTACCTTGTAGACATCATGCTCCTCGATGATATGGTCGAACGCATTGAAGAGCTGGTTGAGAAGCGATATCACCTGCACAATTTCAAGTATAGGATTATCGAGACCGCGAGAGCAAGTCCTCTTCCTTGAATCAAGGGTGGACTATTACTTCTGTGACGAATCCTGTTTCATGCTTCTTAGTAACATGCCATACATACCGTACTGCCCTCCTTTAGACGCACCTAGCGGTAGATCAGCGTACTGTATTTTCCCTATGCTGGGTTACTGTAGCCTTAATTTAAGCTCACATATCCCCCTCGCTTATGTTACATTACTCATGCATTCCTATACTGCTACCGTAACCAACGCCTGTATTTATAGGAAGAATGATGACGACGACTCAGAAAATTCTGAACAAGTTACTTGCAAGCTGCAGCGAGTAATTGATTGCCTCAAGTAAGTCATTTGTAAGTTGCTGCAGGCTAGCACAACGTCGCATGTAAGTTGGACGAAAACTCCTGCTAGTCATTCGAAACCTGCTGCAAGCTAACAGAAATGTCGCATGTAAGCTGCACGAAGACCCCTGCCAGTCATTCGAAAGTTGCTGCAAGCTAGCAAAAGATGACCCCTGCTATGTCGCATGTAAGTTACTCGAAGACCTCCGCTAGTCACTCGTAAGCTGCTGCAAGCTAGCACAAGATGACCCCTGCTATGTCGCATGTAAGTTACACGAAGATCTAAACTCGCACTGAGCTTATATATTAGCACTAGAGCAGATGTGTAACTCAAATATAGAGCCCTTTAAGCTAAATAGATCTATTTAGCCATATATAGGTCTATTTAGCTTAAAGGGCCCTATATGTAGTAGTCGGAGTAGCCGACTTACTCGAATGTTCCCCCATATTAGCCTAATCGATGCGCACTTGTAATTTTTCCGTAAACCTATTCCCAATATTCATGTTTTATTGGGTACAGCACCTCGCAAATTCACAAAAAGAGTCCTAAGAGTGCTAAGATGCCTTGCCGGTGCCGTACTGGGACCAACCCGCTAAATACTGATTTTAATCATGAATGAAGTATATAACTTGTTGTGAAGAAGAGAAACGCAACAATAACAGCTACCTATGAAGTTAGTAATCGAACGGGAGGCGCTAGTGTATCCAGAAATTAACACGCCTCAACCACAGTGTATTCAACGACTGCTCCGATCTTTAGGAAACACCTTGCTGTGTGTGAGCTACTCCTTTCTGATAGAAGGCAAAGTCTTAAACCTAAAGGTTTAAGACTTTGCCTTCTATCACACAGCAAGGTGTCTCCTAAACACAGCAAGGTAATTCACAGCAAGGTTTAGGAAACACCTTGCTGTGTTAAATCGCGCCGTGTGAATTAAAGGATCGCGCCGTGTGATATGTCGATTGGCGCAATAGTGTTCGCTGGAGGGCGCTGGAGTTCGCTGAAACTCCTCAACCCAGTTCCACGCTGTTTAGCGGAGGGGATAAAATGGGAGCTTTGAAGGGAAGTCAGTGGTTCGCAGCGAAAGCTTGATCTCCACGAATTCGCAAGCAAACGACCCATCCATGGTTGTGGGTATCGCTGGGACTCATCAATTCCACTAACCTTCTCGAAGGCTTAGGAAGGATTCTACGCTTCAATGGCCTGGCTGCGCTTCTCGAATGCTAGAGATTCGAAACGTTATCGTGGTAAAAAGAGCCATACATATAGCGAAACCACCACTGTTACAGATTTTGGTTCACCTTGCAAGAAGAAAACCGAAAGAAGGGTGACCATATTTCTAGCGTGCATTCCCATCGCTACTGGCTTGGTTCTCAACAGTTTAGGAACGCCGGTATTGATGCCTCCCGCTACTTGATCGATATTGATGGTTTTCATACTCCTTGGGCCAGATTTATGAAACGGCCAAAATACCGCCAAACCACCTGACATGACATTCATTACCATCAGGTTTGGCGATATTTTCACCGTGAGAGCGCGGTAAGCGGTGATGAATCTGGGCCTTGGTTTTTTTTATTCAAGACATGGGCCCTAACTACACGGGGAAATACATTGATGAAAACAACATCCAAGGAGTGTGGTGGTTCTGAGTGTGGTTCTAGTGTAAACTGCGATTAACATGCAATAAAAGTCAAAAAAGAAAAACCCGCTTCGAATACAGTATACACCCTATTACACGTAGGGATGATTCAGAATGCCTTTAACTTCAACGTTCTTCAACTTCATGTAGAGAAGGAACAGAGGTTGGATATACTTATAGTATAGCAGTGTCAATAAACATCAGGTATTAGTTATGAACTATCACATGCCGAGTCCTTGAAGCCAAAAACAACTGTCCCCTGTCAGCATGGTGACCCCCCCCCCGACGTCGACCAACGGTCGCGCCGTTGCAATGAATGCCGTCAACAGAGAAGGAAATAGAACTGAATCAACACATAGCCAAAAATATCAGCCGTGGACGACCATTTGTAAAAGTTGAAGTGCCTGCCCGGCCAGACAACCCCGATCGGGAGGTTCCCGCTCCGGTTTGAACAAACAAGATGACACCGCCCCGGTTTGAACAAGTATGCTGCATGACAGCGCGCGCACACCGCGAGTGGGGACGCGTGCGTCATGTTTCAAACCAATTGGGCGCGAAACATTAGCTTGCACGAAAGCTTCTTGCAAGCTTGCACTTGGAGAAAGGTTCAAATTCCTGGGTGCAAGCTTGCAAGTAAGTTAACCGCGAGGGATAAGTCGCAAGTAACTTGTTTTGGAGCTCTAAAGGCGCAAGTAACTTGTTAAGAACTTTCTGCGTATGTTTACCGCGAGACATGAACTTGCAAGTTAGTTAACCGCGAGAGATAGTCGCATGTAACTTATTTTGGCGATCTAAGGGAGCAAGTAATTGAGGTTAACCTTGCAGGTAAGTCAAACGCGAGAGATTAGTCGCATGTAACTTATTTCGGGCATCTAAGGGCACAAGTAACTTAATTTAGGGCTCATAAGGCGCAAGTAACTTGTTCAAAATTTTCTGAGGAGGCCACGCCGACCGACCGACGACTGCCTCCCGTACCTGCGATCCCGAGCCTGAGCCCGAACTCTCACCGACTGTCGCCTCGCCTCCCGTCACCTCTCCTCACGTTTTCCTGCATGGACCAGTTATCTCATACTTATTTCTCCATATTTAGTGATAAATCTGTATTCCATCACGTCTTACGACAGACGCACCAAGAGGTGAAATGCCTCTTATAGTTGTGCTCTCCCAAAAATTTCGAATAACCGAATATTTCGAATAGCGACGATTTTCGAGCATTCGTATTCGAATACATTCGAAAATCGCAATTTTTCGAGCATTCGAATTCAAATACATTCGAAAATCGCGTCTTTTGAATCGCTCGAATATGAATATTCGAATTCGAATAGAATTATTTGAATTCGAATGCTCGAATATTGATTCGTGCTCAACTATAATGCCTCTTATGACCCATTACCAAACTCTTACGACTGTGACTCCAAATATACTACTTGACTTCAATTGCATAAAATTTTCAGTTAATTCCTTCTTCACTTTCTTTTCTTTGAAAGATATTTATATATGTCGAGACTAGAAAAATACCTGCAGTGGTGAGCACTTGGCAGCGAGCTGGGTGAACTTCACCACATCGCTGAAGAAAACCGTGACGCTGTCGAAGCCTTCTGGCTCCACTGTTTGGCCTCGTTTTAGTTGCTCTGCTACTTGCCTAAAAGATTAAGGTCGCTATATTGCTTTCTGGTAATGAGCACGAACGAATGCAGCGAAACTCACCTGGGCAACATCTTTCCAAGCAATACATCCGCATTTCTTTTATGCACCACCAACTCTCTGCTTTGAATCTCTATCTGCAAACAATTTTGTCAGTTATTATACACCCTTGTATCTTCCGCTGCCACACTGAGTTAGTAAATTTCACTTCTGCCTTTTCATTTGAATCCTCACTCGAAACTAACAAGGGAAGCCCATGAACTTCCCCCAAAGATTCTCAACGAGACCTATATGGTCTCGTAGGGCATCGGATGAGGATCACAGAACTGTGCTTCGTTTTTTCTACGGGCCACTGTGTGGTCCGAAAATGGCAAAAATAGTGTCACTTCAGAGCGGGTTGACAAGGCATAAGTGACACCTAGAATGGCCCTGTCAGGAACTATTTAAGCTGCTGACCACGAATCTGTCGTCCTTTTTCTAAATCACCACTTTGCTTGTACTTCATCAAAGTTGCAGTCGAAGGTTGGAAAATATATCTGACAACATTGGAGAAGGAAGCGATCCCACTAACGTGCGCAGCTTTGGTCACCCATGTCTACCGTAACCTACCGTAATCGACCGAAATTTTAAAAATAGATGTCATATCAGTGATTATCACCCCAAATAACCCCCATGGGCGATGTTTGGGCAAAACTTTTTCTTTCGTCCTCTCCTCGACCTTTGGAGTTGTGAAAGGCGGCAGTGTCGGTTATTCTGTGTATACTGCTTTAGTTTGCACATATCCATCGTAACCTTCTGCCATCCATCGTTTCACCGAAAACGATTGCTAGATTGGTGATCTGCATCCCAGATAACCCTGTAGATGAAATTGAGGCGAAAAATCTTTTTCGATCTCCAGAGTTGAGGGGGTGAGTGCAAGTGCTCCTATCTGCAGTGCCCCCGACCCGTCTCCCGTACGTGTGTAAGAGAATGGTGAGGAAGAAACACACAGCAAGGCGACGAAGCACACGAGTTGGATAAAATATGCAGTACTTGGGAACAGTTAGCTAAAGTAGTGAAAGTTGGGAGAAGAATAAAAAGCAGTCTATGAGGAAATCTGAAGAGCAGTGAGCTTAGCTTGTCTTTGTGATGGGTCAAATCAATGCTTGTTGATTTTGTTCACGAATAAGGTGATAGTGAGAAACACTTCGAAAAGTAATTGAGAACATACCAAAGAGGTCATATCGGGTTAGCATTTAACGAAACCTTCCTCAGCGAGACAAGCATCGTTTAATGGATGCGCGATATCACTCCACGCACAAAACCGGCTTCTTCCACACCTGACAACAGGTTGAAAGCGGGGTTAGGACACGGAGAAGATGCCCTACCGGAGCCAAAATGTAATCTTCATTTGCGAAAACGCTAACAGTCCACGTAGGGACGCAGAAACCCCACCTCCGGAATCGAACCCTCGACCCTCTCCCGCAAGTCCGCCACGCTACCCACTCGGCCATCCAGTCACTGCCGCAAGCGGCGGCGATTGAATCACTTGAATGTACACTGCAGCTTCATCTAGTAAACGTAACAGATTACTATAATCAGACTAGAATTTGGGCTCCAAACCTTTTGTAAGTTACGTTCAGAGCACGACAGGGCCATTTGTCACGTTTGCCTTATCAGCTCGCTCTGAAGCGGTACCATTTTTTCCATTTTCGGACCACCCAGTGGCCCGTAGCAAAAACGAAGCACAGTTCTGTTATCCTCGTCCGATGCTCTACAAGACCATATAGGTCACGTTGAGAATCTTTGGGGGAAGTTTATGGGCCTCCCTTGTAAGGCGGAGCGGCTTTTTACACAAGGGCAGGGCAAAGGGCATGATCGCCTTGGTGGGAGCCGCACACGAGTCATGACGACGTCGCATGTCGCGACGTGCTGCGAGTGTAGTCGCAGTTCTCGGTGGCATTCTGCATGGTTCTGCTAAAGGTTGTAGTTCGTCTCAAATAGTTCTACGTCTAATTTTCACCCGAACCTAGCAAGACCACTTACCACCGGTTGCTATAACCGCAGAAGGACACCCCCGGAGAAACTGTAGTAAAGGATTAAAACCGAACTCTTCACTTTGGCTATTAACTGTAGGCCTAGTTCCAGACTTTGTTCACCTCTTTCTCTAGATCAGCAGTGTGCAGTTCGAGTTTGTCGAAGAGATGGTCCATGAGGTTTGTCTTCGTTGATCCCTGCTTTATTGACACCAGTCTTTGGCACACTTCGTCGATTGCAAGTCGATCGTTAGGATTCTCTGTCCAGCAAGCTGTCACCAGATTGATCTAGAACAGGATAAAATTGGAAGAGTTTTGACTCCTTTTAAACCATTAGTTGAGTTCGTAATACTCATTGTAGAAAATAGCTTGCGTTTTTCGGAAAGCAACACTACTCTTACTATTCTATTGTTTTATTAGGTTGTCACATAAATTCTCTCCGATTCCGATGGGCGTTACTTTGTGATTGTTTTTTCATGTATACAAAATAAAATGTATATATGTTGTATAATTTTTTGTAGCGCTTGTTTCGCTCTATAAAACTTGGTGTGTTGCTTTTAAAAAGTCGTGAGCATTGCTTCGATTTAGGTGCTGGACGAAACCATGGAAAAACGCACTTGCGGGTAATAATGCTTCATGAGTTCAAGCTTCGCCACAGTGTTAGCGAGGCAACACAAAACATCAAGATTGCATGGGGAGAAGACTCCGCTAACGAATGCACCGTGCGCAGATGGTACCAGAAGTTCGGGGTTGGAGACGTTGACCTCGAAGGCAAGGACCGCTCAGGATGACCAGCCAATTGTGATGACGGACGTTTGGAAGAACGAGTGGAAGCCGATTCACGAGGAACTGTGCATGAGATGGGGAGAAAACTTAAGGTCAACCATTTCGAGGCACATAGAGGCGATAGGAAAGGTGAAAAAGCTGGATAAGTGGGTGCCCCACGAACTCACTGAGGAGCAGCAGAGGTGTTGCCTGGAGATCTGTTCTTCCATTACTATAAGGGACGAAAACGATCCGTTCCTTGACCGGATAATTACCTGTGACGAAAAATGGATAGTGTAGGACAATCGAAGAAGATCAGCGCAATGGTTGGATAAGGAGGAACCGCCGAAACACTTTCCCAAACCTAGCCTCCATCCGAGGAAGGTCATGCTCACTGTCTGGTGGGCTGCAACTGGTATTATCCACTACGACTTCTTGAAGCCTCGTGAAACCATCACGGCAGAGAGGTGCTGTCGTGAATTACACGTGGTTCACCAAAAGTTGCTTGAAATGCGTCCTGTACTGGTGAATCGAAGAGGACCGATCCTTCTTCACGACAACGCCCGTCCACATGTCTCGCATCTGACCATCCAAAAATTAAATCAGTTGAGATATGAAGTTCTCCCGCATCCCGCTTATTCACCGGACCTAGCCCCAACGGACTTTCATCTTTTCAAACATCTCTATGGTTTCCTCAAGGATAAAAACTTTACTAATGTAGCAGATATCGAAATTGCCTTCGAGTGTTTCATTGCTTCTAGAAATTCAGATTTCTTCCGAAATAGAATTAATGCTGTTGTATATCGTTGGCAGAGGTGCATTGATTGTAACGGTTCTTACTTTGATTAATAAACTTTATTTTCTGCTGAGATATTACACCGCAAAGTTGCCGTCGAAAATCGGACAGAACTTATGTGACAACCTAATATTAGGAAGTGAAAAGCTTTCGGCTTTCCGAAAAGCTTGTATCAATCCAGCTCGCTCCTTACCAGGCTTTGGTCAACGTCTGTTTCGCGGCCGTCTAGTTTTGGCCTCGGTGCGGACGCTCCTCCTCGTCTGATGTGATACAGTAAATCTAAATTCAATCGTATAGAACTTATATCAGCAAATAAAGGCCCTTAATACACTACCTCCCCATAAATACAGTTAATTCGCCCTTGCGGTGCAAAACTGTGAACGCACACAGTCCTTCGCCACTCATTAGGGAAGGGTTCCGAATTCCCATGGAACTTTAAAAAATTAAATTTAAAAAAATAAATTTAAACTTCATTAAATTTATCAGCTCGTAGCATTACTCATTGTCTTGTCTTCACATTCTCAACATTTCACACATTGTCCTCACTCTCTCACATCGTTTCAGCTTATTGATGGTGAAAAGGTGATGGCATCGGCACAGAAGCATTAACACGCAAGCTCTTTTCTATCTTCTTCTTTTTCGTTCTGCTGCCGCTATATTCATTTCGCCTCTCTACAATTACTGACTATGAGTTTGCTACGATCTCAAATCTTATAAAAGTTTCCTAAACATTTAGAGTCAAAGGATTGAAAAACACTCAGACTGCAGCATATGTTTTTGGTTTTGCCTACTTTTGTTTAAGGCGCACAACCTGTGCAATAAATGAAATGAAAAACTTCAAGTTGAGACTGGATCATTAGAAAGAGCTCGGAATGCTGGTTACGAATATGGGTGTCGAAATTGCAAAATGAAGCAACTGAGCAAGTTATGACCTGCCGAAGTTGGGTGGTCTGACCACAGGCTGGTCATGCGAAGGAGCTGGCGCAAGAGCGATGAGTCATAGGGATTCCGTACGAGTCCCTATGACGCCAGCCGCGGCGGTGGCGCAGGGATAGTGCTCTCGTTCGTCAGTTGTGACGTCGTTGGATCGGTTCCCATTACTACCGCTTTTTTTTGCACATCATGATTTATTTTCGAAATGACCTTTTTTTCTAAATTATGGCATGTGATGGATTAAATAGCTGGAAACAATATTATACATGTTTGGAAATATGCCATGGAATACTCATGGCATAAGGCAGGGTAAATTGATGATCACACAGATGTGCTTGTCACTTCTGGTGAATATTTGTTTGGTCTTGCTACAATTGACTGTTTTGCTGCTGGTCGTAAAAAGGCGCATGTATAAGGTGTGCAGTGTGTGAGTAACTCTGTCTCTTGTCTCTCTCATGCCGCCCGTCTTCTGGTAGAGAAGCATCGCGAGAAACAGAGGCCGGTGCATCTTGCCTTTCTCGACTTGGAGAAGGCCTTCGATCGCGTACCACGTGAGGTTATATGGTACGCCCTACGACAGCACGGTGTTCCCGAAGAACTTGTAGAGTGGGTGCGAATGCTATACTCTTGTCCAAAGAGTCGTGTGCAAGCGGCAGCAGGAACCTCGACGGAGTTTCCCATCTCTGTTGGGGTGCACCAAGGATCTGCGCTTTCCCCACTCCTCTTTGTTGTCGTAATGGATGCCATTACGCGAGATCTTCAGAAGCCCGTCCCTTGAACGTTGCTATATGCTGATGACGTGATGCTCGCCTGCGAAGACAAAGTTGAGCTCGAGCGAGAGGTGCAAGCTTGGTGCGACCGCCTGGCCATGTTCGGACTCAAATTGAATGTCAAGAAGACCGAGTATTTCAAGACTGACGTAAATGAGTCCGGCTCCATTAAGATTAACGGTACTGAGCTTGCATGCACTTCGGTGTTTAAATACCTGGGATCAGCAATAGCCTCTGATGGCAGTCTGATGGTTGAAGTGAACTCACGCGTGAGTGCAGCTTGGTCGAAGTGGCGCTCGTTGACTGGAGTACTCTGCGACAAGAAGATGCCAGAGCGCTTAAAGTCGAAGATCTACAGAGCAGTCATCCGGCCGGTAGCGATGTGCGGAGCCGAGTGTTGGCCTGCGACAAAGGAAACGGAAAGTCGCCTCAGCGTAATGGAGACGAAGATGCTGCGCTGGATGGCTGGAATCACGCGCCTGGACCGCATCCGAAACGAGGCTATTCGGCAGAAGTTCGGTGTCGCGCCGATAGCGGACAAGATGCGTGAAGCTCGCTTACGATGGTACGGCCACGTTCTGCGTGGGAAAGAAGACTGCGTC
The DNA here is from genome assembly GCA_947396885.1 of Heligmosomoides polygyrus polygyrus. Lineage (NCBI taxonomy): Eukaryota > Metazoa > Nematoda > Chromadorea > Rhabditida > Heligmosomidae > Heligmosomoides > Heligmosomoides polygyrus. Next base: position 105,262,619 of record OX377202.1, read on the forward strand.
CGTAAGATAGGCCTTAACTTCGTAGTGTCTGGAAAACGGCCTAGAGGGCGCCCGAAGCAGCGCTGGGCTGATACGGTACACAAGGACTTTAAAGTAGCTGGTGTCCACCCTGATCTAGCACGGGATCGGGAAAGATGGCGACATGGCACCAGAAAAGCGGACCCCGTCATGAAGCGGGACAAACGCTGAAGAAGAAGAAGAAGAAGAAGAAGAAAAAGAAGTGTGAGTAACTCTGTTTCTGCTTCACACACTTTTTTGTTGTTGCATTGTTCCATGAATGGTAAGGTTGTTACCCTATAGTTGTTCATTATAAGATTTTGACTCTATTTGTGCAAAATAGTAAATAAAAATGCCACCATAGCAGGTTTTGGCCTTCGAGCATTTCTACAAACGTGCATGATAGTGTTCTCATCTATTTAACACAATGACGACATCGCGCGTGTCGCAGTGGTACGCGCGTGGGACAGCTGATTTTCAAGCTAGCTGCCGCGTACGCGTCATTTATGCTGTGTATTGTGCCCGACAATATCATTCAAAACCGCTCTTTTTGCTGCCTTACCTTGAAGGAAAATCAAGTTGAACTTTCCCAATCAAAAATGATTGGCGTCGTTTCACGCGACCGCTATCTTACGCAGCACAAATGCTGCGTATTGTCGTCATTGTGTTAATCAATCACATGTCGTAATATAGACGTTTTGAAGATAAATCATGACGTGCAAAATACCGGCAACAATGAGTACCGAACCGATGACGTCACACCCGACGAGCCGGAGCACTACCATTGCGCCACCGCCGCAGAGGCTACCAATTCTTACTGATCCCTCATGACTCATTGCTCTCGCGCCAGCTCTTTCGCACGTCCGGCGACTGGTCAGGCCGCCGGACTTTGGCAGGTCATAATCGCTCAGCAGTTTTACAGGGTGAACCAAAATAACATGGACAAGATTTTTTGTCATAATTATAAAACATCAACAACTCGAGAAAACGTCAGCTAAATTACAACAATAAAAACATTAGGTTACGTCATGTTCAAGTGGTTTCGTAGTTGTCTCTCTTAGGCCCCGTTTATACTTCCGACGCCGAGCGACGCGACGGCATGTAAAGTGGCCAAATTGATCGATAGCGTGGCTCAATCAATATGGCCACAATACGTGGCGTCGCGTCGCTCGGCGTCGAAGTATAAACGGGGCCTTAGAGCGGATGCAGAGGGCCAAACGTTTCGCGAATCTTTCGACGATGGACCGAAGGTCGTACCTGGGAGCAGATTCTGTTCACGGATGAGAAGCTGTTCCCCGTGGAGCATGCGCACAATCGCCAAAATGGTAGGATGCGGTCTACAGAGGCTCCAAGCACCTCTCCTATCGTCCAAAACCCACAATCTGTCATGGTTTGGGGCGGAATCTGCGCTAGCGGCAAGAGCCCTGGTCTTCGTGGACAAAGGAGGTAAAATCGACGAAGATGTGTACCAGCGAGACATTCTTGAGACCGTAGTTCTTCCTTGGGCCCACCAACACTTCAGTGATGCCTATTGGACGTTCCAACAGGACTCTGCACGTGCACATAGTGCGAAGAGTGCGCTGCAGGGATGAGCGGATTATCCGTTATCCGTTATCCGTTATCCGGTTTCCGGGGGTTTTGGCCTATCCGTTTTGTTGTTCGTTATCCGGCAATTTTGGGCCGGATAACGAACAACAAATTGGCTGATACCTAGGTTTGGGCGTGGTATTGCATAGCTGTGTAAGCTTCATAATCATAGGAGTGTTCGCGAGCAACAATAGAGGGCATTTAAATCTAGAAGGTGGGTGACTTCAGGCACTGGTGACGTAGATGGAAAGACGTCTAACTTCCATCCTTCCAGGGTCGTTCATTTATGCCATACATCTATGAAACCTACTATGAGCTGATTTCTTCATGAGCTTTTCACCACAAGCCGTATGCAGACCAAGAATGCATACACGCTGCCTTGATAATATTACTGACGGTCACAAGTGGAGGTCCTGGCACATACAAGATGAACTGTTTAGTGCCGAATTTAGCGTTCTTTTCCACGATTGCAATGTGTAGGTAGCATGCGGCAAAGGTATTTTAGTTTTTACTGATAGACTGTTGTAACGCATCAAACACATCCCGTTGAGCAGTAATGAATACAAGCAAAATGGGTACAGGTTCAATCTAAATGAGTGGAGAAAGCTACGCTCCTACAAATTGTTGAGGTGTGTTTAGAGAAACGATTTCCTGAAAGTATTTTCTGTACGCTGGTACTAGTAGTACCTCTGTAATCCTAAGAAATTGATCCTCGCAATTAAAAATCTAAATAGTGCAATTGAACTGCACTAAACTGATTCACCGCTGCGCATGTTGGAGCTTCATTTTAATTTAAGATTTCGTTTTAGGGGCATTCTACTTCTGCTGTTCTAGGTTTCAGATCTCTCTGCATGTGCATTTGGAGTGCACAATGGCTTGTAGTGGGTAGCCTGTAGAAAGCTGGTATTTCACCCATCTCATTCCACGTTCTTCTTAGGTCTTGGAATACTGCCGAACAAGTATCGATCCGCGTGAAGCTGCGAAACCAAGATTGTTATGCAGACTTTATTCGGTTGAGTCGGCTTAGCATAGAAATTCAAGAGGCATTGGAGGAGCCATTCATCCAAGGATCACTCTGTTTGGCCACAGCCTTAATTCAAAAAGAAAACCTGACGATTGATCAGTAAAACAACTCAGCAATGGAAACTTACAAAATGCCGGCAAGTTGCTGTGGAAATGTGAGTGAATAAGAAGTCACGTGAATGAGTTGCACATTCTTCCCCTCCAAGGGCAACTTATGAATGTTTCTATACTGTTAGTTGGGCTGTTTTACGCATCCTTTGTCTCGTCTTCCCATTCGTTTTAAACGGCAAAAACATGAAAAATTGTAAATAGTACTATGGAAATGTGCTTGGATGAACAAATGCTCCATCTCTCCTTATCTTTTCCAGACTTTGATTAAGGTGATCATGGCGAAACATCAGCAGAGTGTAGCTTGCAAAGCAGTTTTAGTTTCACATCTTGGTGGTCTTGTTCGCGGAACTGGTGAAGGAATTGTGGTTCGCAGTTCGAACTCGGCATCACTTTGGATGGCAATGAAGAAGCGTTTCTTTTGCTGAAGCTTTGTGAGAATCCCATAGGGCTTTGTTAAGGTGACTGCACTATGTTTAAAAAAAACTCCATTAAAGTCGTTAGAAAGGACTTATAATTTGACAGCAGTTGGTTCCATGTCTGATGTTGAAACTAGAACAGTTTAAGCCCAGTTTTATTTTTGTTGTTTGTTCGTTATCCGTTTTTCCGTTATCCGGCGATTTTTGGGCAAAATTATCCGTTATCCGTTATCCGGGTTTGGAAATTTTGTTATCCGCTCATCCCTGGTGCGCAGGCGTTGTGCAAAGCCAATTTCCCCGATTCCATCACGCCTTCGCAATGGCCGCCGCATTCCCCGGATTTGAATCCGATGGACTACAGTGTGTGAGCATTTTAGAGGCTAGGGTCGGCTTCAAACACCACAACAGTCTCGAGTCCCTGAACGAATGCTTGCGCCAGGAGTGGGGACGGTTGTCTCCTGATGACCTGCGACCCATTCCCGAAAAATTCGCGAAACGTTTGGCCTTCTGCATCCGCTCCAAGGGAGGCCAACTCGAAACCTCTCGAACATGATGTGCCCTAATGTTTGTATTGTTGCAATTTAGTCGTCGTTTTCTCGAATTGTTGGTTGTTTTATAATTATGACGAAAAAAAACCTTGTCCACGTTATTTTGGTTTACCTTGTATTTTTCAAAATTTCTCAACTTGAAGTTCCATGGGATGTCGAAACCCTTCGCTAGTCAGAACTCTTGTGCCCTTGTCTATCATCAGGTGAGACGGCCGTTGTAAAAGAAAAGCACCGTCTCGTGGTCAACGTTCCAGGTAGGACCTATTCCACGCCTCGCAGTTTGTTGAAAGGGGTTCCCTAGTTACATAGGGAGGGCACTGCTTGATTCGCAAGCTGACTATATCTCAGATAGTATTGTGTATAGCTGTTAGTGAACTGGTATAACATATTTAGCGTTACGTGGAAGATTCGAAATATGATTTGTTGAATCTAGCCCATTTCTATTGATCGCATTTGCTATGAACATAGGAAAGAAAGGCGAGTGCCGCGCAGGAGAATGGCGTAAAGGTGTAGACCGATCGAAGAGCCAAAACCATAGCAGAACGCTACACAAAGCAATACGGTTGGCACAGCAGGGCCCATCGCAGTAGATTTCGCATAGCAAGTAAGGTTTAGGACTGACATGCGGTAAATCCCTACGGTTCTGCTATACAACGAGCTTGGATGAGTCACCATTCACCTATGCCTGTAGGTTCGAGCCCAGGGAGTGATACGGGCCAAAGCTCCGGCACAAGAATGGTGTAGCAGTACGCTTGTTGAAGGCGAAGTGTTAAAAGACAAAGAGTGTTAATATCATCGCTTGGGCGCGTGTAGCGCAGTCGGAGGAGGCGCGACTGTCGCGTGCACCCGATACCAGGTTCCAGGTTCGGATCTCCCGCCCAGGCCAACCAAGCCTTCCATCCCTCCGGGGTCGGTGAATTGGTACCAGAGTAGTCTGGGAAGGATAGAGCGCTGACCTGTTCATCGGCTGGCCACCGCAAGTCATTGCATGGCCAAATACGAATTCAAATCGCCTCCGCGACATCCCGTAGAAGTAGAATGTATGGCGCACCCCAAAAGGGATTGAGTAACGCCTTCCTTTATCCTTTATCCTTATCATCGCTTAGGGAAACTCAGAGGGACTAGGTATTACACTTGTTTATACTCTACGTTATGTACACGTTTCACGTTAGCTACTAAGTGAACCCTTAAACTCCTCCTTTTTCAGGCTTTGTGTAAATGATTGCAACGAAATGTGAGCCAGAATAAATTATCAATCTTGACCTTACTACTTAAAGGTCACTGTTAAACGCCACGGTTTCTTAAGTAAAAAAATGTAAACGTAGAAACAGAGAACTCAGGAGGCAGGGGCTGATACAACAACCGTCATATTGAAGGTGGAAAATTTTTTGGTTTTTTCAATGAAGACGGCCAACTAACCCTCGATTTCTTCTCGACCGTCAGATTCTTTCCAGGCTGGTCGTCGTGTGATGACCTCCGAACATACGATTGCAAACGAGTAGAGGTCGCCTTGTTTTGTGCCCTTTTCTGATTTGCTTCGGAGCAGTTCAGGTGCCACGTAGAGTTGACCTATAGCGAACCAAATCCCAAATGAGTCACCTTGAGACTATTCAGCAAATAACAGTAACGTGAATTGAAATCCTACTGTCCGTCGATGGATCTCTGTGCAGGTGTTCTAGTCCGAAAGATGACAGCTTCACCTGCCATCCTTCGCTAACCAAACATGTAGCCGACGAAAGCGTCCCGATTGATGAAAGGAACGACTGGTGGAGGTATTTAATTCCCTGGACATGAATACCAAATAAATTTTTGAAAGAATGTAAATACCAGTACTATTTGAAATCTACCTCAGCTATATCCTTGATCAAACACACCACGAAGAACTCATCGATGGTCATTCTTCCAGATGAAATGACAACCTGTCGAATGGAAGATAGCATATCGCAATACAAGCAGCATGAGAAAGCAGCAGAAAGAAACTATGCACGTTAAACGAAGTAATATCAATGAGTTTTACGTGTAGCGTCCCTATGTACATTAGTTGTTCAAGAAGTCTGGTATGCCTCAAACGGAATGGATATAAAAGGGCGCATGAATGCTTTCCTTACTCATTTGTCTTGCTGCAGCGTCGCCATCCAGTCGCACCCTGGCAGGGACTCTTCCTCCACCAGCTGAGAATCCGCAGGGAATTCCCAGACCTATCCTGCCGACCTTTCGGTAGTCGCGGATGAGGAAAGTGTTAAGCAGCACTTAGTGGCTCATCTGATCAGCTAGCGCTTTGCTCTTTGAAGCGTCACTGACACCTCTATTCCATAATAATACATTCCATTGAAACATGCCAACGATAAGGAATCTCGCTATCAAGTAAGAATAAGAAAACTTGCTCTTAAAGTAAAGAAACTGTACAAGGTTCGACCAACTGTTGGTATCCAGAAATACAATCGTTTCTCAAGAAAACTCAAAAGAGAGCTGGCCTGCCTTAGCCTACAAAGTGAAGAAAAATTGCTGATTCGAAGAATCGAAAAGCTTTTAATAACTTCGTTAACAGTAGGCTAAAGTCAGAAAACAACACTCTTTTTATTTTCAACGAATACGGTGAACTTTGTAAATCCGATCTTGAAAAGGCAAACGTGTTTGCTTCATACCTTAATCAGTTTACAAAAAACATCCGGATGTGAGTTACCATTGCCCAAAATTTATTTCATCAAAATTGGATTTCCTTGATATTAACAGTGATCTAGTATACAGAACATTAACTATTAGGTTGTAACGAATTAAATGGCACTGGCTCGCGCCATTTTTTGGCGCGTCTTTACGCGTTTGATCAAGAACAAACCGTAACATGTGGCATATTGTTTAGAAGCGCAAACTTTGCTCTACTGGTGGGTACCAAATTTTCTATGTAAAAGTGGGAAAACTTTAGAGTTTTATTGACTTTTTTGCAGAAGGACAAAAGGGTAATCCGAGGTATTTACTTGTATGAATTCAAGCTGGGCACTACAGCTAAGGAGGCGGACGAGAAGATCAACGCCGTATTCGGTCAAGGATGTTCCACAATTTGCACGGCGTATCGTTGGTATAAGAAGTTCCGGAATGGAGATGAGAGCTTGGAAGAACAGGAAGGTCGTGGGAGGCACAGTGATGTTGATGAGGACAAGCTGAGAGATGTGGTAGAGGAGGATCCACACAAAGGTACCAGGGAGATAGCGAAGGTTCTTGGCGTCAGTCACAACACAGCTGCCCGGCATCTGAAGGAAATTGGAAGACCAAAAAGCTGGAAAGATGGGCGCCTCACGAGCTGTCTGAGGAGCAAAGAAACCGACGATATGAGATCTCGTCCGCACGGCTCCTACGGAACGAAACGGACCCATTCCTTGATCGCATCGTAACCTGTGACGAGAAATGGATAATGTACGACAACAGGCGACGATCGGCACAGTGGGTGGACAGCGATGAGAGCCCCAAGGTTCTTGCGAAGCCGGAATTGCACCAAAAGAAAGCAATGGTGACAGTATGGTGGTGTTCGCTGGGAATTATTCACCACAGCTTCCTCCCTCCCGGCCATCATGGCAGAGAAGTACTGCATTGAAATTGAAGAAATGATGAAAAAGTTGAAGGACATCCGGCCGGCCTTGGTAAACCGAAGGCGAGTTCTCCTTCTGCACGACAATGCTCGCCCCCATGTAGCACGAATGACGTTGCAGAAATTGAATGAGCTGAGCATTGAAACTCTACCACATCCTCCGTTTTCTCCTGACCTCTCCCCAGCAGACTACCATTTCTTCAAGCATCTTGGCGACTTCTTGGTAGGGAAAATATTCAAATACCAACAGGATCCCGAAAGTGCCTTCGAAGATTTCGTCAATTCCAGAACTTCTGATTTTTATGCTACTGGGATAAGAAAGCTTGCGTCACGTTGGCAAAGATGTGTAGAATCAGAAAGTTTTTATTTCGATTAATAAACTTGCCCACGAGCCGAGATATTAACTGTTTAAATTTACAGTGGTTCAGTGCCATTTATTTCGTTACAACCTAATAGCTTATCTGCTCGAAACTCCACCTCACCTGATGATATTCCATATACCGTTCTTAAAAAAGCCGCTGTTGGATTAACTCCTGTACCAACGCTTTTATTTAATTGGTTTCTACTTCATGGTTATATGAAAACAAACAATCTCATCACGAATTTTCAACATGGTTTTATTCAAAAGAAATCTACTATTACAGCGCTTATTTCAACTATCCCTGCTTGGCAAAGGATAATGGATACCAGAGGCTACATTACTGCATGTTATATTGATTACGCAAAAGCCTTTAACTCTATAAACCTGAGTCTTCTGCTTTCAAAACTCCAGGCCTACGGCATTGAAGGGTGCCTTTTAAGGTTTCTGCAATCATTTCTTACTGCGAGAACTCAAATGGTTATGGTTAACGATGCTGTTTCGAATAATTATGAGACTCTATGCGGGGTTCCTCAAGGAACATGCTTGAGACCTTTAATGTTTCTGCTCTACATCAATGATTTACCTAATTGCCTTCCTCTCGGCGTATCGTGTTCCATATATGCTGACGATTCCAAAATCTATTCCATTAATAATCCTAATGCACTTCAGCAAGGTTTAGATGCTGTTCTCGCATGGTCTATGAAGTGGATGCTCGACATCTCACACGAAAAAAGTTTGGTCATGTGCATCGGCAACTCTCATCCTAGAGATTTTTAGTTTTTCTTAGGAAATAAAATTTTAAGGAACACAAAATTTGTGCGAGACCTAGGTATCAAATACTCCGATTTAGTTTGTTTTGAAGACTATATTGGTGAAACTATAACTACGGCATATAGAAGATCCAACTTCATTTTGCGTGCTTTTCAAACTCACAGTATGTCTACACTTTTCAACCTTTTTGCTACGTATGTAAGATTACTTTTAGAATATTGTACACCACTGTGGTCGCCTACTAAGATTGTTTACAATGAAAAAATCGAAAAAGTGCAGGAAAAATTCACCAACGCAATTTTCTCAAGAAACGGTTTGCATCATGTCAGCTACAAAGAACGACTTGCAACGCTTGGTGAAAACTCACTTAAAATGAGAAGAATTTTGTATGATCAAAATCTCGTGTTCAAGATTCTCTTTGGCTGTTTTGATATTGATAAAAGAGAAATATTCGATTTCTTAGATTTTGCTGAAAGAAGTTCGCTCCCAACAGTTCCTTGGCTCCTTTCTAGTAAGAGCTACAAAAACATGGAATAGCTTGCCCAATGCAATAGTTTCTTCGTCAACCCCAGCTAATTTTAATCATAAACTTGAAGCGCATTTCAAACAAAACGGTTTTTTCTGACATTTCTTTTCTCTAAATTCCAGATAACGATTTAATGCAAGCGAATTTCGATTCACATCCTGAGAAACTCTTCAACAACAGGTCAAAAACTTTCTTAAACATATAGGACATAAAAAATTAACTGCAAGTTAATTTACAAACGAATCAGCTATATTTCGATAAAGTACCTTTTTTCAGTGAGTCAACTGTCTTACATCAATTGTCTTTCGCCAACGTGCTGGTAAGTCATGGATGCCTTTTCTCCAAAACGTGGCCGGTTGTGATTCGAAAAATGTGAGCAGTGCCTCCTTGAACTCCTCTCGGTTCCCAAATTGCTGGCCGTCTAAATAGCGTTGAAGGCTTGAAAACAAATGACAATCAGAAGGAGCGAGATCTGGTGAGTAAGGTGGAAGAACGGTACATCCGTAGTACGCCAACTCAGCCGCCGTCGCTCTAGCAATATGCGGTCTAGCGTTGTCGTGTTGAAAACACACCTTCACTTGCTCTCCTCGTGTGGTTTGAAGGTGGGCCCTCAACTTCCTCAGTTGGTTGACGCAAACCTCTGCCGTCACTGTTATCCCTTCGTCCAGCAACTCCCAGTAATCTACGCCAAGAACGCTCCACCAAATGCAGAGCATCACCTTTTTCACGTGAAGGTCGGGTTTCGGAACGTCCTCTGCCTCTCCAGTTGCGTCAACCCACTGTGCACGCCGGTGATAATTAGAGTAGAGTATCCACTTCTCATCCCCGGTGACAAGGTTGTCCAGCCATCCGAGGGTACGTCTGAGGGTAAGGAGAGACAGAGCGACATCGGCTCTGCGATCCATGTCATGTTGAGTCAAATCGTGAGGTACCCAGCGACCCAATTTTTGCACCTTGCCAGTCGACTTCAATCCTCGAACGACTGTTGAGTGACTAACACGAAGAGTGCTTGATAGTTCGCGAGTGGTTTGGTATGGGTCCGCTTCCACTCTACTTCGGAGGCCATCCAAATCCAGTGTCATCGGGCGCCCTTCTCGTTCATTATCTTCGACGGAGAATTCACCAACTGCAAACTTCGAGAACCACTGGTACACAGTACTTCGAGCCGGAGCACTCTCGTTGTAAACATCCTTCAGGCGACGATACGATTCGTTGGCATTGAGGCCAGATTGATGCAGGAATAACATGACGTGCCGAATATGCGTCTCAGTTGGGATGAATTGCTTAGCCATAATAGCTGACGTTAACAACGCAGAAGTAAATGTTAGGAACTGTTTGGTAGCCCTTTCCTTTCTCTATTGATCGATCATTTACGCGTTGATACATGTGAGAAATTTGACGGGAAAATGCGCTTTCAATTCAGGAAGGATCAAATGTCCGAGAACTTATGCACCAACCTAATACAACGCGTATCTGCTGTTTTGAATTTCGTAACAGACTAAAACGATTCAACCTCACAAAATTTCGATACCGACTAATAAATTATAAACATACCTACCTGGAGCGTTCCTCTTTCGCACATTCTCCACACAGCAATAAATTCTGGGCCATCAGCAGATAAACCAACGAACTTGTTAACGTTCTCGTGATCTAGCTTTCGCAGCTGAGAAACGTGATGTTTACGGCAAATAGTGTAAACTTTATCATGTCGAGTAATCGACACTCATTGCATAGCGCTATATAATTTTGCGACACCAAAAAATCACCTTCACATACATATCCTCTTCCATTTTCTGGTAGTGCAGCCTCTTGTAGCCTGTGATTATCACCTTCTCACCGAGATAAAACCGGGTATCAAAGCAGGTATCACCAAGTTCGGAGCTTGTTGCCGTTGACCTTGACGAGATGAGTGAACGATGGCTTTTTTCAGTAATTTCGCTCTTACTCTAAAACAACAAGCGATCCATAACTCTTACATTAAAGCTTTCGCAAAGAGTGTAGTCATGAGTCGTGGTTAATAGCAACACTTTACAGCCACACTCTTCCCTCTCAAATCGCTTTATATATGTACCTTTTGACGGTATAAACCCAACGGTGTAGCTTTCAACGTTACAAACAAAATGCAAGAGCAGTAACACAACTCGAACAAGAGCCAAATAGGAGAATAGTAAACCACCTTTACAGTTGTATTAGCACAACACTTGCCATTGAATAATGACAAGAAAAGGTAAATATAAAACAAACATATAAATAATCTCAATGTATCACCAAAGCCCATTGAGCAGATTAGATGTCTTGTAGTTCAAAAAAGAGGCAATCGCGCTTTTATGCAGTGAGAAAATGCAGGGCTCAATGTGGTCCCATATAGCTTTAGCGAAAGACACAATTTTCTCGGCGAAACGAACACTGTTCAAAGCGATTTAGACACTCTTCACGACAAATGGACATTCTCCTATTAAGCAGTGAGTAAGTATGAGGTTCTCTGGATCTATCCTAGTCCGGGGTGGGGCACATATCTAAAAATTATCTAACAAATCGACATGGGACTTACCGAGCGGCTCCTGAAGGACTCGGGAGGACCTAAAACGAAGAAAAAACCAACGAGCGAACAAAAAAATTAAACCGCCGTGGTTCTTACAACCGTCTCGGCGGGTAAAGAGTAAGGCAATGGAGGCCTGCCGCGTGCTGACCGCCGCCTGACATGTTATAACCAGGATCCAACATGGTGAGGAGGGCACACAACTTTGCCGGCTTACTTTGTCGGTTTTTTTCTTGGTGAATTTTTCTTGTTTAGGGTTCTGTGTTGTTCTGTGGGAGTCGCTCGGTAAGTCTCAAGTGAATTTGTTACATATAATACTTTTTATTTATGTGGTCCCCCGACTAGGATAGATCCGGTTCTCCTATTACGTTTTGTACTGTTAATGCTTATATTTCTAAGTTAACTGATTGTGTTCCGCAGAATTATTGCAAGTTTTAATTGTTTCTAGGCAACAGCTTTCGTAGTTAGTGGGCTGAATCGACTATTTTTACCCTAGCCGTAGATCCGCTGCGCCGCAGCCGAGCCCGCCGGTCGGCCAATAGCAGCAGCAGGCTTCTCTCGCCTGGCGGCCATAAAAGACGAGCTTCCGGAGAAAACGGCATTCTTGAGTCTTCACCTGTACCACCTCTCGTCCCGTTGATCATCGAATTGCTCGAGCGGGTGCCAGCAACATCTCCATTCGTCCCTGTCGCGTGCCAGAGTGCTCCAATGGATCCTCCTCGCTCGAGGGACACGAAGAGCGTCATATCGGTGGTTCAGGGCTTTAACGAAGAAGTCCCACCAGCGCGTTGGTGATCTCTTGGCATCCCGCGGAATCATGTCGGTGACGGCTCTTGTTCAGCGGGTGTCTGCGAATCGCATTACGTGGCCGGCCCACCTAATTTTCGAGGACTTGGCCCATGCGACAGCGTCTCTGATCTTCGAACGTCGGCGAAGCTCGGAACTCCGAGGCCTTCTCTCTCTTGCGTGAGTCGTGTCACTCCGAGCTGTTCCTCTCGATTCCACGCTGCGCGACGCTGATCGCGTGTTCATCCTGCTTTCGTATGCCCCAGGTTTCTGAGGCGTATGTTAGGGCAGGAAGAACGGTGGAGTCGAATAGGTGGGCACGGAGTCGGACGTTCTTCGTCTTCTTCGCGACTTCTTCGACGCTCTTGAAAGCTCCCTAATCCGCTCGTTTCCTCCTGCTCAGCTATGGGGCTAGGTCGTTGGCCATGTTGACTTCGCGACCCAGATTACCGTAGCTGGAGCATTCGGAGATGTTCGTTCCGTTAAGCGAGAATGGGGCATCAGAAACTTGTCCGTTCTTCATGAACATCGTCTTCGTAAGATTCAGCTGCAGTCCAACGTTCCCACATACACGATCGAAGTCGGCCAGCATTCGCACCGCCTGATTGATGTTCGGTGTTATGAGCACGATGTCGTCAGCGAAGCGCAGGTGGTGCAGTTGCCGGCCGTCGACCCTCACTCATTCTCGAGTCTTAGGCCTATGTTATACTCCAGCGGGAGCATACGCGGGACGTTCGCGGATGGAAGGTGCTCCGCGGACGGTCGTCGTCGTCGTCGATTTGATATTGTTGTTCGTATGTTGTGATAATAAATATTTCATGTCCCAAATGTCCGAGAACTTATGCACCAACCTAATAGAATAGGCGGCTAGTGTCGCATTGGAGCGCGTTTCCCGCGCCCAACTCCGCGGGACGACAGCCTTCCGCGGTGCGCTACACCGCGGACGGCTGCCCTCCCGCGGGCGGAAAGTATAACACCCCTCTCGTCGTCTGTCGGCGGCGATCCGCGGACGGCGGGCGTGGCGGGCCGCGACGAGTGCCCCGGAGCGGGGTCCCGACGCGACTTCCGCCCATCCGCGGAAGCTTCCGCTGGAGTATAACAGGGGCCTTAGGCCTGAGTTATACTCCCGCGGGAGCATCCGCGGAAGGGCGGGAATCGCGCCGAGATCCCTCACCTTGCCAATCGCCGCGCCCTGCCACGCCCGCCGTCCGCCGTGCACCCTTATTCCGCGGACGTTCCGCGGATGCTAACGCTGGAGTATAACAGAGGCCTTATGCGCGGTAATGAGCGGCGGCTATATTTTTCAAAGCCACCGGCTTATTCCAATAAAGGTTTGAGAGGCGCGATAACAGCTCAGACCAAAGAAGTCATTCTTACAAGTAAGCTTTATGCTTCTGAAATCACAAATTCACAGTGAACGTTTTCCAAATCAAAACGAGCTTTCTAAACTTTCTACAAGAAAACTACAGACTCTCCCAGAATAGTTTTTGTTCACGGATAATTCGTATAACGTTTACTGAAATTTTTTAGTCTAACTGATTCATATAATTTTATAGCATTTTTATTTTTTGAGATTTTTTTAGTTAAAGCGCAATAAGGCAGCAGTCACATTTGTCGCGTCTCGCGACTACGGCGCTCCCCTCCATCCTCCTGCGGGTGCGCGCTCCCGGCGCGACGGCGAGCCGCCCCTCGCGCGGCCTGCCCCCGCCTCCGCTGGCATCGATCCGCGGGCGGGGCGCGCGCACCGGAACGGATATAACCTGCTTCCCGCGCAAGCCGGCAGTCCCATTCGACGCCTCCACCGACCGCGAGCGTCCGCGCTCGTTCGCCAGCCTCCAATGCAGCCGGAACCAGCCGGGGGCCTGGCCACTTCGTCATCCCGGTCCACTACGGCATCGACTGCCGATCGGATGGAAGGCCCGGGCTGAGGGCGCGGAATGCTCAGCACAGTGAAACGCCCGGCCCACTCTGCGTCTCTACCGACTACACTCTGCCGGCTATACTATGATTTCATCATTGCGTGATCGGCTTCTATCTCTGTCCTATTATGTCGACATATGGTGTGCGATAAATCTGTGTTGGTATTCGGTGTGCAACTCGAGGGAATGCGATGAGTCCGTTCGTACAGTGTTATCTGGTATAGTGGCTATTGCTGTTGTTTGCCATTGCTGGGTTGCCGGGGAAAGCCTGTGAAGCCCCTCGCGGGGTCTGTGCAGGGGCAGATCCTGGCCCCTGCATGGACGTCGCGAGGGCATTGTCATCAGGGAACAAGCTGGCAATTTAGGGTTGTGTAGTGTCTCCCCCATGGTATTGTGCTGGCTGCAGCCCAGGGCTGAAGGGATACAGTTCAGCGGGGAGTGAAGGGATGGACCCAGGGATCCTCAATTCAGAGGTGGCACCTAAGGGTATGGGACCATACACCTCCCCGGGTGCCTCATGGGGCAGGTTGGTGTCCCACGTGTACTCGGCACAGCCGCTGCACTGGGGCCGCCGGCTTGCAACAACATTGAAAAAGATGTCCATGCACTCAAAAAACTGGATTTTTAAGAGAGAAAACAAGGGTCTCTTCTTTCGGTACTAAAAATGTCACTTTCATGCTCTTTAAAGCAAGTATTAAACCTTTATTTTTCCTTAAACAAATAGGAATTTCATAAAGTTCCAGACAATGTGCTCACTTACTAAGTAAGTGAATTAAAACTTTAAATAAAGTTATACTAAAATTTTTCTTATACTAAAAATTATTTTAACTTTTTCGAGCGTCTCCAATTTGATTTAAAAGGAGCTTACTGTAACTTGGAAGACGTTCAGCTGAATTTCAAAACGGTTAGGCTTGTTTAGAAGAGTGTCCAGCTTGACGTGAAGAGCGTCTATTTTTGATTTGATTTGAAGTGTCCAATATAACGTGAGAGGTGTCCAGTTTGATATCGAAAGTGTCCAACTTGAAGTGATGATGGCTTATAATACAAGGAATACTTGAGTTTTTTGAGCTACGGACAGAAGCTTGAAACTACAATGAGAAAAAATTAAACCTTCATCTCTTCGAGTAATAGAGCATATGGAATGTGCCATTCACTCTTCAGTCGCAGCTTCTTGCGTCGGTGATTTCTGGAAAAGGGTATGTACGGAACTGTGCGGTAACTTTCTAAACAACAAGCAAGACACTATAGATCTACCAGTTATGTGTGAAAAGTGTCAAAAATGCCAACTTAACTGACAATTTAGGCAAGAATTATATGCAACTTCCATTTCAGAAAAATTCCTTTAAAAGCTGAAGCGAAAAGTTTTGCATCAAGCGCTCTCTACTTCTCTACTTATAATTCAGAAAGTAAAAGTAGTTCACATTTAGCAGCAACGATTCCACTGATGGTCTATAACTTGGAAACTTCGCTTGTAACCTGTTCTAAAAGAAAATGACGGTTTACCAGAAAGTGACTGAAATAGTTGTACCCAAAAGTTATACACTAATGGATTACATAAACACTTCCAGTGGTTTGTCGAGGTTAAAGACTCATCGCTTCCAAGGACGCTGAAAGGAAAGGAAAGATTTCACTATGATATTTAGGAACTTAACGCAAAAGGCAGCTAATGATCCAGTGGTTTTCTTCGATCTACTTCTGACAATGCCTAGAAGTGGTAAGCTCAGACTCCACACTAACAAGGTAAGGGTCTGAAGCGTATGTCTGAACGGGTGGAGCAGTCATATAGGGGGATCCTCACCCCTCAATTAGTATGAAAATGTGTTTATTTTTTGCCAAGTCGTTAAACCCAAGGAGTAGGGGGTCACAATGGGATACGGCGCAGCACGCGTTTGTGGGTCTTGTACGCCCGCGATGCCTCCGCAGCCAGTGGGTCGGAGCGCAGGTGGGTAGAGGTTTGACTAACGTGAGGGAGGTTCTGGGGTTTGGTTCCTCTGCGCTGCTGCATTTTTGCATTTCAACTGATTGGTTGAGATTTGGGGATTCTGACGTCTATGCCATTTTCAGACGTTTTCTTCGCACTTTCCAGCTGTACGCTGTGGTATTCAACATGGTGATGTATAAATGTTCCCGATGTCATTGGTCCATGTAGAAAAGCAAACTGTGAGGAGCCCGTAGGTTTTATACGCTGTCCGCATTGCGACTAGTGCTTCTGTTTCATGCACTTTGTGCCTGTCTCTCGCTGGTGTTGAGCTTTTATACATCGTTATGTTGAGTAGCTTTCCCACAAACGCGTGCTGCGCCGTCTCCCGCCGTCGCCGTGGTTAGAAAACCGGCCAGTAATAAATAAGTCGAAAAAAAGTTATTCTCCACAGCGTGCAGCTAGAAAAATGCGCAGAAAACGTCTGAAAGTGGTATAGACGTCAGAATCCCCAAATCTCAACCAATCAGTTGAAATGCAAAAATGCTGCAGCGCAGAGGAACCAAACCCCCGACCTCCCTCACGTGAGTCAAACCTCTACCCACCTGCGCTCCGAGCCACTGGCTGCAGAAGCATCGCGGGCGTACAAGACCCACAAGCGCGTGCTGCGCCGTATCTCATTGGGAGCACCTACTCCTTGGATTTAGCGACTTGGCAAAAAAAATAAACACATTTTCATACTAATTGAGGGGTAAGGATTCCCCCTATATGACTCGCTCCCAAGTTCAGACATACGCTTCAGACCCTTCCCGTGTAAGTAATCTTTCCAAACCTCAGATTAGGCAAGTTTCTTTGCCACGAGTATCCCCAATAGCATTTTCAGAGTCGGTCCGCTCAAAATCTTTGTGGATTTTCTTGTATATAGTACTTGTGTAAGATCCTTTGTTAAACTTTCTGTTTTACGGATTTACTGTTTTTATCCATCGTGTTTGTGTTTACATTTCGTTAATATTTCTTTTTCAATTCCTACATGTGACATTTGCACATGAATATATAAATGACTAAGTATTAGAAAAACTCACATACACAAGTAGACGAGGAAAGCGATGGTAATAATGACTAGTAGCAGGATTATAACAGCTGCGACGATGAAGTAAGGCAAATATCTGACAAGAACAGGAACGGGACAATCCAGTCCAGTGTATCCACACAGGGGAACAGAGAGCGGCCTTAAGTGAGGAACAAATCTTTTCAAGAACGATCAATCAAACTAGTTGTTACGAAACCCTGGCTACAATGAAATAATTAGATATTGAAACACAAATAAAGACATTAAAAGACGTATCTCGAATCTGAAAGTCGCTTGTGTTATCTCTGAATTGCTACATATAAGGAATGATGGACGTTGATTTTTCGTAGTTTAATAAGAATTTGTCTTCGGTAACAAGAGTTGATCTTAATTGATATCCTACCGCACTCCAAGGCAACAGCAAGGTCTTCTGCTTATACCTGCAGAAACGCCTCCTCATAACCAGCTCTTAAACACAGGTTTGAAATAAATGAGCAGGTCCATGGTCCCTTCGAACAAAAATGTGGTTATGCCATTAGCTTTAAATGATAAACACAGTTTCATAGGTGTTTCTAAGTGTCTTGTTCACCGTAATAAAAAATATTGTACTATTTAACCTCCATACAGATTTCGGCCCCGATCATGGAACGACAAAACGAACGGAGTGATGGTGCATTTCCTACGAGGTGCGGAAGAAACTTCGACAAATCTTTCCTAATATTTTTGTATTAAGTTGAGCAAGAATAATTTTTGCGTATATTTGCCTTTATAGTATAAATTTCTCAATATCAGTAATAATGTTTTGCTACAGGTGGCCGCGTGATCGTTTTGGGGAGCAACACAAGCAAAGTGGATTTCTCTAATTTGGCCTTTGTTTAGGTTGTTGTCAAGATTGACCAGAAAGCTATCTCAACGAGCTATGAAGGTTAAATTCAATAATCCATTATTAATATTTTCTTCGCGGCTAATGTAACTTCTTGTCGATATAGCAAATCTGGCATGTCAATGTTTCCTCGGTTTCTTTAAAGGACCTCTCTCCTTACTGAGGAGTTTCGTGTAAGTCCTTACTCCTTTGTGACATTCTTTTTCCGTGCAATCGTCTAACAGCAGGAGCAAGGCGGTTGCAAGCCCCTTTATTTTGAATTATTTATGCTAATCCTTTTCTGTTCATCTGTTTATAATTAGTCGTGTTTTCGTATTCTGACAAAGAAAGTACTTCCATGTATAAATTCTCAGTCTCCACGCGTGTGTCCAGGCAAAAACGACCGAGACAAAAATAAGTGATACAATATTAATTGCTTGCCCAAAACACATCAACTACAATGTCAAAGATGACAGGATTCATCGAGAGTCAGATGAGAAACAAAACTTTAACTCACGGCTGACGACCCTCGAACAACGCATCGCGATCTGTGTAGAACCTTTTTAACGTCTAAAAATAGAACAAATTTGTTAGCATTCCTAAGATGGCTTCCTGCCCCTCTGTAATGAGAAGAACTCAGTCAAGAACTTGCCGCATTTTGATCTACAAAGTTGATCTCCACGTAGGACACTTGTTGATACCTGTCGTTGAGACCGTACAGGTAAATTATTGGCAGACGCGCGCCATTCTTGTCTATGATCACGTCACCAGTGAGTCCTAAAGCAGTAGCCATTAGAGTTGCTGTCGCGAAGGCGATAGTTCACTCTCTAATTTCAAATTTCTACAGGCTGCAGTATCCGCGCGGGACCACGATGAGGCGCTCCTGAGGTCTGGCATGCCTGCGCACACTATCGATCCGCGCGGGTTGTCACGCGCCGCCCCTCGCCGAGTTCAGTTCTTACTTCGTCGTCGTCTCAAGCGGCTGCGCGGACGCGGCCCCTGGGCGCCAACCTCGTGCGCTCTCCAAACCATCTCCAGAGATCCTCGGGCGGAGCCTTGCTACTTCGTCATCAATACAGCCCGCTGCACTACAGGAAGGTGGCGAGCCCCGATGGGAGCTCGCCTGAGCCCTGGATAGACACATTACAGCTTAACATCAGCTGGCATCTTCTGTATTCTCTCTGGTAATCGGGCTAGTGTTATTGTGTGATAAACCGTGCGGCGCTACTCTGTGCAGTAGAGGAGGAAGAAAGTGTTGAGACTTTACAATATGTTGTGTGGCCCGCATCAAAAGTGGGAAGGCAACTTGGTTATGTTCGGTTGGTATGTTGTTTGCTGTTGATGTTGGTTGTTTGTGCTGGGGTTCGCTTCTCATGTCAATACAGTCGTGAACACTACAGCGCACCCGTATTTCACGCACGGATAACGTGCGGTGTGGGCGTGCGTCAATCCTGGTGAATTTGCTCGGTGCGAGGATTCATAAGGTTGGCGTGAGGCCCCATCTGACAGAGAGGGGCGTGGCCTACCTACATCTTAGGGTCCCCACCTTCTCCCCGGTGTTTTCGGTTTAATGGTTGCCTTGTATGTCCACGGGGCTAATGAGGGATTCCGCCTAACAACGCATGTTCCGTCGCAAATGGGGCCACCGCTTCGCTACACACACTCCTTTCGTAGGGATCGCCATTTTCCCGAACCTTTCTGTCTTACCTTGGAAAGATGTAATCATTGCTCTCGCCATAACTGGCGCGTTCTTGTAGTTATTGCCAGCAGTGGCAAGACCTTTTCCATAGAGAAAGAACAGGTCACGGAGGTGTCGAGCATATTTCCCTATCTAAAATTCTGGCATTAACATCATTTACGTGCTTTATTTAAAAAAATAGTGACTCTTGATCTGGGCCGGTGCCTATTCTCTGGCTTCTCCGTGATGCTGGTGGAGCACTGGATCAGGGCCTGGATTCATGAACGACTTTCCGGCCGGTAAGTGTGAAATCTACCGCCACTCCTCACTTACCCGTGATTCATGAACGTGCGGCGGAGAAAATCAGCTGTAAACTTCGAGGTAAACGCTAGCGGGTCCGTGAACATTTACCGCCAAAGCAAGGGTTTTGCTCCCTGCTAATTTCTGACCCAACGCAACGACACTGGCCCGTTGCCAACTCACGCGCCAAATCAATGCTCGACAGGGGCGCCTAGAAGGCGAGTTGCAGTAGCAGGGTAGCAAGACCCTTGCTTTGGCGGTCATGAATCGAACAAAGCTACGTTCTCGTAAAGTGGCCCGTAAGAGGCCGTCGAGGTAAATCGGGGTAGGATTTACCGCCGGCCGCGTTCATGGATCTGGGCCCAGGTTAGCTATACCAATTCATCTTTTATAATAGCTGCTTTCTCTTCATCGTCGGAACCAAACCTGAGTATTTGTCGTATTTCGACAAGGCACCGTGTTACAGTTCAACGGCGGCTGCAACACTCGATCCCTCACGGAACTTTGGAACTCGGAAAGGAAGTCCTTGTTGGCAATGTCGGTGCTAAGATCAATCTGAAGACATTTCAACTGGATTCGCAGGCAGAAATCGGTCAGAAGGAAACATACAATGAGCATCTTGCTAGCAATCGACTTGACAGTGTTGTCCGCCCCATCACCGCTAACGCCACCAACGTCTTCCCAAAATGGCGTCAGACCGATGTCAACTGAAGTCGGAAAAATCGTTGTTCTTATAGTTAGAGAAGGGACCTCTTCAGACTTATTGTCAGGAGCGATGGGAGCGTAGATGAGCAAGGCAAATCATGGGTATCGATTTTTGCTGGGCGATCGCTCGTCAAAAATCGATGCGTTCGGTCCTTTCACGAACTATAAAAGGCAAAAAGGCAAACTAGATGCACCTTACAAGGGAACAGTCCTAGCGGTACGCCGGAACGGCAAGAGCGGACTGCTATAGGAAGAATCTCCATCCTCCATGTAGGAATAAAACATGCCTTATTCTCACCGAATAATTTGGGACAAATAAATAAGAGGCGCAGGGAATTGCAATAGAAAAAGACAAAACCTTAAGGTAGTTAAGCTCGTTTCGACCCTAACCTGGACGAGCATACTCATGGCGTACGGTCCGCAGGGACGAGCTCGCTACGTATACGGAAGGAGCTGGTGATTGGCTGTAGTGGCGCACTGGTAGGAGTGCTACACCATGATCGCGACGTGAGGGTTCGATTCCCCAGTCATGCAATATTTTTGCACGTTGATTTTGTAGGGACACAATGTAGGAACACACTAATACCAAACGGTTTACAAGCCAAATAGCTGTTAAGAAAACATCGAACGGATTTATCGAAAAATTGTCCGAAGGACCTCTACGGCATTGAAGAGAAAGCTAAATCAAATCACTTACGCATCTGCTTGCCGACCTGGGGGTGACCTGAAATCTAAATAGTTTTATTTATTCCACTAAATAATTTTCAAATGACATTTTTATTTTTAATAAATTTATTATTGTAATAACAATTTTCAACTGTCGGACATTTATTAATATTTTTATCAGTTTTGCCAAAATAAAATTATTAAAAAAAAATAAGTAAATCAAAATTATTCCGAATAAGGATAGAAAACTGTCAAGCTGACCGAATCCCAGATTCCTGATCGCTACTACGATATACTGGTACTCGTCGTTCACCATGCTCATATCAGCAGCCTTCAGCAGGAACTTTCTCCGATCCAGTATGCTATCGAAGCAAACCAGGATGACTGAAACAGCTGTGTAACCCGTCCTTACACATTTGGAATTTTGCTGCCAAATTGGGGTGCCTTTAGGAAATTTTTGCAATCAAAAATAAACAAATAAACCTGCAAAAGGCATCACGAAACCATTGCTCTACAGGGTGTTCCAAAAAATTGTAAACACTGTTTGAAAGGCCATAACTGTGCTTCCAGTGAAGGCATTGAAAAAGTTAAAAACCCATACGAAAGCGCAAAAAAATGAAATCTTATGACATTGGAGTGAAAGGGACTGCGCCGCGCACTCGTCTAAAGTATTGGGTTGTCTGGATTGTTCTCATCGTTTTGAGCGCTTCACTTTGAACTACCATAACTTTCTCAAATCCTATGTCTTTTATCTACAACAAATACCATTTTCACGTCGATTTCGACACACTTCACGTCGAATTTGACACTACTCAAATCAAATTGGACATTTAAAACCAAATTGGACATTTTTCAAATCAAGTTGGTCACTTAAAACCAAATTGGACATTTTTCAAATCAAGTTGGTCACTTAAAACCAAATTGGACATTTTTCAAATCAAGTTGGACACTTTTCTAAGCTAGCCCAAGATTTTTGAAACCAAGCGAACTCTTCCAAATCGAAATGACCTTTATGTAGGTTAAACTTTAAAATTACTAAAATGGTTAGAATAATTTTTTGTTCAAGAAAAAAGTTTATAACTTTTTTGAAATTCTTTTGTTCACCTGCCCCAATACGTCCAATAATTTTATGAAAATTCTATTTTTGAGAAAAATAAATAAATTAAATTTTGTTTCGAAACGCAAAAAAGAAGTAGTAATGATGTAGTGTATTGGAAGACTTGGAAGACTGGATCGCGCCATGCTCTCAAAAGTTAAATGCAGCGTTTATTTGATTGATAGTATAGATACTGCTCGCAGCATCAATGTGAAGGATATGTGTGCTGTTTTTACAATTGTTTATGTTGCATCGTTTGCAGGTGTGAAAGTGCTAACGAAAATTTTGCTATCAATCGAAGAAAAATCGCAACGCTTCAGACGAAGGCAATCTCTGTTTCAGCAACATAAAATGTTCGCCTTCCTGCTCTTCAAAACAAACTTTAAACCATTGATTTTCGACAAAAAATAAAATTTTTATATAATTTCAAACTGTGTGTCTTCTTATTGGGAAGCAAACTTAAACTTCAAAGAAAGTTATACTAAAATTTTCCTTCAACAAAAAAATATTCTAACTTTTTGGAGGGTCTCCAGTATAATGCAGAAGAAGCTCATTTTAATCTAGAAAAGTTCGCTTTGATTTCAAAAGTCTTAGGATAACCTAGAGTAGTGTCCAATTTTACTTGAAAATTGTCCAATTCGACGAGAAAACGGTATAAATAAAGACAAGTAGGAAAACGCTCTGCAAGCATATGGAACCTAGGCGACTACTGTAGTATGTAGACGAAAAGAAGACAAAGTGGATACTTCGTGCCTTCAGCTGTACTCGTCTCATCAAGGCCGTGGTTGCCGCGTCGTCGCTGACGTTGAGTTGAGAAGACTCTGCCACAGAAATGGAGAACGTGCTCATCTCATAAATGCTCGTCTGGAAGAAAACAGAGAAGAGACATGTAGATGAAAGTTGGCTGCAACCTCCCTGTGGTTTAAAAAATGAAGGGAAAAACTGAAAAATCACAAAGGAGTAACAAGCAAAGGTTCTCAACTCATGGTGAGCTTTTGCGATGCTACTATATTTTGAAGGGATGTAGAGCCCTGCAAAGTCAAGAACCACAGTTAATTTTTGCTGGATGCTTTTTTAAAGACCTAGAAAAGAAGAATGAAAACGTGTGCGCTACACTCGTCAACCCCTGTGACATCCCTGGAGATGCTCCTCGATGGCGCAGTCGGTAGGAGAACTGCCTCACAGAAGCACACCTATGTGCTTTTGAGTTCGAGTCCGCGTGCTGCCAATATTTTTGCACATATTTGTTTGTTGCTATTACGCTTTCACATGATCACAACAGTCAATTTTAGAGCGGCTATGCTTACAACAAATCAAGGCTGTCTATTTGCGACCTCGTATGTGCTAGTTTTTCAGCTATGCAAATCCGTACCACCACTATATCATACCGTATCACCAACGGTACCGTAACTGCACACAAATACGCGTACCTTACGGTTGAATATTATGAACCCGGGCCATATCCTTGCATAAGTTTTATAAGTTTACAGCAATGTCGTTCTCACCTGAACGCGTTGTCGACCGACTCATTTCCACCTTCGCACCGGATTTTAAAAATAGTATAATGATAATGGGACCTTGGCGACAATGGAGAAGATTGTTCTTCAATGGCTTTTGTAAGACGCTGCTGGTGTGAGAAACGCTTTACTAGATCCCTAGTTTTGTCGCATAGCCGTTGACTGAAAAGGAAAAGCAATAAGACCTTTCAATTCCAGAGAAATGATGTGGTGCAGACACGCATCTCGTTGAAAAACTAGCACATGTGAGGGCGCAAATAGGCAGTCTTGGCTTGTAATAGGCATTGATGGTCTAAAATTGACTCCTGTGATCATGAGAAAGCGTAATAACAATAAAATAATATGCGCAAAATTACTGGCGGCGCGCGGACTCGAACTGGAAAGCCCGCCAGTGTGCTCCTATGAGGCGGCACCCTACCAACTGCGCCACCAAAGCACAACCTAGTCGCGACTCACAGGGGTGTCGCGAAGTGTCGCGCATACGTCTTTACACCCCTTTCTCTGGTCTTTAAAAAAGCGTTCAGCAAAAACTAACCGTGGTTCTGGACTCCACTCACAGGGCCCTACATCCTGGTAAAATAGCACCACTAAAGCTAACCATGAGTTGGGGACCCTTCCTTGCACGTTCTTAAAGAGAAGGCTCACTTCAATAGCTGAAACAAGTGTTCCGCAATAGTCAAACGCCGTGTCCTGGTAAAGTATGGCAATCGTGGACCACTTGAACTCTTGTAGCACGGCGGCTGTCGCTTGTGCTACTCTGAAAAACAGCACAGTGCTAGGTTACTGCTATTCCTGACTCTGTGGTGTTTTTTTTGTTGTGGAAAAATTCCTTCAGAGTTCAATCCCAATCGGGGAGGGGGGGGGGCAGTCCACAATAACCTGCTAATTCCTAGTTATGCATGAATACCTACAACATACAATATAGCACATGAACGGCCTTTCTTTAACTGATCTCCTCCCTTTCGATCCTGACGATCCTGACTCTGAAATATCTAAAAAATCGTTAAAAAGCTATGAAGAGGCAGCAGCGGCGCTGCTCGTAATAGCCGTTTGAGTTCCCGTGCTATGCGCAAATGCGTGCGCGTCGACTCACTCCCCGTGGGCGATACGTAGAGGGACGCCTGCGGGCTCCACGCATTGCCCCACGGCGTACTTCTATTGAATGGAGTTACAAGTCATTGTGGACTGCCCTCCCCCTTCCCCCGATTGGGGTTGAACCTCCTTCAGAAGTTTGGAAAAATCAATTATTTGGCACGTAGTGAATCTGGACAATTTCTATATAATCGCCAAGTGCCAACACGGGTTTAGGAAGGGTGAACCCACGTGGACGACACTTCAGCGCTCTGCACAGTTTTTTTTGCACAGTTTGCCAAAAGAAACAGATAACTTTCTTATATTTAGACAAGTGCTCCGACACGCCTAACGGCGTGTCTCGCTCTTACGCGCTTCTTTGCAGCATCACTGACCTACGGAAAGTAGTTTTTGTAAAACAGAAAATTCGCTAACATCTAGAACCTGGTGCGCACTTGATCGTCATCAAGCTGTTCACCAGTTCGGTACCTTCATCATAGACAGCCTCTCTGGACCGGATATTAACGTCATTGGTTTGGGCTGCGCAGTAATCCTGTCCCTCAGGTTGCTCCTCCGCAACCGTTCTCATGCTCAACAGTTGCGCGGATATCGTTGACATGCCTTCCGAATCTGGACGCAAGGTTCCCCTTCTCTCGTTTCTTCATACTGGATCTAATTGCAGGAACGATTTTACTGGTCTTCCCCCCCCCACCTTCTTCTTGGTCCCAACTCCTGATCCACTTCTTTGTTTCCAATATTGACCCCTACTAGTCTCTTCTTGCGTGCTTCCCCGTCCTGGTCCCTCCTCTAGTCCTTGTTCCTTTCCTTCCTGGTCGCTCACCTGGTCCACACTTGAGGTCCACTTACTTCCCTTCTCCACCACCTCTTGTTGATCCTCCTATGCTCACGGCAGACGTCGGTGAGGACGCAGAGGGGTATCTCGCGCGGGTAACATTTTCCGTTCACATGGGATAATGATGAAATCTGAAAGGGGCCGCTCGTCGCACGATGTCGTTGACACTTCTTCTCATTCCAGACGCTTGTTGCGTGACGTAGGAAACCCGTGTTGCGGATACAGATGCTCAGAAACGCGCGCAGATCCCGCTGTGTCAAGCAGGAGGAGGCTGTGCTTCCTCGGCTGCAGCAACATTCCATGTTGAGCGGCAAACGTTGCCCGCGCGAGGTACGCTGCACATGTTGAAGGGCACATTTTATCCGCGCGCGGTTCTCTGGGGTGTATCTCACGCAAGCATCTGACCTGCTTGTGATACGCCTCATCGAACCACGGGAAGGCTAACTCAATTGTATAGTGGTGGATTTTGTTTAAGCTCTTCATATGGTTCCACATGAAATGCCGTTGGAGAAATTGACGCTCGTAGGCCTTCCACCCTGAAATTGTTTGGTGGATTTAAATCTTTTCGTGCAGCAGAACATTCCAATTCCAAATCGGGGCCAGTTGTTTTCCAGCGCATTTCCTTCTCCTGGTGTCGTTTCTTAAGGGAAGTAGTTTCTTAGTTCTATTCGATATTTACGCATTCGACTATCCTTTGAGAATTCATTCAATACATGGTGTGTCGTGCCAAATGTACCACGATGACTTTAAAATAACTACAGGCTTTCCATTCACCGACAAGCTGATTTTCCCAGCTCATCGAAAGATTGTCAATAGCTTCTTCTCCGGTATATAATCTGTACAAAGCTTTAAGAACGGGAGACTCCACCACTCTCGTTAAGGCATATAAAATCTACATACGTCCTCTTATGGAATGCAGAGCAGCGGTTTCTAATCCATTTCTCGCGACAAAAAAAATTCCTGAAGAATGTACAAAAAAGCCTGTGATGTGATAGTAAGGATAAAGGACGGCGTTATTCAATCCCTTTTGGGATGCGCCAGCGCATTCTATTTCTACGGGATGTCGTGGAGGCGATTTGAATGCGTATTTGGCCATACAATGCGGTGGCCAGCCGATGAACAAGCCAGCGCTTTATCCTTCCCAGACACGTCTGGTACCAATTCACCGACCCCGGAGGGATGGAAGGCTTGGTTGGCCTGGGCGGAAAATCCGAACCAGGAACCTGGTATCGGGTGCACGCGACCGTCGGCGCCTCCTCCGACTGCGCTACACACGCCCGATGTGATAGTAGTGGAGTTATATACAGCTTCATTTCTAATTGCGTTCACGGACGCCTTGCGCTAAAAGTGCATTCTCTACATAGAAGGACAAAAAATGATCTGGTTACGGCCTTCAAAATTCTGACTGGCAGGACCCCACTTAAACCAGAAGGTCCCTCAAATTTTTTCTCATCTTGATCTAGGGGTGGGCACAGAGCAATCACGGCCTCTCGTTTTAGATGCAAGGTCGGGTCCGTGGTCCACATGAAGTGTTACGGGCTAGGGTTCAAAAACCTGGCAGGCAGAAAGCGAAGCCTGTGACTTTGTTGCTGCTCTGTAATCACAACTAGAATTCCGTGGGTCATTTCTTAGAAGCCATGCCTCTCTGAAATTTAAAATTTAGATTTAGAAAAGCCATTTTCTAAATCTAAATTCTAAATTTCTTGCTATTTTGTGCTTACTTGTGGTGTTATTCGTTTTCTTTGTATTGTTTAGTCCACCTTTGTCAGCATCATCCTTCGATTCTAGGTAAACATGGTTTCGCTTGAGGATTGTTCAGTAGTACTCGCGAAAAGTCGTTCTAGGGGTGGGTCGTCCGTTTCCACGACTTCAAAGATGCTCAAACTGCATCGAATACAAGTACACCGCGTCATCAAACGTTTCGAAGAGACTGGAGGGATCGTAAGTCGTCAGAGAGGAAGGCCACGACGAACTGCATAGAGTCCTGCCCTTCGAAGGGCCGTCAAAGGCAAACTTCACCGAAATTCTGCAGGAAGCATCAGCAAACCAGCTAAGGAGCACAACGAAAGTCGTTCAACTATGCAACTGATCAGGGGTGATCTGGGATTGTATCTCTATAAATTCGCCGAAGGACAGCACCTCACTGAGGAAATGGCTCAGCATTTGAGAAATGGTGAAAGATGGAGGCCCTTACGCACAGTGACAAGCGCGACCGAGTTCTGTTCGCCGACGAGAAGACATTTAGCGTCGAACCACTCCAAAATGTGCAGAATCAACGGAAATTGCTGCCAATAGGATCTCCAAGAGCCGTCGGCGTTAGAAGAACTTTTCCACTAATCTTGATGATGATGGGACCTTTCAGCAAGATTGGGCACTAGATAACGGTGCCAAGAAGACTCTGGAATGGTGTGAGACCAACCTTCCGGATTTTTCGACGAAGGATGTTTGGCCTTCAAACTCGTCTGATCTCTGCCCTACGGATTTCGCCATATGGTCATTCCTAGAGCAATCTTTCAGACATAGTTCTCTGAATTCGTTGAAAAGCGCTCTGGAAAAGGCATGGGACGAGTTTTACGAAAATGATCGAGCGCATCCTCAATAATTTCCGAAAGAGTTTGGACGCTTGATCGAGGCCTGAGGAGCTCGCTTTTTATAGCATTTTATTCAGAATTTTCTTGTCTTTCGAGTGGTTGTATATTTTTCTCATTTGAATTGGTTTACATAAACTTGCATGTAGTTTTCTGCGTCACACTTCATGTGTCCACTCTGTACTTATCAGAGGATTGTTTCATAGCTGACACCATGGGTGGCCACAGAGGAAGAATTCCTCCTTACTCTCAAGTTTTTTGAATAGTTATAATAGTTGCAGTGACGATGTCATCTTGATGTTATCTTTATATAATCGACACTTGTTTGAATGTTCTACACTACTTTTCCCAGCAGTTCCGTTGTTTTGTTATTTTATTACTTTTAAGCTATTTTCGACGTAACTTTTATTCTTCTCCACTAGTTAGGTAATACTTTGCTGTGAATATTGGCTGGCTGATCGATACTGCATATTGTATGCACTTCCTGAGAAGCATTCTTACCCGCCGATAAATACGGCTGATGCCATACTCAGGCCGTAAAAATCGATTATATGGATCGATAGTGCTCGATCAATTGGCAATGTTGACTCGCTGTGAAATATGTCTGCAAAGCATCATGTCTGCTTGTCCAAGATGATTCAGGTGTCTGTCTCGATCCTGGCGCACGAAAGTGACATTTCGGCACGCAGGACGCTAGAGGCACTTTGGATTGCGGCGAAGAATCCGCAGGTCAATCGCAAGGAAGAGTGCATTGCGATTACTCAAGAACGGGCACCCTTTGTGGAGCTCTCTGGCCTTTGATCTGCTCGATCTGACCCCCTGTACTTAATTCGGGTGGTCCGTAGGACCACAGCTCGTTCACCCACGATTCCTTCCAGCTACGGGTGTCTGGTGGTCCAACGTCATCCACCTCTAAGGTTAGCTGGATCTCGGATATCGGATCCTGCATCTATTTTCCTTAGGAAGAGTACTCTGTAGTAAGAAATGGTGTTTGTGGGAACAGTTCCACAAGTGTCTCCGAGTTTTCCAGGCTCTGAGGAAGGCGACGACGCCAAAACGTAAGCCGTAATAAAGTTGATGATGATCTTGGTCAAAAAATCTCTGAACAGTCTCATCTATAGATTGACTACATATCTGCTTGATCTCTAAGACTTTTAAAATCAAAGCGAACTCTTCCAAATTGTGTTCAAGAAAAATGTAGTAGAATTTTCTTTCAAATTTTGTACTTCACCTGCCCCAAAAAGTGTGATAATTTTATAAAAATTAGATTTTTTTTTGAGAAAAAATAGTCTGTCAAATTTTGTTTTAAAGCGGAACAAGGCAGCAATCAAGCAATGCACTAAAAGACTAAATCGCGCTATGCACTCAAGAAGTTCAAACAATGTTTATTTGATTGATAGTGTAAATACTGCTTACACGCAGTAAGAAAATTAGGATATGTGTGTTTTTTACAATTGTTTATGCAGCTTGCAGATGTGAAACTGCATGCAAACGGAAATTTTGCTATCAATCGAATAAAAATCGAGAAGCTTCGAACGGCGGCATGGCGCAATCTTTGTTTTGGCAACACCAAATGGTAGCCCTCCTGCTTTTCAAAACAAACGTCAAACCATTGTTTTTCTTCGAAAAATAAAACTTTCATAAAATTTCAAATTATGTGTTTTTTATTGGGAAGTAAATAAAAGTCTCAAAGAAAGCTATACTAAAATTCTCGTTGAACAAAAAATTATTCGAAAATTTTGCAGAGCCTCTAGTTTAATGAAGAAAAAACTCATTTCGATTTGCAGTTTTTAGTTTTAGTTTTTTTTGTTTCGAAAGTTGCAGGCCAGCTTAGAATACTATCCAATTTGGTTTGAAAAGTGTACAATTCGACGTGAAAATGGTAAATATTCAATTACTGCGATACCTCCTCAATATCCCTTTGGGAAAATGTCACTTGCAGGCTCTATTTAGTTACCGTTGCAACGTTATCAGCGATAAGCGATATGATGTAAAGATATATAGAAGTATCAGAGGCCCAAGTGACATAGAGTCTGTTCAGTCTGCCCTTGAGACAGATGTGGTCTGAAACATGGATACTCCCCCTGGCACCTGAGAAAACGGTATTTATGAGGATTGGTAAATCTGATTATGACGCCAACTATAGCATCAAAAATCACTCATTAACACCCGTTTCTCGCGTCAAAGATTTAGGATTTCACTACGACAATAAGCTTGACTTCTCGAGCACTACAAAATGATTTACAGTAAAGCGTCTTCTCGAACATTCCTTATATTCAAAGCTCTCTCTATAGAGGATCAGGAAATGCTTCTTAGGGCTTACAAGTCATACATTCGCCCTATTGTGGAGTATGGTTCAGCAGTCTTTTCTCCTTCGAAATCAAAAGACATCGCTCTTCTTGAGAAGGTGCAAGACAATTTCACTCGCAAATTATTTTTTAGGATAGCCTGTAGTAGATCTGTAAGAGCTCCTTGTCCTGTAGCTAGAAATAGCGAATATAAGTTGCATTCCCTAGTCTCTCGTCGTAAACTTACTGATGTCTGTGTGGTTTTCAAACTCTTGACTGGCCTAATTGATGCAGATGCTTCAAAATTCTATCGTATAATAATATCTAGAACTAGGGGCAGCTCAGAAAAAATATCTTACGGTGTACCTAAAACGAATACAAGAACATTTAGTTCACGTGTAGAGCTGGTTCCAGCTTTATCTCGCTAAACTCCTGTGTCCCTCGATCGTCGGCACATTACAGGCTGTTCAAGCACATGGCTAGAAAGAAGCTTTTACATTTCTAGATTTCACAGTTGTTCTTCCTGTATTGTGTTTTGTATTGTATGTATTTTACTACATCCTATATCACGTATGCCTTATGCATCGTACAGAAATAAATAAATAAATAATAAATAGGCAATCTACCAGCAACGAGAAGTGAATGCACGGGAAGAGAATAATGCAAGTAACTAGAGAATTGAGTTTCCTTGTAGAAACCTAGACGACATGCAGCATATGTTCTGCTTCTGCAGCAAAGTTTTCACTCCCACATCCCTCTCGTCCCTGCTGCGCATCCAAGCGAGATGTACCACATTTCGTTTCTCTTCTTGTTTTTCAACTGTAATGCGCCTCAGTTTAGCGCACCTAAAGTGCATCCAATAAATACATAGATATCTCAGTATCTCTCCAGCTTTCCTAGAATCTCTTTTTTTTATAAAATTTCTCTAACATAAACAAAATATTGGATATTCCAAAGGGGGAGGGGCACTCCATAATCACTTGTAAACCACTCCTATTTGAAGATAAACACATGCAACATAACATATAAATGAGCTTATCTGATGCCCTCCCGAGGAAATAGCGGGTCCTGTCACTGGAATATTGAGAAAGACATAGTTATAAAAGCAAGAAGAGGCTTCAGCGGCTTTCCTCGTAATCCCCGTTTAAATTCCCGCGCTAATCCGAATGCGTGCGCGTCGACTCATTCACCGTGAGGCGATACGTAGAGGAGCCTAGTTAAAGCCTAGAACGAACTTTTGTGTTTTTGTTTTTGTCTTTGCTTTGTTTGTTCTTGTTTCTGTGTTATTCAATGTTTCTGTTACTGATTGGCCTTCCCAGGAGACTCTGGGGACAATTGGACTTGAGTCCGAGAGCGAGCGCTAGGACGTCCAAGTCCACCTATAAGGTGGACCCCCTTTTGGGATTGAACCTATCTCTCAAACATCTCCTGTGTAGTTGATATCTCTTGTTTATTGAATCGTGGGCCCAGATGACCCCAGACGATTTTATACCGTTTAGCAGAACATGCTGCAGAGCGGATCCGCCCCGTGGTACGATTCCTTCTCACATCTCTAAGGTAAAAGAATTGAAAAAGTCCCCTATGTCAAGAGTACGAAATGCAGTCGTCATCCACAATCTACTGTTGGACTCACTGCTTGGAGTTGGTCATCACCGACGTCACGTATGGAAACCGACTCAGGTTGAGGAATTCGCTGTCACTCACGAAGCCCCAAAGCATCACCGGTTTCTCGAACGTCGTCGACAGGTACGACATCATCAAGGCACCTGAAGTGACCTACTGTTAAAGCAGGTTTCAAATTATTTCTTGGCTTTCTTGTAGAATTAAATGTGCATATTACCTCCATGACATGGCGGCGCGAAGACAACGTCCACATTCGCTGTCTTCATGAGATCCAGCGCGACTCCGACGGCATCTGGAGCATTGCAGGTGGTGTGTCTGATGAACATTCTGAAATCAAAAACATCATCCTTCACGCATCGCTAGAGATCGATTCAGGTGAGGAGTTCTTACTTGAATTCGACATCGTCGGCGATGACTGAGAGCTGGTGAAGTCTGTCCATGGCCATACCAACTGCACCTCCGCAGTTGGCCCACGCTATGCTGGTTGGGTCGTCGTCCACGGCCGCGATTCCAACGAGCACCACCTGCTTCTGGAACTCCCACGCATAAAAACTGTCCGCTTCTTTGCTAAAGATAAAGGGAATAGTGGGCACTTTACGGATTCCAGAGGACGAGGAGAGGTCGAAAAAATTTTTTCGCCCAAACCTCGTTCAGGGGGTTATTTGGGGTGCTGATCACGAATCTGACATCCGTTTTTAAAATTTCGGTCGATTACGGTAGGTTACGGTAGGTACCGGTGACTAAGGCTGTCGAGGTCATAATCACCGATTTCGCCCAAATTTCGTCTATGGGGTTATTTGGGATGCTGATCACGAATCTGACGTCCGTTTTTCGTTTTACGCTGGAGTACGGTAGGTTCGGTGGGTACAGGTGAGTAAGGTAATGGTCACCGATTGCGCCGAAACTCCAGCGTAAAACGAATAACGGATGTCAGATTCGTGATCAGCATCCCAAATAACCCCATAGACGAAATTTGGGCGAAATCGGTGATTATGACCTCGACAGCCTTAGTCACCGGTACCTACCGTAACCTACCGTAATCGGCCGAAATTTCAAAAACGGATGTCAGATTCGTGATCAGCACCCCAAATAACCCCCTGGACGAGGTTTGGGCGAAAAAATTTTTTCGACCTCTCCTCGTCCTCTGGAGTCCGTAAAGTACAATAGTGCCGAATAGTGGAATAATACTTACAGTAGTGGTAATCTCGGATCTATCCTAATCGGAGGATGGGGTGAGGAAATTAACTAAAAGGTATGTAAGAAATCCACTTGAGACTTACCGAGCGGCTCCTACAGAACAACATAGTACCTAAACCGGGAAAACTCACGAAAAAATACATCTTTTTTTGCAGTTGTAAGCAGGCAAAGTTATGCGCCCTACTCTCCATGTTGGATCCTGGTTTTAACATGTCAGGCGGCGGTCAGCACGCGGCATGCCTCCATAGCATCGCTCTTTACCCGCAGAGACGGTTGTAAAACTGCGGCGATTTATTCTTTTGTCTGTGCGTTCGTTTTTGCTCCCTTTAAGTCCTACTTCATTCTATAGGAGCCGCTCGGTAAGTTTTAAGCGGATTTGTTACATACTTTTTAGTTATGTTTGTTACATACTTTTTAGTTAGGGGTCGTTTAGTATGCGCGCGACGCGCGACGCGATGCATGTGTAGTATACTTATGCTCTCCCAAAAATTTCGATTATTCGAATGGTTTCGAATACCGAAAATTTTCGAGCATCCCGCGATTTTTCTCAACATTCGAATTCGAATACATTCGAAAAACACGATTTTTGAATATTCGAATTCGAATACATTCGAAAAACACGATTTTTCGAATATTCGAATTCGAATATTCGATTCGAATGAAAAATCAGGCTGTATTATAGACATGATAGAAGGCAACACTTAAGAGAAAAGGGAAGCAATACATAACGGATCCCTTCCTAGTTAAGCACGAGGTTTTTATCGACAGGCATCTCATAAACCCCCATGTGAGTCGTAGAAATGAGATAGAGAACTTACACGTAGAACGATCAAAGGGCTTATGGAAGCGTCTAATTTCCTTGCTTACTGGAATACGAATTTTTCTCAAAGGAATACTAGTGTTTTGTTAATTGCTGCTTATGAGGAACAAACGAAAGGCTTACAACACATTTGAAGGGAACATTATCTGGTTGAGCGACTGTAAGCTTCTAGGTCACTTTAAAACAATCCTTTTTGAAATTGGTGGCAGACTGACTGTTAAAGAACTTTCATGAAACAATGCTTTTGCCTAGCGGCAGCTAGTGAAGGACTGACGACAATGTACTACATGAAAATCTGTAGCAAGTCTGTCCTGCTCATCTACAAATGTGAAATATCACACTGTCGATTTTGCGGCCACAAAATGTATTACAAGTAGCTAGGAATAGGCTACCCATGAGGGCCAGTCTCATTTCGTTCTGGTGATTCACCCAAGTAAGTGGTAGAAATAAATATTTCTTATTTGCGATGAACTTGTGAATGTAATTATTCTCCAGCCAACATATTGATAAACTACGGTAAACTTCAGAAAAATAGATCGATCGATAACATCCGGCCGACATACACTCCCTACCCTTTGTGAAGTCCGGCATACGGCCAACGTATCCATGCGAATCCCACTCCAAGCGGCCAATTCAGAACAAAAATCGATAAAATCGATCGATAACATCCGGCCGACCTACACCGCCTCCCCTTTGTGAAGTCCGGCATACGGCCGACGTATCCATGCGAATCCCACTTCAAATGGCCAATTCAGAACAAAAATCGGTAAAATCGATCGATAACATCCGGCCGACCTACGCCGCCTCGCCGTTGTGAAGTCCGGCATACGGCCGACGTATCCATGCGAATCCCACTTCAAATGGCCAATTCAGAACAAAAATCGATAAAATCGATCGATAACATCCGGCCGACCTACGCCGCCTCCCCTTTGTGAAGTCCTACCTTATAATATAGCTTTTGCGAAACTGTAGTCGTTGTAGAAACGAAATCCAGAAGCAGAGCATTCAGACCACGGAGGAGCAGAAGAGCATAGCGTGACGAAAATTACAAAGCCGACTTCATGAGGTACTCTTCTGCACCAGGAGACACCCGACGTGACAGAAGACAGAAGCGCACCCTGTTGACCCTCACGCCCATCCTGCAGACATTTGCTAGCTTGTGGTCTCAGACTCTTAACTGCAGCGTGAAGGACAAATAACGTCCGTTTGAAACGCCGCTTGAACCATCATTTTCAATTTTTTTTTTGTTAACAATTCCTACTCTTCCTCGGCCGCTTTGCACAGGCGCAGTAATAAATGTGGAATGCTTGGTACCTCCCAAACAAGAATTTACCTTTATCCTTCCTTCTGTTGTCCTTCATCCTTTACGTTATTACGTTTACGGCGAAAATAGCTTCCAGAACTGCTTGAGTGGAATGCACAACTGGTCCAGATCAAACTAACCCTTATGTCCATACTCTAAGATCTAAAAAAACGTCTGATACTATATAGGAGCGCGCTAAGAGCTGTCGATCGTCGATGTGTCAGAAATTACTGACAGGAACAGGTGCATAAAATTAGCGTAGAATACGTATACAAAATACTGGAAAATATTCAGACGTCTCCAGCGAGCGCCTTAATTCACAGATTGATCAGGCAATCAGTACCGGTTGATACTATCCATACTTTTATCGGTGAAAGTGGTCTTCTCTCAGAGTTCACCAATCGGGGTGGCGACGATTACTGGTCCCCGATCGGTCATTCACCACTGCAGCGATTCTCCGTGGAAAATTTTTTGCAATTCAACATTGTGAGACGTTGTGGAAGTTCTCCCTCTTAACAGGGCTTTTCGGGAAGTGACTAGTATCGATGAGGCGCTCAGTATCCGGGCACCGAGCCACCATCGTACCACAGCTTTGATTCACAGACAGAACCGTTTTGGCGACCCAAATTACCCGAGAAACCCACCAAGCCTTTTCAAAATACGCCGATACACAAATTCTTGTTGGGCATTCGAATGACACTTTTCGAATACTTGCTTTTTTTGCTTTTTGGGAAATTGCGAATATTCGAATGGTTTCGAATACCGAAAATTTTCGAGCATTCGAAATCGAATATATTCGAAAAACGCGATTTTTCGAATACTCGAATTCGAATATTCAAATTCGAATGAAAATCATTCGAATACCTATTCGAATGGGTCATTCGAGCATAAGTATAATGTGTAGTGGCCAAATTGATCCAGCGACGCGATTGATCAATTCGGCCATTACACATGGTATCGCGTCAAGCGTCGCGCGCACACTAAACGACCCCTTAATCTCGCCTGACCCTACAGCCCACATTTCAGGCGTTAAAGAACTGGTCCGTCCGCTTCCGTCGACCCCGTAAGTCCGTATTCGCAAAAAATAATGTCCGCTCTAGCGGCACCTGTCTCAATCCCAACGAGCTCTGATGTTGGCCAACAGAGGTGGCAACTATTCGAGCCGAATGACTCTCATCGACATGGGGAGCCGCATGAAGACCCATGCGGAGCATTCAGGAGCGTCGAAGAAGTCGTGAAGAAGACGAAGAACGCCCGACTCCGTGCGGACCTATTTGACTCTTCTGTTCTTCCTGCCCTAACATACACATACATACGTCTCAGGGACCTGGGCCGTATGAAAGCAGGAAGAACGAGCAATCAGCATCGCCCTCGTGGAATTGAGAGGACGACGCTCGGAGTGACACGACTCACGCAAGTGAGAGAAGGCCTCCGGAGTTCCGAGCTTCGCCGACGTTCGAAGATCAGAGACGCTGTCGCGTGGGCCAAGTCGTCGAAAATTAGGTGGGCCGGCCACGTAGCGCGCTTATCAGGCACCCGCTGGACGAGAGCCGTCACCGACTGGATTCCGTGGGGTGTCAAGAGAAGACCGGAATGCCCTCCAATGCGTTGGTAGGCCTTCTTCGCGAAAGCCCTGAACGCTCTTCGTGTCCCTTGAGCGAGGAGGATCCATTGGAGCACTCTGGCACACGGCGGGGACGGATGGAACCGCTGCTGGCGTCCGGTCGAGCAAATCGATGATCAATGGGACGACAGGTGATGCAGGTGGTACTATTGAAGTTCTATCGGTGCTACACTCGGACATGATTGGCTGGCGCACCCTCACTTCCCGGTGCTGCCCACATTCGCGACACACCAGAAATGTTTGCTACAAAACATCAAACACTCCTAGCTTATAAAGCATCACAATGCTTGTGCACTCCTAAACCGTGCGTTAAGTACACTCTATACACTGGCTCCGAATGAGGCATTTAATCCGGACGACTAAAAAGTCCAGGGTCCGCGAAATTATCGTTGTCCGAATCATCCAATTATCCGCAGATTTTCGATCGGATCCAGTGTATAGTATCCTGGAAGAACAGAAACCTCTGGACTTACAAGGGAAGGGTCTGAAGCGGATGTCTGAACGGGGGGAGCGAGTCATCTAGAGAGAATCCCCGCCCCTCAATTAGTATAAAAATGTGTTTATTTTTTGCCAAGTCGTTAAACCCAAGGAGGGGGGCCTTTGAAGTCACAATGGGATACGGCGCAGCTCGCGTTTTTCGGGCCCGCGATGCTTCTGCAGCCAGTGGGTCGGAGCGCGTGTGGGTAGAGGGTTGACTCATGCGAGAGAGGTCAGGGGTTTGGCTCTCGTGCGCTGCTGCATTTTTGCATTTCAACTGTCTGGTTGAGATTTGGGGGATTCTGACGTCTATACCATTTTCAGACGTTTTCTGTGCATTTTCTAGCTGTACGCTGTGGAGCGTACCTTTCTTGCGATTTGTTTATTGCTGACCGGATTTTTAAGCATAACGTCTTCGTCAGCTTCAAGATGACGTGCTTCGAAGTCCTTGGGTATGCTGGCCAACCGTTTGGCCAGCTTGATTTCTTCCCTCGAAGATTCCTTGTCTAAGGGTGGGCCGCATTTCAGCGTGAGCAGGTGTATCACCACTCGACCGTCGGCGGACATTGTTATTGTTAGGTTCTAGAATGCCTTCAGCAGACCTCTGATTTCCAGGTGACAGGCAGACATGAGGGAAAGAGTGTATCGATGCCGTTTAGCTTAATTTGTGGGATCCGCACACCTCGTTTCTCATTTGAACCACCTCCGACGTCACAACGTGGTCTCCTTTGAAAATCCGAGCAGGATGGCTTTGGAAACAGACTGTGAGACGCTGTAGCCTTCATACGCTGCCGGTGTTGTGTCCAGTGGTGCTTCTTGCACATTGTGTCATTGGTGTTGAACATTTATACATCACCATGTTGAATACCACAACGTATCGCTGGAAAAAACGCGAAGAGAACGTCTGAAAATGATACAGACGTCAGAATCCCCCAAATCTCTACCAACCAGTTGAAATGCAAAAGTGCAGCAACGCAGAGGAGCCAAACCCCTGACCTCTCTCGCATGAGACAACCCTCTACCCACCTGCGCTCCGAGCCACTGGCTGCAGAAGCATCGCGGCGTAGAAGACCCCCAACGCGTGCTGCGCCGTATCCTATTGTGACCACCTACTCCGTGGGTTTAACGACTTGGCAAAAAATGAACACATTTTCAAACCAATTGAGGGGTGAGGATTCCCCTGTTCAGACATACGCTTCAGACCATTCCCTTGTAAGGGAGACGCTTGAACATCTCGAAATTGTCAACGAAAGCAATGCTAGCCTAGCTATATAACCACTCACTTCCACCACCAAGCGACAAAAAGCCTTCGAAAAACACTCTAATCTGATCAGTGCAAAGCTGTACGGAAAACCTACCGTTTTCTTTCCAGTACCTTTGGTGGCGTTAGGCGAAAAACTTTGTTGAGCGTCGACAGCAAGTGTAAATGCAAATAGGAGAAGCAAAGAGCGAGGGTATCTTAGCAGGCGGCTCATTCTAGTGGATGGAGATGTGTTATTGTATGCGAAATTTGAGAGAGGCACGGCTTCTATGAAATGACTCACGAAATCCTAGTTGTGATTACAGAGCAGTAACAAAGTAACAGGCTTCGCTTTCAGGTTTTTGAACCCTATTCTTAGAGTGGGCGGGGGAACGTCGGGGTGGAAGCATCACTAGAAAAACATATTGAACACGCAAGATGTTCTCTCTCTCGAAATTGGAAGCTGCACAGCGCTTTCCTTTCATAGCCTAGTTTAGAGTGATCTATCCCGTACTGATTCACTTTTTGGAGTAGAAGTCGTTAATGTGGGCTACATGGGGAGGGCCAGCCAATCAGAGCGCCGATCATGCGGGTGCCAAAGATCTACTAACCATTGTATAATAGCAAGAAATTTAACATAAGTGCAAAGGAAATAAGAGCTCGGGTGTGAGACGACATTGTCCAACAATGTCACGAAGGGATTAAAATAACGGCTACAATTGCAGGTCGGAATTACTTTTGATTGGCCGACTTAGTAAATATTAAAAAAAACATTTATCTCAGCGGTTGTTTTCCAAAAAACCGCCTCAATTGCTTGAGAGGTAAAGCAATTGATATGTACTGTCTTCACGTTAGAGTAATTTTTGTTCAAGAAAAAATTTAGTGCAATTTTCTTTCGAGTTTTAAATCACCTACCCAACAAGTGAACACATTGTTTGAAATTTTATAAAATTCTAATTTTTCAGCGAAAAATAATGCCACAAAGAGCTATTTTTAGTGCCAAAAGAAGAGATTGCGCCATGCTCTTGTCGAAGACGTCGCGATTTTTACTTCGATTGGTGGCAAAATTTCTTGTTTGCATGGAGTTTCACAGCGGTGAGCGATACAGCAAAAATATAGTAATTGTAAAGACCACGGCCCCTTCATGTGCCACCTCATCGCGGTGAAGGGGTGAACATCACTTTGGTCTCGCTTAGTGTGCTCGCGACGCGATGATTGGTTCGGCCACATGGCATCGCGTCGCGTGTCGCGCACACACTGGACGGACCCTTAGTGATGGCCAACGGCACAAAGGGTCACGCAGTACGCGACGCTTTGTCGTGTATGGGCGGCTCACTGCATCCCTGGCCAGGAAAAGGTGAGTAATCAGACCACACCCTTGGCTCAAACAACTAAAACCGTGCCCCAGTCCTCCGCGCGCCGGAGGTGGACTTCTACGACGTCGGTTGCATCCACCTCCGGCGAGGAGCCATCTAATCTCGGAGTTAAACTATCAAGACGTCATTGGAATCGGACTACCGGAAACTCCCTCCCACCACGACAAGGAAACTGCCTATTCGTCTGCACTTATAACTGTCGTACGATCGCATCTGAGCAGGATCTTCGGACACTGCTCTACAGAAGCCGCAACATCAAATACGACGTTATCGCCCTGCAGGAAAGGAAAGGCAGAACGGAAACCATAAGGACCGACCACAATGAGCTTCTCATTATCGGAGCAAAGGTGGACAGAAAGAATATTGGCGGAGTTGGATTTCTCGTCAATTCGACAGTGCACCACCTAGTAGACTCTTTCAGGATCATCAGTCCGCGAGTAGCTGTTCTTCGTCTGGAAACCAAAGACCAAGGAACCATCTCCATCATAAATGGATATGCTCCAACATCTGCGGCCACAGATGAAGAAAAGGAGGAATTCTACAAGCTGTTCGAAAGGACTGTCAACGACGAGAAGAGCTACTACAAAGTTGTTGGTGGTGACTTTAACGCTACCGTCGGTACGAATGATTACGACGAATGGAGGCTAGGACCACATGGAATTTCCTCAAGGAACGAAAACGGAGAGCGCCTGATAGACTTCCTATCCGCGTGCCGTCTCTTCCATGGAAATTCTATGTTCGAGAAGCCTTCAAGCCGACGATGGACCTGGGAAAGCCCAAATGGAGAAACACGTTCGGAGATCGACCATGTTCTTACAAACAGACGCTGGAGTCTGTTCGACGTCTCCGTGCTGCCTTCATTTGACACCGGCTCGGATCACCGTCTTGTCCGTGCGAAGCTGACTCTCAAAAAGAGGATGTTCAAGCGTGACACTCATAAACCGACACCGGTGAGGATCCCCACATTCAAGTCTGAGGAGTTGGAATATGCGATAAAGTCGTATGATTGGAATCTTCTTGAAGATCCATCGGAAGACTACGATCTTCTCTCCAAAGGACTGTTGAAATGTGCTAGCAGCTCTTGCGAAGCCACATCGCCGTCTGCTTCAAGACTCAACGCACATGCGATTAAACTCTTGGAGCAAAGAAGAGCTGTCAGACAGGATCCTAATGCTTCCCATCTGGAAAAAGTCACCATATCGAAGGCCTCTCGAATTGCAGTGAAGGAGTCCATTCAAGCCTACAGAAGATTGAAGCTGTTAGAAGCGGCTGGGAAAGGTTCAAGCATAAAGCGCTGCAAACGAGATCTCTGCGACCAGAAGGCAATAATGTCAGCCCTTGTGGATAAGGATGGAACAACGCAAACGTCTCGAAGAGCGATGGAGGCCATCGTTCAAGAATTCTACACAGATCTGTTTCGTTCTTCCATCACTGTCCCGAAATGCTTGATGCCACCAGCTGAGGAAGTACCTCCCATTCTGGAATCAGAAGTTGCTCATGCCATCAGAAGGATGAAGCCAGGCACTGCTCCCGGACCGGACGTCATTTCTGCCGATCTCCTTCGAGCGGGTGGCAGTGCCCTCTGCTCACTTCAAGATCTTCACCAAGATACTGCTTAACCGCATGGAGCGTAGCTTGGATGAGTATCAGCCAGTGGAGCAAGCAGGGTTTCGCAAGGATTTCTCCTGCATGGACCATATTCAGACTGTCTCACAGCTCATCGAGAGGAGCCGCGAATACCACCTCCCACTTGTCCTTGTCTTCGTGGATTATCGGAAAGCGTTCGACTCTGTGGAAATCAACGCCATTCTGAACGCGCTTGTGCATGCTGGTATACCATCGCCTTACATCCGACTTCTCGACGAATGCTTCTCGAACACATCGACTACCATCCAGTTGTTCGATCGAAAGCTTAAAATTCCCATCGGGAAAGGAGTACGGCAGGGAGACACGATTTCTCCCAAGCTATTCACAGCTGCACTACAGGATGCCATGAAGGAATTGAACTGGGACGATAAAGGCTACCTTGTCGACGGTAAACGGATCAGCAACCTTCGCTTCGCCGACGATATTGTACTCATCTCTACCAGCACGGCAGAAGCCGAGGAAATGCTGAACGAGCTCAAAGTGGTAGGTATGAAGATTGGATTGGACATGAATATGTCCAAAACGCAATTTATGGTCAACCAGTGGTGTGACACGGGACTCGTAAGGTTAAATGGAGTCGCTCTACAACAGGTCGACTCCTACGTCTATCTGGGAAGAGAGCTGAACATGGATAACGACCTCGCTCCTGAAATCGCCCGCAGGAGACGCGCAGCATGGGCAGCCTTCAGTTCGATTCGCGAAGTCACCGATCAGGTCAAGGATGCCGGCCTCAGGGCCTCGATATTCAACGCCTCTGTACTGCCTGCGATGTGTTACGCGACGGAAACCTGGCCCGACAACAAGACAATCGCCAGAGCGATGCAAACTACGCATCGTGCACTGGAGAGATGTCTTCTGAGGACAAGCCTTCGTCAGCAATGGCAAGAAGGCCTACGAAGCTCGGAGCTACGGGAGAAGTCGCAATTAGCAGACCCGCTGCAGTACATGAAGAAGTCCAAATATCGCTGGGCCGGACACCTGCTTCGACGAAAGGACGATAGATGGAGTCTCCGTGTCACTGAATGGCTCCCGAGAGACCATAAGAGACCACTGGGACGACCGCCAACGCGATGAGCAGACTCATTCTCAAGATCTTTCAGAGAGCGGAGTCTGCCTCACTGGATACAAGCAGCCAGAGATCGAGCGGTCTGGAAGCGTTGTGGTCCCCGCTGAGAAGACCTCCAGCCGACAAAAGGACCATCAAAGTATCAAAGTAAGTAAGTATCAAAAGTCTTAGGCTGGCATAGAGGAGTGTCCAATTTGACGTGAAAATGGTATACATTAATTGTTTACCTCTCAAGCTATTCAGGCGGCTTTTCTGAAAACAACAACTGATAGTATACGGTGTTTTTTGACATTTGCGAACTTGTCCAAGTAAAGTAATTCCGACCTGCAACTGTAGCCGTTATAGAATTCGAAAACATTCGAAAAATTGACTTTTTGAATATGCGAAAAGTTTTCATTGCTATATCTTCGCAAACTGCGGTTTTTCTGAACATTCGGACTCCAGTACATTCGGAAAACTCGATTTTTTCAATATTCGGATGAAAACCATTCGAATATCTATTCGAATAGGAAAATCGAGCACAACTATAATCCGCAATCAAAATAAGGATAAAGGATGAAGGACGGCGTTATTCAATCCTCTTTGGGATGCACCACGCATTCTACTTCTACAGGATGTCGTGGAGGTGATTTGAATGCGTATTTGGCCATACAATGACTTGCGGTGGCCAGCCGATGAACAATTCAGCGTTTTATCCTTCCCAGACAAGTCTGGTACCAATTCACCGACCCCGGAGGGATGGTAGGCTTGGTTGGTCTGGGCGGAAATCCGAACCAGGAACCT
Source organism: Heligmosomoides polygyrus polygyrus (assembly GCA_947396885.1). Classification (NCBI taxonomy): domain Eukaryota; kingdom Metazoa; phylum Nematoda; class Chromadorea; order Rhabditida; family Heligmosomidae; genus Heligmosomoides; species Heligmosomoides polygyrus. The sequence goes on from OX377202.1 coordinate 105,306,553, forward strand.
GGTATCGGGTGCACGCGACAGTCGCGCCTCCTCCGACTGCGCTACACGCGCCCTAATCCGCAATCATAGACAAACCATACATAGTTATTCACCAAGTTGGATAAAAACTATCCACAATAAGAATTTCCAGTGATTCCAGAGGCGTAAGACAACCATAGAGGGTAACGTTGCATGTCTTGATGATGCTGAGCAGCCATCACAGCAACGACTCTTCTCGTCATCAGAAAGTGCAGTGAGTGGCGCAATCCCAATCCAAAGATGACGTATGCCACTGCAAAATGTGAAAACAAACGCGGTCATTTTCTCGCCTTTAGCTTGATTTGGCACAGGAAAAATACATTACATAAACAATGTATCCCCGAGCCACCTGTGGCCCTGTCGATTGTCGCGCTGCTCGAGCGGGCGCCAACAGCGTCTCCATTCACCCCTCTCCCGTGCCAGAGTGCTCCAATGGATCCTCCTCGGGACGTGAAGAGCGTCGTATCCTTCGTTCAGGGCTTACACAAAGAAGTGAGACCAACGCGTCGGTGGGTGTCCTTGTGTTCGCTTGACATCCCGCGGATTCCAGTCGGTGACGGCTTTTTTACAGCCGGTGTCTGCGAAAAACGTGAAGGTCCACCTAATTTTCGACGACTGTGAACATGCGACCTCTCTGATCTTCGAGTTCCTCTACCCACGTCAGAGCTTGAATGGCTACCCGTGTGTACTCCAGTCAAAAGCAACACCTCTAAAGTGCTCCATTACAATAACCTAAGAAAGAAAATTATACTGACTGAAGTATGGAGATACACGCGATGAAAAGCAGTGTGAACAAAGTGTTGAGCCATTTAACTGGAAGTATTCCTGAGCGTGAGCAATGGGCAGCTGTAAGGGATGGGCCAGGCCAATCTCTAGCCTCCTTACCAGACTAGAGTTATACAGGGTGGCTGAAAAGTTCGGACAATTGTTCAAAGTATGTATTTCAGCAGTACGAAAAAACTACACAAGCGAAACAGATCTACAAACTAAAATAACAGGAACATCATAAGATCAACAACAGCAGAACACAACAGAAGAATCCACAACAAGTGCTCAAAATTGCCTCCTTTGGCTTCACCATTTTCGAATCGCTTTGGAAAGTCGCTGACGATGGTCACACACTGATCCGCTGTAATTTCGTCCCAGGGTCGCATCATTGCCGCTTTTAGCCGCTCCACAGTGGCGTATGTTGTAGTAGAGATCTTCTGCTCCATGACTGACCACACCGAATAATCCACCTGATTGAGATCCTACGAGTTGGAAGGCCAGATGTCCTTGCTCCAAAAGCCTGTAAAGAGCTCCACGCAAACGGCAATCGTAAGTAAGGGATAGGGGCCTAGTCCTTCTGAAGAGAAAATTCAGCTCCACCAAAAGGCACGTCGCAGAGGACATACTGCTGGTAGCTTGCAGCGTTGATTTTGACGTTGAGTTCCATGAAGACCAGTAGCGTCTTCCTATAGCGTATTTCCCAGCCCACACCGAGACTGGAAAATGACTGCGGCTGATGCTTCCTTGCGGCCGTCGTCTTCTGCCGACCCTTCTTGAGTAGCTGCCGGCGATTATGACGGTTGTGAATCGGCTGAATCGTGAAGGTCTTCTCGGCGGATCAGTATGCGACCATCATCAGCGACTTCCCAAAGCGACTGCAAAAATGTATTGATGCCATAGGAGGCAATTTGGAGCACTTGTTATGAATTTTTCTGTTGTGTTCTGTTGTTTTTGATCTAATGAATTTGCTGCTATTTTTGTTTGTCCCATTTCCGAGCTCTTCAAAGTGGAACGATAACAAATTTTGATTATCACGTGGAAGAAGTCAAAATCTGATGCAGATTAATGACCAGCACCCCAAAATATTTTGTAAACCCCCCCATGCATAAAGTTTGGGCGCAATTGGTGCCATTTTAGGAACGTGTTGGTACCATCTTCGAGCAAAGTACATTCTGTGCGAAAAGCTCCTCTCTATATTACCAGATATGTTTTCCATGCGTTACATCTGTTAGGCATCAGTTTTGCTTGTCTGTGTTAGCATTTTTTGTTTTTTAATTGTGTTATTTATTTCCACTTTTAAAAGCTCGTTTACACATATGTTTCTTCCATTCACTTTGAAGCGTCTAAGACAAGCACAACGTAGGGGCCTTTGCCCTTGATTACATATTACGTTCATTTACATACCTATTACATACATTACATACATTTACATACATACATTCATACTTCATGGCGGCAAAATATTTACGGACACCTACCTCTGCGGCGTTTTCGATCATAACTTTGAAACCTTGGAACCAAAGAGTCCAGGAAAAAAGTGAGAAGGTTTTTAGAATCCTCTCGAAATTCTCCACAATACACCACTAAATGTTTTCTTGGCAACATTAAATTTACAGAGAAACTCGAGTGGGAGGAAAATGGTTATGAGGTAATGCATTGGAAACGCCTCCTCAAAATCACAGTGTATTACAGTAGATCATAATGGTCAACACTAAAATGGATAAATTGCGCTGGACAAAGAGCTTCACATAGTGTTAGTTAATTATAGTCCTCTTCAACTCAATGCACCACTCCTGAAGATCGTGAAACGCAAGTGGCTAACAGCAGCCCGGCGGCTCAAGTTGTGCTTCTTCTAGACTTTAAAATGGTCCAATGCCGACATCCGAAGGAAGCTCAAGTTGCCGAGATCTACTGTTTTTCAAGCGTACAGAGGTACGCAAACGAATGGAAGAGAATATGGAAGGAAGAGAAAGCACCGAACGCGTAAGACGACACCCACATGGGATTGTGATATTCATCGCCTTTCATTGAAAGATCGTTTGAAAACTGACGTTGATGCCCACAGAGAAACAACATCAAGCGGAATCATAAGACTTTCGGTTTGAAGCATTCGGAATCGCTTAGCAGAATAAGGATTGAGAGCAGGGTTGTGGGCTAAATTTTTTCGGTAAATTTTAACGACTTTTAACGAAAAAATTGGGAAAATAAGGGATAAAGGATAAAGGACGGCGTTACTCAATCCCTTTTGGGATGCACCAGCGCATTCTACTCCTACGGGATGTCGTGGAGGCGATTTGAATGCGTATTTGGCCATACAATGACTTGCGGTGGCCAGCCGATAAACAAGTCAGCGCATTATCCTTCCCAGACAAGTCTGGTAGCAATTCACCGACCCCGGAGAGATGGAAGGCATGGATGACCTAGGCGGAAAATCCGAACCAGAAGCCTGGTATCGGGTGCACGCAACCGTCGGCGGCTCCTCCGACTGCGCTACACGCGCTCTGGGAAAAATAAGTCCGTAAATTCGCTAAATAAAGTTTCCTTAGCTGCAGTCTGACTATGTATTTACCTTTACAACAAATAACAGCAGTCCATCTACATAAATAAAATTGCTAAACGAAAAAAAATCATCAAGAGTCTAAAAACAGACAGTGACAGCAAGACTCTAGAGTAACAAATTTCTTACTATGCGTAGCTCGTTTAGCTTGCGGAAAGCCTTCCAATTTCTGGGAAGGTCCAAAGTGCTATGCAACGTAGCAAGGCTGGTCGTTCATCATTTGTCCTGACAACATTTTTTAGAGAACTTGCGCTCCCTAAGTCGACCTTTACAGTCCAAGATTCTTTTATACTGCAATAATTGCTTTGGAAATTACAGAATGTTTTAATGAAGAACTCAGGTCAGACAGTGAACATCAATTCTTTGGCACAGTTCGTCTATGGAAGTTATTTGCGGAGTTCACAGATCTTCTCTTGTCAGAAGAAGCAGAGAATCAAAAAGTCCCAAACCGTTTACAAATTTTTAACCGAATTTTTTCGCATTGAGCATTTTTGTTTTTGCCACCCAAGTATCGTAAGTTTAAATTATTAAGCTCTTTTTCCTCTGTATTCCAAGGAAATTCATAAGGGACACGCATACGTGTATACTGACTATGCTTCTCCAAAAAGTAGCTGCCAAGAGAGCCTTCGAAGGTGTCGAAAGTATAAACAGAATAGTTGACATGCGCAATATGAAATTCAATAAAAACGGAGCAGTGACAGTACCAGCAGCCGCGCTCTAAGTTTATTTGTGTTTCATTACGTTTTTTCGCGTATTTTATGCTTTTCAACCCCAGGTATGAAACGAATATCACAAAAAACTTTGAAAAAACTGACTGTTTGGTAAGCATGAAGAACTAACATGTAGCGTTCTAACGCGAAAACGGGATAAGAAATCAGAAACGCGAAACTTCGGCAGAGAAAAAAGGAGACGCACGCAAATAAATTAGTCAATGGGCAAGAAAAATGCCAGCAATTCTCAAAATATGAGGACGATATCGAATGCCTATCCCCAAGGAAGTAGGAGGCTTCATCGGTATCGCAACGATACTGCGAAAGCTCATCCAAAAAATTCGTCCAAAATGCATTGATATGAAGAATTAAAATTTCACAAATAGCGCGTAAAATGTCGCTAATGCAGTTTAACGGAAATTTTCGTTGCTAAATTTCGTTGACCTTTTAACTTTTAACGAAAAATGCCGGTAAATCCGGTAAATCGGTAAATCATTAGTCGTTAAACGCACATTCCTGATTAAGAGGACGTGTGGCTCGAAGAAAGCCGTTCGTCTCGTCGAGGAATTGGATAGTATGCATAAAGAGAACATCTGGAATGGGAGGCCGAAGAATGGGAAAAGTGCTATTTCCAGGCGAATCGAAGTTCAGCAGGCTCGGATCCGGCGGAATATGCTTTGTTCGTCGGTTAGAAACTCAATTCCAACTGCACGCAACGCACTGTCAAAAGAGGAGGGGATTTGGTTGTGGAATGGGCAGCAATGAGCAGACACGGGCCAGGGCGAATACATTGAATTCTCGGAACTATGGGCCAAAAGCTGTATGCGGACACTATGGAAAATGTGGTTCGTCCGTACGCTCCCAAGAAAATGAGAAGAGGCTTTACTTTCCAGCACAACAGCAATCCAAAGCACACCAGCAAAAAAGCAAAGCTGTGGATTGAGGCGAGAAGGATCAAGGTTTTGAAGTGACTTGTGCAATCTACCGATCTACGCCTTATTAAACACTTTTGAAACGATATGGACAGAGTGGTCAAGCGCTTAACACCGAAGAATCTGGATGAATTTGAAACAGTCATCATTGAGGCGTGGATTGCTATCCCAGTGGAACGGTGCATGAAGTTAGGCCTATGTTATACTTCGGCGACTCGTCGGCGACCTCGCCGACGCAGTGTCGTAGGGGCTGCTGCGCACTGCGTAGCAACCCGCGCAACACATCGTCGCCGAGAGCTGCGCAGGTGGTGTTATGCTTCGTCGCCAACGTCGCCACAGACGCCGGCGGTGGCGACGACGTCTGTCATCATGTCATCATCCCCACCAGACCTCGAATTACGAAAAAAGAAGTGCGAAAGACGTCCGCTTTGCGGACACCCAATCAGTTTTCATAGAGTCCCAGACCTGTTCCACTATTCCTCCAATTCCTCGAGGAAAAAAGGGTTTAAAATCTTTTCTAGTCTCTTCTATTCTATTTTCAAGCAACTGCTCTATTGGTCCTACTAACCTTGGGCGGCTTCCATAAAACTGCGCGGGTAACAGTGCCATTTTTACTGATACTCAAGTTATCTGTTCGTTGAACCACGGCATTGCTTCTTAATTTTATGTACTTCTAGACTGTTTCATATTTACTGCACAATAGTAGACCAATTGCTGAAAATTCTCTAAAAGAAGCATGCAGACCGATAAAGACCCAGAAATCACAGGTTTTCAAAGAACGTTGAGGTTAAGAGGCTGTCCCTCTCACCCGACATCTCACGCTTCTCTTTCCCAAGACCGTTTTGAAAACACATCCTATCTTATAGAAGCCAAATGTGGTTAGTAAGAGAAAATTTGCCAGATTAACTATGGTCGAGCAGGCTACCGTTCATAGAAAACAGAAAACCTTCATCATGTCTCGGGACAAATTAAGAAGAGCACAAAATGTAAGCAAATTTAAGGCAGATGTGATCACCTAGGTTCCTATCCGTAGTCTGGCTACCAAATGATGATATTAAACACGCGCTCCGGTGCCAAAAATGCGCTACTATGCTACAAGGCACCGATGCACCTCTGCCGTCACCGCTGTCCCAGACTCCTGTCGACAACGTCGCCGACGCCGCCACTGAGTCCGTCGACGACGTCGCCGACAAAGGACGACGGCGACGCGTCGTCGAAGTATAACATAAAGGATAAGGATAAAGGACGGCGTTGCTCAATCCCTTCTGGGATGCGCCAGCGCATTCTACTTCTACGGGATGTCGTGGAGGCGACATGAATGCGTATTTGGCCATACAATGACTTGCGGTGGCCAGCCGATGAACAAGTCAGTGCTTTATCCTTCCCAGACAAGTCTGGTACCAATTCACCGACCCCGGAGGGATGGAAGGCTTGGTTGGCCTGGGCGGGAAATCCGAACCAGGAACCTGGTACCGGGTGCACGCGACAGCCGCGCCTCCTCCGACTGCGCTACACGCGCCCTAAAGGCCAAGGAAAATGGCTATCCAACCAAGTATTGATCAGTTCTTCGATAGTAACTGTGTTTTAGTGATCTATTGTAATACTATGTGATTTTGAGGTGTTCCTCATCCATTACCGCATGACCATTTTTCTTTCATCCAAATTTTTCCTTGAATTTACCGTTGCCAAAACAACACTTAGTTCTGTTATATAGAGAATTTTCCGTGGATTCTAAAAATCAACCCATTTTTTCTCTGCACCCTAGGTTCCAAAGTTACGATCGAAAAACGCTGTAGAGGTAGGTGTCCGTGAGTAGGCCGCCACTGTACATTACAAGTACACACATTTATTTACATTTATACATACTTTCCTTGCAGTCACTTTTTTTACAATTCATAAAAGCACTTGTCTCGGACCTCCCTTCTAAGCAATCGCCTGGGGGTGAGCACCAAGTAAAAGAGGCCTTTGAAAGATAGGACTCGCCCCAAAATGGCATGTTTAGTATGTCGTCGCATCAGCATTTTCAGCAAATTTGAAGCTTGTGACGTCATTCTTTCCCTACTATTCAGTCTCCTTTTCTTTCTTTTCTTCATTCTTTTTGATCTCTTAGGCTGCTCTCGACCCGTGCCAGCTCAATTCCAGTGAACATTCGTAGCCACGGAAAATCGACCAGAAACTGAGTAACAAAATCTCATATTTAACGACCTAATAATATAGTTATTAACTGAAATAAACATAAAGGCGCTGACCGTACAAGTCTTCTCTAAATTGCACGATCATTGGGTGCTATCCAATTAATCAGGTCCTTCACATTTCTTCTCCTAAGAAGGCCAAATAATGACTTGCAGAATGAAGCCAAATAGGCAAGATAAGCTCTACTCCTGCTTTAAGACGGTAACCGCTTCAATACAGCACGTAGGCAATGCAACCTCAGTTCCAGCCGAAGGGGTCTAAAGTCGCTCTGGCACTCTTTTCCGTCCACCAGTTCAAGGCTCGATTTCCTCGCTAGGCTGCTGTACAAAGGCTGTGGAGGCAGCCGACGGTGATCTGTTCAATACTTCTTTGCTCATGCGTCGCATAGCCCAGAACGTTTCCATTACGCCTTTTCCCTGAACAAAAAACGCTAGAAGTTTCGATCATCGTTGTCGGGCATAACCGATTGCAAGTCGTTAATGTAGCCTAAATGTAGAGTGAGGAAAGCCTAGTCTATCAGAGTGCTGATCATACACGCATCAGCCCACCACAGCACCGAGAATAGACATCCTTCTGTGTGCCCTGATGCGAGATGGCTGGTATTGTGCGTTCCCGCCGCACTATGTAGACCACATTAGCGACGTCCGCATTTGATGGATAGCTCGAGATGTACGATCAGTGCTCTGATTGGCTGGTGCGGTCCCGCCTCCCTCATGCTGGCCGATTGTCAACTAGTATTCTTCTTACCTTTATTATAACTTCGCCTCTCGATACGATTTCGTAATTCCCTTGGAAGTGCATAGACAGCAACTTCTGAGAAGTGTCGCTCAGATGTATATGTGACGCTAAAAATACAAATGCTTCGGTCATTGTTGAACCTAGAAGACGCTCCAGAATTCATACGTTTCCCATTGCTTTCCATCCGAGAGGCGGTGTTCACAGTGTCGCCGAAAAGACAGTATCGTGGCATACTTAGACCGACAACTCCGGCAACACATGGGCCTGAAGTTGTTCAATCGATGTGCAGGGTGGCCAACTCAAGAGAAGCTCAGCAAATGGTACCACTGTTGATGCCAATGCGAAGCTCGACGCGCTCGCTGGGCAGCGAGGGAATGCGAAATGCGCTGACGTAGTCCATGAAGCGAAATGACATCTCGACGATCTCCTTGATGTGGTTGAAGCCGTTCCGCTCCGGAAGGCCAGACACGCACAGATAACCGTCTCCAATCGACTCCACCTAGACTCATCAACCATTTGAACTGCCAAAGAACAAAGGTGGTGAAGTGGTCACCACGTGCAATCTGCTCGCCAATATCGAAACAATACACCACGCGGAAATAGATAGTTCGGGCGAAACCACTCCAAACACCTCAAACTTGGTAATTAAACTTTATCAGTAAAAAACATAGAACCCGAAATGACGCAAAGTAGTTACAAATTAGAACAACGACACTACTAACACATACTATGAACTATTCTACCAACACAAGTAGGAATGGGGTGATTTAACTGACCAGGGAAGAGTCTCAGGCGTAGGTCTGAACAGGGTGGATAGTAATACGAGAATCTCCACCCTTCATGTAATAGAAAACATGTTTCGTTTTTGCTGAGTCCTTAAACCAAAACGAAGGAGCGATACAGTAGCGCGCTGCGAGCACGTGCGTGGGCGTTATTTGGAGTGTTGATAACGAATCTGACCCTTTTGACAATTTAGAGTGAAATAAATGTGTAGGAGACGTGTAGGAAGTAAACTGGTGAAGGATGAGGTGGTAATGAAAAAATGCAAAAAAGTGTATACATGGGAGTCGAACGTCTGGTCTAGCACCTTTGGACCAGCCCGCAACCTGCTGAGCCACTGACTCGCTTGCCGCAGTGCCTTTCGCCGCGTCTCATACAACAGCGCGCACACGTGCTCACGGTGCGCTACTGTACCCCGCCTGCGAGGGTCGTAGCTCTTTTGGTTCAAGGACTCAGCAAAAACGAAACATGTTTTTCTACTATATGAAGGGCGGAGATTCTCGTAGTACTATCCATTTCCCCCGTTCGGACCTATGCCTGAGACCCTTCCCTGGTGAGTCCGAGACCTTAATAAAAGCGGCGGCGATGACAAACGAATGACGACTACGTGCTAGCGAGAGGATTCGGAGAGACCCAGAGAATAGGTCCTGGTTAAAACGACGATCCTCCCAAGGCAAAGTAGGAATGGAGCGATTTCACTGAGTCCGAGCCCTGGCCCAAGGCGGGAGTGATGACATGTATTCACAAGGAAAGAAAACGCGCTAGAGACAGTACCCAGAGAAACCTGGTCGATGGGGACGCTGAAACCGCGGTGGTAGGATAAGGAGGTAATAGCAAGCTGAAGTGGAGTTCTTTCCGTGAGACCTCAGGTAATGTACGAATTGTGGACTTTGACAGTATCAACTCAACTGTTCTTACAGAACATCGGACAAGACTGGGAACAGGAACAGGCGCGAAGGACCATGTTGCGTTACGTAACAGTTATGTTACGTTAGTTTAAAATTCAACATGGTCCAGTAGGCTTCATGCCTTCTCCTGTTCTCAGTCTTGTCCAACATTCTATAAGAACAATTGCGTCGATGGCCACTATTCGTATATTGCCCGAGGTCTCGTAGAAAGAACGTCACTTCAACTTTTGTGACACCTCCTAAGGAAAAAGCAATAACGAATTTTGCAACTGAACACTATTGTAAGAGAATTTTATCGAAATAAAAAATTTGGTAAAAAATTGAGATGAAAATGGATAATCAAAGATAGCATAATCGGCATATTCTATTGGCTGAATAGTAACACTTTTGATTCGATCAAGCTGTGAAAAATAAGTTGCACCAGTTCTTCTCTTCTAAAGCATAATAAACTCACTTTGTATGCGTCGTGTTCTTCAATAATCTGGTCGAAAGCACTGAACAACTCATTGAGAAGCGAGATCACCTGAGTAAGGATAAGGATAAAGGACGGCGTTATTCAATCCCTTCTGGGATGCGCCAGCGCATTCTACTTCTACGGGATGTCGTGGAGGCGACATGAATGCGTATTTGGCCATACAATGACTTGCGGTGGCCAGCCGATGAACAAGTCAGCGCTTTATCCTTCCCAGACAAGTCTGGTACCAATTCACCGACCCCGGAGGGATGGAAGGCTTGGTTGGCCCGGGCGGGAAATCCGAACCAGGAACCTGGTATCGGGTGCACGCGACAGTCGCGCCTCCTCCGACTGCGCTACACGCGCCCAAACCACCAGTCACCTGAGTAACAAACGTTAATTAGCTAACCAAATTTTAATGGTACTGGTCGTCAATGTGGCCCACATGGAAGGGGAGCCGCGTCACACCTACAACACTACATTGAATGATCGTGCAGAACTGAGGCTGGGCAAGGCCTCGCTTATACTTCGACGCCGAGCGACGTGACGCCACGTAGAGTGGCCATATTGATCGAGCTATGCGATCGATCAATTTGGTCACTTTACATGCCGTCGCGTTGCTCGGCGTCGAAGTATAAACGGGCCCTAAGACTAGTCCTGATTGGCAGGCGCACTTTCGTTCAGTGCTTCGATAGGTTGTGATTGGTTGGCGCCTTTCCGCTACTCTACGTAGACGACACTGAGAACATGTGCCGTTTTTCTTAAGTGTAGCGTCGTTACCATTAAAGTTATAAGCTGCTGCCCTGCCTGGAAAGCAGATGCTTGGGCTACCTGGCGTAACAATTTGGAATTTCAAATCAGTTTCATTAAGCCACAAGTGGCTGGTTGTGAGCTGTCATAACGATGTTTTGTTGCGAATTTAGAATTTATTTATTCATTTGCACATGTTCTGCTTACTGATTAATTACTGATTGATTGTTTTTACTCACTTCAGTTTTTACTCAGTTTATTATCGGTTTCTTTATTTATCCCTCTATGCATCTATTTACTTATCTTTTCATTCTCTTAACTTATTTATTTACCTTTCTAATTCAACCTTACTTAACGCTCTAACTTAATTTTGTTTAACTTTCTAATTTGAATAATTCAATCTTAACATTTTGCTTGTTCATTCATCCATTTATTTACCTACCTATCCGTTTTTCTAATTTTGTGCTCACTCTATTTAATTTCCCTCCGTTTTCCCAAGCAATTGATTAAAGCAGCACTATTGATTAAAATTATTGATTCAGTTTAGCTATCTACATAGAATCGGCGTAAGATTTGGGCCGATCACTTATTCAACAATGTTAAGCAGGAATTGATGTGTTTTGTTGTATTTCTACCCTCTTTGGCTGTATTTCTACCTTATTGTTATGTGTCGATGTTTAATTGTTGTATACAGTGGTTGTTTTCTGACTTTGTATTGTTTCTAGACATTAGTTTTCGTAGGAAATGTGCTGTATTGAATGTTTTGTGTGTGCCTGGCTGTGTCTCCGGTGCGCAGTGACCGTGCCCGCCAGTCGGCCGCAGTGAGGCGTCGTCTCTTCCCGCCAAGAAGGGGGGCGTGGCCTCCCCGCGCTATCGGCCATAAAAAGCGACCGCCCGGGGCACGCGGCATTAGCCCTGGTTTATAGTTGAGGCGCGGCGCGGCACCATAGTCGGAATAGATATCGACTGGGCGGCGCGAAAGATCGATATCTATGGCGGCCAACCCGCCGCGCCGCGTGGCGGCGCAAGTATAAACCAGGGCTAATTGAGCTGGGTGCGCGGTACTGAGCGGTAGCTCAGACTGAATAAATGCTTAAGCGAGGCACTTGCGCATACCAGAGCGAACTCAGTACAATAAATCGGGGGTATCGATTACTTTGTGAAATCACTTTGCACTGAATCCTACTTCAAGCGATCAATTCTATGAAAAATTTGATTAAATCGATCACTAATTGGAAACTCCATCAACATTGTTTAATTGTTTAATTGATGTGAAGCCTATATACCGGCAATTATATTCAAAGCTAACTCCGAACAAAGAAGTCGGGAGTCCAGTCTAGATCTCAAATCCATCAGCAATTAAAACGGCCATAAATTTTGCGCCGGGGACAAACGGACGGGTTAGCTCTGTTACGGTCCATGTCGCGCAGATGGACAGCATAGTGAGCTGGGAGTGCGCCAGCCAATTGCGCCGTATAGAATAGGCATTCTATTTAGAGAGGGTGCATGGTGGGTGCTCTGATCGACTGGTGAGTATACTTCAGCGTGTTTCCTCTTTAAGCTGTGTACCAAGATTGTTAAACAGGCCTTACTTCGGCTGACGTTTCGGCGTCTTCGCCTTCTTCGGAATCTAGAAAAGTTGAGAATATTAGTAAAACTATTCCCCCAAACGCCATTTCATCATACAGAATAGCATTCTCAAGGCACCTAGAGTAATGAGAATGCTATTCTGTATGATGAAATGGCGCTTGGGGAACAGTTTCACTAATATTCTCGACTTTTCCATGCTCCGAATAAGGCGAAGACGCCGAAACGTCAGCCGAAGTAAAGCCTCTTTAACAATCTTGGTAAACAGCTTAAAGAAGAAACACGCTGAAGTATACTCGATATTCCAAGATTTATCGAAAGTCGGACTTGGGCGGTTCTACGTGACTGGTGAGTGTCTGATCGGTTCTCTGCTTGGCTATGATAGACTGTGGTGTGTTCACACCTCCCAATGCAGCCCACTTTCCCAACATGGACCAGGCCGGTTTGGGATCGCGCCATGCATTTCGTTCTCAAGACACGCTCTGAGCATACATTTGATTTAAGTACAGGGATCAAACGATAACAAAAGTCGGATCAACCCAGACCAGAGGGCCCTACCGATAAGACAACATGCACACAAACCACCATTAAGTTCGCTTGTCTTTCAGTATGTAGTCGAAGTAAATTAGTAGGCGCTCTATTGGAAGCATACAGAAGGAAATTAAAAAATACCGAAAGTAAAGTAGAATAAAGAATAAGTAAAGCAAGGCGCTTAGATACCTACATGCAGCGGTAAGCACTTGGCAGCCAGCTGAGTGAACTTGACCACATCGCAGAAGAAGACGGTGACGGTATCGAAGCTTTCTGGTTCCACAGTCTGACCTCTCTTCAGCTGCTCTGCCACTTGCCTAAACAGTATAAATCTCTGATACTCTGGGAGATAATGAGAACTGACTTCGGCATGATTACCAACCGAGGTAACATCTTTCCGAGAAGAAGGTCCGCATTTTTCTTGTGCTCCATTAACTCTCTGCCTTGCAGCTCTATCTGTAAGTAGTACTTGTAAGTAGCTTGGAAAAAGAAAGTAAAAAAGCTCTATGGATGCCAATCTGAAGGTGCAAATTATTTTCTGAAATAACTTATTCCACTGGCTGGCTGACATAAAATATCTCATCATACAGGGCCTTCAAATCGTTTTATTTGAACCTTAACTGGTTTTCACAAAGGCTGTAAACTGTAGCGACGTTGCGAACAAAATTTTAGAACAAGGCGGGGACCAAATTTGGCATAGTTGCACTACTAGTACTGAGGGTGGTTATAGAGCGCCAGCATTCTACATGGGACGTCATGGAGGCAATTTGACCGCATATTTCGCCCATACAATGAGTTGCGGCGGATGGACAAATCAGTGCTTTTTCCTTCCCAGCCAAGCTGGTATCAATTCACTTACCCCAAAGGGGTAGAATGCTTGGTTGGCCTGGGCGTGGCCTGGGAATAATCACGACGCGGGCACAAAAGTGTTTGTGCGTGCAGTCTCTTGCTATCATTAGTTGTGCCACCCATGCTCTACCACGTTCTCTTTTGTAAGGACACTGAAAGTACACCAGAGAACAGCCGCCGCTGACTTGCCTTAAGTAAGCATAAATTAACGAAGCTAAAAGGACACCAAGAACCAACTGACGTCCACTCGCCGAAAACAACAGTAAATCAAAGTAGTTCAAGTGATGACTGTGCAACCGCTCCCATAAACAAAGGACAATTGACCCGGGAAACCAGAACCCCAAAGGTCGATTTATGACACACCGCGGACCACGGTAAAGACCATAGGAAAGTAAGAGAAAAGATTCCGGACAGTTGTTAGTTCCCGCGCTCCTAAAACCGATTAAAAGGAGCTCCCAAAACACCAGAACACAGAGGATCGGCGCCACTAAGGTGAGGCCACCGACCTCCACCTCCTCCTTTCCCATCATCTCTCCCTCTTTTCTCTCATCCTTGTTTTATTCTACATTCACGATGATGCCCTTTTCTTCTCCGTCAAACTCCGATCCTCGACTCCTTACCCCGTGCCGGCACTACCCACGGGTGACCTTCGGCCATCCTCCTGCTCTCCTTGAAGTCTTCCTTTTCCTCCTCTTCTACCTCGATCCTCCCCTCCTTCTCCTACAAAATCCTTTATTCCCATTTACATACCTTTACCCTTAATTTTCTTCTTCCATGCCACGTTAGCTATTTGCTCTTCATAAATCCACATGGTAGTGTTGTGGTCCGATAATAAATCCTTAGTAAAATACGAGTCTTCCTCTAGTCAAATTGTTTTTAGGAATGTCGTCTGATCGCGCCAGATCTCTGGCTCCTCCCGCTGAGTCCGCATGTCGGATATCGTTGTCGAGTCTTCGTTAAGGAGCTGTCTCCAAGGCCTTGAAATCGGGAGAAGCGTCCTCAATCAAGCCTCCTGGGACAGCATCCTTAAATCTTTTTTGTTTTAACCATGCGTGATTTTCCCGTAAAAAATAAATAAATAAACGCCAAGTTGAGAGAGTTTTATTTTCCCTTTTTTACTAGAAATAATGGTTTGCAGCTAATTGTAATTTTAACAAAATTTAACGAAAATTTTCCCTTGAAAATTTCGTTTAGAAAAATTTAACGCACTCCTGAAGCTAATGAAGGGAGTGCGTTAAATTTTCTATCAGGGGTTTGACGGTATTTTACCGTTAAAGGACGCTAAGCGGTTGATGAATCTGACCCCAGGGAACCATCAATTTTGGATAAACTATAACAATCTTGGATGGCGTTCAAATGACAGCACCTCACTACCACATGATGAAGTTCACAGAAACTATCTAAAATCAACAAATTGATCAATACCGATCGATTAGAATTGACTATTTCTGGCTATGAACTTGTCAACACCGGTGAAGTTGACAGATTGACTAATTAGTAATGTGATGGTGGCAGTAGTTGACATTCTCACCTCCTTCTCCAGATCCGCCGTGTGCACCTCGAGCTTATCGAAGAGGTGATCCATGAGGTTTGTCTTTGTCGAACCTTGCTTGATTCTTGCCAGACGGCTGCACACCACGTCAATTGCCAGTCGATCGTTAGGGTTCTCTGACCAGCAGTCTGTCACCAGGTCTATCTGAACCGGGATCATTGAGGCTTTTGTAAAAGACAGAAAATGAACACTACTAAATATGAACGAAAGCTGGAAGCACCTCTTGTATGTAGAAAGTTATGCTATTAGATTTTGTCTGTTCGCATAAATAAAACTCATTCCAAAATCGTACTAGTCAGGGCACGGTCTCCTTTGGTACATCCACGAGATTTATGACTGGAGATTTATGGCTAGTTAAGGTCGACTAATCTATCCTTGTGTACGTCTAACTGCTCTCCAAATCCAGCAGGGTTGAGGAGACCTTTGGTCAAGTCACACTTAGGTTTGTATCGTTTCAGGCTCTGAAGGCGATCCCGCCGAAACGTAAATCTAATAAACGCTGATAACCACCTCGCCTAGAGTTCAAGGAAGAACAAGTACGAATTCATTCCAAAATGGTTAGCCTACTAGCTTTAAGCCTTCCCCTCCAATCCTCCCAACATTAGGTTATATAGGAACTAAGATTGAAGCTTACCAAGCTTTGGTCGACGTCGGTCTCTTGCCTGTCAAGCTGCGGCCTAGGAGCTGATGGCCCACCCTTTCTGATGTGATACAGCAGATCTGAATTCGGACGATGACAAAGTGTAGTGACTGCTATAACAGCCAACAAAAAAGCTTCAGCTTATTTTGTTGCTAAAAAACTACTGTAGAGATCACACTTTGTTGTGACACTCGCCATGATTCCTTCAAAGATCACACTAGTGCGGCAGTAGCAGGTCGGGGGGGGGGGATACTGAGGGAAGTGTAACAGTGCTATTGCATCCAGTGCAGCACTGTTTGTGTATATTGAGGATAACAGAACTACAAAACAGAACAAGGAAACTTACTTCGCGGTCTTCTGGACTACAAGTGTTAGCAAAAAATTGGTTGCGGTTTCTTATAATGCAAGAGACGTCTCTGGTCCTTGACGACAAGTCGCCTCCATTGAAGGATTTCGAGCTCCATTCGACCGCTGGCAATCTCTGGGCTCCTTCCCCGGACTATTTCTCTGTGTCTGATTTTCAGGGTCTCTTTCCTAATCAGTGCTTCCAGCCTCCGCACACGGACAGTTGTGCGGCTGTGCGCGTCCGGGGAGGTTCACTTGATGAGGCTTTCCATGGTGCGCGTGTCTGAGTCGTGGTTTCTTCCTTCGGGGGAAGTTTCTATCTCTTTTTCTCCTGGCGCGTGTCTTTGTGGGTTCAGTTTGGTACATAATTTGCCGTTTCTCATGTATCGTGTGTGCTAATCGTGTAATAGCGCTGTAATCTGTTATCGAGTTGTTGTCGTATCTCGTTATTTTCCATGCTGTCATGTTATTCACTGTTCCTATATACTGTGTTCGCCTTGCTTCATGCCTTGCCATTCCCTCATATGTGTTGATTCTCTTCCCAAAATGGGTTCCTTTTGCTATATCATTATATTTGTGTCTCTGCTGTTCACTTAGCCGGTTTCGCGGTCTCATAGAGTTTCTTTCGTTTTTGCTTATATGAAGTCATTTTGTTTGCCTTGTTATGTATGTTCTTAGTTAGTTCACATTTATTCATGTTTATCATTCCATATCATCATGTAGCTTTACCATCGATGCTTTAGTTCGAATCTTGTTATCCGCGTGCGTGCTATGTTGTGTATATTAAAGCTAAAGGTTTAATTACCTAAGTTTGAGGTGTGTCTTCTGGCGTTTGGTCGCATCTATATCTCAAATCCGCGTGGTATTGCAATTCTATTGGTTGGAGAAGACCTCTTTGCTTCTGAACTTATTGTAACGATTCTCAACGAGATCTATATGATCCCTATAAGATTGTAAGACGTCTTACAAGGAGCACAGGGGTGAAGTTCGATTTGCTGCGAGCAACAGGCTGGTTCAAAATTGGCAAATGTTTCTCGCCTAGTAAACCCGTTCCGATTTGCAGCGGGCTCACAGGTTTTGCTCTCGTTTTCGAATGACGTCACACCAATTCTATCAACTCGTCCAAATGGATCCGCTTGACCAGCGCGGAGAGTGGGATTGTGTAAAAACCGCACGCTCCCCATCCTAGCCGTCAGCGACTTTGAATGACAATGTTCTTCGTAAGGTCTGCAACAGCTGTGCGACGTACAACCCATTGAGATATGTTCCTATCGTGGTGGGACTTCGCCACAGGGATGGGAGTTGCGCTGAGGAACAGTTGTCGCAAGTTTCCGCCTGCCGCTCCGTGTCTCGCAAATGTAGCCGCAGTTCACGGCGGCTTTCATTCCATTGTCAAACGCTGTTGCAGGCCTTATATCACCTTGCAATCTGGAGCCGGATTCATCAACGACTTACAGCAATTTAACGAAGAAAATACAGCCGAAATCCCTGATAGCGCGGCGAAATGTTTCACCACATCGCCTGATATGCTATCAGGGATTTTGGTTATATTTTCTCTGTTAAATTGCTGTAAGTCGTTGACGAATCCGGCCCCAGAATGATCAGTAATAGTTTCACCGGTGATAGATCCCCAGTGCATTATGATCTCTTATCGCATGTATGCTTTGACGCTGTAGCACAGCTCATTTTACAATCGAGCCGAGCCACCAAGAGAATTTTAAAAACCCCTATCGGCGTTCCCACCGGTCTTATGGTTAGCGTATCTACGAAGAAAATAGCCGACTTGCCTTCTATTTCCTCCCGATCTTCGGACCCATTCCAGGCTGGTCGACGGGTAACAACTTCCGAGCAGACGATAGCAAACGAATACAGATCGGCCTGTTTCGTTCCCATTATTTGCGACTTGTTTCGGAGCAATTCAGGTGCCGTGTATAATGGATCTGTAATAAATAAAGGCGACAATACTAAATCGACCAATGCTAGTCAACGGCCGGGTAGTATAGAACATAGAACATAGAACATAGAACATGGAACACTTATTAGCCAAAATGTGATACAAAGTTTTGTCCAAAAGGATACATCGAAAGTTGACTTTTGAAAATTATCAAAATCAGAAAGTAGAAATTTGTTGAGCAAAAAGAGTAATACAGATCAGTTTAGCACAAAATATTATGGCAAAAGTCAACGATTTAGTCCTTCAACGACAGCAAAAGCGTTTTGTTTTCATGCTTAAACTAAAGTGAAAAATGCTTCTTTTCTTAAGAGCGACTCCGTGATTCATAAACTGAAAAAGCTATTATATGTTAAAGCAAGGTATCGTTCATTTTGCCTAAAAACTAATTTGCAGTTGACCTCACAAATGTACTCTCTGTTTAAAAAAGTTTTCCAATTTGTAATTAAACGTCCCAGGTGAAGAACTGAGAATCAATGCTGGAAGTTCATTCCAGATTTTAATAACACGAGCCAAAAAGGATTCTCGAAACATTTTTGAGTGCGGTCTTAGCGGTTGAATCCTAAGATTGTGCCTTCTCGTAATCCCATTGAATGAGGAAAAGGTGAAGAGTTCATTTTTATCAATATCCAAGTAATCATTAACTATTCTAAAAACAAGGTTCTGGTCGTAGATTATTCGTCTTAGTGATAACGATGTAGTACCGAGACGAGCCAGTCTTTCAGGGTAAGAAACTTCGAATAGACCGTTTCTAATGAACACTTGCTTTGTAAATCTTTTTTGTACACCTTCAAAAAGTATGAAGTAGAAAGTAAAAGTAGAAAGTAGAAGTAGAGAGAAAAATTATGAAATTATTAAAAAGTATGAATCATAGACCAACCGCTTAACGCGGACTCATCGGTAGCGAGATGTTCCAGTCCGAAAAACGACAGCTTCACCTGCCAACCTTCGCTGACCAGGCACGTTGCCGATGAAAGTGTTCCGATGTATGGAAGGAACGACTGATGAATGTAATTAATGCCCTAAACGGGAGTGGGAAGGAGGTGATTTTCATTAGAAAGGACGATGCTCACCTCCGCTATGTCCTTGACCAGACAAATCACGAAGAACGAGTCGATCGTCATCGTTCCAGAAGAAATTACCACCTGTCGGGTTCGAAATGTTGTTGAAAAACATGATCACTGGGAAAAAAGACGCTTTAATGCCAGAGAGTGCGATTTTCTTCTACCTGTAGGGTTCCCCTTTCGCACATTCGCCACACAGCAATGTATTCCGGACCATCCGCTGATAGTCCTACGAATTTGTTGACATTTTCATGATCGAGTTTCCGTAGCTGAAATAATTCCACAGGAGTTGTAGATGTGGAACGTCTTTCTGCAGCTTTCGAACAAACAATGGTTAACAAAGTCTTCCCGTCGAAGGAAAAGTGAACGAAATCTTTTTCAAGAGAAGCGAACCTTCATATATACATCGCGTTCAAGTCTATGGCGATGCATCCTTTTGTAGCTGGTGATAATCACCTTTTCACTATGATAGTATCGGATATCAAAGCAGGTATCGCCAATATCAGAGCTTGTCGCCGTTGATTTTGCCGAGACGAGAGAGTGTAGACTCTTCTCTGTAGCTTTGTTGACGCTCTGAAAAGAAGAAACTCTGAACACTCCTGGGGTAAGAGTAGATTCTCTCTATTTACGCCGGCCTCTTAGTTCTTTTCCTCTATCCTTTACCCTTTAACCTTGTTACTTAGTTTACTGAAGGCAATAGAGCGTGAGGCGAGTAGCTCAGTCGGAAAAGGGGCCGGCGGCATCCATTTCATGTTATTGGTTCTCCGCCGAAGCGAACCAAGACTTCCATCCCTTCGAAGTCAGTGAATTGGTAGCAGACTGTCGAGGTGATAGGACAAAGCGCTGTCTTGTCCATCAGCTGACCACCGTTAAGTCAGCGGGATAAGTACGCATTCAGGTTGCCTTCATGACATCCCATGGAAGTTCAGGGTGCGTAAAAAGTATTGACGCACTGAACGTAAGGTTAGAGATGACAACACATTATATAATTTAACAAGTTTATACATAAAATGTCAACAATGATCTAGCAAACAGAATAGAATCACTTGTATTTTATATGGGCTTCTTTGCTGCGAATGCAGGGGCGAAGACGAAGAGGAAAGGCATCGTCGGTGCGCCGCAAGAAGTCCACGTCGATTTCGTTCCATGCTTTGACCAGATCATCCTTCACTGACTTTAAACTTTTGTAGGAAGTAACGCAAGCCTTCTTCTCCAAAACTTCCCATATAGAGTAATTCAGAGGATTCAACTTCGGTCTATACAGACGTCATTCCTCTGCCAAAATGAAGTCCTTTAAGTGGGCGCGGCACCAGTCCTGAACAATCCTCGACTCGGCGCAGGAGTCGAATTCTGCTGGAAGACATACTCTTGAGGTGGGATTCGAGCCAAGGAATCAGTTGCTTTTTTAGGACATCAATACAAATTGTTCTACAGATTTATCTTCACTCCTGTATCTGTGATGAATGTACAAACCACGATACCGGCCGGATGCGCCTCCCCTGCAGCGAGCCTTCCGCCAGAATTGGCACTTTAGAGGTCCTTGAAGAGTATGTAACACTTTCACAGGTTGAATGCACAGAAGTACGAAGTCACTGAAGGTTAAAGCATGGAACGAAATCGACGTGGACTACTTGCGGCACACCGCCGATGCCTTTCCTCGTCGTCCTCGCCCTGTATTCGCAGCAAAGAAGCCCATATAAAATACAAGTGATGCTATTCTGTTCGCTAGATCATTGTTGACATTCTGTTTATAAACTTGTTAAATTTTATGTGTTGTTATTTCTACTGTTCACGTTTAGTGCGTCAATACTTTTTACGCACCGTATAGAATGCATGACGCATCTCAAGAAATAAGTATTGATAATCTTTGTCTGCCAGCGCTATGTGGTGTATTTTTTATGTTGTCTTGTTACGTTTTTAACGTTGTTTTAGATCGTTTCGTGTGCTCCTAATCCTATCGATCCTGCAGTCAGCCCGGCACCGATGACGGCTGTCATCGATCGATTGTGAGCGGTGTCGACAGGGGCGTGGGAGCGCGCCGAGCCAGCCAATCGCAGCTAAGGGCTGGGCTTGGGGCGCGCTTTGTCTATATAAGCCGGCCGGCATGAGCTCAGTGACCATTCTACCAGATGTGCGTTTTCCCGAGCGGTCGGGTATCAATCACTCTCCAGTCATATTCTTGTCATCAGCCGACCAATCGGCATTCAAAGCGAATAGAATCTCCCTAGGACCGGCAGAGTCCCCTAAGTATCACATAATCTAGTACAGGATAGGAGTTCTGGGAACCCGGAGAGGCACCTAACTCCCCGCCAACCTTGCGTACAAGGGGAAAGCCTGCGCATCCTTTCGTTAGCATCGCACTGCGGTGTGCTGTGTTCGTGAACTGGTCCATGCAAGGAGCATTGATGAAGCTGTAGCGTGCTGGTGCGATAGGAAATCGGATCCTTCTCGTATTAGACAGAAGCGATTACCCCTCCAGAAGCGAGCGCGTCATGAGTCATCGCACGATGAGCCCAGTAAGGGATCCTCTCTGAGCCGGACGGCAATGACCGGAAAGGGTTGTGTGTGTAGATAGATCTGTCGACGTAGCCGGCATGGGAGCCTGGCCATGCTCCCCGTGTAAGAGTACGAGCCTCGCCATTATCCCAACATCCACTAGACACAAAGAAGTCACATCCAAACCTGACATATTCTCTATCCTCTGCGAGAGTGTTTTTGCTATGACGGTGCGGTAACGTTTACTTATAACGACCCCTCGATCGAGAATTGTCCACTGGATCACCTTGGCACGCGACAGAAACGGATGCAGACGTTGCTGGTGTCCACCCAATCATTTCGACGATCATCTAACATGTTTGATACCGTGGGTTACAGCAGGTTACTGCACGCGTGTCCGTAGTCAAGTCTAGTCCATAAAATGTGTGGGTGGTGCTGGAGCGGCCGTTTCGTGCTCTGCTCAGCGCTCCGATTGGTTCCGATTGCGTGACTTCCCCGCCTTCCCTCCCCATGTAGGCCAAATTAACGACTAGCACTGAAAACAATTTAACATAGAAGAGAAATTTTTTAACCTTGGTCTCTTGAAGCAAAAGACCAGAAGGAATGTGCCATTCGTTCCTTAGTTGCTGCTGCTTGCGACGGTAGTTTCTGAAGTGTTGAACATTACGTGACACTAGGACCTTTGATTAAGCTCTACAACTGTAAAGAAGATCCTCACACGCAGAGAAAGATGAGGAAGCCGACTGCTGTAAAGAGCAGAAGCAGAATAATTACAAACGCAACGACGAAGAATGGCAAATAGGCAGCAAAGACGGGAACGGGACAATTCAGTCCAGAGAAACCACAAAGTGGTATGGAAAGCGGCCTTAAATGAAAAGCTTAGGTTTTTTGAAAGCTTCTATTTACACAATTATTTCTTCAACATGTATTGGATGCTTTTCAGGCGGCCATGCACTGTTGAATAAACGAATGAAAGTAGCGCTTGTCTTAATTAGCCATCACATAGTATGCGATGCCATAAGATTTGCTTGCCGCTTATCCACTACCGTGCCAAAGTTGCCCAGCAGTGGGTCCTACTCGTGTAAGGAGAACAAAGAGCAGGGGATCGAATTCCGGTACGATCGAGTTTATATACCATTTTCACATCGAATTGGACACTTTCCTATGTCAGCTTTATGATTTCTGAAATCAAATAGACTCTTGCAAGCCGAAACGACCTTTTTAAGGAATATCTGGTACAACTTTCTTGGAAATTTTTTAGTTCTGCAGCCCAAGCCCAAATAAGGATCTCATTTTTAGAAATTTAGAAAAATAATAGATTAAATTTTGTTTTAAAACGCAACAAAGCAGCAATCATGTAATGTATTAAAAGACCAGATCGCGCTCGAAAACATCGCCGTGACTTTTATTTGATTGATAGTGTAAGTGCCGTTTACACGAAGCATCAAAGTGAGGATATGGCGGTTCTTTACAACTGTATTATTAGGTTTTCCGGAAAGTTCTCAGCGTTTTGAGTGTTTCAGTTTGAACTACCATAACTTTTTCAAATCTTATCGGATGTAGTCGAAGTAAGCACCGTTCGAATCAGCACACCTTTGCCAACTAGCCACCGGTCAACTGGTCATTCGCGAAAGCTGTTTTGGCTCGGTCCTAATTGGTGAAGGTTTTACCAGCGGGAAAGTTCTGAAAGTGCTTGAAAAGATAGCAGTCGGTTGGCGAGAGGTCTGGAGAATATGGCGGATGAAGCAGAACTTCAACGCTTAATTCGTTCGATTTTCGAATTGTGATTTGTGAAACGTGTGGGCGGGCGTTATCGTGCAAAGAATCGGGCCTCTGCTGCTAACCAATGCTGGCTGAAGTTGGCACAATTTTCGGTGCATTTCGTCAATTTCCTTATAGTAGGACTCTGCTGTGATCGTTTGGCCTGGTTCCAAAAAAGTTGTGATGGATCACACCAGCCGTCGACCACCACCAGTGACCATTACCGTTTTTGGCGAAGGTTCACTTTGGAAGATGAGTTAGGATAAGAGACTAGGCGAGGGCTTAGTAAGAGGAATCTGTAAGTTTGCACGTCGACGCGCAAACCTCGAGAAGGTTCTGGAAGGGTGGACATTCGCCTTCTGTCTCTGGCCTGTGCGGCCATCTCCGTGTCCTTCTGGCGTTCCACGCCATCCTCGCCTGGCCCATAGGATTCTCCAGGTCCGCCGCGTGTCTGTGCCTTTTGGATTCTCCGGTGTGCTCTGGGTCCGCCGGATTGGTCGTTGAGTTCGTGTGCGTCGCCAACGCCGGATCCGCGCTGGGTTTGGGTTTCCACCACGCCTCCGCTGTGCTCCTTCCATAGTTGGATGTGTGTGCACTGGGTCGGAGCGTCGCCGTCGAAGTGACGGTTAGCTTTGTTCAGGTCTCGCGCCACAGTCATCGTAGTCAGCGTCCGTGGTTTGTGTTCAGCGTTCGCTGCGTGCCAGGAACTCGCCCCCCCCTTTCATTGGGCTACTACTCTCGCTACAACTTGCCGCCACCTCGAATCCGATCACGCATCAACTCGCACAGTTTCACTAGTGGTGCTGCCAGAGTAGCCGTTGCCGCTAGTTCATCGTCACCAAGTCGCCAGGGGTCGAGCACCAGGGCCCGCGCTCATGGATCATTTCGCATCGTTTATCGTTAGCATCATCGCATCTTGTTGCTACCTCCAGTTCATTGCTGTTGTGTTTAGTGTTGAAATAAACTTTGCTTGATCACCGAGCACCTTGTGTACAATCGGGGGTTTCGCCTACCTTTACCTTGGGATCTAAAACTAATTAAAAAGAACCTAACTGACCTAGGAGGCTCGTCGGCGTCCAACCACTGTCCGTAACGTTTCCTGTTATTACACAGAATCCACTTTCCATCACAAGTGATGATTCAATGCAAAAACGGGTTAGTTTTGTTGCGTAAAAGCAGTGAAGAACGAATCTCGATTCGAGACAGTTTTTACCGCTCACGCATCTCGTGGGGCACCCACTTTTCGAGCCTTTTCACCTTCCCAAGGCGTTTCAAACCATCCGCAACAGCAGTTTTATTGACGTCCAGCTTTTCTGCGATCCCGCGAACTGCTTGAGATGGTTCAACTTCCACCAGTTCCTTCAACTCGTCATCCAGGACTGCTCTAAGCCGACCGCTACGGAGGTCACCATCGAGGCTGAAATCTCCGCCCGAAATTCACTGAACCACTGGCGCATAGTGGTTTCTCCAGCACTATAAGGGCCTCACACTCAGTTGATTTGTCGAGCTGTCTCGGCAGCAGATTGTCTCAATTTGAAGTCAAAATATACATCGTTCGGAAAAGCTACTTCGACCTACTTCAATAAGCCCTTCAAGAACAGAAATATAAAACAACGTTGAAACATAAATTATTTAGTCAGACAGAACGAAAAAATCTGAACAGAAAAATAAACGAATGAAATGTATTATATTAGGTTGTAACGAATTAAATGACACTGGCTCGCCCCGCCTCGCGCGTCTTTACCCGTTTGATCAAGAACAAACCGTAACATGTGGCATATCATTTAGAAGCGCAAACTTTGCTCTACCGGTGGGTACCAAATTTTCTATGTAAAAGTGGGAAAACTTTAGAGTTTTATTGACTTTTTTGCAGATGGACAAAAGGGTAATCCGAGGCATTTACTTGTATGAATTCAAGCTGGGCACTACAGCTGAGGAGACGGACGAGAAGATCAACGCCGCATTCGGTCAAGGATGTTCCACAATTCGAACGGCGTATCGTTGGTATCAGAAGTTCCGGAATGGAGATGAGAGCTTGGAAGAACATGAAGGTCGTGGGAGGCATAGTGATGTTGATGAGGACAAGCTGAGAGATGTGGTAGAGGAGGATCCACACAAAGGTACCAGGGAGATAGCGAAGGTTCTTGGCGTAAGTCACAACACAGCTGCCCGGCATCTGAAGGAAATTGGAAAGACCAAAAAGCTGGAAAGATGGGTGCCTCACGAGCTGTCTGAGGAGCAAAGAAACCGACGATATGAGATCTCGTCCGCACTGCTTCTACGGAACGAAACACACCCATTCCTTGATCGCATCGTAACCTGTGACGAGAAATGGATAATGTACGACAACAGGCGACGATCGGCACAGTGGGTGGACAGCGATGAGAGCCCCAAGGTTTTTGCGAAGCCGGAATTGCACCAAAAGAAAGTAATGGTGACAGTATGGTGGTGTTCGCTGGGAATTATTCACCACAGCTTCCTCCCTCCCGGGAAAATGCTCGCCCCCATGTAGCACGAATGACGTTGCAGAAATTGAATGAGCTGAGCATTGAAACTCTACCACATCCTCCGTTTTCTCCCGACCTCTCCGCAACAGACTACCATCTCTTCAAGCATCTTGGCGACTTCTTGGTAGGGAAAATATTCAAATACCAACAGGATGCCGAAAGTGCCTTCGAAGATTTCGTCAATTCCAGAACTTCTGATTTTTATGCTACTGGGATAAAAAAACTTGTGTCACGTTGGCAAGGATGTGTAGAATCAGAAGGTTTTTATTTCGATTAATAAACTTGCCTACAAGCCGAGATATTAACTGTTTAAATTTACAGTGGTTCAGTGCCATTTATTTCGTTACAACCTAATAGTAACACAAAACGCTGAAAAGGAAAGGTTCCCAACTCATGGTGAGCTGTTGCGATGCTATTTACACATGATGTAGTGCCTTGCGAGCGGTGTTCAGAACTACAGTTAGTTTTTGCTGAACGCTTTTTTGAAGAACTGAAAAGGAGATCTGAAACCGTGCACGCAACTATCATCAACCGCTACGACACCCCACGTGATGTGGCTCGACGGTGCAGTTGGTAGGAGTGCCGCCTCGTAGGAGCACACCGGTGGGCTTTCCAGTTCGAGTCTCAGTGCTGCCAATATTTTTGCATGTTTTTATTAGTTTGTTGTTATTATGCTTTCTCATGACCACAGGAAGTAATTTTAGACCATCAATGCTTACAACAAAGCAAGGCAGTCTATTTGTGTTCAACAATGCTTATCTGTGCCACCACCATATCATATACCATATTACCAATCCGAACTGGGTATCACCCGTGACATTTCTTTTAATTGCAGATTACCAGGCTGTCCAATAATTCCTGTCCAAAAATTTTCGAAATTCTATAATTTTCCTTAGAAGTGTTATAATATCAGGCAAGTGTAAAAACCTTCTAGAAGGTTCTCCAGAGTTCCACGCTAGGGGTATATAAGGCGCAGTCGCCGCGTCTAGCTACAAGTACAAGCTAAAATGGACCAAGGTCGAATTCGTACGTTCGTGTACTACGAGGGGCTGCTGGCCAACGACACGGGCACCGCGGTCGCCAACATCTGCAGAGCGTGCAAGGAGGACGCAGTGTCCCAACGCAAAGTCAGGCGCTGGTTCAATCGTTTCGAGAGCGGCGACACGGGCCTCGAGGACAGGGAACACCCGCTGAAGATCATGCTCTGCTGCTGGTGGGACGTCAAGGGCATGCTGTACTTCGAGCTGCTCCCGCAAGGCAGGACGGTCACCGCCTCCATCTACACCGATCAGCTCGAGAAACTAGCCGCCGCCATCATCCGAGAAAAACGTCCCCGACGGGCCTCGGTCCACCTGCTGCACGACAACGCGCGCCCCCACGTGGCGAAGGAGACCCAGCAGAAGTTGGCGACGCTCGGCTGGGAGACGGTCGCCCATCCGCCGTATTCCCCGGACCTCGTCCCCTCCGACTACCACTTGTTCCGCCCGCTGAAGCACCATTTGGCCGGAAAAAAATTCCTCAACTACGACAACCTCAAACCCGACATCGCGGACTTCTTCGAGTCGCAGCCCCCGGAGTTCTGGGCGAAGGGCATCGGCGACCTGCCCAATCGCTGGGCCATTGTTGTGGATAACTGTGGTGATTATATTGTCGATTAGACTTGTTTTTCAATAAAGTTGAAAAAAATTAAAAATCGTGAAATTTTCGGACAAGAACTATTGGACAGCCTGGTATAAGCCAGACCTACCGACAGTTCTGCGCTCCGGTGTTTCGGCCGCTTCTGTCATACGCGTGGGCGGCAGCTGGATATTTCGATGTTCACCCAGGATCCTTTTTTACATAGATTACGCGTTCAACGAAGAAGAAGTGCCTGTCTTGTCCTTGCCAGAGCAAAGATTGTTCCCCTTCTCTGGCTTTTGTAAGATGCTGCTGGTGTGACATGCGATTGTGTTTTATTTGTTTCACAGATTTGGACCATAGCTGTTGCTTGAAGGGAAGAGCAAGAGAGGAGTTTCTAGTTCTAGAGAAACGATATAGTGCATATAGGGGTTGTTCTAAATGTTGACATTTGAAGACGATTTGATTGTTGACACATGAAGACGCAAATAGACAGCCTTGGCTTTTTGTAGGCATTGATGGTCTAAAATTGACTTCTGTGATCATGAGAAAGCGTATTAACAACAAACTAATCGTGTAAAAATATTGGCAGCACTCGGACCCGAACTGTAAAGCCCGCCGGTGTGCTCCTGCGAGGCGGCACTACTACCAAATGCGCCACCGAGGCACGTCTCGTCGGGTGTCTTAGGGGGTGATAGTAGTTGCGCGCAGGCTTTCAGATGTCCTCTTCATTTCTTTAAAAAAGTGTTCAGCAAAAACTAACTGTAGTTCTGAACACCGCTCACAGAGCTCTACATTCTGTCAAAATGGCATCGCTAAAGCTCACCTTGAGTTGGGAACCTTTCCTTGTGAGAACTTTCCGGACAACCTAACATTTGTGTCGTTTACCCAAGTGAAGCTCCATACGAACATGAGTTTTTGCTATCAATGTAATAAAAATCTAAATAGCCACCTTACTGCTCTATAAAAGCCGTTATTTTTCCTCAAAAATAAAATTAAAATTTTAAACAACATGTCCATCATTGAAAAGTGTCCAATTCGAAGTGAAAATGGTATATGTTCGTGCTTTTGTTGGCTGAGCTTGCAGATTGCGGAATATTTCCAAGACGTAGCGTCAACTTGGTGCTGTCACCTCTACTTTTTCTGTTGTACACTGCAGGGATTTCCGAATTCATTAATGTTCCCGAGAATATCAAACTTCAGATTTACGCTGACGATATCAAAATATACGGTGCTTATGATGAGGAAACACGGACTGAGACAAGTCTATCTGTTAACAATACTTTAAAACGACTATGTAGCTGGGCATCTAAGTTGGGATTAACTGTCAATGCAGAAAAATGCTCCACATTACACATTGGTGATAGGCCTCTCTCAGAATACTCTATCTACGACATAACTCTAAAGAGAAGCGATACTGTCAGAGATCTCGGCGTAGTCATAGACTCAAAACTTGACTTTTCTGAACATATTGAGAAAGCTATCCAGAAGGCTTACAGTGCACTTTATTTTATCTTTCGTAATGTATGCATTGACGATCCAGACGTTCTCGTCAAATTGTATAAGTCATATGTTATCCCTCACTTAGAATACTGCTCCCAAGTTTGGAACCCGACCGCCAAGAATCTCATTCTAAGACTCGAAAAGGTTCAAAGGACCTTCACAAGACTCGTCTATGGTCGTCTGCACAAAGGTGTCTCTTTAGGAAATCTACCAAGCTATGATGAGCGTCCACAAATGTTAGGCTTAAAAACATTGTTTTACAGAAGAGTTGTCTCTGACCTTGTGTTTTGTTCCAAAGTACTTCGAGGAGAAATCAAACTACGCGCGAGTAAATATTGGATCTTCAGACCTTGCGGGCTAAGGACAGGTGGCTTCAACCTTCATTATCCCTCCATTCAAAAGAAAAATTACACCCAATTGTTCAATTTTCTATTATACCGAGGGGCAAGATGGTTTAGGCACCTACCTGCTGAAGTTGTTCTGAATTCGGAAAACGGCAGAATATTTAAAAATCGGCTGAATAAAATTGATGTTTTGCAGGTTTTAAATCTTTCCGACTCTACCTGAGACGTTTGGGTACACTATGCGACAATATACCTACAGCTCTTCAGATACTTTTCAGGTGTTCTACTGACGAATCTCACAGAAACCGGTCTCCCTACAGATTTTCTCAGATATTGTTTTCCTTTTGCTGATGTTGGTGATTTGGATAATCTTCGCGTTATACTCTTCTCTTTACCTTGAGGGGCGGTACTCCTTGGTAGCTAGCCTTCTAACTCTTATGTAACGAGGTGGGTTGTGCTTAGCAAATGTTGTGCATTTGTGTCCTACTATCGAAATGAAATCGATTTCTTTTAAACTTCACTTGTGAAAGGCTGCTTGTCCTAGATACCAGTTCCACGGGGCGGCCAGCGTACCCGTGTGCCGAAGCTCTGGTATCTACCGCAGGGCATCATAGCTGGCTGATGTGGACACGCAGCCTTTGTTGAAAACGATTATTCCTACAAGATAAGCAAGACTTGTAACTATTGTTTTTACTTCCAACTAATTGCTTCCGTTTTTCGTTTCTGGATTTACTACAAGTTAGGCCTTGCTATCTATCAAAACCGTATGAAGCTCTACAACCCACCGGTTTAGTGTTTTGATCTATAGTTAGTTACCACTGGGTGTCGCCGCTGCCTGTTATTTCGTTAATTCGTTATTCTGCTGTTGTTTTTGTTTCGTTTCTCTTTTTTCTTCTGACTTGTTTGATTTCTAGCTATTTTGAACTTACGTGCTAGGTAACTTGCGTAAGGCGTTCCATAGGGCCACAGGTGTCATGTTCCAATATATACTATGGTCCGCTTGGAATTGTTCACATACTATTGAAAGCCTACTTTAGAGGACTGTCTAGGGACATGCTCTTCGTTGGCCCTCGCCGATATACGCGCTGCCCGTCAACGGCTGGTTTATCTAATTTATTTAAATCGGCTGCCTATGTACCAACTTCTAACGGAGGCCTTAAACTCCGCTCGGGTCTTTAAAAATCAAGCGCTTATTTTTTAATTTTTTTTTTGCCTTCCTACCCTTTCTTCCGCTCTAAGCACCTCCCCTTTTTTCTCGTTTTTTTGGAGTTCTTGTTGTCAGTGTTTACCTACTGATAGGTGGACGACGCTTGTTTCCATGGGAAATCCGCCAAGATTAGATGTGATCGTTCGTCTGCTTTCTGCTGTTGTTTCTGTTTTTTCCTTATGTGGCGCGTCCTTTGACGTATTCATAAATAAATAAATAAATAAATAAATTTCTGGTCTGACTCATGTTCCAATGTGAATGGCACGTCATTTTTGACGTAAATAAATAAATAAATAAATAAATAAATAAACTTACGGCTGACGACCGCCAAACAACGCATCAATCTCCGTGTATGATCTTTTCAGCGTCTGGAATTCAATGGATCAATGAACAATAGTAGGTCAACTATTGTGTATTATAGGGAAACATTGATAAACTAAGGGAACTCGCCGCATTTTGCTCCACGAAGTCGATTTCTGCATAGGACACTTGTTGATAGCTTCCATCGAGACCGTAGAGGTAGAGAACTGGCACACGTGTATGGTTGTCGTCAATCACCACGTCGCCAGTAAGCCCTAAACAACTGATTCGTGAGCTGGGTGCAAGCCATTTTCCACATGTCGTGAATTTGGCCTGCATGGAGGCGAAAACACACTAACCAATCAAGGCACCCTTGGGGTAGATTAACGACTTGTACGGTTCTTCGTCATCAACTAAGCAAAAATGAAGCGATTCGCCCACTTTCTTGTCCTCACCTTCAAATGACGTAACCATGGCTTGCACCATATCGGGCGCACTCCTGTACTTGTCTCCAACGGTAGCCAGACCTTTCCCGTAGAGGAAGAACAAGTCGCGCAAATGTCGCGAGTACTTCCCTACCTAAAAAAGAGCATTCGATTTGAAAAGAGCTTCTCTAGTCTTATAGAAAACCGCACAATACCGCGGTATTTGTCGCATTCCGGCAAGCAATCGTGTCGCAGTTCAACGGCGGCAGCATTACACGCTTCCTTACTGAACTTTGAAACTGAGCCAGAAAATCCTTGTTAGCAATCTCGGTACTGAGGTCGATCTAAAGACGAAGTTGTTAGTAAAATTCGCTTGCAGTTTTTGCAAACAAAACAAATCGTACAATGAAAATCTTCCTCGCGATTGCTCTCAGAGTGCTGTCGGCGCCATCACCGGCCGCGCCATTAACATCTTCCCAGAATGGCGTGAATCCGATGTCGACTGAATTTCTCGCTTGCAGTGTCTTCTTTGAAATATTTAGAGAACTCAAGAACGTGCACCATCTAACACCTGGCCACTGTATGCGACCCCGTGTCGAAAATCGATAACACCGATTGATATTTTTTGCCTTCTCAAAAGCAACTGAATCGGCTAGGTAGAGGACTCGTTTGGTGCCAAACAAATTTCGCGTATATGAATTTGAACGAAATTCTGGAGCTAACGGAAAAATCTATCGCAAAGCCTCAATTGTGCACGAATTAGGGATGGTATTGTATTATTGGGTTATTGTTACTGTTTATTACGATTGCATAAGGTAAAGCGTTAGAAAGCAAACACAGTAACAATCACAAAAACGAACACAGGGACGGGATACAGGCTAACAGTGGAACAGCACTTTCAAACAGTCTTATTATTCAACCAATTTCAGATCTAACTATTAGGTTGTAACGAAATAAATGGCACTGAACCACTGTAAATTTAAACGGTTAATATCTCGGCTTGTAGGCAAGTTTATTAATCGAAATAAAAACCTTCTGATTCTACACATCTTTGCCAACGTGACACAAGCTATCTTGTACCAGTAGTATAAAAATCAGAAGTTCTGGAATTGACGAAATCTTCGAAGGCACTTTCGGCATCCTGTTGGTATTTGAATATGTTCCCTACCAAGAAGTCGCCAAGATGCTTGAAGAAATGGTAGTCTGTTGGGGAGAGGTCGGGAGAAAACGGAGGATGTGGTAGAGTTTCAATGCTCGGCTCATTCAATTTCTGCAACGTCATTCGTGCTACATGGGGCGAGCATTGTCGTGCAGAAGGAGAACTCGCCTTCGGTTTACCAAGGCCGGCCGGATATCCTTCAACTTTTTCATCATTTCTTCAATTTCAATGCAGTACTTCTCTGCCGTGATGGATTCACCGGGAGGGAGGAAGCTGTGGTGAATAATTCCCAGCGAACACCACCATACTGTCACCATTACTTTCTTTTGGTGCAATTCCGGCTTCGCAAAAACCTTGGGGCTCTCATCGCTGTCCACCCACTGTGCCGATCATCGTCTGTTGTCGTCCATTATCCATTTCTCGTCACAGGTTACGATGCGATCAAGGAATGGGTCCGTTTCGTTCCGTAGAAGCAGTGCGGACGAGATCTCATATCGTCGGTTTCTTTGCTCCTCAGACAGCTCGTGAGGCAGCCATCTTTCCAGCTTTTTGGTCTTTCCAATTTCCTTCAGATGCCGGGCAGCTGTGTTGTGACTGACGCCAAGAAGCTTCGCTATCTGCCTGGTACCTTTGTGTGGATCCTCCTCTACCACATCTCTCAGCTTGTCCTCATCAACATCACTATGCCTCCCACGACCTCCATGTTCTTCCAAGCTCTCATCTCCATTCAGGAACTTCTGATACCAACGATACGCCGTCCGAATTGTGAAACATCCTTGACCGAATGCGGCGCTGATCTTCT
Source organism: Heligmosomoides polygyrus polygyrus (assembly GCA_947396885.1). Lineage (NCBI taxonomy): Eukaryota > Metazoa > Nematoda > Chromadorea > Rhabditida > Heligmosomidae > Heligmosomoides > Heligmosomoides polygyrus. Next base: position 105,340,001 of record OX377202.1, read on the forward strand.
CGTCCGCCTCCTTAGCTGTAGTGCCCAGCTTGAATTCATACAAGTAAATGCCTCGGATTACCCTTTTGTCCATCTGCAAAAAGGTCAATAAAACTCTAAAGTTTCCCCACTTTTACATAGAAAATTTGGTACTCGCCGGTAGAGAAAGTTTGCGCTTCTAAATGATATGCCACATGTTACGGTTTGTTCTTGATCAAACGCGTAAAGACGCGCCAAAAAATGGCGCGAGCCAGTGCCATTTAATTCGTTACAACCTAATAGAAAAGTGTTTCGACCTCCCATGGAACTTCAAGTTGAGACCAGGATCATTAGAAAGAGCTGCAAAATGAAATTTCTGAGCGAGTTATGACCTGCCGAAGTTAGGTAGCCTGACCACAAGCTGGCCGTGCGGAACAGCTGGCGCGATATTTAATCAAACCCAGCCCCTATGACTCATTGCTCTCGCGCCAGCTCTTTCGCACGGCCAGCCTGTGGTCCGGCCACCCAACTTCGGCAGGTCGTGACTCGTTCAGGAGTTTCATTTTGCAATTTTGACGCCCATATTCGTAATCAGCATTCCGGGCTCTTTCTAATAATCCTGGTCTCAACATGAAATTCCATGGGAGGTCGAAACCCTTACCTAGTAAGCAATAAACTTTTAACTCGGCTTCTGAATTGCCTGGGTGTTAGGCAAAACTGAAGGTGCTTAGAGAATTTCAGGTATAAGCCACCTGCCTATAAGTGAAAGACATTGCTCGTAATTGGTTCTTGGCCGAGGTAGCTGTAGCTTTGTCACCTCGAAGTCTTTATCTTAAAGGATCTACCAGACCCAGAATCGTTGATAAAGTATAACAGCTTGTGTACAAGACAGATGTCAAAAACCCTGCGGCGAGATTCTAGGGATGGTAGTCCCTAGAATCTCGCCGCAGGGTTTTTGACATCTCGCCGCAGGGTTCCCTAGATTTTTATTTCTGATTGGTGCTTTCGGTGCACGTGAATATGCGAATCTCCCTATTCTAAGAAGAAGCTTTCTAGTGAAGTTCTTTGCATTCTCTATAGTAAAGATGTTATCATGTTATTATGCAGCACTGACTGCATGACTTACATTATTACATACTATTTTAAAGGCTTGATCTAGACCATCTTCTACCAAAAACTGAGCGTAATTAGTGGAAACAAGTAGGTAAAAGGTGGATACAGGTTAAGTTGAAAATGGACAATCAAAGAGAGCATTATCGGCATAATTTAATGTTTTACTCCCGTAAGGGCAACGATGCGGTGCAATCATGGAAGAAATTATGTGAAGTTCATGAAGAGGACTACCTTACAAAGTGCCAATGTCAGCACTGACTTGCTCGCTTTTGCTCTGGAAATTTTAACGCACAAGTTGCACCGTACACTGGAGACGGATTCGTCAACGACTTACAGCAATTTAACGGAGAAAATACAGCCGAAATCCCTGATAGTGCGGCTTATCAACACGAATCATTTCACCATGTCGCCATTTTTAGGAAGGCGGTCATTTTTAGTGACAAAACAGGAGACTGCGCAATGCCCTCGTCCAAGACGTTGCGATTTTTTTTGATTGGTAGGAAAGTTTCTTTTTCATGGAGTTTCACTCCTGTGAACGATACTACGAAAGCAATATTTAGAACACATATACCCCTTTTTGATATTTTATGCAAGTAGCATTTGCACTATCAGTCAAATAAAATTCGCGACAAGCTTTTCGAGTGCATGGTGCGATCTCTTCATCCAGTGTACTAAATAGGTGCTGCCTTGTTGTGCTTTAAAACAAAATTTAATTTAATGTTTCTGCTTTAAAATATAATAGAGTAGTAAAATCATAATTTTATAAAATATTACAGCTGAATTTAAAAAATTTCAAAGAAAATTGTACAAATTTTGCTCAAACGAAAAAATTTTATAATCATCTTGTAGAGCCTGTAGCTTAACCTATAAGAAACTTGCTTCGATTTGGAAGACGCTCACTTTGGTTTCAGAATCATAAAATCTGTTTAGAAGCGTGTCCTATTTGATTTTAAAAGTGTCCGCTTTGGTTTTGAAAATGTCCAATTCAACATGAAAAGCTTCCGATTCGACGCGAAAATTGTTTATCCAACCCATGGATTTTACCTTTGGCACTACGAGGAGAAAACCCCAAACAAAAAGTAATGCAAGAATTCAAGCGATGCCTTAGGCCAGCACTCACGCATCTCTTTTCCAACCGGCGCTTGACCTGAAAACGAAGTTCACGTTCTAAGAGCTTTGGGTAAAATCTCACTCTAATAAAAGGTAAAAAACAACAAAAAAGCTGCTTGTCATCATTACCGAATCCCAAATTCCGAATCGCCAGCACGATATACTGATACTCATCGCCCACCATTTCCATATCGTCAGCCTTCAGCAGAAATTTCCTTCGGTCTAGCATGCTATCGAAACAAACCAAAATGACTGCAACGATGGAATTCATCACTTTTGCGAAGGACGTCTTTTCAGATAGAAATTAGTGGCGGTAGTGCAAACTAAACCACCCAAATCGGTAAGAACTACTCACTTCGTGCCCTTAGCCGGACTCTTCTCATCACGGCCGTTGTCGCAGCGTCGTCACTTATGTTGATCCGAGTGGATTCGGCAACATATGAGGAGAAGGTGCTCGATTCATAAACACCTGACTGAAACAGTACGGTAGAGAGCTGCAAATGTAACGCGTAAACAACCTATAGGTATATGCTGTTACAGGATGTTTTGTTGCGATCAAAACTGGTAACAGCATATAGTGACGACAAGTCGCCTAGATTGAAGGATTTTGCGCCCCGTTCGACCACTCTCTGGGCTTTCCTCTATTCCTGGGCTATTTTCTCTGTGCCTGAATTTCAGGGTCTTTTTCCTAATCAGTGCTTCCAGCCTTCGTTCATGGGCTCGCGGAAGTCGTGCAGCTATGCGCGTCCGGGAGATTGGTTAGTGGGGCCTCTCTTTGCTGCGCGTGTTTGGGTCCGTGGTTCTATCTCGGAAGGGCGCTTTTCTCCCTCTTACTCCTTGCGCGTGCCCTTGTCGGTCTTGATATGAACATACACATATTGTTGTCTCTCTTGTATCCTGTGTGCTCATCATACTCCTATATTGTGATGCTCTTAATTTTTGTTTTTCTTTATATATCTTGCTCTCATGTTATTCTTTGTTCATATATATGTTCTTGTTCTGTTATATTTTTGCTTTGCCATCCCTCATATGGGTTCCGGTCTCTACCTATGGTGGTTTTTTGCCATATCGTTATTATTCGTGTTTCTGCTGGTTCACTTAGCCGATCTCAGCCTCATGCGCTGTTGCTCTTGTTCATGTGAAGTTCATTTTGTTCCCGTGTGTTGTTCCTCGTGGTTACAGTCATATTTATTCTTGTATATCATTCCATATCATGTCGCTTTACCATCGGTGTTATTCGTTACCCGCACGTGTTAATTTGTGTGTATTTAAAGAGAAAGGTTTAATTACCCAAGTTTGAGGTTTTCTCGCGTTTGGTCGCATGTATATCTCAAATCCGCGTGACAGTGTTCATTTTTTTGTTAAAGACCACACTTCATATAGCCTCTCTACCAGCCGCTCCAGGGGTGTTAAAGCAACTTATGGTTAGGTGTTTGTTTAGCTTTGAATCATTTCAGGAATAGGAGCCTTATACTCGGAAGAATACAAAGAACAGTAAAGTAATTGCAAGCACTTCCAGTTTCTTACTTCTTTTTTCTACACACATAACAGCAGTCAACTGTCATCCAGTCTATGGCTCGTCTGATTGGGAGCCCTGGTTGACTCTTCCCCGAATGATCCTCGTACATATAAAGAGCTAACGTCTGTCCGACAGTCTAAGGGAGCGTTTAGTGTGCACGGGACGCTCGACGCGATGTAGTAATAAACTACCGCATCAATCGCGCGACACGATGGATCGAAATAGGCGCTTACTATTACGTCGCGTCGCGTACACACTAAACGATCCCTAAGGGGATGTTTATAGCTCCTGCGCGACGTTAAGTAACGTTCTGATTGGGTGACGCGATCAAACGATCTTCTCTGGGTGACGCGATCAAACGATCTTTTTTAAGTGAAAAAATCAAGGAAAACATTATACGCTTCAACTTCATGACGTCAACAGCTGAAGTTCAAGGGATGGAGTGTCACTTTGCAATGTAAAATAACAGTTCATCATCATCAAGCACAGAAAAATAAATAAGCCTTCAGTAACAAATTATCTACAGGGTGTGGAACAAGAGAGGTATGGAATTACAATGCAAGATGCTCACGACAAGTCATCTTAAAATGTGCGATCAGGCAAAACCCGGAGTTCCCCTTTCTTAGTTTTTTTTTGCGAAACCGTTTCGAGTGACTGTTCTACGAGCACATACAATCTCGATGGCATCACCCCATTAATTACAGAAATAATTTAATCTTCTTCTTCTTCTTCTTCAGCGTCTGTCCCGCTTCGTAGCGGGGTCCGCTATTCTGGTGTCATGACGCCACCTCTCCCGATCCAGCGCTAGATCAGGGTGGACACCAGCAACGTTCAAGTCCATATGTAACGTGTCAGACCAGCGCTGCTTCGGACGCCCTCTAGGCCGCTTTCCTACCACCTCGAACTTAAGGCCTATCTTGTGGAAGCTGTCTTCTTCTCCGCGCAGAACGTGGCCGTACCATCGTAAGCGAGCTTCGCGCATCTTGTCCGCTATCGGCGCGACACCGAACTTCTGCCGAATGACATCGTTTCGGATGCGGTCCAGGCGCGTGACTCCAGCCGTCCAACGCAGCATCTTCGTCTCCATGACGCTGAGGCGCGTTTCAACCTCCTTGGTCGCAGGCCAACACTCAGCACTGTACATCGCTACCGGCCGGACGACAGTTCTATATATTTTTGACTTCAAGCGCTCTGGCATCTTCCTATCGCAGAGCACGCCAGTCAACGAGCGCCACTTGGACCATGCTGCACTCACGCGTGAGTTCACTTCAATCATCAGATTGCCATCGGATGCTACTGCTGATCCCAGGTACTTAAAATCCGAAGTGCGTGGGAGCTCGATGCCGTTAACCTTGATGGAGCTGGACTCATTAACGTCAGTCGTTAGATACTCGGTCTTCTTCACGTTCAATCTGAGTCCAAACACTCCAAGCGATCACACCAAGCTTGCACCTCTCGCTCGAGTTCACCCTTATTTTCGCTAGCGAGCATTACGTCATCAGCATAAAGCAGTGTCCAGGGGACTGGCTTCTGAAGATCTCGTGTAATGGCGTCCATCACGACAACAAAAAGGAGTGGGGAAAGCGCAGAACCCTGGTGCACCCCGACAGAGATGGGGAACTCCATCGAGGTTCCGGCTGCAGCTTGAACTCTACTTTCTGGGGAAGAGTAGAGGATTCGCACTCACTCTATGAGCTCTTCAGGAACTCCATGTCGTCGCAGGGCGTACCATATCACTTCACGCGGTACGCGGTCAAAGGCCTTCTCCAAGTCGAGGAAGGCGATATGCACTGGCTTCTGCTTCTCGCGATGCTTCTCTAACAAGAGGCGGGCGGCATGTATGGCATCAATGGTGCCACAGCCAGCTACGAAACCGCACTGATTGCTGGAAAGCTGGACGATGTCACGAATTCGACCATCGACAATTCGCTCAAAGATCTTCATGCTGTGCGAGAGCAAACGAATCGGACGGTAATTGGAGCAGTCTGCAGGACTGCCCTTCTTCTTCCAAATCGGAATCGTCGTGCTTTGGCGCCAGCACTCAGGCACCTTCTTCTCCGCCACAACCTGGTTAAAGAACTTCGCCAACCCTCAGCAGGGTACCACAGCTTTGACTTCCACAGATCAGCTGCCACGTCGTCGGGCCCAGTCGCTTTGCCTGACCACATCTTCCTCAGAGCCGCTTCTGTCTCCTCCACGGTGATCTTGTGTACGGGACCGTGAACAGAAGCCACAGAAGGGATGGCTGGGTGAAGAAATTCCATAGTGGAAACTTCCTCGAACTAATCACGCCATCGCTTCAGCGCCTTTTTGCGGTCTGTCAGAAGATGGCCGCTCTCATCTTTGAAGCCAAAACACTTTTCAATATCCTCGGTTCGGCGATAGCGGGTCTTAGCAAGTCGGTACAAATACCGCTCACCATCGCGTGACTCGAGCTTCTCGTTGACATCTTCATAATGAGTGGCTTTTGCAACAGCCACGGCCTTCTTTGCAGCTTTCCTCGCTTCTTGGTACTTCCGCCAGTTATCGGCTGTCTTGTCGCTGAGAAACACGTGATAGAGCGACTTCTTCTCTCGAACTTTTGTTTTCACATCATCTGTCCACAGCCACGCCTGCTTTTCGACCTTGCGTCGTCCAGGCACCGTGATGCCGAGCTCCAACCTTGCAGCTTCACGTATCGCGTCGGCAGCCTTCTTCCAAGTTTCGTCGACAGTTGTGACTGTCGGTAACCGCACGCGAGAAATCACAGCTGCTTCCTTCTCTCTCATTCGCCACCACTTGATTCTCGGTGCACCGCATCGCTCGACCTGCTTCTGCCTTGGAGGGGCAATCTTTAGGGTGCAGATCAGCGGTCGGTGCTGTGGCGCGATCGTCTCATACGGCAAGACCTTCGCATCTGTGACAAGACTTCGGTCGCGATCCTTCACAAGGACGAAATCTATCTGAGACTTGGAGCTCCCACTATAGTATGAGATGAGGTGGGAGTCGCGTTTACGAAATACGGTGTTTACTATGGTGAGGTTATGCGATTCCGCATATTCAAGGATACGCTCACCATCGGCGTTACGCGACCCGTAACCGAATCCACCATGACAGCTGTACCCGGCTTTCGTCGCGCCGACGTGCCCATTAAGGTCACCAGCGACTATGATGACATCTTTCGACGGCACCTCTGCTGTCTTCTCATCAAGCAGGCTCCAAAACTCATCCTTGGCTTGATCGGAGCAGCCAGTCTGCGGAGCATACGCAGAGAAGAAGTGAAAGAGTCGCTCCTTAGCGGAAACAACGATCTTCATCAATCGATCGTCAAAGCGTTCGACGCTTACAATCGAGTCACGAAATCGTTCGGAGACGATGACTCCAACTCCACTGGTGGTCCTGGGACTTCCACATAAAACGGCCTTGAAGCCTCGTCCTATGTCCCTAGGCTTGCGGCAGGACCACCTCGTCTCCTGCACCGCACAGAAATCAACTCTTCGACTCTCCAGTGCTTCAACCAACTCGCACGAGCGGCCCGTAAACGTACCCACATTCAGCGTTGCCACGCTGGTCCCGCGGACGCCGTAGCACTATCTCGATAATCATGTAACGTCATCAACCATGTGATGTGACATGGGTCTTCGTAGGCCGGCCTGTCACAAGGGCCTGTCGCCTGCATTCGAGTGTCCGTGCTTAGCTTAGCTCGCAGAGTGAGCAGTTTCCAGTGGCACCACGTGGAGGAACGGACATCGCCACCACAGAAATGATTTAATAAAGATACAATTAAAAGCCTATCAGTGGAATGTGAACACGTTGTCGAACGCATGATTTTTTAGTGTCCGATGTGTGGGACCAATCCATTTTTTGCAACGTCGAGACCGTGACACGATATAGTGTCACACGGCCCTACACTGCCGAAAAGGTGTGCTACGTCGTCAACGTGTTAACGTTTAGAAAAAGTAGCTTTCCTAATTTTTGTTATAAGCGTTTTTTAAATCGTTTAAAATATGTCCAGCGAGCGAAAACATTCTTTCCGTCAGGACTGTTCCAAGTGGCGGGCAAAATTATTCTGTGATAAGCAACGCCAGGTGGGGATAGGCATATCTTACAAGGAGGTTAGACCAGTATCTTTGTGAATTCGTTGGCGTGCTTGTGGGCTTGGCGAAGAAACTTCTACGACCAAAATGCATCAAAGGTTAAAAGGATAAAGGGCGGCATTACTCAGTCACTATCTCCGCCACGCATTCTACTTCTACGGGATGTGGAGGCGGGTTGAATGCGTATCTGGGCACACAATGACTTGCGGTGGCCAGCCGATGAACAAGAGACAAGTCTGGTACCAATTCACCACGGAGGGATGGAAGGCTTGGTTGGCCTGAGCGGAAAATCCGAACCAGAAACCTAGTATCGGGGCACGCGACAGCCGACATCTCCTCCAACTGCGTTACTCGCGCACGCGAAACGCATTTAATTTTTTTTAAATTCAAACCTAATCATGAAAACATTAAAATATTCTTGTTGATCTCAATAGTTCTTTTAGGAACAGTCCTAATAGGGAGGATGAGACCTGCAGCATTAGTGCAAACTAAGGGTAAATGTGAAAACTCACTGAGAAAAAAGCCCGTTAAAAATTCCGTTAAATTTCTAAAAATTTCCGTTAAGTCGTTAAGCCAAATTTTAACAAAAAATGCCGGTAATTCGCTAATTCCGTTAAATCGTTAACCGTTAAATGTGCACCCCTGACTCAGACCAAAGTCAATGAATCGTTAATCATCCGATCGATATCGTCCATTCCTTTTTGTTGGTTCATTGATGGGATTACTATTTCAATCTTCTACCGGTCAACTTCAGAAATCGAAAAATTGATGGACAATAGACAGCCGATCGATAATGTTTACAACCTGTCCAATCGTCAACAAATTGGTAATTGATTCCCTCGAAATCGATAATTTCTGTTAAAATCAATTTATCGACTTTGTGGGTTAATCGATAATGAATTCCATCTATCACCATATGTAATCTGAAGCGGCCATCCCCTAGAATAGACAAGTGATGTGGTTAGGAATGTGAAAGCCGTTAAGCGAACAAAAGAGAGGAAGGACGCTCAGACAAGCGGACGGATTAGGGAATTTTTTACTCCCGAAACGGCGCGGAGTATAAAATGCGTCAATTTGGAGCGCAACGCGATTGCACAACGAATCGAATGAACGACAACAGCTGACAACTCACCTCCCATTCAAAAAGAAATAACGATACGGAGACGCTGCTTAGTAGATGAAATTCAGCTATAGACGCTCACACCCAGCTGTATTTATGAATAAAGCCCGCTATTCGCCAACTACAGTATGCCAAAATTACATGAAATTGGATGTATTACGGCGACAAACTATTATATTAGGTTGTCAGGTTATAAATGTCGTTTTTGCTCAAAAAGAAATTTCGCTACAAGAAAAGAATGGCCATACCTTAATACAAGAGGCAAACTCCACTATTATCAATGACGTGTCGCCAACGTCCTCGCGAAGAATGGATGCCTTTCTTGAAGAGCTGGCTGCGACTCGAAGAAGTTGGACACCAAAATTTCGCCTTCGTCACGGCTCTTGAATCTTTTCTCCGTCAAGGCGTACTGCATCGACCGGAAGAGATGGTTGACTGACGAGCAGGGTCTTGGCTATAAAGTGAGGCTGAAGTTCCCAGCCCAACTCCTCAATTTTTGCAGCGTGATTTTGTGCGGTCGAGCATTGTCATGGAGGAATTTCACAGTTGCTGTGTTCACTCCTTGTTGACGCAGTGCCTGGCCCGCGCGGCTCAGTTGTTATTCGCAAAGGTCTGCCGCAACTGTTTGGCCTGAATTCAGCACCTCAAAACGCACCGGACCTCTTATGTTCCACCCAGCACAGAGCATGACTTTTTCCGTGAATGTCAGGCTTCGTCGTTGTCTGCAGAACCTTACGGGGGCTCAATCATAGCCGCTTTCGTAAGGTGTTGTCGTAGTGGATCCAATTCTTATCTGAGGTCACAATGGAGTCATAGAAACCACTGTTCTTGGTGGTTTTGCGGATGAGAATTCCAGCGGTGACGACTCCTGCTGCCTTGTTTGTGTCGCAGAGCTGATGTGCCAGCCATTTTCCACATCGATTTGACTTTCCGATTGCATGCCAATGATCGGCAATGGTAGAACGGTGACAACCGAACCACTGTGCAAGCTCACGTGTAGTTTGTGTTGGATCTGACCCCACAGCTTCCTTTCATTCCTGACCATCCACAACTTCAGGACACCGTTGATGTACTTCGTCTTCAAGGCTCTCATCACCGTGTCGGAAACGTTGAAACCATCATTGGCATTGACGTAATGATGGAGCCTCGTTACCAAATACTTCAGACAAGATGCGATGGGAATCTGCAGCTATTCTTCCCTGCTTGAAGTCGTACAGCAAACAAACCCGCACTCGGTACTTTTGCTCGATCACCGTTAATCTAAAAAATTCTTTGAAAGCGTCAACAATCGTAACAAAACTTTGGCGAAAGATGCCTTCGGAAGTGCTTGTTAAACGACTAAATTTACATGACCCAAGAATTAACAACGGCAGAGAAGTGACAAATCGAAAGCAGGCGACATTTGTAATCCGACAAACTAAAACAAAGACAATGTCGCGCCTCCGTGCAGTTCGAAAATAGAAATAAAAAAAATCTGTACCGATCGTGGTGCCTCGCCATACGACGGCACAGGAATGAACGCCTAGTTCGTTCAAAAGTATAAGATGTTGGAATCAGAGGAAGTGAGGAGATGAATTTTTGTCGAATGACATTCTCTTTGAGTTCGAAAAGTGTGGTGAACAAAAGAGTAAGGCCTTAGGCCTTGATTACTGTGTACGCGACGCGCGACGCGATGCATGTATAGCGGCCAAATTGATCGAGCGACGCTATTGATCAATTCGGCCACTATGCATGCATCGCGTCGCGCGCACACTAGATAAGGCCTTAGGGACCGCTTATACTTCGACGCTGAGCGACGACGACACCACGTATTTGACCGAACGCGTCGCCCAATCAGTGGCCACACTGATTGGGCGACGCGTTCGGTCAATTTGGTGTCGTCGTCGCGTCACTGGGCGTCGGAAGTATAAACGGGGCCTTAACCCATTGACGACCGCGCGGGCCATTTTTGACCCTCAGTATTTCTGTCGCGTGGGACCGCGCGGGCCGATTTTGGCCCACGGTTATAAAACTGTACGGTACGGCCTATATCTCCCTTTTGCCGTAGTTTACGAGCAATCATTAGATATTTTGGATCCTAACAATACTACTGTGCTGCAGTCCGGCAGTTATTTACTTCTAAACACTGATAAAATTAAATAATAAGCACCACACACTATTCAAGCTGCACAAAGATCGGCACTATTAACAAACAGCTACTCACATCTTGTAAAAATGGTCGTGCAGAAAAATAACTAGTTACCTTTCTTGTAAAAATTTTGAAAACAATCTAGGCAAAAGTATGTGAAACACCTGCTACATCATGTAGTCACCTTATTTGCAGGATTCGCGGCAAACGTGCGTCCTTTTTCTTCGTAGACCTTCTTACAAAAGCAAATTCATCTTCTATGTTTTGCTTCAAACCTGCTCCGGCCTTCTCCAATATGAGAGGGAGCTTTTGGAGAGGGAGCTTCATTCGGAATATCGTGAATTAGTGTTTTAACGAGATTGCAGAGTCCGTGCGGTCCCAGCGCGCGGTCCCACACGGCAGACACGCGATTTTCCGCGCGGTCGTCAATGGGTTAAGCATGACTACGACGAAAGTTATCACTTCGCAATACTACGACTTACTTGAATAGCTGTAACAGCAGAGCTGCAGTAGTCAAAATCTCTGTCCTGATATAGAATTGCTATAGTTGACCACTTGAACTCCTCCAGTATAACGGTCACCGCTTGTGCTACTCTGCAAAAAGGATAGGTCGATAGACTGAATCGCATGCTTTACAGCTAATAAATGCTGCAGCCAAATCAGATATTTTATTTAACATTGGCCAAGCTCGCAGATGCGCTTCGTTTTTCTCGCCTCATGGATATGGAACAATATTTGGAGCCTCTATGCACGCTCGAAGCAGCCTGTAGCGACCACTTGGGTTGGAAGTGTCAGAAAAGCGGCCAAAATGGCGCGTCACCAGAAGAGCGAACCCGCGACGAAGCGTGACAAATGCTGTAGAGGAAGACGAAGAAGATGATGGCTAAGATTAAACCTACTGCTTGGAATTTGTCATCACGGACGTCACATATGGAAAACGGTTTAGGTTGGCGAATTCGCCATCATTCACGAAGCCCCAGAGGAGCACCGGTACCTCGTAGGTGAGTGAGAGGTAGGACATCATCAATGCACCTGAAACCTGGTGTTTGGCAATGGCTGTTGGGATGTTTGCCATCGTAAGACAAACATCTCACATACATATATACATACACCATTTTCACGTCCAATTGGGCACTTTTTAAATCAAATTGGGCACTCTTCTAAGCTTGCCTAAAGCTTTTGAAATCAAAGAGAACTCTTTTAAATTGAAGTGAGCTTCTTCTACGTTAAACTAGAGACTCTTTAAGAATGTTCGAATAAATTTTTGTTCAAGGAACATTTTAGTATAACTTTCTATTTGACGACAAATCCTCTTGACCGCTTGCATGACCCCGGTTTCGGTGCACCGATCAACCGGAATTTCTCTGAACTCTCCGTCTACCGCGTAGTCTTCTGTCATGAGTATCTGTCACCGCTCCCGCCTTGAATATGAACTGAGCCCCGGCAATATGTCATCATTTCACTCTGGGACAGCTCGAGTATCCGCCTTGGGTTTGGCCCCCTTGCGAACAGCTAGCGCATATGTGGGCTCTTGATTTCAGGTTTGAACGGAGTCTAGGTTTCTCGGTGGAGAAGTATTTTGCGTGCGCGGTGTATGTCTCGTTCGTTGAAGATGTCACTATTTCATGTATGTTTACTCTCTCTCTCATTCGTTTTATTGCTATATCTCATCTTGGCTATTATGCTATTGTTCCGTTATTACTTTCTCATTAATGTTAGCGCCTCATTTTACTACTGTGGGCTTCTCATGTTATTTGTCATCTCATGGTCTCATGCTATCATCTATTTGTTATTGCTGCCTTATCATTATCGTTACAGTTCTTACTCGTGTTATTGCTATTCTTGAAGTTACTCTTTATGTCGTTGTTAATCGTTCGGAGATACTCGCTCGATCTTATAAGTGTTAATGTTACTTAAAAATAGAGTTTAATTATCCAAGTTTGAGGTTTTGGAGTGGTCGAACCGCTCGAATACTTGAACCGCGTGGCGTATCGGTACGGTACTGGCGAGCACTTTTGCGCGTGGTGGCCTTCACTTTTAAGTTTGAATTTACTTCCCAAAAAAAAGAGAACACATTGTTTAAAATTTCATAAAAAAAATTATGAGGAAAAACAATGAATTGAAGTTTGTTTTGAAGAGCAGGAAGGCGGCCATTTTATAATGCCAAAACAGAGATTGCGCCATGGCCTCGTCTGAGAATTCGCGCTTTTTATTCTATCGACGACAAAATGTTTGTTTCCATGCAGTTTCGCACCTATAAACGATGCAATCTAAACAGTTGTCAAAAACACACATATTCTAACCGTCTTGTCGCATGTAAGCAGTGTCTACACCATCAGTCAAATAAACATCGCGAGTTGCTTTTCGAGTGCATGGCGTGATCAGTTTTTAATGATCCATATAATCGCCGTCTTGCTGCGCTTCAAGGCAAAATTTAATTTATTAATTTTTCTCAAAAAAAATTATAAAATTATTACACATCTTCGGGTAGGTCAACTAAAAAATTTCAAAGCAACTTATACCAAATTGTTCTTAAACAAAAAAATATTCAAACTATTTTGGTGAGTCCGCAATTTAACTTGCCTAAGGGTAATTTCGATTTGGAAGAGTTCGCTTTAATCTGAAAATTCTTAGGATAGCTTAGAAGAGTGCCCAATTTGGTCGGAAAAGTGTCCAATTCAACGTGAAAATGGTATACATGGTATTTTCACGTTATATTGGACGCTCCTAAACAACTTGACGCTTCTGAAATCAATGTGAGCGTATTCTAAATTGAAACGATCTTTTTACACTCCAGCTAAGCTCTCCAAAAATGACTGGAATAATTTTTTGTTAAAGAAAAATTTTGTATAACTTTCTTCGTAATTTTTCAATTCTTCTGCCCGAATAAATATACTATCTTTATAAAATTTTAATTCATTGGGAAAAGATAATGAATTTAACTTTGTTTTAAAATACAGCAGGGCAGCACTTACTTAGAGCATTTAAATGCAAGATCGCGCCAAGTGAAGCTCGTCGCGATTTTCATCTGATTGACAGCTACTGTAAATGATGTAAACGCTATTTACATGAAGTATTAATGTGTGTATATAAATGTTCTTAACAATTGTTTTCATGTTGTCGTTTACAGGTGTGAAACCCTACACAAACAATAGTGCCGCTATCAATCGAATAAAAATCGCTATGTTTTGAAGGAGGGCTCAGCTCAATCTCCTGTTTGTCACTAAAAATGGCTACCTTTCTGCTCTTTTCAAACAATCTTTAAACCAACACTTTTCTCAAAAATTGAGATTTGAAAAAAATTATTTCCAGATTTAGTCCTAATGGAGATACACATACCACAGGTAGTTTGGGAACAAAACCATCATTGAAAAAGGCAACCGCAGCATTACAAAAAATAGCATAAGAAGTTATAAGCCACCACTGGCTCGTATTGTCTTCAATGTCTTAATACACAAAATGATTGCTGCTTCCTTGCGCATTTTGATTTATTATTTCTTCGTCGAAATTAAAAATTTTGCAAAATTTCAAACAGCGGGTTCATCTATTGGGTAAGTGAATGAGAACTTCAGAGAATAAATCAGGATCTATCCTAGTCCAGAGGGGGCACAGAATTCAAAATTATGTAACAAATTGACTTGACACTCACAGAGCGGATTGAAGAGAACAGAATAGGGCCTAAGCTGTCCAATTTCAGGAAGAAAAAAGAAAAATTAACGTACGGTTTCACCGCGGATTTGAACAGACATGTTATGCGCTCCCCACTATGTTAGATCCGTGTTATAACATGTCAGCTGTGTTTGAATGCGCTTTGCCCGCCGAGACGTCTTAGAACAGCGGTTATTTGTTTGTTTTTCCTTGTTTGTTTGTTTCGGCCTATGTTTTTTATGTCCTATTCTGTTCTTTTCAATCCGCTCTGTGAGTGTCTAGTCAATTTGATACATAATTTTTTATTGTAAGCCTCTCCCGGACTAGGATAGATCCACAAAGCATACTACAGGGTGTCACAAAAAATCCGTACACTCTTTCAAAGGTTATAACTTCGCTGCCGGTGAAGGTACTGAGGGAGCTAAAAGCTCTAATAAAAAGGCAAAAAATGGAAATTTTCCGGCGTACGGGCGCTAGAGATCGCGCCATGCACTAGGATTTTCCTTGTACAAAAATCATTCTAACCGTTTTGTATTGTCTCTAGTTTAGTGTGGAAACAGCTCCGTTTGATTTGGAAAATGGGCGCAAATAGGCTCGGATGGGGTCACGTTGTAGGACAACCCTATTGAGTGCTTCATGTTAGGGCCCGTTTATACTTCGACAGCATCGAAGTCATTTTCGTCGCTCAGCATCGAAATCATTGATCGAGCGACGCTATTGATCAATTTGGCCACTATACACGACGTCGCGTTGCTCGGCGTCGGAAGTATAAACGGGGCCTTATACCAACTTAGAAATTGTATGCAGTTCCAGTGTGTTCTATCCCTATGACAAACTGAGCTAGCTGATTTCGACACACGTGTGCCTTCTTACCAACGCAAATACCTGCCGAGTAGAAAGTGACCACCCCGAGGCCATTTTTGCCGGAGAATGTTCGATTGAATTTCAAAAGCGTCAAAAAATCCGATGAGAGAGTGCGATTTGACGGAGAATGGTATATCTCGTTCTTTGAAAATTATCCACCTCTAGCGATATGGGATTTGTTGGGAGAGTGGGGTCTCTGCTGATAAAGAAAACCTGCCCTTGGCCAGTCGATTCTGAATGCTTCTCATTTTCTGTTGGTTCCAAGTTCTTCGACGGTTTACTGTCCAATTCAGTTGTTCTATTTTTTCTACTGTAGTTGTCTGCTATCCTAGATTCTGATTGTTCCCATATACTTTAAGGCCCGTTTATACTTCCGGCGCCGAGCGACGCGATAGCACGTATAGTGTGGCCAAATTGATCTATCACCTTGCTTGATCAATGTGGCTACAATACGTGGCGTCGCGTCGCTCAGCGTCGAAGTATTAGGGTTGTCCCATAAGTCTTCGCCATTTTTTCAACGATTCACTGCTGATTTCGACCGCGGTCTCTTGCATAGCGCTGCACAGCATTCGAAAGAGAATGATTTGCTCTATTAGAGCATGTATTGCATTTCTTTTTCATCATGAACTTTTTTCAATTTTTTAGGTCGTTGAAGTGAAAAGTGAAAAAGTGCTTAAGTTTGTAATTTTTTGCGCAATTTCTCATAGCATTTGGAAGACAATATTCTGTACTACAAGAATTTGTGTTAAGGTTATTTGCTCGCTTGTCCTTTATTGATTTTTGGGCCGTCGAATTGGGACGTCCGAAGGAGGATGGTTATTTTTGCCCACAGCTTCTGCTTTGTGGTTGGACTTTTTGGGTTGGTGTTATATGTCGTTTGAAAGGGAATATCTTGCTCTATAAGAATATGTGTCGCGTTTATTGATTTCTATTGAATATCGACAAAATGCCGAAAAGAGAAAAGCCGTCTTCACCAACAACTCCTTCTCCTTCTTCATTTGTTGATATTCGACAGAAATCAGCGTGAACCAATAAACGCGACACAAATTCTTACTGAGCAAGACATCCTCTTCCAAACGACATATAACACCAAGCAAAAAAGTTCAACCACAGAAGCGGAGTTTTGGTGAAAATTCGGGCGGAAAAGTCGGATTTCCCAATTTGATGGCCTAAAAATCAATAAAGGGCAAGTGAGCAAATAGCACTAACACAAATTCTTGTAGTACAGAACATTGTCTTCCAAATGCTATAAAAAACTGTGCAAAAAATTACAAACCTAAGCGGAGAGAACAACTGCGCAGATGGTCACTTTTTCACTTTTTCACTTTTCACTTCAACGACCTAAAAATTGAAAAAATTCATGGTGAAAAAAAGAAATGCAACACATGGTCTGATAGAGCGAATCATTCTCTTTCGAAAGCTGTGCAGCGCTATGCAAGAGACCGCCGGCGGAATCTGCAGTGAATCGTTGAAAAAAACGGCGGGGACTTATGGGACAACCTGATATAAACGTGCCCTAAGGCCTATGGCCTATGTTATACTTCGGCGACAGTGTTGCGCGGGCTGCCGCGCACCAAGTCTAGTTTGGGCACGTCATTAGCGACGTAGTGAATAAATAAATGAATAAATAAATCTCACCGCCATGGCAAGGTGGCGCAATGACAACGTCCACATTCGCTGTCTTCATGAGATCCAGCGCAACTCCGACGGCATCTGGAGCGTTGCATGTGGTGTGTCTGATGAACATTCTGAAACCGCACCAGTCCCCATTGAATATTCTATTCTTAAGAGGCGAAAACGTACTCGAATTCAGTGTCATTGCCGACGACAGAAAGCTCGCGAAGCCTGTCGATGGCCAGGCCGATGGCGCCTCCGCAGTTCGCCCATGCAATGCTGTTCGGGTCCGCATCAACGGCGGCAACACCAACACGAACCTGCGTTCAGAACTGCGTTCAGAGGTATTTATGCGTAGGTCACAATGTTATCAGCTAATCAATTCATCCAGGTTGCGCCATGCTTTCCAATCCAGAACCGACTTTCGTCGATGAGTTGGCATGAAATAGTCAAGTAACAATCATCAAAGCAGCTTACGACTCTCCTTGGAGCAGATAGGGTGTCGGCAGATTGCAGAAGTACGGTTACGTATAGCAGAAGGTGAGGACATTTGGACAAGGAGCCCATGGCTGTCGCTAACAAATACTGTCTGTTGTTTGAGAAACAGTGAAGCAGACTTCGACTGGGCCTATGGCTTCATCGAAATGAACACAGAAAACCTTCTCGGGAAATCAGACCATCAACAAAGTCACGTTATTATTCACAGAAAAACGACGGCTTCACTTCGCAGAAGAAGCTGAGAGGAGCCTTATTATCGGGATTGGTAGAAATTAATCGTCCACAGCTATAGAATACTGCTGATTAATATAGGTATACATTTGAAAGTGGCCCTTAAAACTCTTGTTCACTCACTAGGGAAGGGTTTCGACCTCTCATGGAACTTCCAGTTGTGACTTGGATCATTGGAAAGAGCTCGGAATGCTGGTTACGAATATGGGTGTCAAAATTACAAAGTGAAACTCCTGAGCGAGTTATGGCCTGCCGAAATCGGGTGGCCTCATCACAGGCGCTAGAGTTGAAAGTCATCGGGGCTCCGTGAGAAGGGCCACCCAGCTGCGGCGGTGGTGCAGGAGTAGTGCTCCCACCCCTCAGGCGCGACGTCGTTGGTTCGGTCCCCGTTGATGTCGGTGGTTTTGCAAATCATAATTTATCTTCGAAATAACCTTTTCTTCTGAATTATGACACGCGTTTGATTAAATAGCAGCGAAAAACTACAATACACGGTTGTGAAAATGCTTGAAGGCAAAAATTTCTATCTTGACATTTTTATTTACTATTTTTCACAAATAGAGTCCAAATCATCCTCAGGCACTCCAAATTCAGCGAGGAGAATGGACACCACCTTTGCTAGTGAGAAGGACGTGAAGAAAAAGTGGGTAGTGAGTGAAGAAAAAGCAGTAGATCAACGACATTTCCTTCCTCATCGTACATTCTACTCTTTTTGCTTCACACATTTTTTTTTTGATTTGTTCCATGAATGCAAAGGTTGTTAGAAACACCTCCAGTTATTCAATATATGATTTAGAGTCTATTTGTGCAAAATAGTAAATAAAAATGTCACCATAGCAGTTTTTTGCTTTCAAGCATTTTTACAGACCTATATGGAGGTTTTCGCGGCTATTAAATCAGATATGTCTCATAATTCAAAATAAAAACTCATTTCGAAGATAAATTATGATTTGCAAAAGAAAAAGGCAGCAGTGGGAGCCGAACCAACGACGTCGCACCTGACAAGCAAAAGCACTACCCCTGCGCCACCGTCGCAGCTGGCGAGCTCTTCTTAAGGAGGCCCGATGAATCACACCTTTTGCGCCTGCGATGAGGCCACCCGATTTCGGCAGGCCATAACTCGCTCAGGAATTTCAATTTGTAATTTTGACACCCATATTCGTAATCGGAATTCCGAGCTCTTTCTAATGATCCTTGTCTCACCTCGAAGTTCCATGGTAAGACTAAAGCTTACCCTAGTTAGTGATGTCCTTCCCTCACCTTAGCGAAGATCGGAACTTGTTCAGTGTTCCGCCGTTCTCTTATTTTGCGTGATTTTTTATTGCATTTTGACAGCATTTTTGATTCTAATCGCGACCATGCTTGCAGCTCGTTGAAATGAAACGAATTCTCTGAAAGGCCAAAACTTTTGCTAGTCTTCTCCTCCTCAGTCAGTGCTGAGATCAGAAGCAGTGCATGAAGTAGAGAGCATGGCGCATCCGTCCAAAAGGAGATTGCTAAACACAGACTTTTATTTTACTCGAGGACATAACTCATATAATCGGCGGAGAGGCGCCATATCCAGCTTTGCATAAAAGATTAGGGGTGAAGGTGGGCGTTACCATATTAAATCCCTTTCTCGGAGGCGCCATGCATTCTACTCCTACGAGATATTGTGGAAGCAATTTGAAAGCGTGTTTGTCCTATAAAATGACTTGCGGTGGTCCACCGATGAACCGGTCTGTGTATTATATTTTCCGGACAAGTTTAGTACCAATTCACTGAAGGGGTGGGGAAGGCTTCGCTCGCATGGGCGGACCCGGAACCATAAGCTGGATTCAAGTGACTTTATCTGAACGATGAACCCGCTCCAACACGGCTAAATACGCATTCAATTGCCTTTACGATTCTCCATGTAAACGGAAATTTTGCTACCAATCGAACAAAAATCGCGACGTCATTAAAGAGGATGTGGCACAATCGCGTTTGGCACTAAAAAATCACCGCCTCCCTTCTCTTTAAAACAAGCTTCGTATCATTATTTAGTCATTTATTTGTTTACCGCTTCACGCTTGATACTTGAATAAAATGAACTTTTAGGAGCAATTTTTGACACGAATCTTGCTCTTGTTCATGACGAAACAGCGCGAGGTAACTTGCCACTTAGTCTTGGCCATCTCAAATAATGCTCACTACACCATCTCGACATCGAAATTCTAAATAATATTCTATAACTTGAACGTGACGCGACCAAGACTCTAGCATCAGGCGGGACACGAACTCGTACCTCCTGCTGACCGGGCTGACCGGGCGGAAATGCTCTACGCCGTTACACCACCGGCGTTGTTTGATCCCGACATACGGGTGAGTGCTGATGAATCCCACGAGTGTTACGTTCGATCCAACAACGCGGTGGTGTAATGGCGTAGAGCATTCCAGCACGGTCGGCAGGAGCAGCAGGTTCGAATCCCGCCTGGTGCTAGAGTTTTAATCGCAACAGGTCATCGTTATGAGAGTTCTCTAGTCGGAGAAATAAGAATACGCTGAAAAATTCCACGGTCGAAGAGGTGTTTTTGCTTTGTTTTTGGAGGCGTAGTACTGATGCAGCTCATAATAACTTATAACTCACAATTGAACTTGAAAAAAGGTACTTTAAGTTCTTATAAAACGTTGAGAAATAAAATAAAAACCAAGCGATGAATAGAGTAGTTCAGAAAACTCTGAAAATAGTGTCAGATAATTGTATTCTATTTCAGAGCAAAACTCCAGCGTCTGTGGTTCTGTGATGCGTGATGTTCACTGTCACAACAAGCGAAGAAAACTACAGGGTATTTGTGTTTTGTGCGCATTTTTTCCGCTCGTGAATAAATCGTTCATGTTCACGGTGCTCTCTGTGGTATATTTAACCCTTTGTCAGCCTTTTTTCCAGGAGAATAAGCCGTCGGCCTATACGATCTTTATGGTAATTCTCGTCACGCCCCGAGCACTCAGCGTATTTACATGAAATGTCTGCTAATCTTCACCTCTTAGTCGATTCGTCTGCTTAAAACCCATGGTTTTGGCGGGGCATTGGAGCCTTTAGTCCTTCAGTTTTTTCAGTTGTAAAGGCTCTTCTCACTGGTTACACCCCACTCACCGCCATCCTCCCGGTATGTTCTCCGTGTTTTACGGCGTTTCATCGATAAAATTTGTGAATCAATTCAATAAGATCGAGTTTGACAACTATTTTTGCGTCACTGGCTCGCGAAGAATCTTCCGTTTCCTTCATCGGATACATATCGAATTGTTGCCCAATTAGGTTGGGCGACATTCCGGACTTCCAACAAGGAGCAAGGCAGCTGGAGATGCTGAGACCCCAATCGCCGCGCGGTATTGATTATGAGCAGTAGGCTAATCGATATTTGGCGCGTCATAATGAACGATCGAATCGAGTGATCGTTATGACACGCCTCTCGTGAATGAAGCATGAACGGGACAGCTTAAGGCCCCGTTTATGCTTCCGACGCCGAGCGACGCGATGGCATACATAGTGGCCAAATTGATCGGTCGCGTCGCGCGGTCGTGGCCACAAAACGTGGCGTCGCGTCGCTCGGCGTCGAAGTATAAACAGGGCCTAACGCTAGAACCCCCCCCCCCCGCAAAAGAAGGCGCGTGTGGTTGAGTCCGTGGCATGATTGGCTAGATCTCCTTTTGTCGCCACTTGTCGCGCGAAGACGGCTAGCTACTGGGCAAAAAACCAATAAGTACCCATCTGCATGCCAATGAGAAAGTATTTAACATCGTGAGGAGATAAGATGGCCAATGAACGAAAAGAGCTCTGAACCGGATTTTAGGAAAGCCGTTAAGAACGAGATTATCCCACCCTTTTGTCGGATGCGCCACACACTCTACTCCTCAAAATTTCGTGAAGGCAATTGCATTTGTATTTGATGTTTACAACGACTTACGGTGAAAGGCTTGTGCTCCCTGGGCAGGAATCGAACCAAGAAGCTTGATTTGCTGTGCACTCGACAGCCATCACTGTCTCCAGCTGCTCCACAACACATATATAAATGTATAAAGTCTTTATTTATCTATTTACTTATTCATTTATTTATTTATTTACTTATTTATTTATTACGCCGATTCGAACCACGCTCTGCAAGGAAAGAAATTCATAGAAGAAATAAATTAAATTGGCTATAAAAACAAGAAGGAAATAAAAAGGAAGGAAAGAAAATACAAAAAGAGCAAAATTTGTAAAAAAAAAAGTTGGGGAAGCTGGAGAAAAAAAACACCTTGTTGACGCACTAACCGCGCAAGTAAATATAAGTGATTCTTCTATTAAAAAACGCAAAGTTTTTCATTGAAAAAATTTTAATGTGAATCTACCAAAATATTGAGACTTATCAACAACTATTCCAACTTTGAAATAACCTAGGACCTAAAAAATCGTAGCTGCAACGCTGAGCTCCCGGGGAGGTGTTATAAAAAAGGTCCATTTGAAGTAATCGGCGAAACGAATATTAATAACACTTTTTTAACGGTTTATTACTATTTTTACGTTTTTTCGTTTTATTCTCTGAATGCAAGCTTTTTTTGGAAATAATTACTGTAAAACTTCCAATGATTAACTTTATTACCATGAGTTCATAAGCCTGTAAGGCGCAAAGCTCCATGTCTAGAATATGGGCAGCATTAGGTGGTGGAAGAGAGACAGCCAAGACAACCATAATCAATCGGTAAAAGGACCTGATATGCACTCTTTGAACTGTAGGTTCATTCGATGCAACCTGACTGGCTGGCGCGACCCCACCTCTCAATGCTGCCCACATTCGCGACTAGAACCGCAGAGGTCACTATGATGGATCTATCCTAGTCGGGAGGACCAAATGTTATTTTGCTTAACCATTCGCGCTCCTGAATCTAATGACTGCTCCATGATGTGAAGGCTTCGGCATGGTAGCAAGGACGCAGGTGCCACTTCAGGTTGTCCCTATCCGAATATGGTAGATCCATGAATTCTATACTTAATAGGGACCCTTTCCTATCGATTCAGAGCTGAATACGGTAGCGAACCCGATACAGTAGCTACGACTTGTGCGACAGCAGTCACCTGTCCTGCATGATCTCGAACAGAAGGCGCGCGCGCCGTCTTCAGAGTCGTCTACATTGTGTGATCACGCAGCTCGTTCGAGAGTCAACAGAACCAGTGTGAACCGCGGGTGACGGCGGTCGGTTTTTGATCGAGTTGTCGCGAGGACGGGAGCGCTTGACTACATGTCACACCAGTGCACAAACTACAACCCCGGAGCAAACATTGCTCGCCGTCTCCGCGCGGGCAGAGATGGGAATACACCTCCAGCAGGATGCTCAGTGAGAAGCCTCTCAGACAGTGAACCAGACCGTGCGACAAAGCGACGTGAAACGCACGTGTATCGCCACTACTATGTACGAAAGCAGAGCCAAAGTAGAGGTCCGGAGGACTGTTGGAAGACCACGAAATCGGTCCGCATATGCAGTTGAGTTTACAGTAGACGTTGCATACGACTCTGATTCGGATGATTCGAATTCGTCTTTTTTTCAAACCCGGTTGAAAGGATTATGCGAATAACGGCATTTTTGAAAAGTCCGGATTTTGGAATGATTCAGATAAGGTAGCTTTAACACGAGGGACTTTCGGATGATGCAAATGACTGATTCATTTTCGGATCTCATATCGGCTGCCCGAATCGTTAACGACATCATATTTCTGATCAAAATCGGTTATCTGAATTTTCTGAAGATCACACCTATGTGAATCACCCTAAGACTCGAACTCTTCAAAAATCCTTTTTTCAACCAGATTCGAGAAAAATGGCGACTCGAATTATCCGAATCGGCATCGGGTCCAATGGGTACTAGTCGCGAAAGTGAGCAGCATTTTAGGTGGGAACGCGCCCGCTTAACAGTCGAGTTGACAGGGCGTGACATATAGTCAAGGCGTGTACGGCCCGTAGCCTGATTGGCTGGCGTGTGTTTGGTCGGTGCTTTGCTTGGTTATAATTGGCTGGAGCGCTCCTACTTCTCAATGCTGGCCACCTTCGCAACATGTTCCGTTTCTTTCCCCTATATCCAGGCTTTTTTAAGGAGGACTACTGTAAGATTTTCAGCGGTTATCGTCTTTCGATTCGGACCGCGATTTTATGATCCTATGCGACCCGAAGGAGCGCAAGTAGCGAACGTGGTCAGCATTGGGAGGCTACATGGCAAAGGACCAAAATAGCTTCATGCAAGAAAGCTCAATAGGACTTTACCACAATGCAAAATGGTGAAATGAGAGAGTTGGAAAAGCCTTCCATCGCTAAAGCGGAATACATGGCGCACACCACCCCAATAGATGCACTACGTATACTGGCTAACGGGTAACACTACAGAGGTGGGCGTTCATGAAGAACGAAAGATTTTCGATTCCTTCCTCCATACTCTCTCGACGACTCGGCGAACATCCCTGATTGGTCCAGCCATGTTGCGATGCGGTCGCGTCGCGGCAGCCTATGGTAGCGTATGGTACGCATCTTTAAGTGTCGAAGTAAAACAGAAGTCAATGAACAGAAGTTTAGTGAGAGTGCTTGGTTGATGAATAAAAAATGATTCTAAAAATGAAGAACGAACGAATAAGGAATAATAATTCGATTAAATATATTATTACTAATAAATATAAAGCATACATTTCTGACTTACTTTGAAAGCTTAATAAATAACTGGTTCTTGTCGCGAAGATGGGCAGCATTGGGAGGTGGTGACGCGCCAGCCAATCATAACCGAGCGAGCACCGACCGAGCGGACGCCAGCCAATCATAACCAAGCGAGCACCGACCGAGCGGACGCCGGCCAATCAGAGTGCCGACTGTAGAAGCTTACTCTTAGTGGCACGCCAGTTTGATGCAATCTGATTCGCTGGTGCGCTCCCACCTCCCAATGATGCCCATTTTCGCGGCATCTTGCTTAAATATGTTATTGATTTCTATGAATTACCATGAAAGTTGAATAAATAATTTGTGTAAATATATTATTACTAATAAATATAAAGCATACATTCTATGGTCTACTTCGAAAGTTTGGAAATCAGCTTTCTATTGTAGTCATTTCGGCTGATGAAAACCTATTGTATTGTATTTGTCCACTTCTAATGCGTTGAAAATTTCATAAGAAATATTGGAGGAATTTTTCCACTAGTCGTCAATATGGCCTGCGTGGAGGAGGCGTGACTGTTCTAGCCCATCACAGCCAATCAGAGCATCGATCGAATACAGATCTGCGAATCAAGACGCGACCGCACTGTATCGCGGCTGTTTCCGCGCCCCATCCGAATGTAGGCCAAATTAAAGACAAGTACTGAAACAATCTGAAGTATGCCTAGTTATCCACACCTAATTGCTAACCAACCTTCAATCTCAGCAAAAGAACAAACAGCGCGAGAAACCCGATAGGCTCGGCCGGCAGGGCGCGGAACCCACTCCACTCCGGGGGCATATGTAGATCGCCTTTTTCACCCAAATCGTGTCGCAGCTCTATTCAACTTCTCTAATCTTCTGATGACCGAAGGTGGTGGTACATGGATTCCAGAAGGGACTCGCTGTCCGTTTCAGATGAGCTTCTATCGCCTCCCTTGGAAAATCCCAGGCGAAAACGACTCAGCTGGCGGCGAATTACGGTAGGGAGCGCTGTTCCGAGACCTGCCTTGTGCGGAATCGCTCCACATGCACCACAGAGCAGCTTAGCGAGTAAAGCCTTCCCGACAGGAGGCAGCACCCGCCGGGGTAACTCTGTCACCTCGTTGTGCAATCCGGCGCCCCGAGTTCAACTCCTCTGGCGCTGGCGCTCGAGCAGACATCGCTCGGCGCCCTCCCAGCTTGGCAGGCTGTCTGAGCAGCGTCTGACATGTCATCGTAGTTGTACGTACACTGTTTGCGAAGCGGCGGCAACCGTTTCTACCCGCTACTTAAATGCCGTCCGCTCTCAGGCTGCAACTCTCTGCCGTGAAGTACCCGCGTACCTCCTTTCCGTCGCCACCGTCTATTTTTAGAATATTTCACATTTCGTATTAAGAAACCCCTATATTCCATGTTTTACAGTAATATTAACATTGATAGAGGAGTATAGCGTTGTCGGAGGCAGAGGATGTTGCTTGTGATCTACATTTGCATCTCCGGGCACGTGGTGGCGCAGTCGCTGGAGGCGCCGGCTGTCATCTGAACCCCGAATCAGATTCATAGTTCGGACCCTGTCCAGAGCAGCTAGTTCCTCCATTCCACCCGTAGTCGAAAAATTGGACGCAGACTTGTTTGGGAGGGATAAGACACTGACTTGCTCGGTCAAATACGCACTCAAATCGACTCTACGACATCCCGTAGCAGTAGAATGCATGGCGCACCCCGCAAAGAGAGTGACTACTAATGCAATCGTTGTCCTTACCATTTCAAGCGGTTAATCCTAGGTAGGGATTTACCTATAACAGAGACCTATATTTACATCTCCGGCATGCCATTAATTTCGCGCGGACATCCATAATAGTAGAATTCATGGCGCACCCCGCAAAAGGAGTGACTAATGCTGATCGCTACTCTTTATCCTTTACCGTTTCAGACAGCTAATCCGAGGCAGAGATTTTAAAGGAAGATCTACATTTACGTCTCCGGCCGGCCATTAATTTCGCGCGGACATCCGTAGAAGTAGAATGCGTGGCGCATCCCTCAAATAGAGTGACTAATGCCGATCGCTACTTCGCATCCTTTACCACGTCAGACGGTTAATCGAGAGCAGAGATTCAAAATAAATTCAATTTCCATCTCCGGTCGGCCATTAATTTCGCGCCACCAGGTGGATAGACGAACTGGCTTCACTATAAACACCCCACTAGTAATTTACAAGTAAAATTCTGCTTCTTTGAAGTCTGTCGTCGTATGTTCATAGACGGAGTCTTTGGGATGGATAGAACACGCACTTGCCCATGGCCTGACCACAGTAAGTCATTGTATAGTCCAAATACGCATTCAAATTGCCCAGCAGTAAAGTGCATGGCGCATCCCAGCGCCGTCCTTTATCCTGCTATCCTTTACCAACGTTATCCAATCATAGTAAGGTCCAAAGCAAGATGCACCACGTATTGGGTCACTTTGGTACAGCGGAAGAAGGAGTGGTTTTGAAGACACGCCCGAAGAAGTTTCCTAAAGTTCGACTCCTCACTATTGGAATCCTTCACACTTTGGGATATCTGACTTGATAGGTAGACTTTTGGCAAAGCTAACAGTCTCTTAAACGCTTCTAGAGGTCATTGTTTAAGCCTGACAACAACTCAAAAAGCCCCATGTATGATGGATAGGACGTGATGTGCATGGCGTACACCCGATGGCAGGAGACCCACCGAGCTTTGTTCCAGATTGCTGGATCTGTCTAATTATATAAACGCTTTAAGAGCTTAAATCAATGTCTAACATGTCTAGCCCATCCCGAAGAGCGCTTGCGAACGGCTTTATTGGCTCATTCTGATGGACGCGTCCGAGCTCAATTGTTACCACGATATCTCGTGGAAATAGAATGCATGGCTCACTCCACCGTGGCGATTAAACGCTATTGATTTTTATCCCAATGTAGACTAGGAGTTGTTTAAATAACGGCAAATAAAGAATGATGATCAACGTCTGCATTAAACAATTTCCTTCCTGGGATGCGCCGCGCATCTTACTTCTACCGGACATTGTTGAGACAATTTGAATCAATATTTACTTTGCTTATATACAATGAGATGAGCTAACCAGCCTATTGGACATTGCCTAGTTATAGAATCGTGATGCCAATTCCGGAAGGATAGCAGCCTTAATTAGCCTATGCGGGATCTGAACCGAGAACCTCCCTTCGAGGCGCGGGCGACAGCCGGCGCCTCCTTCAACTGCTCTACTACGCGCCCTACAAATTCTTTTCTCTACGTAGTCCTACACGTTCGAATAGCTTCTACTTCATCAAAAGCAGCACCACTATATAGGTGAAATACGCGATTTCACGTAAAAGTTGAATGTGTGGCGTATCCCGCCAAGGAATCGATCAGTGCCCTCTTATTCCTTCCGCCTCCATTACAATAGCATATTCTTTGAATGGATGCAGATAAGGATGCAGAATGACGTCAGAGTTAATCAAACCGCGCCTGGATTGCGCCATGCACTTCACTTCTGCACCATTCCTCATAAACTTTGTACGCGCCTAAGAATTGCATGTCCAGCTTAGAAAACAAATTTTTGCTTTCTAAGCTGGACATTGGACTACTTTCCCAGCATTCCAGGAACCCTTGCCTATTTGTGAAAGTTGGCTTGTTCTTATGAGGGTTCAAGCTCCACCGAACCACACCCAGATCACAGCAAAAAAGTATTTCAATTTTTACCGTTTAATTTTTAATCTAAACCCCGTTTATACTTCCGACGCTGAGCGACGCGACGCCGCGTATACTTGCCAAATTGTTCGACCGCGTAGATCGATCAATATGGTTACCATACGTGGCGTCGCGTCGTTTAGCGTCGAAGTATAAACGGGCACTAAGAGAGGGGTGCTCCAGTCGGTAATTGGAGCAGCATGAGAAGGCGGGAATCCAGCAGCCAATCAGGAATTCAGAACGAGGGGTTCCTCTCAAAGGAGCGCGACTTGCTGGCACGTTTTTGGTGTCTGCTTTGATTGGTTGTGATTGACTAGCGCAGCCTCCCCTCCACATACTGCCCACACTATCGACTAGAAGAACCCTACTTGCGGTTCTTCGTCGTCTAGAAGTAGAGGGAGCAACGTGATGGCCAATTAGACGTGCCTCTGAGTCAGAGCTCTGATTGGCTGGCGCATTCCCGCATTTCCGCGTAGGTCATATTCGCGACTTGAACCGCTTTCTTCGCCAAAATAAGAAGAAAATGCTGTTTTGTTCGGGCTATACTGTTGCTTCACTGTCTAGAATTTAGGATTGCCTTTCCGTGAAGACTTCTAATATAGATTCTAGTGTTTGTGTGGCCAACATTAGAAGGAAAACGCGTTAGCCAATCAAAGCATCGACTGCGCACGCACCTTTTGGGAGGCGTGTCTAATTGGCCAGTGCGTTCCTGAATCCTATCGTAGGCCAGTTCGACGACATGTACTTCAAACTCATGCCAGATTTGTAAGAAAGTCTCTGAACTCCACAAAACCTTTACTAATAGCACTATGCCTTTCTCCTCCTCCTCCTCCTCCTCCTCCTCCTCCTCCTCCTCCTCCTGTTCCCTTGCTTTGGTGGCTTTTTTCAAAGCGAAGACTCGTAAGTCTATGGCGAACGCTGTCCTTTTTTAGATCGAACGTACTACAAAGGATGGCTATAGGATAGCAGCAACAGATGACTCCTAAACCAGACTTTGCCCTTCACAGGGCGGCGGACGATCCACGTCGTGCTTCTGATGCGTCGAAGAAAAGCACGGTAAGTCATCGCCCGTTTGCTTGTGAATAACTTAGGATTCGTACTTCATCTGGTTTTCCTCCAGGTGCTCACAGTGCCGGCATTCGCTAGCCCTGTAGATGACGATGAGGACAGAATGCATGCCTATACGCCATCTATGTGCGAGAAAATCATTAATTTATTATTATGCAGGTAAGCCAGTTCATTCAGTAAAATCCCCCAGGACGATGTCGTGAATGTGGGCAGCATAGGGGCCGAGAACGCAGCAGCCAATTAGGCTGCATCGAATGCGCGTGGTAGAGACTGTATGGTCGGTGCCCTGATTGGTTATAATTGATTGACTAGTGCGTTCCACCTCCCAATGCTGGTCACATTCGCGACATGTATCCAAAACACTTCAAATTTAGTGAAAAAGTCAACAGACCACGTGACTAAAAGATGCCTCGTTTCAGAGGTGATCTCCTGGACCAGGTGCTAGAAGTCAAGCCGGTGTCCATTCTCGGATTGGTGAGCTTCTTTCCTCATTTTACACTGAAACTCTCTCGGAATCGACTTTTAACCCGCGACCACTTACCCTCAGAGTAGCAGCCCTTACCTGGGTTAAAGCGGGCTCAAATAGAACTTGACAATCGGCCATTTGTCGACACAACACTACGTAAACAGAGCGCGGCGAGCTGACAATTCCGCTGGCACTATGTACACCTGCAGGAAACGAGACGGGTGACCACTGTAGGTTACTGTAGGAGGTAGACAGAACAGTGATCAGTGCTCACATAGGTAGACACGCTTAGAAATTAGCTGGGCTATTCCATAGCCTCGACTGCCGCGACGCAACCGCATCGCAGCACTCTTCATTAGTTTTGAAGCGCTCCTTCTCATCTAAACCTTGCTGCACTCCTCTTTTTCTAAATTTGTGCGCAAAAAAATCCTTTAAAAGAATTTATAAACACAGTTGATACCTAATGACAGACTTCCAGAAAAAAAATAAAAAATAACAGGTGAAGGAACGCTGAATAACAGCACAGAACAGAGGGTGAGCTAAAGCGCCCTGCGGCAAGTCAATTGAAATGCGATGCGGTCGCGGCGCGGCAGCCTAAGCCCTCATTTACACTTGCGCCGCACGCGGCGCGGACGACGGTCGCCATAGATATCGATTTTTCGCGCAGCGCGGTCGATATCTATTCAGACAATGGCTCCGCGCTGCGCAGCGGCGCAAGTATAAACAAGGGCTAAGGCACAGAATAGGGTCTGCCTTTCGACTTAAACACTGCGCTAGTCTTTAAGCGACTACACGTTACAGTTACTAGTTGCATTAACACCAAGAATTTGGGGCCCCGGCCACCCGAAGTGGTGTTGAGCAAACGTGGGGTGCAGCAGTGCAGCGGTGCAGCAGTCTCCCCGCATAGAACCGAATTTAGTCCTAAAATTTCAGTTCCGATTTGGTACTTCGTGGGACTATTTCTGCCTTTCAATTGGTCTCGTCTGCTCTATAATCAGCGGCATTTCACAGCCTATTCTCGCTCTTGTCAGGTGATTAATAGAGGCATTTCGGTGCTAGTCGCTTTTGTGGCCTACATGTGGGCGGAGTCGCGCGGACCAATCACAAGCAGCCACAGCATCGAGGCCGAACATGCACCACCCAGGCAGAGTGCTTGTGTGGACAATCGACAACTCGTTCAGCGGCTCGTCCATAAGATGCTGTCTGATTGGTCTGATGCACGCTCCGCCTCCACATGTAGGCCACTTTAACGACTAGCACTATTTTCAGAGGTTGTTAGACTTTTTTCTTCGTTGATCTACTGATTCCTGTTTAAGTGGACGAATTACTAATGTACTACTCATCTACCCACCACATTCGAGTGAATTCCGCGTCAAGGCGTACGAGAATGTCTACATTTTCCTCGGAATCGGCGTCTTCATCTTCATCACAAACTTCATACAGGTAATTTACAACAAGTAATTTTATTACTATTATTATTATTATTTAAGTGACGTAGTTATTGGGGCTTGTTTGTAACAATGTTGGTTACAACCTGGAAATTTTGCCTGGGCGTGTGCAGAAGCATGCCCAGCCAATCACAAGCTTTCGTCTGGCGTCTGACTGGCCGCGCTTACGCGGTGAATGAACGCATGCGGCTGGTTGGTTGGAGCCACGCTAGTGCCCGCCAAACCACACCCAGGGCTATTTCCCCACTAGTATCAAAACCACATATTCTCTTAAGAAAACCTTAACAGGTTCTTTACATGGATTTTTGGTCTCGAAGCAAAAATACCCTCACAGATTTGCATTCATTCTCGAGTGGTGGAGTGGCGAATGACTACAGCTGCCAATCAATAGCCTTTAAAATCAATTCGATCAATAATCGTTCGTTGCCTGTCCAACCTGCTAGAAAGACCACGGCCGAGGCTTTTTGGTAGTTGTCGTTAATGTGGTCTGCATGAGGAAACGGGGATGCGCCAGCCAATTAAGATCAGACATAGGAGCACTAGCTGAGCTACTTAAAGGTGACTTTTCAGCAACTAATGGATTGGAGCGTTTATTCGTAACACTATTGGATGCTAACGGGGACGTCTGCCCGGGCGTTCTCAGAGGCTGGTCTAGCCAATCACAAGCCTTCGATCGGCATCCGGCAGGCCGTGCTTGCACGCTACACGATTTCTGTTGGCTAGTGCCACCTTATTACTCCTCCCCCCCCCTCAACGTACCCAGGAAGATTCCGCCGCTAGAAACCAACTTTACTTTCTTAGAAACATCTGTGCAGAATTTTTTATTGTTTTTTAAATAATTTCACTGCAAAACTGTATAGAATTTACACTTCACGGCGCAAAACTACGGTGCAGCTGTCAATCAATAGCCTCGAAAATCAATTTGATCAATAATCGCGCGTTTACTGTACTCTCTGTAGGGAGATCTCGGACAGGGCTTTTTTGGTAGTTGTCGTTAATGTGGCTTGCACGGAAAGGAACGGAACAAGGAACGGGGATGCGCCAGTCAATCATAATCAGTAAGAGTTCCAACTGAGCAACATTACAGGCAACTTTTAGGCAAGTAATGGAGTAACGATTCGCAGCAATATTGGGTACTAGCGGGAAATTCGGACTGGGCGTGTCTACAGGCGGACCTAGCCAATCACATGCTTCCATATGTCATCCGGCTGGCCGCAACTGAGCGGCGGACGCATGTGACAGGATGGCACCATCTTAGTTCCCGTCCCCTGTGCTCATCTGGGCACACTTTTCCCACACTCCACGGCGCAAGACTACACTTCAGAAGCCAATCAATAGCCTTGGAAATCAATTTAATCAATCATCCTGTGTTTACTATCCTCCTTGGTAAAGAGACCTTCATCGAAGCTTTTTTAGTAGTTGTCGTTAATCTGGTCCGCATGGAGAGACTGAAACGCGCTAGGCCACTCACAGTCACAGCACCAAGAGATCGAACACGCACCAGCCAATCAGAGCACAGAACCCTGCTCAGTGGTAGCCCATTCGCTGTGCCTGACTGGTTCTATGCGTTTCTCCTCCCCATGCAGGCCATAGTTGCGACCAGTACCCTTTTTATTAAAAAAAATCCCTCAATTTCAGTACATGTGCTTCCACAGCTGCTGTACTCGAATCATCGCCAAGATGCGCCACGAATACGTGCGAGCTATACTTCGACAGAACGCCGGCTGGTTCGACAAGAACCACTCCGGAGCGCTCACCACCAAACTCAACGAGTAAGCGGCCACCTGCGCATTGATTGATTGATCGATTGGAGCACGACAACTAACCAGTCGATAATTGCAGCAACATGGAGCGAATTCGCGAGGGGATCGGAGATAAGCTCGGTCTGTTGCTGCGTGGTTGCGCGATGTTCATCGCCGCGGTGATCATCTCCTTCATCTACGAGTGGCGTCTGGCGCTGATGATGCTCGGGGTTGCGCCAAGCACATGCATCATCATGTCATTGATGGCTAGGGTTAGTCTTCATTCGGGAGTAGGTTAGAAGCGCGTGATTCATCGACGTGCTTCAGAAGATGACGTCGACGACTATGAGCGAGCTGGCCGGCGTTGGAAAGGCCGGATCGATCGCTGAAGAGTCGCTGATGGGCGTGAGAACCGTGCAGGCCTTCAACGGACAGCAGGAAATGGTCGATCGGTGAGTTCCAGCTGTCTGTGAAGCACGTCTACTTCCGAACGTCTTTGACAACCAAGAATATGGCCATCTTTCGCTTGGAATTCTAGGGTTCCTTAGGCCTCGTTTATACTTCGACGCCGAGCGACGCGATGCCACATTTGGTAGCCATATTGATTGAGCGATGCGATCGATCAATCATGCCGTCGCGTCTCTCGGCGTCGGAAGTGTAAACGGGGCCTTAGACACATCTGGTTAGCCATCTTTTTCATAAGGGAGGCATTCCACCCCAAGGCCTTAGGATAATCCAAAAATTGCCCTAAACTGCTGCCCTCATCTCCGGCTCCTCAAATCTCAAAGAACTGCCTAATCCTTTCCAGATACTCTGTCGAGTTGGCGCGTGGAAAAGCGTACGCCGTCTGGAAGGGCTTCTGGAGCGGCCTCCTTGGTGGATTCTTCTTCTTCGTGCTGTTCTCCTTCATGGGATGTGGAATACTGTAAGTCATCTACTCCTTCATGCTTTATTGGCTGAGATACGGAAACTGTAAGCGACTCGAAAAGCTACAGACGCCATGTGGCGTCTGTGTCACGTGTCACGTCAGTCTAGGTGGCAGTGGCCAACTCTGCAATTTTTTTTGTTACAACCGTTTTCAAAGCGATTTTTTCGTACGCCAGCTACAATAGACCCAAATCTGAAGCCCCACTCAACCTTGCACGCGCGCGGTCGCGGCGCGGCAAGCCTATCGATTTTTATAATGGACTTGCATCTAGGTCTAACCCGTTACTTCGAGCTGTGAATGCTCTAAATAAGTCTAGAAAACAGCGGTTTCTCAGGATACCCAAACCTTGAAAAAATTGAGGGAAAACACTAGTCGTCAATGTGGCCTACGTAAGAGAGACTCACCAGACCAGTCAGGCCAAATCGTACAAAATAGCTACCTAGTCGCGTGTGTTCGACCATCTAGCGTCATAATTGGCTAACGCTAGTTCTAACGTTGCATCAATTAGCAATGATTGGCTGGCTTCAGATGTAGGCCACATTCTCAACTAGTGCCGAGAATTGGCTGTCATTAGCTAGCTTCAAAAAAAAACTCTAAAAAATGAAAAGGTACTAGTCGCTAATGTGGCCTACGCCAGGAGGGGGACACACTAGACCAATCAAGCCGCAGTAAAGGGTAGCCAAACAAGGGGTGTCTTCGAACGTCTGAAGTCGTGATTGGCTAAGGCGATTTCGACCGGTGCACCTTTTGGCTGCGATTGGCTGGCCTCGGATGTAGGCTACATTCACGACTAGTGCCAACAATTGGCTGCGATTGGCTAATCTTAGAAAAACCTCTAAAATATCAAAAAGGTACTAGTAGTTGATGTGGCCTACGCTGTAAGACTCATCAGACCAATCAAGCTGCATCGAAGGGGTGTGTTCGAACGATTCGCACCATGACTGGCTCGACCACCGATATGGTTGGCTGCGATTGGCTAGTCACATACGTAGGCCACATTTACGACTACACCAACATTTGGCTGTGATTGGCTAACCTCAGAAAAACCTCTAAAAAATCAAAAAGGTACTAGTCGTTAATATGGCCTACGTCGGGAAGGAGACACATGAGACCGATCAGGCCGCATCACAGGGATGTGCCACCCAAGGGGTGTGTTCGAACGTATGGCGTCATGATTGGCCAACGCGGTTCTACCGTAAACCGATTAGCTGTGACTGGCTGGGTTCAGATGCAGGCCACATTCACGACTAGTGCCAAATATTGGCTGTAATTGGATCGCTTCGTTTTTAAACCATATTCATAATTAGCAAAAAATCAAAAAAGTATAAAGTCTAAAAATTACGAATTTTCACGAGAATAGCGGCAAAAAATAGATAAACTCCATCCCGAGTGGGTTCATACTCGAGATGAACATTCTTAAGCCTTAACTATTCATTGCAGTGTTACCGCTGTGTACATCTAGACTGTCCCCTAAGTGCCTACGCCTCCCTTAAAGCCTAGTTCTTCCAGCTACGGCGGCTACCTGCTCAAGGTGGGCATCATCACGACGCCGGGCGACGTGTTCATCGTCGTGATGTCGATGCTGCTCGGTGCCTACTTCCTCGGACTTATCTCACCGCATCTGATGGTGCTGCTGAATGCCAGAGTCGCCGCGGCCACCATCTACCAGACCATAGACCGGGTAAGCAAGTCCAGAAGGTCGAAAGACTCCTTCAGACAGCCATCGTCCTCTTCCAGGTGCCAAAGATCGACGTCTACTCCAAATTGGGTCGGAGCCTGGACAACGTTAGTGGACGTGTGGTGTTCGACAACGTGCACTTCAGATACCCCAGCAGGAAGGACGTGAAGGTTCGTGGGTGGCAGTAGTACATGGGGTGTACGGTGGCAGATCCCTCCAGCTGACTCTCCTCCAGGTCCTGAATGCCATGAGTCTGGTGATCGAACCCGGCCAGACGGTGGCCCTCGTCGGTCATTCCGGATGCGGAAAGTCGACGTCAGTCGGTCTACTCACTCGCCTCTATGAGGCCGAAGCTGGACGAGTCACCTTGGATGGTTGTGACGTGCGCGAGCTGAACATCGAGTGGTTGCGGAACACCATCGGGATAGTGCAGCAGGTGAGCTTCAAGGTGTTTTGGACGCCATGTGGCGTCACTAGTTCTGAACGGTACTTTGGGAATTCCAGAATAATTCAAAAACAAAGGGACTTGATATAGCCAATAGATGCCCAGCTTCATTTCAGGAGCCGTGTCTCTTCAACGACACCGTTGCTGGCAATCTTCAGATGGGCGATCCACAACTCTCAGTGGAGCAGATGGTCTACGTGTGCAAGATGGCGAACGCTCATGATTTCATCATGAAGCTTCCGATGGTAGGGAACCGTGTTTCTCAACGAAAGGCGGTACTAGTCGTTTCAACATAATATATAAGTTGATCGTCTCATGGGATGCGCCACGCATCCGACTCTTAGTCAATGTCGTAGAGACAATTATGAGATTCTTTAGGTCTCAAATTTAGATGATAGCCTGTGCTATGGTTTTGAAGTCTACAACAAAAACGTAACATAGCTAACTATGGAAAGATGCCCTTTTCTGCGTATTAGAGATTCAAGTTCCTGATTGTAATAATTGTACCGCTGAAGAAGCCCCAGGGAGCAGAAGTTCAGGGCCTTCTTGCCTCCAAAAAGAAAGAATTCCTCTTGCAAACACTAGCCTTATTATAAACCTTATCACTACAAGAGATAAGATCGCGTAAATGACCCTACTTCTCACGATCACGACTTCTAGGCCTATGACACTTACATTGGCGACGGTGGAGTGCAACTCTCCGGTGGCCAGAAGCAGCGTATCGCCATTGCGAGGACGTTGGCACGTGATCCCAAGGTGGCTGCTCCATAGCGTCCTCGCTTCTCGAACTCCTCTACAATTCCCAATGTTTAGGTGCTACTGCTGGACGAAGCTACAAGTGCTCTTGACGCTCAAAGCGAGAGCATTGTCCAGGTGAGGAGCTTGAACTCATTGGAATTTCATCTCAGCGCAACGTAAACACCCTATGACGATTTCTACCAGGATTATAATACTTTACAATCCCATTTATAAGTTTTTAAAGAGATACATATGTTGTGAACTCAGTGCGATAGCTTGAGAACAACATATATCGATTAGGCGTCGTGGACGATCAATATCGGCGGCTTTTTTCTTCAGCGTTCCCCTTGATGTTTGCAGTATGAACAGCTATTTATAAACATTCATTGGCTCGGAATCGGAGTTTAACCCATGTTTATTCTTCTGAGGAGAACTGGTTCCGCTGTCTCATCGATTAGCACGCGACTGCCGCGCGGACTCCTCTGCGTCTCGGAGAGATTCAGCTCTAAACAAGCTCTGGCCTCTCAGTTATATATCCATATGGTTTACAGATTCTTTAAAATATGGCCTAGACAATGTTTATACTTAAGTCGCCCAGTAGCATTGCGTCGTGAGAACAATCGATATCGATCAGCACGCGCTAATGATTAATATCGACGGTGGAGAGGGAGGGACGTTCAGATAACACGAGGAAGAGCGCAACACCTAAGAAATCCTGCCCTGAATAAACAGCAGTTCATCACGGAGTCACATCTCCCACTCTTGCCTATACTTCTGAAGATATTCTGTTAAAAATGGTTAAGGTAGATGTTGACCAATAATTTTTACGGGATGCGTGATGCACTTCAAGAGTTTGAAAGTGTTATCGGCTTGAGAAAACGAGATGTTGTAGCCTATTCAGCAATTAACCAATTGCAAAGGAGACATGTTTATGGTTAGTTGGCCTGGGCGGGACCTGAACTCCTAATCGATTGGGAATGCAAGCGAAAGTCGACGCCAAGCAATCTATGGAGCTATAAAATTGGCTTTTCTATGAACGGGCAGGCAGATTTCGTGTCATTGAGTTCTTAAAGCTGTCACCTCTACCTAATCGCTGTA
This sequence comes from Heligmosomoides polygyrus polygyrus, assembly GCA_947396885.1. Lineage (NCBI taxonomy): Eukaryota > Metazoa > Nematoda > Chromadorea > Rhabditida > Heligmosomidae > Heligmosomoides > Heligmosomoides polygyrus. The sequence continues at coordinate 105,377,854 of OX377202.1, forward strand.
CATTCTATCGATTAGTACGCGCCTGATGCGCGAGATCCTTTACGTCGCTGCGCGATTGAAGTTTGAACGGAAGTGTGTGCCCTTAACATCGTGGATTTGTCGTGGCCAGGCAGTTTACGCTACGCTACGGAAAACAAACGAAAAAGTCCCACAATTCTAGTCCGCACTGAACAATGCCTCCCGCGGTCGCTCTACAATCGTGATCGCCCATCGTCTGTCGACCATCAGAGATGCCGACAAGATCGTCTACTTCGAGAAGGGACAGATCGCCGAGCAGGGCACGCACGAGCAGCTTGTGGCTCTTCGTGGGAGGTAGGAGCGCTCCAGATGCTACCTTTCACGATCTTCGTGCTAAAGCGATTCTTTAAGATATTACGACTTGGTGAAAGCTCAGCAGTTCGTGCCCGAAGCCGAAGAAGTCGAGGAGGAAGAAATCGATTTGGAGTGAGTTCTCGTCGGCATGGCCAGAATTTTCGAGAGAAACGGGGTGTTTTTCAGCGAGCACGACTCACAGACCGGATTCCAAGCGTCTCGACGCTCCACGCTGACCGACTCCAAGAGGTGGGGAGGATCCTCTCCCTCCCTAGGGTGTTTCCTTGTCCTGTACCTAACCTGCGGTCCATTCCAGGTCCGGCTACGACGAGTTCGTCCGCGGCCAGTCGCTGAACGACTCGTTCGGTGGCCAGACGCACAGCGCTGAAGCCGACGCCGAGGGTGAAGCGCATGCGCTGGAGGTGATGCGGGTGATGGAGGAGGTAAGAGAGGTCGCGCCGCCGGTTTCAGCCCGTTCGCTTCTGATCTCCGCCTCTGCTTCAGGACGGCGTGATCAGTGCCGGCTTCTACGACATCTACAAGAACGCGCAGGGCAACTACCACTGGATGCTGCTCGGTCTGGTGACGGCTATGGCACGAGGTCTGGAGCTGCCGGCGTTGGCGCTGATCTTCGGCTACGTCTTCCAGGCCTTCACATTCATTCCGTGGGGAGCCGAAATGATGCACAGGTACGTACTGGAGATGTTCCTTGGAGACAGAAGGACATCTAGAATGCGTTTAACCGACATCCGTTCTATGGAGGAAGGCTTTGGTCCATGTAGCAAATGTGGACAGCATTGTGAGGTTGGAGCGTCGCCTCAACCAAGCATAACCAATAAGAGCATCACCCGAATACATATCAGCCAATCAAGGTGCTGACCTGACCCTCTCTGAATGGCGCGCCAATTCGATGCAGCCTGATTGGCTAGCGCGTTTCAATCCAACCTTTCGATGCTGCCCACATTAACAACTAGGAACAAGGTTTCTCTACTTGAAAAAAGCAGCAAAAAGTGAATTCAGATGGGAAGTACGCCAGAAGCGATACATTTGAAGGCAACCAACCTATCGGGACGAGAGAAATTTGACAAGAAATCCGACAAAGCATTGAAATGAGAGGAATGAGATGAAAAAAAAAGAATGGATGAAAAAATGACGACGAAAAAGGGAGGAAACATGGCCAACTCGAAGGCGATCGCCACAGCGTTAGTGGCGGCGACGCATCGACGTATCGACCTAGTGGGAGGTCAGATCGTCATTGATCGACAGTGGGTGATCTACGATCTGCACACCCACCAGTCGGCCTTCTCGGCGCAGCCAGCTTCAGAGCTTCGGACTTCTGAAGTCGTCTGGCCATCAAAACGCGAGCCAACGTCCACGCTCACTTCAGTGACGTCCACACCCTATACCCTGCATAAAAAGGATAAACAGGATAAAGGACGGCATTACTCAATCCCTTTGGGATGCGCCACGCATTCTACTTCTACGGGATGTCGTGGAGGCGATTTGAATGCCTATTTGGCCATACAATGACTTTCGGTGGCCAGCCGATGAACAAGTCAGCGCTCTATCCTTCCCAGACAAGTCCGGTACCAATTCACCGACCTCGGAGTGATAGAAGGCTTGGTTGACCTGGGCGAGAAATCCGAACCAGGAACCTGTTATCGGGACAGCCGACAGCCGGCGCCTCCTCCGGCTGCGCTACACGCGCCCCATATCCTGCATACTCGCGCGTAAATTTCGTCCCTGAATCGATTTCAGTTTGGCATGACGCTGTGATCTACAAGACGTTACGTCTTTCGGGCCAGACTTATCCGGAAAGCAGCAAAGACATCAACGGGCACGACTTGTCCATTAAATGGCCACCACATGTCACAAGGCACTCAGACTCTCAAAGCCTACGTCGCTCTCCTTCTATGTGGATGAGCCTTACTCTATATGGGAAGAAATGCTCGTGTGGAAGTGGAATGCGTGGCGCATTCCAAAGGAGAATACGTCACCCACTCCCGAAAACCAACACTTAAACGATCGATATTGCTCATCTTTAACCAGTAGTTATCCGGATTAGCCTAGCTTACAACTCCATATTTGACGATCGATATTGATCTATCGATCGATATCACCTAAGTCTTGTGAGTTGTCTCCATACGTCCCTAATCTCCTTCTGACTCTGGGCAAAAATCGATAAAATTCATCAATAACGGTTTCTTCACCCAGTGTGATGCCTATGGGTCTACCAGCAATCTATATGATTACCACTTCATAAGGTAACCCTGGGTAGAGCTCTAAAAGGCCGATCTATCGATCGGCCATTAATTTTGCGTGGACAGACGGATGGGAAGACATAGTGACAGACGAGCGGACTGGCCATTGTACAAACATCGCTTAGTATTGTAATTTGGGAGCAAAATTCTGCTTCTTTAAAATCAGTCATCGCTCTTGAATACGATATGAAAAAAAACAAAAAATAAATAAAAAATGAAAAGATTTTATATGAAATCATGAGCCATTTATACTACGCGGGGCAGTACTCAATGGTGGGACGAGTCGAAAGAGTTCGGTTCCACTACGAGCTCTAAAAGGCCGATCTATCGATCGGCCATTAATTTTGCGTGGACAGACGGATGGGAAGACATAGTGACAGACGAGCGGACTGGCTATTGTATAAACATCGCTTAGTATTGTAATTTGGGAGCAAAATTCTGCTTCTTTAAAATCAGTCATCGCTCTTGAATACGATATGAAAAAAACAAAAAATAAATAAAAATGAAAAGATTTTATATGAAATCATGAGCCATTTATACTACGCGGGGCAGTACTCAATGGTGGGACGAGTCGAAAGAGTTCGGTTCCACTACGAGGTCGAACATATCCTTCATGATACAAGAATAGGTGAATTCCTATTAACATGTAGAAAAACACCACTTTCTCATTCAATGCTTTTCCTCCTTACTCTTTTTTAGCCGGCTAGTTTCGAAAAAATCGATAATATCGATTGATATTGATTGGTCCTCTAGCCAAGAAATCTGACCAGCCGTAATTATGATCTTGTACCGTGAAAGAGTCAGGTTGATCATTATGCTTATAAGCCATAAACTACTCCATCGGCCATTAATTTTGCGCGGATTCACAAACGGACAAACGAATAAAGGCTATAAGTTGATATTTCAGGCTTTGTATGGCTGTGATCATCTTCAGCTCTGTCGGACTCGGTGTGATGCTCTTCCAACTTCTTAGCGTAAGCTCCTTCGGAACATGAACTTTATTTAGCATTTATTCTATTTAATAATGGCGAAGAATATGCAAAATTTTCAGAGCATATTCTTCGCCATCGTCTCTGAGAACCTGGCGATGCGGTTTCGTGTGGAATCCTTCAAGAACATGCTCTACCAGGTACATGAAGCTTATATGTAATCATGCAGACACAACCATAAATTGCGCAAAAATCGATACTTGTCGCTAATATGGCCTACAATGAGGGGTGGGAACGCCCCTGTCCGTCTCAGCCAATTAGAATACTGATCAAACACGCGTCAGCCAATCAAAGAGGCCATACAATCCTTGGTGGGTAGCGAGCTCTTACCGGTCAATCTTGTCTGCTTGATTCGGCGTTCCTCCGCCTCCCCATGTAGGCCATATTAGCTGCCAGTACCCGAAAATCTTTTAAAGGACGCGTCCTACTTCGACAATCCAGCCCATACACCCGGCAAGCTGATCACTCGCTTGGCCACCGATGCTCCGAACATCAAAGCGGTAAAGGATTGTCTTTTGCGCTTTTGTTGGCAGTCGCATTATTTACGAAGTGATCTACAGGTGATCGATGGCCGAGCCCTTCAAGTCATCTATGCTGTCACCGCAGTAATCGCGTGCGTCGTGATTGGTTTCATTAACTGCTGGCAGGTACGTAAATTCTAGTGGGCGGAGCTGAGGCGCGAGCGGTCGCGGAGCGGCTACAGCCTGCCCCCCCCCCCCAATTTGAATGCCGTTAGAGATCGTAGGGTTCTTTTTTGCAGGTAACCCTACTTGGAATAGGAATGCTGGCTATCTTGGCGGCGACGATGATAGGTCTGGCGAAGACGATCATGGACAAGAACATCGAGCTCATCAAGAACGACGAAGCCGGACGGGTAAGCGACCTCGGAATTCAACCATATGGATCTTAGGCGCTTTGGAAGGTCCAGATGGATGCTCAGAAGACGTCAGTCTCGTTCAGATAGCGATCGAGACGATCGAGAACGTCCGCACGATCCAACTGCTCACCCGAATGTCCGAGTTCTACAGCAAATATGAAGCCGCCAGTAAGCTCCAGAAGCGATCAGAGCTGACTAAAGGTGGGTGGCTCTCGGGAGTTCCCTTGGAAATGGCGCCATAATTCTCCTTTCTTTCTTAGGGATCTTCGAAGGCATCAACTTCACCATCTCGCAGTCGTTCACCTACATCATGATCTGCTTCACCTACGCCGTCGGAATTCATATCATCTACACGGAGCAGAAGACCCAGGACAAGGTCTTCAGGTAGGTCGACTGCTCTCCGGCCGCTTGGAGTGCTTCTGATTCCGATGCCGTTTCAGGACAATCATTGCCATGCTGCTCGGATCGGTGGCGGTGATGAATTCGTCGGCGTATTTTCCGGAATTCGTCAAGGCCCGTACTGCCGCTGGACTTCTCTTCAGTATGATCTACCGGAAGGCGAAAACCGGAGACGCCGACGTCGGCGAAAAACCGGTACGTTCAACGGGTCATTGCATGACAACTATAGGTAGATGAGGCTTGAACTATCAATCGGGTGAACATGAACGAGTGCATGGCGCAATCCTCACATCCTAATACACCCTGGCCCTTGAGGAAAGGACTTCTTTCTAATAGCCTTTTCAAGCCTTTGCGAAGGTGTTTAGAACCCTAAAAACAAATAATTCTAGACGGGAATGGATGGCGCAGCAGGCAGAGTGCTTTACTTCGTAGAGAGCGACTCCATAGTGGTTCGATTCCACAGTGATAACACCTCACCATCCACCTTTAGTGTTCAAAATTTCGGAAAAAAAAGGCTAAAAACTAAAGGCGACAACCACAGATAGATGGGATTTACACTACTAATCCGCTCAACACCGCAACATTCCGGAAACGCTTCTTGAGGAGAAAGGAGCGTTCCGGAATGTGGTTCTTTTCTCTGAAAACGTAGGCCACATTGGCGACTAGTACCCGACCTCTTCTCCCAGCTACAACAATCCCGTTTCAGACGATCCGTGGAAACATTCTGTTCGAAGACGTGAAGTTCAGCTACCCGCAGCGACCTCGTCAGCCGGTCATGCGTGGTCTGCAGTTCAGCGCCCAACGCGGTCAGACGGTGGCGTTGGTCGGACCGTCTGGTTCGGGCAAGTCGACGATCATCTCCATGCTAGAGCGCTTCTACGACGCCTCCGCCGGGCATGTGGTGAGCTTCGAGGCCATTGGAGACCCTCTGGAATGATCATCTGCTCCAGAATCACAACTCACTTGGCCTTTGCAGCGATTCGACGGACTGGACATCAAGACGCTGTCGCTGAACCATCTGCGCACCCAAATGGCGCTCGTCGGACAGGAACCGCGTCTCTTCTCCGGCACCATCAAGGAGAACATCTGCTTCGGTCTCGGAGAGGTCAGTATCCAGCTGCAGACGACGTTAGATACCACAGGAAATCCCCTTTTTCCAGGTCCCGATGGAACAAGTCGACCGGGCGCTGGAGCTCGCCAATGCTAAGCGCTTTCTGGCGAATTTACCTGCCGGCATAGACACAGAGGTAGTGCCTAGAAGGACAACCTCGAGAACATAAGGCAAGAAGCCCATTTTCAGGTCGGTGAGAAGGGCACGCAGCTGTCGGGTGGTCAGAAGCAACGCATCGCCATCGCTAGAGCGCTTGTACGAGATCCGAAGATCCTGCTACTGGATGAGGCCACCAGTGCACTGGATTCGGAGAGCGAACGGGTACGTTTAACGGCTATATTTGGCGCCAAAAAAACGGATATAACAAGCCGTCAGAGAACTAGTCGTTTATGCGGCCTACATGAGTGAGAAAGGGACGCACCACTTTAGACCACATCGCTCTTCTTGGCGGGTCAGTGGGCATGCCGCCAAGAAGATCGTGTATGATCGATTTCCTGATTGGCTGGTGCATGCTCTGTCGCTGCTGCTATTGGCAGGCGCGTTCCCGCCCCTCCGACGTAGGCCACATTAGCGACAAGAACTCCTTCTACTAATGACGCTGAAAATGAAAGGAAAAACGAAACTTCTTGATCATCGAGAACAGCTGATGGAACCAGGCATTCTGTCTATACAAGTCCCTCCATTGGTCCATAAGTCCGTCAGCGCAAAATTAGTGGCCGCTGGGCTGCATGGACTCTACAGAAGCGGCTACGACACGAACAGGGTGATTTCACGGATATTTCGGGAGGACGAACGATCGATCAATAGACATTTTATTATCGATTGACCAGTAGAGGGGCACGGAACACTACTACCTAGCACCTGGGTGGTCCGAGCTTGGAGAGGCTGGTAAGAGAAGTCGAGCTTCGGATGAGACAGCCGCTACCCATGATCATGACCATAAATAATCGCCGTCGCCTACATCCTCGCCTCCTTCTTCCTGCCCTTTTCCTTCTGCTCCTCTTCCTCTTCTCCTCAATCCCTTCGAGACCTCTTTTGACGACGTTCGCGCAGTCAGAGGACTAATATGTAGTGACCTTCTGAAACCCTGGAACTTTACGCAGATGGCATTTCGACCTCGAGAGATATCCATCCTGTTGTTGCCTCGGCTGGATTACGTCGCATTCGCTTAAACCCTGCTAGGAACCCTCCCTTCAGCTGTCATGATGATGTCAAAACGGGACTCGAACTCGCACCCTTCCTATCCGCCCAAGATGCTTTCGCCGTTACGCCACCGAAGCTTTCGATTCTACACATCCTTACTCCAGATGAGCTAATCGGTTTCCTCTGAAGTTTACTCCAGAAGATACAATCTCACAGAGGTCCTCCGGAACTAGTCGGCAATTTAGGCCTACATTGGGATATAGGAACGCTGCACTTAGTCCCTCTGGCAGGACGTCTTTGCAGCTTAGATAACACTGATGCTGAAAATAGCGATGAATCCAACCGTCCCCTTTTCCTCTGACACGGATCTAGGTAAGCGAGGGAACTGCGGGTTTGGAGGGTCGGTGCTCTGATTGGATGATCCGTTTTCGCGTCTCCACGCTGGCCTCATTGCCGACTAGTATCCTAATAGTTCTATCCATCTGAGGATTCCAGTTGAATACCACTCTTGAATATGGGATTTACACTTCAATCGGCGGGCGAGAGCAATCACAAAAATCACCAATATCGATTGTATGCGCCGCCTAATCAATGTAGGTAGCTCTCAAAATGCCTCGGCGGCTGAGTATAATATCTACTTCTTGACGGATCTCCTCGGCTGTCAAGAACCGCACAGAAGAGTGACTATTCATATGGTTGCCTTTAGTGTACCGTAATCAAAACCTCGGCCTAAAGTACCGTAACGAACACCATAGGCTTGAAAGCTATACCTGAACCACGCTGTCACCTACATATAGAGGCCTTAGAAGCTAATTCTACTCCTTCCCCAGCGCAGAGTGTGGCTGCCTTTCCGCAGACGAATTCTTGGTGCTTATACAGGGCGCGTGTAGCGCAGTCGGTGGAGGTGCCGGCTGTCGCGTGCACCCGATACCTGGTTCCTGGTTCGGATTTCCCGCCCAGGCCAACCAAGCCTTCCATCCCTCCGGGGTCGGTGAATTGGTACCAGACGTATCTGGGAAGGATAAAGCGCTGACTTGTTCATCGGCTGGCCATCGGCAGTCATTGTACGGCCAAATACGCATTCAACTCGCCTCCACGACATCGTAGAAGTAGAATGCGTGGCGCATCCCAAAGGGGATTGAATGACGCCGTCCTTTATCCTTTTTTATCCTTTATGCAGGACGATGGGTCACTGCTGATCGATCGATTCTGATTCTGAGAGTCCTAGCTGATAACTGCCGACGAAGTTCCGGTGAGGTGGAATGTAAGGTCCTGTGAAATTCACCGCTAGGTGACAGGGCTTTCGCCTGCTGTTCGCCTACTTGCCTCCGTTAGTCCAACAAGATTTTAAGCAAAATGTCCGCCACAGCCGTGCTCCATCGTCCTACAAAAGCGATTCTCTTCCCGAGCATGGTAAATGCTCTAAAATTTACCTGACGGAGGAAAATGCAGGCTTTTCGGCCGAGTTCTTCCCAGGCCAATTGCCCACCAAGTTGCACGATTCACCAAGTGGAACTAGAATGCGTGGCGCAATCTCAGACGGCTAGTACCACAGACCACTTCAGGCCGTGCAAGAAGCGCTGGACCAGGCTCGCGAAGGCCGTACGTGCATCACGATCGCTCATCGACTGTCGTCGATCCAGAACGCCGACGTGATCGTGTACGTGGAGAACGGCAAGGTGCGCGAGTCCGGCTCGCACTCGCAGCTGATGCAGCGTCGCGGCCGCTACTACCAGCTGATCAAGAAGCAGGACCTGGCCACCTGAACAGCTTGCTGCTCCTCCCGCGGGAAAGTGGCCGCGTTATGTACAATCTTTTCTTATTAGTCCTAGTTGAAAAATCGCTTTATTTTACATCATCTATCATTGTCTGTGGTTACTTTGCATATGTAGTATTTGCTCCGGTGTACCTCATGTTATGGTTGAATCGTTCCAGAACCGTTTCACGGGTATTTCTTGAAGCTCTGATTTGAATAAAACTGTTGATTTCTTTTCACTTTGAGCAAGACAATCGATCCAGACAAACACACAGACAGGCAGAAGTCATAAATTACTATATACAACTGTACAACGGGGAAAGACTTGGACATAGTAAACCTTGGCATCAGCACTCATCTCCAGGCCTTAAACAATTCAGTACAAAGGACAAGGTGTCTGGCGCATTCCTCGGCATGCAGACAGAGGTCTGACTGACAGAGGAGAGCTCACCCGAACTACCCGACGGTCTCCGGGCGACTTAGAAAGCAAGCATTCCTAGCATCTACACAACCCGGCTGTCAAAGGCATCGATTCCAAAGGTGGTTGGTGGAAGAAGTTACTAGTCGATCTTCTTCACGTCTTTGGCGAATAGGGTGTTCCATAGGCATTTTGTGGCAAACCTGAAAGAACGACAATGAAGCAGAGCGTCGTTTCTATGAGATCGCGCCATACACTTCCACTTCCAGCGATATGCACGTTACTGTAGTCTGTAAGAGAACTATTGATGACCAGCAAACATCCTTTAGAAATAAACTGAACACTTTGATAACCGAGTCAGACTTATCTATTAGGTTGTAGCGAATTAAATGGCACTGGCTCGCGCCATTTTTTGGCGCGTCTTTACGCGTTTGGTCAAGAACAAACCGTAACAGGTGACATATCATTTAGAAGCGCAAACTTTACTCTACCGGAGAGTACCAAATTTTCTATGTAAAAGTGGGAAAACTTTAGAGTTTTATTGACTTTTTTGCAGATGGACAAAAGGGTAATCCGAGGCATTTACTTGTATGAATTCAAGCTGGGCACTACAGCTAAGGAGGCGGACGAGAAGATCAACGCCGCATTCGGTCAAGGATGTTCCACAATTCGGACGGCGTATCGTTGGTATCAGAAGCTCCGGAATGGAGATGAGAGCTTGGAAGAACATGAAGGTCGTGGGAGGCATAGCGATGTTGATGAGGACAAGCTGAGAGATGTGGTAGAGGAGGATCCACACAAAGGTACCAGGGAGATAGCGAAGGTTCTTGGCGCCAGCAACAACACAGCTGCCCGGCATCTGAAGGAAATTGGAAAGACCAAAAAGCTGGAAAGATGGGTGCCTCACGAGCTGTCTGAGGAGCAAAGAAACCGACGATATGAGATCTCGTCCGCACTGCTTCTACGGAACGAAACGGACCCATTCCTTGATCGCATCGTAACCTGTGACGAGAAGTGGATAATGTACGACAACAGGCGACGATCGGCACAGTGGGTGGACAGCGATGAGAGCCCCGAGGTTTTTGCGAAGCCGGAATTGCACCAAAAGAAAGTGATGGTGACAGTATGGTGGTGTTCGCTGGGAATTATTCACCACAGCTTCCTCCCTCCCGGTGAATCCATCACGGCAGAGAAGTGCTGCATTGAAATTGAAGAAATGATGTAGAAGTTGAAGGATATCCGGCCGGCGTTGGTAAACCGAAGGCGAGTTCTCCTTCTGCACGACAATGCTCGCCCCCATGTAGCACGAATGACGTTGCAGAAATTGAATGAGCTGAGCATTGAAACTCTACCACATCCTCCGTTTTCTGCCGACCTCTCCCCAACAGACTACCATTTCTTCAAGCATCTTGGCGACTTCTTGGTAGGGAAAATATTCAAATACCAACAGGATGCCGAAAGTGCCTTCGAAGATTTCGTCAATTCCAGAACTTCTGATTTTATGCCACTGGGATAAAAAACCTTGTGCCACGTTGGCAAAGATGTGTAGAATCAGAAGGTTTTTATTTCGATTAATAAACTTGCCTACAAGCCGAGATATTAACTGTTTAAATTCACAGGGGTTCAGTGCCATTTATTTCGTTACAACCTAATAACCTTTGAATGAACATGGTCTTATGAAATCGAATTTACATTTGTTTTCAAAGAAATTCTTTATTACGAATTCATCATTGAAAGACCTTCGAAAAATGTCGACACCTAGCCCCACTTCCTTCATAGGAAACGTCATTGTCGACCTATAATGTACCTCACCGTCCTTGGCGGTCCAGGTTGAGGCCAGTGCACTATTCACTCGGTGCACTTGGCGTCGAGGCCAAAACCATCGCCCGCATTGAGGTTTCCTTACCCAACCATTCGCAGGTAGACCGCTAGGTGCGTGATATTTGACTGCCCTCGTGGGTATCTTTGCATACCGGTGAGGATTTCTTTACCCTTTCCTCGAGTTTGACGACTCCTACCCCTGATTTTGGATGCCACTTATAGCTTTAGTTTAGTTTTCTTTAGATTTACCTATAGTTTTAGCACACGGCAAAGGCTGGAAAACTTGCGTCTTGCAAACGAAGACTGAGTCGGAGTTCATGTTTCAGCTGCCGATCTGTGCGCCCTCAAGAAAAGTATTAATATCGATCGCCTGTGTAGCCTAATCGATATTCGTAGCTTGCATAACGTCGCGTCGACCAGCGACTGGAGTATAAACCCCGCCTAACAGGCATTTTGATCGTCAGCGATCCTTGAATTGGCACTAGGCTGGTCTGTGAAGAATGAACACTAATAATATACGTCGCCCACAACTCAATGCCGCTTTTAAGGCAGAGGCACGGATCCTACTATGGACCACGACCGTTAAGATACTTGTCGTTGATGTGGCCTACATGAGTACGGAGTGGACAGACGCACCAAACGGGCGCACTAAAAGAACGTGTACGGTCGGAGCCCTTATTGATTGGCGCGTTTCTGCCTCATCATGTAGGTCACACTGCCAACTAGTACCGAAGGGCCTACCAAATGGCGTATACTGTAGGAATGAAGCGGAGGCTCGTTATAAAATGCAACTACTGCAGTATGAAGGTTCGTTTCAACTAAGCGAAGGCCAGGACAAACCTCGGGAAGATGGCTATCACGAGGGTGATCGCCGTGGCCAGCCAGAAGTCCAGCGACATCATCGCGTTGTTGAACACCAGCACCGGCGCGTCGGGAAGCCATGCTGAAACCGATGCGCTTGGTAGCTTCAAGCCCCTAGATGGTAATGGGTAAGGTAACCTAACAGAACTAACTGGTCTGAACGAAAAGTCCGTAGAGAATGAAGTAGCCGAAGTGGACGATGACGAAGAAGATGAACACCACCGCCACGGGAATCGTCTGAAGAACTCAAGGGATCGGAGGAGGGAAGGAGAGCGGTCCCGTCAGCTTCTTACCCAGTTCCGAACTTCAAGCGCCAGATGCACAGCGTTGGTGAACATCATGCCGGTCACAACGTAGAAGCCAAACAGCCAGAGTCCACAGTCGTCGTCGTCGAACGTCTGGAAGCAGCGACAAGCGTTAAAGCACTGGTCGTTAATATGGCCTTCATGGGAGGGATCGAACGCGCCAGGCCAGTCTGGCCGCACTGGACACCCAGAAGAGCGCGAACACGATCCGAGTGATTGCCCTGATTGGCTGGCGCGTTCGCGACCCCACATGTAGGCCACATTGACGACTAGTACCGAACAGCCTACCAAGTAGGTGACGAAATAGACGACGGCCGCCTGCCAGATGCCGTCGATGGTATTGAGGGCGAACAGCTGATAGGTGTACTTCGTCCCTTTCCTACCCGACGAGTAGAGGCCGGGATTCATGAGCAGCTCCTCGGCCGGCATGTCCTGGTCCACCACGCCGACGACAATCGGCTGAAGGCTGAAAAGCACTGATTGGGCCTTGGGCCCTGAGTTCTGCACAGCTTCTGTTACCTCGAGAAGACGATGGGGTACAGTATGGTGTATACCGGATCCACCTCGAGTGCGGCGCTCCAGCCGTTGAAGAATTGGAAGAACAGCAGGATGAAGACGTTATTCTGAAGTCATTTCCCCTACATAGCGGCTTCATTGGGCCAAAAAGGCACACCTACTGTGTTTTTGTAGAGGAAATACAGAAAGGTGAGAGCGAGGCGGTCATAGCTCCAGTGGCCGTGCACCAGCAGAAGGCGTCGAAGAAATCGAAATCGAGCGATTCCGAAGTCACACGCCATTGCCGCCTGTAAACTACTAATTTAGACCATACGAAGCAGCTCTATGCGACAAAATACGCAAAAAATGAGAAAATTCGGTTCTAGTCGTCAATACGGCCTACATTGGGAGGTGGGGAGGAGTGCACGATATGTTAAGGAGTTAGTCCGTCCGTCAATCCCGTCTTTGCGTCCACGCAAAATTAATGGCCACTGGGCGAGTTCCGCAGCACGGCGCAGGAGGCGCATCGAAAAATCAATATCGATCAATTATGCTGGATAGTAAAAAGAGATTCAGTAAGCGGGCAATTTGATCGATTAGTGGATATCGATCGCAAAAATATGCAACAAAGAAAATTCGGTTCTAGTCGTCAATGCGGCCTACATGGGGACGTGGAGTGGAATGCACGATATGTTAAGGAGTTAATCCGTTCGTGCGTCCGTCTCTGCGCCCACGCAAAATTAATGGCCGCTGGGCGAATTCCGCAGTACGGCGCAGGGGGAGCATCGAAAAATCAATATCGATCAATTATGCTGGATGGTAAAAAGACATTCAGTAAGCGGGCAATTTGATCGATTAGTGGATATCGATCGCAAAATTATGCAACAAAGAAAATTCGGTTCTAGTCGTCAATGCGGCCTACGATGCCTAGGAAGATGGGGAGGAATGCACGATATGTTAAGGAGTTAATCCGTCCGTTAACCCCGTCTTTGCGTCCACACAAAATTAATGGCCGCTGGGCGAGTTCCGCAGCACGGCTCAGGAGGAGCATCGAAAAATCAATATCGATCAATTATGCTGGATAGTAAAAAGACATTCTGTAAGCAGAAAATTTGACCCGATTAAGGGATATCGATTGCTATTTTCTCCACCTTTTCATAAATGTCAAAAATGTGCGTTTTTCCTACAGCCTTATCGGACCCATCGGGGTTCAAATCGATTAGTATCGATCCAAGTGATAACGGTGCCACACGACAGGCTTCAAACGATACCGGTCAATGCTATCGATTTTGCCAAGCGTTGGCTGTCTGAGGAACGACAGGCCCAACGCATGGTGAGTGAAACCGATCGATATCGATCAATAATATTGATCTATGGCTGCGGCTAATAGCGTGAGTTGTAGATGATGCGCATACAAGGGTAATTTGTGTTTTTTTCATTTTCATCGGCCGAATTTTCAATCTTCATTTTCTTTTTCTTTTTCTTTTTATTTATTTTTTCTATCTGTTGTTTTGATTTTGAGCCTTATGTTCTGGCAAAATAGTCTACAAATGGCACCACCACTACGCAAAGAGACATCCCATATTGATTCCCTCAAATGAACGCTATCAACGTCCTTCTTCATTCCTGACGCGTGCCAAAGTAGCCCAGTGAGCGCGTAGTCTTCCTTTAAGGGACATGAAAGGCCTCATGTACGCGGCTTGTTCACGGTAGATTTCCATGAAAAATCTTCAAAAACAACAGGCAACCAAAATCGACTATCAACCGCTCGATATCGATCAATAATATTGATCTATGGCTGCGGCTAATAATGTGAGCTGTAGAGAGGTAATATATGTTTCTTTCATTTTCGTCGGCCTAATTTTCAATTTTTACTTTCTTTTTTCTTTTCTTCTTATTTTATGTTGAATTATTATTGTTATCAATCTTTTTTCTTTCTATTGTTTTGATTTTGAGTTTTATGTTCTGTCAAAACAATACTGTCCATGCAACCCATATTCATTCCTTTGAATGAGCGCCACCAATGTCCGCGTTTATTCCTGCCTTGTGCCAAAGTAGCCCAGTGGGCTTCCTTTGCGCTCTAGTTTATTTTTTTTGTGCCGCTGCGGGGCGCGGCACCAAAACCGGAATAGATATTGATCGGGAGTCGCGAGAAATCGATATCTATGGCAATCGTGGTGCCGCGCAGTATGGCGGCGCACGTATAAACTAAGGCTAAGAGACACGAGAGCCCTCATATACGGCTCAGTAGGCCACCAAAATCTACGATCAACCGATCGATACCGATCGATTGCTATCATCTCCAGCCCGCTGACTCTTCAGTGAACCAGAGTGGAAGACTTCTTACCTGCATTCCCTCTTTGCCGGCGATTCCTATCCCAACGTGGGCTGCCTGAATCATCGGCACATCATTGGCGCCATCTCCAACCGCCAGCACTCTTCCCTATAACAATGAGAGAAAGGAATAAAGGTCGAATTAATCGATAAATCGATGAAGGGTACGCCACACATTCCACCCTCGTCGCGTCGTCCGGCGTCGGAGTATAAACGGGATAAATAGTCTCACGGAGGAGTTGCTCGCGTAAAAGAACTTGAATAGACAGACCGGAAGGAACGTAATGTCCCACCCTTTTAAGACGGATTCGGCAAGTATTCCGAAACTGTACGGAGCAAAATTTTCGGTTATTCTTGTGTTACATGGATAATTCAGTTCTAGTCGTTAATATGGGCAGCATCAATGGCGGGAACGCCTCAACCAATCGGCGCCGACAGAGCAATCCAAACAGCAATCGCACAACCTTCTCCCGACTGTCATGCCCTTCGATGCCCCTGAATGGCTGGCCTCCCATGCTGCCCACATTAACGACAATTAACAGCTGGAAATTCTCACGCCCATCAGGAGATGCGGAAAGGTTCTTCGGGAATCAAGGCAGACCACAAATGAGCCTCGACGCCCATTGAAAGGCAATTGAATTCCCACCTTCAGATGCCTCTTCACGCACTTCACGATCTCTGCCTTCTCCGAGGGTGTCATTCGATAGCACAGCACCGCTTTCGCCCTTGAAAACAAAGGAACGTCAGTGGTACAGAGGGTCGAATTCAGAAGCAACTCACTTCTTCAGCACAGCCAGTAGCAGTTCATCGCCAAGCTTGGCCAGTACGGTGGCTTCCGGGGAGAGTATCAGGTTGTATCTGAAACCTGCAGGGTCAGCGACACAACTGAATGTCAGCCACCAGACTGAGTGCCAAACTGACCCATCTCCCTTGATGGAGAACAGATCGTCTCTCCTTTCCACCTTCCGGGTCTCGCGATGCGGTGCGAAGAGACCGCACGAGCGCGCGATGTTCTCGGCCGTCTCCAGCTTGTCGCCGGTCAGAACCCAGACCTGAAATGGCCATCTGGAGCTGCTCTCGAGGGCAAGCTGAAGCTCTGAAGAACTCACCTGGATACCAGCGTCACGTAACGAGACTATCGTCTCTTCCACGCCGTCCTGAAGCATCGGGCTGTGGGAAACTTCTATGACAACGTGGAGGACTAGCACCCACCTGCAGTCGATCTTCAATCCCGGTCACCCCAAGCAGTTCAAGGTCCTTCTCGAGTTCGTCTGCTTTTTGAGAGAGTAGTTGGTCCCTGTCGTTCGTTGAGATGCTCATCACCTGAAGACAGGGGCACTTAGGCCGTAGATTAACCCTTCTATACCGTTCTCACGTCGAATTGGACACTTTTCCAGGCTAGCCTGAGCCTCTTGAAATCAAGGCGAACTCCTCCAAATCGAAATGGGCTTCTTCTACATTAAACTAGAGACTCTCCAGAAACTTAGAACAGTTTTTTGTTCAAAAAATTTTTGTGTAACATTCTTTAAGTTTCAGTTCACCTCCCAATTGTTGGGAGGTGAACTGAAACTGAGATGTTTTCCATCTTTTGAGGAAAAACAATGGGTTAAAGCGCTTGTTTTAAAGAGCACGAAAGGTCCACTTTCAGTCCCAAAAAGGAGATTGCGCCATGCCCTCGTCCATGACGCCGCGATTCTTAGAATTTTTTTAGTTCAGCTGTCCAAATGAGTGTAGTAATTTTGCAAAATTTTAATTCTTTTTAAGAAAAAAGTGAATGAAACTTTGTTTCAAAGCGCAAAAGAATCAACAATCATCTAAACTAAAAGACAAGATCGCGCCATGCACTTAAAAAGCTTGTCCCGATTTTCCTTCATTGATAGTGTAAATGCTGGTTACATGAACCACCGAGGGAGGATTTGTGTGTACTTTCCAATTGTTTTTGTTGTATTGTTGACAATAGCAAAACTCCATGCAGTCAAAAGTTCTGCCACCAATCGAATAAAAATCGCGACATCTTAAACGAGAGCATGGCGCAATCTCATATCTTGACCTCGAAAATTGGCCGCTTTTCTCCTCTTCAAAACAAGCCTTAAACCATTATTTTTCCCAGAAAAATTAAAAAATTTCAAACAACGTGTTCATCTATTCAATAAGTAAACACACTGTTTAAAATTCTATAAAAAAATTTTTTTGAGGAAAAACAATGGTTTAAGGGCTTGTTTTAATGAGCAGAAAGGCGGCCATTTTTCACTCCCAAAAAATGAGATTGCGCCATGCCCTCGTTCAAGGCGCCGCGACTTTTATTCCATTGGTGGCAAAATTTCTGATTGCATGGAATTTCGCACCTGTAAACAATATAACAAAAACATTTAATATATAACAATATAAAATATAAAAATAAAAATAAAAACAATAAAATAAAAATAATAATATAAGTAAATAATATAAATAATAAAATAATAATAAAATAATAATGATAATAATAAAATAATATAATAACAATGATAATAATAAACATTTAATATATAATAATATAAAATATAATAATAAAAATAATAATAAAATTTCAAAAATATAATAAAATAACAAAAACAAAGAATAAAAAACACACATCTTCACTTTGACGGTTCATGTAACTGGCATTTACACTTTCGATCAAGGAAAAATTGCGACGAGCTTTTTAAGTGCACGGCGCGATCTGGTCTTTTAAGGCACTAGACTATTGCTGCTTTTTTGCGCTTTAAAACAAAGTTTAATTCACTTTTTTTCTTTAAAAAAATTTAAATTTTGTAAAATTACTACACTTATTCGGGCAGCTGAACTAAACGAATTCCAAGAATCGCGGCGTCACGGACGAGGGCATGGCGCAATCTCTTTTTGAGACTGACAAATGGCCCCTTTCTGCTCTTTAAAACAAGCATTTAAGCCATTGTTGTTCCTCAAAAAATGAAAATTTTTAAAAAATTCCAACAATTGGGAGGTGAACTGAAACCTGTAGAATCCTTGAACAAAAAAATTATTCTAACGTCTTTAGAAAGTCTCTAGTTAACTATAGAAGAAGCCCATTTAGATTTGAAGAAGTTCGCTTCAATCTAAAAAGTCTTATTTATTTATTTATTCTAAATATTTATTTGAAAAGTGTCCAGTTCGACGTAAAAACGGTATACATTTTGCTGGGATTCTCTTGTCGCTAATGTGGCCTACATGGAGAAGATGACAACGCGCCAACAAAGAGCACTGGCCGAGCATGCAGCATGCGTGCGCAGGCCACATTTGCGACCAGTACGCTTTGCGGTGTGTCCCAAAGACGTGGAAGAACACGGATTCCGCAGGAAATTCTCCTACAAAGTGGTAGCTCTCCAGGAATTCGTCCCACTGCTCCTGATGGAGCAGTCGCATGCCGAACGCCAGCGTCCTCAGCCCTTGACAGGAGTATTCTTCGAGCCGTTCTTTCAGCGTAGCGCAATGAACGGCTTCTGCTTCAGTTGGAGGCCGCAACCTGAATCCTCAGAAAACTTGAAGACGAAGGTGCCTAGGTGATAGAATCCACGGCAAGCCTTTGTAAGGAAGAAGAATTCAAGACATCAGAAGACCCCACGGCAGGTCGTACCTCGGTAGGATGGCCGAATCGGCTCCCTTGCAGTAGAGAAGCGGCCCGAACGGGGTCGCTAGCACAACGGACATCCGCTTGCGCTCCGAGTGGAACGGCAGCACCTGCAGGACGACGAATCTGAAACCAGAAAGTCTTCAGAAGCGCACCTCAGACCTACGGATTCTGAAGCCGGAACGTTACTTCTGCTTGCTGCCGTCGGGCACACTGATGGTGATGTCCGTGGCCGATTTGTCCTCCAGTTTGAAGCCGTACAGCATCGCACCTGAGCGGTAAAGCGGTATACGCCATGAACTGTACTTTTCCACGGTAGTTGGGAGCTAGGCGAAGACTCACCCATGATGATGGCCAGCTCGTCGGGGCTCTCCGCCTCGTAGGGACAGAAGTCGGTGGTGACTACGGTCTCTCGACGTTTTCGAATCGAATCGTACGGAAGCCTAGAGCAGGAGGGTCCCGGTACTAGTCGCTAATGTGGCCTACATGAGGAGCGAAGGCGTGTCAGATCAACCATGTTCATCCAAAATGCACTTGCCCTCACAGGGAAGAGGGAACGGTCGCTGATTGGTTGATGAGTGTTCGCTAGGCGCTCTGATTTAGTGTGATTGGTTGGCGCGTAGACGCCCCCAATGTGTAGGCCACATTAGCGACTGGTACCCATCACAACTACAAGCGTTCTCTGCCATAGTATTCGACATCTTACTCGCTTTTTAGCCTATAACCCATTCTTCAGAGCGTAATCAGTTGAGTCAACCACTCACTGATTTCAATATTCGATTCTTTATGGGCGGAGCTAGACTACAGTAGGCCATAATTGATTCCTTAGTAGGCTTTCAGAGATTCTTCGAAGCCCCCCGCTCCTGATCCACGGCTCTAGTAGACCAGTGTCCACTCACAGTGTGGTGAATGGCGAGATGATGTTCCTCCTCACGAATTTGGAGAACGACGACACTCGAGAGACCGGCGCAGGCAGCTCCAGCGTGGTGAAGGCACTGTCGAGAGGCGATGGAGTAGTGGGCTGTGTTGAAGGAACTGAAGCAAGCGGTCAGATGGAGACTAGGACCGGTACTGGTCGTTAATTTGGCCTGCAAGGTGGGTCAGAACGCGTCAGCCAATCAGCACGCGGTTAGATTCCACCCTCGAAAGCAAGGGAAGGAAGGCCTCCATCTAAGTCTGTTGTGCTGAAATTGCCTAAGACCCAGAGTTCCTTCCCTTCCACAACTCCGCCTCCTCGTCTACGGACGGTTATATGATTGGCTGGTGCGTTTTTCCATGCCCCATGCAGGACAAATCGCCGACTAGCACCCTAAAATGCTTTGAAGACATGCAAGTCCTCCCATTAAAATTGAGCGAATTCTCATCGAAATCTAATAAACCAAACAGCACTGTACCAGGTGTGATTGGCTCCAGTTCGTACTCTTCAGGAATGCCTACCAGACTGTCTCCAAACGATTCTGGCCTGAAAAATCTGCAATTATTCGCACAAAATTAATCTAAAAATATGGCGAATGATGCACATCGGCCGCCCTTCGAGCCTGAAAAGACAGTACTATTGTACTTTCATGACTCGAAAAAGCTCGAAATTTTTTTTAGCCCAATCGTGGGCTCATGGGAGTTATTTGGAGCGCTGATCACGATCCTAACATCCGTTTTTGAAGTTTCGGATTATTTTTGAAAATTACTGTGCGTTACGGTAGGCATGGGTGACTAAGCCCTAGATAACACTTGCGCCGCTGCGCGGCGCGCACCATTGTCAGAGTAGATATCGATCATGCGGCGCGAAAAATCGATACCTAGGGAGATCGTCGTGCCGCGCCGCGTGACGGCGCAAGTGTAAACTAGGGCTAAGGCTGTCGAGGTCACGATAACCCAAGCCTACCGCATCCCATCGGACTCCACTGTATGTATTACCAAGAAAGGATGTCAGACTCGTGATCAACGCCCAAGATAACCTCCATAGACAAAGGTCGAGCGAAACAAGTGATTATCACGTTAGTCACCCTTATTACCTACCGCAACCTACCGTACTCCAGAGTTCTGCAATCGTGAAAGTACAATAGTGCCTAAGGGGTTGTTCCGTTCATTGATCTATTCACTCGGATCAATAGCACAACTGTTGGTCACGTGAGTTTTGAATGGCAGAAGCTGTCAACGCAGGTCACAAATCGCGAAGTCGATGGTCACAGATCGCGGAGTCTGTCCTGGTCACTAATCGATCGATGGGCGTCCTGACGCCGCGGCCGCGACTGCGCCGCCCACCCACTATGAACACCACTCGTCGCGCCCGTCCGACTGTGCTCCTTCTTTTCTTCTACATGCTCTATCTTTCCTCCAAAGGTCCCCCATACCATGTTCACGTCAAATTGGACACTCTTCTAAGCAAGCTTGATGTAATTGAAATTAAAATGAAAATCCTCAAAATTAGAACGAGCGTCTTACAGATTGAAATAGAGACTGGTGCAGTTCTAGTTGGTAGTGGCCACTCTTTAATGATTTCATAAGAACTCAATTTGTTCAGAATTGCCATAAATTGAACTCATTCATTCTATAGAAAACAACTACATTAAAGAAATCAAAATAAACAGCATGAGAATATAGACAGTTTTCATTTCGAATTGGACACGTCAAATCAAATTGTGGCGCTATGTGACAACGGAGGGGTTGGCAAAATTTGAAAAATATATATGCCTAGGTAGACATTTATGTAGGCAATACAAAACCACTTACCATTTAACCGGAATGGTCCTCCATGTTGCCTGGGAAGGGGGGGGGGGTCGTCCGAGTGACCTAAGTAACCTAAACCTGAGGGTTAGAAATTAACTTAAAAATCATAAATAGCTGTAAATAGAGGAGATAGAGGTACCACTAACCTAGACTCGCGTCTAAAGTGACATGGTAGTGACGAGTTTTCCGGGGCGGGTTGGACGAGTTTTCGCACAGTACGATCGTTGCGGGACCCAAATACTCCAATCAATCATCAAGAACCCAACGAGCGAGCGTAAGCTTCTGTACTCAGCACGAATCTATGGAAGTTGAATTGAAAAGGAGACGAATGCTAGGAATGAGCAGTAACTACAATAATGGAGCTGGAAGGAATAGAAAACCCTCAATTCCCTAAAAATGTTTGCAAACGTTTGCACTGTTGGGATGGGCATGAGCTTCTGTTTTCGCTCCCACTAGAGAACTGACTATGGCTCACATGTTATATTTGTTTTGGAGAACTGATCCATACACCTGTCCGCATTGTTCATTGATGGTGGAAATTCCATTTAAGCGGAGTTCTGCAGTAGATGTTGAACGATTTTCTTAGTCTGCTATAACGAACTATGCCGCTATGGTAGTTGTGGGGGGGGGTCACGTTATAAAAAGTGTCACTAACACGAACAAAAAGAAATGATGGCAAACCTATAATGAGGAAAACAAACAAACAATGCTATAGCTTTGTCCTATGCTCTTGATTTAAGCAGGGGAAGGGACTCCAGGATGTGGCTGGAGTGACGCACCCGTGTTAAAATTGCCTACATCCTGGAGCTCCTTCCCTCGCCCAATACGGAAGCAGACAAGATCCGGACCTGTAATCGAAAATAAGAGATAAGACTGCATTTACATTGGCTGTATGTAGCTGCTCCACTCCCGCATCCCACGGTATGCTATGGTGACCCCTCTCCTAACTACCAGATACCAATAGTTCTCTATTTTAAAGCAGAAATCTCGATTGCCTGAGGCTGCCCCACAACTCGGTCCCAGCTTACAAGAGCAGCTGAAAATTAAATAGCTTTTCTAAATAACAGTGGATTTGGTCTTTTGCGCTCCGAAGCAACGTTTGAAACCTTTTGCGCTGGCATCACCCACAACGTTGCAGCTGCTAGGAGCACTGCAGTAAAACCTTCTTCGGATTGGAATAAAACATGCTATAATCGTTTATTGATGAAGGTTTTTTTCGTTTCCGTCTGCAAGTCCAAAAACAACAAAGGAACATAAACAAAGGAACTTAAGAACGTCGGAAAATGGTTTTAGCAGAAATGTCCTACCGCTTTTAATCCGCACTTAAAACTGTTATCCTTCTCTTGGTGGAGCCTAAGGACCATAGGTACACTTGGTGTTACCTCCCGAGATGGAAGGTCTTCTATGTGTGTAAACCTTGTAGTGTGTTCCCACCCTTGATCGAGTCACGGAACAGCTCAGCCCGACGAGGCCTCGGTTGGCTGCGACCGCGTGGCAGCCACCAGTCGGTCCCGCGACGATCGCCTGCATACTGTGCGAAAACTCGTCCAACCCGCCCCGGAAAACTCGTCACTACCATGTCGCTTCAGACGCGAGTCTAACCTAGTCTGATATTGGGTATTTCTTCGCTATCAACTGCCACAGCAAGAATAACTTCGGTTCGATTGCATTCGAATTTTAATTTTACGTCATTCCCACTCGGACCCTTTTCTCGGGAAATTGGGCGCGGACGACGACAGTTTGAGCATTCCCTTGTGTTCCATAAAAGGCCCCTTTCAGACAAAAACTGGTCGAATTCCTCCGCGGTCATCCGATCTATTTCTCCCCAGGAACCAAACAGTGTTAGGTCCTTCAGGCTTTCCAGCTTCTCGGCAGCAGACATTTCACCTGGAATCAATCCAGGTTTAAGTTTACGATCACATATTAGCTTAAATTTGCTTCCAGATTTTAGGCAAGGGAAGGGACTCCGGGGTGTAGGCAATGTAAATACGGGTGCGTAACTCGGCCACACCCCGGAGTCCCCTCCCTTGCCCAAATCTGAATCCCCCTCACTCCCATCCCCCTCGGCGCGCCTCCCCCTCCTCCCTCCCTCCCACATCATACACAAGTAAAAAAACTCTAAAAGAACTCTAAACAAAAAAAAACCATAAAAACACCGCGGCCGGGCAACTTCCGCTTGGAATGGTTTTTCGTCGCGCCGTCTCGCGCACTCCACGCCTCCGTTCTCTCTCCTCGTGCAATATCATATTCGCTGCAGGACCCACGTCCGATAGTAGGAGCACGCCCTTTAAAGTTTCCGGTAAAGTGACGTAGGTGAGTGCTTTTTTAAAATTTTCCTTATTGTTTCCGGGAATTATTCCCTTTTAACGAATCACCTAGGATGTGCTGAGTCGCATCCTAGGTGATTCGTTGAATTTTGCCAACCCCTCCGTTGTCACATAGCGCCCAAATTGTACACTCTTCTAAGCTAGCCTAAGACTTTTGAACTCAAAGCAAGCTCTTCCAAATCGAAATGAACTTCTTCTATTATACATTAAGCTAGAAACGCTCCAAGAACGTTAGAATAATTTATTACGTGAGGAAAATTTTGATATAACTTTCTTTGAAGTTTTAGTGTTCACTTACCCAATAAGTTAGCAAGAACACGTTGTTTGAAATTTGATAAAAAATTACTTTTCTGGGGAAAAATAATGGTTTTAGTATTGTTTCAAAGAGCAGGGCGGCGACCATTTTTAGTGCCAAAAAAGAGATTGTGCCATGCCCTCTTCCAAGACGTCGCGATTTTTATTCGATTGATAGCAGAATTTCTGTTCGCATGGAGTTTGACATCTAACGTTTAACTATACGATAAAAACAACTGTAAAGAACACACATATCGTCACTCTGACGCATCATGTAAGTGGCGTTTACACTATCAATCAAATAAAAGTTGCGGCGAACTCTTTAAGTGCACGGCGTGATCCGATATTTGATTGCTTCTTTGCTGCAGTTCAACAAAAATTTTAATTTATTATTCTTTCTCTAAAGGGCAGGTAAACTAAAAAAAATTTCAAAGAAAGTTATTCTAGATTTTCCGTGAACAAAAAAAATTTCTAACCATCTTGTTGAATCTGCAGTTCAGCCTTACTGAAGGTCATTTCGATTTGGAAGAGTTCGCTTTGATTTCAAAAGTCTTAACGCTAGCTAGAAGATTGTCTAATTTGATTCGAAAAGTGTCCAGTTTACTAATGATCAGGACGCGAAGTACATTGTCTTGTCTGTGTCCACGGATCTGATATCGTATTCAAAACGTCGAAAAATCGTTTAAGAGAAACCAGCACTAACTAGGAATGCACCTGAAGACTCAAAAAAGTAACTCAAACTTGGGTAATTAAACCTCTTGGAAACGGTCAGAGTAATCTTTTGTTAAGGAGAATTTTGTACAGTTTTCTTAGTGATGCTTTCAAAATTGAACTTCCACAATAGGTGAGTGAACTACTCACCTCTGAAATTTTACAAAAACTTCGTTTTTCGAGGAAAAATAATGAGTTGAACCTTGTTGCAAGGTGCAAGAGGCCAGGAATCCTTTAGTGTATTAAAAACGCTGAATACTTCTTGGAAATTCGTTGAGTGAGATTTTATTGATTGATATTGATTCTGGTTTAGGTCTTTGTTCTTCACCCTCGCTGATCTCAACTGCATTTCACTTATCACAGCCTTGTCGTGCCCTTCTTGAGGATTCCAATCAGACTGCAGTTTGAGACTAAAAGACCAATTCCTTAGGCCCCGTTTATACTTCCGACGTCGAGCGACGCGACGGCATGTATAGTGGCCAAATTGATCGGTCGCGTCGCTCAATCAATGTGGCCACAACGAGGCGTCGCGTCGTTCGGCGGGGAAGTATAAACGGGCCCTTAGGCTCCTTACCCTAATCACCCTGGAAGCGAATGAATGTGATGAGCATTGAAGTCACCTGGAAGGCGGCTGAGGCGGCTGGCCCTTCAGCTGCTCGATCATCGCCTCGTACTGCTCGGCGGTGATGTCGTAGAACGACGAGTTGCCGATGCTGTAGACGCCGTGCTCGAAGAACCCGACCTGCAAGCTAGTACAGTGGACAGGAGGACAGCTGAGCAGCCACATGGAGGACAGATGACTCACTTCAAGCGCATCCTGATGCGGCACCTTGTTCACCACCACCGAGTTGTTGAGGATCATGTTCAGGAAGAAGTGCCTCATGGTGGGGTTGCTGTGCCACTGGGACTTCACTCGTTCCTGTAGCGCTACAGACGCCACCGGCTTCGACGGATCGCACTCCGTCTGGAAGACGAACACTGAGATCGAGGCAGGGTGTCCTACACTGCCTTCCTTACCTGCTTTTTGTCCGGCCCATAGTCGAAACGATCAAAGGCGCAGTTGCGGAACACCATGATGTTCTCAGTGAGAGTGCCGGTCTTGTCGGACAGCACATGGCTCACCTAGATGAACCGGTACGCCGTATAGGAGCCCTTGGTCGAGAATAGAAAGATGAGGTGAAGCATACCTGACCCAGTTCTTCCGGTATGTTTAGGGACCTGCAGTCAATCTTACGGTCCTGAACATGGCAACGTTATGAAGGAAAAATTGGAACAACCCCTTATTCTAGAGAGCGAAGAGAAACATTTTAAACGCTATCGACTAATCGATATCGATCCTCTGCGCGGCTTAATCAATAATTTCTAATGTTCTAATGTTTGTGTTTAACGCTTGGTATTCAGCGCACTATCTTGTGCTAGAATAAGTAAATAAGCAAATAAATAATTCTCAGCAAGTCATAATGTAGACCATCAAGACAAATAGAGCTTGTTTTCTCTTGGCCGCCCTCTGGTGTAGCGCTATGATGCGAAGCGATCGATATCGATCCTCTCCTCGACATAATCGATAATTTCTAACGCAATAGCCCGCAGCCATTCCCAGCAAGTCAATGTGTAGACCATTGAGCCAATTATGACTTGTTTATACTTCAACCGGCCGCCTGCGTCGCGCGGTGATGTGGAACGATCGATATGGACCCTCTAAGCCCTGGTTTACAGTTGAGCCGCTGCGCGGCGCGGCATCATAGTCGGGATAGATATCGACCGGGCGCCGCGAAAAATCGATACATGCCGTCGCGTCGCTTGGCGTCGGAAGTATAAACAGGCGTTTACTATGCGGTGACGCTGCGGTAGAGCATAAGCCATGTACGGCCAAACACCTTCAAAACGATGTCATATTGAAGTCAAATGCATCGCGTATTAACACAATCTATTTAACCTCGAAACCTTGCGATAGATTGGGGTTGGCCGTCCAATGCTACCATGACATTGCTGACCGAAACAACTCCCTTAATCCCTAAAAGGACGTCCTCCCGATGAAATAAATCTGACAAAAAAGGGAATAAGCTAGGGGTGCTTGGAGCTTAAAAAACGGCCTTAGAAAGATTACGAAGGGTAGGACTCAGGCTACGAACCATGACTATGATGACCAGAAGTCGTTAACGTGGCCTACATGGGAGGGGCGGGATCGCACCAGCCAATCAGAACACCGACGCCACATGCCTGCTCTACGTGGCACGCCCGTTCGCTCTGGATTGGTTCCGCCCTCTCCATGTAGGCCACATTGGCGACAAGTACCAATCTCCCTGTAGTAGCTGGAAAACGCACCGACTCCTCATCGTACAGTTCGACATCCTGACTGAGGAAGAATATCTGCAGGCCTTTGATGATTTCCACGGTGATGTAGAGCGAAATCGGCACAATCACCTAGGCGGACGAGGTGGAACTCCTTGGACTCTCGTATGGGAGCTCATAGAAGATTCTACCAACCTGGTAGCAGATGAGGAACGCGCCGATGTTGTACAGTCCGTCGACGAGTGGCTTCGGAGAATTCCAGGCAATGTATGGATTCTGAAGGCGAAAAAGTCAGCTATACGGAGAATTCTCTGCCCTTTCGCTCCAGAATGTCCTACAATCTGAACGCTGCTGTCGTTTCTCATGAGAGGATGTTCGTTCGACCAGATGCCTGACATCAGCGAGCTGGAGAACACCATCACGGCCAGCAGAATCATGCACACTATAATGAACCTGAAAAGGGCATCTCGAGGAGGGCAAGGGGGACAGCTGGGGTGGCTCACCGGTTAGTCAGCTGTTCGATGCCGGAGATCTTGTGCGGAGCTCGGCCGTTGTTCATCATCACCTTGGTGTCGTGCCCTGGAAAGCGCTGAGCTCTTCACATCCGCCTCCGGCTCAGTTAGACAAGGAGCAAGATAGGCAGAGCAGAGGCTTAGGTAGGCAAGGACGAACACAGGTACACGGCGCAATCCATGCCACCACCTTCAACACCTATTTCGGAATGGCATTGATCAAAACCAGCCAAATGGACAAAGCCAAGAAAACCTACAGCCGATGCTAGTCGTTGACGTAGCCTACATGGCGATAAGGAGCACCACGGCCAATCATAGCGCCGACCAAACACGAGCCAGCCAATCAGGGGCCGACCTCCGGATAACAGCGCCGCTCGATGCAGCCTTGCCGGT
Source organism: Heligmosomoides polygyrus polygyrus (assembly GCA_947396885.1). Classification (NCBI taxonomy): domain Eukaryota; kingdom Metazoa; phylum Nematoda; class Chromadorea; order Rhabditida; family Heligmosomidae; genus Heligmosomoides; species Heligmosomoides polygyrus. Next base: position 105,405,796 of record OX377202.1, read on the forward strand.
ATGTAGGCCACATTATCGACTTGTACCCAACAGCCTCAATCACCTGCATAGAGCACAATTCCCTCGACGAATGTGGTGTTTCGAAGCCGGCTACCCCTGAGCAGCATGTTGTCCTTCACGATCACCTCGAACTGGCCTGAACGCTGATATTTGCTGTCTGAAATCGGGCAAATCCTACCTGGAACTTACCTGGCGCGTACTCGATTCTCGCACGAATTGTGTAAATCGCAGGATCGGGCGGCTCTGAGAAGATCGTGCCAGTGAACATCGGTGGGGTGAAGTTGGAATTTGGCTGAAATTCATGGAAAAATTGAGCTTTAGCACCGAAACGAAGACCGAAGTGAGGGAGGACTATTGAAATGGGACGCTATACAGCCTAGAACTTGTGTGTAAAGGACCGGGGATTCGGAATCGTACCTGCGGACCCGTTTACAGTCTGCGAATTAATCGATTTGAATACAATGCTCCTGAGCGATGCTACGTAGCGTTTTTATTCTGCATTTTTAAACAACAAAAAATCCAATACATTTTATATGTATTTGCTGCGATAAGAACGAACCGAAGAAATAAAAATTTAGGATTATCCTAGTCGGGGGGGGGGGACATAACTAAAAAGTAGGTAACAAAATGAATTGAGACTTTTACCGAGCGGAGAGGATGTGATGGAATCTAAAATAGACCAAAAAACGAACAAACAAACAAAAAACATAAAAAATCGCCGCGGTTTACAACCGTCTCGGCGGGCAAAGAGCAACGGAATGGAGGCATGCCGCATGCTGACCGCCGGCTGCTGACATGTCATAACCAGGATCTAGCATGGTGAGAAGGGAACATGAAGCCGCATGCCGCGTGCTGACCGCCGCCTGACATGTTGTAACCAGGATCTAACATGGTGAGGAGGGCACACAACTTTGCCTGCTTACAACCGCAACAAATGTAATTTTCGTTTTTTGTCCTTTGTGACTTTTCTTGTTTAGTCCCATGTTGTTCTGTAGACGCCGTTCGGTAAGTCTCATGTGGATTTGTTACATATAATACTTTTTATTTATGTGGCCCCCGGACTAGGATAGATCCAAAATTTACTTATTTTTATTTCATTTATTCATGACTTGGATTGAGGGCACACGCGAAAATACAAAATATGTCTATGAAATGATTCAATTCAGTTTCGTTAAGCCTCAATTGGCTGATATCGTGGCTGTAAAACGATGCTTTGTTGGGATCAAAACTCTAGCGCCAGGCGGGACTCGAACCCGCACCTGCTGTTGACCGGGCGGAAATGCTCTGCGCCATTACACCAATCGATCGAACAGCGCTGGTGGTGTAATGGCGTAGAGCATTCCCGCCCGGTCTGCAGGAGGTATGCGTTCGAGTCCCGCCTGGTGCTAGAGTTTTGATCGCAACAAAACAGAGGAGGAGAGCTTACAGCCTCAACATCGGCCAATTGAGGCTTAAAGAAACTGAATTGAATCATTTTATAGGCATATTTTGTATTTTCGCGTGTGCCCTCAATCCAGGCCATGAATAAATAAAACAAAAATAAACAAAATTTTATTTTTTTCGTTTCTACCTTATTCTGGTAGCTTTTTTAAAGAATAGCTTGAGACACCACATGGGTAAAGTGTGTATTTCTAGAGATAAATATTTAGGACAGAAATTGGAAATCAAAAACCGAAGCGAAAAATTAAAAAATAAACAAAAAATAAAGTTGAATTAAAACAAAAATGGATGAAGAATAGAGCGGCACCTTGGAAAAATCGACATACTGACGCGGTACTAATCGCTGCTTCAACGACGTTTCGCCGTCTAAATTGCACGTCTCGATGAAGCATGTGCCGTTCTCATCAGATGACCTGTAAATCTAACGGAATTTCTTCTGGCGGATAAACGTCACCAGAGATGGGCAGTAGAAAACCAGACCCACTAGGGGAGGGGTGATACCAACCTCAAGAACAGAAGATCGGCGGGGATTTCCTGCTCGTTGGAGACGTGCACGAAATCGCCGACCAGAATGTGCTTCCAGAACATTTTCCGAAACATGTGACGGTCTCTGGAACACGGAGACACCTGCTACCAACCGCTGCCCCGTCGAGACAATCGGCCGCCACCCACCTATCCCATACGTGACAGGTCTTCGAGTTGATTTTGTTGTCGAATCGCCAGCGTCTGAAGTCCTCATACCCGTCCTGTAAAGGCTATGTTTCCTCAAAGAAGAGGCAGAGAGCTACATACAGCCCCTGGATCTACCTTGATGAGCGTCGTACAGAGCACGAAGCCAATTGGAATCAGGCCAAGGAACTTCGTATACGCTCCGAACACCGGGCAAAAATTCAACACTGAAACGAAAAAACAGCATAGGATGACCGAAAATTATAACCCAATGAACGGAAGGAGTACCAGCGATGAACAGAAAGTAAAGGTTGGCGTATTTGGTGGTCATCTGGTGGAAAATGTTGTACGGTATGAAGGTGAGCAAGCTGTACTTGGTGGTCGTGATCGAATTGTCGGTGAACTGACGAAAATTGCTCAGATCGTAGCGAGGCTCGTCGAATAGATGATTCGGCTGGATCATGCGCGACCTTAAATCATCGAAGGGTAACGGGAGTAGTAGAAATTATCGACTGACGGACAGATCCCGGTGAAAATCGATACTATCGATCGATATTCACTGGTGGATCGATACCGACTAGTGATTCCTATCCTAGACGGCGGTAAAATCTGCGCTACATCGGTATTATTGACTGATGATCGTTAGAACATCAGCACTGCTTACGGACTCCCACGTTAAACGGACAGATCCTGACGAAAATCGATATTATGGATCGATATTTATTGGAGGATCGATACCGACTAGTGACTCCTATCCAAGACGGCGGTAAAACGTGCGCTACATCGGTAATATCGACTAACGTTCTTAGGAGATCAGCTTTGCTTACGGACCTCCACGTTAAACGGACAGATTCTGACGAAAATCGATATTATGGATCGATATTTATTGGTGGATCGATACCGACTAGTGAATCCTATCCAAGACGGCGGTAAAATCTGCGCTACATCGGTATTATTGACTGATGATCTGTAGAAGATCAGCATTGCTTACGGACCCCCACGTTAAACGGACAGATCCTGACGAAAATCGATATTATGGATCGATATTTATTGGTGGATCGATACCGACTAGTGATTCCTATCCTGGACGGCGGTGAAATCTGCGCTACATCGGTATTATTGACTGATGATCGTTAGAAGATCAGCACTGCTTACGGACCTCCACGTTAAACGGACAGATCCTGACGAAAATCGATATTATGGATCGATATTTATTGGTAGATCGATACCGACTAGTGACAACTATCCTAGACTGTAAAATTTGCGCTATGTCGGTAATACCGACTAACGTTCTTAGCGTTTTTATGTTTCTGATCACTACTTTCTTCGCTAACCCTATGTATTACATTCACACTAGCAGCCGATTAGAATTTCGTCGAACGTCACTCCGGGCAACGGGCATGCATGCAAAAATTGTCACTACAATAAATTTAAAAGTGTCAATTTACAGCCTAATCCATCAAATCTCCATTTTTCATCCGTCTATCCGTGCGTCCGCGCAAAATTGTTGGCAACTGAATGCCGTTCGTCGATGTTTGCTACCGCTGAGCGTTCAGATAGGAATCACGTGAATGTGAAAGTGGTCAATACACGGATTCGCAGCAAGTGATCGCTATTAATACACCGAAAAATATCGATCGATAATATCGATTTTCACCGGAATTTGTCCTTTTAATTTGGGAGCTCATAAGCAGTGCTGATCTATTAACGATCATCAGGCACTGCTTACGGACCTCTACATAAACGGACAGATTTTGGTAAAAATCGATATTATTGATCGATATTTATTAGTGGATTGATAACATGTGGTAACTCTCATATTAGACTGTTGAATCCGCGCAACATCAATATAATCGATTGATATCGGTTAACAGATCGGCACTGCTTACTGATTCCCACGCTGAACGGACAGATCCTGAGGAAGATCGATATTATCGATCGATATTTATTGGTGGATCGATACCGACTAGTGATTCCTATCCTAGACGGCGGTAAAACGTGCGCTATGTCGGTAATACCGACTAACGTTCTTAGGAGATTAGCTTTGCTCATGGACCTCCACGTTAAACGGACAGATCCTGACGAAAATCGATATTATGGATCGATATTTATTGGTGGATCGATACCGACTAGTGATTCCTATCCTAGACGGTAAAAATCTGGGTACGTTGGTATTATTGACTGATGTCCGTTAAAAGATCAGCATTGCTTACAGACCTCCACGTTAAATGGATAGATCCTGAGGAAAATCGATATTATGGATCGATATTTATTGGTAGATCGATAGCCACTACTGAATCCTATCTTAAGCGGTAAAACGTGCGCTACGTCGGTATTACCGACTAGCGTCCGTTAACTGATTAGCATTGTTTACGGACTGTCACATTAAACGTACAAATCCTGGTTAAAATCAATATTTTCGATCCATATTTATTGGTAGATCGATAACGTTTAGAGACTTTCATATCAGACAGTCAAACCCGAGCGACATCAATATCATCGATTGATGCCCGTTAATAGACCGACATTAATGAGTCCCGCGTTGAACGGACAGATCCTGTCGAAAATCGATATTATCGATCGATATTCATTGGTGGATCGATACCGACTAGTGATTCCTATCCAAACACGCAAAACATCAATATCACCGAATGATGTTCGTTAATAGATCGGCACTGCTTACTGATTCGCGCACTCACGAACAAATCGTGGTGGAAATCGATATGATCGATCGTTTTCGTTGGATTAATGGTGTTCACTCGCTGCGAACTCGCGTATTGATCATTTTCAATTCGTGTGATTCCCATCTGAACGGTCAGCGGTCAGCAAACATTGATAAGCAGCATTCAGTTGCCAATAATTTTGTGCGGACGCACGGATAAACGGACGAAAAATCGAGATATGATGCCTTAAGTTGTTGTTCAAATTTGAATTTAGTAACAATTTCTGCACGTATCTCGACAAATCCACCGAACAAAATAATTCTACTCTTAGGACGGATATCTAACGCACATCATATGCGCTCCTCTTGATATCAATGTCCTTGATTCTACGCATAAATACGCTGTGACGCTTATCGAGCGGCCAGTAATTTTGCGCGTGCGCACATACAGACAAACGGACAGACTATTTTACCTACAGTAAACCCGGAGAACATTTCTGCTCCAACGATTTCAGCACTGCAGCATCCGGGCGAAGACATTTAGGTGAAAATTCTCCACGTACCCCTTCTCTCGACTGCTTCGACCGCGAAACACCGTGATCGGATTGTGCAGCGGTGCAGACGGCGGCACCCATTGAGACGACGATCGCTTGTGGGTGTGGCGAGGGGCGATCATTCTGAAACACCTCTCAGGGCATTACTTCTGGCAGTTGGACGGCCTTAAGGCCTTGCTTCAGGCCCTTAGGCCTCGCTTCAGGCTGCAGAAAACCATATGGGGCTGGTTGCGATGAGACATCGAGGAAGCCGGCAGCACCATTTCGGAAACACCCTGTTTGCCTAGATGTGTGTTGGGTAAACATAAACACACACACAGGTTGCGTTGTTACTCACCCTGTGACGGACACGTTTCCAAGGACGAACGTTACATTTTCAAGAGTTTGTGACCAGAATTTACTTGAAAAACTCGCAATGGATCTGAATTCTCGCTCCTTGTGACACAAATTAAACAGATTTTTGAAAGAACCAAAGGGGCTGTTCCTTCAAAAATGAACGGAAGCTGTCTTTACAGGGCGGAAAAGGCGCCAAAAAACGTCTTTTCATCCGCTTTTTGATAGTGCTCTCTAAACTGCGTGCTCTAAAAAAATAAATGCGATATTTGGGATCAGTATCGAATGATCTATCCGATGAAGTGAAAAACGTCCATTAAATGTTTAAAATGCAGAACATAGGTCACCAACGCAACATTTTTGACAGTTACTGGGCGTTTTGCTCTTCATCGGCTAGGTCACTCGATGCTGATCCTAAATATGGATTTATTTTTCAAAGCGCGCATTTTGAAGAGCACTACCAAAAAGCTATGAAGAAGGCATTTTTGCGCGTTTTCCGCCGAAATACCAAAAGATACGGTCCAAAAAAGGCACCAGAACAGGATCTACTAGAGATTCTTCCTCCACATGGTCATTTGACAGAAAAGAGTGGCAGCTACTTGAGGAACACACCGGAATGTGGCAACACCAGCCGAACGAGCACAGTCAGAGGAGCAGCCACAGCAGCCTGAAAAGGCGAGATTATGTTTGGTCTGAATTCAGTTCCGAAGCCGTGACGAATCGATTTCGACGCTGACGCACCTCGACTGATAAGGTGCGTCGCCATCCGCGTCCGTCAGGCTGAAGTCGACACAAACCTTCAGCGCAGAACACGCTGCTGTTGATCTAACAGCTGTCGTCGGGAGCAGCATCGTTGACGAATCTGTTGCCGGGAAAAGCTCTCAAAAGGCGAAGTATACGGTACGCGTAAACGGTATGTATGACGGCATCTATCCGGTACCAGTACGCCCTCAAGTTGTTGGTGGACATTACGGTAATAGGTGTGGAACAGGTCGATGCATGTCAAAGCCCTCTGTATGCGCCACGCATTTCACATCTGCAGACATAAATTCTTGGACTTTCGCACGAGTCAACTCTATGTAGTATCACTGTCCCTCATTCGAGATCTGGCGCTTTAGCAATGCTGATAGTGTGTGTATGTGTGTGTATGTATGTGTATGTGTATGTGTGTTTGTGTGTATGTGAGGATGTGTGTATGTATGTGTATGTGTGTATGTGTATGTGTATGTATATGTGTATGTATGTGTGTATGTGTATGTACGTGTATGTATATGTGTATGTATGTGTGTATGTGTATGTATGTATGTATATGTGCATGTGTGTGTGTGTGTGTGGTGTGTGTGTGTCTGCCGTGAGAGCTTGAGAGAAGGGTGTCCTGACCTTCGAGAAAATCCTGGCGTCGGACGATCATCAACGACTTACAGCAATTTAGCAGAGAAAATACAGCCGAAATCCCGGATAACGCAGCGAAATCCTTCACTAAATCGCTTGATAAGCCGTGGTATCACGGATTTACGCTGTTTTTCTCTGTTAAATTGCTGTAAGTCGTTGATGAATTCGGCCTCTGGACGAGATATGACGATGTTCGTACTCTTGGGCGAGTAGGGCTCACTGGGCTACTCTGGCACGCGATAAGGACGGCTGGAAACGTCGATGGCATCCGCTCCACTAATTGTGGTGAAGACGTGGAGTACGAGGCCAAAGCTTCGAGCACCAAAGACGCTGTCGCCAGAACCATGATGTCGAACATTAGGTGGGCCAACGATGCGACCTGCTCAGGGTTAGTTGCCAGACCACTGCGAGATGTAAAGACAACCGGTAGTTACCCAACAACGTGTTTTGATCTGACGCCTTTATGAGAATTCTGAGCAAAAACTGCCCCCTGCTTCCGGAGCAATTGGGCTACTCTGGCACGCGATAGCGACGAATGAACACGCTGCTGTAATCCGCTCCACTTATTCGTTCTTACAAGAGGATGAAGACGTGAAGCACGGGCTTGGAATTCGAACCATTAAAGACGCTGTCGCTTGATGGCGGAGTCGTTGAAGATTAGGTGGACCGAAGTTGCAACGCAGTCCGAGATACTTGCCAGACTAGATTGGGATATCAACACAACGCACTGATCGGACAACTTTGTGAAAATTCTAAACGAGAGACGACGCTCTTCATGTTCACCGAATCACTGGGCTACTCTGGCACGAGACAGGAACGGACGGACACATTGAAGGCGTCCGCTCCACCAAATCAGGAGGACTTCTAACTTCCTAAAATACAGGGGGTCTCAAAGAAATGTCTATCCTGTTTGAAAGGTGATAACAGTGCTGTAGGTAAAGATATGAAAAAGTTGACTCATATGAAGGCGCAACAGAAATTCTCTGACATATGAGCAGTTGGGATGCGTCACGCACTCGACTGATATCTTGCATTTCACACTCGATTGATTGTGTTTCGCCTGAACACTTGGCATAATTTCTCCATAAAGAGGCCCTTTTCATTGAATTGTGCTTTTTTAATGATTAGAACTTTAAAACACATTACAGAATGGTGCAAAATAAGGGAATCTTGGAAACTGCAGCAACTCTTTGAAAACTTCTAGCACTGCTGTTAATGAAGGTTTTGGAGCTGCCCGAGACTCATATGAAAGCACAGAATAGCGGAAATTCTGGGACGTGCAAGTGGTCAAGATTGCGCCATGCGCTCATCTGAAACCTTTCATTTCAGAATCGATTGATTATGCATGGGTTGAATGCTTGGTACATTTTTGCTATTTATTGACAACATATACCTGTGCTGTGCTTCTTATAACGTTCAGAACTTGACAGTGCACAACAACTTCATGTGAACCCTTAACATCTCCAAAACTTTCACTAGCAGCAATGGTACGGCGTTTCATGGAGTGCCTAGTGCATGGTCAAGTTCTAAATGATAAAGAAAGCAAGCACACCACAGGTTATTGTGGCCAAGTAGCAACGAAATTGTAACAAGCATTCAGCCCATGCATAATCAATCGATTCTGAAATGGAAGGTTTCAGACGAGTGCGTGGCGCAACCTTGACCATTTGCACGTTACACAATTTCCGCTATCTTGTTGCTTTCATATACATATGTCTCGAGCAGCTCCAAAACCTTCATTAGCAGCAGTGCTAGAAATTTTCGAACAGTTCCTGCAGTGTTTAAGACTCCCTTCATTTTCCACCAATCTGTGATGTGTTTAAAGTTCTAAACATTAAAAAAGCACAAGTCAATCGAAACGGCCGCTTTGTGGAGAAATTATGACAAGTATTCAGGCGAAACACTATTAATCAAGTGTGAAATGCAAGAAATTGGACGAATGCATGACGCAATCCCAACTGCTCATATGTCAGAGAGTTTCTATTTTTTTGCGCCTTCGTATGAGCCCTCAACTTCTTCAGTATCTCTACTTACAGCACAGCTATCACCTTTCAAACAGTACATTTTTTGAGGCACTCTGTACGTTTCTGCGAGGGGCACGCACTTTCCGACGCTCTGACCTCCTCAATTTTCACTTCTGACTGACCTGTCCGATCCAATTTTGGCCGTTTATACTTCCGACGCCGAGCGGCGCGACAGCAAGTATAAGGCGCCGTTTATAATTCGTCGCGGCGCGACCCGATGGCCACGCAATGAGGCCAAATTGATCGACCGCGTCGCACAATCAATATGGCCACTATACATGGTGTCGCGTCGCGCCGCGACGAAGTATAAACAGGGCCTAAGGGGTCGTTTATACTTCGACGCCGAGCGACGCGACGCCACGTGTTGTGGCCATATTGATCGGGAGACGCGATCGATTAATTTGACCACTACACATACCGTCGCGTCGCCTGACGTCGAAGTATAAACGTACCCTATGGCACTCTTTCCTTCAGTCTCTCCTTGGCGTAGAGACGCAAACTTGGGGAAGAAACTTGTTCAATGGCGCAATGTATGCTGCCTAAGGACCCTTACCTGACGCCCTTCTTGACTATTTTCCCTACGGAATGCGAAGAATTTTCACGGAAACTTCATATATAGCGACAACAATTCCATACAATCCAACTTCTCGCATAATTTAAGCATTTTATGTACATAAAATCGGCTGTAGAATGGTAGAGAGGAGAATCGTACGCGAATGGGAATCACACGCTCAAAAAAGCCCCTATTGTAGACCAGCGCCGCATATCCGGAGGGTGGCCATTACGGACGCAAAATAAATACATACACCGACGCACAGACAGACATTCACAAACAGAGAGAACAGCATTGACATTGAACTGAAGTGAAAAATGCTTCTGGTTATACTTTGTGATCGCCACTCAGATGTCTCCACTGTTCGGAAACTTCGCTTTTGATTTCGGCAGAGAAATTGAACCACGCGCAGGTAGGGTTACACTTGTCATGAAGCGCGACGCGATATATCGATCAATAGCAATCGATTAGTTGATCAAGGCCATTGAAACTGCCGCGACTTGGTCGATACTGCTGACTTTTATGTTTCGTATAGCGCTGCGGCAGAGGTCATGTTATCGCAAAAAGGTGTGGCCACCCTCTGTCTGCAGAAGAACAGCCGGAAAAAAATGGTTGTGAGCATGTACGTGGACAAGTCGTAGAAACACAGTAACGTATTTAAAGAAAAGCAACCGCAACACGATGCCCTAGATGGGAGGAAGGGTTACTGTGTGATTTGAAAGGTGCGTAACGAAAAACCATAGTGATCTCTCGAATAAACGTTGGAGTAGAGATAGTGGAACAAGAAGCCGTTTTCGGGACGAAATGACGTCACCATCTCACTGTCAACGTCTTCCATGTGGCTAAAACAAACAAAAACACCACAAAAAACTGACACACCCACCGCCACATGGCAACGCTATAGGTCAAAACAACACAGAAGAACACAAAAATGCGTTTTCTGCTTTGACCTGTAGTGGAACCACATGTTGGTGGGTGTGTCAGCTCTTTTTCGAGGTGTTTTTATTTGTTTTAGTCACATAGAAGACATTGACAGTGATCCGGTGACGTCATTTCGGCCCGAAAACGGCTTCTTGCCCCACTATCTCCACTCCAACATTTATTCGAAAGACCTCCATGATATTTCGTCACGCACTTTTCAATTCATACAGTAACCCTTTGTCCCCGTCTAGGGCACCGCACTGCAGTCGCTTTTCGTTAAATACGTTACTGTGCTTCTATAACTTGTCCAAGTACATGCTCACAAACACCTTTTCCGGCCGTTGTCCTGCAGATAGAAGGTGGCCACACCATATTGCGATAGTGTCTAAATTTTGCATAAGCTCCATAACCTGCGAACTTTCAGGTAACGTGTAGTTCAACGAAAATTCCTACCAGGACACTATTGATTTTGGAAACTTGTCGTCAATTTGGCCTACATGAGGAGGGGGGGGGCGGGGACGGGCCAGCCAGTCAGGCCGAATCGAGTGGGCGTGAAACTCTTAGGAGGTCTGAATGTTCTTTGCCCATATTGGCTAGGGTATGCTCGATGGGTGTTATAACTCACCCATGTAGGCCACATTAACGACAAGTTTTCAAAACATTTTTTATGTATTTTAATGCAACTGAAGAATATACCCAGGCATCGGCCATAGCGAAGCTTGTCATTTACAGGGCATTTCCCTTTCGAATCTCTGTGAAACAGTTCAGTGAACGTAAGCTCAACGCAGGTTTTACACCGCTGTAGTGGGGCCGCGCTCTATCGATCACTCGCGCGATGTCTAATCGATACTGAATATCGATCTGACGCGCGTCGGACGTAAGTAGACGGCGAAAAAGACCCTGTTCATAGTTCGCAACGGCAGCGGCGGGGAGACTGGGTCGCCTGTCCAAATCGATACGTATCATTTGTCCAGGCAATTAGTCGCTTAAGTCGCTCTCCTCCCAGACTATGAACAGGCTCTAAGACGCTGAGACGCGGAGAATCCGCTTCAGAAGGACGCAGAGGAGCGCGAAATGCTTCAGAGGACTTCAAGTGATCACAGCTGGAATTCAGATGACGGAGTCATCACCGAGCGTGATGATCGTCACGTTGTTCGGCGTGTGGTGGACGCGATCCACTTGTCGTCGCGGATCTCGCCACTTGTCGTCCACGTCGCCGGCGCGTCTGACGCCACCGCCAGCGCGGCCGCTGCGGTTTGTCTGCTCGAAATCGTCGTCGTCACCTCGAACTACCGTCACCATTTTACCCGTGTGCTCGTCCCGAATTGATGACGAGCGTATGTGAGACAACGGTTGTCGCGGCTCGAATCCATCACTGAAAATGGATTTTTTTGCATTTGGTGCCAAAAAGACGACTGAGACAGGATTTATACTTCAGTCGCTGAGCGTGTTGCGGCGTTATTTAGGCTAACCGTATCGATTGAGCTGCACAGGCGATCAATATTGCCTTGAAACGCGTTTACAGTCAGCACTCGAGCAGATGCGGCGCTTCGAAAACTACCTATATCGATCCATCGCGCGTCAAATCGATATCGCTGATCTTCTTGATCAGAGATCACACAAGTTTAAACTATGCCTACATGGTGCGCCTAAACTGTAAGGTAGATCACTATCTTCGTGCCTTATACTCAAATAAATCTCTAGGCGCTGTCGAAAAAAGGGGTGGCCATCAACAGTTAGGCGGGATTTATACTTCCGTCGCGGCGTTATGAAAGCAATCAATATCGACCCTCCTTGACGTCCAATCGATACGTATAGATTTCATGACGCCGCGCCGCCCGTCGTCTGAAGTATAGCTCCCGCCTTATGGCGAAAAAAGATGGTAAATGAGTACAAACAATACACAAACAGTAACAACCTACACTAAAAGTAATAAGCATACACAGAAAAACTGACGTAGCGAAGCCATATGGCGTCATCGGAGGTCAAAACGAGCCAGGTTTTTTCCTGCTTGGTCTTGTTTTGGCCTACAATGACGCCATGTGACGGGGTTACGTCAATTTGCTTTTACGTTTCCTGTTATATACGCGTTTAAAACCGGTGGCTTCGCCGATATCTACACATATAATGAGTGGTCCCACCTTTCTGGGATAATAGTGGATTTCGTCGAATTGTCATTTTTGTACCTATCTTTCCTAGTTCCTTGTTCAACGTCTTCAGAAATTACTGTTACCTGTCTGCGATGATTTTGTGAGCGAATCCGTGACCGTTTGACGAAGGATTCTGCCGTGGATCCGGCGGCGGTATGTGCTGCTGTTTGAACGACGGAATCCGCCTGGCTGGGATCTAAATTCTCATTTTTAATTTCGCATTTTCGCCAGAAATCGGCATCGAAGAATCCACTTCGTCGCGCCAGCGATCAATCAATTCTCGGTGCTAGTCGATATCGATGGCTTTCATTGCTCGAAGCATAAACGACCAGAGAAACTCACCTCGAACGGAATCTGCTTGCCATTCGGGATGAACTGCCGACTCTCGTGCAGACTGGACAGCGAGAGCGATGCCTCTTCGGATGGCAGCCGCCTGAAAGCACCCTCCAGAACCGGGATCATTTTAGGAATCGAGTGCACTTACCTGGTGCCGGGAGCAGATGGTGTCCTCAGATGGAACGCCTTCTTGCTTCGTCTCGGATGCGGCGATCGACCGACGGCTTAAACAAAGATTTTTTCCAATGAAGACCACAAAAACCGTATAAAAAAAACAGCGCAGTGAAGTAATAGACTCTTAGAATCGTTTTTTTCAGAAACTGAATGAATAAGGTCTTATACAATTTTTTTGAGAAAATCAGGTACTAGTCGAGAATGTGGCCAGCATGGTATGGCCTGAACGTGCCATTAAATCTAATCAGCGACCGAAAAACTCTAGGGGCCAGATTCTTTAACCACTTACCGCCCTCTAACGGTGAAGATACCGCCAAACCCTCTGACATGACATCATTAGCGTCAGGTTTGATGGTATTTTCAGTGTTAGAAGGCTGTAAGCGGTTGATGAATCTGGCCCCAGTAAGCGGCCCAGCTAAACCGACCATGTCAAAATTGTCCCAAAGTAGGGGTTGCTACTTTTGGTCAACTATGTGCCACGATTGGGTTCCGTGATTTTAGGAGCATAGAATTCTGCAAGGGAAGAGTATGGTCGGTGCTGCACAGCTTTGGCTAGTGCGCCCCACCCTCCCATGCAGGCCACATTACCGACTAGTGCAGAATAGCATCTTCAACCCATAAATTTGTAAATTGTAGCATATCATGTAACCCAGCCCATATTGTTTATCGTGGTGTTGAACTCAAAACCGATATAGTACACACTTCATTGACGACTAATGTTTCGGCGATGTCGCCTTCTTCAGAGTCTGAAAAAGACCAAACATATGTTGAGGCTACTAGGCCAAATATCGCCACAGACCTTGCGAAAATTCAAAGACCTCTCGAACAGCAACCCTTCCAGCAGAGAGAGGTGACAGCAGCCCAACATTTAGAACACTCGAGGAGACCCCACAAGGTGGAACTGTCTAAAAGGCGAGACTGACGTAAGAGGTGAGCTCGCGGGTTATACAGACGCATTCCCTACCCGCCGATTCAACCTCGGGCTCCTGGCCTGTATCCAGAATCCCTTCAGGGATTTGCGTGCGGCGGTATGGGTCCCCCGTGCTAGAATTTTGAATTTGACCCCAAAGTCGACGCCGTTATGGTCGTTTACCCTGTGGTAGCACAAAGCAGTTGATGGCCGTGACCTGTTCATGCCTTCCAGGGGCCGGATTCATCAACGACTTACAGCAATTTTACAGAGTAAACTACAGCCGAAATTCCTGACAGCGCGGCTTATCAAACGATATGGTGAGCTATAAGCCGCATTATTTAGGTTTCCCGCTGTGGATTCTCTGTTAAAATTATGTAAGTCGTTATCTGATCTGTAAGTCGTTATCTGATCTCAGATGTTCCTTAACGCGAATTGAACCGTCTGCCCTGCAGGTAACAAAGGGGATGCATGATTTTACTGGTTGTCTATCTAACAGCATGCAACAGCTGTGGAGGTGAATACATTGGTGAAACAGCTCGTCCTTTCTACGTTCGCGTTAAAGAACACCTGGAAGGCAAGAACAGGTCACGGTCATCAACTGCTCTGGGCTACCACAGGGTAAACGACCACAACGGCGTCGACTTTGGTGTCACATTCAAAATTCTAGCACGGGAGGCCCATACCGCAGCATGCAAAACCCTGGAGGGGTTCTGGATACAGGCCAAGAGCCCGAGGTTGAATCGGCAGGATGAATGCGTCTATACAACCCGCGAGCTCACCCCTTACATCAGTCTCGCTTTTTAAATAGTTTTACCTTGTGGGGTTTCCTCGGGTATTCCGAATGTAGAGCTGTTGTTGCCTCTCTTTGCTGGAAGGGCTGCTGTTCGGCAGTTCTTTGAATTTTCGTAAGGTCCATGGCGATGTTTGGCCTCCTAGATTCAACATATGTCTGGACTTTTTCAGACTCTGAAGAAGGCGACATCGCAGAAATGTTAATCGTCAATAAAGCGTGTACTATTTCGGTTTCGAGTTCATCACCACGATAAAGAATTGCACAACGATCAATGTCGAGATTCATCGAGGGTCAAACCTGACAACCCATATTGTTTTTGAATCCTAAGCAAGGAGCTGTAACCGACGGTACAGTACCGGCAGACCCATGGTTGTATACTGACTGGTATCCGGAGGAAATACTGGAGCGATGAAGGTAACCGTGCCATCGACTCTTTTCCGGAAAGCCAAGTGAGACTCACACGACTCACTTCTGACGATTTGGTGTGGTCTTCGTCCAGTTTGCGCTCGTTTTCCCTTTGTAATTATATTTTTTCTGGTTAACATTGTATGCTCCCAGTTCTCCTCTTTGATGATCGTCATATGGGATAAGACAACCGGAACAGCTGTTGGGATAACGTAGAAAAGTGCAGAAAGCCGGACTAGACCGATAATCTACACGTTTCTACGTTATATCATATATACAACCGTTATATCAACAACCGATCCGGTTGTCTTACCTCAAATGACAATCACGAAAGAGGAGAACATTGGAAGCATACAATGTTCATCAGAAAATATATAATTACAAAGGGAAAATCAGAGCAAACTGGACGAAGACCACATCAAGTCGTCAAAAATGGGTCGTGTGAGCCTCAGCTGGCTCTCCGGGAGAGTCGATGAGGGCACGCCTTCCTTCACCGCTACAGTATCTTCCCTGGATACCAGTTTTCGACCATGGGTCAGCCGGCTCTGTACCCACCGGCTACAGCTCCTTACCTAGGATTCAAAAAGGATATGGAGTTGATCGCATGATCTACTCTACTACAAAATCACTTTCCACACATTCGAACAACTACTCTTCCGTGAAGAGAAACAGTTCCTAGCATCTGATCTCTAGTCGGAGGCATAACAATTACATAAGAAATGCAGCGGAAGCTTCTAATCTTCTCTAATCTTCGCATTCTAATCTTTGTATTATCTATTGTATCTCGTCACTATATGATCCTTTCGGTTCCATAGCGGTGCTACGTTCTTAAGATAAAAGAAAAAAGCAGTGCGTTCGAGACATCTTTGGTTCAATTACCCAAGTTTGCAGTAAACGAGGTGTGCTGTAGCAACTGTACCGCCGAATTGCTGCTTTAATATCCTTCTTGCAGCTAAAGCAAAGGCAATCTTGTGACCACTTCGAAGCGACACCACTACGGCATCCCTTGGAAAACCAGCCGCTTGCAGGAAACTCAATAAGCTCTGCCTTTTCGCTCATCAGCAGCCTCTTCGCTAGTCGTAAGTGCTTCAGGGAACCGGAAATGGTGGCAGTGGGGAGGATATGAGATCGGGTCACAGAGCGGATATGCGAGTGTAACTCGATCAACTCGGCGGATCCTTTAGATGGCTTTCGTGTCCATATCCATTCGAGTTTCTCCTGAACTACAACCATGGCCCATCTAATTTGAGCGACCAAAAGCTAGAAGCCTTCGCAGGAATATAGCACACATCACGCGTGGAACCATGCATAACTGCCGCGGTGCATGATGTTAAACGATCGATATCGATTTTCCACGCGTGGGGAATCAATATGAAATCCCATCGCGATAGTGCGACGCGTGGCGATCGAAGTATGAACGATGGACGATAACTGATGGGGAAAATAACAAATTACATAAAAACTAATAATAATGAGCCGCTCTAAATTGTAAAATCTTTATTATTGTTACCAGTTACATGCACTAGATCTAATAAGCAGTTAAGAAGGTTAGCTTGAAGGACAAAACAAAGGAAT
The DNA here is from genome assembly GCA_947396885.1 of Heligmosomoides polygyrus polygyrus. Lineage (NCBI taxonomy): Eukaryota > Metazoa > Nematoda > Chromadorea > Rhabditida > Heligmosomidae > Heligmosomoides > Heligmosomoides polygyrus. The sequence goes on from OX377202.1 coordinate 105,422,690, forward strand.
GCAGGCCAATAAAGCACACAATAAACGAGTCACAGACGATAGACCGTAACACGGAAGCCACGACACGCTGAAAAAAAGCCGACAACAACATTTAGAAGCACACTTGGCATGCAGGCGCTCATGCAGGGGCATTTAGAAAGCAAGTAAGGCTAACAAGCTAAGTAGCAGGATAACACAGCGGATATGTTGAGCATAGTTTATACTTCCGTAGACGCTACATGCACGCTATAGGCGAGATCGCGTAGCCGATCAATATTGTGATCGATCAATACTTTATAGCGTAGCCGACCGAAGTATTAGCCATGTCCTACGTGTAGTTTATACTTCAAACACAGCGCGGCGCGGCGCGGCGCGTGACGATCATTATCGATTAGGCCGCGCGTTGCATCGATGTCCGCGTCGCGCAACAATTAAAGCATAAACCCTGCTTTATACTACGAGTTTCTAGAAAAACTAGTAACTAATCACAGTAATATCTACACTCCGACAGGTCAGCGCCCGTTCATACCCTGCGAACCGCGCGACTCGCCTCGCAAAGTATGGACGGCGCCTACAACTCTCGGTGGCGTGAGATTTACAGCTGTCAGGACAGTGTGGCAGCGTCGGTCGCTGTCTCACTGTCGCTGCTGTCGGTTCCACCGTTCTGGTAGTACTGGTAGTAGAAGTCGTACACCTGCTGATAGGCGCTAACATAGTACTCGTGCCACTCACACGCCGCATGACTGCGCCTCGATTTGATCTCTTCCAGCTCTTCTCGTATCGACGCTATCGGACGCGAAAGCACCGGACCGAGAGCCTTCGTCGGCACCTCTGCCAAGTCTTCCGGCTTCGGCGGCGGTGGAACATGAAGACCGTCGCTCTGGAAAATTCGAGAATGGGTTTATACTTCAGAGCGCGGGGCGTTACATTTCTTTTGACTCTCACGAGACCACGATCGATATCGATCAATCGCGTCAGCTCATCGAGCAGCAGAGGTATAAACTACCATCTAAAAGATTTTTATAGTAATTCTCACTAATAAACAATTATACCTCTTCCCGCGCGCTTCGCAGCAGTATAAACGCCGATCCTACGCGCCGGTAAATCAATAATGTTGCTCCTCATACGTTGTTTATACTTCTGTCCTACAAAAAGTGATTGCGCGCTTTTTATACGCGCGCCAGTTTAACTACGATCGATATCGATCCATCGCATCGACTAATCAATCTTGATAAGTTGTATACTGCCGCGCCGCACAGCAACAAAAATATAAACCGTAATTCGCGGAGTCTTTCGTGAGTTAAGTCCCAGAAGGCATATCATATTGTTAATTTAAACGATGCGCAGTACACAGCAGTATAACGACACCAATATCGATTGTACGCGCAGATCAGTCAATAATGTTGATGACTAAACGCTGTTTATACTTCTGTTCTAGTGCGATACGGCTGTATAAGTACGAATTATTCAAAGATTAAGCGGATTTGTACTTGTGACACATTTGGAAGTTTAACGAAGATCGATATCGATCCACCACATCAATTAATCGATATTGGTAGACATTACACCTCCATGTCACAGTATAACATACTTTGCTGTGTGACATGGAGTACTTTTAACAGCATAAGATGCGAAAGCTTACTTCTATCTCAGACACGTTTGTGCGTGACGTGTCAAGGATCGATATCGATCCATCGCAAAGGCTAATCAATATTACATAGTAGACTAAATGCTAATACGATCGCTTTTTATTGTACCACTATAAAGAATGCATGTTTCTACCTCAAAGGCGTGGCATTACAATCGATCCCTCTCGATAGCTAATCAATAGTTACGCTTCTCATATTTTCGCATCGCCTAGCGTCACAAGTATAAACAGCATCATCAGACACCGATCCGCAGTATGTTAACCACCGACATGGAGCCATAGCGAACACAAAGCGACATGGTAAATCTAATTGTCCCGCATGATATCGAAACAGTGGTATGAACCGTCTTCTAGGATTGTCGAGCGCGTATTTAGCCTAAGCAATGATTTTCGGTGGCCAGCTGATGAACAAGTTGTTTTTTAATGCTCCGAATCAATACAACGATCGACATCGACCGCGTGCGCTGCGCAGTCAATTCTGGTGCTTTCCAGGTGAGTTTATAGTTACGTAGCAGTGCACCCTCCCGTAGCTTATGGTTAGAAGAGTGTCTAGTTTTATTAGAAGAGTGTCCAATTCGACGCGAAAATGGTAGATCCCATTTGCAATGGCTTCGTAAGCCGATGGCGAGCATTATTGATCAATTAAGCTGAACGATCGATAATGGCGAGATTCATGTCGCCAATGACACGAGTATGAACTATGCATTATTATAGTATTGCGGTCGAAAAAGCCTGTATTTATGCTTCGCAACCCAAGCAGCGGGCGTATATCCTCGTAAATATCGAATTATCGAATTTTTTCGCCCAATATTCATTATGTACGGTTGCTTGGCCCAATTATACGTCGAGCACAGCGCGATCGCGTCACTCGATCAATACGATCACCATACATGACATGGCGTCACCTGATGTAAGAGTATAAACGGAACCTTAGACACAGCACATACATATGTCCTCAAGAGTCACAACATCCTGAAAACCGCCAATATCGATCAATCGCGCTGTTCAGTCGATATAGGCGACTCTTTCGATTCTGTACAGCGCTCGCGTAGAAGTATAAAAACCTTCTAAGGGGTAAATTCCCTCCAGGTGCTGAATAAAATCCACCAAAACTCGTCCCATAAAACTTACCCTCAATTTACTCAGCACTTCTCGTAGCGAGAACATTGTCTCGTCGTCCGAATATCGAAAATCGGCCGCTAGAGAGGTCTGTATGAAGTCCATAAAGTTCTCCATCGTTAGTTTTCGTATAGATTCTGGAAGAACCGATTCTATTCCACTCAAAACACTAAGACATTGAAAGCTAAGACATCCGCACTTACTTTCATGCATTTTCATAATATTTAAAGCCATAGCGAGCAGTATTGGATCACCTTCGAGTATGTAAACGTCCCATAATCTGCAATTCAAGAAACTAGGACGGACAGAGAGCAATGAATGAAGAGGGTGATCTCACCTTAACGCTAGTGAAAACGGAACCCGATCGAGAAAACAGCCAAACCACCACTTGGTGAGGTAAATATACGGAATATCATTCTTTTCCTGGAAAGAAGAGGTCGATCTAACGACGAAAACACTCGAAAAAAGTGAAAAATGTTGGAAAGAACTCACTAAATGTTTGTATACCCGCGGCCGATACTTCTTCAGCACCTTCTTGAAATGCGCTTCGAAACGAGACAACTTTGGGAATCCAGGAACGAAGAACCCTAAAAACTTAGGCACAATGGAACCCTCTTCAGAATCAGAATTCGCCAACGAACCGTGCATCGTATGCTTCTTGCCAGTCATCAACGCATGTATACACCAGAACGTATCCTCCTCATCCAGATACATCAGAAACAGCGCCGCTATCTGGCTCATCCCTAAAGCTCGAACCATTCGAAATGTCAAACCGTGAACTTCCTCAACATCTAATCATAAAAAGACAAGAGAATGAAGGACACTGCTAGAAAGGTGAAGCAAACGTAAACAGAGTGGCATCTCCCGGCCAGGAAATTGCAACACAACGGTTCCCTCCTAGTTCAGTTCACGGCCTTTGGTCCCACCACTCAACTACGGTCAACTACGCATTCAAATCGCCACGACGACATCCCGTAGAAGTAGAATGTGTGGCGCATCCCAAAAGGGATTGACTAAGGCCTGGTTTATAGTTGCGCCGCCACGCGACGCGGCGTAATGTTCGCCATAGATATCGATTTTTCGCGCCGTCCGGTCGATATCTATCCCGACCATCGTGCCGCGCCGCGAGCGGCACAAGTGTACACTATAGCTTATCCTTATGAAGGAAACCACCATGCCCATTAAAACCCACCTTGACAGTAGCCGACCTCCGTGTTATACATCGAGTACGCGGCGAGTACATTCAGGAGTGACTGCTGCCTGAATAACAACACGCTTACTTGGATCTAACCAGGAAATGCCTTCAGCTTCCCAGGGAGCTTCGGGAAGAAACCTATGCTATGTGAAAGAACTTGGAACGCTGATCAGAAATGTACACTCCAAACTTGCTAAATGGCTCTCCTAAGAGAGTACTGGCCGGGGAAAGTTCCGTTGTCGACTGCACTGATGAAGCGATGGGCGGAGCGTTGCACAAGCATCGACAGCGGAGCTTTCACCGACCAGTGTTCGCTTAAGAGATCCATTTAGCAAATTTTGAGTGTATATTTGTAATCAGCGTTTCAAGCTCTTTCACATGGCACAGGTCTCTTCCCGAAGCTCCATGGGAAGCTGAAGGCCATCCCCTGGTTAGTGTCTTCTGTGAGCCCCAAATAAGGCCTGACGAGCCTTACTTCACATCGTATCTCCTCCTGAACGCCAAGTGATCCCTGTACGTCCGATTGATGTCCAGATCGATCTGCTTGATTTCCTTCGACACCAGCAGCGCCCTTATCAACAGCTCCTGGTAGAGGTTCGGTCGGGCGGCCTCCCTCATGTCGTTCGCGCCCAGAAGCCGCGGCCAGATCTGAATCGCCCGTGATAACGGCTTAAATCAGTCGAAATTAAACTCGGAGAGTGGACGAGGACCCACCTTCATGCGCAGCTTCTCTGGAATGCCTTTCCACGTTCGTTCCTCCAGCTTCTTCGGTAATCTGCCTTTCTTCCACGCCTAAACCGCGTCAATGAGTAATCCATATGAAGGAACTTCGGCTTCGGGATATCAGTAGCCTTATCAATGCTTGTTGATAAGCATCACTCTCACTGATAGGTGAGAACTTCAATGAGGGTGTCTATGCTCATCGCGATCATATCGATTCGGTGCGCTTCCTGATCAATAATGGTACTTCACCATAGGCAGGGTTTATACTTGAGCCGCCTGGTCAATCAATACCTATACCATGCGTTACACAAGCCTCCAATATTGATTCACTACATCATCTAATCAATACGGGTAGCTTTCATATACTGACAAGGATGAGATGACGCAGATAATCAATATTGCTGCTTTACAATAGGCAGCGTTTATACTTCAGCCGCCTGGCCACCGCGCATCGTTATGAAAGCCAATATTGATCCACTGCAACACCTAATCAATACGGGTAGCTTTCATAACGCCAGCGAACCGGAGTATGAACCACGAATAAAGCGACAAAGCCTCTTTTCATAGACCATGATGGCTGCCATTGACCGTCCTGTGCAAAGTGATCAAAAATCAATACCTATACCATACAAAAAATCAATAAAATCAATCAATACCTATGCCATGCAAAAAATCAATACCTATACCGAGATGACTCATTACCGTCGCTACCGCGACAGGATATGAACAGGCCGTAATTATGAGCTTCAGTGTTAATTTTTTTCAAATCTAATAAAAAATTTTCGCCCATGACAGGATTTCTACTTCAGGACCTGTTCATACTTCTCGACAGCAGCGACAAGAGCGACGAGAGCGTAGCGCGCGGAAGTATGAAGAAGCAGCGACTAGAGCGACAAGAGCGACTGGAGCGACAGCGCCGGCACTCGAGTATGAACACATTTCGGCGGCGCGCGATCGATTTGCATGTTTTGCATGGACGACGAGAGCGACGAAAGCGCAGCGCGCGGAAGTATGAACAGACGACAGCGGCGACTGTAGCGACTAGAGCGACTGGAGCGACAGCGTCCACGCTCTACTATGGACACTTTTCGGCAGCGCGCGCTCCGTTTTAATCGATATGCATGTTTTGCACAGGCGACCAGTCGCTCTTGTAGCGAAGTATGAACAGGCCCTCAGTCGCACGAAGGCGGGGCGTTATGAAAGCGACCAATATCGATCCTCTGCGCCGCCCAATCAATATTGGTCGCTTTCATAACTCCGCGTCGCCCTGTGGCTGAAGTATAAACCCCACTCAGCGCTGGGTTTGTCCAAAAACAATCACAGCCACACTCGCTCGAATCCCGCCCAGGGCAAAGAACCACATCACAGACCTCTTCCATAGCCAGCCACTTGTTGACCCGTTTCACCTCTCTGGCGATACGACGTCGATTCGCCCGTTCTTCTTCGGTCGCTTCTTCAGGGGCTTTACTAAAAGTCGACTGTGTCAGAGTCATTTTTGACACGAATGTAAGACGACGCAAACGATAAGGAAAGGATCTGAGCAATTTTCAAGCGTAGAAAACGCACTGTACGAATCCGAACCGATCCATCTTGGCGTACACGTCGAATTCTGGATTCTCCCACGGATCAATGTCCTTCGACTCGGGACCCTGAATACAACCAGAATTTTCACGCTGTTGTTCATCTGGCTTCAAATATATCGTTGCGATTAGCTGTTGGCTACGCCTAGGCCAGATTTCCAGGCAGTACATCCAAACAGTACGTCTATGACTTTTCCTAGAAGTAGAACTCCTTACCTTCTCGTACTTTAGCACTATGTTGTCTCGCTCCTCCAATTCCCGTAGCTGAGGATCTTCTTCCCCTTCTTCTTCACTGGTTGACGTCTCGTCATCAGCTGAAATGAATTTTTTGAAGAAACAATTCGCACAAACGCTAAATACTGAACATCCTCTATACCGCATTTAGTACTTGTCGGTAATGTGGCCTACATGGCAGAAGAATCGCTTCAGACCAATCAGGCCGCACCGATTGTGCATGCTACCCAGAATAGTGGCATAATTGGGGCCCTGATTGGCTGACACGTTCCCGCCTCCGCATGTAGGCCATATTAACTACTAGTACCTTACATTAGTTTGAAAAAAACTCTCTAAAATTTCTGTGCTTCAAGACTGACTGACCATATTAGCTACTAGTAGTTTACATTAGTTTAAAAAATTCTCTAAAATTTTTATGCTTCAAGACTGCTGTCGCCCACTAGCTTTACCGAAGACGCTCAAAAGTAACTTGAATCGAACGTTTTCCTAGTTGGGAGGGTAGTCCGTAGCCTAGACGACTGAAAACGCCACGACAGACAACGGCTATCAATCGATGCCAATTTGACCTACTGTGGCGTCTATAATCCGAACATAACACGTAGCGCAGTGTTTACACCACGCCCCTCCCAACTAGGAAAACACTTTACAATGAACAAGCAACATAAACTCCGTTGCAGGTAATTGTAAATGTCCTCTCGACCGCTGGATTTACACTTCGGTCTTCGGTCAGCGCGGCCGTAGGCCTCGTTTATACTTCGACGCCGAGCAACGCGATGGCATGCATAGTGGCCAAATCGATTGAACCACTATACATGGCATCGTGTCGCTCGGCGTCGAAGTATAAACAGTGCCTTAGGTAGGATTTATAGTTCAGACGCCTAGCGTTATGGGACCTGCCAATATCGATTAGGTGGCGCAGATGATCGATTCTGACAGCTCTCATGGCGCCGCGTCGCTTCACGGTTGTAATATAAAACACGCCTTAGGCCCGGTTTATACTTTGACGCCGAGCGACGCGGCGCCACGTATGAAGGACACATTGATCGAACGACGCGATCGATCAATGTGACCATCATAGGGCCTCCACATTTGGGCTGCCATCGCGTCGCTGGACGACGGAAGTATAAACGGCGCCTTAAAGAGCGTTTATAGCGCGTCGCGTGCACACTAAGCGCTTCCTAAGCCCTGGTTTACAGTTGCGCCACTGCGCGGTGCGGCACCATAGTCGGAATAGATATCGACCGGGTGGCGCAAAAAATCAATTTCTATAGGGACCATCAAGCCGAGCCGCGCAAGTGTAAACCAGGCCTAAGGTCCCGCTTATACTTCCGACGCCGAGAGACACGATGGCATGTATAGTGGCCAAATTGATTGATCGCGTCGCTCAATCAATATGGCCATTATACGTGGCGTCGCGTCGCACTGCGTCGAAGTATAAAAGGGGCCTAAAACCTGATTCAGAGTTCAACCGCGAAGGGACGCAGCGCTATGAGATGTACCAGTATCGATCGCCACCGCTGCTGAATCGATACTGACGGATTGCGTGACGCCACGCCACCCAAGCGACTAAAATATTAATCTGACCCTATGGAAGCCATCAGCCATATCGATCACTCTAATCGACCACGATGACCACGAAAACGCCGCGGCGCACGGCGACCGAAGTATAAATCCAGGAAAAAAGCGGCAAACAAGCTCTACCATCAGGCTTGATCGCCTCGTCCTTAGGCGGCGGACAGAGCCGCGTCATCGAGCGGTTCAGATGCTCCCTGAACGGCTCGCTGAGACGCGACTTCAGGTGCTCCTTCATTCGTAGGCTCGCGTGGCGAATCAGTGGCGAGAAGTCGCGCACGAACGACGGCGACTGCGGCGACGACATCCGAAGCGACTCGGCTCGCGACGGCGGCGGCCTGTCGAACAGGCTGTGCTCGAGCTTCAGTTCGCGACGGACGATCCTCGGCGAGACGTCCTCCTGATCGGAGTCGCACGCGATCACCGGCAACGTCAACGTCATCCTGCCGCCGCGTTGGGCCTTCCGATACAACGTGGGGGAGTGTTGGTTCTTCAGCGGAATCTAGAAACTCCGTTCGAGATGTAGGACAGGCGACAACAATTCACAGAAGTCACAACGACATTAGATTGATGGCTAGGAAGGCGCTCGTACGCCACACCGACATCGATTATCGATTAGTTGACAGCGGTAATCGAAGTCGGCAGCGTTCGCGTTGCCTAAACGCGCGGCGGATGAAGTATAAACCCTCAAAAGTAGCGGAATTCACAGACTCATAGTGCAGAATCCGTCAAACACAACTGGCTCAAGTATCACGAAGCTAGAGGAAGTTCTGCAGCCTGTAGAGGGGCGTGGTGTCCTTTGAATTCACTTTAAACCTAGACCTTTAGACCTAGTTTGCTCGCGGAATTGCCAAGCTAATGTAGTCAACGCCTTCGAATAGAATTAATAGTTTTTAAAGAGGCTCTGCAGTGCAGTTGCTGAGATGTTTCGCGATAAGGGAGGGAATTCCACGAATCAATGGCCAATGCTCAAACTTCGCAACAAATAAAAACGATAAAATCATTCGAACGGCCATTATCGATCGATTTTATCGATTTTCCCACTGACTTTACTTTTTGAAATGGAAACCACACACATATGGCGTCCAGTAGACAGACTTCACGAACCGATAATTTTAGTCGGCAATTCGGAGAGTTCTAAAACAACACGCAAAGTCGAATACGTGGCTCATTCCAAAACGCGTTTACAGTTCAGCACGAGCGCAACGCGCTACCACAGCTGCCGTCGAAATCGATCCTTCACGCGACAAATCGATATGGATGGTTCCTAGTTTTTGCGGCTGTTTTATTTTATTTTTTATTGTTTATTATTGTATTGTTATTGTTATTTTTTTAAATTTTTTTTGTAGCGACAATCAGTATTAGTCGTTAATGTGGCCTACATGGAGACAGCGGAACGCAGCAGGCCAATCTGGCTTCATCGAAAGAGCGTGACATGGACGTGTGCGATCAGTGGCCTGATTGGCTGACGCCTGTTTGCGCCTCCGCATGTAGGCCACATTCACTACTAGTACTGAATGTCGATAAAAAAAGAAAATAATAATAACAATACAATAATAAATAATATAATAATATTGAACAGTATGAATACCCAAGTGATACAGCTAGTGAACCAAGATTGGTATAGATCCTTTATTTCGGCGAACGTTTCAGCGTTGCCGCCTTCTTCAGAGCCTCAAACTTGGGTAATTAAATCATATATAATAATAAATAATAATATAACAATAATAAATAATAATGTAATAATAACAAATAATATAATGAATAAATATTTTTTGTGTATTCGGGCGTTCCTGCAAGAAACACGTTTGAAATGTACTGTAAGTCTTTGTCGAGTGCTGAGCCGAGTTTAGGTAAGCTACGGAACGTCGACAGAAGAAGACGTTCCCGCCCTCATGCAGGCCACAACAGCGACCAGTACCCGACAATCTGCATAAGGCCCCGTTCATACTTCGTCGCGGCGCGACGCGATAGCCAAGCAATGATTCCAAATTGATCGATCGCATCACACAATCAATATGGCCACTATACGTGGCGTCGCATCGCGCCGCGACGAAGTATAAACGGGGTCTAAGAGGGCTATGACTGTTGACGAAGAAGGACTTCTGAATGCGCCATGCATTCTGCTTCTACCAGGTACTGTAAAGCCATTCCGGAAGCATATTCAGCCTATATGATGATGGATTCTGGCCCTTCCAGAAGAGTTTTTACACAAATTTCTAGACTTCCAAGGGCAGATTAGCAGTCTGTGCTTATTCTGGGCCGTCAAAGTCTGAATATGCACCCAGAATCACTTTACAATACCTGACAGAAATAGAATACATGACGCGTCCAGAAGGTGTACTTCGTCAACGTCCATAGCTCTTTTGTACAGATTGTCGGGTACTAGTCGTTAATGTGGCCTACATGGGGGCTGTGGAACGTTTTGTACGCTCATAACGGAGCGAGTTAACTGAAACTGCTCGCCTCTAGGCACCGAAATAGAAAACGATAGATCTATCCGGGTTGGAAGCGACCCCAGCGCTTAAGAAGGGAACTCTTCACCCCTCTGGAGTAGCTCTAGCACGTCAACGTCTTCAAAACGGATCCAAACAAGCAAATAAGCAACAACCCGCTGGAAAACGCGGCGCGGAAGCAAACTCCAGCAGACTTCTGGCTCCGTGGCTTGCAAATTATCCGAAATTTATTATGCCCGGCAACCAAACCGGCGAAAACAAGCACATACACACACGCACGCATACATTCTCAGTGTAAAGCCTAATAGGCCTTGAAGTGCTCGCTGAGGCGTGACGACATCCAGCACCATAATGCCATTTCACGGTTAAGCGCGGTCGCGTCACGTTGGCTAGGCATTATGAATGGAATTAACAGCCATCGATAGCTCATTTGCTAGGCAACTAGAGAGCACCAGCGGCCTAGGAATCCGGCGAGATGGAAAAAAAAACAGCAAAAAACTAATGAAAATGAGGACTTGGGCCCATTTCCCACCATGTCCGGAAAATGGCACCTTGAAAAGGCTTCTAAATGGGTATGCGCGATATAAGGGGTAGAGATAAGGTAAGAGTCAGACACGCTGGCTTCATCGTGGGTATCTCTACCCTCTATACCCGCGGGTTAGGTTGATGAATCCGGCCCCAGAAGTAGATAAAGTCGTCAATGAACCTCTCCTAGGGCCATCTGCCAAGAATTGATACCAGATGTCCACCGGAGGCGAAAAACGAGGCAATGTGGGAAGGTAGCCCTTCACTCCGCAGCCATCGCGGCTAATATGAACGGCCCGTCGACAAACTAATGACACTTGAATGCCCGAACGGAAATTAGTATCCGAGACGACATCTCTGACAACTCAAAGGCTTAATCGAACACACGCAAATAAGGCTCTATTCGTCTGTTTCTTTGAAGAACTTGTCATGCACTTATGTGCTTCAATTAATCAGACAGGGGTTGCACTCAAAACACACCACCTACCGCGAATTCCGTCTCCGGAAATTGAAGAAAAGAGTCTGTGGGACCTTTTTAACATCAACAAAACAATGGAGGCAGAAAAACAGCCTACAGGAAGAAATTCCGGTACATGTCGTGAATATGGCCTACATGGGGGGGGGGCGGGAAGGACACACCAGACCAGTAAAGCCGCATCGCACAAGCCGTGTATAGTGGCGTGTACGATCTAAGTCCTAATTGGTTGGCTCGTGTTCTCTCAACGATATTATTGGTCATGAATGGCTTGCGCCTTCTCTTCCTTCCCCCATGTAGGCCACATTAACGACTTGTACTGAAATCCTTCCCAGTTCTTTTTACCATAAGGCGAGCAGCATATACATCTAACATGTGCTGTTCAACTGACTAGTATAAACTGCACATTTCTAATAGAAAACCAATGATACGACAAGATACTTGACACGTGAGCTCCTCCAGGTTATTATTATATTAAAATAATAAAAATATATAAAATTAATTGAATCAGTTTAAATTAAACCTCCATTGGAATCATCACAGCGCACATTGTAAGCATTCCACTCTTCAGTATTGTACAATAAACAAACAACGGGTACAAGTGATACTAGTCCACAATGTGGCCTACATGTCAGATAAGGGAACGCATTGGCCAACCACAAACAATCGGAGCACCGACCAAACACGCTCCTTCAGTGTGGTCAGCAAGCTCGCTTGATGCTTCTTGATTGGTCTGGTGCGTTTACTCCTCCCCATGTAGTCCACATTAGCGACTAGTACTGCATCGCTTAGGGCCTGTTTATAGTCAGCGACAGAAGCGAGGGGAACGACTGGTAGCCAGGGCAAAGAGTGCATATCGATTTTTGCCGGGCAATCGCTTAGCACTAATCGATTCTTATGTTCTCCACTAGCGATTTAGTAGCTCCCGTCACTTCATTCGCAGACTGTAAACAGCCTCATATTCCTTTTCAACAGTGAAAAGTTATGACAAAAGACAAAAATCTGAGATTTTTGCTCAATTTCTTGGGAATGCGCCATGAACTCTACTTCGGCATGGTGTCACAGAGCTTTTGAAGAAGAACCTGAGGCTTTTCGAGGATCGGAGATGTCAGTAGTGGTTTTGAAGCCACAAGTCAATTTTTCATTTTTAAACGTTAGCAGGCGCATAGTCAGCGGTATCGATCGATTACGCTGGCTAATCGATATCGACGTCTCCCACTCCACCTTCACCATGCCACAGGGCGCTCAAGTACAAACTATACTTCAGATGCGAGCCGTTTAAGGACTTTGGGCCTGTTCATACTTCGCGACAGCAGCGACAAGAGCGACGAGAGCGCAGCGGGCGGAAGTATAAACAGGCGACAGTAGCGACAAGAACGACGAGAGCGACAGCGCCGGCACTCGAATATGACCACCTTTCGGCGGCGCGCGCTCGGTTTTAATCGATACGCATGTTTTGCACGGCCGATGAGTCGCTCTTGTCGCGAAGTATGAACAGGCCCTTTGGCATGAAAACACAGAGTGAAAAAACCACCCTAAGAATACATCGCTTTGAAGAAACTATCGGTGTCTAACGAAAATGGAAAACACAGCCATAGCGCCTTCCAGTTCAGCAAATTGGCCTATATACGCCTACAAATTGGCAAATTTGCTCAGCATTTTCCTATAGCCGGATCATTAGCACTGGAAACACGGACAGAATCGCAAAAAGGAAGGATTCCATTCGCATAACAAACCGTCCACGGCAAAAAGCCGAATCCAATAACACCCCCTCACTGGGAAAGCTATGCCTTGCAGCTCAGCGGAATAATACCAGACGTATCAATACGAAATTCATTGCTTTAATTAGCCAGACTTTCCGGTGAGCGCAGCATAAAACAACCGTAAACCTCTCCTACAACAACAGCAGTACGAAAACACCATTATTATCCCTAGTGTCGTTGTTTCCAGCCAATTAATCAGCTGGAATTAAAGGAATGAGGATGTTCCCTCAACAAGGAAGTTGCGCCTCGCGGCTGGAGCTGAACCAGATTCCAAAGCAGTTGCCTTTGAGAAAACGCAACAGCTAGGAAATCTTCGCGTAGATTTTTCGGCAGTCATCCGAAATAACCGGATGATGCGCTGGGTTCAGCCTTTGCCGCTGATGAGGTAATTGGCGAGCATTCCTTGCCGAAAATTCGACAAAATGGAGGGTATTTGTCGCAGAAAAACGGTCTCGAAAGTATACGTACCTTCAATTGTCGTTGCAATTGATTCTGATCTACTGTGATGGTGAATGGGAGTGTGCCCGCCAAGTGCGGTGGTTTTCCCGCCAAAACACGTTTGAATTCGAACATGGCGGGAACGGACGTATAAAAGGCCAGCGAGAGCGCTTGGCGGTCAGTCCTCCATTCAGCCGTCGACGCATCCTCCCTCTTCAGTGTTGCTACTGCAGTCGACTATATAAAACACTGGCTCAATCCCAACCAGTGGCGGGGGGCATCTTATAACTGTACTTGGACGTTCTACTGCTCGTTCCCGGACGCGAGTCCAGTTGTAACGTGGCCTCCAGAGTCCTCTGGGAAGGCCAATCAGTATCAGAAACAGTCAAAAACAGAAACAAAAGCACAAAAATACGCCCCAGGCGTCCCTGGGTCGGCTCTACGTGTCTCCCCACGGTGAATGAGTCGACGCGCACGCATTCGGTGCGCGGGAAATTTGAAAACGGGGATTACCTGAGGAGCCGCTGGAGCCTCTTCATGCTTTTATAACTAATGTTTTCAATATTCCAGCGATAGCACCCGCCATTTCCTGGAGGGCATCAAGTAAGCTCGTTTATATGCCATGTTCTGTGTGTTCATCCTCAAATAGGAGTGATTTACAAGTGATTATGGAGTGCCCCCCTTTTGGGATTGAATCAAAACACTGATGCTCAATCCCTTGGGAATATTGCATTCATTATGCAAAGCGCCATACTTCCACTCTCTGCTGAGCAAGCAGAAGTAGCTTTTCGGAAGATGAAGGTTGGAAAAGCAACTGGACCAGATGACGTTGCTACAGAATCATAGAAGAAGGAACGTTGGAATATGATAGCGTGACTAACAGGACGTTCCAAGAAGATCATCGAGGCAAAGTACCGAAGCACACGACATAGAGGGGCGGCACCGATCTTCAAGAAGAAGGCAAACCCTGCTGAATGCTCCAGCTATCGACCAATTTGCTTGGTTTGTCATGAAATGAAGATCATTGAAAACGTTTTGGGGCCAGATTTATTAACGACTTACAACAATCTAACGGTGAAAATACTACCGAAATCCCTGATAGCGCGGCTAATCAACAAGCGATAGGCCCTTGTTATACCACCTCTCACCCCGAGCGACGCCTAATGATATGCTCCCATATCGATCCCATCGCACGGCTCGATCGATATGGGAGTATATAGGCGTCGCTCGGGGTGAGCGATGGTATAACAAGGGCCATATGGTAAACGTTGAAGCATTTCACCATATCGCTTGTTGATAAGCCGCGCTATCAGGGATTTCGGCAATATTCTCAACGTTAGATTGCTGTAAGTCGCCGATGAATCTAGTCCCTGGACGTGGTACAATACTGGACGTATCCTTTGGTCTTTGGGCGGAAAAATCGCAAAAAGCCTTTTCCGTCGCTTTTTGATAGCTCCCTTCAAAATGAGTGTTTAAAAAACAAATCCTGTATTTGGGATCAGCATCGAATGATCTATCCAATGAAGAGAAAAACACCCAGTAAATGTTTAAAATGTTGATTCGATGGCTATATTCAGAATGCCACCTTACCCACGAGGGAGGTAATTACACCCAAAGGTGACATGCAGGTCCACCACACCGACCAGAACATAGGTCATCGAATCAACATTTTTAATATTCACTGGGCGTTTTCTCTTCATCGGGTAGATCATTCGATGCTGATCCCAAATATCGCATTTGCTTTTCAAAGCACGCAATTTGAAGAGCGCTATTAAAAAGCGGAGGAAAGGCGTTTTTGCGCTTTTTCCACCCAAAGACCAAAAGATACGGCCGGTATTGCAAGTAGAAACCAGTACGGTTACGTTGTCAGTGGCAGACCCATTGACGCAAGCAGTGCACTCCACCAGATTATTGCTGGAGAAAGACCAAGAAAAGGGCAACGTCATTCATTTCCCATTCCTGGCTATGCAAGAAGCGTTTAAGCATCCCCTCACGAAGTGACGTGGTTTGCACCTCGGAAACATGGCATACCAGAGGAGCTAGTCAAGCGGGTCAAACTGCTGTATACCAACGTCAAAAGCTGTGTTCGCACAGCCGCCGTTGCCCATCACAGTTGATGTTCGCATAGGCTTCGCAATGTTGCCGCTTCTTCTCATTCTCGTAACGAACTTCGTCACGAAAGATCTTTAACAACATGGATTTGCCTTATGCTGACGCGATGATTGCCTCGGAAAGTCGAGCTGGCTTGCAAAATCGCGTGCAGGCTTACAGTGGTCGACTCGCAGCATTAGGGCCCGTTTATACTTCGACGCCGTGCGATGCGACGCCACGTATGGTGGCCACATTCATCGAGCGACGCGATAGACCTGACGAACGACGAGTACGACAGGGACTCGATCACAGTTGACTTCGCCGAGCTATCAAACACTGTTTTGTGCTTGCGTATTGCTGATAAAGCATCACTTTGATGGGCAGCGGGAGAGCACCCGTTAAGAGCGGTTTTCCCGCCAAAACACGTTTGAATTCAAACATGGCGGGAAAGCCCGCATAAAAGGTCGCGGAAGGAGGACCTGGAAGCTATTCTAGCATCGCGCCGTCAAGGCAGGTCTCTAAGCTCATTCACCCATCTTCCGTCCGGCCGGGGTGACGGTGAACTCTTCCTTCCATATCTACCAATAAGGTAAGCCTTTTTTCGCCTTCTTGCGGCGTCGTTTTCGCGGTCTCTTAAGGCCCCCGCAGACTTCTGCGGCGAGCGGCTTGACTCATCATCAGTGGGAGCGGTGACGGCGAGGTACTGTACTGTTTCTAGTCGGGACCGACTGGTGCTTAACAATAACGCGCCCCGATGACGATCGCGCGCCCGCATCGACCGTCTCCGCTCTGGATCCCGCCGCGAAAGGGCAGAGCGCAGACAGACAGACGCTGGAGCTGCACCGCCGGGTGGAATGATTCAAGTCATTTCCGCCAGCTACGCCGTCGGTGCCGCTGGGCGGCGCCGCCGGCGGCGAGCTCTGCGTCTCTGCCCTATGGTTAAGCATAGGGCAGCGACGACGCGGCAAAAGTCTGCGGGGGCCTTTAGCCTTTTGGATGGATTCCTGCAGAATGAAATGGCATTTGGGAGGGTGGAGGGTAGTTTCTCAAATTACTTCGACTTTTTCAGGCTCTGAAGAAGGAGACAGCGCCGAAGCGTAAGGACCTGTTCCTACTTCGCGACAAGAGCGACTCGTCGCCCGTGCAAAACATGCATATCGATTAAAACCGAGCGCGCGCCGCCGAAAAGTGTTCATACTCGAGCGCCGGAGCTGTCGCTCCAGTCGCTGCTGCCGCCTGTTCATACTACCGCGCGCTGCGCTCTCGTCGCTCCCGTCGCCCGCGCAAAACATGCAAATCGATCGCGCGCCGCCGAAAAGTGTTCATACTCGAGCGCCGGCGCTGTCGCTCGTAGCTTTTGTCGCTCTAGTCGCTCCAATCGCTGCTGTCGTCTGTTCATACCTCCGTGCGCTGCGCTCTCGTCGTTCTTGTCGCTGCTGTCGCAGAGTAAACACAGGCCCTAAGCCGAAATAAAGATTTGTACCAATCTGGGCACCGCTGAAGAAATTGCTCTTCTGTTACAACGTCAAGGATACCAAGAATCATCGAGAGTCGGACATGAAACACAGTCTATGTCTTTAGCGTCTCGGTTATGGTCGTTTTTAGCTGTCATATCCTCTACTAATGGTCCTATTCTCTACCGTCTCTTCTTAGGGGACGTTCAGAGCTCCATCGCGATGCGACGCAATGATAACCTCTCATATCGATTATTTCGTGATTGATCCAGGCACTTATCATTCCGTCGCGTCACATCGCGATGGTGCTTTGAACGGCCCCAAACTGATCGATAGCGTCGCTCGATCAACATGGTCACCACACGTGGCGTCGCGTCGCTCGGCGTCGAAGTATAAACGGGCCCTTATACACGCAAGAAGAATACCCCACGAGGCGAACACTGGTCCATGGTGATGTCGCATGTAGTCCTCCGACATGTGGCCTTATATGGGGTGTAACAGAGCTCTGGCTTCATTAAGAAGTCCTTGGTGCGCAGAAAACATGGGGTCTTCAGGAACGCAACTATTTCCAGGTGGTCTTAGGCCCCGTTTGTACTTTGATGTCGAGCGATGCCACGCCACGTATAATAGCCAAATCAATCGAGCGACGCCATCGATCAATATAGCCACTATACATGCCGTCGCGTCGCTCGCGGTCGGAAGTATAAACGGGGCCTTAAAGCCGTATTCGGGTCAGATCTTGCTATCCTACACAGCAACAAGTAGAAAAGGCTTGCTTAGGCCAACAGTATAGAAGCGCAGTATAGACGGCCACCTGTATGTCAACCCTTCATTTAAGAAGAAATGGGAAAAGTTACCGCTCTGATTTAAGACAAGACTATGCTAAAGGAAAAAAGCTGCCACTACAAAACCGTATGGCACATGAGAAAGAGAACCCTTCCCAGACTGTCGACTCGAGAGCTAAAGACGCGGAGAGCGCAGGCACAGTGCCAAATGCATTCATAGACAAGTGGCACTTGCTCTCTAGGTCCAGCCAAACATGTGAACATTCCAAAATACTCCCCTATTCACAGACATCATCGGTTGGTGACAACAAGCCACACAACGTTTGTTCTCGCTGATTCTACTGCTAAGCTAACCATGAGGAGAACATTCACCAGGCGGGGGATTAGAGGCCCATGAAGGCTATCACAACATCCTGGACGGTAGTCACTGGACGTTTATACTCACCAGGTAAGGGTCTCAGGCGTTGTCTGAACGGCGAAAATGAAAAGCACTGCGAGAACCTCCACCCTTCAAGTAGTAGAAAAGTATGTTCCATTTTCGCAAAGTCCTTGAACCTACCCGCGTAAAGGGCTGAATGTTCCCTATGGAACCGCACAGTCTCACAACGCAACAGTTTCCAAACACTGAATATGCAAAAAGCCAAAATACTGCTTGATAGGCGTGGGTTCAGGTGTACGATTCCTCGCCTTGCAGTCCTTTTCTCTGCAAATTCGATGATTGGAAGATACGGGCCTTTGCGACAGAATGATTCCTCAATATTATTGATATTATTAAATCCTTATTGAGGAATCACACTGTCGCAAAGGCCAGTACCCTCCAAACATCGAACATGCAGAGAAAATGTGGAAAGACTGTAAGGCAAGGAATCGTACAACCGAATCCACGCCTATAAAGCAGTATTTTTGCTTTTTGCATATCCAATGATTGAAAGCTATTGCGTAGTAAGACTGTGCGGCTCCATAGGAAACTTTCAGGCCCCTTACGCGGTAGGTTCAACGACTTTGCAGAAATAGAACATACTTTTTACTACTTGGAGGTGGAAGTTCTCGCAGTGATATTCATTTTCGTCGTTCAGGCACGCGCCTGAGATCCTTCCCTGATCAGATCGACGCGCACCGACGCATCGGTATCGATTAGTTGACACAGGTAATCAATACCGATGCTCCCACTAGTTCGCTACCGAAATCCAACGTCTTAAACGGCAGAAATCGACGGAGCAGCATGTCTCCCAGTGATTCTAAGAGCCCCGAAAGGTCACAGAAACATCAAAAATGGAAGATTCATGGGCAAAGAGCGCAAAGAGAAATGAGATGCTAGTCTTGCCGGCCGCCTTCTATCTAAAAATGGAAGACTGGATTAGTGGACCCATGAGGAAGACCAAGAATTGCTGAAGATATAGATAGCGGGCGGATTTACACAAAGACTCAACTCCATAGGGAGACCGCTGTCTTCACAACCAGCACGTTTCGGAACAAAAGAGCTGCTGCTCTGACCAGCTGAGGAAGAAGTGAGACCGTTTTTTCTACGCACACAGAGACAACACATCCTGAATACTTTTCGGCTCATGTCGCCAACGTGGGCAGTATTGGGAGATGGCGGCGCGCCAGCCAATTATAACCAAGCAAACCATCAAGCGAATACACGCCAGCCAATTACAAAACTGATCGCACAAGCCTTGTCTGAATGGCATGCCAATTTGACACGATCTGATTGGCTGGCGAGCCCATACCTCCCAATGCTGCCCATTTTTACCGACTTTTCTATGCGACCCGGGTTTAGAGGAATTTCAGGGCGAACACTGCTTTTTAGGATATAAAATCTGCTTCATTCCCTTGTGCAACTCTCAATCCCTGTCAAGAATCGATATTCGATCGATATATCGATCAAAGCTGACGTGAGTCGTGGCAGGACACAAATGGGTAGGAATGGAAGGCGCATATCAATTTCCATTTAAACGGACGCATGCACAGATGCACAGACAGAATTCTGGAGTTCAGTAGGAATGAGATACATATATGCACAGACCAGGACTTTTTATATGAGCGTATGGGGTAGGCAAAGAGTGAGCTCCGCTGTGGCTCTCTTAGTTGGACGGATGCACAGACACTTGGACAGAGAAGTGGGATGCGCGCACACTCAAACGCCTTTTTCATATAGAACTACGGCGTAGATCTATAGGGATGCAAACAGGTGCTCAGGCGGACAGACACTCGTACGGAAGCACAGACAGATTAACCCAACTCACGCTGACACACATTTAGGGGTGTTCACATAGAGGGTTACTCCATTGTGATTTGTAGGGGGACAGATCCCTCATTCATGTGGACGGATACATGTGTGGACGCACGGACGGAATAACCGATTGTACCAACAGAACAATGGTGTCGATCTCGGGCACTTAAATTTCGGAAGACGTTAACCTTTAGGTAAATTGTTTTACTGTAAAAGAAAATAGACAAAGCGTCTCTGATTATCTTCGAAGATTGTCGGAGTCTTCTCGCTTGACTAAAAAGAACCTTGGATCCCAGAAACCAAAAAATGAGCGCAAAAAACTCCGATTTTTTACGCGGAGGATACAGCTCGTTACAGACGAATCCTTTTGGAATGCGCCACGCATACTTCATTGAAGCGATTTCTGGCGATACTTGGAAAAGCATTAAGCGTTAAGCAGTCGAGAGAGGCGTTCATACTGACGTCAAAGCTCTATCGTTGTGCTTTCGAGAAATTTTATCGAACGAATAAATTCGACGAGAAAATTCTCGAAGGAGTGAATGAAAGATTTCACTCCACATCGAAAAATTTCGAACGAATTTGTTCATCAATCAATTTTTTCCAATAAAATTGCTCGATTTTCGAATAATATTCGGGATCTATCCTAGTCCGGGGGGCACATAACCAAAAAGCATGTACTAAATCGACTTGAGACTTAATGAGCGGTCCCTGCAGAACAAAATAGGACCTAAACTAGAAAAATCCACGAAAAAAGAAGATTTTTTTCGTCGCAATTGAAAGCAGGCGAAGGTATGTGCCCTCCTCACCATGTTAGATCCTGGTTCTGACATGTCAGGCGGTGGTCAGCACGCGGCATGCAGCTTTATGTGCCTTCCTCACCATGTCAGATCCCGGTTCTAACATGCCAGACGGTGGTAGCATGCGGCAGGCCTCCATTGCGTTGCCCTTTTCCCGCCGAGACGGTAGTAAAACCGCGGTTAGTTTTATTTTTTGGTTGTCTGTTCCTTTTTTTTTGTTTCGTTTAGGTCCTATCTTCTTCTGTAGGAGTTGTTCGGTAAGTCTCAAGTCGATTTATTACATGCTTTTTAGTTATGTAGCCCCCCCCCCGGACTTGGATAGTTCCAATATTCGAATACGGCTACCTTTCGATGTTCGAATTCGAACGAATATTCGAACGCCTTTTGTAGAAATATCGAACATTCGACTAATCAAATAATTATTCGGATTCAAAGCACGCTTCCTCACCACAAAAAACCGCAGTATCGATTAGACAGCTGGGATAATCAATAACCTGGCTTAATTCAACTCTAAATCGTCCCGATCCTCATGAAAAGATTCAGAAGAACCAAGACTAGATAGATTCAACGTCGGCGCAGCTCTGGAGTCAACAGTGGACCGCATACAAAGAACAGAAAAGGCCAGACAGACGGGCGGGGGATGCATCAAACAACAGCACATTATAAAGAGGTGCGGTTTCGCTGCTTAATTACACTGGTGTTAAGCAGCAGCGCATCCTTGCATTCCATTTCATCCAACGGAGAGGGGAGGAGGGGAGGGGGTAGAAGCAAGCCTTCAAAAGGCTCCAGTTGGTATCTGCTAGAAGTAGAATGCATGTCGCATCCAATGAACAAACTATGTTCTATGCGCTCGCCACCAAGCCTAAACAAATGAGCTGCAGACCAACTCCATACGACGTCAGACTGCTAGAAGGACGACACCCGACATTCTAATCGGCAAGGCAGCGATGTCACGCGACCACTAAGCCGGATGTCGACGTATCCTCTCACACATGGAGCCGTCACTACTCTCCACTTCAATGATTGAGCCGATCTGGTCAAAGTATGAAGCACGCAGCGAGAGATGTGAGCTCGTTGGGAGCAGTTCTAAATCCATAACAGGCCTTGTTAGAGGATACATCGCAAAGCTCCCATAGCCAACACCCACGGCTCACACGGAGGACTAAGAATTAAACGTAGAAGAGTACGAAACGTACAGGAACAATGGTTCCTTTCGCCTCTCTCGTTAGGAAAATGTCCGTCGAACGATGTATGTAGCAAAATTTAAGGGATATACATCACTTTCACGTCGAATTGGTCACTTTTAAAATCAAATTGGACACGACAGGGTGTCTCAAAAAATGTATACACTGTTTGGAAGCTGATGGCCTTGCTCACAGTAAAGTTACTGAAAGGTACTGAAGAAGGGGTCATATGAAAGCTTAAGAAAATAGAAATTGTCTGACATAACAGCGGATGGAATGCGAGATGCACTCGTCTGAAATTTTGCATTTTACACTCTATTGATTGTGTTTCGCTTCAATACTTGCTATAATTTCTTCACAAAGGGGCCGTTCTGATTGATTTCTGCTTCTTTTAGAGTTTAAAGCTTAAAAACACGCTATGGTTAGTGGAAAATGCAGGGCAACCTAGAAGGTTCAGGTACTATTTGAAACGTTCTAACATTGCTAATAGTGAAGCTTTTGAAGGTGTTTGAGATTCTTACGAAAGCACAGAGCAACTAGATTTCTGAGACGTGCAGGTAGGCAAGATTGCGCCATGCCTCCGCCTGAAACCTTGTATGTCAGACTCGATTGATTGTGCATGGGCTGAATGCCTGTTACAAACTTGCTACTACTTGGACACTTTAACCTGTGCTGTGCTTCTTTTAACGTTATGGGTCGTCTAGTAGCTGCCATTAACCTCTTCTCGTCTTTCACATGATTGTCAAGTTCTAAACGTTTAAAGAAGCACAGCACAGGTTAATCTGGCCAAGTAGTAACAAGACTAACAGGCATTCAGCCCATGCACAATCAATCGAGTCTGGAATGCAAGGCTTCAGGCGGGAGCATGGCGCAATCTTGCCTACCTGCACGTCTCAGAAATCTAGTTACTCTGCGATTTCGTAAGAATCTCAAACACCTTCAAAAGCTTTACCAGCAGCAATGTTAGAACCATTCAAATACTACCCGCATTTTTAGTACACCTGGCACTTTCCGCAAACCATAGTGTGTTTTTAAATTTAGCACCTTAAAAGAATCACAAATCAATCGATACAGCTATTTTGTAAAGAAATTATGACAAGTATTCAAGCAAAACACAATCAAACGAGTGCAAAATGCTAAATTTCAGACGAGTGCATGGCGCATTCCATGCCGCTCATATGTCAGAAACTTTCATATGAGACCCTAAGTTCTTCAGTGCCTTCCCTGCGAGCAAAGTTATCAGCTTTCAAACAGTGTATACAAATTTTGGTATAACTTTCTTCAAAGTTTAACTCGTTTCACAGTAAGTGAATAGTTTTATAAAATTTCTGTTGTTTTTTTCTGAAAAATAATGGTTTAGAGCGTGTTTTAAAAAGCAGGAACGCGTCCATTTCCTCTGCCACAAGGATAGACCTGAAACGGGGCGCTCTCCCAGTTGTGTGAGTTCGACGATTTCGGCGGGTCACCTAGGATGTCATAGAGCGCATCCTATATTGGACCCAAGAGGCAAAAGCACCACCAGCGGAAGTCTGCGACTTAAAGAAGAAAAAAGAACGAAAACACTCACCCACAGGCGTCGCCAGGAGACCTCTTGGATTTAAAGGGACCACCCACTTTATCGAACGCGATTCCTGCTACGCTGAGCCGTGCAACGACGCGCGAAGTAAGCGATTTCGAGTCGTGAGGCCCAAAAATGACTGAAATGGCCCAAAACCGCTCACTTCGCGCGTCGTTGCACGGCTCAGCGTGGCAGGACTCGCATTCGATAAGGTGGGTGAGCCTTTTCAATCCAAGAGGTCTCCTTTCGACGCCTGTCTGTGTTTTCATTCGTTTTTCTTCTTTGAATCGCATGAAGACTGATGGTGGTCGCTTTTGCATCTTGGGTCCATATAGGATACGCTCTAACTCATCCTAGGTGATCCGTCGGAATCGTCGCACCCTCCCAACCGGGACAGCGCGAGAAACGGTTATAATGTCGCTCGCGTTCATCCTAGTGGGGAAACGGAGCTCACACAGGCTACTTTGATGTATTGTCCTCATTGAATGTCGAGAAGCGTTCTACTGTACCTTCGTTATCTCGTTGTTTCTGTTCTATGACGTCCCATCCCATAGGAGACACACCTCCAAGCGTCACTTACGCATTTTTAGTGCTCCATCAGTCGGTCTGCACTTTTGTTTCTTTAAAAGTGAACTAACTGGGGTAAACTGTGCTCTATCAGAACTGATAACCTGCCCTTTATATCACGGCGGATGCTATTCTCGCCACCAAAAGCGAGGAATGGCGGTACTATCACCACTCGGTTGGGCCTCGAGGAACTAACCAAATCCATGGCGTATCCCAGGAAGCCACTGTTGGTCTTCATACACCATGCTAATGCTCCACTTCCCGACCACAAATCCTTCAGCGCGCATTTCCGCTCATTTTCTCTCCGATTTCCTCAGCCGGAAGGATAGAGCGTCATTTATCAGTGGGCTTATTAATGCTCTTGCATCACGTTGGGTCACGGCAGTTGGAGCCTCGAGAGCATTTGGTACTTGTCGTTAATGTGGCCTACATCGAGAGGAAAGCGGAATCAGGCGTGCCACCCAGGAAAGGAATGCCCTTTTGGCGCTTCTATTGGATGACATTAACTGGCGCGTATCTGCCTCCTCATGTAGGCCACATTAACGACTTGCTAGCAATGGAATGCCTATTGAGGCCTCCTATTCACACCTCTCGATTACTTTAAATGAACGTACACCGCACCTACCCTAACATACAGGGCAACCTCACTAAGCTAGACACCTTTTTGGGTACTGGTCGCCAATGTGGCCTACATGGGAAGGGGGACACCAGGCACCAAGCAAACACACAACAGCCAGTAAAAACTCCAAAAGAACACTCCCGCTGGGTGAAGCGCCCCTCAGGCCGAATTCATCAACAATTAAACCCGCGGTAAGCGGGATATAAGGGTTAGAGATAACGTGAGAGATAGAGACGCAGGCATCATCGTCGGTATCTCTACCCCTTATACCCGCGGGTTAGTCGTTGATGAATCCGGCCCCTCCTCCTCGTTTCCGCCTGGTTCGTTTGGAGCGTCCCGTCCCTCAACCATGTAGGCCATACTAACGACTAGTAAGCCCTTTTTGCTCGGAACATTTCAAAGTCGATTAATTCTATTTTAAAACCGGTGAATCCTTTATTTTAAAGCAATTTTTTACCTCATGAGAGTGCATTCCCGTTTGCAGAGGAAAGCGTGTCAAAGTTCAATTTTTAAATTTTGCTCCCTCTTTTAAAATTTTCTCCTAATAAACGCTTAAAATTCCTTGGAAGACAGACCAAAACGCAATTACGCTTCGGTGAAAATCCGATTTTTGCAGTGAAAACGGGGGAGCCACTCAGAAGTCCGGTGAACTTAACAGGGATTGGAGAAATTGCCAGCTCAAGATCCAGGGAGAACTTCAAGATGGGTGGGTCAGACCTACTCAAGCCATATTCGAATTTGATAAGCTCGCAAATTTCAATGTTACTTTATTTACTTATTTAGGTACATGTCGCAAAGATCCACCGCAGGGTGGGGAATCGCACCGTTCCCCCACCGGGCAGCCAATCAGGCACCAGCTCAGTCGGTTAGTCAGGGCACATGACTGGTTGCTGGATTACTACAGTTGCAACGTTGCGTTCCCGCATCCTTAGTGCGTCTTCGTGGCATGTACTGTGTACACGTTTGTCCCAGACTACTTCAGCATAAAACGGCAATTATTTTCACGACAACACAAAACGGTCATTATTTCCGCGACAGTGACACGTCCTTCGAAAGCGAAAGGCGACTCAGTTCTGCCGGAAGACTCAAGCAACGCAGCAGCGACTCGGCTAGAAGTCCTCGATGAACATACAAGATCGATATATGAAGCTCAAATTAGGTGGGCCAAACTTGTTCAAGTCTGTTTTTCTCTGATGGGATGCTTAGTTCCACGTTCAGACCTGTCAGACTTTGCTGCTTGTCGTTGTCCTATGTCATTTCTGATTGAACAAGCTTATATAAGTTTGTCCTACACAAATTCAATGTCATTATTTCCGCGACAACATAAAAACGGCCATTATTTCCAAGGAACACAAAACGGTCATTATTTCCGCAACAGGCACACGTCCTTAGAAAGGAAAAGGCGACTCAGTTGGCCAACAAACCCAACTAGTACAGCAATGACTCGGCTAGAAGTCTTCGACGAACATAAAGGATCAATAGGAGGCTCAAATTAGGTGGGCCAAACCTGCTCAAGTCTGTTTTTCTCGATGAGGTGCTTAGTTACACGTTCAGACCTGTCAAACTATGCCGCTTGTCGTTAAGCTATGTCATTTCAGGTTGAACAAGCTTATTCAAGTTGGTCCCACACATCTTGAACGTAAGAGCGGTCATTATTTCCGCGACAACACAAAAGCGGTCATTATTTCCACGACAACACAAAAACTTCCATCATTTCTGAGACAACACATACCGGCTATTATTTCCGCGACAGTGACACGTCCTTAGAAAAGGAAAGGCGACTCAGTTGGCCAGCAAACCCAACTAGCACAGCAGTGGCTCGGCTAGAAGCGTTCGATGAACACAAAGGATCGGAATGCGGCTCAAATTAGGTGGGCCAAACCTGTTCGAACCTGTACTTCTCTAATGGGATGCTTAGTTACACGTTCAGGTCCACCACACTTCCCTGCCTTTCACTACTCTATGTCATTGCAGGTCAAAAAGGTGTCCCGCGGAAACTGGGCACAAAACGGTCATTATTTCTGCCACGAGGACAACGCAAAAATGGCCATTATTTCCGCGAAAGTGGCCCGTCCATAGAGAGAGAAAGGCGACTCAGTTCGGCCAGCAAACTCAACTAACACAGCAGTGACTCCGATGAGCATAAATAATCCGGATGCATCTCAAATTAGGTGGGCCACATCCTATTCACAACATGCAGACCTGTCAGAAGGCGTTACCCCATGTCACATCAGAACATATATTGCCCCACCCCACTTGAATGCCCAGAATTGCTTCCGTTCGTTTCATAGAACAGTCCAGTTGAGTGCGATTCCATTCTGCTTCCGAAATAACATAACAAACAGAAAAACGGCAATTATTTGCGCGACAGCGAAGCTGTCCGACATCTGGGAAAGGCAAGCCAGCTCTGAAAGAAAACAGTCAGCTCACGAAAATGTCAGACATCATCTGAGGCAAACAAGCTTAGCAGCGGCTAAATACAAGTCTGGATTGGAGAGTCGATAGCGCTTACTGTCGCCGTGGCAGCGCCGACGAGATTACTTCGTGGGCGCCGAGGTAAGAAACCACCTGGAGCTTGCCCAGAAGACAGGAGCCTGATAAGCCAAGTAGGAGGAGCTGCCGGTGAAGCCTTGGAAGCCTCATCTCGACAGGAACTCGCCTAGGAGAGAAGCACTTAGCCGAGAGCGACACGCAATCAAAGAAACCTCTCCAGAACCAGACAGCCGATGAAGGAGAGACTGAGCAGCCAGCCACCTGCCGCGGCTTCTCACCTCTCCGTCGATCATCTGATTATGTCGGCAATTATGCGCGGCGAGCTCTCCGCTCACAAACACAACTCAGTTCCGCTGCTTATGGAAATGGCAAGGAAGACGACGACTACTACAGCAGAGTCAATGGCGGCACGGAAGACACACTGTCAGACAAAGGCGCTGGGACTCCTTCCAAAACACCCGCTTTGTTCCATCGCGGTGCGCAGCTCACACAACACCCGCATATCTTAGTCGAGCGCTTACCTGACTCGAGTTGCGCCACGCCATCCACTCCCATTGGTGCCTTGAACGTTCATTTAGTTACAAATCCCCCAAAAAAATACAGGCATAAGGCAGTCAGCCCATAAATGAGTTGCCGAGCTGCGCAACACCACCAGATCGATATCGATTGATCAGCACAGAAAATCGTTGCCGATAACCTTGGCACTGTGTAGCCCAAACTACGAAGCCTCTGTTATAATTTGTAAGAACAAAAGGATAAAGAGAGCGAGCGTTACTCAGGTATTTTCCTGGATTCTCCTGCAATCTATACCATTCTCATTTTAACGCCAGCTCGAACACTTTTCTGACAAAACTGGACACTCGTCTAACTATTAGGTTGGTGCATAAGTCCTCGGACATTTGATCCCTCCTGAATTAAAAGCGCATTTTCCCGCCAACTGTCTCACATGTATCAACGCGTAAATGATCGATCGATAGAGAAAGGAAAGGGCTGCAAGACTGTTCCTAACATTTACTTCTGCGTTGTTAACGTCAGCTATTATGGCTGAGCAATTCATCCCGACTGAGACGCATATTCGGCACGTCATGTTATTCCTGCATCAATCTGGCCTCAATGCCAACGAATCGTATCGTCGCCTGAAGGATGTTTACAACGAGAGCGCTCCTGCTCGAAGTACTGTGTACCAGTGGTTCTCGAAGTTTGCAGTTGGTGAATTCTCCGTTGAAGGTAATGAACGAGAAGGGCGCCCGATGACACTGGATTTGGATGGCCTCCGAAGTAGAGTGGAAGCGGACCCATACCAAACCACTCGCGAACTATCAAGCACTCTTGGTGTTAGTCACTCGACAGTCGTTCGAGGATTGAAGTCGATTGGCGAGGTGCAAGAATTGGGTCGCTGGGTACCTCACGACTTGACACAACATGACATGGATCGCAGAGCCGATGTCGCTCTGTCTCTCCTTACCCTCAGACGTACCCACGGATGGCTGGACAACCTTGTCACCGGGGATGAGAAGTGGATACTCTACTCTAATTATCACCGGCGTGCACAGTGGGTTGACGCAACTGGAGAGGCAGAGGACGTTCCGAAACCCGACCTTCACGTGAAAAAGGTGATGCTATGCATTTGGTGAAGCGTTCTTGGCGTAGAATACTGAGATCTGCTGCTGGACGAAGGGATAACATTGACGGCAGAGGTTCACGTCAACCAACTGAAGAAGTTGAGGGCCCACCTTCAAACCACACGAGGAGAGCAAGTGAAGGTGTATTTTCAACACGACAACGCTAGACCGCATATTGCTGGAGCGACGGCGGCTGAGTTGGCGGACTACGGATGGACCGTTCTTCCACATCCACCTTACTCACCAGATCTCGCTCCTTCTGATTATCCTTTGTTTTCAAGCCTTCAACGCTGTTTGGACGGCCAGCAATTCAGGAACCGAGAGGATGTCAAGAAGGCACTGCTCACATTTTTCGAATCACAACCGGCCACGTTTTGGAGAAAAGGCATCCATGACTTACCAGCACGTTGGCGAAAGACAATTGATGTAAAGGGTGGTTACTTCAAATGATTTGATATTGTTGTTCGTATGTTGCGATAATAAATATTTCATGCTCCGAATGTCCGAGAACTTATGCACCAACCTAATATAAGCTAACTTGACGATGTTGTTCAGATTAGACTAGGCTCTTACAGAATGTCAGAATTAGTTTTTGACCCAGGAGAATTGAGCATGACTTTTTTAGAAATTTCTTCAATTGAGCTGCCAGAATAGTGAATAAACTGGAGTTTTATAAAATTTAAATTTTCCAAGGTTAAGCAATGGATTAGAGCTTACAGCTACATTTTAGCATGTCAAAAGAAGAGGTCGTGCCATGCAATCATCTAATTCGCCGCGATTTTGATTTGATTTATAGCAAAACTGTTGTCTGCGTGAAATTGCACATTAGTCAACGATACAGCGAGAACAATGGCGAAAAAAACATACAAAATGAAAAAATTGCAATTTTCCAGCACAAAAAAATATTCTTATCTTCAACTCACTTAAACCTAAAATACCTGGCATGGCGAGGTTGTAAGCAACGATGTTAATGTAGCGATTAAAACTCTAGCGCCCGGTCAGCAGGAGGTGCAGGTTCGAGTCCCGCCTGGCGCTAGAGTTTCTATCGACACACATTAAGCACCGTTGGGAGAGCTTATTCTAACCTTATAAGAAAGCG
Source organism: Heligmosomoides polygyrus polygyrus (assembly GCA_947396885.1). Lineage (NCBI taxonomy): Eukaryota > Metazoa > Nematoda > Chromadorea > Rhabditida > Heligmosomidae > Heligmosomoides > Heligmosomoides polygyrus. The sequence goes on from OX377202.1 coordinate 105,452,899, forward strand.
TAGGTGTAGTTTTGAGGGCGCACTTCTTAGTTTAGAAGATGTGCAGCTTGACTTCAGAAGGGTCAAGCTTGCTTACTGCTAGAAGAGTGTCAAACTTGATTTGAAAACTGTCCGATTTTTCAAATAAAAATTATCAAAAAAATCAAATCACGCGTTACGACTCTGCAGTTTTTGCATAGGAGAGAAGGATCAGATTGAGAAGCACTTATGTCCGTTAATTCGTGAAATAAATGAATAGAGTTGGTTTGAAACATATCAAATTTGACGTGAGAATGCTGTAGGCCTTACGATGCTGCACAGCCAGCATTGATTCCTCTCGAAATATTTTATTCAAATAGACAGAGATACTTTTTAATGAGATACTTTCAGCTTCATAAACTAAAGCTTTCAGGGTATAAATAGAGTTATAAGTGCATAAAATACTTTTCTTCACACTTAAGTTGTTACAAAGAAAATAGAAAATAGTTTTACAAGGAGCTTAAAGTTGAGATATTGCTTCTGATTTAGCTGTTCTTTGAACTACTATATACAAATGTTGGTACAAGTAGTTAGTGCGGCCTACAAGCTGAGACGCTAGCACACCACAGCAGTCAGACCGCATCGAGCCCACCGCCCAGAAGGGAAGTGCACAGTCGGTGCTGTTAATGGCTAGCGCGTTCCCTCATCCTCATGTAGGCCACATTTACAACCTGCACCTAAGTTCCCAAAAAAAGTGATGGTAATCGACGAGTATTTCTTCCACCGTGAGCAAGATTGATAAACTCTTTATTGCGGCTTACGTTTCGGCGTTGTCGCCTTCATTAGAGCCTGGAAAAGTCGAATTCGTTTAAGAAACTAAATACCCCCCCCCCCCAAATGCCATTTCATTCTACCGATAAAGGATAAAGGATAAAGGACGGCGTTACTCAATCCCCTCTGGGATGCGCCAGCGCATTCTACTTCTACGGGATGTCGTGGAGGCGACATGAATGCGTATTTGGCCATACAATGACTTGCGGTGGCCAGCCGATGAACAAGTCAGCGCTTTATCCTTCCCAGACATGTCTGGTACCAATTCACCGACCCCGGAGGGATGGAAGGCTTGGTTGGCCTGGGCGAGAAATCCGAACCAGAAACCTGGTATCGGGTGCACGCGGCCGTCGCACCTCCTCCGACTGCGCTACACGCGCCCTTCATTCTACCGATAGCCATCCAAAAGGCTAAGAGACCACAAAACGACGTCGCAAGAAGTCGAAAAGAAGGCTAACCTTGGATGTGGACAGAAGAGTTCACCGTCACCCTAGCTGGACGAAACATGAGTGAATGAGTTTAGGGCCGTGGTGACGGTGGACCTTCTGTCCATGTCCAAGGTTGGCCTTCTTTTCGACTTCTTGCAGCGTCGTTTTCGTGATCTCTTAGCCTTTTGGATCCGTGTTGGCAGAACGAAATGACATTTGGAAGGGTAGTTTCTCAAATGACTTCGACTTTTCCAGGCTCTGAAGAAGATGATAACGCCGAAACGTAAGCCGCAATAAAGGGTTATGTCAATATTGGTCACGCTGAGGAACATATTCGTCGACTACAACGCCAAAGATGCCAAGATTCATAGTTTTTTTTCAATTCGGACAATTCACGGTATTTTTTAACCGATCTTTTGATTTCACCATGTTAGAGACCATGAAAGGACGGCATCAGATACTTCTCCGTTCTGGAAAGGATAAAGACATTCTCATAAAAAATATCTGAATCATCGCAAAATTCGGTCTGGAAAAAACACTCCTATCTGAATAATCTGAGCCTTTTCAAGAATGCCATGAACCGCATGACCTCTCTGCATTGGGTTGAAAAAAACAACAGATGCGAATCATCTGAATCGGCGTCGGACCCAATATATAGTATTTGTTGAGGTTGATTAGCCACGCGCGATTGGAAAATCCGTCTATTAGCCGACCTTTCGGCAAAATCGCCTCCTTCAAGGGCCAAAATAAGAGAGAATATTCACAAACAGTTGAACGACCAAATAATCCCTCGACAAAGCCTTACACGAAGGTCGACGAAGTACTACTCAACAAACAGGAGGGATGAACTGCAAAAAAACCGACCTTAGATGGATCCACAGAAGTGGACGGTTAGGGAGATCACAAACTAGGCAGTTAGTATTTACACTAAACGTATTTAAATATATTTAAGATAAAATACCGACTGTCAAGCTTGTGGACTCCCCAACCATCCACTTCTGTGAATTCATCTAAGGTCGGTTTTTTGCAGTTGATCTCTCCTGTTTGCTGAGAAGTACTTCATCGACTTTAGTGTAAGACTTTGTCGAGGGATTATTTGGTCATTCAACTTTGTGAATGTTCTCTCTCATTTAGGCCCTTAAAAAAGGCGATTTTGGCGAAACGTCGGCCAATAAACGGATTTACCAATCGCGTGTGGCTAATCAACCTGAACAAACACCAAACTCCGATGCCGAGATTCAGCGATAGTCGAACCTGGAGACTGTTTCGCAATGTACCAATGTATACTGTTCAGTTTGGATCTAAAAACCTGTTTTGAAAGCACCCTGAAGACGCTATCGATTACCCGCGCTGACCAATCAATAACAGTGCCACTTACGGCTCCGGGCGCTTAACCATGCAAAAATCCTTCCTCACAAATCCGCCCAGCTACGATAACTAGGAAAAAGTCGCTCAACCTCACAGAAAACGGGATTCGCCCATATCTATTATGGTTCGGCGTCGCGAGCATTGCTCCTAATTGAATGAGGAAGGCTCTCATGCATTAACCATAAAACGACCTCCTGCAGTCGAAAGAAGCTGCACCTAATGCCAGGTTAAGGAACGCTGGGAATACCAGAAAGACAAGACAACCACCAGCAGCACGAGAGAAGCCCAGTGGGTGGGGCTGACAACAGGCTTTGTTTGATATTTTCGCCGGACTCTGAGGAACACAATGAATTCGAGCGCTCGTTTTCCCAGCAATCGCTGTTCAGGAAAATTACAGGCAATAGAAAAGCTGAGGACGGCAGAACAGCATGAGAAGCTGCTAGGATTCACACCCGAACCCTGCCGAGAGCGACAGAGGACAATGGTAATCTGTGGGAAATACGGACGGACGGACGCACAGACGCACGGACGAAACAGCCGCCTTCTCGAATTCTGCAAAACTCCGAGCTACTCTGCTCATAAAAGGCAAACTCGCAGGTCTTCATCCATTTAAAGGCCCGGAAAATGTCCAAAGACCCAGAAAATGACGCCAAGCCAATGAGCTCCTCAAGCACAGCAACGACGTCCTCGAAAACTCAAAACAGATGGCCTCGTCGCTGCGATTAAAGTAAGAGCTGCATCTGGTGATGAGCCAGGAGGCTACTGGATCGTCGGACAACAACAAATGTCACTTCTTCGAGTCCGGACCGCTAACAAAACACTCGCCCCTCGGCGCCAAACGACGTAAATGTCGGCCGAAATTGCATTCGATTCCATGCATCAGGGATTGCCACCTCGCCTCTTCGCTAGTAAAAGAAGGAAGTAACCTCCAGTGGTGGTCTTGAATTCGTTCAAGGTGGGTGAGATAAGTTCCCTTGAACTGCCATTAATATTAATTCAATTTAATTGGTACACGTCGCGAAAGTGAGCAGCATTGGGAGTTGGGAGCTCGCCAGCCAATCATAACCAATCAGAGCATCGATCAAACACACACCAGCCAATCAGGATACCGACAGCCTTCTCTCAATGGCACGCCCATTCGATGTGGTCTAATTGGCTGGCGCTTTCGCACCTAATGTTGCTTACCTGTGCCATTTAATTTAATCTGTTCTCACAGACAGACGCATGGACGGACTAATTTCTCTATGGCGAACGGATGCTTGAGGACGCACAGACAGATGCACGGACAAACAAGCCCAATCGCGACCGCGCAAGGCTATCTACAGATGGAGATAGACGTACAGACGCACAGACAGACGCACGGACCAATTAACTCGACAGTATATGGACTAACGTTAATTCCATTTCTGCTAACGTAACGTCATAACTGCGACCCCCAGATTGGGATATATGAACATAAATCTCCGCGGATCACCTTGAGCGTCCAAAACTCTACATCCCCTGAGACAGACGCACGGACAAAATTACCTGTTATCTATGGAAATCAGAAATTGTTCAGATACCATTGCTCGCGACTGTACAAAAATAGCTACCACGAGATATCTTTGCGCTTGCGCAGCCAGACGCACGGACGGACTAATTTCTCTATGGCGAACGGATGCTTGAGGACGCACACACAGATGCACAGACAAACTAACCCAATCGCGACCGCGCAAGACTATCAAGAAATACAGATAGACACACGGACGCACAAACAGACGCACAGACACATCAACCTGGTACTGTACAAATGTTATTGTTCGCGAATACGTAAAGCTGTCCTTCTCTTTAGCAAAAGCGAGGACGCACACAGACGCACGGACGGATTAACTGCAGTATCAGTATAGAATAGGAAACTACCCAATAATTATTGCTCCTGGGTGTTCCCAAATTAGCTAATTTAGCTCAAAGTGGTTGTTCTATAGTGTACCAGGTTGATGTGTCTGTGCGTCTGTTTGTGCGTCCGTGTGTCTATCTGTATTTTGAATTTAATTTTTTGAATCTTAGGTCTAAGCACGCCCATGCAGACGCTTGGATGGAATAAATACTACTTGGCAGAACCCGCTACTGCCCAACTACTATGGCTCGTGACTCTTCAAAGACCTATCTCCAACGAACGTAAGGACGCACACACAGAGGCACGGATCGTTTACCCTGCTACCTCAACTGTTTAGCCTAAACGGACGCACGCACAGACGCATGGACAATCAATCCGTCTCTATGTACGACCCGGCACTGCCCAGTTTTCACCATCTTTATCGATCGAACGGATGCACGTGCAGACGTACAGACATGCGAACAACTCAGATCGGTGTCATATCATCCACTGAATCGGATGATCTCTAGTATCTATTGCTCGCGACTTCTCATACTTATGTAGGTGCCAAGCAGAATACGCACACATGGACGCACGGACGAAATTTACAGATTTAGACTACTAGGATCAGGTTTTATCCAATAACTAATTCCTAATACACTTCACTGCACAAAATTAATCACCTAAGATCGACGCACAGAGAACTCAGATAAAACGCACTCGGTATGGAAATTGAAAATGGAATTCTATTTACTCCATGAAAACAAAAAAGCGTCAGAAGAAATTAGTCAGACTGACTGATGAGATTCCCACTAAACCAACACCGAACAGCTTATTCCCATGGAAACCTCGGCTTTATATGACCGCGGGGCGGCGGAGGCGGCGGTACAAATTCTCAGACATTATTGGAATCAGCGCTGAGAGCTGAGAGCACAGGGGCGAGCGAGAAAAACAAGCAGTTGAGACAACGGGATGAATGGATCGAACTCCGAATTTCTAGTAGCATCGTATATAGTGCGTTTGTCCGTGTGTGCGTCCGTCCGAGCGTGCAGCTCTCGGCTCTGGCCTGAGATATCGATTTTGTGACGGCTGAGTGTTTGATTTGGCGGCGAATTGCTTAGCATTTGACCAATTATTGAGCAGGGGCCTGGCGAGAACGATCAATATCGATCGATAAAATGGATTTCTCGGCGATATTCTAGTTAAGGGGCCCACCCTATATGCCTGTCTTCGTGCTTTGCACATTATCGACCGATGACAGACATATAGAGTCGACCAGTTAACTTGAACAGCGTAAAAAATCAATTTTATCGATCGATATTGATCGCTCTCTTCAGTCGATAATGTGCAAAGCACGACAGATATAAATGATGGGACCCTAAACTGAATAGCGCATAGAAATCAATTTTATCGGTCGATATTGATCGTTCTCTTCAGTCGATAACGTGCAAAGCACGAGGACAGACATAAAGGATGGGACCCTTAACTAGAATAGCGCATAGAAATCAATTTTATCGATCGATATTGATCGTTATCTTCAGTCGATAATGTGCAAAGCACGAGGACGGTCATAAAGGATGAGACCCTTAACTAGAATACCGCCGAGAAATCCATTTTATCGATCGATATTGATCGTTCTCTTCAGTCGATAATGTGCAAAGCACGAGGACAGACATAAAGGATGGGACCCTTAACTAGAATAGCGCATAGAAATCAATTTTATCGATCGATATTGATCGTTCTCTTCAGTCGATAATGTGCAAAGCACGAGGACAGACATAAAGGATGGGACCCTTAACTAGAATAGCGCATAGAAATCAATTTTATCGATCAACATTGATCGTTCTCTTCAGTCGATAATGTGGAAAGCACGAGGACGGACATAAAGGATGGGACCCTTAACTAGAATAGCGCATAGAAATCAATTTTATCGATCGATATTGATCGTTATCTTCAGTCGATAATGTGCAAAGCACGAGGACAGACATAAAGGATGGGACCCTTAACTAGAATAGCGCATAGAAATCAATTTTATCGATCAACATTGATCGTTCTCTTCAGTCGATAATGTGGAAAGCACGAGGACGGACATAAAGGATGGGACCCTTAACTAGAATAGCGCATAGAAATCAATTTTATCGATCGATATTGATCGTTATCTTCAGTCGATAATGTGCAAAGCACGAGGACGGTCATAAAGGATGAGACCCTTAACTAGAATACCGCCGAGAAATCCATTTTATCGATCGATATTGATCGTTCTCTTCAGTCGATAATGTGCAAAGCACGAGGACAGACATAAAGGATGGGACCCTTAACTAGAATAGCGCATAGAAATCAATTTTATCGATCGATATTGATCGTTCTCTTCAGTCGATAATGTGCAAAGCACGAGGACAGACATAAAGGATGGGACCCTTAACTAGAATAGCGCATAGAAATCAATTTTATCGATCAACATTGATCGTTCTCTTCAGTCGATAATGTGGAAAGCACGAGGACGGACATAAAGGATGGGACCCTTAACTAGAGTAGTGCATAGAAATCAATTTTATCGATCGATATTGATCGTTCTCTTCAGTCGATAATGTGCAAAGCACGAGGACAGACATAAAGGATGGGACCCTTAACTAGAATAGCGCATAGAAATCAATTTTATCGATCAACATTGATCGTTCTCTTCAGTCGATAATGTGGAAAGCACGAGGACGGACATAAAGGATGGGACCCTTAACTAGAATAGCGCATAGAAATCAATTTTATCGATCGATATTGATCGTTATCTTCAGTCGATAATGTGCAAAGCACGAGGACGGTCATAAAGGATGAGACCCTTAACTAGAATACCGCCGAGAAATCCATTTTATCGATCGATATTGATCGTTCTCTTCAGTCGATAATGTGCAAAGCACGAGGACAGACATAAAGGATGGGACCCTTAACTAGAATAGCGCATAGAAATCAATTTTATCGATCGATATTGATCGTTCTCTTCAGTCGATAATGTGCAAAGCACGAGGACAGACATAAAGGATGGGACCCTTAACTAGAATAGCGCATAGAAATCAATTTTATCGATCAACATTGATCGTTCTCTTCAGTCGATAATGTGGAAAGCACGAGGACGGACATAAAGGATGGGACCCTTAACTAGAGTAGTGCATAGAAATCAATTTTATCGATCGATATTGATCGTTCTCTTCAGTCGATAATGTGCAAAGCACGAGGACAGACATAAAGGATGGGACCCTTAACTAGAATAGCGCATAGAAATCAATTTTATCGATCGATATTGATCGTTCTCTTCAGTCGATAATGTGCAAAGCACGAGGACAGACATAAAGGATGGGACCCTTAACTAGAATAGCGCATAGAAATCAATTTTATCGATCAACATTGATCGTTCTCTTCAGTCGATAATGTGGAAAGCACGAGGACGGACATAAAGGATGGGACCCTTAACTAGAATAGCGCATAGAAATCAATTTTATCGATCAACATTGATCGTTCTCTTCAGTCGATAATGTGGAAAGCACGAGGACGGACATAAAGGATGGGACCCTTAACTAGAGTAGTGCATAGAAATCAATTTTATCGATCGATATTGATCGTTCTCTTCAGTCGATAATGTGGAAAGCACGAGGACGGACATAAAGGATGGGACCCTTAACTAGAATAGCGCATAGAAATCAATTTTATCGATCGATATTGATCGTTCTCTTCAGTCGATAATGTGCAAAGCACGAGGACAGAAGCAGAGGATGGGACCCTTAACTAGAACAGCGCATAGAAATCAATTTTATCGATCGATATTGATCGTTCTCTTCAGTCGATAATGTGCAAAGCACGAGGACAGACATAAAGGATGGGACCCTTAACTAGAATAGCGCATAGAAATCAATTTTATCGATCAACATTGATCGTTCTCTTCAGTCGATAATGTGGAAAGCACGAGGACGGACATAAAGGATGGGACCCTTAACTAGAATAGCGCATAGAAATCAATTTTATCGATCGATATTGATCGTTCTCTTCAGTCGATAATGTGCAAAGCACGAGGACAGACATAAAGGATGGGACCCTTAACTAGAATAGCGCATAGAAATCAATTTTATCGATCGATATTGATCGTTCTCTTCAGTCGATAATGTGGAAAGCACGAGGACGGACATAAAGGATGGGACCCTTAACTAGAATAGCGCATAGAAATCAATTTTATCGATCGATATTGATCGTTATCTTCAGTCGATAATGTGGAAAGCACGAGGACGGACATAAAGGATGGGACCCTTAACTAGAGTAGTGCATAGAAATCAATTTTATCGATCGATATTGATCGTTCTCTTCAGTCGATAATGTGCAAAGCACGAGGACAGACATAAAGGATGGGACCCTTAACTAGAATAGCGCATAGAAATCAATTTTATCGATCGATATTGATCGTTCTCTTCAGTCGATAATGTGCAAAGCACGAGGACAGACATAAAGGATGGGACCCTTAACTAGAATAGCGCATAGAAATCAATTTTATCGATCAACATTGATCGTTCTCTTCAGTCGATAATGTGGAAAGCACGAGGACGGACATAAAGGATGGGACCCTTAACTAGAATAGCGCATAGAAATCAATTTTATCGATCAACATTGATCGTTCTCTTCAGTCGATAATGTGGAAAGCACGAGGACGGACATAAAGGATGGGACCCTTAACTAGAGTAGTGCATAGAAATCAATTTTATCGATCGATATTGATCGTTCTCTTCAGTCGATAATGTGCAAAGCACGAGGACAGAAGCAGAGGATGGGACCCTTAACTAGAACAGCGCATGGAAATCAATTTTATCGATCGATATTGATCGCTCTCTTCAGTCGATAATGTGCAAAGCGCGAGGACAGACATAAAGGATGGGACCCTTAACTAGAATAGCGCATAGAAATCAATTTTATCGATCGATATTGATCGTTCTCTTCAGTCGATAATGTACAAAGCACGATGACAGACATAAAGGATGGGACCCTTGACTAGAATAGCGCATAGAAATCAATTTTATCTATCGATATTGATCGTTCTCTAGAATAGCACATAGAAATCAATTTTATCGATCGATATTGATCGTTCTCTTCAGTCGATAATGTGCAAAGCACGAGGACAGACATAAAGGATGGGACCCTTAACTAGAATAGCGATAGAAATCAATTTTATCGATCGATATTGATCGTTCTCTTCAGTCGATAATGTGCAAAGCACTAGAAAAGACATAAAGGATGGGACCCTTAACTAGAATAGCGCAAAAAAACCAATTTTATCGATCGATATTGGTCGTTCTCTTCAGTCGATAATGTGCAAAGCACGAGGACAGACATAAAATATGGGACCCTTAACTAGAATAGCGCATAGAGATCAATTTTATCGATCGATATTGGTCGTTCTCTTCAGTCGATAATGTGCAAAGCACGAGGACAGACACAAAGGATGGGACCCTTAACTAGAATAGCGCACAGAAATCAATTTTATCGATCGATATTGATCGTTCTCTACAGACCCATGCTCAATAATTGGCTAAATGCTGAATAATTGCAGCCAATTCGAACCCTTAGCCTTCAAAAATCGATATCTCAGGCCAGAGCTGAGAGCTGAACGCTCGGACGGACGCACACACGGACAAACGTACAATATACAATGCAACGAAGAGTTGTAGGAATTCGTCAAAATTTCTCATTTAGACTTTCGATGGAAAGCAAAGAGGGACGTGCTGCCAGAAACGGACGGACGCACATACAGACAAACGTACAAGCGGACCAAATTAAGTAGACACTTCATTCTGAACAGTTAAATGATCACGAAAGCAACTAGACATTCAGACGGACGCAAACACGGATTAACTTAATATCTACCTAATCAAACGTCGTTATTCCGCTAATCCCTCTCACATAAGCCTTCAGGGTCTTCAAATCCTTCAGTTTTCTACGCAAAAACGCACAGGGATATTCAGCTCAAAAACCTGGCATGCCCAGGAAAACGCTAAACAACCCGCTAGCGTGGCTAATCACCACCTAAAAATCTTCCATTAGGGATACACAGCCATGCATAACCACTACTATTGCCGCCGCCATAGGCATTTAGGCGCTAATGTCGTTTCGCACACGCACAAGTGTGATCGCAAACAAACGAAGGAAAAAACAGCGACTGCTGAACGCTTTTTCTGATGTGATTACACACGCAACTAAGTTAATCAACACGCCGTAGACAAGACACAACTAACGCAGACAACAAGGTTTCAGCTCCCACCACGACGCCTAGTAGAATTACAGCCACCTATGGAGCAAGAGCAGCTCATGAATTGCTAAAAAGAACGGCATTTCATACGAAAAGGCGTTCAGCAGTTTCCTTTATTTGTTTGTGATCACACTTGTGAAGGAAACGAAATTAGCGCCGAAATGCCTATGGCGGCGGCAATAATAGTGGATATGCATGGCTATATATCCTTAATGGGAGATTTTTGGGTGGTGATTAGCCACTGAAGGGTTGTCTAGCCTTTCCTAAGCACGTCAGGGTTCTAAAATGAATCCCTGTACGTTTTTAACGAAGAAAATTGATTGATTTCCGAAATTTGTCTGACCACAATGTGAATTGGTCGGATCATAAAATACCTCAAACTTGGGTAACTGAACCTAAAAGATTTGAAGACCTCAACGTACATGTGAGACAAACTAGCGAAACCCCGATATTCAATCGATTGTACATTTGTCCATGAGTGCGTCCGACCGAATTTCTGGAATTCTTTGGACCCAGCGGCTAAATGCAAAGGATTAGCGAAGTCCTTACATTGAGTCAATTAGAAATCAATATTCCATTGACAAAATCCACCTGTACGATAGTCTGCGCAAGCGTCCGTCCGAGCGTTAGATTTGACAAATTTGATCGATACTATCAACCTTGATCCAAAGACCCGCTGCTATTGTATTAATAATGGAAGGATTCTCTAATTTTAGGGAAAACTGAGAAAACCATAGATGTCTCAGAAGTGAAATGGAAGTGCAACTATTTTTCGTGTGAAATTCACCCATAAGTGACCTGATTTTCACCAACTGGTGACCGACTTTCACCCGGCACTTCAGCTAGATTTTAAACAGGAACGTTTGCTATGTACAGCTTGTGCGCTTTCACAGAAATTCGCTAATTTTAGAGGAACATTGATGGAACTACACGTGACTGCGTAAATCCGTCCGTTCGCCTGATACCCTACTGGAGATAATGTTTCAGGCGAAGGCATGGCGCAATCTTGACTATCTGTACGCCTCAGAACTCTCGTTACCGCGTGCTTTCATATGAGTCTCAAACATTTTCAAAAGCTTCACTACCAGCATGTTAGAACCTTTCAAACAGTACCTGCATTTTTTAGGCTCTCCTGAGTTTTTCGTAAGCCGTAGGGTTTTTTTAAAGTCTTATACCTCAAAAGAACCACAAATTTATCGATACGGCCACTTTGTGGAGAAATTATGACAAGTATTCAAGCGAAACACAATCAATCGAGTGTAAAATGCAAGAATTCACACGAGTGCACGGCGCAATCCATGCCATTCATATGTAATAAAATTTCTATTTTCTTAAGCTTCATATGAGCCTTCAACTTTCTGAGTAGCCTTACTGTGAGCGAAGTTATCACCTTTCAAACAGTGTATAATTTTCTTGAGACACCCTGTAGAATAAAATACATATGTAATACATAATACATAATGTAATACATATATACATATAATAAAATACATAAAATAAAATAAAATACAGAATAAAATAATAGAATAAAAATAAATAATGCAAGCAAAAAAGCAAGTACATAGCGAATTAAAAGATCAGATCGCGCCATGCACTCAAAAAGTTCGCCGCAACTTTTATTTGACCGATAAATATAATTGATAATGCCACTTACATGAAGCGTCAAAGTGAGGATCTGGATATAAGATATATATAAATTTTTTTATAGAATTTCAAACAATGTAATCAGTTATTGGATACATGAATTGAAGCATCAAACAGAGTTTATTTGAATTTGATTTGAAAAGTGTCCAATTTTATGTGAAAGTTGTCCAATTCGACGTGAAAATGGCATAAATAGCAATCTTCGTTCTCCTCCGAAAGCCCTAGTTTATACTTGGGCCGCCACGCGGCGCGGCACCGCGATCGCCATAGATATCGATTTTTCGCGCCGCCCGGTCGATATCTATCCCGACCATCGTGCTGCGCCGCGAAGCGGTGCAAGTATAAACTACGGCAAATGCATCGCCACCTCTTCACCAACTTTACGACACAACAGACAATAGAAGATGTTGAAACCTTGTTGAAGCGCAGAAATGATAGCGGGTAGCATACAGTGGCGGCAAAATATTTACGAGCACCTGCCTCTGTGGGGTTTTTCGATCGTAGGAAAACCAAGGAGTCCAGTGGAAACCTGGGGACGGATTCATCAACGACTTACCTAGCTTTAACGGGGAATTGTAAGCTTGTCAAGCGATATGGTGAGCGATAAGCCGCGTTAGATGCTCAGCTGATGCGGCTTATCGCTCATCATATCGCTTGATAAGCTTGAAATTCTCCGTTAAAGTTACGTAAGTCGTCGATGAATCTGGCCCCTGGATAGGGTTTTAGAATCCACTGAAAATTCTCTACAAAACACATCTACATGTTGTCTTCCCATGGCTAAATTCAACGAAAAATTCGAGTGGAAGGAAAATAGTCACGGGGTAATGCACTGAAAACACCTCTTCAAAATCACAATGTATTACAGTAGATCATAATGATCAACGCTAAGATCGATAATTTGCGCGGAACAAACAGCTTTACATAGTGGTAATCGATTATTGTTCTCTTCAACTCCAAGCGACCCTCCTGAAGATGGCGAAAGGAACCGCAGCCCAGCGGGCTCAAGTTGTGCTTCTTCGAGACTTGAAACGATCCCACGCCGACATCGAAAGAAAGCTCAAGTTGCCGAGATCTACTGTTTTTCAAGCGTTATCGATTTCAGCGTTGACCATCATGATATACTGTAATACACTGTGATTTTGAAGAGGGTTTCCAGTGCATTACCTCAAGTCCATTTTCCTTCCACTCGAATTTCTCTTTGAATTTAGCCACACCAAGAAACATTTAGGCATGTTTTGGAGATAATTTTCTGAAGATTCTAAAAGCCTGCTCAGCTTTTTCTGGACGCCTAGGTTCTAAAGTCTAAAGTTAAGATCGAAAAACACAGCAGAGGTAACTGACCGTAAATATTTTACCGTCACTGTAGGTGTTGAAAAAATCCAAAAACTGTTTCAGAAAGTTTAATTTTACATCCTATATGTTGTATATGCGGTTTTCACGTCAAAATAAACATTTTTCGGATCTATCCAGTCCGGGGAGGCACATAACTAAAAAGTATTATATGTAACAAATCCAGTTGAGACCAAACGAGCAGCTCCTACAGAACAACACAGGACTCTAAACAAGAAAAAGTCATGAAAAAAAAACGAAAAATTACCTTTGTTGCGGTTGTAAGCTGGCAGAGTTGTGTGCCCTCCTTACCATGTTGGATCCTGGTTATAACATGTCAGGCGACGGTCAGCACGCGGCATGCGGCTTCATGCGCCCTACTCACCATGTTAGATCCTGGTTATACATGTCAGGCGGCGGTCAGCACGTGGCATGCCTCCATCCCGTCGCTCTTTACCCGCCGAGACGGTTGAAAACCGCGGCGATTTTTTACTTTGTTCGTTCGTTTTTGGTTTCTTTTAGGTTCCAACTCTTTCTCTAGGAGCCGCTCGTTAAATCTCTATTCATTTTGTTACCTACTTTTTAGCTATGTGCCCCCCCCGGACTAGGATAAATCCCGAAACACTTCCAAAAACTTCAGAAAGGTCTATGGAACTTGTAGAGAGCTGGGATAAAGATGAAAACATGCGGAAACTTGAAGAAATACGTCCTACTCCGTTTCTTCCCTTCAGCGATGCACATGATATTCGTTAAATAATTGGAAAAATGGAAATGGGCCATTGTTTAAACTCCATGGCGAATAAACCGAGACCAGACAGCGACTAGTAGGATAGAAGGAATGCCATAACTGACGCTGTTACCTGTTCTACCTTAATTAAAGTCCTAGAGAACAGCCGCGCGGTAAACAGCTGCCGTTTCACAGGTAGCAAGGAAGCCATTCCGCTCGTGAGAACTTTAGAGACACGAATAGAACACGAGGGACTTGCAAAGCAAAAAGAAGTGAACGGCAGATGAATAACAAATAGAAGCGCCTCTTTTCCACTTAATGATACCAACGCCAGGGTTACTCGTCTACTCCGGACAGGGTTCAAAAAAAAAACTAAAATTAGGCTTAAAACCTGATACCTTAGGGCCTCTTCATACTTCGCGATAAGAGCGACTTGCCGCCCGTGCAAAACATGCGAATCGATTAAAACCAAGCGCGCGCCGCCGGAAAGTGTTCATACTCGAGCGCCGGCGCTGTCGCACCAGTCGCTCTTGTCGCTCTAGTCGCTGCTGTCGCCTGTTCATACTTCCGCGCGCTGCGCTCTTGTCGCTGCTGTCGCGAAGTATGAACAGGCCCTTAGCTAGCAATCATGGAGGCTTAGAGCTAGAACATGGCCAAAAGTAGCAACAGAATAAAAAAATAGAACAAAACACTGAGAAAACCTGCAAAGCACGCCATTATTTAACCTGAGTACGTAAGACAACAGCAGTCTTGAAGCGGTTTCACGTCTGAGAACTAACGTTCAGCGAAAATCGCTGCACTGCAGCTGACCTTGCTGCTCTCGACTACACCTGCTCGACTACACCTAATCACTGCTTATTCGATGCGTGCGGTGCACACAAACAGTGTGCACTCGTTCGTTCTGATAACTCATTACCCCTTATTCTACATCAGAAGTTGAAGAAAAACATCCATTTTGACGAACAACAGCAACAATGAATCAAATTCGAAACAAAAAATTTAAAATAAATAAAAACCTGGTGCATAAGTGCCCGGTCCGTAGACTTCCGACTGCTCCTCACTGACGTCATCGCCGAGAATATCCGTCTCTTGCACCGGATCGTAGAAGCGCATACCATCGTATGACACATTGCGACCGCTGTACCTGGGACGAGATCCTCTATAGAGTGATATGACCTAGAGTTTCCTAGCTATCCGCTTGGGTCATGCTATTTTAGTCTTTTGTGCCAACCACTAGACAAGTGAAATAAATAAATAAATAAATAAATAAACTACAAGAAATTTACTCAAACTATCCGCAGAAGTGATGGAGATGTGCTTAAGAAGTCGACCCAATGGGACAAAACAAGTCTTATAGTCCGATAATGGATCAAATCAATCGAGATTGAACCCAAAGAACAGAAATTGACCTTCGAATGTATCGAACTCACCGCCGACGGATGATTAAGAAAACTTCTGCCCGAAATCATGGATCTATACCATTTTCACGTCAAATTGGACAGTTTTCAAATCAAAATGGACACTTTCAATTCAAATTGGACACTCTTCTAAACAAGTTTGAAGATCCTGAAGTCACTATGAACAACTTGCAAATCAAAACTACCTTTTCCACATTAAAACCGATACTTTCCGAGACGATTGAAACAATTTTTCACAAATTCAGACAACATCTTTAGTCAACAAACAACAACAACTCAACAAATTTAGTAGTGATTTCCTTAGAAATTTTCAATTCATCTGCCTAAATAAGTGAATACAATGTATGAAATTTTATGAAAAATTCACCTCTTAGAAAAGATTACGAACTAAATTTTGTTTTGAAACACAGGAAGGCAGCAATCATACAGTGTACTAAAATAAAAGATCGCGCCATGCATTCTGTCACATCGTCACGATTTTTGTTTGATTGATAGCAAAAATTCAGTTCGCGTGAAGTAGCCGACGCTGAAACTATTAGGTTGATGCATAAGTTCTCGGACATTTGATGCCTCCTGAATTGAAAGCGCATTTTCCCGTCAAATTGCTCACATGTATCAACGCGTAAATGATCGATCGATAGAGAAAGGAAAGGGCTACAAAACTGTTCCTAACATTTACTTCTGCGTTGTTAACGTCAGCTATTATGGCTAGGCAAATCATCCCAACTGAGACGCACATTCGGCACGTCATGTTATTCCTGCATCAATCTGGCCTCAATGCCAACGAATCGTATCGTCGCCTGAAGGATGTTTACAGCGAGAGTGCTCCTGCTCGAAGTACTGTGTACCAGTGGTTCTCGAAGTTCGCAGTTGGTGAATTCTCCGTTGAAGATAATGAACGAGAACGGCGCCCGATGACACTGGATCTGGATGGCCTCCGAAGTAGAGTGGAAGCGGACCCATACCAAACCACTCGCGAACTATCAAGCACTCTTGGTGTCAGTCACTCAACAGTCGTTCGAGGGTTGAAGTCGATTGGCAAGGTGCAAAAATTGGGTCGCTGGGTACCTCTCGACTTGACACAACATGACATGGATCGCAGAGCCGATGTCGCTCTGTCTCTCCTTACCCTCAGACGTACCCACGGATGGCTGGACAACCTTGTCACCGGGGATGAGAAGTGGATACTCCACTCTAATTATCACCGGCTGCACAGTGGGTTGACGCAACTGGAGAGGCAGAGGACGTTCCGAAACCCGACCTTCACGTGAAAAAGGTGATGCTATGCATTTGGTGGAGCGTTCTTGGCGTAGAATACTGGGAGCTGCTGGACGAAGGGATGACAGTGACGGCAGAGGTTTACGTCAACCAACTGAGGAAGTTGAGGGCCCACCTTCAAACCACACGAGGAGAGCAAGTGAAGGTGTATTTTCAACACGACAACGCCAGACCGCATACTGCTAGAGCGACGGCGGCTGAGTTGGCGGACTACGGATGGACCGTTCTTCCACATCCGCCTTCCTCACCAGATCTCGCTCCTTCTGATTGTCATTTGTTTTCAAGCCTTCAACGCTATTTGGACGGCCAGCAATTCAGGAAACGAGAGGATGTCAAGGAGGCACTGCTCACATTTTTCGAATCACAACCGGCCACGTTTTGGAGAAAAGGCATCCCCGACTTACCAGCACGTTGGCGAAAGACAATTGATGTAAAGGGTGGTTACTTCAAATGATTTGATATTGTTGTTCGTATGCTGTGATAATAAATATTTCATGCCCCAAATGTCCGAGAACTTATGCACCAACCAATATATCACAAAAGCAATTATACAAACACATTTCCTCACATCGCTGTTCCAACTAAGCAGCGGCTAGAGCAGCAATCAAATAAAAGCCGCGATGATCTAGTCGAGTGCATGGCGCGATCTCTACTTACTGTGCCAAGAAAATTAGAGCCTACTTGCCTCTTCAAGTCATTTTTTCTCAACAAAAAAATGAAAGTCTTATAAAATTTCAAAAAATGTGCTCATTTATTAGAGCACGTGACATAAAAAAAAATTTCAAAAAAATTCATATTAAATTTTCACTGAACAAAAAGAATATTCTAGCATTCTTATTGTTAGAGGGACTCTATTTTAATGTGGAAGAAGCTCGTTTTGATGTGAAAGACGTTCAGCCTACTTCAAAAGCGTCCTGCTTGCCTAGAAGAGGGTCCAAATTTACTTGAAAAGTGTGGCCTTTCAGCCTTTTCAAACCTCAGTCAGAATGTAGTCAACATGGCCTCTATACTCCCTACCCATCTAAGCAGGGGCCGGATTCATCAACGACTTGCAGAGATTTACAGAGAAATTACAGCGGAAAATCCTGATAACACCAACACCTACCACATCGCTTGTTGATAAATCGCGTTAATTCCTGTTTTTTCAAGAGTTTCCGCTGCAATTTCTTTGTCTAAACCTCTGTAGGTCGTTGATGAATCCGACACCACGAAGGCCTTCGTGGATATATCTGGAAGGCGAAAATGAACACCGCTACGAGAATCTCCACCCCTCAAATAGGAGAATAGTATGTTCCATTTTTGCAGAGCACCATGAACCTACCGAGTTCAGCGTCACAATAGTTTACTATGGAATCGCACAGGTGCACAATGCAAGCCTTCCAATCATTGAATATGTAGAAAAATGCAAAAACACTGCTTCATAGGCGCAAGATCAGGTGTTCGACTCCTTGCGTTGCAGTATTTTTGCACTTTTTCTGCATATTCGACGATGGAAGGCTTGCTTTGTGCGCATGTGCGATACCGTAGTAAACTGTCGCGACCGCTAGCATGGAAGGTTCAAGGACTTTGCAAAAATAGAGCATACTTTTCTATTATTTGAAGAAGGAAATTTCCACTGAGGTACTCATCCTCGTCGTTCAGACCTACGCCTAAACCTCTTTCTTGGTATGCACTCCAGCCCTTAGAATACCTTTACCAATTGCAAGAGCCGGTGAAGTTTCTTCCCCGGTCCTTCTGAACAACCCTCCAGCGCCATGAATACATCGCCGATGCATACCTGGCAAACAAAAGGTAAAACCGAAACCATACTGTGACTCACTCGTCGTCGTGATAACGCAGCAGACTGTTCGGCATTCCTCTGTAAGCGACGTCGTTCATCTGAAACCGACAGGAATGATCGTATACTTCAACTCGTACTCCTACCTCTTCCCGAGAGAGAACGACGAGAGGGAAAGAACCTGGAATTCCCATCCCTTACACACTAATGCCCCGATATAGGTCAAGTAGCCCTCGAGAACCTGGCGTTTTCGTGTTTCCGACGCACCAACGAGTAACCGTATAGCGCACTTACGGCGATGAATTAAGAAGGCGGAATGAAATACACCAGCTACAGCATATAACACAGCCAGTTGATCGACGGGAAGGCTACCGCTTTAGTTTTGAACCCCATTTTATCATGATGTCCTAGATTGAGCTTACGTACCTTAATCGCTCTTACATGATTCTTTGAGATTAGGTACGTTTGCTCCGACCCGCTCCGTCCATTTTGTCAGTAGTAAAACTGACCGTTCCCCCTTCATCCCATATTCCTTTGGGATGTGCGTCAACCGTGTCGTGAAGCGGTCAAGCTCCCTATACGTCCCAACTTCAACCGCCTCCATGACTAGTCTGTGAACGAAAGAACCAGACCTGACAGATGACGGGTGTGGTGGTGCACAAAGTGATTTGTTTACACAGTGATGAGTTTTATATAGACAATACGGCAAAACTACTTCCTTTAATTTAAGGTTTAATTACCCAAGTTTGAGAACAGTCCTCAACACCATCGAGACACGGTCCAGGATCAGGAGATACGGCAAGAAAGGACACAGGTATGTTGAATAGATTCTAATCCGTCCTCGCCCTTGCTGATGAGCACAGGGTGGACGGATACTTGTTTGGTTTTCCTATAAGAGTCCGTGCGATTGAATACCAAACTAGCTCCTTAATTCTTCCTTTTTTAATTTATTTGCATGCCTTTTTGTTCATTTTCCTTAATCGAAAGAGGCGGATGAGTACCTCAGAGCTCCGCTTAGCCTCAAAGCTACCCAGACAAATAATTCTCGCAACACTGTACCCTCAGGCCCGTTTATACTTTCATCGCCAGGCGACGCGATTCGAACGGAGCTATGCGTCCTATCGCGTCGCGCTGTTTCGAAGGACGATGAGCACTTCGAGCAGCTGGAAACGCGTTCACGCGGTTACGCACAATTGCGTACTTGCGTACACGTAATTCTGCACACATTTCCGGGTCCACTGCAACAATGGAGCAGCAATAAGGATAAAGGATAGAGGACAGCGTTACTCGATCCCTTTTGGGATGCGCCACGCATTCTACTTCTACAGGATGTCGTGGAGGCGACTTGGATGCGTATTTGGCCATTCAGTGACTTGCGGTGGCCATCCGATGAACAAGTCAGCGCTCTACCCTTCCCAGACAAGTCTGGTACCAATTCACCG
Organism: Heligmosomoides polygyrus polygyrus; assembly: GCA_947396885.1. Lineage (NCBI taxonomy): Eukaryota > Metazoa > Nematoda > Chromadorea > Rhabditida > Heligmosomidae > Heligmosomoides > Heligmosomoides polygyrus. The sequence goes on from OX377202.1 coordinate 105,473,231, forward strand.
ACCCCGGAGGGATGGAAGGCTTGGTTGGCCTGGGCGGGAAATCCAAACCAGGAACCTGGTATCGGGTGCACGTGACAGTCGACGCCTCTTCCGACTGCGCTACACGCGCCCTGGAGCAGCAATACCGCGCCGCAATCCACCGCTATCAGTCGCATCGCGCCGATTCGAGAGCGAAGCGATCCGACGCTGAGGGCCACTTTACACTTCGCGACGACAGCGTGCGGAAGTATGAACAGACGACAGCAGCAACTGGAGCGTCTGGAGCGACGGCGGCGGCGCTCGAATATGAACACATTTCAGCGGCGCGCGCTCGGTTTTAATCAATTTGCATGTTTTGCACGGTGACGAGTCGCTTTTGTCGCAAAGTATGAACAGGCCCTGAGCTCTGCGACTGGTGGCGGGTTCACGCGATTCATTCCGGCCGAGAGGCGTCGAAGCTGAGTGACGCGATCAATAAATTTGGCCTCTATACATGACATCACGTCACGCGGCGATGAAAGTATAAACGGACATCAGGCGTGCACGGAATTCAGCGCCACAATTAGAAATGTTTACCGTCCACAAGAACTTGCCAGATACGGTGGAGAGGAAGATTAGGACCCATTCATACTTCAAGATCAGAGCTATGTGAGCGATTGGTCGACCGGGCAAATCATACATATTGATTTTCTGCTGAGTGATGAGTCGGCAAAAATCGATACGTACGATTTGCTCGGCAGGCCAATCGCTCCCGCCGCAAAGCATGAACGGCCTAAGGAAGCGCTGGTTTTTTTGAAGCATTAGTGACCATCGATCAACAACAGGGAAGAAATGGAGATGGCTATGAGCCTCATCATTCTGCATGGTAAACAGAGTGACCAATGAGGATGAGTGCGACTTAAAGTGACCGCCCATCGTGCTATAACTAGCCAATGTATGTATTTAGTCCTTCATTTCCGACCTCAAGCAAACCCTTGTGTTAGTCTCACAACTTTGTCAGATCCGTAGAATTTTGACCGTTGTGTTGTTTAGGGCAAGTACTATAAGAAAGTGTTATGCTCATGCTCCGACCCGAAACGCCGTCAATAAACTTTTCAGAAGCTTCATTCAGAAGCAAACAAATAGGACTACCAATAATGAAGCTCAGAGAGCCAACGACTTTCCAATCAACCCAGCACTTCACGATGATGACACTTTAAAAGATCGAGCTGGTCCTCAACAGGACTCGGATTAGAAGTCTCTGGTCCCAAGGTAGAGAAGGATTCCGCTAAGCCATTAGGGCCACATCATTCAAGTCATTACCGGTGGCCGAAACTAGAGATGATTGGTCCGGAACTATCCCACCAGCTGGCTGAAGGTCGGGTCTTTAATTTCAACCGCTTTGAAACCCCAAGGTATACTGTTGCTCAAAAAAGACTACGAGCAGTTCCTTTTCAGCTACCTCCACAGAAATAGCGGCTGGCTAAAACACCCACAGAACATTGAGCCCACATTACACTGCTACAGAAAATCCGGAGCTCGACAAAAAATCACTTTCATCCACCCGTCACCTGTCTCCTGTGGCCGATCTGAGCACCACGCCTCTATCTATCTCTATACAGCTGTCTGGGTGTTTTCGAGAACCACATCACCAATAAGAAGTGAAAAAACGACAAGGAAAGAGAAGGGTGCAAGTGTGCTACCTCTCGAGGCACCACATCGTAGTCGTGTCGCAGTCGCTCTCCTGGATGGCTTCGAGACATCGACTCGACCGTCAGCGGAGCGACAGAGTTCGACGTTCGCCGGAGGACCTGAATGCATGCAAAGGGGAGTTCACGGTGCTCCAGGAGCCGGAATCATCAACGACTTACTGCAATTTAGCGGAGAAAATACAGCCGAAACTCCTGTAATCAAATCAACAAGTAACATTGCACCATATCGCTTGATAAGCCGCGCTATCAGGAATTTCGGCTGTATTTTCTCCGTTAAATTGCTGTAAGTCGTCGATGAATCTGGCCCCAGGTAGTACCGCAGGCTTCCCCTCGGTGCTGATACATCACATCAGAGAAAGGTGTTGAAAGGTTGAAAACTCGCGCCGTCATTAGATGTGAAACAGTACGGGAACCGTCAGCATTATTCAGAAAACGTCGAAGTGTGACGAATGTAAACAGAGAACGTGCACCACACAACATTTACCACCGTAAACTCTTCGGAATAAAGCCGGGAAGGATGAGAATATACCATCTTCACGTCAAATTGAACACCTTTTAAGGTACGAACCTCTTCTAAACAAACTTAATGCTCTTGAGACCAAACCCGACATCTTCCACGTCAAAATGAACGTCTATCAGATTAAATTAGAGACGCTACAAATCGAATTTCTTGTCTAAGTCCTGCTTTATACTTGCGCTGGCACATGGCGCGGCACCGTGACCGCCATGGATATCGATTTTTCCGCCGCCCGATCGATATCTATTCCAACTATGGTGCCACGTCGCGCACCTGCGCAACTATAAAACTGGGCTGAGACAATTTAGTACGACTTTACCAAAAAGAATTAAAATTCACCTGCCAATAATCGAACACAATGAAATTTTATAAAATTTTCGCTTTTTATGGAAAAACAAAGTTCAAACCTTGTCTTAAAGTGCAGGAAGGTAGTAATTTTTATTGCTAAAGGAAGAGATTAAGCCATGGGCTCGTAGAAGATGTTGCGATTTTCATCTGATTGATAGAAAAACTTCTGTTTGCCTTAAAGTACACATTTGCCAACCGTACAGCAAGACGAATAGGTAAAATACACATATACATAAACAACACATACGTAAACACATAAATAAACAAATAAAACAATAAACATGTCTCAGGTCACAGTTTCAAGGAAACTGCAGTTGAGCTATAAATCAAATTAGAATTGAAACGAACTGCACTAGTGCATCTCATGATCTCTTCCCATAACACGCTAAAAATACGCTTCGTTTCAGACGCACGCACTCAGAATGAGCTTTAAACCATTATTCTTACTTGAAAAATAAAAATTTTGTAAAATTTCAAACGATACGCTCACTTCTCGAGAAAGGTGCGACAAAAATTTCAAAAAAGTCATAGAGAAGCTTCCTTGGACAAAGAATTCTTCTAAATTTCTCGGAGAGTCTTTAGTTTAGCTCCTAATCCCTACTTGCGCTGCTACGCGGCGCGGCACCACGATCGCCATAGATATCGATTTTTCGCGCCACCCGGTCGATATTCATCCCGAGCATCGTGCCGCGCCGCGCAGCGGCGCAAGTGAAGTGTAAACTAGGGCTAAGACGACAGCTTTGACTCGGAAGATGTTCGAAAACATTAGGATTGCCTAGAATAGCGTCCAATTTGATACGAAAACGACATATGTCCACTACTTCATAATAAAAGGTCTTCAAAGAATGGTAAAAGAAAAAAGGGATCAATCCTAATCGGGGGGGGGGGACACATAACTAAAAAGCATGCAAAAAAACGACTAGGGATTCACGGAGCGAGTCATAGAGGGCAAAACAGGGCCTAAACTGACAAAATTCACATACAAACAAAAAAATCACCACGGTTGAGAATCGATGCGCACACCTCACCATGGTGGATCCGGGTTATAACATGTCAGGCAGCGTTCAGCGGTGTATGAATGCGGTTTGCCCACGGAGACATCTTTAAACCGCGGCGATTTTTTCTGTTTATTGTTTGTTTGTTTTTTAGTTCCTTTTTGTTCTCTTTAAGGTGCTCCGTGAGTCCTAGGTAACTTTGTCACGCTATGTTTATTTATGACCCCCTCGACTAGGATAGATCCGAAAAACGTTAGCGATTAAGGCTGTAAGGTCGAAAAACTCACTATAACTCAAGTTCTTAATGGCCAGGTTAACTTATTCACTCAAAAGGCGCATTCTTCTGCTCCACTTCACGACGGGCTTCAACTGAACGAGTAGATGACTAAGAGTCAAGCTTACCTGGCTCACAGACATTTCCTCCCTTCTCTGGAAAGAATAGGATCGCTGGGTGCGACGTTCCGGAGGAGCGGCTCGAGATTCGTAGCCTTCGTAGCGGTTTGGAACCCTGGAAAGAAATTCAATTCAATGAAGCACCACAAGATGCGTTACAAAACGAGCTTAGAGGATCGAAGCCGTCCGAAGAGTGCGCAGCGCCTGGCACTAGCCGGTTTTTCCTCGACTTTACAAAGCTCGACGACAAGCCGGAGAGGAAGCACATTGGCGAAACAACGTCGTAACGGGGGTGATAAACTGCGTGCTGGACCCAGAAATGCCGTTTTGCCTCCGGTTCCTTACAAGAAATCCCAGCCTCCAGCGACATTTTTTGCAGTTTTTTGGAAACTTTTCAAATTTTTGCACTTTTTAGAGCTTTCAGTGGCATCCATCAGCTTCCGTGCTTTAACTCCTAAGAAAGAGGAAGATAAACATCTCAATAATTCGCCAAAAATCAGGTCCCTAATATCTACTAGCGCATTTTTCTGCCTCAAAACAAATTTTTGTTAACATTTCGAAGAGTTTATAGACCACTTTCACGATAACCTGGACACTTCTAAAGGTTTTGAAATCAAAATGAATATCTTCCAAGTCAAAAGTTCCTTCCACAACAAACTAGAGACTCCAAAAGGATTAAAATAATTTTTTGTTCAAGGCATATTTTGGTACAACCTTCTTTCAAGTTTTAATTGACCTACACAATAAGTGAACACATTGTTTGCAATTTAATAAAATTCCCTTTTCAATGAAAAATAATGGGTTAAAGCTTGCTTTAAAGACAGGAAGGCGGTAAGCTTATCAGTACCAAAAAAGAGATTGAGCCATTGCCTTGCCCAGGACGTTGCGATTTTTATTAGATTTATAGGAAAATTTATTTGCATAGCGTTTCACACCTGTAGACGATACAACAACAAAAAAATTGTAAAAAACACACACACATCCTCACTGATGTTTCATGTAGTCAGCATTTGTGCTATCAACCAAGTAAAAATCGCAACAAGCTAATCGAATGCATGGCGAGATCCGGATCTATCCTAGTAGGGAAAGACACTATCCACCCTGACTCTTTGACAACTGTGACAAAATGGAAAGCACACTACCTTATAGAGACAACATTGTGAATCGGCTTGCGGTAGGACCTTTCCCTGTAATTTCCTATTTACAGCTGCTTCACTTTTTTAGCGTTGCTCCCCTCCGGCTGGAATAGGTCCCAAAATCCTTTTATTTAACGCAATGAATGATGGCTGCCTTGCTGCGCTTTGAAGTAGAATTTAATTCAATGTTTTTTCTTCAAAAAAGAGATGAAATTTTAGGAACCATTCTAGTCCCGGAGGGGGGGGGGGCACAGAATTGAAAATTATGCAACACAATGACTTGACGCTCACAGAGCGGATTGAGGAGAACAGAATAGGGCCTATGTTTTACAATAAAAAAAGAAAGAAAAATAACACACTGCTTCACCGCGGTTGTAAACAGACAACGTTATGCACCCCCTCACTCGCGGCATGCGGCTTCATTTGCCCTTACTATGCTGATCCGTGTTATAACATGTCAGGCGGCGGTCAGCTGTGTTTGAATGCGCTTTGCCCGCCGAGACGTGTTCAAAAACCACGGTTATTTGTTTGTTTTTTGCTTGTTTGTTCGTTTTGTTCTTTTTTGGGGACCTATTCTGTTCCCTTCAATCCTTTCTGTGAGCGTCAAGTCAATTTGTTAAGTAATTTTTAATTCTGGTGCCCTCCCGGACTACGATAGATCCAAATTTTATTATATAAAACTGTTAGTCTCATTTGGACGGCTGGACAAAGAAATTTCAAAGAAAGTTATACCAATTTTTCTTTAAACAAAAAATTATTCTAACCATATTGAAGAGTATGTAGTTTACCCATGTGAAGGAAGGAACCGCAAGAAGATACAAGCGATCGCCGAACATTCATTCCGACTACTCATTGCTGGAATTCTCGCGAAATTTCAGAGCGCTTGCAACACTTTTCTGTCTCGCGCGCCAGAATTGTGAATTTTAATATAAAGTCGTTGCGTTTATATTTTAGAATTCTGTTATTTGCAGATCAGATGTTATTTAACACAAACTGAAAGTATCCTTCCAGCTTTCCCGATATATCATTGGTAGTAGGCCACATTCAGGGGCCAAATTCATCAACGATCAAATTCATCATACAACAATTTAGCGGAGAAAAATAATTAATTACTGGATTTTTCGCGAGAATTCGGAACGCTTCCAACGCTATTCTGGACGATTTGTCTGCCTCATGCGCGTCATAACTATGCACTTCACGTCAAAGTCGTTTCTTCAGTCGTCTTTACAATTCTGTGCGCGTCAAACAACGGGTTGGCTATAACAGCACGGTTTTTACGGATCAGTTGTTACTTAACACGAGCTGTCAGTACCCATCGAGCTTTTCCGATCTTCGCCAGGGTCCAGGCTTCATTCAGTTTGGCAAATTTCACCTACATTCTCTCTATTTCGTTTTTGTTGCATAGAACGCGATTTATTGACATACATTCACAATCGCGAAGCCCCTTCATTGTATGTTGTCACAGTAGGGCAGCAATGTTTTAAAGTTGGTATAATTTAACAACCTGGTGAGAGATTCATCAACAGCTTACAGCAATTTAACGGAGAAAATACAGCCGAAATCCCTAATAGCGCGGCTTATCAAGCGATATGGTTGAAACGTTCCAATCTTTCACCATTGATAAGCCGCGCTGTCAGGGATATCGGCTGTAACTGCAGTAAGTCGTTGATGAATTTGGCACCAGGTTGTTAAATTAAACTTTAAAGCATTGCTGCTCTACTGTGACAGTATACAATGAAAGGGCTTCGCGATTGTGAATGGTATCAGTAAATCGCATGCTATACAAAATAAACGAAAATAGAGAGAATGTAGGTGAAATTTGCCAAGCTGAATTAAACGTGGACCTGGTGAACATCGGGAAAGCTCGATGGGTACTGATAGCTCGCGTTAAGTAACAACTGATCCGTAAAAACCGTGCTGTTATAACCAACCCGTTGTTTAACGCACAAAGAATTGCAAAGCAACGACTGAAGAAACGACTTTGACGTGAAGTGCACGACTATGACGAGCACGAGACAGACAAATCGTCCGGAAAAACGTTGCAAACATTCCGAATTCTCGCGAAACATCCAGGAATTAATGATCGAAATAAGCCGTCTAGTGGCTTCTAACAGTTCCTGGTTCTTTTGGAACAGCGGATTGGTAGTGAAATGATGACGCAATACGGGTATGGAGGGTGCAGCACCTTATGCGTTTGGAAATTTTGAACATATAGCTGCGGTTGGATAGAATACTTCACTTTCCCAGCGGAGGCCACCTCCACATTAGGACTGCACTAGAATAGTGAGCTCTAGCATGAGAAAAGCAAGAAAACGAAATGATAGCTGCAATATATCACTGGACGACATGATCTCGTCTACTGACGTCAGCGGTAAGGACGTCGCTCCGCGTCGGTGGATCAGAGGGCGAGTCTATCCTTCACACAGCGGGTTTTCAGTTTTCTATCAGGGTCGGCATTCGAGAGAGGATGAGGAGAAGGAGACGCTTGGTCGGCTGGAAAGGCTCGCAGTCCTTGAACCACTTTTAGGTCTCCAAAAACGACGTACGGGTTGAAACTGATCCACCTAAGACCTTGTTCGGCATTAAACACGAAGACATGTTGCTTCTAAACGTCAAGTTGGCAATGTTTGCTCAAATATTAGACTTCTAAAATAAATAAACTACTAATAATTAGTGTTACTTAATCGTTTACCTTTAGAAGTCTAATATTTGAGCAAAACATTGCCAACAAGACGTTTAGAAGCAACATGTCTCGGTGTTTAATGCCGAACGAGGTCTTAAGTGGATAAGGTTTCAATCCGCACGTCGTTTTTGGAGAACTAAAAGTGGTTCAAGGACTGCGAGCCTTTCCAGCCGACCAAGCGTCTCCTTCTCCTCATCCTCTCTCGAATGCCGACCCTGATAGAAAACTGAAAACCCGCCGTGTGAAGGATAGACTCGCCCTCTGAACGGTAAACGATTAAGTAATACTAATTATTAGTAGATTATTTATTTATTTGTTGCATTCGTGGGTGCGCTCTAATCGAACGAAACAAAATTTATCAGTTAATAATCCATTATAATGTTTCTCGATCTTATTCGTTCAATTAGCAACAAAAAATTGTTCAATCTAACGAAAAAAAAATCTTAGGAGATCAAGCTCATTATTATTATGGAGGCAGTTGAGATCAATCCTAGTCCGAGGGGGGCACAGAAAAAAAATTATGTAACGGACTGATTTGACCCTCATAGAGCGGATTGAAGAGAACAGAATAGGGTCTAAGCTGACAAATTTCACAAAGAAAAAATATCATACGGTTTCACCGCGGTTGTAAACGTTATGAGCCCCTTCACAATGAGGAGTCCGAGTTATAACATGTCAGTCGGCGTCAGCACGCGGCATGCGGCTTTATTTGCCCCTTGTTATAACAGGTCAGGCGGCGGTCAGCTGTGTTTGAATGCTCTTTGCCGCCGAGGCATCTTTAGAACCGCGGTTATTTGTCTGTTTTTGCTTGTCTGTTCGTTCCGTTCTTTGTTTTTTGGTCGTATTCTGTTCTCGTCGATCCGCTCTGTGAGTGTCAAGTCAATTTGTTACAAAATTCTCAATTCTGTGCCCCCCTCGGACTAAAAAAGATCCGGTAGTTGTTATTTATGTTTTTTTTTCTGTAGTAATAATAGTGGAGTATTGCCTTCTTAATGCTCTATGCTTTATCCGAGTTTTCACTTTTTGACATCTGCGCTTCGTAAATGTCATAAAAATTTGCTACAGCGAAATTCGCCCGCACGACAGAGTCTGACTATATGTACTCAATGCATTTACTTGGAAATACAGAAGAGAAAAAGCTTAATGACTGCCGCCTTCCTGAGATGGCCAAAGAACAGAAAACCATTAAGTGGTAGGGGAATTCGCTCCCACGTTTCATGATTTCGATAGCTCTTTCTCATCTGTTTCCCTGCCTTCTCATAGGATTGAATTTTCTACAACAATCGGTAGAGTTCCATAGAAAAGATTGACCTATGGATCTCAAGAATTCCTTCCCAAAATCAATTTTCCCTAAAACTGATGAAGAGAGGTCTCCCATAATAAGATCTCGGAGTCCAGTGAAATAATTTTCACAGCATAGGGCAAAGTCCATTTCGGCGAGTAGGAAAGAAAACGTCCATCTAACCAAGTTCCTGTCTAAATCTGTTACGACATGTGTTAAACGCGGAAGCATTTATGAAAATCCACAAATTCCTTCACGAATTCATTTACTTCAGAAGCCTATAGTTTCAACACTAAATCTTAAAACATTGCCGGAAAAACATGCAGAATCGAAGAGTTTTTAATTGCACAGAAGAACGGATCTATGAGCGCATACGTCTTAAATTGAAAGCAGCGGTTCAAATCCGAAAATCCAACAGTATTTTTTAACAAGCTTAATAACAAAACACTCATGAAGCCAAAGCTGGACAGGACCTGTCATTCAAGAAAACGAACCATATTACTTTCCCAATTTTCATTCAAGAAACACTGGAAAAACAGGCTATACTTAGACAAATTTGCGTTTGAAACCAGCTGGCTAGTAACCGACCATGAAAGGGTCTGGCCTCCTTTCCTGCTCGGTTCCAAACCCTTTCATAAACGGTTTGAAACCGTTTATGAAAGGGTTTGGAACCGAGCAGGAAAGGAGGCCACGACCCCCGCAGCATGTGTTGCTATTGCGCAGCGGAGGGCGTGGCCGACCTTTCGTGCTCGGTTCCAAACCCTTTCCTGGACGGTTTCTAAGGCTCCGTTTATACTTGGTCGCGGCGCGACGCGAAGTTACGTATAGTGGCCATATTGATTGTGCGACGCGATCAACCAATTTGGCCTCATTGCATGGCCATCGCATCGCGCCGCGACGAAGTATAAACGGGGCCTAACCCTTTCTTGGTCGGTTACTAACCTACGGGTTTCAAACCGGTTGGTTCACGGTTTCAAACGCGAATTGTCCTGAGCAGGAATACTAGGAAAACTGGGCAAACGGTGAGGATAAAGATTTCCCGGTTAATCGATCATTTTCAGTTATGCTAGCTCAACTCTTGATTCTAACTATATTAGGAGTAATGCTCTGTATTTTGTATTGGAAATAGACGGGTAGTAGTGTAAATGTTCTCTACATTCTCAGGCTATGAAGAAGACGAAGACGCGTAAGCCAAAATAGAGCGCCTAATAATCTTGATAAGCAACCTCGAAGAAGACGTGGTATTTGTCTGAATCAAGATGCAAAGATTCATAGAACGTACTATACTTATGCTCGAATGACCTATTTGAATAGGTATTCGAATGATTTTCATTCGAATTTGAATATTCGTATTCGAATATTCGAAAAATCGCGTTTTTCGAATGTATTCGAATTCGAATATTCAAAAAATCGCGTTTTTCGAATGTATTCGAATTCGAATATTCAGGAAAATCGCGTTTTCCGAATATATTCGGTTTCGAATGCTCGAAAATTTTCGGTATTCGAAACTGTTCGAATATTCAAAATTTTCCGGGACGCGAAAATTATTCGACTACTCGAATAGTGCCATTCGAATGCCCAACGAGAATTTGTGTAGCGGCGTATTCTAAACAGGCTTGTTAGGTTTCTCGAGTAATTAGGATCTTCAAAACGGTTCTTTCTGTGAATCAAATCTACGATAGCGCCTCGTCGATTCTGACTATCGACTGTGCAAAGCGGTGGAGGAAGAGTAGGAATTCTTAACTGCAATTAAAACTTGGAAATTATGATTCTTACGGTGTTTCAAACAGACGCTACTTGTCCTTCACGCTGCAGTTAGGAGTCTGAGACCATAGGCCATCAAATGTCTGCAGCATGAGAGTGAGGGTGAACAGGGATGCGCTGCAATCTAGTGCCACGTCTGATGTATTCTCGTGCAGAGCAGTGTCTTATGGAGTCAGCCTTGTGATTTTCCTCTAGCTGCTCGTTATGCTCTCCTGCTCCTCCGTGGTCGCTGAATGCTATTCTGCTTTTCGTTTCTACAACTACGGTTCCGCAAAAGCTATATGATTAGGTTGTATGGAAACTCCCCCTGGTGCTTACGATCGGTATGGGTAACGAACGCTTCAGAAGGGATTTTTCTCAGCGTTTTGAGTGCTTCACTTTGAACTACGATAACTTTCTCAAAGCTTATCGGATTTAGTCGAGATAAACACCGTTCGAATCGACAGACTTTTGCCAACGGGTGGCCAGTGAACTTATTCCGTTTGCGAAAAAATGAGGCGGTCGAGATTCGACAGAATCCACGGAAGCTGTTTTGGCTTGGTCCTGACTGTGGAATGTTTCACCAGCGAGAAAGTTCTGAAAGTTGTCGTTTGGTGAGAGGTCTGGAGAATATGACAGGTGAGGCAGAACTTCAAAATTCGTTCAATTTTCAAAGTGATTTGTGAAGTGTGGGCGGGCGTTATCGTGCAAAACAGTCGGGCCTCTTCCGTTGACCAATAACAGCTGAAGTTGGCGCAATTTCCGGTGCATTTCGTCGATTTCTTTACAGTAGGACTCTGCGATCGTTTGGCTTCGTGCCAAAAAGTTGTAATGGATTACACTAGGCGCCGACCACCACACAGTGACCATTACCTTTTTTGGTGGAGGCCCGCCCTTGGAAAATGCCAAGGGGGTTCGTCGGCGTCCATCCACTATCTGGAACGTTCGCTTTTATCATACAAAATCTCTATCTCACCACAAGTGATGATTCGATCCGAAAACGGGTCAATTTGTTGCGTAAAAGTAGAGAAGAACAAATCCCGAAACGTGACAATTCTTCCGCTCCCTCAACTCGTAGGGCACCCCCTCTTCGAGCTTTTTTACCTTCCCAAGGCGTTTCAATGCTTCCGCATCCGCAGTTCCCCTGACTTGTAGCTCTTCCGCGATCCCGCGAACTGTTTGGGACTTTTCCTGTCTATCATGTCTATCAGCCAGCCTGATTTTTTATTCGAATTCGAATATTCGAAAAATTGCGTTCTTCAAATGTATTCGAATTCGAATATTCAGAAAAACAACGTTTTTCGAATACATTCGACTTCGAATGCTCGAAAATTTTAGGTATTCGAAGCCATTCGAATATTCGAAATTTTGGCGAGAGCATAAGTATAGAACGTACAGTTGGACAGTTATACATAAGACAAATACGAGGTCTTCTTCGAGATGTTGACCAAGATTGTTACACGGTTCTATTCTGGTTTACGTTTCGGCGCCTTCGCCTTCTTCAGAGCCTGGAAAAGTCGGAAATGTTTACGATACCATCCGTCCGAGCAGGTTTGGTGTGGTTTTTCTCTTCTTTCTTAGGAGAAGAACTCTTCATGATGGTGTGGTGTTTGGGTGGTTAGTATCGTAAATATTTCCGACTTTTCAAGGTCCTGAAGGAGGCGAAGGCACCGATACGTGAGCCGAAATAAACCGTCTAACAATCTTCGTCAACAGCTCAAGAATACATCGTATTTGTCTGAGTCACCATGCCAAGATTCATAGAAAGCCGAACTTGGGCAGTTATACATAATAGTTCTCGCTCGCAATGACTTGCTTTAGAAAGCCAAATTAAATTCCATGTCCGAGTGCTGTTGAATCATGTTACGTCGTCTAACAGTGGTGTAGGATCTTAAGAAGCTGTTAAGCCTTATTCGGCACATGTATTGATGTAAGCGCCTTCTTCAGAGCCTGGAAAAGACAAAAGGAATTTGAGACATTACCCGTTCACGGATCACTGCAAGATTCTACTCTTCCACAGGCGAAGAAGGCAGTTATCCGAAACGAAGTCGAGTAAAGCTTCGTGACAATCTTATCTCATCAGCTTCACAAAATTCTACACCACTGCTAAACAAACTTAAGGTTTGAAGTTTAGTGGTTGGTGAAAAAGTATTGGTGCTCTAGAATTTGTAAAAGTTGTGTTGGTGAAGTTGGTGTAAATTTGCAATTACACCGCTTTTTGTTTGGCTTAATAAATATTAACATTAGTGATTGCATCTGGAAACTCAACGCGTGGCTACAAAGATGATGGCAAAAAACGCGAATTCATCCTTGTTCGGACAAAAATGCGCCTATAAATAGCCGCCTTTGAGTGGCAGCACGCTATTCTTGCGTGAAAATGGTTTTGCATACGTTCCACTTCATTGTACTGCACCCATTTGGGAGAACAAAACATCACTGCCATGAGAAATGGTCCATTTAGCTATTCCTCCTTGAGAACAAAGATCATTTGCGAGGAATTCTTGCTTTCATGATAAGACTTTGTTTACGTTGAACATCAAGACTTCCAGTTTATACCGTTGTTTTGCATGCATTCCGAGGATTATTGCCTATTTCAGCCACTGTTTTCCGAATTCCGTTACTGTGACATTTTCCTAACGCTCTCTGGCATTTCAGCGTTTAAAAAAGCTATTTAAAGCAACACTGCGAACACCTAACTCGGGAAACTAAGGGACGGAGCTTCGAATCCTGTTTGGCGATGGAATTTTAATGAATACGAGTATTGGACAACCCCACAGCCTGCTGTCTTCGACTCTATCTAGAAACACCGACGCATGACTGATTTGTAGCGTTTTTCTGATGCCTTAGTAGCCTCAACGATGATCTGTTCTGAGCTCAGGAGCTTAACGAATGAATGGTTCGCCTTTTCAGAAGAATTCTATCGTCATCGATTCAAAACGTGAAGTTTTCTGGTCTAGCCAATCTTTATCGTTCTTTAAGGACAAAAGGAGATAGCATAACTCGACCACCAGACCATGCATGGTATTTTGAAACTGATCTTGTGAGTACGTATTGCGTCCTATATGGAGAAAAAATTGTGAAAATTGGAACAAAGTAAACTGCCACGAAGCGCGAATCCGTCTGGCAAACGCTATTCCAGCTCTGCGCTTTCCAAGATGAACGGGGTTACCCTACTCCGAGATGGCCATGGTACTAACACAATTTCATTCATTCTCCATGTTCGACGGTCACGAAACCTGGGCATGTCTGAATTGTTCCAATACTTCTGTTCCATACGGGTTTGATGATAGAACCTATTTACTTCGGCCTGACGTTTCGACAATTTCGTCGTTTTCAGAGGCCTGAAAAAAGTTCGAAGCCTAAGATCAGGCACTCATCTCGGCAAAGACTTAGGTTTCCAACCCAGTCAGTTTCAACGAATTCCTAAGAGCGCCACGGTGAATCCTGCTGAAGCAAATCGAACTCGCCTTTGTTCCATCAGCACTGAGTTAAAGCTCAGTCATATGACTACCATAGAGCAAATGAGGCCTACCAAGTGCAAATCTATAGTGATGTTAAGCTATAGAAGTGCTTGGTCTCAGATCGCACATAACGTGCTTTTATAGCTTAACATCACTACAGATTTGCACTTGATAGGTCTCATTTGCTCTGTGATAGTAAAATAACTGCGCTTTAACTCAGTACTGATGAAACAACGGTGAGTTCGGTTTGCTTCAGTTGGATTCACCTTGGCAATCTCGGGAAATCGTTGAAACTGGTTGAGTTGGAAACCTAAGTCTTTGTCGAAATGAGTGCCTGATCATAGGTTTCGAACTTCTTTCAGGTCTTTGAAAACGACGGAATTGTCGAAACGTCACGCCGAAGTAAATACGTTCCATCATATCAAACCTGCGTGCACAGAAGTATAGAAGCAATTTCATTTGATTATATATTCCTGCATTAGAAGTGCTCCTAAAACAAAAAAAAACTAGCATTTTTGCATTTATAAGGATCTGACAATGGAAAAAAGTAGAAAAAAACAGAAGTAGAATAAGAATAGAGACAGAACTTCCACGTTACCTCGCCTTCATCCCCAACATACGCGCCAAAACTGCCCATTACTCTTCAAATGAATAAGTAGCCATGAATAAAGAAAAATACAAGAAAAGAAAACCCAAGCAAAAAACATAAAAATCAAAAATGAAAAGAAAATAAGCGAAAAAGATGTCCTACCTGCTGCCATACTCCGCAGCGACACCGTCGTATCTCTCGTAGGAGACTAGACGTGGTCCCGACGAAGAGGTGTCCGGATACGAGTAGTCGGACATGGGTTCGTCTGATGATGAACGTATACGAATTGATCGGTAATCCGGGCTGCGCGCTGTATGTCGTCACGATTCAGCAGCAGTAGCAGCAGCACCTCCGCATAATAATCAATACGAAGTGACGTTTACTGAAATAGGATCGGTATCTTCGGTAATTAGGGAGTAAAATCTACCAGATATACGCCAGAGAACAGTAGCAATCAATCACTGTAGAAGGAGGGAACACGATGAAACACGGAGAACAAAGATCATCAGAGAGAAAGGCGGCGCAAACGCAGGCGAAACGTCACAGTGACGTAACCGACACGTCTTCTGACGGCAAAGAACGATCAAGTGGTCTCAAACACCCTTAAACGAGCACCGGAGACACGCGAGATAATTAACGGCCGCGAGCTTCGATCGCTGATCCGCTGTTCGGCAACATTGTGCAGTTGCGGACAGTGCATTTAATCAGACGTCTAAGCTCAAATTTAATTTCATAAAGAACTTCTACTGAACTGCGGTTAATTATTGTACGTGCATAGGCTGAAAAGTTAGCAAAGAAACAGGAACATTATATTCTCCACCAAGCCATCAAGCTTGGGCGTGTCCGATTAATGGTTGAGGAACTAATAAATTTACAAGTTCGTCAAATCGGATGTGTTTTCTGTAGTTTCAGGCCATCGTTGTGGGACCACCAAAGCCTACGTGCCACTTCAATAAATAGAAAGCTGCCGCTAATGATTCCACCTTTGTCCTAATCGTTCCTCCTCATTTACTTCTCCTATTTTTTCCATTTCTCTACAGCTTTCTTCGCCTATTCTGACCTTTGCATCCATCTCCAGGTGCATACCTCTCAGCTTTTCCATCTTTGCCTTCATCTTTCTTCACTATTTCTTTCACACCTGTAGGATTACGCTTATATAGGACGATGAGCACAGCTATGGCGATGATAATTCTGAAACCTCCAGCGGTCTCTGGGTGAAATTCACTGATAAGTAATCAGATTTTCGTGCACTGGTGATCGATTTCCTCCGATGGTTCAACGTTCCTCTAAGGCCTCGTGCATACTTCCCGTCGCCGCGATGAAATCGCAGCGATGAGTTTTGCAGAGCGACGCGAAAGAATTTGAACTTCTCAGCGCCCGTCGTATCGCTTATCGCTCTGCAAGGGAGCGCGACGGCGATCCGTCCAGGACCAGCGCTAAACACCGCGCGCGGCGCGAAAAAGTATGCCATGCCCGCGATGGGCGCGGGAAGCCATCGCGCACGCCGACTGCAACTGTTGCGGCGGCCGCGGCGAAGTTTCCTTTTACTATTCGGCCGCGTGCGGCGGAATGGCCATGAACTGAGCGCCGCGATGGCATCGCGGCGATTGAAGTATGCCCCCGGCCTAAGGGTCTGTTGTTCATATTTCGCGACAAGAGCGACTCGTCGCCCGTGCAAAACATGCATATCGATTAAAGCCGAGCGCGCGCCGCCGGAAAGTGTTCATACTCGAACGCCGGCGCTGCCGCTCCAGTCGCTCTTGTCGCTCTAGTCGCTCCAGTCGCTGCTGTCGCCTGTTCATACTTCCGCGCGCTGCGCTCTCGTCGATCTTGTCGCTGCTGTCATAAACAAACATGAACAGCCCCTAAACCAGTGCGTACTTTGTTTCTCAGACATTCGCAGCGCTCACCTAGAAGGGCAACCATAGTTCACCAGGGAAATTTCACCGGTAAGTGAACGGGACTTCACCAGCAGTCGAACTAGTCACTTCGAGTGGGAGTTTGTAATGGGGTAAAACCTGCCATAAGTACATTCAAAACTCCGGCCCCTTTGAAATTTCTTTGAATTTTAGGGGAAATGCTGTTCATCTATGGGTCGATTTATTCTGTGAACTATAGTTCCCTGCGAGTTTTCGTTCGTGCTTAGAGCCTGTTCATACTTCGCGACGGCAGCGACAGTGCGAAGGATACGTATTGATCATTGCCGAGCTGCTGCCTGGGAAGATCGATAGGTATGCTTTGCTTTTTCGCTCCTGTGGGCCTGTTCATGCGTCGAGCGGTTAGAGCGACAAGAGCAACTGGAGCGACTGAGGCGAAGGATGTAGTTAGTGTGGTGTACGTAAATAATTACGTACTCCATACTGCATTCGTCGCTTCAGTCGCTCTTGTCGCTCAAAGTATGAACAGGCACTGTCGCTGTCGTCGCTCCCGTCGTGGAGTATGAACAGGCCGCTAAGGGGATTTTATAGGCCTATGTCATACCATCGCTCACCCCGAGCGAAGCCTAATGATACGCTCCCATATCGACTCATCGTTTCGCGCGATCGATATGGGAGCCTATCATTAGGCTTCGTTCGGGTTGAGCGGTGGTATGACATAGGTCATGCTCTTCTCGCGGAGCGATGCCTCAACCCTGAAGCGTGATACGATTGCCGCATCGCTCTCTGAAAACCACTCAGGACCCACTCATCGCGCCGCGCCACGCACGACCATTCATTCCGTGGCGCGATTAGCCGAATACAGTACCCCAAAATTCCGTAAAATGAGGTGTTTTCGGCGATGAAGTATAGATGCGATGCGACGCTGCCGGGCGGCGTCAAGAACCGATACCTGTGCCAATCATGGTGTCGCTCCGCGTGGCGGTAAGCATACAAAAAGGTATAAAAATTAGTATAAAAAAGTATGTGAAAAAGAAGTAGAAGGTAGAACGGATAAGTGTAAACTATGCACCATCGATACAAGATGACGATTCTACGCAATTACACAACTCATAGTCACTTTAAGGCTTATGTTATACTACGCCAACAACGGCATCGAGCAGTATAACATAGGCCTAAGGCCTGTTCACACTTCGCGATAGCAGCGACATGAGCGACGAGAGCTCAGCGTATGAAAGTATGAATAGGCGACAGCTGCGACTGGAGCGACAAGAACGACAAGAACGACTGGAGCTACGGCGCCGGTACTCAAGGTCGAACACTTTTCGGCTGCGCGCGCTCGGTTTTAATCGATTTGCACGCTTTGCACGGCCGTCGAGTCGCACTTGTCGCGAAGTATGAACAGGTCTATAGTGACTAGTTCATAGGAATTCGTTTCGTAACAATGCCTTTGGGCCTGTTCATACTTCGCGACAAGAGTGACTCGCCGCCCGTGCAAAACATGCATATCGATTAAAATAGAGCGTGCGCCGCCGAAAAGTGTTCATACTCGAGCGCCGGTGCTGACGCTGCAGTCGCTGCTGTCGCCTGTTCATAATTCCGTGCTCTGAGCACGCTGCGCTCTCTCGCTCTTGTCGCTGCTGTCGCGAAGTATGATCAGATCCTACGACGAAAAAGTATAATAAGTAAGTATGGCACCATTGTACTTTACGGACTCCATAGGACTTTGGTGGTTCACCAACGGATGCGTCTGTAGTCAATTGTAATAAGTGATTTATTACTTTATAACTCTCAGAGCACAACATGAATATCACATCACAGCAGGTTATATAGACAATATGCGGAGGCGGAGCTACAAATATCTCCAATAGTAAGCCAATGGGGCCAACTACCTCTGGTCTTGAAAGGGGGCACCGCGCCTAGAGTGGACAACTTGAGCGCTATCTCTATTACCTACTTGCGGTACCCCTAAGTTATGCCTGTGGATGTTATTCAATGGTACTTATCTTATAGTGCTCACTTAAGTATACTAAGTCTTATCATTCATTCCTATTTGGCCTCTATTATACTACAATATACATTCATAAATGTAGTCCCTAGTTGGGTATCCACAACAGAGGAAAGGTCGAAAAAATTTCGTCCAAACTTCACCCAAGGGGGTTATTTGGGGTGCTGATCACGAATCTGACATACGCCTTTAAAATTTCGGCCGATTACGATAGGTTACGGTAGGTACCGGTGACTAACGCTGTCGAGGTCATAATCACCGATTTCGCCCAAACTTCGTCCAGGGGGTTGTTTGGGGTGCTGATCACGAATCTGACATACGCCTTTAAAATTTCGGCCGATTACGATAGGTTACGGTAGGTACCGGTGACTAACGCTGTCGAGGTCATAATCACCTATTTCGCCCAAACTTCGTCCTGGGGGTTGTTTGGGGTGCTGATCACGAATCTGACATCAGTTTTTCGTTCTACGCTGGAGTTTGGGCAAAATCGGTGAGCATTACCTTAGTCACCCGTACCTACCGTAACCTACCGCAATCGGCCGAAATTTCAAAAACGGATGTCAGATTCGTGATCAGCAGCCCAAACAACTCCCCTGGGCGAAGTTTGGGCGAAAATTTTTTTCGATCTCTCCTTGTCTTCTGGAGTCCGTAAAGTGCAATAGTGCCGTAAGTATAAATTACGCCTTACCGTTTCCAAGATGACGATTCTACGCAACTGCACAACTCACGCGTCACTTTACGTCGCTATCTTACGTTGCTATTCGGTGTTCACAGCTAATTGCATTTTTAACGAAATTTAACGGAAATTTTCCGTTACAAATATTCATTGAAGAAATCTAACGCCTAAAACTTTGTGTGCACCTCTGATCCGAACCCATAGGAGACCGCTTGGAGTATCAAAGTCATCGTCGCCACAGCTGTCACCATGGTCCTATGCTAACGAAGCAGAAACAAGAAGACGTCAGTAGACGCGTCAACATCCAAGGAGAACGCCAGCAAGCGCAGAAACATCACGAGAACATAGTGGAACATGGGAAGCCTAAAGAAGAGGCGTGTCGACCAGTTGTAGGTCGTATTCTATCTGGAGAAGTGGGCATATATAGTTCGTACGACAAGGAATACCGGCCGCGAGAAGACAATGCGTCCGCTCCACTTAGCATATGCAAATGCTGAGTCATCTCACGTACAGAAGTGGAGCAGCAACGCCTTTGAATTCCCGGCAACAATACCGGGCGGCAGTTGTTCGGTCGGCAAGCACCGCCCTGCACGGGACTGGGCTGTTTTGAAGTGAAGGACAACTTTAGAGGGGCTGTAGTGTGACTACGCATTCGGAAGCACGGCTGCTGATAGAGATACATGTATTGAATCAACTGTTGGAATCAGAATCGGGAATTGGATTTAGAACGCTCTCAAACCCGTGCAACGGCCCTTCAACCGTGTACAGAAATCGATGTATCGATCGGACGGAGTTATGCGCGGACAAACGGACGCGAAGACCGTTTGAACAAATAATTTTGCCTGATATTTTTTCATAAAAACTAGCCATTTTTAATACACAATGTTAAATCTAGCGTATCTCAAAAAGCTTGAACTATACTTCCAACTGAAATAGGAATTAGGATTCACAAAAATGAAATGAAAGAAATAATTTTTATTCTCTTTAAACTTTTATAAATTAGCTTTCCTAATGAGGGAACAAAGACAAATCTAGTTCGTTCTCTCGTGTACAACACGGAGCAATATGGCAATCCCAATCGGGGGAGGGGGCACTATAATCACATGCAAATGCCACCAGTTTACGCATAAATACATGCAACATAACACATAAGCGACCTGATCCGATCCCCCTCCTTTGGAAATCGTCGATCTTGACCTGAAATATGAAAAAAATTCGTTACAAAACTACGAAGAGGCTGCAGCGGCGCTGCACATAATCCCCGTTTTCAAATTCCCGCGCGCCGAATGCATGCGCGTCGACTCACTCATCATGTGCAACACATAGAGAGA
This sequence comes from Heligmosomoides polygyrus polygyrus, assembly GCA_947396885.1. Classification (NCBI taxonomy): domain Eukaryota; kingdom Metazoa; phylum Nematoda; class Chromadorea; order Rhabditida; family Heligmosomidae; genus Heligmosomoides; species Heligmosomoides polygyrus. The sequence continues at coordinate 105,493,940 of OX377202.1, forward strand.
CGCCTGCGGGCAGTACGCATCACCCCACGGCCTATTTATTGATTTTTTGCTTGTGGTCCACGTCGGTCGCTTCTCATCACCGGGTTTTGTAGCGATTTTTTTTTAAATTTTAGGTTAGGATCGAGGATTTCCAAGGCAGAGGTATCAGGTAAAGTCGTTCATGTTGTGTTTTGCTGCATATATTTATGCGTAAACTGCCATTTACATGTCATTATGGAGTGTCCCCCCCCCCCCCGATTGGGATTGAACCAATTATTCAAAAAATTGATAAAAAAATAAAAAGCCGAAAATGAAACATTGAGAGCTTCTAAGAAAAAGCTGCTCACAAGTAATCAATATTTTAATCTACTATCAAAGTATGGAGTTGGATATGGATATGGAAAGCGTAAATAAATACAAATATAAATATAAATATATAACTGACTAAATAAATAATTTTTTAGGTATAATGAATTTGAATTGATTGAATGCATTTTCAATAATCTGAAAAAGATTAATAAATTTGAAATATCCTCATCCTTTTTTAACTGTTTTAAATTTCCGTTAAATTTAACTTTAATTTTCTAAATGTTTTATTAAGTTAATTAAAATTTAGAATTTTATAAACTATTGAATCGATGCATTTCCAACAATCAGCAAAACACATTGTGCCATTTTTTGAGTTACGTAGCCTGATTAAATAAAGGAGATAAATTTTCTGAATTGGGGTCTATCACTCCGTTTGTCTGTGGTCATTACGTGCGTCCGAGTGAAATAAATGGCCGCGAGCAGTAGTTTCACTCGTTTGTCTGTCGGTCATTACGTGCGTCCGCGCGAAATAAATGGCCGCGAACGGGATCCACAGCATGTATACACATGCAGCAGCACTATCGATGAACGTGAGGTTCTCAACAATATCGATTGACGAATCATTGTCTGGAGGGATTATCGATTTTTGATCAGATTAGGCCTCTTGACGTAGTAATCACGTACATATGTCGACTATTCGAAAGGGTTCACAAAAGTTGAACGACATTTAACGATAGGTCATTAAATATAAATAAATATCAAAAAATATTTTTTGAAATAATTGAAAGACGAAATTAAAAATCCCAATAAAAATCGATCGAGCAGTCAAAAATGAGCAGCAATCGATCGATATTATCGATTGCTGCTCATTTTTGACTGTTTGATGTGGCAATCACACGAAAATGAAAATGATGGACGCTAAATTGGCTTGACAACAGACGAATAATATAGACTGCATAGTGGATGGTCCATGTCGCGAAAGTGGACAGCATTTGGAGATGGGAACGTGCCAGTAAATCATAACCAAGCAGAGCATCGACGAACATTAGCCAATCAAAGTGTCGACCATACATGCCCTCCTTGAACGGCTGCGATCGATTCGATGCGGGTTGACTAGCTGTCTTCCCACACCTCCCCCAATGCTGCCCACATTCGCGACATGGACAGACATGCGTACAACGGCGAGTAAGCATCGAGCTGCGTGTGAGCAAATTGCATAAGCAACTAACCCAGTCATTTCGGTGGAAAATCTGTCACTTTTACTGGGAGCTGCTTTGGAAATTTGCGTTCAGACGACACGCACCACCCCTGAGCGGTGGTTGACTGAGCCGCGGACGCCCAAGCACGCGAAGTGGCCCACCCAAACGCGATTTCGTCGCTTTCTTTCTTTGAGAGCTTGCGTGACGAGTTGTCGTCGGAATTTCTGCCTCATTTTCTGCCAAAGGACTTTCACGGAATTTCGACGATGGATGAAAACAGCACTCTACATCCAAAATCTTCCGGGAATTCAGGAGCCGCCGGAATTCGCCGAATATTTGTGGGTTGGTCTGGAATAGTGGGCTTTAAGCACCGAAATATCTCGGCTCAAAGGCTACAAAGCAGGCTTTAGGCGTATCCCTAACCGAGATCAGAGACTAGAGATTCCACCAGCACGAAATCCTTGGATTGAATCCTGGTGTGCGAGCTAGAGACGGCATTCTCCATCGGAATTTTCTCGAGGGATTCGCTGGCCGCGGTTTTCCGCGCCATTAAACCCGACGCTAAGTAAAACAGCACCCGTCAGAAACGCTCCACCGATCGACGGCTCGTTTTTCTGCGACGCTGGAACGCTCGCTAATGGACTGCTTCGACTTCTTCGTCGTCGTCGCCGCCGGTCGAAGAAGCGGCGTCGCGAATTCGATTTCAGACAGAGGATTCTGGCTATAAGGGCCTAGCGAGTCGTTCACGATGTCTAGGCTGCAGCTACAGGGAAGCACAACAAACTCAAGCTGTCAAATTGCGCCGTGAACTTGTGTATGTTCTTTCACAAACTTAAGAATCAGAACAGTTCGCCCTTCTTATAGATGTACTATACTGGATGTCTAAAAATGAATACACTCGTGAAGTGAAGAAGCCAAAAGCTCTTATGAAAGCGCAAAGAAAAATTCCGACAAACGTGCGGAAGGGGGATCGCGCCACGCACTCGTTTGAATTCTTGCATTTTGCACTAGATTGATTGTATCTTGCCTTAATAAAAGGGATAAAGGATAAAGGACGGCGTTACTCAACCCCTTTTGGGATGCGCCACGCACTCTACCTCTACGGGATGTCGTGAAAGTGATTTGAAAGCGATGAACGAGTCAGCGCTTTATCCTTCCCAGACAAGTCTGTTACCAATGCACCGACTCCGGAGGGATGGAAATCTTGGTTGGCTTGGACGGGAAATCCGAACCAGCAACCTGGTATCGGGTGCAGGCGACAGCCGGCACCTCATCCGACTGCGCTGCACTCGCCCTTCGCTTGTATACCTGCCATAATATCTCCTTAAAGTAACTGCTTCGATTGATTTATGCTTCTTTTAAATTTTAAACCGTAAATACATACAAAATCACACAGAAAAGCATGCAACCTAAAGATGCATGTACTTTTTGAAAGGTTCTAGGATTGCTACTAGCGAAGCTTTGCCAGATGTTTGAGACTCTTGGGAAAGCACAAGATAGCGAAAATTCTGTGACGTGGAAATGGTCAAGATTGCGCCATGCATCCTCCCGAAACCTTCTACTTCAGAATCGATTGTTGTGCATGGGCTGAATGCTTGTTATAACTCAATCATTTGCGTCCAACAAGCTTGTTTGGTGCTACATTAGCGTGGAAGAGGCTATTCGACGCTTTTTTAATAGAGTTTGATCAGTTTGCCGCACAACTGAATCAAGCTCGACTAGAATCAATTGACAGTAAAGGTTGCGCCATGCATCCGTCCGGAACCTCTCGCTTCTGGGTCGATTGATTCTACGAGCTTCATTCAGTTATGCGGCAAATTGATCAACCTCCATAAAGGAAGCCTAGAATAGCCTCTTCTACGCTAAGATGCCACCAAACAAGTTTGTTGGGCGCAAGTGATTGTGTTGTAACAAGCATGCAGCCGATGCACAACAATCGAGGCAGAAACGGAAGGTTTCAGGAGGATGCATGGCGCAATCTTGACAATTTGTACGTCACAGAATTTTCGTTGTCTTGCGCTCTCATATGAGTCTCAAGTTTCTCCAAAAACCTCATTAGCAGCAATTCTGCAATCTTTGAAACAGCACCTGCATTTTGTTCGGATACCCTGCACTTTTATGCAAGCCATAGTGTGCTTTCAAGTTTTAAACTTTAAAAAAGAAAAAAGCAAAAACTGATTGATACGGCCACTTTATGAAGAAATTATGACAAGTATTCAGGCGAAATGCAATCAATCAAGTGTAAAATGCAAGAATTCAAACGAGTGCCTGGCGCAATCCCTATCGCACATTTATAAGCAAATTACGATTTTCTTTTCTTCAGAAGAGCTCTTAATTTTCTCCTCTGTTTATTCCTTCTTTACCTATCTTTTTTAGAAAGTTGTTTAATTTTCACAGTTTTTCCGATGTTCTTTATCACCACTGGATTTTTTTCGAGCTAAATGAAGATTGTACAAGGTTATGCGTGCCTTTGAGTGCAGTGCAAATAAATAAATAAACTTATTATTTATATCTACTTATTATTACTTAACTTATTATTATTTACTGTTATTACTATGATTATTATTCTATTATTCTATTATTTTATTATTATAGATGGGTTTCGTGGAAGAGTTTATAACTTAGTATCCAGGCGACTTGACATCAAAGCGACAGTGCCGATATCGATCATATGCGCTGCCAATCGATATCGGTGGGCGCCGCGACCACTCAAGACCCGTTCATAGTCCGCGACTGGAGCGACAGAGAAGCGACTTGCAAAGAATACATAGCATACATACATAGGAAATGTTACTTACACAGACAGAAAGCCAGTGAGAAGTCCAGCGAAACCGTTGGGGAAAAGACCCCGCCTCCTTCCTCTCCGACTCAGTTGAAACAGCGCGTCGTATGAACTCACGAGGCCAGGCTCTCATGTATACCCCGAATCGACTCAAGGTTCGGGTCCCGTGGCAGCGCGACAGAAGGTACACCCGCCCCCTGCTGGGGAACGTGGCTTCAGGAGGTACACCCGTTGTTCTGCGGACCGGAAGGGCAGCCGCTAGACTCTCGGTGAAGCCTAGGAGGTTGGGTGTGGGTGAGCAAGGAGGATAAGAGGAGGATCGCACGTCCCCAGCGGAGGGCGGGTGTACTTCCTGACCGTATCCCTGGTCCCGTTCAGGTCATCAAAGTCCTACATCTCTCTGGTGTCGCTAGAATTGTGCTAGACTTGTCTGGAAAGCGCAAGACACTGACTTGTACATCGTTTTGCCACCGCAATTCGCTGTGAAAGCCAGATAGGAATTCAAATTGACTTCAAAAAATCCCGTAGAAGTTGGATGCGTACAACTCAATCGTTTTCCCGACATGGAGAGGGCGATCAAAGCTCTGACTGTACACGCCCATTAGGTAGCATTTTACTCACTGGACAGGTTGAGAGGCAATGAACTCTCACTGAAACTTCTACAAGTTCGGTACTTTGAGCACAGCACTTAGGAGGCAACGGGACGAATTCCGAGACATTTTGACATGGTAGGCCACATCCCAGAGTTCTTTCCCTTGCCCAGTTGCTTTGATTGCCTGATGACTTCACACCTACCACCTACCCTAGAATGCATGGCACATGCCAAAAAGGGAATGATCGCAACCTCACATTGAGATGAGCCGCTAATTCCGCTCCAAAAATCAGTTTACGTGGCAAAAGAGTTCCTAAGGTGTATCCCTATGATTCAAGGTAGAAGATGAATACATGGCGCAGTCCTGGGGATCGACTAAGCCCTTAGTCGTTCTGGAGGTCCGTCTCTTGGCCTGCCTTCGTTCATCAATGCATTAAAAAAGAGGAATGTCCAAAGGGTGGAATTGCGCTGATTATCAGCTCAAGGTGGCCCCGCGCGGGAACGAACCCCCTGTTACTGCTTGATCCCAAAGGGAACAAAACGCCACAGAATGAACCAACCGAGCAAGATGGACCTGATACACCTCAAAAAGTTGATAAAATTGCCAACAGGTCCTGAATTGTTCACGAAAATCAAAGAATAGGGCCGGTGTGGCGTTTCCGCCACCACGCCTTCCTGGTTACCAGAAGGCGGACGAATAAGGCAGCTGAGAATGCTGAGAAAAAGGAGCCTGAGGGCCGCAAATACTTGAAGCGCATGCCGTGAGCTCGAAGAGAGCGTCGTCGAGTGGTCCATGCGTCACGGGCGCCATTTTCGGATTATAAACGACGCGTGTGTGCCTTCGTCTCACAGGTCAACAAATAAATCACCGGGCCGTCAGTCTGCGGGGACAACACAGTCGCCTTTGGATACTCGCTCCTTACAACCTCTGATGAGAAAAAATGACTCAAATGCCGAAAAAATGAAGAAAAAACTGGGAATGGTGCAGGTCACGTCAGGAGCTAAAAGGCGAAAAACGTTACTGGCCTCGGCTCGGAATCGAACACCCATTCCTGCGCAGGCAAAGAGCACCTTCCGCTGCACCATGCCGCTGCTCGTACTCTAAGCTACCATAACGCACTCAATTTGGCTATAAAACTCGCTTAACAGACATTTTTGTTACTAAAATAAGCTCAAAATAGTAAATGTATTAAATGAATACAAATAAAGGTACAAGTCGATAATGTGGCCTACATGGGCGGGGCGGAGAGGCACCAGCCAATAGGAGCACCGACCGTACACACCCTTCCAGGTTTCACGCTAGTACGATGCGGTCCGATTTATATGCCCCGTTCTCTTCCATATAGGCCACATTTCCAACTTGTACCGAAATAAAACAAACACAAATGCAATAATGCGTAATGATATCGAAATATAAACAATACAATAAAATAAAATAAAAATAAACCAATCCATTAAAAATAGAACGCTCCTCCTAAATGTAAACAATACAGTAAACCATAAAAATCCATAAAAAATGTGAATAGCTAGTCCGTCCGTTTGTCAGTATGTCCGTCCGCACAAAATTAATGACCGAAGGGATTCGCAGCGTATAAACAGAATTCATATTCGGAATCGAGTGTGATTGGTGCTGAATGAGCATGAGAACTGCTCAAAAAGAAACAATATTAATCGCTCGATCACGCTATTGACGCTTATCGATTGATACCGATCGATAGCAAACACCGATCAATATCGTCACTTTTTGTGAAAATTTCATACCAGTTGAGAAGGGAATAAACACATTAGGTCGCTAACATCATCTAAAAATCAAGCACAATTTAAAAACCCTATTTAATTTAATTTATTTTTAATTTACATCGTCTAAAAATCTAAAATCATCTAAAAACCCAACTTAATTTAATTTAACTCACATCACCTAAAAAGCTAACAACATCTAAAAATCCTAATTTATACAATAATTAGTTCGTCTGTTTGTCCGTGCGTGTGTCGACACGAAATTAATGGCCGTCTAACGGCCTCCTCCACGTTATTCAGAGTCGACCAACCGATCAATATCAATGGAGCGAATATGAACGAGTGAACTAGATAAACTTGAGGGAGAGCGAACGACGTCAATCGTCTAATCAATACCAATCGATACTATCGATTTTCGTCATCCGACGAGTGAATTGCGCAAATAAGCCGGACAAAGGATAGAATTCACAATGACTAAATAGCTTGTCGATCCAGCAAGGAATATCGACTGCTGTTATTGACTTCTAGGGAGGAGCTCAACGATCAGACCAACGGCTCGAAAGGAAGGAAGTGACTGTGGCAGCTGAAGGAGTGGCTCTCAACCGGAAAATGAGAACATGTTACAACGGCAGGCGATTCGAATCGGCTGTAAAGAGACCTTCGGCAGGCCTGATGATGTCGAACACAGTCGTCGGTCGCCGTTGGATCATGGACGACGGTGGAACGCGGTCATGCACGAGTTGTCGGCCGGAGCAGGCAGAGCGGCGACGACTGTTTGCTTAATGACTGTCTGGTCCGGTTCGAAGAATTCTACGCAAAGCGATGAAGTTCTTCGCGTTTCGATAGAGGACCACAAGCCGGCGACAGGCAGCTACGTAAAAGACCAAACCACTTGAAGGCTTCCCACATTTGCCTTCAAAAATACCCATACCACTGAACACACAAGTAATTATTCAGATCTAAGCGATTGTAAATAAAAAGGGATAAAGGACGGCATTATTCAATCCCTTTGGGATGCGCCACGCATTCTACTTCTACTGGATGTCGTGGAGGGCGAGTTGAATGCATATTTGGCCATACAATGACTTGCGGTGGCCAGCCGATCGTTGGGACGTGTAGGGCAGTCGGAGGAGGCGCCGACTGTCACCTGCACCCGATACCAGGTTCCTGGTTCGGATTTTCCGCCCACGCCAACCAATCCTCCAATCCCTCCGTGATCGGCGAATTGGTACCAGATTTGTCTGGGAAGGATGGATGGCTGACATGTTCATCTTCTCGCCACCGCAGTCGCTATATGGCCAAACACGCATTCAAATCACCTCCACATCCCGTAGAAGTAGAATGCGTGGCGCATCCCAAAGGGATTAATAGCTTATACTCTGCAGTATAGTATGAGTTGTTCTTTCCGATAACAAATAATGTACAACAGTGGAGTGGTAAAACGAAGGCTAGAGTCAGCTGATCACGATAATATAAGTCTCAATGACCTTCAAATATATACAAGTGCTCCGTCACGCCTATCGGCATCCCTGACACGTAGAAGACGTCCGGGTATTTTCCGCTATTTTCGCGCCCCGTAATTTGATCACTATCGATTAAAGGTGATCGATACTACGAAAACGAACTCCAGATTCGTGTTGAACGACTCTACTACACCAGGGCTAAAGTTTCGGACCGCTTGGACATCTACAAAAAATCGATAGTTTGATCAGTATCGATTAATGGCGATCGATTTAAAAAAGAACTTCAGGTTCGTGTTCAGCGACCTCGACTCTCTCCAACGCTAAAGTTTCCAAGCAGATAGAAGACGTCTGGGTATTTTCCGCTATTTTCGCGACCCGTAATTTGATCAATATCGATTGATGGCGATCGATATTTCAAAAATAAACTCCAGATTCGTGTTCAGCGAACGCGATTACCCTAGGGCTGAAGTTCCCAGGCAGGGTGAAGACGTCTGGGTATTTTTCGCTATTTCGTGCTGTAATTTTCCCTCATTTTCTCCCCGAAATTTTCCCCCAAATTTTCCCTATTTTATGACTAATTTCTGCGGCGCCGATCGATAATATGACTCAGCGCTTAACGCGTTATTATAAAGTGATATATACACATACATATATAATACATACATAAACATATATAAACCATATACAAATAAAATTATAAAACGTAGAATATAAAATTAAGCATAGAATATAAAATTAAAATTTCCTAAACATTTTTTGTTTAAAGAGATTAAAACATTTGCTGAAGTAAACTTGATAGGCATTTCAGCGTCAAATTGAGCTTTTTCTGTACCTTGTCGCGAATTTGGGCAACATGAAGAGGAAAGCAGAAAGCAATAAGATTGCATCAGATAGGCGTGTCAAACAAAGAGAAAGTTCTTCAATTTAGCCTTGCTCAAAAGGCAAACGAAACCCATTTCCACAGCCTTCTTTACAGCGTGCTTTCTCCTTCCATCACTTAGATGAGCGAACGTCTGGGCGATGATTCGATTAATCTTCGGTGCAGTTCACCTGTCACGGCAATTTCCGCTTTCCACGAAGGCTCCTCACAGCAGAGACCGAATGGAACACCCCGAAAACCGCGTCGCGTGAACGATACCGCAATCAGAATCTCGGCGTGGCGAGCCGTGAGGAATCAGGTGGACAGGATGAGGAGAAATCGTGGCGAAAACGCGCCACGAAACGCTAGGGAACTGAGCCATAGCATCTATTGCGTGAGGCTCGCCAGGCAACGGAAAGCGACTATGCCAGCGTCGACAATGGCATCCATAAACAACGACGAGAACACCACGAGATTAAATCGCAGTGCGAGCGCATCGGAAGAAGACGACGTCGATTCTGATGCCGAGAACAAGAGCAAGTCGAAGACCAAAAAACTAGAATCTCGCTTAAAAGCCAGAGAAACAGGCCAGTAGGCTCCGGGCATCAAACCCCAACCTGCGTCACTAAAGTTTTATTTTTTTCTCCATTTTCTTCAATTTTTCGTAAATCCTACTCTCTTTGTCTTTTCTTATCTTTCTATTTCTTTTTTCCTCCTTTTTAGCAGCTAATTTGATTTGTATCTCTTATGAATTTATTTCCTTCTTACAGCGTGTGGTTTGCCAATAGGGGTGTGGTCCTAAGCGAGTGGGCGGAGTTCTAGTCTGTACTACCGCACTCAAAACCGTAGCATTTCAGCGTCAAATTGACGTTTTCTTCGTCCTTGTCGTGAATGTGAGCAGCATGAAGAGGTGAGAACGAGCAATTCAATAAGATCCCATCAGTGCCGGTCAGACAGAAAGTGTTTCGTCGATGCTCTGATTGGTTAAGACTATTACCTGGCGCGTTCCCACCTTCCAATGCTGCCCACATTCGCGACATGGGCCCAAACTTTCAGTTGTTTTAGCTGATAATTGGATAGACAGATAGACATGGCATAGAAAATAAATAAATAAATGGTGGGCGTGGTCCTAAGCGAGTGGGCGGAGTTCTAGTCTGTACTACCGCACTCAAAACCGTAGCACTTCAGCTTCAAATTGACATTTTATTCGTCCTTGTCGCGAATGCGAATAGCATGAAGAGGTGGGAACGCGCACAATTTGGCACGTCTGTGAGTCTGTGCATGCGTTCGTCCGCACAAGAGTGGGCTTTTAAATCGAAAATGTATTCCTGCCCCACTAAACTGTTTGGTATCGGGATTGAGGTATCGGGATTGAAGGGGAAATATAGGAAGGATGACCTGCCCGTGAGTCCGGCCGTGAGTCTGACCGTGCGTTAAACAGAGCTTTCTGGTTTGGTCGACTGTTGAAGGAATTTACGCACATCGTCTATTCATACGGGTCCCTTAGCGATTACTGAATTATTCACACAACCTCCCGTAGTAATTCGAGAAGCACCAGATTCAAGCACCGTCGGACACTAGCTAGTGGAGCCTTATCGATTAGTTTTTCTTACATAAACAAAATCAATAAAAGTAGCTTGGGATTTGTTCATACAACACCCAGGTGGCCAAAGCCTTTTATGAGAAATCTTTGATTTTGTGGTCCTAAGGTCGCATCAGTGCCATTCAGAGAGAAAACGTTCCGTCGGTGCTCTGATTGGTTATGATTACCTAAAGAGCTCCCACGTCGCAATGCTGCCCACGCTCGCGACATGGACCCACACTTTCAGCTGCTTTAGCTGAAAATCGGGTCAAAAAAGGACTTCAAAATCAAAGATTTCTCAAAAAAAGGTTTTGACCACCTGGGTATTGTACGAACAAATCTCAAACTACTTTTATTGATTTTGTTTGTGTGAGAAAAACTAATCGATAAGGCTCCACTAGCTAGTGTCCAACGCTGCTTGAAATCTGTTGCTTCTCGAATTACTACTAGTGGCTGTGTGAATAATTCAGTAATCGCTAAGGGACCCGTATGAATAGACGATGTGCGTAAATTCCTTCAACAATCGACCAAACCAGAAAGCTCTTTTCAACGCACGGACAGACTCACGGACGGACTCACGGATGGGTAATCGTTCTTACACATGGTGGAATCTCGATACTAAACAGTCTACTGGGTTAGGAATACATCTTCGATTTTAAGAGCCCACTCTTGCGCGGACGGACGCACATACAGACTCACGGACGGGTCAACCTTGTTTCATATGGTGGAATCTCGATACCAAACAGTCTACTGTCTAGGATTTCATTTTCGATTTTAAGAGCCCATACTCGCATGGACGGACGCATGCACAGACTCACAGACGAGCCAAATTTCCGCATATGCATAGCGATAATCATCTCAAACAGTCTTCACTAAAATCTATATCTATTTAATTATGTATTTATTTACTTATTTGTTGCTGGCGTGGGATATGGCATGCGATCGAGCGAGGACCCTCATTCACGGATCCGTGTTCAGATCGAGAAACCACAATTAATCGCTCCAGGTGGGTTGACAATAATGTAATGAGAGCCGATCGGACTTCACACCATGTGAACAAAATTGCTCACTCGATCAATAAATCAATAATCATAATATCGACCTGCAGAACGCTTGAGATGCACACTACGCGAAATGGTGGCCACATTGTTTATACATAAAACGGGTTAGGCCATTCATCCGTCTGTCAGTCTACATGTGCGTCCGTCCAGAGATGAGCAATTTCGATCGATTGTATCGATTTTTCCATAGAGTTTGCCGCTTTAGAGTATAAAAAAAAACATGAATATAGTAGTCACTGCACGCACTTCAACACTTGAAAATACAATAGAACGCTTTGCGCAATTGATGCTGATGAACGATACCAAAGTTGACCTTTAAAAAAATGCACTGTTTATACTTCCGATGCGAAACGATGTCACGAGTAGTGGTGGTCAAACTAATCGATCGAGTCACGCAATCAACAATGACATCCTCGTTGCCTTGCGTCGCAGTATAGACGGCCTCTATTACCACTAGCTGCAACCCGGTTGCACATAAATGAAGTAATAGTAGTTAGTAGATCGGTATATCTGTCCGTGAATATGTGCGTGCGTCCGTCCGAGGGTGCACTTTTTCGCGCGGCAGTTGTTAGCAGATTGGGGAAGTGATGCTAATATAATGTCCAGCGACTCGTTGTAATGTCCGGCGGCTCGTTTGTCCGTGAGTATGTGCGTGCGTCCGTCCGGAACGGTAGTATCGATTGATAATATCGAATTTCTTCCCGCAATTGGTAGGAAGAATGCGACGCGAATATGATTACTAGGGCCTGTCCATCGAGCGACGAGAGCGACAGCGCAAAGCATATGTATTGATTTTTTCTAGGCTATAGCTCGACACTAATCGATACGTATGATTTGTCCTGTCGCTGCCGTCGCTCCCGTCGTGGAGTATAAACAGTCCCCTAGGCCTGCTGCATATTATAGTCCCACAGTGAAGAAGAATGAGCGCGTACGTAGGTACATCTGTCCGTGAATACGTGCGTGCGTGCGTCCGAGGCGAATCGATGAGAATATCGATTTTTGATTGCAGAAGGCTGTTTATAGTTAAGGCCGAAAGGGAGCGGGATGAGGTTCTAAAATTTATCAGAGAACATTGTCGATTCCAGAAGAAGGGAGAACGACGAGAAAGTGTGACTCTAAACGGACCACCGAGGCGCTGAAGAATGTCTTCAGCGACACTCTTCGTCCGCTTGGAGAGCAACAGCTAACGATGCTCTATCAGCCGGCCGAAATAGGGTCGAGAAGACAACGGACGGCTCTCGTCAACAACAACGAGAGCACCGGCCCATGGATGCTATGACGAGCCGGCTAACGACCGGAGACTCGAGAGCGGCGAAATCGGATTGCGAACGCTCGACCGCCGCCGCCGCGCCGCGAACGGCGGCAGCGGCGCGACAGGCGGCGGGCGGGGAAAAGACCCGAACGATTCCAGTCCCCCCCCCCCCTCCCGGTAATGCTCAGCTCAGCACACAAATGGTGTCTCCGATCAGCCGCGAACAGGAGCAATGAAGAGGTCGGAACGATATGGACGAGTTCGTCTGCATGCAAAATTCACCAGCGACTGTAGCTGTCGAGAGATTCATTGTCGTATTTTACTGCTCTTTTCGCGAGGATTTCCAGAAGTGACATGGATGGCAGCAAGAATGGGTTGCTCGGGGGTTTCTAGTTGACTTCCACGACGATCTGTTGCCGTGTCTGTTCTTGAGGCCGCTCTGAATCACGCCTTCTCCGTCGCTGAAGAAAGTGATGTCTGCCTCAGTTTCACGGCTAATTCATTGCCAAGCCAACACCGGATGTTCCCATATGTTCAACAGAAGGCGTTCTCCCACTGGATGTGAAGGAATGTGTGAAAACATCAGCTTTTTGTCCATGTCGTGAATGTGGGCAGCATTGGGAGAAAGTAGCGCGCTGGTGAATCATAACCTATCAGAGCACCGACGGAGTACGTGCTAATCGACTGCATAGGTTCCAATTCGACACGACCCAGTTAGCTGGCGCGTTTCCACCCCCCCCCCCAATGCTGCTCACATTCGCGACTAGCAGCAAGCAATTTAATTTTCCGCTCATCTGAAGCTCTCTGGGTGTTAGCTTCCAAAGCTCACATCCACGATTTAACCTTGGATGCCCGCTCCTATTGCCCAATGAATAAAAGGTTAGCCTAGCGCAGGAATCGAACATGTATACGTTACTTTTCGAGCCAAGATGCTATGCGTTACACCAAAACATGAACGGTGGATGAAAAATTGAACAAAAATAGAAAAAATCCTACGATATGCTGTCGAAGAGGTAATCCGTCCGCTTACCCTCTGCCCGTCTGTGCGTCCGTTCGTCAGTCCGCGCAAAATAATTGGCCGCTGACCACGACATGGACGCACAGACGGGTTGTGGTTGTCGTTGTTCTCGTTGTTGTCTTTCGCTTGTGATCGTTGTGATATTGAGTTTATGTTGTTGAGGAAGTTTAGATACAGTTATGCAACTTATTCTATCTAATTCTATTTGATTGTTGTGGCTTTGAATTTCAAACTGTTAAAGAGCTGTGAGATTTTGAATAATTTTGCATATCGATTTGTAACTAACTCTATGGGAACAGTGCACAGATCAACGTTGTCGATTACCGTAGATATGACACAAATATGCTAGCCAACGGACATGTTTTACAAGCAGCAGTCAGTATCGATCAACCAATCAATCGATAGTGATCGATATTTTCCAACGCAAAGCGGAGCGACTATGCGATAAACGGAACGGAAACTCGGACACAGACGGACAGAAAAGTACACAGACCGGACCATGTCTAGCTATTTGCGTGGATGATCTACCAAGGAGAACTAAAATTACGAATAAGAATATAATATAAGGATCTATCCTAATCGGGCGGGAGTAGTGCTTACGTTCCACGACACGGCACCATGATCCTTGACTCCGCATAACCACCATCGTATCGTCTGGCAGTATTTAAGGCCCGGAGACGAAATCAAGAAATAGCGGAGGGACCTAACACGACAGCAATTATAACTAATCCCCTACTGCCGTTTGAATGCTTCCGCGCTTGCTACAGTATCCCCAAAACCTGCACATCACCCAAGCCGTTGTCAGCGAAGTTCGTTTCTGTCATTGAGCGCGCAAACCTACAACAGATACCTATAGGAAGTATAAGACCCATTGAAGTCGTGCCCAAAACGCTCTCGTTGCTCGGCGGGGATTCCGCATCGATCGAATGTCCACCTGGACGCCGACGCGATCCACGAAGCTGCGGCTGCAACCGCACGCTACAGTATCCCGTAAACTGCACGTCAACCCGCAAAAAAAAACGGCAGTAAGGGGCTAGTTATAAGTAAGACCACCAAACACCGCATGATCCCCTCCGACTAGGATATATAAATAAGCAATATAAATGAAATTCTATTAAGAAATGAAATCGATAAACGGACAGATAGATAGATATACTACATAGATGACGCTACAGTATCCCGCAAACCTGCACATCAGCCCGCAATTCAAACGGCAGTAGGGTATTAGTTATAAGTAGACCACCAAGCTCCGCATGCCCCCTCCGACTAGGATAGATCCATATAAGTAAATAATATAAATAAAATTATAATTTTTAATTTAAATACACAGACATATAGACATAGATATATAGATGTCAGAGGGACAGAGGAATGAGCGCAGAAAATGAGACAAGCGGAAGGGTAATCGGAAAAACGATTACTCTCCGGCTGCCAAGAAAAAATCTACCATCTAAAAGGCGATAGCTTGGAGGAATAGAACAGAAGGAAAGAAAAATGGAGAGGATCGAAAAGAAAAAATGAAAAGAAACACAGGAATACGGACAGATACTGTGCTTTACTGATGCAAAAATCACTTAAAAATGAAAAATCAATGTAAAAAACATGCTTAGAACTAGATAAGGTATGCGGTGGAGGGTAAGGTATGAAGACATTGCGACGGGATCAGAAAAGTGGGACAATTAGAGGAAAAAATGTCGATACCCAGAACTTTCTGACCTCTGAAGAATGCGGCAACAACGAGGATTTACCTCAAAATTCTCGAAATATCAGTGACAAGAAACGACGACTTTCATCAATGCATCGAAACTCGACAGGAGAATCCGGTTAAGGAATTCAAGCTCGCCGTCGTCGAAAATAAGAGGCCGAAGAGCGAGAAGCGAGTGAATGTCACATCCTATCCGCCGTCTTCTACCACGACATGCCACACGGATAAATGCGAAGGAATCATCGCGAAAACGTGACGATCAGGCGACGATTGATTGAAGGACAGCCGACTGGTTCCACGGCAGACCCGACCTTCGCCGTCGTTGATCACCACACCCCTACCTGCCACTAGAATCTGCCACAAGCACCGAGGGTCCCCCCAACTACGTTTCCGGAAGGGCATTGGGAATAAGCCACGCATTTCGTTATTCTTGAAGTTTTTGAGGCATTTCTATGGCATCGAAGTCAGTAGTTCACGCCAATCTCGATAGAACGAATCGATTTTGAGGCGAGTTTGAGACCCTCTCCTCTGAGAAAGACGAACTGGTACTAGATTTCTTTGCGCAAAGGACAGAACACTGACTCGCCTAGTAGATGGCTCACAAAGTCGCTTACCTGGACAGTTCGGCGACAAGGCAGAATGCATGGCGCATCCCAATGGCTTTATCGACGCCGATCTTCACGCGCTTATGATGACTAGTAGACGGTTACACACTCCCGGAACAACGTCAGACAGTCGCCGTTTTTGTCGACGATTTACTCGAGGGAGCGTCAATTATAGTGAAGTAGGTAATGTACGATTTAAGAGTGCTATTCAATATTCATTATTAGTAGAATACATGGCGCATTTCGAACTATTGATCAACGCCGTTGTGGCTGTTGGTACGAGAGATATGCGGGTCCGGAATGGGAGATGTAGCCGTTTTCGTGTTCCTAGACTGAGATACTAGACTGGGTCACTCTGGCACGCGGTAGGGATGGATGAAGACGCCGATGGCGTTCGCTCGAGTAAATCGACCAAAAGTCATAATAATGGTCTCGTTTTCGCTTCAGAACTGTGAACGAAGGTTAAAACTCTGATTTGCCTTTCAATTGGCTCCTTAATAGGTACAGTATGACTTCGCGTGCCATTCAGTGCTCACTAGAAGTGGAATGCATGGCTTACTCCCAGAAGATTGTGATTAAGTCACCGCGTTGCTTCTAATACGAAAGCACAGAACGAACCACCTTATCTTTCGAGGGGAAGGAGCCGCTGAGCCATTCTGGCACACGGTAGAGATGAGTGGCCGATTACCAGAGATCAGCAGTTCCTTACCGTCGGAAGATAAAATCGGTGTGTTCTGAGCTTTCGTATCAAAGGCCTCACGGCGGCATTAATCAACCCCCTAGGAGTAAGCCATGCATTCCTCTTCTAGTGAGCAATGAATAGCACGCTGAATTCATACTGTACCTATCAAGGTGGCCAATTGAAAGAAAAATCAGAGCTTTAACCTTCGTTCACAATTCTGGAACGAAAACGAGACGATTTTCGTGAGTTCTTGTCAATTTCTTGTCGATTTTCTCGAGAAAACGCCATTTACGTCTTTCGTCCCTACCGCGTGCCAAAGTGACCCAATCAAGTATCTCTCAGTCGAAGGACCGAAACCGCTATATTTCCCATTGTGGGCCCGCAAATCTCACGTACGAGTAGCCACAATGATCATCGATCAATGACTCGTAATGCGCCATGCATCCTACTTCTAATGAAAATTGAGAGGCACTCTTAGATCGTACATTATCTAAGCGATTATTTGCGCTGGCCAATTCAAAGATTATGATATTAAAAAGGCGAATGATTATTTACTTATATAGGTAAAACAATGCGCCATAAAAAGTCAGAACTTAAAAACAAAACCCAAAAGATTAAATCAAAGTTCTACCCTTCGTTCACAATTCTGAAGCGAAAACAAGACGACTTTCGTGACTTGTGGTGATCTCTTGTCGTCAACTTAGTCGAGAGAACACCATCAACGTCTTTAGTCCCTGCCGCGTGCCAGAGTGACCCACTCTAGTCTTAGACCCAGTTTTACACTTCGTTTGCAGCTCTGAAGCGAAAACAAGACGATTTTCGTGACCGTTAAGCAATCAGCGTCCACTGGGCAACTCTGGCACGTGCTACGCTCATTTGTTCTGATCAACACTCTTGCGCCAGACGGGATTCGAACACGCGCGGTGTAGAATGCTAGCTTATTAAACCAACGTTCTTGATCTTAAGTAACTTCTGCAGTAACTTCTTGAGCATGCTCTCCCAACCGTGTGCCAGAGTGGCTCAGTGGATCGTTTCCGTCAAAGAACACAATGAGCGCCAAAGTGCCAGCGCCAGTCGTCAGAACTGATTAATGTCACCGCGTGGCTCTTTATACAGAAGCTCAGAACGAACAGGAGATTTAGTGTGGACTGTATCGTTAGACGAGAAGGAACCGCTGGGCCACTATGGCACACGGTAGTGATGAATGGCCAGCTACCAGATTGGCTCAGCGATTCCTTTCCGTCGAAAGATGCAGTCAGCACCGAACCTCCCGTTCATTCGGAGTTTTCAAATCAAAAGCCACACGATGATGTAAATCCTCCAGGAATGCGCCATGCATTCTACTACCGCGCCGCTTGCTGCCGACTGCTCCACCTGTGACCATCGAAATGGTCCGAAAGCACTGACCGACCTTCCTGCCAAGAATCTTCAACAAAGTCCAGTTGCGGGTGGTGAAGAACGCGAGGAACCAGCTACTATTCGGATTCCCTAGCGATTTTCTATAAATAGAGCGGAAAAGTGCAAGCATGCGCACTCATTTAGTACACATTGAGGACGTCTTCACCCGATGTAGGACGAGGGAGGGGCGGAATAGCCAGCCGTTCACATCCGATTACCAACGCATGCGACCGAAGGTACCGGACGCTAGCGGAGAAATGCCTCCAGAAGGGATCATCTAGTGGAATCATTGCAGTAAAAAAGAGCAACTAGTAGCACCCGCTGAAAACCGTGCTGACAACGCCGCGACGCTACGTGGCGTCTGGGGATTCGAGCTGCATAGCTCCCGGCGAAATCGCATTTTTGACAAATTGCCCCTTCGCCTGACAAAACAGAACCGCCGACGCTGAAAATGTACTCGCGTGTTCGCCATTATGATGAACTCGCTACTCGTGTTTTACCCGTTCAATCTGACAATTATTGACTAAGGCCCCGCTCAGATAATATTGATCGACATCAATTGACCGACAGATCGATAATGACTACTTTTGGTAAAGCCTGTCAGATGGATACGATCCGCGATTTTTTGGCAAAAATCGATAATATCGATCGATATGGACTGGAAAATCTTTGAAGCCCGTCTAGCGAGCATTGATTTCACGCGGACAGACAGACAAACATACTATTCACTAGCCATCAGATCAGAAGGCGACAATCTATCCATCAATGCTGATTAGCCCATCAACATTGATTCCCACTTTATAAAAGCAAATGCTTCCCTACTGTGAAACATTTAGGGCTTAGAGGTGCAACAGATTATGAATATTTCCATTCCCACATAGAATTTTCCTCTAATGTTTAATCATTTTTATTTGTTTTCATTTTCTATTCCTTTTCATTTTTTCGTATATTTATGCCGACGTTGATCGGCTCCCTGGCTCCCCCGCACTATTTTGTGAAGCACATCTGCCGGCCATTAATTTTGCGCGGACAAACAGACGGACGAACGGGCGTTTTTTGCACTTTTTGTTCACGTATCCTAGCAGATAATCCACCAAGCTGTCGTAATGTGGTGCCACCCACTCAGAGTTCGGTATTATCGATCGATATTGATTAGCCGATCAACATTTCACCCGCTTGTTACGAGGTTGCGCGGTCGGCTCTTTCTATACAAAAGCTAATAATATCGATCGATATGGATTAGACGATTAGTTTTGTTGATTGACATCGATTTCCACCTTATAGGAGCAAATGCTTCCCTACTGCGAAACATTTAGGGCTTAGTGGTGAAACTGGACACAATTACTGCTATTTCCACATTGATTTTTCCTTTAATATTTAATCGTTTTATATTTGTTTTCATTTCATTTTATTTTTTATTCCATTTCATTTTTGTATATTCGCACCCACCGATGTTGATGGGCTGCATGACTCCCAATACACGCTGTGAAGCACATCTACCGGCCATTAATTTTGCGCGGACAAACAGACGAACCAACAGACGTTTCTTGCACTTTTGTTCACGTATCCTAGCAGATAATCCACCAAGCTGTCGTAATGTGGTGCCACCCAATCAGAGTTCGCTATTATCGATCGATATTGATTAGTCGATCAGCGTTTTGTCCGTTTGTTACGAAGACGCGCGGTCGGCTATTTCTATACAAAAGCCGATAATATCGAACGATATTGGATAGACGATTAAACTTGTTTTATTCATGAAACGCCCGCTCAGTGGCCGTTATATTGAAATAAATAAATAAATAGATATGCGCAGCACATGCTATTGACCGGTCATTTGGCTCTGTATCCACACCGTGGGCCCGATAGAGCGGCATCTAATTCTGCGCGGACAAACAGGTGGACAAATGGACGGATAAGCTGAACATAGCATGGTAAGACTGGTCGATGGGCTGATACCGTATATACGCTCGTCGCTTTGAAGCCAGTTCGGCGGTCACTAATTTTGCGCGGACCGACTGACGGACCAGGGGCCTGCTCATACTTCGCTATGGGAGCGATTGTTCGGGTGGGCAAATGATACGTATGGATTTTTGAAGAGCGATCGCCCAGCAAAAATCGATACGTATGATTTGCTCAGTCGACCAATCGCTCCCGTCGCGAAGTATGAACAGGCCCTAACTCCGCTATATACCATTTTCACGTCGAATTGCACCCTTTTCAAATCAAATTGGACACTTTTGAGATCAAGCCGACCATCTACCAAAGCAAAACGATCGCGCTCCACATTAAACCAGATTCAAGAATTCTTAAATAGCAGATTCCCACGGAAGTAAAATATCAGTCAAAGGTCGCAAATCAAATCTTTCGCCAAAGCACTAACAAGCACAGATTACGCCATGCACATGATCAGAACACCTGTCATGGTAGCGATTGAATGAACACGAGACCTTTCATAGAGACATAGATGGCATGATTTAAGCATTTATTGGTTAAACAATCTGATGTACTACTGAGCAATTATACAGTAACATGTAAACTAACTGATTTAGACGAAAAAATAACAATAACAATAGCATCCTACTCTGATTCCATGTTCGACAACTACACGAAGAACATCTCCTGCTCTTCTCTCAACAAGAACTAGTCGCTAATAAAGGAGCAGGCCTAAGAAGCGGAACAACACCCAAACAATCTGAAGAGACATTATACCCACTGCTACGGGGATCTACACTAAGCTAGAATTATGAACTACAATACAACATGAACGCTTCAGACTACAGAATAGAGCTCTCCCGGAGCCTCATGTGTAATTCCATGTAGTTGGCACAATTGAGACTCTTGCGACACAATTTGCTGGCGAGCTTTCGCTGCTTAGCAATTTCTCAGGTCTACAATAACATTACAGACAGTGATTGCCTTTATTTACACAATAACAACGATAAACACTGACCAAGCGGGCCTCGCTAGCCAAGCCTTACCACAACGGTGCTCCTTACAATTAAAGTAACAGTTAATCACGTCGCCGCTGATCTTCTTAATCACTACATGATAAGCTTCAGCGCATCGGTCTGCTCATCCCTATTGTAAATTTCGGGATTCAGCCGCTTTATTGCAAGGACTTCGAGAAGTTTCCTTTCTAGCGGTTCGATACGTTAACTTTAACTGTAGGAGGGCCTTCATGAGTGTAGTGGAAGGTGCCATGTCGCGTAAAGCTGTTGCTAGGCCAAGAACCGTGGTTTCGCAACGCTCGCATGCTCACCCATCCGTTTGTATAGAGGTCGCTTCGTTTCTCCTATGTAGTTCTGACCATATTCTTCGCATGTGACGTGACACACTGTGCCGCGTAATTGGCGGATTTTACTGTCTGTGCAATACATGCAGTTGTTTCGGTCACATTTCTATTCATAGATTCTTGATGCCGCAAGCAATCTCCCCAGATTTTGATTCGAAAAACGAGTTTAATTGGAGTGAAGGTGAATGTGATAAGGAACCTCATCGCCACGAAGGATAGAACGTGTGCTGAAGGTTCTATGGAAGTAGAGGCGGACATTTCGAGAGCACCGGGGGAAAATTGCTACATGAGCTGAGCTTTTCGTTCTGCTGTGATGTAGCCATTTTCTTCCGGTACTCTCAAAATCGCTGCCTCTACTTCCATAGAACCTTTAGCACACGTTTTATTCTTCGTGGCGATAGGGTTGCTTATCACTTTAGCTTCACTCCAGCTAAACTCGTTTTTCGACACCAAATCTGGGAGATTGCTCGCTACATCAAAAATCTATGAACAGAAATTTAACCGAAACAACTGCATATGTTGCACAGACAATAAAACCTGTCAGTTTCGCGCCACAGTGTGTCAGGGCTCATGCGAAGGATGTGATCAGAACCACGTACGAGAAACGTAGCGACCTCTATACAGCCGGTTGAACGAGCAAGTGCGAGCGTTGCGAAACCCCGGTTCCTATTCCACCAACAGTTTTACGCCATGTGGCATTCCAGCTCACTCATGAAGGCCCTCCTGCAGTTAAAGTTAACGTATTGTACCGTCACTGATAACCCCGCTAGAAAGGAAACTTCTCGAAGTCCTTGCAATAAAGAGGCTGAACCCCGAAATGAACAGCATGGATGAGCAGACGGATGCGCTGAGGCTTATCATGTAGTGATTAAGAAGATCAGCAGCAATGTTGTTTACAGTAACTTTACTTGTAAACAACACCGCTGTGGTGAGGCTCGGCTATCGAGACCGCTTGGTCAGTGTTTATCGTTTTTATTGTGTAAATAAAAGCAATCACTCTCTTTAATGTTATTGTAGACCTGAGAAAGCTACTAAGCAGCGAAAGCTCGCCTATAAACTGTGTCGGATGAGTATCAATTGTGCAAAATACATACATACAGCTTCAAGCAATGTCTAAGAAGACGGTCAGATGCCGAAGTCGGCTTCAGGAAGCTCCATTTGGTTGATTAAATGAGCTGCAGCTGCATAAGAACAGACATACTGGGAGAACAATGAACGACTCCGCTGCAAACAATCACTGATTCTAACCAGCATGGAGACAAAACCGGCTTCGGAGGCCTATACGACTCGAAAACGAACATCCTACTGGCAGTGAGACGCAGATAAAGGGCCGCTTCTGCTGTCGAGGAACGACTGAAGCTAGTTGTGGCTTCGCTAAATCGCTCTAGGAGCATTGGACTGCTAGGGAACCTTCTTTCAATCTCTCTGCAGGTCTAACAGCTCCTCTCCAAGCCTAACTCCTGTGGAGCACCAACTCATCCAAAATAACAGTGCACTAGTGTAGGCGGCGAAGCCCCGTACACTGGCAGAGTACCCGTACGTAAAGGAACACAAAGACTCTCAGACCACGGCAAAGGACTACGGTAAGTGCCAAGGCAGCTCATAATGACACATCTGATCATGAGAGGTGGCGATAAGGCAGTGATGACAATTTCCTTATGACAGCTCAGACTAGGACTCAGCCGACTTGGTGGTGAACGACCGAATACGCTCCAGAAGTGGCGTCTTTTGCACATCACTGCGTCCATAGTTACTGATCACCATCAGAATCATGATCAGTGGCAGGTAGAACAGGCTGGAACGAGCGAAATACTCCGAGAAGAGAACCTGAGTAAGAAGCACACTGCCGACGTACCTGTAGAAGAATAGCCGTCGTGAATTCGAGGCATCTGGCGCCGAGTAGAACTTGTACGCCAACCAGCACATGTACGCATTCACCGGCAGGGAATCTGTACAAGGGCAGTTGAACTCATCAGAAGGCAAACATTTTATTTGGAAAATGTTTTCGAAGAACTCCATCGACCCACTTTGGCGGCAAAAGGCCTAATTTTAGAATTCCTGGCAGCAGAACTTTCTAAAGCAGATCACGTAAGGCCCCGTTTATACTTCCGACGTCGAGCGACGCGACGGCATGTGAAGTGGCCAAATTGATCGATCGCGTCGCTCAATCAATATGGCCACTATACGTGGCGTCGCGTCGCTCGACATCGAAGCATAAACGGGATCTAAATGCTTTGGCGAAGGAGGCCACCTCTTGTGTGGGTAACGACGTGAAAAAGGGAAAACAACTAGGCCGTTGCGTCACTATCGTTCGTTCTTTTGCTCCCGCAAATCGAATATAACCCAGTCATTGCCTACTTTGGCAATTTTGAGCAAAAATCACAGATATGCGCATGATCAACAGCTATTAAGTTGGCAACTGATTTCACGGATTTTCAAGCATCTTCAACAAAAGCGTTTATTAGCAAATAACAAATAAAGATCTCCAATCAAAATAAGATCCCTTGGAAAGCAGGAGTGCTTCACATTTATCAGGTAACAAGTCTATCCCACAGCTATAGAAATCTTGTGCTTTTGAGGCCAAGAATCTTTGGAGGTTCCTCTCGACCTGTTCCATATTAATGAATCGTCTTTCCACCAAGAAGTGCTGTAGCGAATGAAAAGGAGGTAGTCATTCGGCGCACAGTCTGGGCTGTAAGGTGGATGAGCTAGGTGTCCCTGGCCAAGGTCTTCAATTTCTGAAGCGCCGGCTTCGCGACATGCTCTCTGGTGGTGTCAGGAAGGTGTTATCTTCTGGGACCTCTTAAGGAGCGGTTCCAGTAATGACGCTGAAATCTATTCTTCCCCACCTTACCGCGGGGGGGGGGGGCAGTCATTCGGTACACCACGGTGCTCGCCGCCCACTTCCCGCCCTGCCCGCCCCGCCCTATTTGGACAAGTTTGCTGCGCGCAAGACCGTCGATAATTGGCGTGACGTCGTCCAAAAACCTAACAACTGATAGGAGACGATTGGTAAACGCATCTCGGGGAACTCTGAAATCATTTTCCAGTCGGTTCGGCTATGGAGACAGTTGAGGAAAGGAGAACGTCGCTCTTCTCTCTAGATTCTTTCAATTTTCACCACAATTCTTTAAATTTTCGCCTCAAATGCGATGCCTCCATGTGAAGGTATCTTGTCAGGCAGGCACCCGGACATCTTGTCCTCGGCGCGCCCTTCGCCCCGCCCCTTTCTGAGGACGGTGTACCCAACAACTTTCCGCCCCTTACCGCGCCCAGGCTGAACTCTGCCAAAATCGATTCAGACGGCATTTCATCAATCGCCCATGATGGGCTACTACACGATAACACCTTCTTGACACCACCAAGAGAGCATGCCGCGAATCAGACGCTTCAAAAAATCGAAGACCTTGACCGGGAGCGTCTAACTCATTCAGCTTACAGCCCAGACTGTGCGCCGACTGACTCCCTCCTTTTTAGTTCGCTGCAGCACTTCTTGGTTGGAAGACGACTTCGTTAACGTGGATCAGGTCAAAATGCACATCCAAGGATTCTTGGCCTTAAAAGCACATGAATTCTGCAGCTGTGGAATAGGCCAGATAAAGGGGAAGTGGATCTGCGTTCCAACGGATCTTACTTTTATTGAAAATTGTTATTTGCTAATTAACGCTTTTGTTGAAGATGCTAGAGAGTTCATGAAATTTGATGACAACCTGATATTTATGTTAAGCATACAAACCCCTTATAGCTGACAAAAGCTGCTCAAACTTCTGCTGTGCAAGAGTGGCCCAAATCAATTGTATATACGGCCCAATCGATATCACTCGTTCTTTTGCTGTAGCTACTTGAATATATTATCGCGGCATCTCGCGATCATAGGATGATGGGATATTGTGGGAGAACTTAGCTTTGAGCATTATCAGATTGTCGCACTAAGCAAACAAAAAACTCCTTATAAAAAAGACCACATTGCGCTCTTCTATTGTTCCTTTTATTTATTCCTCATGTTCGCTTCTTGTAGGATGAATTTAACATGCTCTCAAATGTAACGCATCTATAAATTACTGTTTGGTTTAGTTACCCAAGTTTGAGGTAAAAGGTGACTAGGACTCGTGTATGTGTTGTGTATCGAGGAAAACCGACAATAACTAATCCACCAAAACCCGCTTATATACAGTCAGCCATTGAGCAGCCTTTAAGCTATTTTGTCGGGTATTCCAGTAAAAACCACAGTTAAGTATGATGAAAGACATTCATTTAGGTTCCTAAGGCAATAATCATGAACATAAACACTGACACTTTGACCACTCACAGGTAATCGTTTGGTGATCAACTATGAGCAATCCCAAATCGAGCAGAAACGTCAGTTTCTAGGTAATTTAGGAATTCAAGCATTCCAAAGGGTTTTCTTACAGCCTTTATTATTAAGAACACTTTGTGCGTCATTTTTAAAATATTTTTTAATGCGTATAAGCACAGAAAGCTTAATAGCAAGAGGTTGACTACCACTATTGGATGCTTCCGTTATAAATCTAAATTTAACAGGATTAAACAGAAACAGAAAGAGAAGCACCTACCCAAGGCGAAGGTGATTGTCGTCAAGTTCGTCAAAGGCGCGACCACCGAGCACAGCCCAACCAGGGCCAGACTGTGTCGGATCGAAGTCACTCGACATAATCGCTCGTTAGTCACGCACATAACCCGATATCCAGCCTGAAATCCACCACGTAGGTCACCAAACGCTGGTACTTCACAGCGCTGTGGCCTTCAGAGCGGCAAGCGTAGCTGAAAACTCGATGGCTAACCTTGCTGTAGTCGCCGCGAAGGTTCCAGGACAAGCCATTGAAGTGGGGAAACTGCCACGAGTACAGAATCGCAGCCAGGCAAAGCGCCGCCGAGTCGATCGTGCCCGTCGCCGCTGCGTAGCCCATCAACGGCGGAATCGCTCCCACCTGGATAATCCGAATTTCTCTGGCTCCTGTGGCAAAAACACGCTCAGAACACTTTGAACCACCACTAAATACAAGGATGGTCACGGTTACGGCACCATAGCCACTTGTAAAATGAGAAACAGAAGCGGCATTTAGGCTCTGAAGTTCGGGCAGAACACCAATTCCTCGCAGAAGAGAAGCTTCTGCGAGGAATTGGTGTTCCTCCATTCCTTGCCACTGTGAGAAGCTTTCTCGCAGTGGCAAGGAATGGAGGAACCGGTAACAGGAAAAAACAACCCTGAAAACCGACGACGGAACCCAGCCAGGTGTGGTATCCAACCTCATTTTTATGCTCCTTCGCAAATTGTCCCCTTTTACGTCCTGTTTGTTATTTGCCAACGAGGTTTTTAGGTGGAATACTTATGTAAGGCCTGACGTTTCAACCCTGTCGTCGTGCTCGGAGGCCTAAAAATAGCTCGAGGCATTAGACTTGTACTTTACCCGATCAAGCGCTCCACACGCGCTAGCATTTTTGACCTAAAATCAAAAGCACAACACGAAATCCCGAAATGTCGAGCAAACTCATCCAGAATTCCACCACTGGCGAGTAG
This sequence comes from Heligmosomoides polygyrus polygyrus, assembly GCA_947396885.1. Lineage (NCBI taxonomy): Eukaryota > Metazoa > Nematoda > Chromadorea > Rhabditida > Heligmosomidae > Heligmosomoides > Heligmosomoides polygyrus. Next base: position 105,520,994 of record OX377202.1, read on the forward strand.
CGATTGCGCTACCGCCCAGAGTTAGTCGATGACCAGCAGCGAACGGGACTCACAGTGCTGTCATTCCGTTGTCATAACAGTGAAGACAGCGGTCCCCCTGGTCATTTCATACCTCGCAGAGCGGTGCAAACGGCAGAAGATCACTCGTGATAGATAAACACTCATGCTGACTCTTGCTTGAAATCCAGAACTCTTCGAGCTTGATGAAATCTCTGTCTCACACGCCAAAAACCTTGCACTCGATATCAAATCGTTACCGTCATGAACCTCGACTCTATGCTTACCATGTGGTGTAAGAACGTAACAGCGCCGTTTATAGGCTAGGTGTTCGTTGATGCGCACTCCCAGTGATCTCCCAGTTTCCCCAACATAAACGCTGCCACATTCCTTGCACTTAATTTCGTAAGTGGATAATTTCGGAAGGTGAGAGGTGCGAATCATTGCGATTAGCTTTCAAAATATAATAGCTGCAGAAAATGGATACATTAAACCACTTCAACGTCAACGAAGACATCCGAGGGACCGGAATGTTACGCGCTCTATAGCAACACCTGGGTCGCTATTACCAGTCATTTAGCTCCTACTAACTGTCACAATCCGCAAGTGTCCAATTGTTCGATCAATGGGCCGTATTGAGACTCTGGACGCCGCCACCATGTTTTCTTCTATATTGGTCACTTCACAGCTCGTCCTCCTTTCACTGTAGCCGAAAATCCCAGGCGTTTTCTATGTTGATCACGTAACGCTTTTTGTACGTTGATCACTTAGCACAGCTCGCCCTCCTCACTGTATCCGAAACTCCCAGCTGTTCCTTTGTAGGCCACGTAACTCCTCGGCCGCCCTCACTGTAGTGTACTTCCCTCGTAAACAAAGGAACGCATTCACCTGTACGGTCGCCACCCGAGTGGCCGCGCTCATTTCTTGCCTCCCTCGATTCCTTGCTTGTTTGAAGGTTTCAATTCTAGCACATCGTATGTTATTCGTCGCTCGTTTTAAATGTAGATCATTAACATAAAGGTTTAATTACCCAAGTTTGAGTTGAGGGACAACGTACACAGTAACCGCGCAAGGTCCACAAGGTCGAAATCTGTGTGGCACTCTACAAAAAGAGGAAGGCCAGCAGAGGATTCGAGAGGATCCTTAACCACCGACCAGAGGACCTCCAAGGCAACGACAACCAGCCGCGATACGCTCCATTGAAAGTCCCATTTGCCTTGCTTTCATTTCAGACACTGCCTGTGATAAAGTCCATTTCTAACAGGCTGCTTCCTGTGCCTGTCGCTAGGTGTGTCGACTAAAACGACATCCTCCTGCAGCTGTGCTTGGTGAGTACACCTTCGTATGGCAGCAGCAAGTCATCAGAGATGAAAGGAAGGCAAAAGGGAATCTTACTGGACCGCATAACATTCCGGTCCATCGGATATCATCGTTGACGTTGAAGTGGTATAGTGTATTCATTTCCTGCGGCTATTATGGAAGCTAATCGCAATGATTTGCGCCTCTCACCTTCGGAGATTATCCATTTGCGAGATTAAGTGCAAGAAATGTGGCAGTGTTTATATTTGGGAAACACGGAGAATACTGGAAGTGCGCATCAACGAACATCGAGCTGATAAACGACGCTGTAACGTTCTTACACCACTCAGTAAGCATATAGTCGAGGTTTATGGCGGTAAAGATTTGATATCGAGTGCAAGGTTTTGGCGTGCTAGAAAGAGATTTCATCAAGCTCGAAGCTTCTGGATTTCTAGCAAGAGTCCAGCATGAGTGTTTATCCATCACGAATGATCTTCCACTGTTTGCACCGATCTGCAAGCTATGAAATGGCCAGGGGGACCGCCGCCATCACGGTTATGGCAATGGAATCACAGCACAGTGAGTCCTATTCGCTACTGTTCGCCGACAAACTCTGGGTGGTAGCGCAATCGCCAGTCGCCATTAGTGGAATTCTGGACGAGTTTGCTCGACATTCCGAGGTTCCATATTGTATTCTTGACTTCAGGTCAAAAATACTGGCGCGGGTGGAGCGCTTGGTCGGGCAAAGTACAAGTCTAATGCCTCAGCCATTTTTAGGCCTCCGAAGACGACAGGGTCGATATGTCAGGCCATACATGAATATTCCACCTGAAAACCTCGTTGGCAAATAGCAAAGAAGACGTGTAAAACGAGAATGCCAAGGTTCCAAGGTGAGAGAACTTGGAATTTGCTCCTAGTATTCTATTCAGCCATTCCTGTACTATTTACGTGGCTGAAACGTGGGTACTTCTGGAAGCTGACTTGCAGAAGCTAGAGATCTTCCAAATGAGGTACATCAGACGAATACTAAACGTCTCATTTTATGATCGGATTACAAATGAAAAATACAGAAATCCTGCTGCAATCAGCCCACTATTGAACCAGAAATCCGAAAACGCAGACTCAAGTGGTTTGGGCACGTGCACTGAGTGCCAACTCAGCATATATCCAACAAATTGGACCGAGCGGATGGAAAGTCCAGCGAGTTGCTCCGAAGAAGACGTGGATAAAGCAAGTACAAGACGACTTGAGAAAACGAGTCGTTTGTTTATAGCGTGTGAAAGAAATGGCTTTGGATCGTTTGGCATGGCAGAACATTGTCCGTGACTCTTGCCACTCCAGGGCAGCACAGGGAGGCTGGCTTGAGGCCGCCCTCAAACCTGACGCCCGCTAATAGGAAGCAAGTAAGTGAGTAAGTAAGTGTTCCATTCAGTGGCAGGATTCATCAACGACTTACTGAGATTGAACGGAGAAACGGCAGCCAAAATTCCTGAAAAACGCGAATTACCGCGGTTTTTCAAAAGGCCATATGGTGAAATGTTGGCGTTATCAGGAATTTCGGTTGTAATTTCTCCGTTAAATCTCTGTAAGTCGTTGATGAAGCTGGTCCCAGGAGAATAACAGCGCAAAGGCCTCACCACAGCACCGGCCCAAGTGCATGCAATATGCGACCGCTTCAGTGGTGTATAGACACCCGCGTAGAGCACCAAATTGAGCGCACCGAGGAAGGCTGTGAGCGGATTTGCGAGGAAATATAGGGTTCCGACACCAGTCACGGCTGCAACGCCAGCGAACGACAAGGCGTGAAGCGGTGAGAACCTGAAAACGAGAGAGCGAAGTGACAGCGAGGAGAGTCACCCTCTTCAGCTTTTTGGACAGCTCTAGCTCACCTATGGACAACGAGAACACGACTTTGGGTGCGTTTCATCTGAGCGTCGTACGGAGCTTCGAGGAGCTGATTACAGGCATTCGCGGCAGACGATAGAAGAGTGGTGCCTGAATACTAACAGAATTTGATGAGGATTGAAAGTAGAAAACGTATGCGATCATACCTGCGGCGCAAGCCACCAGAGGGACCAACGAGACAGTCACAGGAGCCATCAGAAATCCAGCCACCGCTGAAATTAGAGATTGGGCAGATCAGTAGTATGGGAACATATCTCTGTTCTTTTTTGTCTTGTAATATTAAATTGCATAGTATTGTTTTAGCTGATCTATTTTATATGAATTTCTACCCCTCCCTACCCTTTCCAACTCCTTTATTCAATGTATATAATATGTAAGCAAGTGTTTAATTACCCATGTTTGAGGTAACCTGCGTCAATCGTCGTGAGTTGTATGACAGGGTTGGTATGAGGAAACATGCATTCGCAGACATTGTTATACAGTGAAAATTGCACAGACAGACGTCAGCTGCGTTTTAATGATAGGCCACCGAAACGCTAGTAACCCTAGGAACATAGAAAAACAAACTAAACAACCTCTTCCAACTTATGAAATGAAGACACAAGCGGAACAATAGCGTAATCAATAAATAAACATAAAGTAAGTGCCAAAACACCAACGAGAAGAATTTCCCAAGAAAACGTGGAACCAGCTCATCCTTAAAAACGCTTCTTTTTCGTTAATTTCGTTTGAGGGGGCCAACTATGGACATTTAGGGAATATTGCAGTATCTCAGGCGGCCAGTTTCAATTCCAGCTACATTCCGGAGATCCCGAACCGTTTGTAGATTCAAGTGTTTTCCGGGCTTAGGGTGAGGTCTCTTGGATCTATCCTAATGAGGGGGCGGGGCATTTCTTTTTGAACAGGACAGAACATTTATTAAGCCAAAAGTGACACGAAGACAGTTCTGCACAATTGTTTATAGCAAAAGTTGGCTTTTTGATTATATTCTTCTGATTCTTTGTACGTATGACTGCGGTAACAAAATAGGTGCCCGGAAAGGAGAGGGTTCAGATCGGAGTCCTGTCTGGCGAAAGACAAATCTAAAAGTAAACTCTTAAACAATGACGAAACACTAAGTTAGACTAAGGGAAGACAGAGTTCTTCTGTTTCCTACCTTGGAAAGGCATCCATGAACGTGTTCTGATCACTTTTCTGACGCTGGGCCCCTCTCATTACGAAAGGCCCGCTATTTCTTCATTCAGGGACAATTAACGGGTAAAATGATTGTTTGAATACGGTCAAAGGCAGGCCTGTCCATCAGCGGATCCTTCTACCCTGTTGAGGTCAAATAGCGTCAACTGAAGGCGGAAAAGTAGAACTTGTGGTTCACTTCTATCGAATTGATTAGTGCTGACTTTTATTTACCAGCACTTTGGCCTATCCTACGTTTTCCCCTCGATTTTCGAGCTGTCTGAGCTCAGTGTAAAATGATCCAGGTAACTCCTTTTTCTTCGCATCGCACAGATAGGAAGTCACCTTTCTGATCAAAATCAGTTCTCCGAATCATCCAAAAATCCGTTTTAGTGAAAATTACCCTTATCCTAGCCGTCCTAAGATCTGGACTTCTCGAAAATGCCATAAAAATATCCATCTATGCGACAAATGTTTAGCGTGAAGCTCAGAGCAGGAAGGCTGCAGAGGTTTTCAAGCCATGTGGCATAGTAGGGGCTCAAGAACAATCAGCCAGAAGGACAAGGGTATGGAGATAAACACGGCACCTTCTGCAGCCTTTCTGCTCAGAGCTTTACGCTAAATATTTGCCGGATAAATGAACCTTTCGGATTATGGGATTTCTGAAAAGTCCGGGTCTCAGGATGATTCAGATAAGTGTAATTTTCACTCAAACGGATTTTCAGAGAATTCAGATGACTGATTTTGATCAGAAATGTGACTTCCTATCTGTCCAATGCGAAGAAAATGGGTTACCTGAATCATTCAAACATCAGTCCCAGAGAAACTGACAGCACGGAATAAATCGATATAGATTCTCCACGCGACCTAGTCGATTCTGCTGACTCTGCCGCATCAGCATTAGAGAAAAGGGTATGTCCAAAAAGCTTACCAGTGGAGGTGATGAGCATTGTGAGCTTCGACTTGGACAGCTGCAAATAGGCCGATGCGAGTCCACGCGGCTCCATTTTGGTCCAGAGGTCTAGTCGCGATTCCGGAACTGAAATGGTGATGTTCGCGGCTAAATCTGCTAATTTCAACGTAACGACGACTACTCCCCCAAACGGCACGTTTCCTGTTGCAGACAATCGCTGTGGGACCACGAGAAAGCTCTGCAAACTTTGCCAATGGAATGTAGTTGCTGGCTCCGCCATCATCTCATTTGCTCATTTAAAAACTTCCTTAAATCTTTAGAAATTTCTGGTCATTTTCTTCCCATCTGCTTGCTTGTCTGAGGTCTTCCGGGGCGACTTCCTTGGTAGTTGGCCGGTTTAGTTGTGTTCTTAACGTTTCTCGGCAGTTCTCCCTGCATTTTTGAATCCATACACAGTTTTCTTTGCATTCGTCAGCTATTTTTTCGGAGAAAGCCACGACGGCTTCACCAGTAGTCACATTCTTTTGTTGACGTTGGTTGTTTTTTAGACAGATGTTCGGAAGCCGCCAACAAATCATGAAAAAGGAAAAAATGTGGCAAACAAATAGGAAACGTGAGGAAAACGGTATGTTCACTCGAAAAATACAAAGAATTCAAGAAGAAGTGCGGAATAGAGATGATGATAACGCCACTGATAGTCGATTTTATGGAGCATAGCACCCCTGTGGTCCCGTAGCGATAGCCTAATACCGCTGGAATAACGCGTTGAATTCCCCAACTAGGTTAGAACACGCTCTTCAACGTTGCGAATGTTTGAGCGGGAGCTAAACCGGATCCGTCCTAGTCGGAGGAGGCACATAGTGTTGGCTTGCCACTCCCTCCCTTGCACTGGAGTGAGAGCTTCAGCTGCTGTCCTTCCCTCCCAATTGAGAATAATCTACTAGACCTTACGGCAAACGTACCGTATAAGTTGATCTCCTTCTTCTTTTTCGTCTTCTTTGTCCCCAGTTCAAGAACCGGCCGTGGCCGAGAAGTAGCAGGCATTTCGTCCTCATGAGGTGCTGCCTAAAACAGACTCTTAGGAGCAAATTATGGTAATTTCGCGGCTATTGTCGATTCTTCCTCAAACTATCAAGAGCTCAAGAAAACTGAAAGCAGCTGCATTCAAATGTTGGCAAATTAGTGCAAAAAGCAAACATGTGACTATAAACAAAGACATAAGTTACCTTAGGCAACGAGCTGAGCGCTGGAGTGGAGTGGAAGGCAGCAATCCCAGATGAGGATCGTAGATTCACCCTCGCACACAGTATTAACCCACTCCGCAGCATTTCACGAAGGCGTCGACGATCTACAGCCCGTCACTGCTACTGTGGATGGTCTATAACAGAGTGGGTACCGAAAAGTCTCAATAAAGAACCAGCGAACACATGCACAGTGCGAGAAACCCTATGGAAATTCGATTGTTCAAAAAAAAAACGGTTGCATCGAGAAATTTGGGCGTCGGACTCGGCGCCTTGGGCGAGATTGCGGACCAGGCGTTGAACTTGACGCGGCAGATGCGGGATCAACCGCCGGCGAAACTGACGTCTATTACAGGATCGCCATTATTCGGCACCGGCGGCTGCCGCGCCGCGACTTCGCGTGCGGCACATTGCGGCGTTGCGCTTGCTGTGCTGCGCGCTCTTTTCACAGCACTGCTGCTTCGAGACCGTTGAATCTGCCGCAATGAGAATAACTCCACTCAATAATTACACTCAATTGGTTCCAAGTAGGCTAACGCTCATTCAAGAAAAGGAGAACGGGTGGTCACGGCACTTTGAGGTGATGCGTGTCAGCGGATGCAGCTTTGAACATTATGGATGTCTATTTCCTCCCTGAAACAAAGTTTGGGAAAAAGAATGACGAAATGTACTTCCACAGACTATTGTGAGGCGGTAATGGATGCGTATTCAGATTACTACACAGACAGCTAACCAAAAAATCTGTGCTTTATGTTTTTCAGAGAAATCTGGTACGAATTCACCGCCCTCAGAGCGATAGATGACTAAGTTTGCCTGGGTGGGTAACGAAACTTGGATCAAACTGAGGTATACGCGACTGCCGGCGCTTCTTTCTACATTGCTGCACGCGCCTTGATTCCAGGAATATTTGTTATGCTCTCGCCCCTTCTTAAAATCACTGTACATATTACCTCCAAGTGTCACTGCGACCTAATGTGTCCTTCTCTCATTAGTACAAATATGGGTATAGGTTTCTGGTGTGATTGTTGTAGTATTCGCTGACGATTTCACGAGTATTCGACGGTTGCTCATGCTTAACAATTACGAACAACCCCTTCGAAAAGACGATTAGTTGATCATGGACCCAAAGTCGCTGATTATCTGAGCTGGACTACAGCTATTTTCCCAATACAATATACTGCTGGAATCTCGTACTTCAGTTATCGACCAGTTAGTCAGCCAGCAAGCAAGGGCGGTAGCCATCATTCTGACAACCGTGGTAGAGATGCGTAATGTTTTCGTGTAATTCAGGCATTGTAATTTCCACCAATGTAGAGTGAGGTTTAGCCCAATGTTCAATTCACGGGTCAGAGTACTCGAGTGTCGGTGGATCGCGCGCACGAAACAGCTGAGTCATTGCGCGGCGCGGTTGCGTCGCGGCAGCCGCCGGTGTCAAATAACTGGGACCCTATTACAGTTGGTTATTGGGTCTCGCTGTAGACTCAATGATGAACTGTGCGACGCCACGTATTGTGGCCACATTGATCGGGCGACGCGATCGATCAATCTGGCCACAATACATGGCGTCGCGTCGATCGGCGTCGAAGTATGAACGGGGCCTAATAGACCGCCTGTCCAACTGATCAACTGTAGTGGACCTAACGTTCGACTGTACCGAACCTACTAGATACACCCGTCAACCGTAGCAGACCCGAAGTAGACCAATTGATCATGTATGGTACACCCAACCGTCACCAGCAGCCCCAAACCCAGCCGTTCACCAACCTTGTGCCCAACTTCTTCTTCTTCTTCTTCTTCTTCTTTTTCTTCTTCTTCTTCAGCGTTTGTCCCGCTTCGAGGCGGGGTCCGCTATTCTGGTGTGGTGACGCCACTTTACGCGATCAAATGCTTGACCGGGATGGATACCAGCAACCTTTAGGTCCACATGCAACGTATCAAGCCATCGCTGCTTCGGCCGCCCTTTAGGCCGTTTTCCGGGCACATCTATGTTAAGGCCAATCTTCCTAACAGTGTCACCACTAGCTCGAAGAACGTGGCCATACCATCGAAGGCGAGCTTCACGTAACTTGTCAGCAATTGGAGCGACACCAAACCTCTGGCGTATTTCATCGTTGCGAATACGGTCCAGACGCGTAATACCAGCCGTCCATCGCAGCATTTTCGTTTCCACACTGAGGCGAGTCTCAACCTCCTTGGTTGCAGGTTGCAGCACTCAGCTCCATACATCGCTACTGGTCGGACGATGGTTCTATAGATCTTCGATTTTAGGCGTTCCGGTATCTTCCTGTCGCATAAAACGCCTGTCATCGAGCGCCATTTGGACCACGCTGCGCTCACGCGCGAGTTCACCTCGAACGTCAGACTATCATCAGACGCAATTGCGGATCCAAGATACTTGAAGTTTGTCTTTCGTACTAGCGCAGTGCCATTGATCTCAATGGACCCGGCTTCGTTTACGTCTGTCGTCAAGTTGTCACGGTATAGTGGCGACCGCCTTTGTAAGCCACGCCCCTACGTGGGTTGGAAGGTTGGCAGTCTCCCTAACTGCATTCTTGCTAGATGGTTGTTGTATATAATATAGACTAATAATAAAGGTTTGTAAATCCTCACTCCCAGGCAGGAGCATGACATGGAGGTCGCGGGGAGATCCTTTAGACTTTTGCTCAAATTTTCTAAAAGAAGTTAGCAGTAGGGGAGACTCCGTTTTGACGGCCATCAAAACGTATTTATATCTCGAGATATACACCACACCGCATGCACATTGCACATTTCTCACGAAGCATGCTGGCACGATTTTTTGTACTGAGCATGATTTTTATCATTTCCACTTTTTCGTTTGTCTTCGTCGTGGCGCATGAATGAGGCAGGGCATGTAACTAAACGGCTATTTTTCAAAAGAATTACTATTACGATTTTCAAAGAATTTGAGCCGCTCACTCTATGCTATTTTTAAATCTAATTATCGATTGCGAAAAGTACGATTTTCGCTATTCGCGACAGCGATTTAAAGCGAATATCGTATTTTCCGACCTGGCGTCCTCAAAAACACTAAGTCTGCGGAAAGTACGTTCTTCACATGAGTCACTACCGAGTGCAAACTACCTCCCTTGTGAACCTCGTACTTTTCCGATTTTCCCTTTTGCGCACGTCCTAGATGATTTCTTTGCATTCATGCTTTCGTTATCACGTTAATAGCTTAATCAAATCTTTCACTATTAGCTTATTAAAACGTCTAGTTTATAGCTCATGTTTCTAACCTTCAATTCCTAACTTATCATCAATTCACTTGCTACATTTTACTCTGCCATTCATGCCACCGCTAGCTTGTATATAATCTGTACATAGGACTTCAAAAAAAAAATCCGAAAGAGAACAAAAAATTATTATTTTTAGATTTTTTTCGATGTTAATAGAACTTCGCCCATTGGCTACACTACCGTATACTCGGTAGTGTCGGCATTACAAAGGAGCCAAAACGTGGCTTCGAGAATACACTCGAGGGCGTCGACCAGAGCTCACGTAAGTACCCACTTAAAAATAGCGGCGTCAACGAGGCTATAATAATCCCACTCGTAGGGAAAAGAGAGCGGTAACCCATACTGAGGTCATCTAACGGTAAGAGGCATTACTTCTTCGTGACTGCAGTTGGACGGTTGTTTGAACTGTGTTCTTTGCTCACTGCTTCTTCAGCTTTCTTCCTGTCTCCTATTTCTTCATCTTAATAACGATTCATCAACATAACGGGTACTTATTTAGTGCCGAACAGCTCACCAACTGAAAAACGGTTTGCTCGCACCGAGCAAAGGAATCAGGCGAAACTAACGAGTCGACTTATTAATGAATCACGGGAAATAGTAGAACGGTTGCTCATTTCGAACATGGCGAGATCTGATAACGGATTAATCGGGGGATCTGTTGGGAGCTTAGACAGATCTCTTAATATTCGGGTCAATATAGCGGATTTGTTTCTTCCCGCATTACTGTGCTGGCCGAATTATAACGGAACTAACATGTCAGTGGTGAAGTGTTAGAGAGATGAACGCAAAAGCCAATGCAGCGGGAGATGAGCAGAAGCTGGCGAGGCTCCTTCCTCTGCAATTAAGCGGAGCAGCCAAAATAAAATACGAGAACTATGATAACGATGTTAAGCTGGTTACAGAAAGGTTGTTGACCAGTTGAAAAAAGACTTTCGTAGCCCTAACTATGTCGAAATAGCGAAAGCAAAAATTTATCACGTGAAGCAGGAACCTGATGAAAACGTGATCATTTATGGTCAAAGGGTGAGAGATTTAGCTGCCGACGCTTTTGCCAAAAGCAATCCCATCGCCATTGAAGAAATAATGTGTGAAACATTTGTGCGCGGCCTTACTACAAATCTTCGAATCGCGGTAATGAAAAAAAGCAGTCATCTCAGACTTTCGAGGATCTGCAACAAATTGCAGAAAACGAAAGTCATCTTCTTGAAATTGTGACGCGTGAGAGAGGAATAATTGATAACACCCCAGTAAACGCGATCGCGGAGGCCGCTCAAAACGCACACATTAGTGAAAGCTGCCCACATCGAAATTACCAAAATCAAGGGAACTACCAGCGTCAAGAGTGGAATCAATCGCCATACCCTGCTGTTAGTGCATCGCCAAATTTTTCCTCACGTTGGAACAGTAATAGGGCATATCACGAACGTAGTCCTCAATCCTATAACGATAACGGTTACTACAATAACGGGGGAACTCGAAGCCAACGTGGATATCACGGACGCGATTCTCAAATCCCTAGAAATATCGCTTCTCACAATTACGTGAGAAATTATGATGACCAACATGATAACGGTCGGTATCGGAATTATCCTAATGAATTTCAGCACAACTGAGAAGTCAATGTGACGGCATAGAAAAATCTATTGCATTCAAAATAACGCCCTATATTATAACGAAGGGGAAATATTCGGTTAGGTAAAGTAGACGAAGGTCGCCAAAAAGAGTTTGTATCAGAATCACGAAAACCCCTTTGCCGGAGGTTACTTGAGCAGTAAAAATACCTTGCAGTAAGATTCACGTACGATTTTACTGGAAGAAAATGAATAACGAAATAGCAATTTTTGTTCTAAGCCGCGTCATTTACCAAAAGGTAAAGTCATAACGATTTCGAAATGTTTTTGACATTTTACAGAATATAACGATGTCCGTAGAACTGATAAGGACATAGGGAAATTCGGACTATGATTGCGGCAGTGAATACACTCCCGCAAAAACTCATTTCGAGGTAACTTTAAACATTTTCACCAGAAGGTCGGAAAAATAACGATTGGTAGAATAACGATTTAACATAAACCAAATTCATAACGAAATCTAATCAATATTTGAAGGAGCTATGCAAAGATACCAGTGCTCGAACTGGTACCTTGGAAGGAGAGGTACGAGAACTCCGACAAGCACTTTTGACTTGTCAGGAGCAAGTTGATGCGATGGCAAAGATGGCGAACAAGGACTTAAATCTGGTCGCCAATGTGGGGGACGCTGATAAGACGTGCCCTAGAGATGCGATGGTCGACGGCTCTAGAGATGCGATGGCTCCAAGTAATGCCGGCGGCAGTGTGAGGGCAGCGATGCGAGCAATGCCTCGAAGGCACATGATCCGGAGGCCCTATGACCTGGCCCTAGGCTTATGCACAAATTTCGCCCTGTGCGTACTGGAAGGAATCCTCCCATAATCGTCTCTATGTCCATCGACCCATCATTTTAATTCATCATTGGAGTGAATATTTGTTTTTGCTGTTATTTAAAAATTATTGTGTTGTATATTTTTGTCGAGGCCGACAAATTCGAAAGGAAGGGCATGTCACGGTATAGTGGCGACCGCCTTTGTAAGCCACGCCCCTACGTGGGTTGGAAGGTTGGCAGTCTCCCTAACTGCATTCTTGCTAGATGGTTGTTGTATATAATATAGACTAATAATAAAGGTTTGTAAATCCTCACTCCCAGGCAGGAGCATGACAAAGTACTCAGATTTTTTGACGTTTAGCTTGAGCCCGTACATCGCCAAGCGGTCGTACCAAGCTTGCGCTTGTCGCTCGAGTTCGCTCTTCTCTTCGCTTGCAAGCATTACGTCATCTGCATACAGCAGCGTCCAGGGGGCAGGCTTCTGAAGGTCTCTCGAAATGGCATCCATTACGACAATGAATAGGAGCGGGGAAAGCGCAGAGCCCTGGTGAACACCAACGGAGATAGGAAACTCCACCGATGTGCCGGCTGGCGCTCGCACACTACTCTTTGGACCAGAGTAAAGTATGCGCACCCACTCAATAAGCTCTTCGGGAACACCGTGTTGTCGTAAGGCGTACCATATAACCTCACGCGGTACACGATCAAATGCTTTCTCTAAGTCGAGAAAAGCTATGTGCAGCGGTTTCTGCTTTTCGCGATGTCTCTCTACCAGAAGACGAGCAGCATGTATGGCATCGATGGTGCCACTTCCCGCTACGAAGCCACATTGATTGGTGGAACGATATCGCGAATACGTCCATCTACAATTCGCTCGAAGATTTTCATGCTGTGCGAGAGCAAGCGAATTGGACGGTAATTCGTGCAGTCCGCAGGACTGCCCTTCTTCTTCCATATCGGGTTCGTCGTGCTTTCCTGCCAACTACCAGGTACCTTCTTTTCCGTAACAACCTGGTTGAAAAACTTCGTTAGCCACTCAGCAGGACTCCAGCACCTCAACTTCCATAGGTCGGCCGCTATATCATCGGGGCCCGTTGCTTTGCCTGGCTTCATCTTCTTCAAAGCCGCTTCCGTCTCCTCCACAGTGATTTTCTGCACAGGACCGTGCGTAGGAGGGACGCAAGGGATGGGCGGATGGGCAAACTCTTCTGTCGAAATTCTCTCGAAGTAGTCATGCCATCGTTTCATAGCCCTCTTGCGGTTCGTCAGTAGATAGCCATTCTCATCGTTGATGCCCAAGAATTTCTCGATGTCCTCGGCCTGACGATGGCGTGCCTTGGCAAGTCGATAAGGATGTCGTTCACCATCGCGCGTCTCGAGTTTATCGCTGAGATCATCATAATGGACGGCTTTTGCAACGGCTACGGCCTTCTTTGCCGCTTTCTTCCCCTCCTGGTACATACGCCATTTGTCTGCAGTCTTGTCGCGCAGGAACGCGTGATATAATTTTTTCTTCTCTCGGACTTTTTCTCTTACGTCGTTAGTCCACAGCCACGCCAGCGTCTCGATCTTGCGGCGTCCAGGCTTAGTCATGCCTAATTCAGAGCATGCAACTTGTAAAATCGTATCGGTTGCATCTTTCCATGTTTCGTCGACGGTTGTCACCGTCGGTCACCGAATACGAGAAACAAAAGCTGCAGCGTTTTCCTTCAATCGCCACCACTTGATTCTCGGTGGACCGCATCGCTGGACATGCCTCAGCCTCGGAGGGGCGAACTTAAGAGTGCATATCAGCGGACGGTGCTGTGTGGCGACAGTCTCGTACAGCACCATCTTCGCATCTGTAACCAGCTTTCGATCGCGATGTTTCACAAGGATGAAGTCGATCTGTGTCTTGGTGCTCCCGCTATAGAACGACACCAGATGGGAGTCACGCTTTCGAAATACGGTGTTCGCGATGATGAGGTTATGCGAGTCCGCATACTCAAGGATTTGCTCACCATCAGCGTTACGTGCTCCATATCCGAAACCGCCGTGACAGCTGCGACCATCTTTCGCAGTCCCCACATGACCGTTGAGGTCACCTGCGATAACGACAGCGTCTTCTGACGGTACCTCTGCTGTCTTTTCATCAAGCAGGGTCCAAAACTCATCCATGGCTCTCTCAGAGCAGCCTGCCTGCGGAGCGTATGCAGAGAAGAAATGATACATGCGCTGTTCAGCAGCGACTACGACCTTCATCAAGCGGTCATTAAAACGTTCCACGCTTATAATCGCGTCTCGGAAACGTTCGGAGACGATTACACCAACTCCGCTGGTGGTCCTGGGACTGCCGCACAGAATGGCCTTGAAGCCTCGGCCAATGTCCCTCGACTTACAACAGGACCACCTCGTCTCTTGTACCGCACATAAGTCGATTCGTCTTCGCTCCAGTGCTTCTGCCAACTCGCACGAGCGGCCCGTCAACGTACCCACATTCAGCGTAGCTACGCGGGTCTTGCCTACGTTACGGGACTTTCGGACTAGCTCAGTTTCCCCCGATGCCGTCCTCGCATCAGGGACCCTCGCATACTGCTCACACTCGCCGGGCTCTGCGAGTGCGCGTCGGCTCCCGCGGACGCCGTAGCATTATCTCGATACTCACTTAACGTCATCAACCATGTGATGTGACATGGGATCTCCATAGGCCGGCCTGTCACTAGGGCCTGTCGCCTGTACTCGAATGTCCGTGATTAGCTTAGCTCGCAGAGGTGAACAGTTTCCAGTGGCATCACGTGGAGGAACGGACATCGCCACCAACCTTGTGCCCAACGACTGGCTCATTTAACAGCAGCTGAAGTAGGTCGAGTGATCCATCGAAGCACATCTAACCACTCACTGTAGTAGAAATGATGGTCAACTGCAGCATACCCAACGGACGAGCGCAGTAGACCCCACAGACAAGCGGAGTAGACCTAAAAGACAATCGTAGTAGACCCAACAGGCAATCTTACATCAATAGACCCAACCGTCAACCAACCCAGCAGTCCCATTGAACAACCGTTGACCAACCGTAGTAGACCCAATGGTCTACCACACTAGACCCAACGACCACCTGTAGTAGTCCTGACGACAACTATGGTAGACCCAATGACCCACCTGACGACAAGTCGTCCCAGCAGTTTCGGCGCCCCAGTTGAACGCGGGCAAACAACTCTGCGTCCTCTTCACTGCGCGTGCTCTCTCTCCCACTGCCTGACTTTCAGGGTGATGATTCAATCGGATCTGTCATTGCGCGTTTCCGTCTGGGGTCTGGCGGTTCGGGAGGCTTCTGGTGTGTTCTGGGAGGGGCTCTCTCACTGCGCGTGTTTCCTCCTTGTTTTCGACCTCAGGAGGGTGTTCTGTCATCGTTCACTTCTTGCGCGTACCCTTTAGGGTTTCATTGCGTTCATTATGTGTTGTTTTGTGGTTTTCATGGTACTCTTCGGTGTTCCTGCATATTTTAGTGTTATAATCGATTTGTCTTGTTCTCATTTCTGTTATCTCTCACATATCTTGTTGGTATGTTATTCTATGCATATATGTTCCATTTATCTTGTTTAGTGCCTTGCATATTGGGTAGCTTGCCATAGTGTTGTGTTTCTATTGTGTCACTTAGCATTTCCAGGGTCTTATATTATATCGGTGCTATTCCTATTGGTCTCCTTTTGGTCTCTATTTGTATTTGCGTACTATCATCATAGTCATCCATGTTTATCATCGCGTTATGCATGTTATTGTCTTATCTCATCATAGTGCATTGCCGTCGATGCTTTCAAAGTGTTGCGCGTGTTATTTATGTTTACTAAAATAAAGGTTTAATTACCCAAGTTTGAGGTGATTTCACCGCGTATCGGTCGCATCCATCTCTATCTATATTCCGCGTGGCAGTGCTTTATTCTGTTGGCTGGAGTCACTCTCACCACCTAAGCAGACCCAACCGTCAACCAACCGTCTGCCAACAACCGGCATGTTGATAATCGAATTTTCAAGATGTTTGCTTCCATGAGCTTCATGTTCATGTCTTCGTCTTCTTCTCGATAAGTCAAATATTTATCGACTACGTTTCGAGCCTTAAACCCTTCTTCAGGTCTGAAGTAACCGCGTTGCTTATCAAACACATTCAGCAGCAAGGGGAACGACTGACGCATTACAGAACTGGGTTCCACGGGAAGGAAGATGGGGAGGGCTAAGGATTTCCAGCAGCGTGATTGGGCTGTATGCAAGCTGCAGAGGTCTCTGAACTATATATAGCTATTCGTACCATTTTCACGTCAAATTGGACAATTTTCTAATCAAGCTGGACACTCTTCCAAGCAAGCTATCCGCTTTTGACATCGAATTGGACCCTTAACAGAACGAACATCTTCTAAATCAGAACGAGCTCTTTCAGATTAAACTGGAGACTCTCTAAAAAAGTTAGAACAATTTGTAGCTGAAGGAAAATTTTAGTATGACTCCTTGAAGATCTAATTCACCTATCCAATAAGTGAACACGTTGTTTGAAAATTTATAGAATTCTCAATTCGCATGTTTTGAGGAAAAATAATGGTTTAAAGTTTATTTTAAAAAGCAAGTAAGCGGCAATTTTTAGTGCCAAAAGAAGAGGTTGCGTGACCCCCCCCCCGTCCTAGGCGGCACGAATTTTATTCAACTCACAGTAAATTTTGTTTCATACAACAAAAACAATTATAAAGAACACGCATATCATCACTTTGATAATTCATGTAAGCAGCGTTAACACCATCAATCAAATAGAAATCACGACGAGGTATTTGACTGCATGGCGCGATCTAGTCCTTTAAACGCACTAAGTGGCTGCTGCCTTTGCGCGCTTTAAAACAAAGTTTAGTTTATTGATTTTCTTCAAAGAATAAAATTTCTATAGATTTTTGAAGTGCGCTTGGCTTATTGACACAAGTGAATTGAAAATTTAGTTATACTCTTCCGTTCAACAAAAAATTATTATAACCGTGTTTGGGAGTCTCTAGTTTAATCCAGATGACGATCGTATTGATTTGGAAGATGTTCAGTTTGATTTCAAAAAGGTCAAGCGGCTTGTTGCACTTTAAAACGAAATTAATTTTATCGTTTTTCTCAACAACAAAAAAATCGTAAAATTTTCACATAGCTTCGCACAGTTGAAATAAAAACATCTCAATAAAGTTATATCAAAATTTCCTTGGACAAAAAATTACTCTAACCTCCTTGGGGTCTGCAATTTAACCTGTAAGAAGGAAGCTCGTTTCGATTTGGAAGACGTTCACTCTGATTTCATTTTTTTCCATTTATTTTTTGTTTTCTAATGAAACTAGATGCTCCTCCACGCATCACGTCTGTTTAGAAGAGCGTCCAATTTGGTTTCAAAATGTCAGGCAAAATGTCAAATGTCATATAAATAAAAAAATCAAACTGGATACTCCTCCAAGCAAATGTTTGCTTGGAGGAGTATCCAGTTTGATTTTTTATTTATATGCCTCTCAATATTTTACAATATGTGGCATCTCATTAGATCGATCCATTCGCGTTTCGTTTTCATTCTTACTTCTTCTTGCCAATTGCATGCTCCAAAGGCTTTCTGGAATACATCTCGCCATCTAGATTTCGGTCGTCCCACTGTTCGTTTGGATGGCGGACACCACTCCTTAATCATGGCGCAGTCGACCACATCCTTGACTTTACTAATTCCTCGCAGCCACACGTTTCGCTTTCTATCTCGAAGACTCACGCCAATCATCTGGCGTTTCGTTCGTGCGTCTTTGCGCTGCTGCAAGTTTATGCTTGACTGACGTTGATAGAGTCCAGGTTCAGCACCATACAGCATCGAAGGCAGTATACACATATTGAAAAGGCGTTGTTTCCCCTTCATCTCGACCGTCCTCGATGTTAAAAAATTTGCGTATTGACAGAAATTGCTCCAATCTGCACGAATCCTACGAGTGATTTCTTTGGAAAAGTTCCGATTGAAGGATATCTTGTCCGAGGTATGTGACAGACTTCACATTGTCAACGTCCTTTCCCCTGAGGGTGATGGATGTATCAGAGGTCGCCATTACCTTCGTTTTTGAGGAACTTATTTTCAAACCACAGCTAAGCGAGTGTTGGTCTAGCTCGTTAATCATGGTTTGTAGTTCTTGTTCGGTTTTTGAAATTAGTACAACGTCGTCAGCAAAGCGAAGGCTGGTGAGCCAAGTTCCGTTAACTGATATTCCATAACCGTTCCAAGCAATTTTCCCAAAAATATGCTCAAGCGTTGAGGTGAATAGTTTTGGTGAAATTGTATCACCTTGGCGTACTCCTCGACAAACTCTTCTTAAAACTTCTACTCCTCCGAGACGAACTGTAGACTGCGCTTTCGTGTAGATTTCACGAAGCAGTTCGATAAGCTGGCGATTCGCTCCTTGTTCTTGAAGGACCATCCATAACGCATTCACTTCCACTGTATCAAAGGCCTTGTCATAGTCAATAAATGCTATGAAGAGAGCCATTCGGTATTCGGTGCATCGTTCAGTCAGCTGATTTACAGCATCTAGATGATCGACAGAGGAGTAGTTTTTTCGAAAACCCGCTTGTTCAAGAGGCTGCTCAACGTCCACCTTCGAGCCGCTTGAGAATTACTCTCGTGAGAAGTTTGTATAAGACAGCAGAGAGATTGGACGATAGTTTTTCAATTCAAGTGGGTAGCGCCTTTCTTATATAGAAGTATGGTTAATGAATCTGCCAGTTTGATTAGTAGTTTCCAATTTAATGTGAAAATTGCAAGCATTCCTAAAAATGGCCAAGAGACTCCTGCGCTTCACTAACGCTGCTGGAAGTTGCTGGCCTTATCGTCTTCCTTCCTGGTGAACCCAGGTCTGTAATGTGATAGACGTTCTGGGGCCCGATTCATCAATGTTACAACGGTGACATTTCAGAGCGAATTCACATGACAGCGGTCTTAGTCCTAGTTTATACTTGCGCCGCAGCGCAGCGCGGCACCATGGTCGGAATAGATATCGACAGGGCTACGCGAAAAATCGATATCTATGGATACCGTGATGCCGTGCCGCGTGGCGGTGCAAGTATAAACTAGGGCCTAAAGGGAAAGTACCGCCAATCCTGATTCATCAAAAGCGCTGTGAAAGTTTTGGAGTGTAGCATTCGACGGCAGGAGCGCAATGTCCGTAATCACGTCATCGCACAAAACAGCCGTCGTAGACTTGTCCCATTAGCGTCACATGGATGCGCCTTGAGTGGTCGACTCCGCTATCCCCCGACTGTGCACAGCACAATCCTCTAAATTACATCCAAATAAAAACTACAGGGCGGCCGATAAGTATTGTCGTCGCGAAAAACGTCATAATTTCAATAATACGCGAGATTTTTCAAAAGTTACTATTCTTCAATATAACTAACAACCTGTAGATTAAATTTCACAAGAATGCTTCGAAGTGACCTCTCTTGGCTTTTACGTAGGCTTCAAGTCTTACGATTTGTTTCACTGATTCCACGGTGCGCCGCAGGTAGCTGGCATTGGTTTCTGCCCAGGCTTGATTAAAATCGCGGCGAAACTGGTCCAAATTGGTGATGTCCTCCTCCTCAGCTTCTGCTCTAGATATCCCCATATAGCAAAGTGCGGGGGATTTAACTCCGGGCTGTTAGATGGCCATTGATCCTTCGTTAGGTATCCAGGGAAGTTGGCGTCCAGATACGTAATCGTCGTCCTCACTCTATGGGCAGGAGCCCAGCCCTGTTGAAAGATCATCTCGAAATTTTTTTCATAGAAGGGAAGGACTACTTTCTTCAGAAACTCCTCTTGGTATGTTCCGGCGTTGATTTTCACGTTTCTTTTCACGAAAACCAGCGGCGTCCTCTGGTTTGCTGTGATACGGGCTCACACGGTCAGTCCTTTGCGAAACAGCGATTTTATGACTATCCTCCTTTTCCGAGTGTTTCCTTGAATGGGTCTGAGGAGCTGGCGATCATTCTGAGCGTTATGATCGACTTCGATCATGAACTCCTTTTCTGAGTGTTTCCTTGATTGGGTTTGAGGAGCTGGCGATCATTCTGAGCGTTATGATCGACTTCGATCATGAAATTTTTCTCATCTGTCCACAGCACATCATCGAGGCGGCGCACTGACAAGAGCCGTAGCAGTTCCTTGCACTTCTTCTCTCAGTTTTCCTTGGCTGCCTCTGTCAACTGCTGTCCATTGAGCAGACGATAGCTGCGAAGTCCTAGTTCATTCTTATCAATTGACTGGACAGTAGAACGAGGGATTCCGAGGCTCTTTGCGATCTTGTTAAGAGATATGCTGTCGTTTCTGTCGATTCTCTTCTAAATGATCGCACGGTTCTTCCTTGTATTCACAGAACGAGGACGACCTGTCTTTACCTTTATGCTGACGTCTCCTTTCTCCTTCCAGTGCTTGATGATCCGTTGAATTGTTCTCAATGGAATACTGAGTTTCTTCGCAATGACGGTGATGGACTATCCGCTTTCTGCTAGGCGGGCTATTGCTTCTCGATGAGGGTACGGTCTTATAGAGGCTACAAACAAAAAGTTACATGTATCACAGAAATTGGATTCAGTGTCGTAAACGATGTACGCAAAGACACACGATTTCAAAAAAAAAAAAAGAGAAACAGGTGCGCGCAAATATCGCGACAATACTTATCGGCCACCCTGTATAGATCTACCGAGCTTCGTACGTTGTAACCTTTACAGGGGAATTCATAGCTGTTAGGCTGTTAGGTCGCGTTTTCAGGGGCCAGATTCATGAACGACTTACAGAGAGTTAAAGAAGAAATCACAGCCGAAATTTCCGATAACGCCAACATTTCACCACACCGCCTATTGACAAGCCGCACTAATTCGCGTTTTTTTCCAGGAATTATGGCTGTAATTTCTCCGTTACACTTCTGAAAGTCGTTGATGAGTCCGGCCCCTGTTTGCTGTGAATGTATTTGGTAAACGATATGGTTATTTTAGACCTCAAGAAGCGGTCAAGATCCAAAAACATCGTCAGTAAATATCTGACTGCATCGAGCATCACTTCTTCGAAGACAAAGATCATAGCGAATCGCGTGAGCGGGCGATCGTTTCCATGCGTCCCTGTCACGTGCCAAAGTGGCCCATGAATCCTCGTCTGAGGATTCACTGGATCACTTTGGCACGTGACAGGGATGAACGAAAACGATCGCCCGTTCGAGGAATTCGATGAACTTCGTCTTTTCAGAAGTGAAACTCGATGCAGTCAGATATTTATTGACGATGTTTTTGGGTCTTGCCCCTTCCTGAAGTCTGAAATAACCATATCGTTTATCAAAATTTCCGCAAATTTTCGTCAAGGGATCTCACAAAGAAGTTTAGAACTTTATGGTGTTCTGAGACACTAGGATGACGACCTGTACTGTCAACGAATTTACACCGACACTGGAAGCTTCGGTCGAGGATCCGGTAATGTAAACCAAGAAGACCCAGGACGACTAGACCCGTCGCGGACTCGAACCCGACAGTAGCACCAATCATTTCTCGCAATAAACTGAACGACTTTATCATACATAGCCTTAACATAGTTAACAAGAATAGGCCTGGAACGATTAATACTGGTGACAACGCAATATTGCCTTGAAAACACACAGAGAAAGAGGGAGAGAGCATAAGTGAGAGCAGACGATGATGATGACGACGACTTCACACGACGTATTCTGGAGGTGATATGCCGGTCGACTGAGAACAACAACAGTATCGATTAGAGGTCGAATGACTTAGACCGAAACTCGGATTCTGATGATGTGTACGTGCGCTTCTGCTTACGGGGGTAACAATGACGAGCGACGGTACTATGGGGGAGTTGTGCCTGGACGAGCACTAAGGAGCCAATAGCCAGTCCCCTCCAGGACACGCCCAGGCAGAATTTCCCAACAGCACCCGAAAAACATTAAAATACAACGAAATGCAAGCAAAAAAGCCATGCAAACAAATGACGAACGCTCAAAGGCTCAAAACAACGAACATGGACAGATTTCAGAGAGCAATTCGAGAACGATGAACGAATGACGGAGGAGCATTTAACGACAATGAGAACTTATTACGCGAAAGAATCGCTCCGGTTAAAGACAGCAGTGCTGATATAACAAGAAGGTAACGGGGCAACAAACCAGCTGGAGCAATGCTTCGGATAATCAGAATTAAGGAATGAAACCGGTGGAATCGCCACTTGAAGGCGGCGCACACCACATGTGACGCAATTTTGCACAAATTCCGGACCCCCTTCCAATTGGGAACGCGTCTCAGAGGCTTAACTATCCACTTCTGCGCCCTTCTTGACCAAAATGTGCTGCAGAAATCACAACAACAGGCGTTTTGAAAACCTCTAACGCACCGTTTATACTTCGACGCCGAGCGACGCGACGCGACGCCACGTATTGTGGCCACATTGATCGGGTGACGCGATCTATCAATTTGTCTACAATGCATGGCGTCGAGTCGCTCGGCGTCGGAAGTATAAACGTGGCATAACGCTGCGTTTATACTTCACTCGCCGCGGTAGTTCAGGATAAATCGATATCGATTAGGCAGCGCGAACGATCAACATCCGTGGTTTTTGTGCTATCATGAAGTAAGGAGCCGTTTACAGCTATAGGGAAACCTGCGACGCACATGCAACTCATAGGAATCGATTGACGTCAAATGGTCGCGCGGCAAAAATCAATACGTGTGCTTTGCTCGAGCGACATACTCTACTGTCGTCGCGGACTATAAACTGGTTTTCATGTCTCCCTTCAAGGCACTGTTCAGGTGTTCTAATGCTGCGGACAACCCTCGGTTGGTAAGAAACGCACGGCAGCGACTCTTTGCTTGTCTAACGAAGTATAAACGCGCTCTAGGGAGCAAAAAAAAGCACAAAATTCGGCCTTGATCTACGTATGCCCCTAACATGAAAGGACTACAGATTCCGCGTTGGATGTAGAACTCCCCTGCTAAACACACTCAGCGGTAGACACCCATTTATTGCGCGATGTGGGCGGGGTTATAGCTGTGCGGAGCTCCGCCCACCGCGAAATAGACCGAAATTATGCGTCTATTCAGCTAAAACTGATCGATGAGAGGTGAAGTGCCGCGCCTCTCTGCCGCAACAACTCGATAACGCTTTCCTAATTGGGGTGTCTCATGACGCTTTCCTAATCGGGAGGGGGTGAGATGTTCCAATGGTGCAAAACGGAGTAAAGCTGAAAATTCCTTTCCAGGCGTCATTGAAGGTATTCCACTTTAGTACTTCCTTAAAGGAATCCATAGAAGATGCAATTTTGCATGAATTTTAGGCACCCCCCCCCCCAATTAGGAAAGCATCGCTTGCCTGGTGACACTTATTTTTGCCCTAAAAGGCTATGAGAATTGCATGACGAAGTTCATACTATACCTATGACGCAACAGCACAAAAACCACCGTTATCGATTAGACCGCGCGATCGATCGATAAGGACGCGAGGCGGCGAGTGAAGTATAAACACCCCGTTAGTCGTTCTGGAGTGGGCTTCTTTCGATTGATTAAGTGAAAAAGAGCGAAGTTTGGTCGTAGATCACTTCAGCAATGTGCACCACCTTCAAATCGCGTCCGAAACACACGAAAATGACTAATAGAATCGTTCAAATCAGTGGTCCGACATGACGCTCGACTACTGTCGGCAACACCTAGTACAACGAACGTCGCGTGCTGATGATGGGCTGATGGATGGGGACGGCACGGGGCTAAAATTTCGGAACAGAACGTTCTTAGTCGCCTTAAGGGCCTGTTATGGGGAGGAAAACACTTGGATTAGGGGGCGGAACAACGTTGAAAATCCGAGTCGCGATCCAGCTAGTGGCCGGCTCGATTTCACCTCTTCATCTTCTTCACGGCCTTCGCCAACAGACGCGTGCGCTCATCGTGCATGGTGCGGATCTCGAGGTCGAGACGGCGAAGCTCTTGCGCTGCCAGATCTTCCACGTCGCGAGAGCGTACATTCAGCTGAAACGAAACCAAATTGAACCGGAAGAAGAAGCAGAGCCACGCCACATGGCGTCTGTAGCTCGATCGGTACTTGTCAATAATGTGGCCTGCACGGGGGAGGGCGGGAAAGAGCCAGCCAATCAGAAACGATTAGGGCCAAAACAACAAAACACATCCTTTCTGGACGGCACTCCTAACCGACGAGGCGTGAATGGTGAGGTGAGTCCCCTCCTCATGTAGGCCAGATTAACTACCAATACCGACTAAACAGCAGATGCCATGTGGCGTAGCATTCCCTTTCATTTTCGTTTAAAACGGAAACGCCACATGGCGTCTGCACCCCCTCCCACTAGGAAATCACCCAGTAAGGCCATGTTCATACTTGACGACAGCAGCGACAAGAGCGACAACAAGCGCAGCGTGCGGAAGTATGAACAGCCGACAGCAGCGACTGGAACGACTGGAGCGACAGCGCTGGCGTTCGAGTATGAACACTTTTTGGCGGCGCGCATTTGGCTTCAATCGATTTGCATGTTTTGCACGGGCGACGAATCGCTCTTGTCGAGAAGTATGAACGGAGCCTAACTCTACCTGGCACCCAAAGGACCGAAATCCACAAGTGGAAGGACTCGGAAGCCTTGGATCACGTAAGGTAAAAAAGGCCCTTGTACACGCCTAGGGACACTTTCCCAACAGTACTGGTTCACCAACGTTGGTACTTGTCGTTAATGTGGCCTACATAGGGTTAAGGGGGGGGGGGGGGCACCAGACCAATCAGGCAGCATCGGAGAGTCGTGCATGGTCGGTGCCTGATTGACTACCGCTTGTTCACTCGATGCTCTGATCGGTTGTGATTGGCTGACGAGTTATGGCTTCCCATGTAGGCCACATTAACGGCTAGCACACTGGTCTGTTTCTGTGCTTTTTCGAACCTTTAGCGATATCCTATGGTCTTTATACAATACCCAGAACCAGGTCGACCCAATGAGGTGCCAAAAACCCTACCGACTCCTCCCTCTGACGCAGCTCGGCCTCTTTCGCCTCGAGATTTCTCTGGAAATCCTCGCGAATCTTCACCTCACGAAGAGCAAACTCGTCGTTGTACTCCTTCTGCTTCTGGAAACGGTAAACAATTAAAAATTCGACCAATAGGGCTCTAAAGAATCCCCAACATCCGCTGTCGGGGGAAAACGGAAGTACTTTCGAAAAGTGAGGACTCGCCAGCGTGAATTTTTCAACCATCTTCGGTCCCGTGTCGCCGTCGCCCATGTGCATACTTCGCAGCCGTTCACGGCGATAGCTCTCATACAGCACCTGAACAGACATGTTGTTCCAGTTGGGAGGGACCAGGAGGTAGAAACCACGCCATATGTCGTCTGCAGCTCATATGGATGACTAAAACTTGGTCTTACTTATAACTAATCCCCTACTGCCGTTCAAACTGCGGGTTGATGTGCAGGTTTGGGGATACTGTAGCAGGCGCGGGAACATTCAAACGGCAGTAGGCGGTTAGTTATAATTGCTGTCCTGAAATCTGAGATCTCTACGTTTTCCTCGCGCAAAAATAGGTCAAAACACGATCAAACTGCAGACGCCACTTGGCGTCGCACTCACGTTGTGTGTTCTTTCCCTCAGCGCGTCGACATTCGTGCGAATCAACGCCTCCCTCAGCTTCACAAAGTCGCAGTGCTGCTCGTTTTCCACTGAAAACGCGATTTTCAGGAAAAAGGAAGGGGTGACGCTATGTAGCGTCTGATGTTTCACTCACATTTTTCTGGATTCACAAACTGTATGGCTACCGTAGTCGCTCTTGCTTGAGAAAAAACGCGAAAAGATCGAGAACCATACCGTCCACCCGCTGCTTATGTACCATGAAGCGTAGTTTATACCTTACCGCACGACGCGACAGCATAAAAACAATCGATATCGATTACACGTCGTGCAGGATCGACATTTTTCAGCCCAACGGAAGTATTCCTCCACGTGACATTATCCCTACTATTTGGACTGGCGTTATACACTTTTTGAGACTAGTCGTTAATCTGGCGTGCAGGAGGGGGGGGGGCGGGAACGCGCCAGCCACTTACATCCAATCAGAGCACAAACCGTCACTTACCTGCTCCATGGTCTAGTGCGTCCCCACTTCCAATGTAGGCGTTATTGACGACAAGTACCGTCTTCTTACGTGCATTAGGCCCTGTTTATACTTCATTCGCGAGCGGCGAATCATAGTGAAATCAGATATTTCAGTCGCGGGTGGTGCGGCGACATGAAAGGTATAAATATCGATTGTCCTTGCTGCCTAATCAATATTGGTAGCTTCCATAACGCCGCGCCGCCCGGCGGCTGAAGTATAAATTCCGCTTAGAAGTCCATTTATACTTCGACGCCGAGCGACGTCACGTCACTTATGGCGGCCATATTGATTGAGCGACGTGATTGATCAATTTGGCCACTTTACATGCCGTTGCGTCGCTCGGCGTCGGAAGCATAAACAGGGCCCTAGGCCTGGTTTACACTTGCGGCTTAATCGATTTTGGTGATTCTTATTATGACAAGCCGCCCGACGACTGAAGTGTGAACAGGGCTATACTGCTTGAACAAAATCGATATTATCGATCGACACTGATCTATTGAGCTGTATTGAGTTTGATTGCTTCGCAGGCAGGATAAGAGCTCTGGCTACGCGGACGTGGATTAGTTGGTCACTCGACGCGATCACAACGGGACGGTCGGACGCACATACAGATGTACGGACAACCTACTCATTCATTATTTAGTACTTGCCATTAGTATGGCGGGCGAGGGATGCTCTCACATTTCGACTGCACAAAAGGATCATGCGCTCACGAGACGGACAGACGCACGCACGGATGCACGGACAGAATATTCGTAGATTCGAGATTATTAGAAAACGCGACGAACCTTCAACGATCCCCCACGGATATCTTCGCGCCCGCACGCGTACTCCATTCTCCTTCTTCACGAAATCGCCACTTCCCACAACAGCAAAGGGCACCGCGTTGTTCATCTCCGCGTTCGCCTGTGCCACCTAAAAAACCTCCTTCCAGATCCATCGCACATTCGCACAGTGGAAAAACACATCTACAATCGATCTGATTGGGAGAGGGAGGGGCGGATCGAACCCTTCTCTCTTCCGCTGGGGATGTTGAAATACGAAAATTTGAAAAAAATGTGAAGAACGCCACACAGCCTCGTCGTAGGTCAAAAGAAGATACACGGTTCTAGTCGTTAATACGGCCTACATTTGGAGGCCAGCGCGCCTCATGCAACCAGTGCACCATACGAATACACCTCTCATGGCTCTGGACTTGCCTGATCTGATACATTCCCCTCCCCATGTAGGCCACATTAGCGACCAGTACCATAAAAAAGCAGGAAAAACCGTGGCGTAATATGGGTTTTCCTAGTTGATGCTCAAGAAGAGGGTAGAAGATGTCTACGATGCTACAAAAGGTACAAGAAGAATGAAAAAATTAAAATAAAAACACCCAAAATGGCAGACAACTCACAGTTTCGTCGTCTGTCGGAAACTGATAGATTTCAATTTTGTGACTGCGCAGTTCGCTAATGATCTGAAAAATATTCATTTGTTATACGACATACATCTACGTCAAAATCGATATTATCGATCGATATAGGTCGGCTGGAGAAAACCGCTTAAATGTGCAACAATCAACATTATCGATTGATATAGCTTGACTGGACGGTATCGTTCACTTGTGCTATAATCGATAATATCGATCAATATTGATCGATTAGATAAAGTGTTCATTTGCAAAATCTATATTATTGATCCAGCGATCGGTATTATTTATTTGAGCGAAGAACGACATTATGGATCAATGTTCATGGAACAAACTAAATTGTTCATTTGCAAAAGTCTATAATTGATATATTGATCGACTGATCGGCAACGATTATTTGATCAACGATTGGTAATATCGATCGATATTGATCGAGAAATAGAAAACGATCATCTACACAAGCTTATATTATTGATCAACTGATCTATATTGCGCACCTGCGCGAAAATCTACATTATTGATCGGCATTGATCGAACAGACAATGCTACTCATTCCCGAAAATCTATACTCTTGGTCGATTGATTGGTATTGCACTCTCCAGTGATCAATATTTCTTGGTAGGACCTCTCAATCAGCCTCAACATTTTTCTCTTTCATTCATCAAAAGGGTTATCAATTGCATCTGATTGGTTAGCTGATTTTGTGACGTCCATTAATTTCGCGTGGACGCACATGCAGACAGAATAACTCTGCGGGACAAGATGAAAATCTTGACGTGCTTAGCAGAAGCGTCCTGCCATTAACTAAGCACTCATAGTCCTTGCGGAAAGCCATGTTGTTTACATGCAAGAAAAACCGGGCGAAATGGTATACACATGAGAGAGCTGATATTATCGATCAATATCGATGAACGATGTCGTTTAAAAAATCGATATTAGCCATTAAATAGCGACCAGTCTTCGTTGCAGAACCTTTCGATTGATCGTAATACCCTTTTTCCTTCTATCTTAAACAGGATATCAATCGATATTGATCGTACAGCTGAACACGAATCTGAATTCGTTTTTGAAGTATCGATCGCCATCAATCGATATTGATCAAGTGGCGGAAAATAGCGGAAAATCCCCAGACGTCTTCTACCTGCCTGGAAACTTCAGCCCTGGGGGAAGTCGAGGTCACTGAACACGAAGCTGAAGTTCGTTTGTGAAGTATCGATCGCCATCAATCGATATTGATCAAATTACGAGGTGCGGAAATAGCGGAAAATACCCAGACTTCTTCTATCATCATACTCTATAATAATGTGAAATAGCGACCAGTCTTCGTTGCAAAACCTTTCGATTGATCGTAATACCTTTTTCTTCCATCTTGAACAGGATATCGATCGATATTGATCGTACAGCAGGCAATGGGGCGGCCATTAATTTCGCGCAGACGCTTGGTCGGACGGATCAACTGTTCTGTGACACCGCCAACATTGATGCTCTTGTTAGACCCTCACATATTGAGTAATTAAGGATCGATTAACCCATCAATTTTGATCGCAGCTGAATCGATCGATACTATTCATTTACAGGTACTAAATATCAGTCCTTTAAATTTTTCTATTATGATGCCCCTTGATCTATTATGATGCCCCTCCAACACTCCCGTTCTGTGTAACAGTTCCTTCTTCCGTCATGAGCAGGGTATCGATCGATATTGATAGGTAAGTTCACCTTGCCGCGGCCATTAATTTAGCGCGGACGCACAGACGGACAAAACGCACAGTCCTTTGTTGTACAGCAAAATCGTAGTATGCAGATTAGAGTCTGTGCAATGTGCAGCGAACCATTTGACGGGCCTTCGCCACATAGAATAAATCGATTAATCGATAATCGATCGCAGTTGACCAACCGCTACCGGCCTTGTTTCCGCATATACTACAAGGACTTCTATTCCACGACTTCCCTACCGATCCTTTAATTGAAATAATTGGTCTTTGGGCCGAATGTTTTAATTGGAATTTAAATGATTATTTTAATTTGTTAAGAATAATTTTTAATAAGAATAAGAATAAAGCGACGAAAACTGACCTTAGTTTTGAAGCGGATCAACTCATCCTTGCATGTCGTGTCCGACTTCGCAATCACCGGGATCACATTGACCCGCTTGGCGAGCTCGCGCAACGTCACCAAGTCCAGAGCCTTTAGGCTGAAATTTCAAGGCAATCAGTGCAATAATTCAATGGAAAAATGGAAAGCGGCCATTATTACAACAGAATCGAGCCATGTCGCATGGAGAACAGTTGGATAACCATCTCTGATAGCAACGTGTGAGATTTCGAAGAGAAAACCTCAAGGGAGAACTCCCGACATTCGCGATAATAGGGCAGAAAGCCGCCGGCGGCCACGGTGTCATCTACCAGAGGTAGCCGCTATGGTTAATCGGTATTCAC
Source organism: Heligmosomoides polygyrus polygyrus (assembly GCA_947396885.1). Classification (NCBI taxonomy): domain Eukaryota; kingdom Metazoa; phylum Nematoda; class Chromadorea; order Rhabditida; family Heligmosomidae; genus Heligmosomoides; species Heligmosomoides polygyrus. The sequence continues at coordinate 105,551,159 of OX377202.1, forward strand.
TATTCACGGAATCCGTGCACTAGAAGGGCAACAAGAACCCTTCTACGCATAGCATTACGTGTAAGAGCTTCCGATGAGAGATGAGCTTTTGTGATGCAGCAGACCACCGGCCATCTGTGGCTTCTTTTCGCTGCCCTTTGCAGCGCACAATAGCGCAGAAACACCGCCGGCCGTGGTGTGGTCTGGCAGAGGTGCGTGTTGACTTTCCGCGATGCAGGCAGCAGTGCTTTCTTGTTGGTCTTATGGAGTTTGAGGGCTTTGGCTCTTGGGTAGGAGTGACTTGCAGGGTCCAATCTGCTAGCGGTATGCGCCAGGCACTCAATTTCCTCAAAATGTGGACGCATTGGCATAGTACACACTTCGCCAAAGCGCCTCACACATGAAAGGAGTAGCCTGGCGCATTCCGCTAGCAGTTTTGACCCTCCACGTCACTTCTACGGAAGAACCAAAGCCCTCAAACTCCACAAAGCCAACAAGAAAGCACTGCTGTCTGCGTCGCGGAAGCTCAACACGCTCCTCTGCCAGACCGCACCACAGTCGGCGGTTTTTCTGCGCTATTGTCTGCGCAGAGGGCAGCGCGAAGACGCCACAGATGGCCGACGGTCTGCTGCATCACAAAAGCTCATTTCTCATCGGAAGCTCCTACACGTAATGCCATGCGTAGGAGGAGTTGCCCTTCTAGTGCACGGATTCCGTGTGAATACTGATGAACCATAGACGGCTGTGGAGAACGGGAAACGCAGCGCTGAGAGGCTGAATTAAGATTCTACGCCGAAAAAATCGGCATAGTTGAAGACGAACGGCACGGAACAGTTGGAAGATAGGAGTAGCTGGTCCAGAATATCGATTTTACCGGCCACCCAAATTAATTCCTTGGAAGTAGGCATGTCTTCGGAGGTAGAAATGCAAACTGGAAACAGCTACCGTCGACATCAGTATAGATTAGACTCAAAAATCAATAAATGAAGCCCAAAAATTTGGAAAAAACAGTACTTTAACTAGTATGAAGTGTATACGAATTCAAACAATGAAAAGTGGGGTACATATTTCACCTTCACGTCAAATTGGACAATTTTAAAAAATCAAATTGGATACCTTTAATATCAAATAGGACATTTTTCACATCAAATCGGTAACTTTTCTAAGTAAACTTCACGCTTTTGAAATCAAACGCTTCATCTTCTACATCAAAATGAACGTTTTCTGGATTAAAACTGAAGCTTTCCGAGATGGTAAGGGTAACTTCTCGTTTAAGAAAAAATATAGACGACATTTTTCCGAATGTTTTTAATTCACCTGCCCCTAAAAAGTGAATAGCGTGTATAAAATTTTGTAAAAAAAATCTGTTTTCAAGAAAAAATCACGAATTAAGGTTTGTTCCAGAGATCAGGAAAGCAGCAATCATATAGTGCACTACAGGAAAAGATCGCGCCATGCACTCGATTAGATCGTCGCGACATTTATTTGATCGATAATGTAAACGTCGCTTATTTCAAAAAGTGATATGGGAATATGTGTGTTTTTATAGCTGTTCCCGACGCACCACTAACATCTCTGACACACAATGCAAAGAGAATTTTTGGTATCAATCAAATACATATTTTTTATTTTGTATATAAGTAAATTAATAAATATTGCACACAAGTGGTAAATAAATAAATAAATAAATATTGTACACAACTAAGTAGTAAACAGATAAATAAATAACGCACACAAGTACTAAATAAATAAATAAATAAATATTGAACACAATTAAGTAGTAAATAGATAAATAAATATTGCACACAGGTAGTAAATAAATAAGTAAATAAATAAATTTTGTACACAATTAAGTAGTAAATAGATCAATAAATATTGCACACAAGTAGTAAATGAATAAGTAAATGTTGTATGTAAGTAAGTAGTAAATAGATAAATAAGTGCTGTGCATAAGTAGTAAATAAATAGATAAATAAATATTGTACAAAATTAAGTAGTAAACAGATAAATAAATGTTGCACACAAGTAGTAAATAAATAAATAAATGTTGTATGCAAGTAAGTAGTAAATAGATAAATAAATATTGCACACAAGCAAATAGGCTTATATTTTTCATTCATTTCATATAAAAACTAAAGGAAAAGAAAGAGGGAAGAGGAAAAAATGTCTGCTGACACCTAATCATTGACTAATCAATCCAATTACACTAGAAACTTACCAGGGAATGCCGTCAGCTTCCCATGGAACTTCGGGATGAGACCTATATCACGTGAAAGAGCTCGAGACGCTGATCACAGATATGTAGACCAAATTTGCTAAATGGATCTCCCAAGCGAGTTATGGCCGGCAGAAGCCGCCGTGTCTTCCATGTGTTAGGCGCGCTCAATGGGCGCAGTATTGCGCGGTAATCAGCGGTTCGGCTATTAGCGCCGTCAGCAGCGGCGGCGGCGCAGTGATAGGGTGCTCGCTTCACAGGATCGAGGTCAGTGGTTAGGTTCCCGTCGCTGACGGCTTTTTTGCATTTTGTAACTTATCTTCGACGAAGACCTATAATTCCATTTTTAGCACATTTTTAGCGAACGGCTGATGGCGACTTGCATTTACGTCTATTTGAAGACAGAAACGTGTTTCAGGTAAAATGTTTTATTCATGACGTGAAGCAAGTCAAAAATTCAAAACAAAGCAAAAATAAAAGGTAAAAATGAAATCAAAAATTAACAAAACTTAATAAATATAATAAAAAAAGAAAAGGCACTAGTTAAAAGTTCCGACTCCACCGACACGATTTCGGTCGAAAAAAATTTTTTCGCTGAAACTTCGTCTAGGGGGGTGGGGTTATTTCGGGTGCTGATCACGAATCTGACATCCGTTTTTCACGACTCGGTCGGAGACCACCCATACCGTTACCAAGGGTAGTCCAGGCAGGGTCACCGATTTCGCTGAAACTTCGTCGAGGGGGGTTATTTGGGGTGCTGATCACGAATCTGACATCCGTTTTTCACGATTCGGTCGGAGACCACCCATACCGTTACCAAGGGTGGTCCAGGCAGGGTCACCGATTTCGCTGAAACTTCGTCGAGGGGGTTATTTGGGGTGCTGATCACGAATCTGACACACAACATCGGTCGAACGGTCGTAGTAACGGTATAGGTGGTCTCCGACTGAGTCGTGAAAAACGGATGTCAGATTCGTGATCAGCACGCGAAATAACTCCCCCCCCCCTAGACGAAGTTTCAGCGAAAAAATTTTTTCGACCGAAGTTGTGTCGGTGGAGTCGGAGCTTTTATCTAGTGCCTTTACTTTTTATTTATTATGTTTATTAAGTTTTGTTGATTTTTGATTTCATTTTTACCTTTTATTTTTGCTTTGCTTTGAATTTTTGACTTGCTTCACGTCATGAATAAAACATTTTACCTGAAACACGTTTCCGTCTTCAAATAGACGTAAATGCAAGTCGCCATCAGCCGTTCGCTCAAAAATGTGCTAAAAATGGAATTATAGGTCCTCGTCGAAGATAAGTTACAAAATGCAAAAAAAGCCGTCAGCGACGGGAACCGAGCCAATGACCTCAATCCTGTGAAGCGAGCACCCTACCACTGCGCCGCCGCCGCTGCTGACGGCGCTAATAGCCGAACCGCTGATTACCGCGCAATACTGCGCCCATTGAGCGCGCCTAACACATGGAAGACACGGCGGCTTCCACCGGCCATAACTCGCTTAGGAGATCCATTTAGCAAATTTGGTCTACATATCTGTGATCAGCGTCTCGAGCTCTTTCACGTGATATAGGTCTCATCCCGAAGTTCCATGGGAAGCTGACGGCATTCCCTGGTTAGATAAATGTCCTTGTGCTTCTTTTAGCTACACCAAAAAAATTTGCATAGTGCTGCTGTGTTTTGATTATGGCACGTTATTTAATTAACATAGAATAAATAAATAAATAAATAAGTAAATATTGCGACGACGCAGTCGAGAGCATTGCGAGAGTCCTCTTAAAACTTTTAATGACTGTTGCCTTTCTGCGCTTTAAAGCAGAACTTAAGGACCTGTTCATACTTCGCGATAGCAGCGACAAGAGCGACAAGGCGCAGAGCGCGGAAGTATGAACAGACAACTAGAGCGACTGGGGCTACAGCGGCGGGGCTCGAGTATGAACACTTTCCGGCGGCGCACGTTCGGTTTTAATCGATATGCACGTTTTGCACAGGCAATGAGTCGCTCCTGTCGCGAAGTATGAACAGTCCCTAACGCATGTTTTTCCATTGAAAAATATATGAAAGTTCAAACAATGTGCTCACTTACTGGGCAGGTGAAATAGAACTTCAAAGATGGTTAGACTTCAAATTTTCCTTGAACAAGAAATTATTCCAACTTTCTAACATAATTCTAATTCTAATTATTCTGTTGAAGAGTCTCTAGTTTAATCTGGAAGACGCTCGTTTTGATTTTGAACATGTTTAGTTTAATTCCTCAAGCTTGGCTAGGAGAGTGTCCAGTTTGGTTTGGGAAGTGTCCAATTTGATGTGAAAATGGTCTACGCAAGGAAACGCCGACGGCTTTACCGGAGGCAGTCGCAGAGTTCAGCAGAACGCATCGGCCAATGTCGATGTTAGCGCTCGGTTTATCGCCGGACGAGATCAGGAAAGCTCTGGCATTTCGGCGCTAGCATGACATTCATTCGACCTCACCATCCACACCACAGACTGCCCTGACTAGCACTCCGAGATGTGGGCCGCCTCAGTCTTGAGAGAAGACACAGCAAATACAGAACAAAACTCTAAAGATGAACCCCTCGCTATAAAGCAAGTTGCGCTCCACCATATGGACCAGAACTTCGTGTGAATCAAGACCACATTTACGATTTACGACCCAGAATATTGTAAATCGCAAAAAGCCAAAAATCACTGTAAATCGTAACTGCGGGCCCAAATCGACGCACAGATCCAAACAAGGAGTACAACACGCCAACCTAGTAGCTTGGGTAGTCCAGTGGAGATCGATCGCAGTGCGCCACCTACACCTCCGATGTAGCTAGGGTTTTTTCGAGCTCATTCATTGTCCGACCGGGCTACGCCGGGAGCACATTTGGCGGAATAATGGCAGTCTGCCAGGTAAAAGGCAATTTCACAGTAAAAGCCACCAGGGAACACTGGAGCTGCTTCTGTTTCACCAAGGCGGAAGGAAGTCGACACAGGAGAGTTTCATGGTGATCGATGAAGATGACCGGAGGAAGACGATCAAAGAAGATTGTCCGAAGCCAAGGACCCTGTCTCCACTTGGAGAGCCAACCTTGCTCCTTCCATCATAGCTGAACAACGTCGAAAGATGGCCAATTCCATCTGCGAAAGAAACCTATGGAATCAATCGACCGAAAGGTTCATAGTCGCACTGAAAAAACCCAGCATATCCACGAAGCCTCGCAGTAGGTCCCCCTCGAGATCAGCACAAGAAACGAAAGGACTCCAGCTGGTGTAGCGCCAGGCATTTCGCCTCTTGTGCTGAACTCAAGCAGGACCTACCCAGATGTTTCGGAGATGTGGTAGGTTTCTTCTAGGGCAACTATGAGCTTTTCGGCCAGATGATACCATAGATTTCATTCTCAGACGGAATTGGCCATCTTTCGACGTTGTTCAGCTGTGACTGAAGGATGAGGTTGGCTCCTTTAGTGGAGACAGAGTCCATGTCCTCGAACAGTCTTCTTTGATCGTCTTCCTTCATTCATCTTCATCGATCGCTACGGAACTCATCTGTGACGTCTTCCTTCCGCCATGGGGTAGCAGGGGCAGCTCCAACGTCCCTATGGCTTTTACCAGACCTCCGTAGCGAAGCGGAAATGGCCATTACTCGACTTTTCGAGTAGCTCCACTGCAGCAAGGAAATTGTTAAAGGTCTATGGCATCAGACGCCCTTCAACGACCCCTCCTTCCAGACATCTTCACCGATCACCGTGAAACCGATCCTCGACGACGTCTTCCACTTTTATCGTGTACGCAACCATGTCCGAATAGGTAGATCCATACTTTCAGACGGTTCTAAGCCTGCAGCTTCAGCGGTTACATCGCGATGGATAGGTATTTCGAAGCTCTGCCAAGAAGCTCCAGCTCAAATCGATCAAGGACGAGGGCAACCACCAATCCTTGCCTTCAGGGGCCGGATTCATCAGTGACTTACAGGGATTTTACAGAGAAATTACAGCAGCTCCTGAAAAAACGCGAATTATCGCGTCTTATCAACAAGCGATATGGTGAAATGTTGGCGTTGTCAGAATTTTCCGCTGAAATTTCTCTGTCAAATCTTTTAAGTCATTGGTGAATCCGGCCTCAGTTTGGTAGCCTCCGCTGATGAACGAATGCGTCTTTAGAAACAGAGACGAACCCTGAGACAGAGCCGTGCATATCCATGGTTTTCGTACTCCATGCACGTTCGGGTTTTGCAGAGGTCTTTCATAATTGTTATTCCATTCACATAGAGACTACTGTGCCATTCATCCTCTCAGCGGCCGAAGAGTGGAAAATTTCGAACTATTCCATAGAACTCTGAAAGCTTGCGCCATCAGAACCCAGTGGCGGAGTTTTCCAAGAATTCCTTAGGAAAAAGCAGATTTTCCTGCAATCCTTACGTTTTGGAGGCTGCAGCAGCCGATGACGATAGCTATGACTGGCATGCGGAGGAACACCATTCAGACCGCTGGTGGTGTGATTCGACCGCGGGGTCTGACAGGACTTTCAAATGCTTTGGTCAGTTGAATCATCTGAGCTCCCGAAAACCCGCAGAAGAAATGCTGGAAGGTGACTGCAAGCCTCCACAGAATCTCTGGCGGCTCTTCAAACAAGTGTGATCCCTGCGTCAACCTACTAGTCCAAGTGGTGGACGAATGCGTGTTCAGAAGCTTTGGGATCCGGGTTGACTCCGGACTACGGATTTCTGAACACATATTCGTCCACCAGTTGGATTATCGAGTTGACGCAGGGATTACACCTGTTTGAGGAGCCGCCAGATTTCGTGGGAGCTTGCAGTCACCTTCCAGCATTCCTTCTACGGGTGTTTAGGAGCGCAGCTGTCTCAACTGACCAAAGCACTTGAAAGTCCTGTCAGACCTTGGGGATGAATCACACCACCGGCTGTCTGAATGGTGTTCTTCCGCATTCCAGTCATAGCTATTGTCATCGGCTGCTACAGCCTCCAACCCTTAAGGAATACAATAAAAGCAGCCTTTTCCTTAGGACTTCTTGGAAAACTCCGCCATTGGGCCTCTGATGGCGCAACCATTCCATGGAATAGTCCGAAGCTTTCCACTCTTCAGCCACTACGACGATAAATGGCTCAGTAGTCTCAATGTGAATGGAATGACGATTATGAAAGACTCTACAAAACCCTAACGTACATGGAGTACGAAAACAATGTATGTCGATGGAACAATATGCACGACCATATTCAGACTGTATCACAGCTCATCGAGAGGAGCCGCGAATACCACCTCCCACTTGTCCTTGTCTTTGTGGATTATCGGAAAGCGTTCAACTCTAAGGAAATCAACGCCATTCTGAACGCCCTTGTGCATGCTGGTATACCATCGCCCTACATCCGACTTCTCGACGAATGCTTCTCGAACACATCGACTACCATCCAGCTGTTCGAGCGAAAGCTTAAGATTCCTATCGGGAAAGGAGTACGGCAGGGAGACACGATCTCTCCTAAGCTATTCACAGCGGCACTCCAGGATGCCATGAAAGACTTGAACTGGGACGATAAAGGCTACCTTGTCGACGGTAAACGGATCAGCAACCTTCGCTTCGCCGACGATATTGTACTTATTTCTACAGAAGTTGAGGAGATGCTGAGCGAGCTCAATGTGGCAGGTATGAAGATTAGATTGGACATGAATATGTCCAAAACGCAGTTTATGGTCAACCAGTGGTGTGACACGGGACTCGTAAGGTTAAATGGAGTCGCTCTGCAACAGGTCGACTCCTACGTCTATCTGGGAAGAGAGCTGAACATGGATAGCGACCTCGCTCCTGAAATCGCCCGCAGAAGACGCGCAGCATGGGCAGCCTTCAGTTCGATTCGCGAAGTCACCGATCAGGTCAAGGATGCCGGCCTCAGGGCCTCGATATTCAACGCCTCTGTACTGCCTGCGATGTGTTACGCGACGGAAACCTGGGCCAACAACAAACAATCGCCAGAGCAATGCAAACCACGCACTGGAGAGATGTCTTCTGAGGACAAGTCTTCGTCAACAATGGCAAGAAGGCCTACGAAGCTCGGAGCTACGGGAGAAGTCGCAATTAGCAGACCCGCTGCAGTACATGAAGAAGTCCAAATATCGCTGGGCCGGATACCTGCTTCGAGGAAGGGACGATAGATGGGGCCTCCGTGTCACAGAATGGCTCCCGGGAGACCATAAGAGACCACTGGGACGACCGCCAACGCGATGGGCAGACTCATTCTCAAGATCTTTCAGAGATAGCAGAGTCTGCCTCACTGGATGCAAGCAGCCAGAGATCGAGCGGTCTGGAAGAGTTGTGGTCCCCGCTGAGAAGATCTCCAGCCGACAAAAGGACCATCAAAGTATCAAAGTAAAGTAAGTAATATGCACGACTCAACCCAAGTTTATACTTCTGCCACGAGCGACGCAGTACGAGCGAAGCAGTCGCAATATCGATTCCCCGCACCACCAATCAATACTGGTGGCTCCCATGCCGCGACGCGCTGCGACCGAACTATATATACCGCTCTCACTCTAAACGGGACATTTTTCAAACCAAACCAGACATCTTCGAAATAAAAACAGACATTTTTTTCTTCAAAATAGACACTTTTCCCATTTTGTTCGACTAGGAAAACACGCCACCGAATAAATGAAATTCTTCTGTTTTTTTTTTGAATTTTGTTATAGCGCTGTCGCGAATTTTGAAATTTGACTTCGGCATTGTGTAATGCATTAGGCGTAGTTTATACTTCAGACGATCAGGCGCGGCAGTCGTGGCAAACTCCTTACCATTTTCACTCTAAATTGGACAATCTTCAAGGCGTAGTGGACTTGTTTGAAGTCAAAATTACCAACTTCCAAGGAATCCAAAATTATGTTGTGGTGCTTTAGGCGGCTAGTTTATACTTGGGAAGCCAGGCGCGACATCGCGAGCCAGGACTCGGACATCGCGACGATTTTCATTCCAAATTGGACACTTTTCAATTCAAAGTAGATTTGCTTTTGAAGTCAGAAGAACAACCTACTAAGGAAGTCAGGATTTTTTTCGTTAAAAAATTAAATTAAAAAGATACCTCTGCAGGATGTCTCAGGCAGAAATGTCTACGCTTTTCAAATGGGCACAAAATTCTGATCCTTTGATAAAAACAATATCTTCAGGTTCATTCCAATGTGACGAGAAGAAAAAAACTCTGGTGTACCATAAGGAGGAATTGCGCCCTGCCCTGTACCCATCGGCTATCTCGCGATGTTTTGATTGATCGCGTAATGCCATTCACCTAAAGCTGAAGCGCAATAAAAGTGCTCTTCTAAAAGCGTGCTCGAAAATGCTCTCGAAAAACACTTCCATTGCGCTTCAGTTTCAAGTCAACGGCATTACGCGATCAATCAAAACCTCGCGAGATAGCCGATGGATGCATGGCGCAATTCCTCCTTATGGTACACCAGAATTTTTTCTTCTCGCCACCTTGGAGTGAATCTGAAGATACTGTTTTTGTCGAAGAATAAGAATTTTGTGCCCATTTGAAAAGCGCAGGCAATTTTGCTTGAGACATCCTGCATAGGTATCTTTTTAATTTAAATTTTTTTTAACAAAAAAAATCTTGACTTCTTTAGAAGGTGGTTCTTTTGACTTCAAAAGCAAATCTACTTTGATTTGAAAAGTGCCCAATATTGAATGAAAATCGTGTAAATCCTGGCTTGCGATGTCGTGCCTGGCGTCCCAAGTATAAACTATGCCTAAAACACCACAAAAATGTCGAGATTATGCGAACAGAGAATGTCGAGAACACCTAGGACACCATTTCAGAGTGAAATTCCCAAACAAATTGAGAAAATTCGGGGAAAGTACTTTCATTCGGGCGAGAGCTCTTTGAATCTGGGCACTTTTCTTGAAAGCTCTCCCCCGTCTAATAGCAGGTCTGGGGACCATTAATGTCCACCATATTCCCCGTGCCGGTGCTGCTGCTGCCGCTAACGTATGAGAACTGACAGTAAAATGGCCTGGGCGATGGCGAAGTGCAAACGAAGGACATCGCTAGGCGCCGGCCGGTGGCTCTTGGCAACCACTACCACAGCTACTTTCGATGGAAACTCGTGGTCAGTGCAGTCGCCCTTCGAAAACCCTCTCCGGGGCTGAATTTTGAAAAAAAAAAACCAAAGTTCTCTCGCTGCAGCCACGTTTCCAAGGCCCTCGTGGCCCATACTTCTTCGAGAAACCCGTCAGAAACCTCGAGAATCGATCCCAAGAGGGATACGAGGAGTGATGAGGCGCTGATGAACAGGAACGCGACCAAGGTAGTCCGGAGGAGGCGAATGTCACCGACTCGACCGCCGATGCTGCCGCGGCGCCACCAAAAAACCGACGAGGCAAACACACACGAAAAATCCCCTAATTGCACCTCAAGGCCAAGCAACGGACGACTGCCATTACGCCAGTTACCACCCCCCACTCCCTCACTCACAGGCTGAATCACACACGGGCTCGCGATGAGTATGGGACGAGACGAACATCGCAGGAATTGTTTCGAAGAAAAGGTCTACGAAAAGGTACGCCATGCGACGCCAAGCGGCATTCCAGTATCCCCTCTGATTGGATGAAAACGTGAAAAACCCGCGTCGCGCCCTCGCTCCAATGAAGACTGCAGTTGCAACGTGGCATGACGCAGTCTCTACAGCCTTCACTGATCTACCGGTTGGCGACGCCAAGTGGCGTCTGCTGTTTTACTCTGCCATAGGCCCCGTTTATACTTCCGACGTGACGTCGCGTCGCTCGGCGTCGAAGTATAAACGGGCCCCGTAAAGTGATTTATTCAATTATTTATTTCCAATTGAAAAATGTGCAAATGTTCCGTATGTTCTCCGTGCTCAAATACTCCGTGTTCAATTGTTGTGTTTAAATCATTTGTTTCTAATATCTCTATATATTCGTTTACTTAGTTATACTATTCGGTACATGTCGCGAATGTGAGCAGCATCCGTAGATGGGAGCGCGCCAGCCAATAATAACCAAGCAGAGCACAGACCGAGCACATGCCAGCCGATCAGACGCTACCGACTGTGCACTCTGAATGGCACGGCCATTCAATGCGGTCTGATTGGATGGCGTGTTCCCATCCCCCAATGCTGCTCGTAGTCGTGACATATACCAAAAATGTGTAAATGTTCTGTGAATTCTGTGTTTAATTATCGTATTTCAATAATTTATTGATATTATATATTTATCTATTTACTTGTTACATTACTCTATTCATTATCGCAACAGACGCAACGTAGCGTCCTCAAGCAACCCCTCTCCCCCTCAAACTAGGAATTCGTATTATTAGTCCGTACTTTTCCTTCACGGCTCAGGATCCATCATGAGATCCCTGCGTCTTTCTTAAGGACTTTTCTGCATTTCACGGACCACCCATGCCACGCAATCCATCAATATTGATTACCTACAGCTACTAATCGATATCGAAGCCACCGCCGCGCAAGGTCAGAAGTATAGACCCTCCGATGAGCTCTACAAAGCTCTACGTGAGAGAAGTTACGTTTAGGTGCACGCTCAAGAGCCGGTCGGACAGGCATGCACTCCCTGATGCAGAAGAGCACACTGGGTCACTTTGGCACACAGCAAGGATTGATGTTAAAATTTGCATGAACAAACTGTCTAAAACCGGTGTACTGGGATAAACACACGTTGTAGAACTGTTAGTTGATAGACAATGAAGTAAAGGAGCCTAGAGCTCCTTCAGAAGGTATCTATACTTCAGCTGATGCGCGGGAAAGCGCCAATATCGATTCATCGCGCTGCCTAATCGATATCGAAGCCTTCGCCTCGCAAAGGTGGAAGTATAGACCCTGTGATGAGCTCTACAAAGCTCTACGCAGGAGAAATTCTGTCTAGGTGCACGCTCAAGACCCGTTTGGAAATGCACGCACTTCTTGATGCAGAAGAGCACACTGGGTCACTTTGGCACACGTTGAGGACTAACTAAGGTGCAGTTATAAATAAATAATGGAGGAATTGCCATGAAGAAAAAGGCTAAGAACGGTGTACAGTTGTACAGCTGATAGTTGATGAACAATAAGCCTAAAGCGTCTTTGGAGGATGTCTATACTTCAGCGGCTGAGCGAAAAACCCCCCAATATTGATCCGTCGCGCTGCCTAATCGATATCGATTGTTCCCACCTCTGCTATACACTTTGGTTATATCGCCATGTAGGCATAAACAAAGCGATGAAGGATTCATAATTCACTGACCTCACCACTGAGAAAAGCCATCATTGGCCAGGAATTTTCCTAGTTGGAGGGGGCAACGCTCGCTCCAACAAGGAGCTTTTGGTGTTTGGCGAATCTGCACAAGTTTCAAATGTCACATAGTTTCGCTTCCACGATTGAAAAACAAGACAAAATAGAATTAAACAACAGATGCCCACTTGTCGCTACATGGCGTCTTCACCGCGCACCTACACCCCCACCAACTAGGAAAGCGCCTTAAGCTGCTGCAAGAGCAGTCAAGCCCCCTCAAAGGTCATCATCGACAGCCACCTTACTCACATCTGCACTGACTAAAGAACGCCACCACGCAGCCGCGGAAAAACGGCGGAATTCGGGTCACGCTGTTCGAGGAGCCACTCAACCGGAACCAGGGTCAAACTGCCGCGGCCACGCGATTTTTCAGGCAGAGGAATGACCGACCACCCGCTTGCTCTCACTTCTTCGCGTGGAGGGAGACCTTGAAAGGTATTGGGAAACACTCACTGTCACGCACTGTTCACACTTCCAGCGGGGCTCAGACTGGACCTCACACGGGACTGGAACCCGATGCCGCGTAAATTTTTCGGTAAAACCTTTCCCACCCCAGTACAGGCGGCTCAGGCTCGTCGCTTAGGGTCCTAGGTGTTCTATTCTTTTCACATTAAGGTGGGAATCTCGCCAAAAGTCTAATTGGGACTGCTTTCGGGCTTGATCATCACGATCCTCAAAGACTAAGGGCAGGTTTATACTTCTATCGTTTAAGTCTTCGCGTCCCCTAAGCAGCTGTGAACTGTGCCAAAAGTGCTCGGTTCGTCGAAGGTTCGATACTTTATCTGAAGTGGGCATCTGTAGCTTATAGCCAAGATCTTCTTCAGAGGAATGAATTTCGTAAGGAATGAGAAACCCTTTGGATTATTTACACTTGGATCATTCTGCGTGCGCGATAGGGCGACAGCCAGCGATATCGACTACTCACGCTGACTGATCAATATACAGGCTTCCCATACTGCACCGCCATGATGTGACTTAACTCTAAATACTATCTTAGGTCCGGTTTATACTTTGACGCCGAGCGACGCGATGGATAGTACAGTGGTCGAATTGATCGATCGCATCGACCAGTCAATTTCTCCACTAAACATGTCATTTCGCAGCTTGGCGTCAGAGCATAAACAGGGCTTAAGATAGTATCTACAGTGAGTCACACCACGGCGGGCAGTATGAAAAGCCCGTATATCGATCAGCCAGCATGAATAATCGATACCGCTGGCCTTCATCCTACCGCGTACGCAAGACGACTCAAGTATAGATAGTCTCAAGGGTTCCTTATTCCTTATGAAAGTCATTCCTTTGAAGAAGATCCTACCTATACGCTACAGACGCACACTTCAAATCAAGTATCGAACTGCGCTTTCGTCGAACCGAGCACTTTTGGCACAGTTCACGGTTGCATAGAGGACTCGAAGACTTGAACGATAGCGCTTTTTCAAAGATCTCCGAAATAAAGAATCAGCCGCTCAAACTGAGACTTCAACACATCTCTGATGAGGCAAGCTGCGCACCTTTGGTACTAGTCGTTAATGTGGCCTACATGAGAGTGGAGGGAGAAAGGGTTCGCTCCTGATCAATCAGACCGCATCAAATGAGCATACCACCCCAAGACTGGCCCGAGAGTGGAATTGGCGTCTTATTGGTCGGTCACTTGATTGCTGCGTACTTCCGTCTTCCCATGTAGGCCATATTAACGACAAGTACCCCTTTTCACTGTTACCGGCCTCTAGAGGACATCAGGAATCAATCGTTTAGAATCGAATTCTAAACGATGAAGATTTACCAGAGTACACCGCAGAGAGCCTGGAATTTACTGTCTGAGCACTTTTGGCACAACTAGCGGTCGCACGAAGCACCGTAGTAACCTTATCACAGAACATCGGAAAGAGTGCACGTAGGAGAGGTATGAGTCACTAAGAGCTTTGAAATTGTCTTGCTAAGAATCAAGAAGCTGTGAGGAATTCAGTTATTGGGCCATTCTGCTGCTCCAGCCAACCGTCAACTGTGCCAAAAGGGCTCAGGCGATTCAACGCGATCATTACGAAGCCTACATGCTCTGTGAAGGGTGTACTCTAATAAAAATCCACAGTTTTAATCAAAAGCTCTCTAGGAACAAGCCAGCAGTGCCAAAAGTGCTCAGTAGTACTACACAACAGATGGATGGAAGAAAAACGAGCAGATCTCGAAAAAAATTGGAGAACAAGGATGAATCCAGAACTACCGTTCTGAAGGCAGAACGAAGGATAAGCAACGAGAATTGTCCTCTATAGACAGACAGTCGACCCATCTCAAATCGAATCCGGCGTCGTCGTCGAGGCCAGGCCCAGCACTAGCTCTGGAGAAGATTCGAAACGTCGAAAAACCAGAAGGCGGGCGCGCACGACGCGGCCGTCGTTGGGTCGTGCGACGACGGCAAAGAAACACGAACGGCGTTCATCGGCTGGGGCGGCGGAAAAAAAAACGAACGCGCGCCCCTGCAAAAAGTGCGCGGTCACCATCGCCACGTAATGGGCCGGCCGGTCGGCTGGCCGGCAATCCAGCGCCGTCTCCGGCGCAGGAGGCGAGGGCTTTTCACGATCAGTTGAGCGCTCGGATGTGCTGCCTTCGGTCATCGGTTGCAGTTGAACAAGCCGTGCAATACCCTATGGAGCTCTGAACAGCACGCTTTAGGGTACTCCCATCACCATCCTCACGTGAAATTTGACACTTTTTGTATCAATTTGGACTCTTTTCCTATAGAGCGGGATACTCTTCCAAGCTGGCCTAAGATTTTTGAGATCAAAGTGAACGTCTTCCAAATCGATACCGGCTTTTTTAGGTTAAAATGCAGACTCTCAAAGATGGTTAGAATAATTTTTTGTTGAGGGAAAATTTGGTATGACTTTCCTTTTTTTTATTCCATTATTTATTTTTAATTCAGCTGCACCAATGACTGTGATAAATTTATTAAAAAAAACTTTATTTTTTTAAAATCGCTTTAAAACGCAACAAGGCGGAACTATCTTTAGTGCATTAATAGACGAGATTGCGTCACGCACTGAAGCGAGTCTTAGCCTCCTTGCCCTGCAAGCCAGCACAAGAAATTTAGCTACCAATCGAATCAAATTCGCGACGTCTTGAACGAGGACATGGCGCAATCTCTTCTTTCCGCACTAGAAAATGGCTGCCTTCCTGCTCTTTAAAACAAGCTTTGATTTTTTAAATTTTTATTGAAAAATGAGAATTTTATAAAATTTCGAGAAATGGCTTCACATATATTGAGATAAAGGACGGCGTTACTCCATCCTTTTTGGAGTGCGCCACGCATTCTGTTTCTATGAGATGTTGTGGAGACGACTTGAATGCGTATTTGGCCACATATGACCTGCTGTAGCCAGGCGATGTGAAGAAGTCAGCGCTCAGTCCTTCCTAGACAAATCTGGTACCAATTCACCGATCCCAAAGGGATGGAAGGCCTGATTGGCCTGGGCGGGAAATCGGAACCAGGAACCTGGTATCGGGTGCAAGCGGCAGTCGGCGTCTCCTCCGACTGCGCCATACGCGTCCACTTAATGGGTAGGTGAACTAAAAGTTCAAAGAAAGCTTTACTAAATCTTTCTTGAACAAAAAATTATTCCAACCTTTTTGTAGAGTCTCTAGCGTAATATGGAAGTGACTTGAAAGATGTTCAGTCTGAGTTCAGTTTTTTAAAGAAGAGTGCCCAATTAACGTTAAAGGGATTCAGTCTTCTCCACTGTCCTCCGGACAAAGTGACGATCCCCTTATGGGCACTGGAGAGAGCCTGCCATGTCTGGATTGGGCTAACGTTCGCCGGTCGTTCCCGACGACAACGTCACTTTGTCCGGAGGACAGTGGAGAAACTGGATTTTAACGTGAAATTGGGCACTCATCTTTAAAAAAACTGAACTCAGACTGAACATCTTCCAAGTCACTCCCATATTAAGCTAGAGACTCTCCAAAAAGGTTGGAATAATTTTTTGTTCAAGAAAGATTTAGTAAAGCTTTCTTTGAACTTTTAGTTCACCTACTCAACAAGTGGGCGAGTGTAGCGCAGAGGGGGGAGGTGCCGGCTGTTGCGTGCATCCGATTCCAGGTTCTTAGCTCGGATTTCCCGCCGATGCCAACCAAGCCTTCCATCTCGGTGAACTGGTACCAGAATTGTCTGGAAAGGATAAGGCGTTGACTTGTTCATGTGATCTCTGGAAAGGTATTCCGTGGACTTGATTAGGCGTCGGAAAATAGTGAATGAAGCTCATCGAACACCTCCGACAGTGACCATCGACCTAGGACAGACACAAACGAACGACGGACGACGAATCGCCGCTGCAGCGGACACGTCGGCCGAACAAACCACATGACGCACACGCGCACCACACGACCTCCGAAGGACATTCCCATGGCTGCAAAATCGCCTCGTCGGCAAAGGACACACATACCGCCACCACCGTCGTCACCATATGAATAATCTTCGTCCACGGGGTACGGCAGGCAGTTTTTCAGCGCCGTCACGCGCTACAATACACCATCAAGCACGTTGTTCAACGCCAGACGGACGTCGGGGTCCCCTCTCCACCCGAAGCAAGTTCAGAAGGGTGACTGAGTCTTCTCCAGAAGGTAGAGGGCATGAAAATCTTCATTTAGGATCTCGAACACGTCCTAAAGGAGGAAGTAACTCCTTCAGCCTCAAAGGGACAGTGATTTTTAGACCAACAAGACCATGTGGTCACACATTTCCGGGTAAAATCGCTCAGAACGTCGCCAAACAAAAGACGTGGAGCAGGCTGAAAGCGCGCCACCCAAATTGTGGCTGCCTCCGCTAGAAAAACTTCTCGGCGCCCCATATGTAGCCAGGCAACTGCCTCCACGTGTCCGAAGTCCATCCCAAGCCAAGAAGATTTCGGTATCTATGCCGCTGCAGTAGAAAATCCCGGTAAATGTCGCGCAAAAGCACCGCAGAGGATGCGGGAACGTACAGCGAGACTGCGGGAACGCACCGTTGCTCCTACCGTGATCGTGGCAGCAATCATATGCACCGCCTGGGCGCCTGAGCCGATATCTGATTGGCTGCCGCGATTACGGTAGGAGCAATGGCGCGTTCCCGCACCCCTGCCGTTCGTTTTAACAACATGTATCAAACCCCCTGTCACAGGTGCGTTCTTCCCCCTTGTGACACGCCTACTCCGACTCAAAATTCCCTCTAAGGCCCCGTTTATACTTCCGAGCCCGAGCGACGCGACGGCGTGTGTAGTGGCCAAATTGATCGATCGCGTCGCTCGATCAATGTGGTCACAATACGTGGCGTCGCGTCGCTCGGCGTCGAAGTATAAACGGGCCCTAAGAGCCTATTCAGAGAAGCGTTTTTTGCTCCGTTCTCTCCAGGCGCTACGACAGTGGACAAAACGACATCTGTCAACTTTCCTGCAGCTATGAGGTATTCGATTCGTCCTAGCATACCCCCCGTTGACCTGATTTGATCAGAATCATCCCAACATCATGAAGGATTTCGCCTCAGATCACGCACTCTCCCAAGGATACGTCACGCATTATACTTCAACGTCCCTCCAGAAAACACATAATGCGTGATAGGTCTGCGCTACGACTTGCAGGAACGTCAACTATACTTTAGGATGGGTTGATACTCCAGCCGTGGTGGTTTTCGAGCCTATCAGGAAATGGCTGGTGTGTAAACCCATCCTAAAGTGTAGCAGAGGTTCCCGCAAGTCGAAGCGAAGACCTACCACGCATTCTGTGTTTTCTGGAACCACATTGAAGTACAGTGCGTGGCGTATCCTTGGGGGAATGAGTGATATAGAGCTAAATCTATCATAACGTTGGAATGATTCCGGTCAAGTCAAGTCGACTGGAGGTTGTTAGGATTAATCGATTATCTCGTAGTTGTATGGATTGATTGCTGACAGATGGCGTTGAGTTCATAAAGAGTGCGAAAATGTGTTTGCCAGAACGCTTTTGGAGAGCTCGCGGGACTGGAGTGGGCGTGGCATAAGGGTGAAGAACGCAACGCCCCGAAAAACCACCCATATCGATTAGTCCGCGTGGCCAATCGATATTTAGCTACGACAGAAGAATAAAACCAGCTAATCAAGGTTGAGAATTCAAATCAGCAACAGTTCAGTATAACGATCGTAATCTTCGTCATATTCACAAGGATATCGAAATTGATAAAAAGTCGAAGATTCAGGAGAGCCCCGTGAACGCATTCTCGACGAGCAACGACGCCTAGGTGCGATAGTACAGGCGAGGTCAGTAGCCATATACCAGATGCGAGATTCAGATAGCAGATACGCGCTTTCACGCCACTCGCCTGCACCCACACACACGTCCGCAGCTGTTTGTCGAATTCGAGAGCCAGCGGAACCCGCTGCATCCGACGGGGTTAACGGGCTTGTAGCCCCATGAGAGGTCAACAGGGTGGAGAGAGAGGTATTGAGTGTAAGATAATCAGCAGAGAAAGGCTCTAACACACGGGGTAGTGCCTCCATGATCAGCCCAGACTCCGACTGATTCTGAAGCGCTATTGGTCTGGTCTGGCGCGTCGCCTTCCCATGCAGGCCATATTAACGACATTACTCAGGGTTAAGCTCAAAAACTATGAAAAAGGAAATGATTTCAAGGGCTGAAACAGTCTCCAAACTCCGGGAAACCCAACGAGTTTCGCATTATACACGTAAAAATTTCAAAAACATAAAATACACCAGAAAGATAAAGAAACTGAAGACAATATAGGGCTTCGAACAACAAAAAGTACAACTCGGAAGGGAGTTGGTTAGTCAGTATTTAACGAGGTTTTGGAGCTTACCTCCTACCCAACTAAAATAACCACGGTAAATGGTTAGGACGTAAATGAAATTTCAATGCTTTTTGGGCTATTTTTTACTATTTTCACGTCGAATTGGACACTTGTCTAAGCTAGCCTAAGACTTCTGAAATCAAAGCGAATTCTTCTAAATCGAAATGACCTTTAGACAGGTTAAACTAGAGACTCTTCAAGGTGGTTGGAAAACTTTTTTGTTCGAGAAAAATTTTGTACAATTCTAAATTTTTAGTTCAGCTGCTCGAATGAGAGTAACAATTTTATCAAATTCTTATTTATTTTTTCAAGAAAAATAGGAAATCACATTTTGCTTCAAAGCGAAGAAAAGCAGCAATCATTTAGTGCATTAAAAGACCAGATCGCGCCATGTACTCGAAAAGCTTGTTGTGACTTTCACTTGATTGACAGGGTAAATGCTGCTTACATGAAGCATCAAAGAGAAGATATGTGTGCTCTCCACAACCGTTCTTGTTGTGTCGTTTACTAGCGTGAAACTGCATGCAAGCAAAGATTCTGCAATCAATCGAATAAAAATCGCAACGTCTTCGACGAGGGCATGGCGCAGCCTCTTTTTTGGCACTAAAAATGACTGCCTTCCTGTTCTTAAAAAACCTTAAGCCGTTATTTTTCTTGAAAAATGGGAATTTTATAAAGTTTCAAACAATGTGTTCACTTATTGGGTAGGTAATGAATGATATGTAAAATAAAATTTTTGCTGAAAAAAAAATTATTCTAACCCTTCTGGGAAGTCTCTAGGTTAATGTAGAAGAAGCTCATTTCAAATCTCGATTTGGAGGAGTTCGCTGTCCTAGCCTAGCTTAAAAGAGTGCTCAATTTGAAGTGAAAAGTGTCCAATTTGATCTGAAGTGTCCAGTTCGACGTGAGAATGTCATATATAAATCAAATACCCCCGCCGTCCTTCATTTACGGTCAAGCCACCCTATAGGAAGTTCTTGCGCCTTCTCCTTCTCCTTCAAGTGGAGTCCTCGGGCCGGATTCATTGACGACATACGTAACTTTAACGGAGAATTGTAAGCGAAAAGCTCAGATAACGCGGTTTATCGCTCACCATGTCGCTTGATAAGCCGCGTTATCTGAGCTTTTCGCTTACAATTCTCCGTTGAAGTTCAGCCGTTGATGAATCCGGCCCCTGAGGTCTCCAATGCTTCAGTTGTTCCGTTGATCGTATATGTGTAAGATATGCAGCATGGTTATTTTAGCCTTGGCAACGTGCCAATAAATGTTGATCATTTCGAGTTTCGCTAGATCACACGACGAAGATGCAGGTATGAAACTTAAGAAGGCAGCTGTAGAAACGTTCTTGAAATTCTGAGAGCAATCTTCTTCCGTTTTTCAATCCTCTTTTCCTATCAGGTTCGATATAAAGGATAAAGGACGGCGTTACTCAATCCCTTTTACGATGCGCCACGCATTCTACTTCCACGGCATATTGTGGAGGCGATTTGAATGCGTATTTGGCCATACAATGACTTGCGGTGGCCAGCCGATGAACAAGTCAGCGCTCTATCCTTCCTAGACAAGTCTGGTACCAATTCACCGACCCCGGAGGGATGCAAGGCTTGGTTGGCCTGGGCGGGAAATCCGAACCAGAAACCTAGTATCGGGTGCACGCGACAGTCGGCGCTTCCTCCGACTGCTCTACACGCACCCCAGGTTCGATATAGAATTCTTTATTGTGGGCGACGTTTCGACGAACTCGTCTTTCTTAAGGCCTGGAAAAGCTCGAGATGTTTTGACTCTGCAAAACTCAGTGCATCAAAGACGTCGGGTCCACCTCTTTACCAGAAACGACATGCTCCCAGGAGTGCTAGGAAAAGATACCATATCTGCGCGAGCGAACTCACCGATCCCACAAGAGCTAAGAAATCGGATCAACTAGCCGCCATGGAGCAAGTAAGACCTGCTGGTATGGTCAAATCTACTACTCCTAGTGCCTGAACGTTGAAAATGAGCACAACTCAGTATACGAGACCTCACAGCTCGTACAAAAGGGTAAAAGGCAAGAATTCACTGATAGTGAAGATGCATTCGTTTCGTGCTTGGATTTCGTTCGTGCATCCAGACGTCCTCGATAGCTCTTCTGATCCTTATTTTGTCTTCATGATACTTCCGGAAAAGACTATAATGTAAAATACACGATGCTGATATCATGAAGACGAAATAGGGATCAGAAACCCTCTCAAGTTTTTCTGAATTCACGGACGAAATCCAACCATGAACAATAGAAACGAATGCATCTTCACTACCAGTGAATTCTTGCATTTTATCTGTTTCTGCGAGCTGCGAGATCCCATATACTGCATTATGCACATTTTCAACCTTCAGGCACTAGGAGCAGACTGTTTGACCCTACCAGTAGGTCTCACTTGTCCCATAGTGGCCAGTTGATCCGGTTTCTATACTTGATGGGATCGGTGAGTTCCTTTGCGCAGATATGGTGTCTTTTATTAGCACTCCTGGAAGCGGAGCGTATTGTTTCTGGTAAAGAGGTGGGCGCGATCTCTTTGGTGCCCACTGAGTTTTGCAGAGTCAAAAACATTTCAAGCTTCTTTCAGGCCTTGGGAAGACGAGTTCGTCGGAACTTCTGCCGCAATGAAGAATTTTATATCAAACATGGTAGGCAAAGAAGATTTGAAGAAACTTACTCCCAAACTGGACAATTAGGGGACTATTCAGAAAGAGATGTAGCAGAAGACATCGTTCAAAAGGACAGCAATAAGGCGGACTGTCGCCGACGACGACGACGGACTCATATGAGAAGCAGAGATGGGAAAGGCGCGCGTAAAAACACTCGCTGTCTCCGTCTGCAAGCTGAAACTCACCCATGTCCAGTCGGCGAGATAAAATAGAGGCACGCGTGAATGCGTGAGTCATCGTAGTAATTCAAAGCACGTCGCACTTTCAGCTCCTCTTGCAGATAGCGTTCGAACTGCGCCTCCAGATAGTCGACGATCACCTTCGCACTGAAAAGTCTAAATGAAGCCGTTAAGTTTGACAGACTCACGAACACTGTGTCCTACAGATTTTAGGCGAACACACTGATCGCATAGACAGAGCCAGTACGAAAAAATCAGCGATACACAACCAAGTATGAGCAAAACGACAGAAAATGCGGAAAATTTCGGAAAAAAAGCATCGTTTCATGCAAAAGGCTACATTTCGGCTCCAAAAACCCAAAACTGCCTAGCAAGCATGCATTTGCGAAGCAGAAACAACACGTTATCCAAGTAACATAGCATGTTGACCTTTGGTCCTTGTCAAGTTGGTCGCCGAAGCCCGCCGTCTCCACCAGTCTCAGCTTCACACGGATGCCACCCTCAGCCACTTCTGAAACAGCTGTGTGAGCAGGACCTGTCAGTAAATGCCTACAGACCCTGAAGGGCATTTTACTGGGATCAAAACTCTTGCGCCAGACAGGACTCGAGCTTGCACCGTATGCTTTCCGGGCAGGATGCTTACGCCGCTATACCACCTGCACTGTTCTATGCAAGGCAACATCCTGGACATCCTTCTGTAGACCTATAAGCACTCCTATGTGACGTCGAGATGACTCAACCGCCGAAATCAGCAATGGAACCGCACAAGCCCTAAAACCTCTGCTAGAAATGACTATATTCAATTTTGTTTAGGCCTATTTGTGCGGTATAACCTACTATTTTTCTGACCTATCTAATAACCGCTCAAATAAGCCTAAACAAAATCGAATATCTTCATTTCTAGCAGAGGTTTTCGGGCTTGTTTGGTTCCACAGCTGGTTTTGGCGGTTGAGTCATCTCGACGTCACATAGGAATGCTTATAGGTCAGCAAGAGGATATCCAGGACGTTGTGTTGAATGAAACAGCACCGGTGGTGTAATGACGTTAGCATCCTGCCCGGAAAGTAGGCGGCGTGGGTTCGAGTTCCGTCTATTGTAGGAGTTTTGACCGCAATAAAGAAAACTTTGCAATAGTTTATCCCCTCTAAACATCAAAACTTCTTGCCCTTAAGCGCCCCACACACTTTTGCGGCAAATGGTGTGCGGTGGCGGCAAGCGGCAGACGCACGGAGCGGCGAGGTACTGTATTTCTAGTCGGGACTTACTGCTGCTATTTGCTTTTCCGCCTTCTGTCCGCGCTCTGGTCGCTGCCTGCAGCAAACTGCTAGAGCGCAAACAGTCTCTGCCTCTACGTCGCTGCCCTATGGTTAAGGATAGGGTGTAAAAGACCCCACACACGGGGTCTTTTACATTCGACGAAAGTTTCCAGCTAAAAAAAAGGCAAACAATTAATCTCGTATTATCTGCAGAGGTCGCGCCATGCAATGGCAGACTATAACGCAAGTTTTACTTCAAATTTCGGCTACAACTTGTGAAATCTTTCGTTTCTGGCCTTGCTGACACTTCAGTTTTATCAGCAATTTCCAACACGTAGCTTTTTTTAATTGAAAAAATCCCTTCAAAACTATATTTTAAACTATTTAACTAAAAACTATTTTATTTTCCATAAATATGATGTAAGAAACTTAAGGTGAATCGCAGAAACACGACAGCATTGTCCACAATGTCTTACAGCCTAGCTTTCATTGAGCGAACCTCGGATTTTCACTTGATTATGACTGGTTTACATTTCAGTTAAGTATTGCACAGTAACCGCCAAACTTCTCTTGGTTTCGTTACTTTTTTGAAAATGGAGAGCATTAGAGGGCGGTCATAGTGCAGTCAGTGTGTCAGCAGCTCTCGCACACCCCGAATCGGTTCAATGTTCGAATCGTGCATAGGTCAACCAAGCCCTATTTCAATGTTCGAATCGTGCATAGGTCAACCAAGCCCTATATCTCCTCAGCAAAGTTCTGTAGATAACAGCCTTGTTTGAGAAGATTAAAACACTGACTAATTCATCGGCTGGCCACTGCAAATAATTTCTGGCCAAATATACATTCAGATTCCCTCTGCAAGGCCTCGTACAATCAATACATGGCGCATCCCATGAAGGCCCAATCTCATTTTCCACAATATGTCAGAAGACCTCGTTCCTTTAGGCTCAAACACACACACGCCCAAATCCAATTAGGACGGAAGGCATATGTGTGAGTAATTTGAGATTTTCTTATTCAAAATTTGATTTTTGAACGCCTTTTGCGAATTTCAACTCCTTTGCTCGCAGTCCGCAATAGAATCGATGGCAGCGGCGAAGCAGCTCATGCAATGCATACGAATCGATTGGTATCGAGTGATCACCAAGCAGAAATCGATAGGTTTGACGTGCTCGGCCGACCAGTCGCTCGCGTCGCTCACGTTGCAGACTATGAACAGGCCCTAAGGGGTCACAATCCCTCTCGATATTATGCAATTTGTGGAATAGGAAGAAAAGCTACACACATCCAAAATAGTCGCATCGCGAGAGTATTTGTGCAGTTATTCGTCCTTCTAGGAAAAAATATAAAGAGTAAATGTCAACGATTTTTATTTTCTAAAGTAACGAACAACTTCACAAATCCTCTCACGATACGAATACATTGGATGTATGTGCCTTTTTCTTATTCCAAAATCTGCATGATAACGGAAAGATGGCGACCGCTTAGGGCTTGTTCATAGTCCTCGATGGGAGTGACGCGAGCGAGGCTGGTCGCCGGGAAATTCATACATATCGATTTTTGCTGGGTGATCACTCGACGCTAATCGATTCGTGTGTATTGCACAAGTAACTCTGTCGCTGCTGTCGCTCCTCTTGCTGAGTGCGAACAAAAGAGTTTAAATTCGCAGAAAGCGTTCAAAAACCGAATTTTGAATAACACCATCTGAAAAAAGCTCACACGTCCGCCTTCCGTACTAATTGGATTTGAGCAGTTTTTGGGCCCAAAGAAACGAGGTCTTCTGACATATTGTGGAGAATGACCTATAAGGTGCCTTCATGGGATGCGCCATGTATCAATTCTACGAAGTCTTGAGGAGCCAATCTGAATGCATATTTGGCCCAAAATTATCTGCAGTTGAAAACCGATGAATAAGCAAGTGTTGTGTTCTTCTCAAACAAGGCTGCTATCTAGACAACATCGTTTGAGGGGTTACGGCGGGGTTTATACTTCAGTCGCCGGAGGCGCTGCATTATGAAAGCTACCAACATCGATCGTTTGTGCTGCCTAATCGATATTTGTTGCTTTCATAATGCACCCCAATGCCAAACCAGTCATAAACAAATGAAACCCGAGCAGTTCCTTCAGTGGAAGGCAGACTTCAAAACATAGTTAGTCTCTTTGCCATAGCGGACCAGAATAGATGATTCACGGCTGCGACTCAGAGCCAGGGTCAAGCGTGGGGTTCGATTTTTGCTGAAAATTTACGACCCCCCCCCCTCCGAAGCGGAATTTGTACGACCCCCTCCCTCCTTCTTCCACTGTTTTATTCCTTATATATCTTGATTTCTTTAAGTTTTATGTGCATTTTGAACCCTTTAGTAGTTCTTATTTTCAGGAGCGGCTTCGACACAATAGAACAATGAAAAGAGATCACTGAACAATAATAAATTGATGGCACAATAAAGCTGAATACTATTTCTCGACACTTTAAAATAAAGACTTTCGGGTAGCAGTCTTCCAATCATCACTGTTAATTTGTGCAGGTGTTTTTTTCAGGACATAATGGACACGACACATTTTTCTACCTGAAGGAGCGACGTCTGCATCTGAAATTGTGCTGTGCTGAGTATTATATAAAATTTTGAGTGTTACCTTCTGAGGACGAATTAGGCGCTTCTCCTGGATTTTTTTGAAGCGCTCATCGAATCGACTACGGAGCAGCAAACGAATGGTGGACGATGGAATTTCCATGCAAATAATGTTCTGCCATCCTAAGGAAACACCATAAAAAATCAAAATGAAGCCTTCAAAAATCCAAGCCCTGCGCATCGTCCAAGAAAAAAAAACAAGCTTTTCCACAATGACGACGGAGCTGCAATGACGATATGATTAGAATGGATCGTATACAAAATCCTCGTTTTTCACGAAAAAATTATTTTTCTAAACATCGACACACCAATCACATGGAACACGTTACTTTTAGAACCTGCCTTTTAAATCATAGAAAACGCATCTACTAAAGCTTTATGAATTTTCCAGGAGCCTCAAAAAATCTCCGAGTTACGGCAGTTTACATGCGGCTACTGCGTTCTCTGACATGATCGATCGCAATTGAAATATGGATGGACTCCTCGCTGGAATTTTTTTTCTGCCTTCTGAAGGACAGTACGACAGAGTGTTGAGTTGTGCCATATAGAATTTTAAGTCGTGCTTAAAATACAGTAAAAACTAAGCTTCTCCACTGCGATGAATCTCCGCTGAGGATGGATCGCATACAAAATTCTCATTTTTCATGAAAATATTATTTTTTAGCCGAAGAATATCACCCATACGGATAAAATCCAGCCGCAAGAATTTCAAAGTCTTGATTGATTCACTGTGAAAAAATTGTGATTTTCTGGATAGAACAGGTTGAATCGACCTCTGGTCGACTTTGCACCAACGTCATCAGAGCATAAAATTGAACGTTCACAAAAAGGTTCCTAACTCGGTATGTTTTTTGAACTTTGAAAATTCTTTTAGCATTTTATAAAGTAGATAAAACGCCCTTTCTCATCGTGTAAAAATCGTTTTTCAAAAAAGGAGTTGTCACGCGTGACGGTTGGTTCGATTTTTGAGCGAAAAAATTGAAGTGGCTTCACAAAAACATTCATAACTCGACCAATTCTTCGAAGTTTCAAAATCCCACTGGCTTTTCAGAAACTAGAAGAAGAGTCCTTTTTTGCTATATAGAAATCAGTTTCCAAAATTTGGTCTTCATGCGCGTAGGGAGGGGTTCTATTTCGGGTTCATTTCGCAAAAATACGTACCGAAAATCGACCCCCCCCCCCGCCCCGCATGAAGACCCCTTTCTTGGAAATAGACCTTTATATGGTAAGAAAGCGTACTTGCTCTATTTTTTGACAGCCGAGCGGGATTTTAAATTTTCGGAAAAATAGCCGAGATATGATCAATTTTCGGAAGTCGTGAACTGAATCACGGATCGACCCTTCGCCGTCGTAATCGAAGTGATAACACAAAAATGCTCAAAACTCGGTAAGTTTTTAGAAGTTTCAAAATCCCGCTTGGGCATCATAAAATAAAAAAATATATGCTTATATATATGCTTTGTAAATATGTACCAATCAATTCTTAAGAAAGAGGTCTTCATGCGGGGGGTTCGATTTCTAGTCGATTTTCGGCAAAAATCGACAACAAATCAAACCACACCCGCCCCGCATGAAGACCCTTTTTTATAAAGCGTTTTTGTAATCGTAAAGAGGCGCTTTTCCTCTACTTTTTGATGAGCTAGCAGGATTTTCGAATTTCAAAAACTGGCTGAGTTATATTTTTGTGGCATCGCTTCGATTACGATGGGGTCTTACGAAGGGTCGATCCATGATTCAGTTCACGACTTCCGAAAATTGATCATATCTCGGCTAATTTTCCGAAAATCAAAAACCCGCTCGGCCATCAAAAAATAGAGCAAGTACGCTTTCTTACCATATAAAAGTCTATTTCCAAGAAAGGGGTCTTCATGCGGGGCGGGGGGGGGGGGGTTCGATTTTCGGTACGTATTTTTGCGAAATGAACCCGAAATCGAACCCCTCCCGCCACGCATGAAGACCGAATTTTGGAAATTGATTTCTATATAGAGAAAAAGAACTCTTCTTCTAGTTTCTAAGAAGCTAGCGGGATTTTGAAACTTCGAAGAATTGGTCGAGTTATGAATGTTTTTGTGAAGCCACTTCAATTTTTTCGCTCAAAAATCGAACCAACCGTCACGCGTGACAACTCCTTTTTTGAAAAACGATTTTTACACGATGAAAAAGGGCGTTTTATTTACTTTATGAAAAACTAAAAGAACTTTCAAAGTTCAAAAAACTTACCGAGTTAGGAACCTTTTTGTGAACGTTCAATTTTATGCTCCGATGACGTTGGTGCAAAGTCGACCAGAGGTCGATTCAGCCTGTTCTATCCAGAAAATCACGATTTTTCACAGTGAATTAATTAGGACTTCAAAATTCTTGTGGCTGGATTTTATCCGTATGGGTGATATGCTTCGGCTAAACAATAATATTTTCATGAAATATGAGAAATTTGTATGCGATCCATCCTCGTCATATCTTCATCGCAGCGGAGAAGCATAGTTTTATTGTATGTTGAGCACGACTTATAATTTTATATGATGCAATTCCACTCTCTGTCGTCCTGTCCTTCAGAGGGCAGGAAAAGAATTTCCAGCGAGGAGTCCATTCATATTTCAATTGCGATTGGTCATGTCAGAGAACGCAGTGGCCGCATTAAACTGCCGTAAAACGGAGATTTTTTGGGGCTCCTGGAAAATTCATAAAGCTCTAGTAGATGTGTTTTCTATGCTTTAAAAGGCAGGTTCTAAAAGTAACGTGTTCCATGTGATGAGTGTGTCGATATCTTTTCGGTAAGTCGAGACGTCTGATCACATAGAATATCGTTTCAGAGAGACATAGTTTTATCAATGTGTGTCAAACGGGCTTAAAATTTTATAGGGTGCGATTTCATTTTCTGATGCTGTTTCTTGCAGGAGAGAAACTACTTTTCAAGCAAGTCTGTCCTTCGGTTGCCATTCCGTCATCGATTCGAAGAGCGCTTCAAAAATCTTGTAGGGAAAGCACTTAGGTCGCCCTCAGTATTTAACACTTGAAATTTTATAGAGTGCAATTCTGGAAGTAGATGTCGCTCATCAGGCAGAGAACTACCGTGTCCATGACGTCCTGGGAAAACCTGAAAAAAATGAAAATCCCTCATTGACTCTAAATCTGCAGACAGGAAATCTTTATTTTTCATTGCACAGTAAGCGGCATTAAATTTTTTTGATATTTATTCCTATTTTTTTAACTCCAGGAAGTGCAAGTGCTTGTGTATCTCCGCATTGTCGTGGTCACACCTGTAAAAAAACAACTTATCAATAGATGCAAACATCATCTAAAAACCTGAATTTGGAGAGAGTCCTCTGCCAAAGCCGAGAGAGTACGACCCCCCCCCCCCCTCCAGTCGAGGCTACAGTACGACCCCCCCCCCCTCGATTCCCGAACCTCAGGCTTGACCCTGCTCAGAGCGATGTGACTGTAAACGGCGTCTAAGGCCCCGTTTATACTTCGTCGCGTCGCGACGCGATGGCCACGCAATAAGGCCAAATTGATCGATCGCGTCGCACAATCAATATGGCCACTATACGTGGCGGCGCGTTGCGCCGCGAGCGACGAAGTATAAACGGGGCCTAAGGCCTGGTTTGTACTTGCGCCGCCACGCGGCGCGGCGCGATGGTCCCCATAGATATCGATTTTCACGCCGCCTAGTCGATATCCATTCCGACTATGATGGCAACTATAAACCAGGGCTAAGGCTGTCCTCTTAGAACAACGCAAAAGGTGGTGACTTCTCATCAGTGATTAGAAGCTGATGCAAGAACCACGATCAAACACTGATATCTTGAGAGATCTGCACCACGAACCGTAGGATCTCGTTCGTAATTCGACCGTCTTCAATTCATGGCTGCACGGCTCCAGATCCAGCTTCATGTTGAACAGCGATTCGATCAACGTCGTCTTTCCCATACCGGTCTCGCCCACGCACATCAGATTGAATTGGAATCTGAAAAAGTCGGACACGTTCAGTTCAGGGCGACATCGAAGAAGACCACCAAAGTGCTTAGTCATAGGCACATACGCATCAGACAGGCTTCAGGCCTGAGCAGCAGGCTTCGTTAGGGTGGCTGAGGGGCTAAAAGGACTTGGTACACAATTAAGGTATCCTTGTTCGAACCGTTGACCAACATTGTTACCCACTTTTATTCGGTTTACTTTTCGGCGAACTCATCTTTTCGGAGCCGGTAGCATCTGCAGTACAATCGACTATAGCCATGATCTCGAAAATCTTCTCGAAGTACTCGAATGGTTTCGAAAGCTCCCAAATTTCGAATATTCGAATTCGAGAACATTCGAAAAGCGCGATTTTTTGTATATTCGAAGCAGAGTACTTTCGAAAAGTGCGATTTTTTGAGTATTCGAATACGAATATTCAAATTCGAATGAAAATCAATCGAATACCTATTTGAGTAGGTCATTCGAGCACAATTATATACCAGACACAACACCATTTCAAAGCAAAGACCATTAATCTCACGAAAAACAGGCAAAGCCCGATACTACGGCTACAAAAAGCGATCAATTTTCCAGAGGGATACCAAGGAATAACACCAAACTCGCGCAGATGAAAGCAGACGATGGTAAATGAGCTTCGGCCCCCAAAGCCGCCCGGTTTACATGTCCTGTAGACCAAATCATTAAGACTCAAACCCGCGAAGCTCAATGAAAGGCGCCAGTTCATGAGCTATCGATAGACATCCCTCACTCCGTTGTATTTGTTTCGTTTGCTCTTTACCAACAAGGTTTTTAGGTGAAATCATTACTTATGGCCTGGTGTTTCAACCCTGCGATCGTCTTCAGAAGCCTAAACATGGCTTGAGGCATTAGACTTGTAATCTAGCCGACCAAGCGCTCCATCCGCACTAGCATTTTTCTCCTGATGTCAGGAGCACAACGCAAAACCACAAAATGTCGAGCAAACTCACACATAATTCCGCCACTGGCGAGTAGCGATCGCTACCACACAAAGTTAGTTGATGATCAGTAGCGAATGGGACCCACTTATCCTAATGAAATCCCTGTGTCGTCCGCCAAAAAGTGGCTCAGGTCCCATTTGCTACTGATCATCGACAAACTTTGTATGGTAGCGATCGCTACTCGCCAGTGGCGGGATTCTGTGTGAGTTTGCTCGACATTTCGTGGTTTCGCTCTGTGTTCCTGACTTCAGGTCAAAAATGCTAGGGCGGGTGGAGCGCTTGGTGGGTTAAATTACAAGTCTAATGCCTCGAGCCATGTTTAGGCTTCTGAAGACGACCGCAGGGTTGAAACATCAGGCCATAAGTAAAGATTCCACCTGAAAACCTAGTTGGCGAAGAACAAACAAAATCAAAACAACAGAATAAGGAGTGTCCATCGATAGCGCATGAATTGGCGCCCTTCATTGAGGATTACAGATTTAAATCTCAGTGAATTGATCCATAAGACATGTAAGCCGCGCGACCTTGGGGATTGAAGCTCATTCTCCCACGTCTGCGTTCCTCTGCAAGCGTTTGTTGGATCTTCCGCTATACACCCGTAGGACGTAACTGTAGGGCCTGTTCACACTTCGCGACAAGAGCGACTCGTCGCCCATGCAAAACATGCATATCGATTGAAACAGAGGTGCGCGTTGCGCCGCCGTCGCTCTTGTCGCTGCTGCCGCCTGTTCATACTTCCGCGCGCTGCGATCTCGTCGCTCTTGCCGCAAAGTATGAACACACCGTAGTGTCGCACTTTGCTTCTACTTTCTTTGAGACTAGTACTCTCTAGAGCGAAACGGTGTTGTGGCCGGTAGCACTATAATTGTTCCTGACCCTTTCAGGCTCCGAAGAAGGCGAATTCGCCAAAACGAAGGCGAATAAAAGTAGACAACAAAGTGATCTTGGTCAACGGCTCAAACAAGGACACATTGGCAGTCTCATAACTTTATGAGAAGATTTATCGAAAGGTGAACGTGAGTACTATGAAGATCTTCTGAGCCTCACGATCTTGAAAACGCTTCCAAACTAATCGCCGATCGATAAATCTTCCTCAAGGACTACGGCAATCAATATTTCTTTGTCCTGACGGGGTTAATCAGCCCAATGGCCCGAGCAGGTACACGTTTGGTGTTTTTCCCCTGAACAAAAACAAAGTGCACACCGACACCATAGCGCCTTATTTCGTACGGGGGACCAATCCCCCCAACAACCCTTACGATCGAATAGACCTGCTGGGAGCTTATGAAACCTCAAATTTCTTCCAATTATCAGAAGAAAGGTAGATCACCTGACGATAAATCCTCTTTAAGTTAAGGAAACCATCAGCGAAGCCCCATGCGAGAAAAAATGCGACGATAGATAAAATGCATGGTACGTTTGTAACAATTTTTTCGTATAAATAGGGAATTTTTATGATTGTCATTTTGCTTATTTGGCTTGATTTCTCTCCACATCATTTTCATTTGCTGCTTTATTAATTGATTTCCTCATAGTCGACTGAATTATTAAATGAGTCGTTATTTTTAGTTGTTTTAGTTGAAAGGTTTAATTGCCCAAGTTTGAGGTCTTCTGTTAATTGGTACAATATGCGCATATTTGGTATGTTACTGGTCAGAAAGCATCCGATTAGGCGGACTTGCACACCATCGAAAGTAAAGCGACTCACCCGGCTTCCACAGACTTCTTCACCAGCTGATGCGGCAGCGCATCCAGGCCAACGTGGCCATTCAGCTCGAGAGTACGTCCCGCCTGGGGGTCCTTTCGGTCCTTGTTGGCACCGGCATGAGGCGGAGGCTGCGGCGGAGCATGCGTCGGCGGCAGAGGTGCAGCCTAAGGGTATATTTTTCGTAGAAACCAAAAATAGATGGCCTTTAGGAGTACGAACAGTCTAATCTACCCCCGATCAGCACTTCTACCTAGTCCAAACGTAGGAGCTAAACGCTCTAATCCCAGCAATTCTATGGAACCGCGTTGACTGACCCTTTTGCCCCGATTCTGCGGTTCAACCGCGCCGCTCTCCCCCTGTTCCCATAGACCGTCGACAAATGATGAGTTGTTCATACGTCAACTTCCTCGTGCTATTTGCCGCGCAAGAGGCTATTCTTACCTGAAACCTCGCAGAACTACTCAAAAATACGTGAAAGCGTCTTCCAAGATACGAATAGCAAGAACGAGACGATTTTACAAAACGGAAAACCGACGATTGGGGAACAAAAACGCGGGGAGCGATAAGCGGTGTCCAAAAAAATTTCACACTGTCTGAATGGTCGTAAAGTCCTTAGCTACACCACACTTCTTTAGGTCTTAAAAATCAGAAAGCAAAAAATTTCGGATGTTCCAGACTTAAAAATCACGCGTACCAAAGTTTGGTTTAATTACCCAAGTTTGAGGTTAATCAAACTGGACACTTTCAAACCGAAATGGACACTTTTCAATCGAATTGGACCCTTTTCTGAGCAAGCTTGGCTCCTTTATTTTTTAATTTTTAATTTAATTTCAACTTTAGACTTTTAATTTTAAAATTAAATCAAACTGAAATTCTTCCAAATTAAAACGAGTTTCCACATTACACTAAGAACTCTCCGAAAACGGTAGAATAAAATCTGTTCAAGGAGAATGAAGACTTTCTTTCAAATTTTTCAATTCACCTGCTTCAATAAGTGAAAGTCATAGTGTTTAAAATTTTAAATTTTTTCGTCTTATGAGAACATAATAGCTGAAAGCTTGCTCTGGAGCGCAAAAAACTGCGATTTTTACATACTAAAAAAGGAGATCGCGCCATGCGTTTAGCTCGTAGCGATTTTCCCTCGATTCATAGTGTTCGTAGGAAACGATATGATCTAATTACCATATATAAGCTTATCAATGGCATGTTGGATCTTCCTCTTCAGGAATTTTATTCAATATCATGCTCTAATACTAGAGGTGGTCAGATGAAGATTCAGATTCCAAAAGCTAGAAGTTATATAAGGTCTACGTTTTTCACAGACCAAGACCAAAATCGCTAAGGCAATACAAAAAACTTATTGACAGGTATCTCCAGGATGTTCCTTAATAGTTTGCTTCCAACTGTTGCCGCTGTCTGTCGCTTGTACCTAGCAGTATATTTTTACTCGCTCTGTTCTGGTTCTTAATGTGCATGTTCTGTTTGTTCTATTTTTTTGCGTGGATATCCACGTATAAATAAATAAATAGTAAAATTCTTTCTGCATTGAATTACACTCTACCAACGTCACAACAAACCCCATTGTAGAAAACGCGCACATCTTCACTTTTGCTCTTCAAAGAAACAGCATTTACACTATCAATCAAATAAGAATCACATTAGGTCAGACGAGTGCACGGCGCGGTCTCTTCTTTTAAACAGTAAGCAAAACAATTGCTGCTTTCTTTACATTAACATAAGCTCTATACGATTTTTCTTTACAAATATTTTTTTTTACAAAATTTCAAACATTGTCTTCACTCATGCGTGTTGTACTTTAGATGAATCTGGGCATGTTGATTTTAGATATTGTCTTCACTTCATGATGCGGGTGAATTTTAAAAATATAGATATAATTATCTTAAAAAATTTATACACTGTGTTGAAAGGTGACAAATTTGTTCGCAGTAAAGGTACTGGAGAGGTTAAGCGCACATATGAAAGCCTAAAAAGATATAAATTTTTTGACGCATAAGCAGTATGGAGTGCGCCATGGACTCGTGTCAATTCTTGTATTTTACACTCGACTGATTGTGCTTCGCTTGAATACATGTTATAATTTCTTCACAAAGTGGACCTATTGATTGATTTGTGCTTCCTTTAAGGTTTAAAAGTTAAAGGCCCGCTACGGTTTGCGAAAAAGCAGGGTTAAAAATGCAGGTAGTCTTTGAAAGTTTCTAGCATTGCTGCTAGTGGAGCTTTTGAAGATGTATGAGAGACTCATATGAAAGCACAGGGCAACGAAATTTCTGTGACGTCAAATAGTCAAGATTGCGCCATGCCCCCGCCTGAAAGCTTGCATTTCAGACTCGATTGATTCTGCATGGACTGAATGCTTGCTAAAGTCCTGCTACTACCTGACCACATTAACCTGTGCCGTGTTTTATTTAACATTTTCCGTCGCTTAGTAGCTCCAATTATGCCGATTAACGTTTCCGTTCAACTTGAATGTTGCTTCATCAGTCCACAGAGTCCGTCTTAGAAAATGGGGATTCTTCTCACATTTAAATTGTGCAATCAATAAACTTGCACGTCCCGTGTCTTGTACGTGATTTTTAAATTCTAAACTTAAAAGGAAGCACAGCAGAGGTTAATGCGGTCAGGTAGTAACCAGATTGTGGCAGGCATTCAGCCCATGCACTATCAATCGAGTACGAAATGCAAGGTTTCAGGCGGGGACATGGCGCAATCTTGACTATTTGCGCGCCACAGTAATCTCGTTACCCTGCGACTTCATGTGAGTCGCAAACGTCCTCAAATGCTTCACTAGCAGAAGTGCTAGAACCTTCAAATAGTAGCCGCATTCTCAGGATACCCCGCATTTTTCGCAAGCAATAGTGTATTTTTAAGTTTTAAACTTCGAAAAAAGCGCAGATCAATCAACACGACCACTTTGTTACCAAACTATAACAAGTACTCAGGCGAAACACAATCAATCGAGTGTAAAATGAAAAACTTCAGACGAGTGCATGGCGCATTCTATGCCGCTTATATGCCAGAAATTTTCAATTTTCTTAAGCTTTCTTATGAGCCCTTGCTCCTTCTGTGTCTTTACTGTGAGCAAAGTTATCACTTTCAAACAGTGTATTCATTTTTTGGAGACGCCCTGTATATCTCGAAGAATACTTAATAACTTCACATATTTTTATGAACAAAAAAACTATTCTAACCTCCTGGGAGTCTGGAAGATGCCAGTCTTGATTAGGAAGATGTTCAATTTGATTACAGCTGACAATGTTTAACAGAATTCACTAAGCACGGACGTCTTCAGAATGCTGAAGTGAGAGGAAATTGGGCCAGAAAAGCGAAAAACTCATAGAAACCAGGGCCTGGCAGCGAAGCAGCACCGGCGCTCAAGCGTCGGACATAGGAATGCACACAAAAGCGACGACCGCTCGTTCCCACATTCAATCGCAACCTCCGCTTCTGCCGCGCATTTGAATTCGACCGACGAGGACAATGCCCAGTCGGGTTCTCCAGCTGCTACACCACTGACCGTCTGCTGAGGTCGAAGACGTTCATTAGCTGTGCGCTTCTGTTGGTCAGCGTCAGTCTGCGGCAGAAAAAGGTCGATAAAAGGGCCGTTTGTGGCGAGTGCACCTGCACTGCATATGGCGGCGCGCAGGACACAAAGTGCAGCAGTGAAGAACTACGCGTATGCGCTAGCCGATCGCTATCGTGAGCCTCAAAAAATTCCGATCGCACCTTGGACAAATAGGAGGTGGCGGCGGC
Organism: Heligmosomoides polygyrus polygyrus; assembly: GCA_947396885.1. Lineage (NCBI taxonomy): Eukaryota > Metazoa > Nematoda > Chromadorea > Rhabditida > Heligmosomidae > Heligmosomoides > Heligmosomoides polygyrus. Next base: position 105,587,612 of record OX377202.1, read on the forward strand.
GCAGATTGCCTGACTGTGTCTCCTGAAGATGCCAGTAAGGTCAGTTTCTAGTGCGTATAGGCACGAAGAAAGCAATAACACTGTGAACAAGCTGGCATAGGCCGTACCTTAAACCCTAGTTTATACTTGCACCGCCACGCGGCGCAGCACCACGATTACCATAGATATTGATTTTTCGCGCCGCCCGATCGATACCTATTCCGACTATAAACTAGGAATAATGCTTTGGGGTTACCCCTTTATCCAGCCTTGCAGCCCATAATACACGGGGTCTCAGAAAAAAAACGTTCACACAGCATAAATGATCATAAAATTCTGAACTTTTTAGCTACTCTAAAGTTTTACAGCCCATTTTAAGGAGTAAGGGGAAAAGTCTTCTAGTGGGATATACGTCGAAATCACGACGAGCACTTGCCCAACGATTCGTCACGCTCACTTGGTCAGCAGTACAAACGCCACTTATTCGGAGTTTTCCAATGAAAGCTTACACGTGTTTTTGAGCAGAACCTTGACGATTTTTTACTTTGATCTACAATTTCGATTGACCAAGATCAGTCGCAAAGCTTCAAACCATAATTCCTGTCTTGATATCAACTAGAAAGTTGGGTGGTCGTGTTATTTCTAGCTTAGGAAAGAAGATCTCTGACTGAAGCAGCTCTCAAATTCTCATAACAATAGAGTTACGAGAATTTGAAAGCTGTCCCAGGCAAAATTCTTCCCTCCTAAGCAAGAAATAACACGACCACCCAATTTTTGGTTGACATCAAGACCTAAATTATGGTTAGAAGCTTTGCGAATGATCTTAGAGAACCGAAATTGCAGGTCAAAGTAAAAATTCGTCAAGGTTCGGCTCAAAAACACGTGTAAGCATCCACTAGAAAACCCCGAATAGGTGGAGTTTGCACTACTAATCAAGTGAGCATAACGATACGCTGCGCAAGTACACGGCGTGATCTCGACATATGTCCCACAAGAACATTTTCCCCTTCTTACTCCTTAAAATAGGCTGTAAAACTTTACTGTAGCTAGAAGCCGAGAATTTTATAACCATTGAAACAGTGCATCTATTTTGAAGGCGAACTGTGCACTAGTCGTTAAACTGGCCTACCCTGGAAGGTATGGAGCAGCCAATCAGAGCTAAGTCATAGCACTGAATGAACGCCACCAACCAGTCAGAGCACGACCGAACACGATCCCGGCCCGGTGCTTCCCCCTCCTAATGTAGGCCATATCCACGACCCCTGCCACAGTGCCTAAGCCCTAGTTTATAGTTGCGCCGCCGAGCGGCGCAGCACCATAGTAGGAGTAGATATCGATCGGGCGGCGCGAAAAGTCGATATCTATGGCGATCGTGGTGCCGCGCTGCATGGCGGTGGAAGTATAAACTAGGGCCATCTTCAATAATCGCAAGAAGTGGCCTATTTGATGCGTCTCAGTTTTAATGGCTCGTAGACTAGAGCTGGAAGATCCACAACGATATCGATTAGACCGCACGCCTGATCGATAAAAACGACTTTGCTGCCGGCAAGAGTATAAAAACCGACATTTCGTCGTATTTCCAAGTAGAGGAATAGTTGAGTATAGCAAAAACCCAAAACCTCTCAGGTGTTACAAGGTCGATCAATAAACCAAAACAGTGGGCCACTTTTTATGCGCTCGTCTTGATACCCAAACCCAGCTCACTTGCACTAGTCGCCAATAAGGAGAAAGGAACGAGAGCCGTAAAAATTCCTCAAAAATCGAAGCGTACACCTAACACCAACGAACGGAGCAGTAGGAACAGATATAATTGAGTGCGGTCGCCCTGTGTTATCACTTTGTGGTAGCAGCGATAAGCAACGACGTGTATGGCAGTCGCTAAAAGCAGAAGGAATGCGCTCCCGACAAAAACTCCTCTACAGAACGTGAACGTGAACGTAAAGCAGTTCTTAGTGGTGCTCTGAACCGCTACAGACAGCCAGTTTCGACGCTTTAGAGACCTGATGAATCCTTCAGCGTTATTTTGTTTTAGTTATTCATTCATTCACATGCAAGGAAAGGAGTAGGGCAAGGAGACACTGGTTTTGATAAACAGACCGCACTAAGGCTAACGTTTCGTCGTTCTCTCCTTCCTAGAGCCTGGAATGAGACGAAATCAGCCTGAAAAACTATTACCCATACGCCATTTCATTTCACAGAAATCGTTCGAGAAGACCATTAGACCAAAAAACGGTGAATAGAGACCATTATGGCTAACCGTTGGCAGGTGCACTAGTAACGTCCACCGAGCACCTGCAGTTGGAAGTTAACGAGGGTGATTGAAGCTAAAAATGCTAACCTCGGGCTTTAGCTTCAGTCACCCTCGTTATCTTACAGCTGCAGGTGCCCGGTGGACGTCAGTAGTCCATTTGCCAAAGGTTAGCGATCCTTGTCTCAGTTCACCCTTTCTTTGGACTAATGGACTTCTCGAACAATTTCTGTGAAATGAAATGGCGTTTGGGTAATAGATTTTCAGATTGATTTCGTCCCATTCCAGGATCTGAGGAAGGCGAGAACGCCGAAACGCTAGCCTGAGTTCTGTCTGCACTACCAATATTGGAGTGGCTGGACGTAAAGAATATCTTTCAATACCGTGGACTACTGTGCCAAGACTCATCGAGTCGAGAGCTGAACGTCCAAAGTTATGGTTAGCCACTGGTGTGAGACGGGAGCGATAAAGCTATAAGGAACCATTCTACAGCAAATGGATTCCTTTTTCTTCCTTCAGGAAAGAGAGTTGGACATGATGAAGCACTTAACTTCCGAAATATCTCGCAAGAAGCACGCAGCGTTGGGCACCTTCCAATTCGATTCTAGAAGTGGCCGATCAGATGAGAAGTCCTGATCTCAGGACTACGATCTCCAACGCGTCCGTGCTACCAGCGTTATGTTACGCAACTGAAACCTAGTCTGATAAGAAGGCAACATCTTCTCCGAATCAGTCCACTCATTGCGCAGTGGAAAAGCGCATGTTAATATTAGGTTGGTGCCTAAGTTCTCGGGCATTTGATCCCTCCTGAATTGAAAGCGCATTTTCCCGCCAAACTTCTCACATGTATCAACGCGTAAATGATCGATCGATAGAGAAAGGAAAGGGCTACAAAACTGTTCCCAACAGTTACTTCTGCGTTGTTAACGTCAGCTATTACGGCTAAGCAATTCATCCCAACTGAGACGCATATTCGGCACGTCGTGTCATTCCTGCGTCAATCTGGCCTCAATGCCAACGAATCGTATCGTCGCCTGAAAGATGTTTACAACGAGAGTGCTCCTGCTCGAAGTACTGTGTACCAGTGGTTCTCGAAGTTTGCAGTTGGTGAATCCTCCGTTGAAGGTAATGAACGAGAAGGGTGCCCGATGACACTGGATTTGGCTGGCCTCCGAAGTAGAGCGGAAGCGGACCAATACCAAACCACTCGCGAACTATCAAGCACTCTTGGTGTTAGTCACTCCACAGTCGTTCGAGGATTGAAGTCGACTGGCAAGGTGCAAGAATTGGGTCGCTGGGTACCTCACGACTGGACACAACATGACATGGATCGCAGAGCCGATGTCGCTCTGTCTCTCCTTACCCTCAGACGTACCCACGGATGGCTGGACAACCTTGTCGCCGGGGATGAGAAGTGGATACTCTACTCTAATTATCACCGGCGTGCACAGTGGGTTGACGCAACTGGAGAGGCAGAGGACGTTCCGAAACCCGACCTTCACGTGAAAAAGGTGATGCTCTGCATTTGGTGGAGCGTTCTTGGCGTAGAATACTGGGAGCTGCTGGACGAAGGGATAACAGTGACGGCAGAGGTTTACGTCAACCAACTGAGGGAGCTGAGGGCCCACATTCAAACCACACGAGGAGAGCAAGTGAGGGTGTATTTTCAACACGACACGCTAGACCGCATATTGCTATTGCGACAGCGGCTGAGTTGGCGGACAACGGATGGACCGTTCTTCCACATCCACCTTACTCACCAGATCTCGCTCCTTCTGATTATCATTTGTCTTCAAGCCTTCAACGCTATCTGGACGGCCAGCAATTCAGGAACCGAGAGGATGTCAAGGAGGCACGGCTCACATTTTTCGAATCACAACCGGCCACGTTTTGGAGAAAAGGCATCCATGACTTACCAGCACGTTGGCGAAAGACAATTGATGTAAAGGGTGGCTACTTCAAATGATTTGATATTGTTGTTCGTATGTGGTGATAATAAATACTTCATGCCCCAAATGTCCGAGAACTTATGCACCAACCTAATACTTCGTGTCGGGAGCGACTCATCGGTCAGGCAAATCATACGTATCGACTTTTGCCTGGCGATTGCTTGGCAAAAATCGATACGTATGATTTGCCTGGGCGACGAATCTCAGTTCGCGAAGTATGAACAGGCCCAAAAATGTCCTTCGAAGGCGAACCTGGTTTTCGAAATTCAGACCTAAGGGACAAGTCACGTCTGATGGATCCGATACAGTATATCAGGGGCTAGATTCGTCAACTGTTTACCGGCCGGTAACGGTGAAAACTACCGCTAAACCCCTGATGCTGAAATTCATCATCATCAGGTTTCTCGGCACTTTTCACCATTACCGGCCGATAACTGGTTGATGAATCTGTCCCCTGATTTCAAATCTGTACTTGCTTTGAGCTCTAAAAATAGCTTTTTAACCACTATAGGATGCTTCTTTTATGAAATTAAATTCAGAGCGATGAAAATCTTCACATCCTCGAATGGGAGAGAGAGAAGAGATACTACTATGTGAAACTTTGAAGAAGAAAAAACCTTAGTTAACGCAGAGAAACAAAAAAAAAACTAAAAAGAAATGAACCTAATGTAGCGATACATGAATCGGAGAAGACTCAACTCCCTCTACCCTCCTGGAGAGCAACGCTTTCACAGAGCTACTCCACCCGACCTTCAAGCACCTCTGGCAACGTTCAAAACTGCGAAAACAAAGAACCACCACTAAGAAGACCGTCGATGGGGAATGTAACGCGCAAAAGCCGTAAAAAACACAAAAACTCACAACGAGAGGCTTTTTCAGCTCGACGTCGTTCATCGTTATCGGAGCAAAAGGGCGAAATTAGTGTCCTTGGTGGCGAACGGCACCGGCAGCAGCGACCTGCAATGGAAAACAGTGAGTGGACCCCGTGGAAGCAGCGGCAGCAGCACGACCGAACAACGAACGACGTGATCGTAAGAGGAAATGGCGCGCACACGCGCTAAAAAAAAGGACGAGGCAGCAACGGCGCGGCGACCAGGCCTTTATTTTTAGGGTTCGCAGGAGGCAGACATGAGAAATGGAAGGGAAACCCAGCCGACGATAACTCTTGCGGACCTTACCAGGAAAGGGTTGACCCCTTCCGACTAGGATAGATCCAAGCGCTCAATTTTAACAGCCTTACGGATATGAACCTGTTCATCGACATTGCTCTGGCGTAAATTTTGTTTATAGAATGTTGTCAACCACCAGAAGCCATAAGGTCAAACCGGACAGCTTGTATTTAACCCGTCAAATGCTGGGCACATGGAATTAGCGCACCCAGAACTGCGGCAGAGTCAAGATCTAAAGATATTAGAACCAGGGAAGGATCTGTTTGTCTGGAAAGTGAAAACCACTGCGAGAATCTCGATGCTCCAAATAGAAGAAAAATATGTTCCATTTTTGTGAAGTACCTGAACTTGTCGAGTTAAGAGACCCTGAAACTTCACTATGGAATGGTACAGCCACACAAGGCAACACTCCCCAAGCATCGAATATGCAGAAAAGGTGCATACTACTTCCTAGCTGTGAGGTCAGGAGTTCGATTCCTAAACCTTACAGTGTTTTTGCACATTCGATGCTTGGAAAGGGTTGTCTTGTGCGGCTCTACGATTCCATGGTGACCAAGGCTTCTAACTCGACAGGTTCAACGACTTCGCAGAAATGAAACATATTTTTACTCTACATGAAGGGTCGAAATTCTCGCAGTGGTTTCCATTTTCCCCGACAAACATACAACTAAGGCCCTTTCTTGGTTCGAATATCTGTAGATCTTGACTCTTGTCGCAGCTCCTAGGTCGCCAATTCTATCTGCCCAGCATTTTACGGGACAAATGCAAGCTCTCCAGCCTTGACATTGCTGCTTCTGGTGGTTGAAAACATTATATGAACGAAGTTCACGCCAGAACAGTATCGATAAACAAGATCACATCCGCAAAGCTGCTAAATATCAGCGCTTGGATCTATCCTAGTTGGGAGGGATCAACCCTAACAGATTAAGCTCACGGACAACATCAAGGGAAAACAATGGAGAGGCAACTCATCACACTGGCACTCTCATTGGTCACCATATCGTCTGATTGTCCCTTAAATGGTAACTGCACACTGGATTCGTCGCCGGTTCGGGCTTAATTTGGATTCGTTATTTTCTCCAAACGGGGATGAATGGATCATTCGGATAATGGTGGTTTTGAAAAGCCCAGATCATATGAATGACTCAGGTAACGGGGATTTTCACTGGAACGGATTCTCGGATGATTCAAATAACTGATTTTGATCAGAACTCCGATATCCTATCAGAATCGCATTTCCTATGTCTGATCCGAAGAAGAATGAGTTATCTGAATCATACGAGATCCATTCTAGTGAAAATCACCGTTATCTGAGCTATCCTAGGATTCGGACTCTTCAAAAACGCCATTATTCGAGTGTTTCATTATTAAGGGGCTGAAAAAAATGACGGATCCGAATGATCGGGTTTAACGACTTGGCAAAAAAGAAACGCATTTTCACACTAATTGAGGGGTGGGATTCTTCCTATACGACTCGATTTCCCCGTTCAAACATACGCTTCAGATCCTTTCTTTGTGAGCAGTAAATGGGCAATAACATATATAAAAAAGTCAACTAAAACAACTTGGTCACCCAGATAGACACAGTTTCCGAGTCCGTAGTCAGGAGAGGGGAACCTAAAAAGAACCGTTCTTGGCGCAAATCTAGTAAAGTGGGACAACTTACTAGATTTGTACCGAGAGCAGATCATCTTCTAGCAGATAAGACAGATAACATCAGCAAAATAGAATAAAGGCCTACCCGGCGGCTCCTAGAGAACGAGTTGGAACCTAAAAGAGACCAAAAACGAACGAATAAACAAAAAAAAAATCGCCGCAGTTTACAACCGTCTCGGCGGGCAAAGAGCGACGGAATAGAGGCATGCCGCGTGCTGACCGCCTCCTGACATGTTATAACCAGGATCTAACATGGTGAGTAGGTCACACAACTTTGCCTGCTTTCAACCGCAACAAATTTAATTTTTTCGTTTTTTTTCATCACTTTTCTTTTTAGGTCTCATGTTGTTCTATAGGAGCCGCTCGGTAAGTCTCAAGTGGATTTGTTACATATAATACTTTTTACTTATGTGCCCCCCGGACTAGGATAGATCCGAAAAGACATCATCAATCAGTTGACGACTTGGACACAGACAACACTGTGCACACCACGTCCTAATCAATCAATTAAGCCTACAAATGCTACATCTTCTGATGTTTTCTGGGTTCTTCTTCTTCTCCTGAGCGTTTAGTCCCGCGCAGTCGCAGGGTCTGCTGTTCTTGTGATCTGTCGCCGCCTCATCCTATCAAGGGCGTCATTTGCCGTGGCGCCGACTTCGGCGAGATCTCTCTTGATGACGTCCTTCCATCTTTTCCCTGGGGCTCCTCTCGGACGCTTTCCGGTTGCCTCGAAATCTAGGGCCAACCCTTGTGGGGTGATCCTCTGGTCTTCTGAGGACGTGTCCATACTACCTCAGACGCTGCTCTCTCATCTTCAGCTGGATCGGGGCTGTCTTCATCACTGCCCTAACATCCTCGTTTCGCACCCTGTACCGACGGGTCCATCCACTGATGTTTTCTGTGTTATGCATTTCATTTTCGTAGTGTGATAGTCATTTTTCTACGGATCGAGTAATTTCGAAATATAGGGTCTCTCAAAAAATGTATACACTGTTTGAAAGATGATAACTTTGCTCACAGTGAACGTACTGAAGAAGTTAAGGGCTCATATGAAAGCTTAAGAAAATAGAAATTTTCTGCCATATGAACGGCATGGAATGCGCCACGCATGCGTTTAAAGGTTTGCATTTTACACACGATTGATTGTGCTTCGCTTGAATATATGTTATAATTTCTTCACAAAGTGGTCGTTTCGATTGACTTGCGTTTCTTTTAGGCTTAAAACTTGAAAACACACTATGGCTTGCGGAAAGTGCAGGGTGTCCTAAAAAATGCGGGTACTATTTGAAAGGTTCTAACATTGCTGCTAGTGAAGCTTTTGAAGATGTTTGAGACGCATGTGAAAGCTCAGGGTTGCGAGATTTCTGAGGTGTGTAAAGAGTCAAGATTGCGCCATGTCCCTGTCTGAAACCTTAAATTTCACACTCGAATGACTGTGCATGAGCTGAATGCCTGTTACAATCTTGTTAAAACTTGGCCAGATTAACCTGTGCTGTGCTTCTTTTAACGTTTAGAACTTGACAATCTTGTGAAAGAGGAGGAGAGGTTAATCGGCATAATGACAGCAACTGGACGACCCATAACGTTAAAAGAAGAAAAGCACAGGTTGAAGTGGCCAAGTAGTAACAAGATTATAACAGGCATTCAGCCCATGCACAATCATTCGAGTGTGAAATTTAAGATTTCAGACGGGGACATGGCGCAATCTTGACTCTTTACACACTACAGAAATCTCGCAACCCTGAGCTTTCACATGCGTCTCAAACATCTTCAAATGCTTCACTAGCAGCAATGTTAGTACGTTTCAAACAGTACCTGCATTCTTTGGGATACCTTGCATTTTCCACGAATCATAGTGTGTTTTTAAGTTTTAAGCCCTAAAAGAAAAACAAATCAATCGAAACGGCTACTTTGTGAAGAAATTATAACATGTATTCAAGCGAAGCACAATCAATCGTGTGTAAAATGCAAACCTTCAAACCGGTGCATGGCGCATTCCATGCCGCTGCCAGAAACTTTCTATTTGTTGAGGCTTTTATATGCACATTCAGATATGTAATCGTTTCCGAACGGCCAATACCAACTAGGATGGCACCCAGTACAAATGTATATACCCATAGAAACGCTAAATATCCACCTCTTTCAACCAAAGCTGCAAAATACAGCTCAGATTTCAGACTATCCACCGAAAGTGTTCAGAGACGAAATCCAGGCGAAAAGTACATGTCCGAAGTATTGGATCTTTATGAACGGTCAAGAAATCTAAAGAAAATTTCGCTTAAAACTGTAAAACATCAGAAACAAAGACGGTTAGGAACTGAAGAAAAATGGGGCGCCATGACAAAATCAGCCCGAAATTTAGAAATCGTCGAGTAGCCAAGTTGGCTAAGATGCGAACAGACAGCATACGAGTGATTTTAACTCCCAAAATTGCTAGAAAACAATTCTAAAACCAAAAAATCCATCAAAAATATTTAAAACCCGAAGGTTCCCGCGATAAAGGATTCCATGCGACGACAATTCAGCGAGCGGCTAAAGCGCAAGCGCAACAGTCGTAATCGGTGCGTCGTAGGCTACTATTCGTATGAGACGGTGGTTGGCCGCTATAAAATGGGACAGAATTTCTCCAGGAGCCACTGTTATGGTAGGGTTAGTCCAAATGAGTAGACAATAGACACAGAGACCTCTTAACTGTAAAACTACAGTGTTCTACAAACAGAGAGTGACACAAGACGTTCCTACTAGGGTGCCACGTTTTCAAACCACTACCGTAAGTGCAATCGTTGCGGGACCACCACGTCTCCGGATCAGTGCTGGCATCATGCAAACTCCATGCTAACCAATAACTGCGTCACGGAACTACCAGACAGGATAAGGACCTGTTCATACTTCGCGACAAGAGCGACAAAAGCGACAAAAGCGACAAGAGCGACTGGGACGACGGACATAGTGTGGTGTACGTAAATAATTGCGTACTCCACACTCCGTCCGCGACGAATGTAGTGTGAGATGCGTAATTATTTACGTACACCAAACTACATCCGTCGCTTTTGTCACTCTTGTCGCTCTTGTCGCTCTTATCGCTTTTGTCGCTTTTGTCGCTCTTGTCGCGATGTATGAACAGGCCCTAAGGCCCCGTTTATACTTCGTCGCGGCGCGACGCGATGGCCACGCAATGAGGCCAAATTGATCAATCGCGTCGCACAATCAATATGGCCACTATACGTGGCGTCGCGTCGCGCCGCGACGAAGTATAAATGGGGCCTAAGGCCTTTGTCCATCGCTCACCCCGAGCGACGTCTAATGATTTGCTCCCATATCGATCGGGTGGCGCGATGAAATCGATATGGGTGCATATCATTAGGCGTCGCTCGGCGTGAGCGATGGTATGACAAAGGCCTAACGGCCAAAGGTCGGTAACGACCCTCATACCTTGTCGGGAGTGCGCCACGCACTTTACCGCAGTCCTACGAGCCGTAGCGTAGATCATTACGGTATGCATTTGGCCCTTAGAATTACTTAGGGTGGCTATGATGGGTAAGAGACATCTATGCTTCTTCAGCAGGTATGTTCCCATTTCACGGATCCTGATGACCTGATTGGCCCGAAAGCGTAAGCAACCCAAGAAATCGATTCCGAATACTGGCGAGGAATGGGCGCTTCTGCCCACTGCTCCACACGCCCACTAATGTCTGATACAAAAAGAAAGCGTGCGAAACCAAGACAAATAGGCAAAAGACCAACATTCGGTCTCTTGGACTGAGAGAATGTTCAATTCCTGCCAAAAAATCGATGGATCAATCAGTATTGATCGGCGGATCAATAACGCTTAATAACTTGAGAACTGTCAAAGCGACTCCCTCCTCTAATAGTGACGCCTCAGAATAGATTTGTGACTTCGATTTAGATGTGAAACCCAGAAGCGGACGAAGGGAGGACACACAGACGCACGGACAGAGAACTGGACAGTTGACAAGCTATTTTCTGTTATGGTATATATTTTAGTTTATTTTATTATTTTTTATTTGCTATTATATATAGCAACATAGCTAGCAACTACATCAAACGTTTTTGATTCGTTACCGCGTTCCCAATTTTTATAAAATAGCTAATCCGTCCGCGTGTCCCTCTGTACGTCCGCGCAGAATTAATAACCGATCGATAGGATCGCCCTTATCGATCACTGCTCACGGTTGATCATTTGAGGACATCACGCGAACGTACTTGACCATGGTTAAACAATCGATTCGTCTGCGAATATCGATCGAGATTATCGATTTCTGTTTGAACGTGGTTATTTGTGGCGGAATTTTCAGACGAATATCATGGGTGGTGGCCATGCCTCAATACGAGTGAGCAGAGTCGAGTGACCAGTCAATGGCCCTTTTTGCGATTTTTTTTTTGATTTTATCGACTTCTGGAGCGAAGCATCATGCGATAGCCGAACCGATCGCTACTATAACGAGACCGATGTCACTTCAACTGATCATTCCACGTCTAATTCACGATTAGAATTCGTGAATTTCAATTGTCGAACTGTTAAATCGATATGCTGTGTTGCGGTTTCAGGAGGCGCTGATTCACGTCGGGCTTGCCTGCATCTTTCAACGCTCTTCTCATTGTCAAAAGACGTGGCTCAGCGGCTCTTGGCGCAGTTCTCAACCGCTTTCTTTGTTCACTTCGGACACGCCCCTCACTGTAGCACAACAGACCGCCTGTGGCTCTCACAGGTTTATTTATTATGCTCATTTATTCATCTGGTCATCACTCATTACGTGTGAATATGCGCAATAGTGGATAGGGGGTTCAATTACCCAAGTTTGAGGGCTCGGCCCATCGTTATGGTGCAAGGTACCAACCGTGCGACATACACGAGCAGAAGATTCGAGAGGATCCTCCTTAATAGAAGCTTCATTTTCTGAAGCACATCCTTTCTTATTCATGGTTCGTTTTTCATTTAAACGCTATTCAGTACTAGTCGCTAATCTGGCCTACAGAGACCTATCACCACCAATTACAATGAGGCAATTACAACCAATCAGAGCACTGACTGAGCACGTTCCAGTCACCCAAAACTCCGAGCTGATAGACACTCCTGTCCAACGCGACATGATTGGTCTGGCGCGTCCCGCCGCCCCATGTAGGTCACAATAACGACTAGTACTGTTGATTATTTAATTTTTTATTTTTATTATTTTTATTATTCTATTTATTTATGAAATGATATTTAGAAACTTATCGGATTCTTGCCCAGCACGCTGCAAGGGGCGGAGCCGGGGAAGTAGTAACCAAGGAAACTGGGACAGTGTGAGCTACTTATTTGCTCCACATATTGCTAAGGCGGGATTTATACTTCAGTCGTTGAGCAACGCGGCCTTATGGAATCTGCCAATATTGATTATACGGCGCAGACAATCAATACTGGTAGCGTTCACAATGCTTCGCGACTGAAGTATAAATCCTGCATGACTCAAACAACTAACGTCCCTGTGGGCTTTGGCTCCTTGATGGATGTAACCGAACCCGGTCGGGCAAAAATCGATAAAAAATTAAAAATCTCTGAAAATCAATAAAAAATAAATTAATTTACGTGCAGAGTTTTTCATAGGGTCACGGATTTAAGGCGAGCATTCCGATAAATGACGCTAAGTAGAACCTAGAAGGAGGTCTATAGCAAAGGCAATCTGGAATAGAAAGCTGGAAAGACGCCGACGACGTCAGGGACCACCGATTACTCGCTGGTGCATTCGATCACGTGGCCAGAGACGGACAAAATGGGCGTCGTGCTGGGTTTTTATGTCATCGGCCGTCTGTGCGAAAGTGCTTCCCAGCTGGAGAGCGCTCCGGATGCGCCGACGACGGTCTATCGGAGGAGGTGGGGGTCAGAAAAAGACGCATTTCTGGGGGAACCAGTCGAAGTAGGAACGGTCTAGGACCTTGGGTAATTTTCAGGAGGATTAGGATGGAATCTGGACGAGAATGCGAAGACAATAATGGGAAACCGGGTTTTCTCCACGACTAACAATCGAGGCGGAAAAGTGCTGGCTACCAGGCGTCGTGACGGCTTTCATGAATCTGCTGCAGCTCGATGAGGATCCACTGTTTCCACTTCGTGAAGTTCTTAAAAATAGTATTCTTCACTGAATGTATGAAAAAAGCCTTATGGATGACTCGAAATTTCGTTAAGCAATCACTCCTCGGAACTTGTCGTTAATGTGGCCTACATGGGGTGGCGGGATCGCGCCAGCGAACCGCATTCAATCAATTAACCAATCGAACAAACCAACGCCTCCAGCCAACCAATGCAGCGAGCACCCAATGCACGTAGATGCCACCTCTAAGCACACTCGATGTGGCCTGATTGCTCTCCACCCCACGTAGGCCACATTAGCGACTAGTGCCGTTTCTTCTAATCATACAATGAAGGCATGGAAATTCTGGCGCACCCAAGATCTCCGTACAGCGTGTTAGCAACTATTGATCCGTTTATTGCATATTGTTGTAAATTATATTATATTTATTTATTTATTAACAGAGCTGCAAATGTAGTAGAATAGGGGTCGGTTCTGATTAATATAAGAAACTTTGATCTAGAACTCCAAAAAAATCAAGTTTTTACGTGTTAAGAAATCTGTAAAAGGTCCATCTTCGACCGGTCAATTCTAAACAAAAATCGATAAAATCAATCCATAACGTAAAGCCCTGAAAACTGTTGTTTTACCAAAATTTCTAACATATAGTAGAGCGTTTTTAGGTTTTATTTTAAAAAAACAGCTGTATGAATCTAGAAATCTGAGTTCAAGCTGAGATATTTAGACGTAAATCTAGAGGCTGAAAGCGGATATTATTTCTGGGCTCATTTTGACGTCACCAGAGACCCGAATTGGGACAAAACGTAGTCCACATGCACAAGCTCAGATTACTTGTTCAGCTGAGCCAAGATCGTTACAATTATTTATTACGGCTGACGTACAGTGTTACCGCCTTCTATGAAACCTTAAACTTGGGTAATTAAACCTAGAAATTAAACGTCAAAATGTCAAGATTCATGGAGAGTCGAACGTGGACCGTGGTCTACATACTTCCTAACAGTAATGCATATAATACTTCAGTGCAGTCTATCGAAGGAAACTTTCCTACTTCTGAAGGTTCTTCGTCACCATTGTTGACCCTTCGATGCCAGTATTTCACTCTGACCCATGGTCTGTCTCCCCATTTGCACTCCGTCGGACAGCGGCGCCGTCACACCGCTTGTGCTGTTACACTTTGTGACAACTGAAAACTCTTCTCGTTGTTTATGAGACGCACGGTTAGCGTTCTGATGTTGACCTATTATTAGAATTCGCTGCGCTTCTGAATGCATCTGTTGGTCAAAGCTATTGGAAGCAGAGGAGGAAGCAGAAGCAGACAGATGGGTCTTGGTCATCTTTCAGTGTTAAAGAAATTGAATTTCATAGAAGGCTATGTTCGTTTGATAAGTGTTGATTTCTAGTAAAAGTTGTACATACCAACATTATAGATTGGTAAACATAGATTGGTGAACATTATAGACACGCTCTATAGATCTCCAGGTATACATAAGCAAATAAATAAATAAATAAACGATTTAATCGTTATATTCTGCTTCTTAACGCTCTCTGTTCCTTTTGCTCTATTTTTTTTACGTAGATCTCCACGTATAGATAAAAAATAAATGGTTCAATCGTTCTGTTCTGCTTCTCACGTATTTTTTGCTCTATTTTTTGCGTGGATCTCCACGTATAAAATAAATAAATAAATAAGTTGATTGATTAATTAATAATAGAACTTAAATGGGTGAGGAGAGTCAAAGCACGTGGTAGACGACATGAGCAGCTCTGTATGGACGAAAATAAGCGTATGGTAGAAGACTGGAGTTGGCGAAAAGTAGCATTGACGCTTCTCAGGCAGAATTAGGTAAAAAGGAACGGGAAAGCAGTCACCTAGGAAACCTGTAGCCTCGCGACTTCTCCTGACGAAGCTGTTGGATGAGCTACAGAAGCCAAGAGGTCTCCAAGGATACGACAGGCTGAGTGGTCCACTCGGACGGAGTAGTAGGTCTGTTTCTGGAGCACGAACTCGATTCTACCCAGGCTGGCTACGCTTCGAATGTAGCGGGTGAATAGATGATTTGAGAACCGGTGCGCATGGCTGCACCACTTGATTCGTTGACGGTAGCTCTTCCGACGGCTGACCGAGCCCCATCAGAATCGGTTCACTGGCATCGGAAGAGTACAATATGGGCCACTCACGATGAGCGATCATTTTCCAGTAAGGGAAGATAGAAGCGCAGTGTACATGCTTTCACGAACTCGATTGATAGGTTCAATTCAGTATGCAGTGTTCACGGCGCACTCTAGGAGCATTTTTGGAGTGACGGAGCACTAGCGATGTATGACATGCTTGAGGTTCTCCGAAAGGCATGTCATACATCGCTGTGAAAGCAGGCATGTCCTGAAAATAAGCTGCTCCAATCGCAAAAGCCTACTCCAGTCATTTTTTGGGACCATTCACGGCGATAATGCGGTGTTCTGGAGCCAGATTCATCAACCGCTTACCACCCTCTCACGGTGAAAATACCACCAATCCCCCTGATATGACGTTCATCAGCATCGGTATCTGGCGGTATTTTCACCGTTAGAGGACGGTAAGCGGTTGATGAATCTGGCCCTTGGTAAAGTTTTGCACATATTTCTGCAGATCTCGAAGAGGCGAATGCGAATCGAACACAGTCAACCCTTTGTCAAAAAGTGGTAGAAATCCAGATGATGTTAGGTTTCTGAGCTTTTCTGAAGAATCTTCAGGCTCAGTATAGCTTCTGGCAGTTCCCTAAACAGCTCATACTATAGGTGACAGATGGATTTTCACAAATTTTAAAAATTATTGACAAAAAGCAAGAATAGCACGTCTTTTTCCTTATCAAAGCTATAAAGTTAGCGCTTCAGAGCTCGTTTAGTGTTACACGACGCGATGACATGTATGGTGGCCAGATCGATTGATCGCGTCACGCGATCGATATGGGAGCCTTTCATGACATCGCGTCGCGCGTCGCGTGCGCTAAACGATCCCTTAAGGCCGCCACAGACTTCTGCGGCGCCGCTCGGCGGCGCCGCTGGAGGCGAGCTCTGCGTCTCTGCCCTATGGTTAAGCATAGGGCAGCGGCGCCGCCGGTGCCGCCGGTGCCGCCGGCCGGCCAGCGGCGCCGCAGAAGTCTGTGGCGGCCTTTTGGCCTGAGTTATACTCCTGCGGGAGCATCCGCGGAAGGGCGGGAATCGCGCCGAGACTCCTCACCTGGCCAATCGCCGCGTCTTGCCACGCCCGCCTCCGCCGTGCACCATTGGTCCGCGGACGTTCCGCGGATGCTCCCGCGGGAGTATAACAGTGGCCTAAGGGTGCACCGCGGACGGCGGGCGTGGCGGGGCGCGGCGATTGGCCAGGTGAGGGGTCCCGGCGCGATTTCCGCCCTTCCGCGGATGCTCCCGCGAGAGTATAACTCAGGCCTTAGTCGAGTAGCCCAACTTAGGTTTACCGATTTTTTTTTTACCACCAACGGGGCCAGATTCATCAACCGCTTACCGCCTTTTAACGGTGAAAATACCGTCAAACCTCCTGCTATGGCATTCGCCAGCATCGGTATTTGGCCGTACTTTCACCGTTAAAGGGCGGTAAACGGTTGATGAATCTGGCCCCAGGGGTTGCAATAAATTCTACATCCATTTGGTTTCTCCTACACTTTTCTCTAACACAGAATTGTATGCTCTCAAGAATCTATTATACGTGGATTAGTCCTTGACGTCCTTAATTTTTCGGTTTATGAAGAAGCGCCACTGCTGCTTTTATTGCTGTGCTTTTAGTACCTCTTATTTCATAATTTTTTCTGCACCTGGCTGCTTTTCTATCCATTTTCGGAATTTTTAGCACATCTTCTTCGTGTATAAAAATAAACAAATGGATAAATAATAGATGAAAACATAATGAGGCCACTGCGTCCAGAATAGACTAGAAATTCGGCTTTTTATTATTGATTTTTTATTAGACTTCATATTTAATACTTTTCCTTAAGATTAATTCACTTATAACTTATTTATTTATTTATTTATTTATTTAAAGTGCACTCAAGGGTGCACTACAACGTCAACAAAATCTTTGAACAAACAAAATAAACGCGAAAGCAAAAGTAAAATGAACAATTAAAACTACAAACCGCACTAATTTAAAAATTACCATCTGGCTACCGATCCTATGGCAAACCCCGTCGGAAAGCCTTATACTAACCAGGGAATGCCGTCAGCTTCCCATGGAACTTCGGAATGAGACCTATATCACGTGAAAGAGCTCGAGACGCTGATCACAGATATGTAGACGAAATTTGCTAAATGGATCTCCTAAGCGACTTATGGTCGGCGGAAGCCGCGATGTCTTCCATGTGTTAGGCGCGCTATATCAGCGTTGGGCGCAGTATTGGGCGGAAATCAGCGGTTCGGCTATCAGTAACGTCAGCAGCGGCGGCGGCGCAGCGGTAGAGTGCTCGCTCCAAAGGACTGGGGTCATTGGTTCTGTTCACGCCGCTGACGGCTTTTTTGCATTTTGTGATCTATCTTCGACGAGGACCTATAATCTCATTTTTAACGCATTTTTGAGTGCACGGCTTATGGCGACTTGCATTTACGCTTACGTTTACGTTTTTGCATTTCCGACTCCTCCGACACGACTTCGGTCGAAAAAAGTTTTTTCGCTGAAACTTCGTCTAGGGGCGTTACTTGGGGTGCTGATCGCGAATCTGACATCCGTTTTTCACGACTCGGTCGGAGATCAGCCGTACCTTTAACAAGGGTGGTCCAAGCAGAGTCACCGACTTCGCTGGGCACTAGTTAGAAGTTCCGACTCCACCGACACGACTTCGCCGAACAGTTGTAGCAACGGTATGGGTGGTCTCCGACCGAATCGTTAAAAACGGATGTCAGATTCGTGATCAGCACCCGAAATAACCTCCCTAGACGAAGTTTCAGCGAAATCGGTGACTCTGCCTGGACCACCCTTGTTAAAGGTATGGGCGGTCTCCGACCGAATCGTGAAAAACGGATGTCAGATTCGTGATCAACACCCGAAATAACCTCCCTAGACGAAGTTTCAGCGAAATCGTTGACTCTGCCTGGACCAGCCTTGTTAAAGGTATGGGTGGTCTCTGACCGATTCGTGAGGAACGGATGTCAGCACTCCAAATAACCCCCCTAGACGAACTTTCAGCGAAAAATTTTTTTCGACCGAAGTCGTGTCGGTGAAGTCGGAAATGCAAAAACGTAAACGTAAACGTAAATGCAAGTCGCCATAAGCCGTGCGCTCAAAAATGTGTTAAAAGTGAGATTATAGGTCTCGTCGAAGATAGGTCACAAAATGCAAAAAAGCCGTCAGCGACGGGAACCGAACCAATGAACCCAGTCCTTTACAGCGAGCACTCTACCACTGCGCCGCCGCCGCTGCTGCCGTTGCTGATAGCCGAACAGCTGATTTCCGCCCAATATTGCGCCCAACGCTGATTGAGCGCGCCTAATACATAGAAGACATCGCGGCTTCCGCCGGTCATAACTCGCTTAGGAGGTCCATTTAGCAAATTTGGTCTACTTATCTGTGATCAGCGTCTCGAGCTCTTTCACGTGATATAGGTCTCATTCCGAAGTTCCATGGGAAGCTGACGGCATTCCCTGGTAAGTACTTTATAGAAGGTTAGGAGCCAAAAAAGAAGTAGCTAAAAGAAGTTATAAGAGCTATCCTAATCTTATCCTAGCTAATGCAGAGCTCATCGTAGGTTGGATATTTATTCAGTGCTTATAAACCTACGATTTCCTTTCCAAATATCGATTGACAGGTATTGTGGCACATTTTTTTGCGAAGGATGAAACACTTGTTACCTGATAGGTCAAGGGCTATTGCATTTGCATTCCTCAACGTTGGAAGCACTGCTTCGTCACCCTGATTCTTAAAAAAGAGCCAGCTAGCAATCCTGAAAACTACCGGCCGGTGAGCATTACATCTGTGTTCTGTAGGCTTTTTGAGAAGGTGCTTAAGGAGCACATGCTTATCCACATTCATGCCAATGGCATTTTCCCTCCGAATCAGCATGGTTTTTCTTCTGGCAGGTCTGTTCAAACGAATCTCTTAGAATGTCTACATGACTGCACGGAAGCAGTGGACAGAAAGCACAGATGTGATGTCGTTTACTTTGACTTTGCTAAGGCATTTGATAGAGGGTCTCACCAAAAGTTTGTTGTCAAACTAGAGAGATATAAGTTCCACCCCATTGTAATTAAATGGATTGCTCAGTATCTCACTGGTAGAACGTTTCAGGTCAAGGTTGAGAATTCTTTTTCAAGCGTAAGGTGGGTAGAAAGTGGTGTTCCACAAGGAGCGGTACTCTCTCCTATACTCTTCAACATCTATACTGCAGAGCTTCCAAATATTGTGCAGCAATGAGAAAAAAAGCTGTGATGTGATATACTTCGATTTTTCGAAGGCGTTCGATCGTGTGAGCCATTCAAAACTCATTTTTAAGCTTGAAAAGTTGGGATTCCACCCAAAGCTTATAAGTTGGTTTAAGGAATTCATTAGTGGAAGAACCTTCCAGGTTAGAGTTAACCAGTCGTTTTCTGGGGTCAAGGAAGTCTTGAGCGGTGTCCCGCAAGGAGGGGTACTTTCCCCAGTCCTATTCGCTATCTACACTGCTGATTTAGTTCAGAAGGTCCAAGAGGTTGGTATCAAGTGCATGCAGTATGCAGATGACTTTAAGATTTACGGAGAGCTTAGTCAATCTGAAAATCTTCAAATAGCTATAGATGTAGTGGCTCAATGGGCCAATGAGTGGGCCCTATGTACCCCTCGCTCCGGAAAAGACTTTACACATGAGAATAGGAGGGTCTGAATGCTCAACAAGGTACGCAGTGCATGATACCATTATACCTCACGTGGAAAGTGTTGTTGATTTAGGTTTCGCTTATAATAGCAAATTAAACTTTTCTGAACATTACAAAGTTATTTGTGTAAGGGCCAATGCACGTACCTATCAGCTTTTTAAGAGATTGACCACAAGAAATAAGGAGACTTTGACTAAAGCATACAAAATATATATAAGACCACTGGTGGAGTGTGGAACTACCGTATTTGCCCCACACAAGGTGAAGGATATAGAGGCTATAGAAAAAGTGCAAAACAACTTCTGCGTAAGGTGATCATCCATTATGGAGGATTTTTCACTCCAGAATACCAAAATCCAAAATCAGAAATAGTTTTTTGGGACTACACTCACTCCAGTCAAGAAGGAAGTTAAGAGATGTCTGCATGGTGTTTAAAATCATTTCGGGAATCTGTGATGTCGACAAATCAGCATTTTACAGCCTTGCTTCATCGCGGACGCGAGGAGGTATGTAATGTAAAAATAGTTTGCTCAAAACCTAAGAGCAGCATCAGATCTCACACCTTCACTGTGCGAGCTGGCTCCGCCTATGTTAATCTAAGGACCGAACTCGATCCACTGCCAATGAACTTTCGGTCTCTCAAGCGTATGGCATCTAAAGCTGTTTTGTCATATTAGTCGCACTCAGAATTGTTACTTGATAATGAAGCGAATTTGGAATGTATGTTGTTGCTAATCGATGTTATCTCACGTCTGTCTTATACAGCGTAATAAATTGATTGATTGATTGAGCAATGCGATGTTACTATGAAAATGTATGCTATCGATGTGAAGATCTATAGAACTATAACAAGGCACGAGGAAGTTTGTTTGATGCAGAACGCAATAGATTTGTTGGCGAGTTGGGCAGATAGATGGCAACTTCCTCTCTCTCTCCACAAAAAACTGTTGTTTTGCACCTAAATTCCGGCACATCAACCCATCCATATATGTACAACATAAACGGGTGTACGTTAGCAGCTGTGGACTCTGTTAAAGACCTGGGCTTTCATTATGATGATAATCTAGACTTTGGGAAGCATATCCGAGAGGTTTTAACTTAGCCATGCTACAAACGTCGAACATCTCTAGTGCTTTAACTACTAAGAATAAATCCATTCTACTTAAGGTATACAAAACCTACGTACGCCCTCTTGTTGAATCTAGTGCCTCTGTCTTCGCTCCTTATAAGAAAAAGGACATATGCAGAATGGAGAAGGTACAAAACAATTTCACTCGCAAACTTCTCCTTCGAACAAGCTTCTTATACTCGCGAGTACCAAAAGCTTCAATTAGAAACAAATATCTCGGTATACCGACCCTAGAATCTCGTCGCAAAGTATTCGATATGTGTCTTGTACATAAACTGCTGAACTTCACACCTGCTTCTGGGCCTTGTAAATTCTTTAAAACGAAGAAATCTCTAACACGAGGGGAACCTGAAAAGTTATCTCTTCCTCGCCCAGAACCCGACTACGAGCCACATCGTTCACATATAGAGCTGGCAGCTTGTACTTAAAAATTGCTAAACATATTCAGTCTCCCGTAACTCCGGGACAAATGAAAAGCCGTGTAGGTATTGTCTTGCTTAGAAACGAGATTTCTTAAACAGTATATGACTTTGCATCCCGGCGTTGTTGTTGACTAGTTCTTTGTTCTGGATTTTATTTGTTTTCATTGTTTGCTAGTTTATACACGCAGTTGTCGTTGTACATTGACTGCTTTTCAACGATTGCCTTATGCAAGCGTAATAAACATAAACATATTGCATTTACAGACCATACACAGCTCATATGCTTCACAAGTCCATATGTGGAGTGCATGGCGCATTCTCTTGGCAGCAGGCAGCCAATATAATGATCCTACTGAACGACCCCTTCTCTCCCACTCGCCCTTATAGTGATGTTGAAACAGGAAATTTTAATCTTCTTCACATGAAAAGCTGAGGGACAAAATCATAGGCGCATTTTGCACACTTCCAAACGATTTTCATATTTTTTCCACTAATATGTTTTTGATAACGGAGCCTTGCAGTTATAGCGATAATCTTTGAAAATGCTTTAAAAAATTAAAATTTTGAACCAAAACCTAGAAGCTAGGGGGTAAATAGGGCGGGATACTGTAATTTATCCGAAAATTGTTTGCTAAGCATCTGAAGTGTTCGAATCTTCTGCCGCACTCTGTTTATTTATTTTACTGTTTAATTATTTATTTATTACACGATTAGATTTGCGTGAACGCTGATGCAAAAAAATGTTACCAAAGGAACAACAACAACAAACAGGAAATTTCAGATCCATGCTAGTCAAAGGAGGGCGCGGCTAGGAAACTGAAACTAACACAAGCATTATGTCCTCTTCCGGTTAGGAAATGTCAAGGAAAAATCTTCTCCTCGACCGACTGGTATCGCCTTTGTGAAGTAGTTCACATTCAATTCCACATTTCACATTCAAATTAAGCCAACAGTGTGGGCTGCTCTCCTCTTTACAGATCCGAAAAATTATTTTTTCTAGGGAGTACATATCTATACTTACTGAGCACAAAAAAGTAGAAGAAAACGTCCAAAATTATGGGGCTAAATTCCTCAAATTCAAGAGAGGGGTTTCGAGCTCCCATGGAACTTCAAGTTGAGACCAGGATCATTAGAAAGAGCTCGGAGTGCTGATTACGAATATGGGCGTCAAAATTGCAATATGAAATTTCTGAGCGAGTTATGGCTTGCCGAAATCTGGAGGCTCACCACAGACTGGCCGTGCGACACAGCTAGCGCGAGAGTTGTGAGTCATCGGACCTCCGTAAGAAGCTGCGGCAGTGGCACAGGGGTAGTGCTCCTTCTCGTCAGGCGAACATCGTTGGTTCGGCTCCCATTGCTGCCGGTTTTTTGCAAATCATAATTTATCTTCGAAATGACCTTTTAATCTGAGTTATGACACCTGTCTGATTAAATGGCCGCGAAAACTAGCATACACGTTTATAAAAATGCTTGAAATCAAAGAACTGCTATGGTGACAATTTATTTACTATTTTGCACAAATAGAGACCAAATCATATATTGGACAGCTAGAGGTGTTTCTAACAAGCTTGGTATTCGTGAAACAAAACAAAAAAAATGTGTGAAGCTGCAGCACCGTCACGTAGAACAGCTGCGAACCTTCTAGCGATCTTCTTCTCTTCAGGAATTAGTGCATCGTTGCCGTCAGCCAACCCAAATTCAGCGAGAAGAATGGGCACCACTTTTGCTGGTGAAAATGACATAGTGAGTGAAGAAAAAGCAGTAGATTAACCACATTTTGTTGTGCTTTTACCTCTAGTTGTTCAACATATGATTTTGAGTCTATTTGTGCAAAATAGTAAGCAAAAATGTCACCATAGCGTTTTTTTGCCTTCAAGCACTTTTACAAACGTGTATAGTAGTTTTCGCGGCCAATTTAATCAGACACGTGTCATAATTCAGAAAAAAGGTTATTTCGAAGAGAAATTATGATTTGCAAAAAAACTGGCAGCAGGAGGAACCGAACCAACAACGTCGCACCTGACGAGCAGGAGCACTACCCCTGCGCCACCACCGCAGCTTCTCACGGAGCCCCGATGACTCACAACTCTCGCGCCAGCTGTGTCGCACGACCAGTCTCTGATGAGGCCACCCAATTTCGGCAGGCCATAACTCGCTCAGGAATTTCATTTTGCAATTTTGACACCCATGTTCGTAATCAGCATTCCGAGCTCTTTCTAACGATCCTGATCACAACTTGAAGATCCACGGAAGGTCGAAAGGCAAAGGGAAGATGCTACACGTTTGTCCTTCGGAAAAAATGTCGAATTTT
The DNA here is from genome assembly GCA_947396885.1 of Heligmosomoides polygyrus polygyrus. NCBI lineage: Eukaryota > Metazoa > Nematoda > Chromadorea > Rhabditida > Heligmosomidae > Heligmosomoides > Heligmosomoides polygyrus. Next base: position 105,611,401 of record OX377202.1, read on the forward strand.
CGAATAACCGAATAAATTTGGGTATTCAAAACGTCGAATTTGAATGATTTCCGATTGAGCGAATTCCATTCGTTTCCCAAGATGTTGAACTTCGAATTATCGAATATTAGTCGGTTTTAGAGATGTAGAATTTTCAAGTGATCGATTATCAATCGCTATTCAACTCGTCAAATTTCGAACCGTATTAATGTTAACTTAACTTAATTAGCTAATATTATTTGGCTTTCGAAGCACGAATGTTGGAACAATCGAATTTCCCAAATATTCATTCGAATTAATTCGATTCGAAAAAGGTATAGTGGGTATGCGGTGACACCCCCCCCCCCTCCACCTAGCAGTACACATACCAGCGAATGAATAAATAGGGTGTATGATGAATGCTAATTCATGGATGTGTTTCTACCGTCTACCCTGAGCATAACTGTTGATGAATCCGATTACAGATGTAACGAATTCAAACATAAGTGCAGTTTTTTAAAAGGCGAACCTGTGGGAAGTTTATGCATACTGTGAGTATTGTGAAAAGCTCAAACAGCATTGAAAATTCTAGAACTCACACGTGCATGGCCCATGCCCTAGGAGTCTGCAAACGACAGGAAAGTCGCGTTTAATTGCCCAAGTCAAACAGCTCATGAATTTAATTCTCTTCTTATAGCGAGTCTGAAACGGGAATTTTACTCGAAAATCTTGGAAAAGGCTGCCGTCTATTTAGCGTAGTCGCAATGGGTTAGGGGTCGTTTAGTGGATTACGAGAGAAAATGCCCGAACCGCGCCGCGTCTGTTTCGGTGCGAGAAAATGCCCGCAACCAGGGGAGAAAATGCCCATGACCAGGGGAGAAAATGCCCGCGACCAGGGAAGAAAATGCCCGCAGCCAGGGGAAAAATGTCCACAGCCAGGGAAGAAAATATCTGCGGCCACTGAACGGTTTTCGATAGGGTCCACTACAACAACCACAACAACAAAACACATGGTAATCACGTGGACAGGGATACGGTATTTTTCTCATGCCGTCGAGTAAAGGGCATGAGAAATCGTGGGCGTGGCAGCTGAAGCTCTGGCACCATCATTTGGATTCCCTAGCAGACTTGATGGTCTTACCGTGATAGAGAAGCTTTGGAGAATATGAGGAGAGATTCTCGTTACAACAGGCATGCTCAACGGTTAAATTAGCACCAACGGTGTTTTATGTGAAAAGAACACTTGAAAACACTGAAAGGAGTGAAAAAAGCGTTTTCGCCAAAATCTCAATTTCTAGAACGTAAAACAAGCACATCAACGGAACCTGGTAACTTAGAGCTACTTTTCGAAGCACTGAGCTGCGGAACTGTAGGCCACCTCAATTTTTGAGTTTGTTTTTGAGCCACATGAACGAGTGTAGGGTACATGTACTTCAAAGTCATGAGAAGTAGAAAATGAAAAAATGACAGAACTTATCTAGGAATTTGTTTACAAATAGGTTTTTAGGTTTTACTGAGGTTTCACTGAGTCTTTCTGATGAAGTCTTCATTTTTGACCAACCATTTCCTTCTTTACTAGAACAGGATTTGAACATAGATATTTCAACATACATTGCTTTTCAAGTGATTCTCATCTGATACACCGTTAGCATCGCATTATGTATATTGCTTGGTGGAGTGAACGATAGAAAGCAGAAGAATGAATCACACTTCTCTCGTTGCGGCTTTTATACAACGAGAAATAGAGAATGAACTGATAATAAACTGATGAGTGTTATCGTTCAGATAAATCGTAAATACTTGTTGTGCATTTTTTTATTGTTTTTCTCAGTATAGGATCTTCTATTTTGGTTCGCTTTATCTGATATTTCCACATATCCCACTAACGGATTTAAATATCTGAATGGTTAGTTGCAACATAGGTTTTACTAAAAACCCTATTAAAATGACCAGAACCTGCGGTGTAGCACCTCGCCAAAAATCTTTCAAGGCTTTCTCGAAATATAGAGTGTTTTTTCCAACATGAAGTTCTGCGATCAACTTCTTATTAGAGCTTTGGTACGAATGAAACGTTGCGGAAATAGACTGCTGGTCGCGGGCATTTTCTCTCTTGGTTGCGGGCATTTTCTCCCCTGGTCGCGGGCATTTTCTCCCCTGGTCGCGGGCATTTTCTCCCTATCCGCACGCAACGCGCGCCGTGAGATTCAGGCATTTTCTCCGTAGACCCGTTTAGTGTGCGCGCGACGCGCGACGCGAGGCCATGTGTAGTGGTCGAATTGATCGATCGCGTCGTTCGATCAATTTGTCCACTACGCATGCATCGCGTCGCGCGCACATTAAACGACCCCTTAGCATTAGGTTGTCCGGAAAGTTTTTAGACCAATGTCGCAGATCATTGTATACTTAATAACTTTATTAACAACCGCTGTCTTTCAACAAGATATTCACCATTATGACCTACCGCATACTGCCATCTTTCCGGTGGAGAGCGAATACCACGAGCGAAGAACTCCGGAGACTTGGACAAAAAGGAGTTGTTGACACCACTTTTGGCTTCTTCCCGATTTGCGAACTTTTTTCAGGTAAGAAAGACTGCAGCTACCGGAAAGCGTCGTAGTCACTGGGTGCCAGATCGGGTGAGTACGGCGGATGGGATACCAGTTCAATCCCGAGTTCCTCCAATTTCTTCTGCGTATTCTTTGCTGTGTGAGGTCTGGCGTTATCCATGAGAAGAAGAATTTTTCCTCTTCCGGAATTGCGATTACGTAGGATTTCGCTCATTTTCTCCAGCTGAGCGCAAAACATGTTCGACTCTACCATGGAACCGGTAGGAACCAACTCGCAGAATACGGGGCCATTGATGTCCCACCAGAAGGAAGGCAGCTCCTTTTTGTCGTGATTAAGACGTTTCGGCTGTGGTTGGGGCAACTCATCGAACTCCACCCAGTGCTTGCAACGCACCAAATTGTCGTAGACGCAGTACTTTTCATCCATCGTGACGATGGAGTCGATCAAAGCAAATGTACGGCGACGGCTGGGGAGAGAAGTGCTGGTATCAACCTGCTTCCGTTTGTCCGGAGGCGTCAAAGCATGTGGTACGACTCGAGGCAACTTCGCGGCTTTGCCAGAAGACCAAAGAACATCGTGTGCTGCGGGCTTAGGAGTACTTGTAAGGTCTGAAAGTTCGCGTACAGAAAGATCAGGTCGAGCACCGCAGGTGGCAGGCTGTTCCGCGTATTGGTCGACATGTGCGTTGGGAATCCTCGAGCAATTCGTCACCGTTGCCGAACTTGCGGTTTCGATTGACGCACGTCGCTAGAGAAGGGGCTTGCTCCTTCATTGTCTCCTGTAGAAAGCGATGGGCCTCGTTCGCGGATCGGCCGGAGCGGTACTGTAGAAGGAGAGCTGGTCGGTAGAGCATCTTCTTGTCGTCCATTGCGAAGGCACCACTGGGAACTACATACGCAGGACATAAAACACCGCTCTCCTAACTCCGGCCCGCTCACAACTTCGGTTGGCAAAGATACGTTGTTTTGAATCTGACCATGCAATTAGTCTAAAAACTTCCCGGACAACCTAATACCATTTTTTCTTCGAGAATTATTGATCAATTTTAGGTCTTCCTTATAAACACAGACATCCAGAGCTGTGATAAACCTGAAACCTTAACCTGAAACATACAGTGCATCACAAAGAAAGTCAGTTGTAATGTTAATCTAAGAGGTCATCCGCGGTGCGTAATGATAAGCAGCTCCATATTGATTTACAGCGCCACTCAATCGATATGGAGCTTGCCACTAAACCGCGTCGAGCCGCGATGAAACTCTGAACGTCCCCTAATACCGACCTTAGCAATATTTCTTCTTATCATTTTTTGCACGTGTTTGTGTTTTACACCATTTTCACTCAAATTGAACACTCAGCCAATTGAGTTTAAAAATTTCGAAGTGAAATACATGGATATCCTGCTCCAATACACTAGCGACTAGACGCCAAAACTATGCATACGTCAAGTGGAAGAGTTTACTGCAACAATAACAACAAGTCCTTCGGAATAAGCAATAATTCGACAGCAAGTGGGATGACGGCGGTGAAATCGGCGAGCGGCCGGCAGATAAAGGGCGAAGTTCTGGGCCCGGATTCATCAAGGCGCATACCCACGGAGATGCTGGGTATAGGGGGTAGACATACCCACGATTCATGATAAATCTTACCCGCAAAATCGTGGGTATATCAGTGGGTAGAGAAAACCCTCCCATGGTTCCTTTCATGAATACGAATCGTACCCACTACCCACTGCTTAGGGTATCTCTACCTATACCCATTGCTTGATGAATCCGGGCTCTGAAGTGATTGCGTTGGCGCTTGGCGGCTTCCTGGCGCCGGATTCATCAACGACTAGCCCGCGGGTATAAGGGTAGAGATACCTACGATGTAGTCTGCGTCTTTGACTCTTACCTTATCTCTATCTGGCTCTTATCTTATCTCTACCCCTTGTACTCCGCACACCAACGGGTTTAATTGTTGATGAATTCGGCCCCTGGTCGACTGCGACGCGTTGCGCGCGCCCGGCGGCGACTGACTCTGAATGCTCGGGGGCGCCTCTATATGCGGCCTGCCGGTGACAAGCTCCGCCCACGCCATCTTCTATTGGTTCTCATCCTAATGCACGCGCCCTTTGGGCTATGGCGCCAACAGAAGGAGGTTCTTCTAAATTCTCCTTGTTCAAAAATTGTTCTAATCGCCTTCAAAACTCTCCAGCTTAAGGTGAAAGAAAATAAAAGTTGTTTTGATTTGGAAGACGTTCATTTAGATTTCAGAGGCGTCAAGCTGGTTTTAGAAGAGTGAATAGAACAAACCGAATGCACAACCTAATAAGTTAGAGCGCATCTGTGTATCGGATGGCCCATTGTAGTGTAAAAATTACAGAAATTTTGTATTTTTCTTTGTCAGTGCTTCTGTAGCCTGATGACTTCAAAATAGAGCTCCCGGTCGAATCACTGGAGATGGACGCGAACCCTTTAGTTTACTGGGACCTCGCAGAGAAGTAAAGCAGACATTGTAAAGCTACAGAAAACTCGATTCCACTGGCTGTTCTTTTATTGTGATTGCTCTTGTTTTTCCTAAATTTAAACGCATGTAAACGGCACTTACAATGTCAATCCAATGAGCAACGTGATATATGGGACAAATGCACGGCGCAATCTCTCCTTATAACACAAAACCAAATTCCTAACTTTCGAGCACCTCTGGATTCACCTAAAAATATTGTTCGAGATCGAAGAATGAAATTATAGGCTTATTCATACATTGTAGTCAATTTTTCCTTAGGACACTCTAAAGGTGAATTTTTATGAAAAATGTTTCTCAAAGAAAAATAATTTCGGCTTCGTTAGACCAGGTCCATCTAAAAGCTCTATGAACTGCTCTGCAACGGTTTAACTGCTCGTACATAGATTGACACAACCGCATCTTGCTCGTGAATTGATGTCTCCGCCGACGAGGTGATTAATTTGACAACGCGAATAAGAACGGGTCGTAAAACGACGAGTGCGGAATTTTCGGAAAAAAGTGGTTGCGGAAACAGAACATTCCAGCAGAAAGAAGAGGATAATGCTTGGCATAAATTGGACGCTTTACGACTCATTCTATTTCCGGGGGACGAAAGATTCAATCGTCACTTTGAACGGGACACGTTTCATTTTAAACCGAAGACTTTTCAAAGCACAGTGGGCGTGTCTAAAGTCAAAATGACCAGTTTTTAACTTTGGCAAATCATTCCTCTATTTTAAGAGAAGAGAATAGAATGGAGAATGATGGTGTGATTCTTCTCTTGTGGTTACTTTTGCTGTTCCTAGATTTATGCGCATGTAAATAGTACTTAAACTCTCAATCCAATGGGCAACACCATACAATGAGCGAATTCATGGCGCAATCTCTCCATATGGTGCAAAACCTTCTGTGAGAAGCTTCTCCTTAAGGCCTGTTCATATACTTCGCGACAGCAGCTACAAGAGCGACTAGAGCGACAGCGCCAGCGCCCAATGAACACTTTCCCGCCGCGCGCGCTCGGTTTCAATCGATTTGCACGCTTGCACGAGCGACGGTAGCGACGAGAGCGTAGCGCGCGAAAGTATGAATAGGCGACTGTCGCGAATAGAGCGACAAGAGCGACTGACGCGACAGCGCCGGCGCTCGAGTTTGAACACTTTTCGGCGGCGCGCGCTCGGTTTTAATCGATGTGCATGTTTTGCACGGGCGATGAGTCGCTCTTGTCGCGATGTATGAACGGCCTATTAGGACATCTGCGAAGGTGAATTTTCGTCGAAGATTCTCATCAAGGAGAAATAATTTTGACATTACTAGACCATCTATCTCATGTCTACTTAAATTTTAGACTCAGACACTTGGAGAGTTCATCTGCAGGTGAAAAATGGTTGAACTAACAGTGGTAGATGGCCTAATTTAGACCCACAGGCGATCGGCCGAAGACCTATGGATGACCGGATTACGGTATGTAGGCGGGAATTTGAAAGGGTGTTTTTGCAAAGGACGTGAATTTCGCCACGCTTTTCACATGTATTGTTAAGATAAGGTTTAGTATGCTTAGTTTTGGTCCATCCGGTCGTCCAAGAAGGTCTGCCTATCAATTGACCTGCCAATTGCATGCGCACGCAGCGTATCACGCAAGCGGCGAAATAAGCGGTAGTAGACCGCTCACTGAAACTCCGCCCTAAGACAGCTCCCACAGGTCACCTGTGGCGTCAAAATACGCTATTTTCACCTATAGGTGAACTCTCCCAGTGCTTGACAGGTAGTAGACCGCTCACTGGAACTTCGCCCCAAAATAGCCCCACAGGTCATCTGTGACGTCAGAATACATCATTTTCACCTGCAGTTGAACTCTTCCAACGTCTGAGAGGTAGTAGACCGCTCATTGGAAGTTTGCCCCAAAATAGCCCCACAGCTCACCTGTGACGTCAGAATACGTCATTTTCACCTGCAGTTGAACTCTCGCAATGTCTGAGCGGTAGTAGACCTCTCACTGAAACTCCGCCCCAAGGTAGGCCCACAGGTCACCTGTGACGTCAGAATACGTCATTTTCACCTGCAGTTGAACTCTTCCAACGTCTGAGAGGTGATAGACCGCTCACTGGAAGCTTGCCCCAAAATAGCCCCACAGGTCACCTGTGACGTCAAAATACGTCATTTTCATCTGCAGTTGAACTCTCCCGGTGTCCGAGCGGTAGTAGACCTCTCTGAAACTCCGTCCTAAAACAGCTCCCACTGGTCACCTGTGGCGTCAAAATACGTCATTTTCACCCGCAGTTGAACTCTTCCAACGTCTGAGAGGTGATAGACCGCTCACTGGAAGCTTGCCCCAAAATAGCCCCACAGGTCACCTGTGACGTCAAAATACGTCATTTTCATCTGCAGTTGAACTCTCCCGGTGTCCGAGCGGTAGTAGACCTCTCTGAAACTCCGTCCTAAAACAGCTCCCACTGGTCACCTGTGGCGTCAAAATACGTCATTTTCACCCGCAGTTGAACTCTTCCAGTTTCTGAGTCCATCGTTCTACATGGGCGGCTAATTATTTCTTCTTTTTTTTGGCCGAACTTCGCCGTGATCGGAGATCTCGATGCGCTGCCGATGAGACCAACGATCGTGGCCTTTTTTTTGGCGCACGCGGAAATGACTGATTCGGGCGCAGCAAAAACCGATGACGACGCCCTCCAGGCACTTCCTCCTAAGCCCTGCCGGAAGCTTCGGCGAACATTTCGCCCGTCGGCCCGGTGTTATCGTGTTTTTGATACGTTTCGAAGGGGGGCCGACTGACTGGGGGTCGGCGGTCGGACGAGGAGAGCGGCCGACAGCCGACAGGACGGGGTGGGGTGCGAGGTCAGTGATTGGAGAGCGGTGTCTGCTAGCCGGCTGGTCGTCTACCACTCCTCCTCTTCTTCTACTGCTGCTGTTGCTGCTGTTGCTGTCGATACTCAGGTTCCGAGCTTCACTTTCGGCCGTAGACTGGGGGGGGGGGCGTTCCGTTCGGGGGGAATTTCGTGGCCCGCCTTGACTGGGGTGATTGTCTCCGGCTGGTTCGAACCCGCCGCCCAGCGCCGTCCGACGGCAGTAAACAACCCGTCCGTATTGATTCGGCAACGTCGAATTCTTTTTGTTACACAGACACGGTCTGCCATCCATGACCTGGCTAGTGCGCATGTAGCGACTGTAGTCCTTCCCACGTACGATTTCATCTGCTTAGACCTGGTCAGAAGGTCATTCCAATGCTCTGTTTCCTCACTTGGTATGCTATTCAGTGTCTAGACCTTTCTATGCAGTGCTCTGTGCAATGTTTAGTTGATTTTCGGATATCCTAGTTGGAGGGGGCACTGTTGGAAAAATGGGTGCTGTGCGGGTGGGGGGGGGGGGGGGGGGGCGGTGACACCTCTCCTAGGAATGGTGTTTGCAATGTAGACTAAAGAGTAGGACAGTGATGCTATTGCCTTCGTGCGGTCCACCCAATATAAGACAGTACTAAGAAAAAAGAACGAGAAAAGTCGTCGTTACATCACTGCCCCCCCCCCCCCCCAACACGCACTGCCTCCTGAAAAGGACCAGTAGGGTCATTCCAATGCTCTGTTTCCTGATTTGGTATGTTATTCAGTGTCTAGACCGTGCTATGCTGCAGTTCTGTGCAATATTTAGTTGATTTTCGGATATCCTAGTTGGAGGGGGCACCGTTAGAAAAATGGGTGCTGTGCGGGTTAGGGGGGGGGGGGGGGCGATGACACCTCTCCTAGGAATGGTGTTTGCAATGTAGACTAAAGAGTAGGACAGGATGATGCTATTACCTTCGCGCGGTCCACCCAATATAAAACAGTAGTAAGAAAAAGGAACGAGAAAAGTCGTCGTCACATCACTGCCCCCCCCCCCCCCCCACACGCACTGCCCCGAAAAGACCAGTAGTTGGTCAGTTCAGTCTAAGAAATCGCAGAATGTCTCTCGTATGCTACATCAGTGTATCGTCGTGGTAAAATAGTTCGTTTTCAAGTTACCCATCGTTTCCAAGAAAATAGGGTAAAGTGCCCCCTCCCACTAGAATAGGTCCGATTTTTCCATCCTACTCTTCAGGCGAGAATAGTTTACGGTTTATTCGAAGCGAGAAACCTAAGCGCAACACAATAGCGGAGATTCCTCCAGGTTTTTCAGCAATCAGCGAAAGTCCGGAACGCTGCGCATGACTTTTTGTAGGCGTCGGATACGGTAGCTGCATAGGAAAGTGTGCAGTGTCGACTGCACAAAGTCGCTCGCGCGATTTCCTTGTCCGCGCTTTGTCGTTGGCGATCGTTTTCGCGTTTTTTTATTCGTTTTTTTTTTCGTGAATTCGATATTCATTTCCTTGATTGTTGCAAGACTGTCTCTAGTTAAGCAAACCGAAAGTTCCGCCCGATTCAGAAAGAATTCAGCGGTCGAGTCTCTTATCGTTTTGTTGACAAGTTCATTTTCCACTCGCGATTCCCGTCCGTATTGTTTATCGTCCGTTTCGGAAAACGGCTTCTTGTTTGCCAAGGAGCGGTTGTTAGTGGTGGCTGATCGCGGCAAATATATCAACTGTTCGGCAGCTACAAGGTTCTTCTGAGAGATGGGGTTAATTATAGGTGTAGGGGATTTCCACGGTGTCCTAGTCAGGAGGAGGTAGCCCTACGGGAGATATGGTCCCTCGAACTAGGACAGCACCCAGTCATTGAGTCCTCATGCCATTTCAGTCCCCAATATCTGCTCTCGAACTCAATGGAGAGTTATACATACTTCAGTCGCTGGGCGGCGCGATGGAAGCTACCAATATCGATTAGTCAATGTATTGCGATCGATATTGGTAACTTCCATAACGCACTGATGTATAAATCCCGCCTTAGTGAGGCGATACGTTCAGTGCTTCCTCCCGACTAGGATTGAGCCTCTTTCATTTTCTGTTGACCTTGGCCTATATGGGACTTCTCGAGATGATTGGTTGTAATGTAGAAGTCAAATTGTTTTAGTTATTTTAAGCAGTATGTTCACTCATTGGGCAGGTGCATTAAAGCTTCAAAGAAAGTCATTCTAAATTTTCCTCGAACAAAAAATTTAAAAAATTATTTTCCTGAACAAATTACTTTTTGGAAAGTCTCTAGTTCGAAGTGGGAGGAATTTGTTTGATTTGGAAGACGTTTAGTTCGATTTCAAAAGCGTTAAGCTTGTTTAGAAGTGTCTAATTTGACGTAGAGATTGTAGGTCTTATCGTTAGTTATATCTTGTCCGTACTGCCGTTCGCATTGCAAGCTGATGTGCAGGTTTGCGGGATACCGTAGGTGATTGCTGCCGTTGCGTCGTGGGCCGCGTCGGCGTCCACGTGGACATTCGATCGATGATCCCTACAGAGGCTCTGTTCATACTTCAGCGACAAGAGCGACAAGAGCAACTGGAGCGACTGCAGTGACAGGGGCGACGGACGTAGTTAAGTGTACGTGCTTGATTACGTACTCCACACTCCGACCGTCGCTCCAGTCGCTTTCTCTTGTCGCCGAAGTATGAACTGGCCCGCCCTTAGCAATGCGTTAGCAGTTTAAGCACGAGCAGTTTGGGTGGCCCACACCTCGAGCGCGTTATGGGTGACGTGCTGGTCTGGGGATACTGTAGCAACGCGCGGCAACATTCAAACGGCAGTAGGGGATTAGTTGTAGTTGTTATCAAGATCGTAGAAATCCTGCCTAAGGTCGTCGGCTTTTGTAGCTTGTGAACCGACGAATCAGGGGCCTTCTTCGTTTGTCCCCAGGTTTCCACTGATCTCTCGATGGTCCCGAAAAGTGAGAAATTATGACGTCTGTCGTTATCTGGCTATAGTGATAGTTGCAGTTAATCTATTCCCACCTCGGACAGCCCCCGATAAGTGGATGAAACGGCGTTATACCGACTGGAAACCCTACGTCGAAGGTTTGGGATACTGTAGCCAGCGCGCGGGAACATTCAAACGGCAGTAGGGGATTAGAGTGAACTGATTTGTGCGCCTACTTTTTGCTTACTCGAGCTGTAACAGTAAATTAGTGCTAAGGGATGCTCGTTATGTGCTACGGAAGAGATTGGCACACATCAACAACGTTTGCTGAGTCATCGAGGGCTGAGCAAACGTTGCTGCGTGCCAATTTCTTTCCTACTATTGAACGACAATTTGCTGTTACAGCTCCGGTAAGCAAAAAGTGTTTGCGCACGAACCAGTTCACAGTTCAGTTCTGTCGAAGTGGGTTTCCATGCGCTGGAATTTCATCGATTTCGCTCACAAATTCCCGTTCTCGAGGTTTGGTTTGGCATTATTGATGTCAATTTCTTAGCCTGCCTTAAGCTATATGCACCTCTGCATCTCGATGGTACGGTAGGAGGTGCCGTTTGCACTCGAACATATCGATTTTTGGTTCGATTCCCGTCCAAGACAGAGTAGTACCTCTATCTTGGGTGAAGTGGATGGAATGGCACTGTCTTTGCCCGAAAAAGCTGCTGCGTTGATTTATTTATTTGAAGATCTTTCTATATAAATCAGTGCACAAGCATGTCTGTCCAAGTAGAAGACGAGAGCGTGGCGTACGCTCATGGCGCTCTGAAGCCATAGATATCTCTATTTTCTTCTTTTATCACGTCTTTTTTGGTACGATACCTTGCTTTTCTTTACTCTTAGGCCCCGTTTATACTTCGTCGCGGCGCGACGCGACGCCACGTATAGTGGTCATATTGATTGTGCGGCGCGATCGATCAATTTGGCCTCATTGCGTGGCCATCGCGTCGCGCCGCGACGAAGTATATCGCGTCGCGATGCGATGGAGGCCTTAGGGGCTGTTCAGAGCAGCATTGCGGTGCGACGCGACGAAGTGTTAGATATCTCTATCGATCGAGCAGCGTGAATAATCGATATGGGAGATTATAATAGCGTCGCGTCGCGCTGCGATGGAACACTGAACGTGCCGTTATACTGTCATTGTTATCACATCATTTGATTGTAGCGTATTAGTGGTTTTCCCAGCCGGTGGGGAACAGTTGAGAGAGAGAGTCTGGTACAACTTTAGGCCCCGCTTATACTTCGACGGCAAGCGACGCGACGCCACATATGGTGGCCATATTGATTGAGCGACGCGATCGATCAATTTGGCCACTTTACATGCCGTCGCATCGCTCGGCGTGGGTAACTATAAACGGGGCCAAACGCAATATTGCACACATTGACACTTGTCCCACCCGACTAGGAAAGCACACGTGGCACTATAGAGAAACATAATTTCCAGAATAGATTGATCCCAGCGACGGCTCGTCATCCTGTCCAGTAAATTCAGTAAGTGCGGACGTATAGACTTACTTCGCTTCTTTGTTGCATCCTGGTGCAGTTAAAATACATGGACCAGACCCCGCCTACTACTTTACCACAACTGTATGTAATTACAGGTTTTAGTTCTTTTTTTCTTGTAAATCTATGCATGCAACCATTATTAGAGCTCATATCACCCTCGGCGAACTAGTCCCCATCTCTGCCATGAACGTTTTTTCTTTCTTCGTGCATTACCGTTCCATATTGAGCTGTTAGTATCCTGGTTTCATATAGCTGTGTAGCTTCAGACATGATTTTCATTTCTTCATATCCGTAGTTATGTACCTTTTTTGTTATTATACTCAGAGTACGAATCTCCTTTTCAATTTCGTCGCCGATTTTTTCATTTTTATGCGTTTCTCCTTCACTCTGCCGTATTTTTATGCCTTATGTGTTTATACTAGCGCGCCAATATGGGTCTGCATGGTATCGATTAGACGATACTGAGAATCGATATCGATTTCTAATAAGTTCTCCTGAAAACCTTAAAAAATACAGGGTTTTCATCGAAAAACAAACCCTATCTTGGTCATTTAGACACTTTGGGGCGCTAGGATCTCTTATCTCTTAGGCCTGAGTTATACTCCCGCGGGAGCATCCGCGGAAGGGCGGGGATCGCGCCGAGACTCCTCACCTGGCCCATCGCCGCGCCTCGCCACGCCCGCCTCTGCCGTTTACCATTGGTCCGCGGACGTTCCGCGGATGCTCCCGCGGGAGTATAACAGAGGCCTTACCTGAATGGAAAAGTCTCTAAAACGTCGCATCCGTTGTTCGCGAGGTGACGGCCTGTTCACAGTTCGTGAATGGAGCGACAGACTCTCTCGTGTAAAGCATACGAATCGATTGAACGCGAAGTGATCGCCTGAAAAATCGATACCTATTCTTTAGATGGCCGACCAGTCGCTCTTGTCGCTCCCATTGCGGTCTGTGAAACAGGTCATGAATGGCGGCTATGTCAGTGGATGCACATATGGATGCACGGACGGATTAACTCGTTGTTATTCTTTATGTCATATTCAGAGAAGTAAATTTTCCCTAAAGGACGGGGAGTACGGTACTAGTCGCAAATGTGGCCTACACGGAGAGGGGAGCGCGCCGGCAAATCAGGCTGGGTATAACCCTGAATGAGAAGGGTGTATACGGTTAGTGGTGTGACTGGATGGCGCGCTCTCGCTTCCTCATGCAATACCGGAAATTCATAGTCGCCGTGCATTGAGTGCGAATCGATCAGCGCCAGGCAATTGATCAATACTTATGTAGTGTAGGGCGCGGCGCGACTTGTCGCATTGACCGCGAACTGTGAACGGGTAGTAAGATCATAGAGCTTCTTTCAGACCTCGACATCGATCGATGCGATATCGCGTGTAGTGGCCAAATTGATTGAACAAGGTGATCGATCAATTTGGCCACTATACATGCCATCGCCTGGTTCGACGTCGGAATTGTAGAGGGGGCTGAATACTGCATTTTTCCAAGTGAACCGTTTCGTGGGTCTAATAGGTTGTCCGACCGGCGGTGGTTTCTGACGGTTGGCCACGCCTGCGCGATCGATAAAACTCTGTGATTGGCTAGAGCCTGTACCTCATATATCCGCCCAGGGACAAAACCCGCATAGTACCCTTTTTAGTGCGTTTACACTATGAAAGTCTCCTGTTTGGGCCATGTTTCATTCTGATTCTATTCCTCGGCAAGACAATGCGGTGTTGTCGATTCTGGCGCGTTTGTGGACGATTTCTTTCGTGCCTTCGCCCGCTTTCAATTCGGCTGGCCATAACTCGCATCAATTTCCATGAATCAGCGATCGATTTCGAACATTTCAGGGCCGATCATGCGACTTGTGGCGGCTCTTCCCTATCGTCTGGTGTCGTCGCTCCAGTACGGGGCTCCCAATTCGGTTGGGATCCGTCTGCTGTGCTCTGCGGCCAGAGTGGTCCGCAAGGTTTCCGGGTAGGGTGCTGCTCGGCCTTTAATCCCTGTGTCCCGTGGTTTGGGGAAGCAGCGGCAGCATCGGCCATGTCGACCTTGGCGCAGTTGTCGGCGGCCGGGTCACTCAAAGGAGTCGCCGATTTCTTTCTTCCGTTTTTTCAGACCGATCGACGAGCGTGAGAGCAAAGAGATCTACACCACATGCCCAATCGACCCCAGCGAGCCGCATTTCGACAAGATCCTCATCGCTAACAGAGGTTGGAGAACCTTAGCGTTGAAGGTTTTCTTGTGGTTCTGTTTTTGCCACAGAAATGATGCAAAGAAGTGTTCTAGTTTGATATAAAAGTCGACGAAAAAGCAAGGAGATAGCTGCTCCTTATAAGATCCAGCAGCGACGGTGAGCTGTAATCGGGTCCTGCAGCGATTTCCCTGATTGGCTGTACAGCCCACCACAAGTTGCTCGTGTGGGGAGTTTGAAAATTCAAGCGAAAAATTCTCCCTATGTGATTCGCCTTAGAAAAGCGTTTTATTTTCACACTTCTCTATACCTATGAGACCTATGGGAGGTCTTTATACCTATTTTTGTTTATACCTTCTTTATACCTTCGTGCACGACATCGGCGACGGCGACGCGTTTACGGCTCGATCAATTGAGGCTCGTTTACACATCGACGCCGAGCGACGCGACGCCACGTATTGTGGCCATATTGATCAAACTACGCTGTCGATCGATTTGACCACCGTATATGCCGTCTCGTCGCTCGGCGTCGGAAGTATAAACGGACCTTTAGCCACTATACATGGTATAGCGTCGTCAGGCGTCGGAGTATAAACGATATTTAAAGAAGTATCTTCCTTTATTCCGTCACTTGTGCACGAAGGAACGTTGTAAGTACACTGTAGCGTGATAGTGAGACGTTTTCCTAGTCGGGTGAGGGAGGACATAATTGTGCGAAAAAGGCTTCAAAAATAATGTAACCGGCGACTAATAGCATATTCGTAGTCTGTAACGGCAGCGACTTCCCCGCCTGAAGAAGACAGGGTCCATACTTCAGTCGCTGTGCTGCGCAACAGTATAATAATGACCTATATCGATTGAGCGCGCGACCTAATTACTCACGCTAGCGCGCCCCGCGCCAATCGAAGTGTAAACTATGCTCAAGCTACAGATATCGATTTTTGTCGCGCGATCGCTCGTCTCTAATTGATTTACAAGATTTTCCGATGTGCCGCTGGAACAAAAGGTAATATTCCGCAGTCGCTGCCTTACAGCCTATGAGCGTCGCTTAAACTTCCAAAGATAGCTTGCCTATAATGAGTTGTTCTTCAAGCCGGGCTGTTTTTCGCAGGATCAGATGATCGCTGCGGGACCAGGAGAACGCTCAGCCTGCCCTAGTCAATGAGAAGAGGCCATCGATTATGCAATTTGCTTACATTTTCCGCTTCTTTGGCATTTCATGGGTTTTTAGGCTTAGGTTTATTAGCCATTCTGCATGTGCTTCTCGTGATTATCAGTGAGTCTCTCTTCTTTTTGTTTGTTGACTGTTCTACGCGACGAAAACGAAAAAAGAAAACGCAAATTAAACAGAGAAGTCGAGAAACTTTCGAGAAACACGAAGCCTCACCACTTTGGTCGGGCTAGGCGGGAGTTGTCGTGGTTGGTCCCGCCACGATCGCCTGAGATTGTACGAAACAGCCCAGTTTAGCGGAAATCTCGCCGCTTCCCATGGAATTTTAGTCAAGATCTCTGCAATAGGTTTTTATCGGGAATCAGAAGTTCTCCTTAATGCCTTCAAAACAACAATATCGATCCCCCGCGCTGCCTAATCGATAACGGTGTGTGGTGCTTAAGGGCCAGTACCGAGTTCGCGACAACAGCGATCGGTGGTCCAGCAAGCAAAGCATACATATCGATTTTTGCCGAGGAATTAATCGATTTGCAACTCTTGGTAGGTTAATCAGTCATGGACTATGAACTATGAACTATAGCTTAACTCAAAATTACCAAAGCCGTTTTTTGCCTTCTTAAGCTGCTGTGTCATACCACTTGAGGACAGTTATCTCGCCTAAGAACCGTCCCTTGACGGTGTGGCGTTGTAGCAATTAATATCGATCGCTTGCGCGGCCTAATCGATGTTGGTACCTTCGTAACACCGCACTGCCAAGGGACTGAAGTATAAATACCGCCTAAGTACCTGTGTCTATGCTTCAGACGCTTTTTCATTTTTTCGCACACGTTAAAGTTACCGATATCGATTGGTCCGCGAAGTGGATCAATGCCATTATACCGCTCAAAGGCCGAAGTATAAACCGTGTGCGATACTTTGGCATTGTAAATTTCTCCTAAATTTGCACATTTTTCTCTCCGAAAATCTGTCGTTTACATTTATTGATCGGTTTTTCCTTCTTTTTGCTTCCTTTTCTCGTTGTAAATGTATGTTTAGCGCTTTCGCTCACCTATATTACGTATTCTGCTAGGGGTTTTAGATCGCCAACAGTTGGTGAGGGCAGGGCAGTCAATGACAAAAACAAGAAGACGCACTTTGCTACTAGCGTACAGAGAACGACGAAAACGTGCAGAATGTGGGAAGTATTTGAAGCAAGCAGTTTAAGAGGCTATTTTCTCAGTAGGAAACACTTATTTTCTTGGTTTTAGTTTCTATCTAGCTACCGCATACCGTGTAAACAGTCATATCAACGTACGTTGTTGCGTGACACGATTTTTCACTCGACGCAATCGATATCGATTTTTCTCATGCGTCACCGCCGCGCGGTTTCTTAAGCATAAACCACGATACGAGTGACTAATTTGGGCTGTCTGCAGCGGTTTTCTATGCCGAGAAAATCACTGTGGTTGTTCTCAGCGGAGTAGCAGCTGCTCGCCGAAGTTGACGGCAAACAGCATTCCGTGCAGCTCGCAATGATTTACGTTCGACAACGCTGTAAAGGTCTATGTGAGAACCCCGAAGGGGTGTGTCGAGGTCCGGAAAATTGGTTTTTGAGCATCTTTCTGGTATATCAAATGCTTTTAAAGGCTTGGCACATGATGTAGAGGACCTTTATGAAGGGTTGAGCTCAGAGGGAACTCTTTAGGCTCGACTGTGGGCGTTAGAACGTGCTGTATTCGAACCTAAATGCTTCTGAATTTCAGGGAATAGATCCCTAATCAGCAAGTGAACCCCGATTTCTTGTGAAGCGCTGCCTCAAGAATTACCTCTAATCGGAAGATTCCGCTTCACCATCACTTTATGAAGGACACTAACCAAGCCTACTGTTAGAATTGATTGCGGAAGGCCGTCTGCAACCCCATGTGATTTCTGAGCAGCTGACGTCGCAAACTGCGTTTTCCTCGTCAACAGCAGTGATGTTCTTGAAGTAGGAATCTCTTGGCTCAGTTGAATGGGAAGAATGAGGGTTCAGATTACGTTCAACGACATTTCTTCTGAATAGACCGCTTTTGGGATAAATATTACACTTTGGACTATCCTAGTCGGGGGGGGGGGGGGGAGGGGGGATAATCTTAAGATGCACCAGGTGAAGCTCTCATGCAGCAGTGTTATGTGACTCCCCCCCCCCCCCCCCTTCCCACTAGGATACATCCTGGAGTCGGATTCATCAACATCTTGCATGACTTCACAGCGGAAAACTCAGATAACGCGGCTTACCACTTACCACGTCGCTTCCGGTCCCTGGACATCCGAGGTTCTAGGTGTTGTTTTTTCTTTCTTCAGAAAGTGGATGCTTATGTAAAATGGTGGACGCTTCTGCTAACTGTTTACTATTTTCCCACCACTGCTTCACTACGCGTCGCGGTTGCGCTGCGTGTACGCGCTTCGTTCCTTGATACATATACTCCGGTTTATACTCTGACGCTGAGCGACGAGATGTTATTTATGGTGGCCAATTGATTGAGTGGTTGATCGATTTGATCACTATGCATGCCATCGCGTTGTTCACTGTTGAAAGCATAGGAGCCTATGGACCTATCTCTTGGCACGGCGTCTAGGTGTCGTTGGGAGTTTTTTTTTTCAAATCAAAGGCGACGACTGTTGCCTGCTGTTCTTTGGAATGTTTTATAGCTCCAGCAAAAGCAGTAAAGCAACAAAATTGAAGCGCCGAGCTGGTGCACCTGCTCCACCGAGAAAACGCACGCGCTACGCGACCGCAGCGCACGGTACTGAGGGCCTGCTTATAGTCCGAGGAACGATCGATCTCGAAAGAATGTGTATCGATTTTTGTCCAATGATCGCTCGGCATTAATCGATTCGTATTTTTTGCACGGGCAGCTAAGTTTCTCCTTCTGTACACCATGAAAAGGCTTTGAAGGGCTATGGAATAGCGATCCTGATGTTTTTCAGAGCATGTTTCAAATATGAAGCTTTCAGTAAGACATTTCTCACGCATTTAACATGCTGAATAGCCTACACCGCCTTCGAACAGGTTTTTTTCTGGCTTATGAGTGAAGACCTTCGATTCGCTGATAAGTCAATTGGTCGTTCAGACGATATGGCGCCTCGAGAGCGAATCGCTCGCTGAGACTAAAAGTTAAGAGGAAGAATGCCTCTCGGTCGAAGCTTTAGAGGAACTCCTGTCATAAGGGAAACTCCTAGCGCCTTTATCACTTTGACCGATAGTTTATACATAAGTAGTCGGACACGGAGGTCGCCGCTATCGATTAGGCAACGCGAGCAATCGATATTGATTGACCTCCGTTCCCGCACCGCGCAACTGAAGTACAAACCCTGTTGTAGGCATTTTAGTTAAGGCGGGATAATTAAGATTCGGAATACCTTGAGGCTTCCCCTAGTCTAGTAGGGATTTTGTAAGAAAAAAGCCACATTCCTGAGCATTTCTTGAGAAGCTGCTAGTAAGGAACATCTTGCCGACAATTTCAGGAGAGATCGCATGTCGAGTGATCAAGACGGCCCGTGCGATGGGCATCAAGACGGTGGCGGTGCACTCGGACGTCGACTCGGGATCGCTGCATGTGAAACTGGCTGATGAAGCCGTGTGCATCGGTACGGCCCCGACTAGTGAGTCGTATCTTCGCGCGGATAGGATTCTGGAAGCCGTCAAGCAGACTGGAGCTCAGGCGGTAAGGATTTCGTGACACTAGGCGCTGTTTATACTTATTGTCGCCGTGGGGCAGGACTGTGTGGAAACCAGCGATATCGATTACGCGGCGCAGCGGGTCGATATTGCCGGCTTTTGTTGCGCTGGGCCGCGTGGCATCTGAAGTATAGACCCTTTAAATGTGGCGCTCACCCTCTCTTTCAGGTGCATCCCGGCTACGGATTCTTGTCCGAGAACACGAAATTCGCCGCCGCGCTCGAGCAGCACGGTGCCAAGTTCATCGGTCCGAACTCGAAGGCCATCCTCGACATGGGAGACAAGATTCACTCGAAGGAAGTCGCCGCCCAGGCTAAGGTACGTTTCTAGTCGATGCACAGCAAAAAGTGCTGCAGCGTTGCCCTTTTGTTTGTCAGTCTCAGAGGGGCGCAACTGGCTTGGGGCGTGCCCAAAGTGTACTTCAGCCAATAGGATCCACTAGACGCAAAGAATTGATTGTTTCAGGTGAACATGATTCCTGGATACGATGGCGAGATCAAGGACGAGGATATGTGCATCAAAGTGAGGAGAAATTCAGCTAATTTAAACTATTACCGCCTGTGACTCATGCTCTATATCAGACATCTTAGGGCCCGTTTATACTTCGACGCCGAGCGACGCGACGCTCAATCAATACGGCCACCAATCAATGTGGCGTCGCGTCGCTCGTCATCGAATTATAACGGGGGCCTTATGCATAGTTTATGCTTGACGTCGCCGCGTTAGGAGAATATTGATTAGACTGTTAGAAAATCAATATCGATTGCATAAGGCCTTTAATAGTCCGCGTGGCAGCAACACACATCGCACAGGGAGAACATCTCCATGAAACAATGCAGCAAGCTCTTGACAGAAAAATCGATACACATGCTTTGCTCAGGCAGCTCGAATCGCGGAGCATGAACATGCCCTAAGGCGTCAATGTCGACTCATCTGAAGACCAACCGGCAGTACTGTTCGAAGCCGATTTTTCTTCTCATGGGCTCTTTTGCAGACGTAATAGTACGAATACCACCCATGGGTGCTGTTCATACACTGTTACTGACCGAGTAGTGCGCGCAGAGCATGTATATCGATTTTTGTCGCGCAGTGAAACCGATGATAGTAGATTCGTACGTCGCTTTTCACGGGCGACTCGATCGCTGTCCTCGCGCACTATGAACATACCCATATCGATCGAGCGCATTGTTTAATCAATATAGTCGGTAGTCTTGCTACGGCGTAACGAATTGGGCGGGATATATGCTTAAGTCGCCGGGCGAACCTTACGAGCGCTACCAGTATCGATCGTCTCCGCCACCCAATCGATATTGCTAGCTTCCATGAGGGGCAAGGAACGGCTAACAAACCATTGAACTGCATGTACCGCTAACACAGCAATAGAGAGCTTCATAGTAAAGATTGCAGCGGAGATTTAGGAGTGGTCGTTAACGTGGCCTACATTGGGGGGGGGGGGGGAGGTGGGGACGCGCCTGCCAATCACAACCAATCTGGACTTCGTTTTCACGCGTTTCGCATGGCACGTACCTTCGATACGGCCTGGTTAGACCGATGCGTCCCCGTTACTGAATGGAGGCCACATAAACGACTAGTTCATTTCAATTAAATTTGATGAACTGCTCCATTACCGCTGAGCCACACCCCACATTTGTACTATTCGTCGACGATCTCATGTAAATAATTCCGATCACCAATCCGGCGTGTGTGACCTCGACGCGCGCAATTCAAACTTCGCGTTCGATTAGAGCGCGCTAACCGGAAAATGCGCAAAAAACGCCTCAAAGTTGTCTAATTGTCGACCCCCCCCCCCAAATCTCAGATAGCCAGTTGAAATGCAACAATGGCACAATGCAGGAGAATCGAACCCCCGACCTCCTTCGCATGAAGCAACGCCACTATCCACTGCACCAGATCCGCTTGCCGCTAGTGCCATCGCGAGCGTACTAGACATCGCAACGCGTGAGTGAGTGGAGCACCTTGAGGCCTAGCGTGCTGTAATCGAACACCGAGTTTAAACTGCGCGCGAAGCGGTCACACACGCCGGATTGATGGTCGGAATTTACATGAGATGTTCGTCGACAATATAGGGAAGGTAGATATTGATTAGACAACGTGAATGATCGATACCCCGGCGACAAATGTCTTGTTTATAGTCCGCGACTGCAGCTGCGGGGCGCTTTCACGCGCACCAACGCACCCAAATAGGTTAATGCTGAGCAGTAGTACTTTCAAAAAATCGATATGTATATATTGCCTAGACGGTCAGTGGCTACTGTAATGAACGGGCCCCAATGGTTTACTTATAACTAATCTCCTACTGCCGTTCGAATTACTGACTGATGTGCAGGTTTGCGGGAACTGTAGCGTGCGGTTGCTGCCGTTGCTTCCTGGAACGCGTCGGCGTCCACGTGGACATTCGATCGATGCGTAATCCTCACTGAGCAACGAGAACGGTTTGGGCACGAACAGCTTGGATGGGTCTTACCAGGAAACTATCTCAACAGTAGGTCGGAACGGCCAATGTGTTGTATATGGGCAGAATCGCCTCTCACTGGGAAACAAGAAAATGTAAATATCCCGACCCCAATACAACACTGCGCAGAGTTAGGGACGACAGAAGTTGGGCCGCTGGAGGCGTTAGCCCTATGCCTGCACGCGAATGGCGGGCTCGAGTTGGCTGGAAACAGTGATCGCGGGGATTACTCCGCCCCTCTACGCACTTTGTCACCATCGCTCGCTCGTCATCGCAGTTTCCAGCCAAGTTGAGCCCGCTCTCCGCCTCCAGGCATAGGACTAACGCAGCCAACGGCCCAACTTCCGTCGTCCCTAACTCTATGCAGAGTTGTATTGGGGTCGAGATATTTGCGTTTTGTTGCTTCCCAGAGAGAGGCGATTCTGCACATATACAACACATGGGCCGTTCTGACCTACCGTTGAGATAGTTTCCTGGTTAGGCGCCTTTTATACTCCCGTCGCGGCGCGGCGCGTCAATTTGGGGAGCGGCGCGGCCAGTCGCGCCGCGCCCCGAATTTGACGCGCCGCTGCGCGATTGCAGTTAGATAGGGGAGCGTCAGCGACACGCGGCCACGAGCACTACGGACTGTGCTCCGAAAACGGTCCATGAGTCATTGAGGGAGCAAGACAGAAAGGATTCGTCTGCCTGATCAGCGCAATGCATCTTGTCAATGTTTGTCGTGGGATTCCTATGGGGAGCGACGAATCCTCTCTTAAGCCTGGAGTCGAAGTCGTTCGCTCAACCTACGACTGAAATTGGTGAGTATGGTATTGAGTTGAATCCACTGCAATGCAAACGGCACTAAACCACTCCTTATTTTGCGATATGTGCAGGTCCAAAAGTAAAACTGCTGGAAGGTACTCATCGTCGATAACCACTCAAAATTCTTTCTCATATGGCCATTCTGGGGTCGCTGTGTACTAAGCATATCTTTATCGTGGTATATGAAACTTCGTGAATGTCTACAGATCTCCATTCTCTTCCTAGGTTACAGAAGGTACGGGCTAAGGTTATGGTCACCGATTTCGCCCAAACTTCCTAATCATGCAAACCTAGTAATCGCCTGTAACATCAAAAAAAAAACGATGCCAGATTCGTGATCAGCACCCTAAATACCCCCTCCTCCTTCCCAATAGGAAAAGTTTGGTCGAAAAGGTGAAATCTCCCACCCTACACAGAGTCTGCCGCGGCTGATCGCGCCGCGCCACGCCCTTCCCCTCAGCGGCACGATTCGCCGAATACCGTAACCCAAAATTCCGTCAAGTGTGGTGTTTTGCGGCGGCGGAGTATAGAAGCGATGCGGCGCCGCCTCGCGGCGCGAAAAATCGATAGCTATGCCGACCATCACGCCGCGCCGCGGGGCGGCGCAAGTATAAAAGGCGCCTTACCCATCCTAGAGGTGTTTGTACGCTTGCGCGTGCAATGACAAAAACGAGCTCCGATGACAAAGGATTGGGTGATGTGCAGGTTTTGAGGCTACTGTAGTAATCGCGCGGAGACATTCAAACGGCAGTAGTGGGTGAGTTATAATTGCTTTCGGCGCCAATCACTGTCAAGACCGGCAGCAAGGCGCTGTTCATAGATCGACGTCGAGCGACGAGATGGCATCTGTAGTGGCCAGATCGATTACAGGCCCAAGCCTCGTTTATACTTCGACGCCGAGCAACGCAACGCCTCGTATGGTGGCCACGTACTGATTGAGCGACGCAATCGATTAATGTCGCCACTTTACATCCGTCGCGTCGCTCGGCGTCGGAAGTATAAACGGGGCCTAATACACGTTTTCAAGGTCGCCAACGACATTGGATATCCGGTGATGATCAAGGCGTCGGCCGGTGGTGGTGGAAAAGGAATGCGTATCGCCTGGAACGACAAGGAGGCTCGCGAGGGCTATAGGTGAGCCATTTCTAGCTCTATTTAGCTCGTTGTCAGCTCCGTTAGGGTACAATATCGATGCTACGCGCGGCTAATCGATATTTGTGTTCATACTACCACGCAGCGCGGCGACATGAGTATAAACATTCTCCTAAATTGTGCTCTCTCTTCAGATTGTCCAAGCAAGAGGCCAAGTCGTCGTTTGGTGATGATCGTATGCTGGTCGAGAAGTACATTGATAATCCACGACATATTGAGATGCAGGTCAGATTTTTAAGGTCTTCTGTGCCATATAAGGCCTTAGCGACCGTTTATACTTCAAAGCCGTGCGACGCGAACGCCACGTATTGTGGCCACATTGATCGAGCCACGCGAGCGATCAATTTGGCCGCTATGCATGCCATCGCTTCGCTTGGCGTCGGAAGTATAAACGGGGCCTTAGGCGTTCCACGAGCCATTTTTTTTCAGGTTCTCTGTGATAAGCACGGCAATGCGATATGGCTGAACGAGCGTGAGTGCTCGATCCAGCGTAGGAACCAAAAAGTGATTGAAGAGGCACCGAGTAGCTTCGTTCATCCGGAGATGCGACGCAAAATGGGAGAACAAGGTCCGTTCGCTTCGGCTTCGCTTCTGATCTCCTCCACGTCCAATTCCGATTACAGCATGTTCTCTGGCGCTGGCTGTAGGCTACGACTCGGCCGGAACCGTGGAATTTCTCGTCGACTCGAAGAAGAACTTCTACTTCCTCGAGATGAACACACGTCTTCAGGTCTGGCAACCAGCGGCGCCATTCCCCAGCGGTGTCCACGCAATGCTCCGGGTGCTTCTAGGTAGAGCATCCGATCACGGAGGGCATCACCGGCCTCGACATCGTGCAGCAAATGCTTCGAATCTCCTACGGACACAAGCTTCCCCTCACCCAGGACCAGGTCCCGCTGAGAGGATGGGCGTTCGAGTGCAGAGTCTACGCTGAGGTGAGCTTTTCGTAGAGATACGTAGGCTAAACGAGCTGTACGATAAGTGATCTGTTCCCTACTGTGTTCAAGAGCTAATTCGTCCGTGTGTCTGTATGTCCGTCCACGCAAAAATGATGGCCGGTGGAAAGAACAACTGAGAAACGGCAATTGGCCATTCCATATGCTCAATTATCAGTATTTATTCACTTAATTATCTTATTATTTCGGTAAATTACTTTATTATTATTATTATTATTATTATTATTATTATTATTATTTTTATTATTATTATTATTAATCGCACGTTTTTTATATAGGAGCACTTTTGCTTATTTCACGTTTTTTGTTGTTTTATTTTTGTCTTCAACCTTCACTTGTGCCTATATAACATATCAATATATAAAAGAATAACTGCAGAACTCTAAAGCGAATTCTCGGTGAAGACATCAGTCTTCACCCGCCAATCGTTCCCCCGTCCGTGCGTCCTCGCGTGCATCCCATCACCCAGGAGTGAAACAACTCATGTTCCAAAGCCCGTAACCCTAACGGCATAACCTAGGCCACGTTCGGTGTTAAGTAGATAAGTCGATAAATCCTACACTAATCAATGTCGATCGATAGCTATTGATTCGGTTTCGCTCGAGGACCTGTGCATGGCTCGCTAATGACCTCCCTGCCGGACGAAGCATATGTATCGATTTCTGCGGGAGATCGCTATGATACTATCGATTCGAACGCTTTGGAACAATGAGCAGACCTCTGAGCGGAACGAAATCGATTGCTACAAATCGATATTGATTGGTATAGAAGGCATCGATAGCCTGTTTAGTTCCAAACGCAGCGTAGGTCTGGTTAGGACTAGGAACCTACTAGATCCATGAGTTATTTCTCTGTTGAGTGACAGGACGCACGCTAGGACAAACGGACAGAGCCTACTACTGGCCTAGTACAGTAATTGATCGTCGTTGTTCAGATTTCTGCCCACCGGCCATCATTTTTGCTCGGACATGCATACAGACAAACAGTCGGACCAACTTATATAGAATGACGCGCTGGTCGTGGGCCCGTGCAGTGGTCTATTCTCGCGATCTCCAGATCGAGCGAACGACTAGCTTTTGGCGAAGATCGATAATGTCGATCGATACTGATTAGTAGATCAATATTTTCGCTTTCTCTGAAACAGTTTCAGCAACTTTTATACCATATTTCTGAAAATGGAATGTACCGATCGGTTACCGCATGTAGAGAAATCTGTTGAGCGGCCACTAATTTTGCGCCGATGCACGGAAGTATGCACAGGCAATCGGGGAGATTAGCAGTAAGGGGCCGTTCATATTTCAGTGCACGCGATACAGTTATCCAGGTAGTAATCGTCGGTTCTTCAGTAGACGTGAATATTGATCGATATTGATTTGCATGGGCTATAGGAACGCTCGTAGTTATGGACGCATGGACGGATTAATTGATCTAGCGGCGCTATGGGGTACACACGCGCTGAAGACATGGGGCGTGGGGGGGGGTGCTGGGTGATTTTTGAGGATTTCACGCAATTTTTTAATATTTTTTCGCGAATTCCATGTCATGTCGCAGGCGGTCAAGTATGAACGGATCCAGTCTAGACGGGGTTAAGTTGGATGTATCATAAAGGCCCGCTTATACTTCCGACGCCGAGCGACGCGACGCCATGTATAGTGGCCAAATTGATCGATCGCATCGCTCGATCAATGTGGCCACTATACATGCCGTCGCGTCGCTCGGCGTCGGAAGTATAAATGGGCCCTAATGCTCTTCAAACTGCTACGCTTCGTTGCGTAACTTTTTTATAACCTCTTGTAGCCCTTCTTCTTTACCATCTGGGTGTAAAAACTGACTTCAATAAGGTTTAGGATCCGTACAAAGGCTTCGGATTGCCGTCAATTGGTCGTCTGTCCAAGTACGTTGAACCGCGTCACGTTCCCGGTGTGCGATGTGATTCCGGTATTCGTGAGGGCTCTGAGATCTCCATCTACTATGATCCACTTATCTGCAAGGTCAGCGGTGTGATTTTTTTGGGCCATCTGTCGGCAGCTCTGTCGGAGCTTATACTTTCCAGCTCGTCACACATGGCGATGATCGTCAACAAGCGCTTGATCGCATGGTGACAGCGCTGGACAACTACGTCATCCGAGGAGTAAGTGCATCAGATTATCGATTAGACCGCTTGGCGGATCGATATTTGCGGTTTTTGCGCGACGCGTGAAGTATAAACGCTGCTTATGTCTTCGTTAAGGTCACCAACAACATCCCTCTGCTTCGCGATATCTGCCAGGAGGAGCGATTCCGATCCGGCAACATTACCACGAAGTAAGTCGGCTGTGAAATTTAAAGTATTCGCCGCAAGTTCACCCGCAGTTGACGGCTGTGGTGCTCCGTAAGCACCGAAGTTTCCAGATACCTACCGGAGACGTATCCAGAAGGCTTCCAAGGTGCGACGCTCGACGAGAAAGAAGAGGAGACCGTGGTCGCAATCGCATCGGCTCTCAATGCTCGCAAACTCGCACGTGCCAACAGATACCTGAATCACAGCCGTCAGACGTCGACCGTCTCAGATCCGTTCAAGAAGGATTACCAGTAAGTGCTCCTCGCTGCCCTCATCTGATTTCTTCCCTCACGGCTGACGCTATCCGTTGCAGTTTTACCGCTCAGCTTCCGGCTTTGAACGGCGAGAAGCGAATGATCCACAAGGTTAAAGTGCATTTCAAGGACGGAAATGAAGACAAGGCAGTGGTAGGTGTTAAGCGAGGTTTATACTTTAGTCGACGCTGCAGCGCCACAGCCACCGTATCGATTAGGCAGCGCGGCGGAACGATATTGGTGGCGTTTGTTTAAAGACCTGGTGGCAGATTTCGATGGTAATCGATCCATATGGGTCGTTAGATGACCATCATTTTCGCGAAATTCAAATGTAACGGCCTGTTCATACTTCGCGACGGGAGCGGCGGCAGAGGCGGGAGCAATAGAACGAAGGATACGTATCGATCAGTGCGTTGCATGGGAAAAATCGATAGGTATGCCTTGCTCTGTCGCTGCTGTCGCTGCCGTCGCTCCCATGGCGAAGTATGAGCAGGCGCTAAAACGTGGAATCGTCGTAAAAATCAATAATATCGATCTATACCGGTTTGGCAATCGATATGTCGACAATCGATTTGTCATTGTAAGAAGTCGCCAACTAGCCAGCCGTCACATTCGCATGATTCCCAACGAAAGGTTGAAACTCGGCACTAGTCGATAACGTGGCCTACATATAGGGGTGGGGAGGGACAGAGAAGACACCTGACCAGTCCGATCGTGTCGAACTTGTGTGCCAACCACAGAGAGCGTGGATGTACAATCGGAACCTCTGATTGGCTGGCGCGTATTCGGTAACTGCTCTGATTCGCTATGATTGGCTGGTTTCCCCTCCCTACGTAGGCCACATTAACGACTTGTACCAAAAAATAGTTAATATTGATTGACACTGGCAGATCGATGAACACAGTTTTCCTCCTAAGAATATTCCATATTCCGTTCAGTCGATATTTATCTGTTGTGGTATTGATTCCCATATAAAACGATGGAATGTTCGTAAAAATCAATAATTTCGATCAATATTGGTTGGCCGATCGATATTCATGATATCCATAAGCCTATGTGAGAAGCCGTCGGCGAGTCAGCCGTCATTTTCGGGTGATTCTCAGTAGAAGGCCTGGATCGGTACTAGTCGTTAATGTGGCCTGCCTAGGTGACAGGGAGGGAAAACACAACTGACCAGTCAGGATTAATTGAATGAGGCGGTGCCCCGATTGGTTAGCGCGTGTTCGGGCAATTTGCTGCGATTGGTAGGTGATTTGCTGTGATTGGTTAGTGTGTTCCTTGCAGGCCACATTAACGACTTGTACCATAAAATGGTTGATATTGATTGATATTCACTCACTTTGATAGGCACAGTACTCTTCCTAGGGAGTTATATGGCTCCGTTTATACTTCGACGCTGGGCGACGCGATGTCATGTACTGTGACCAAGTTGATCGATCGCGTTGCTCGATCAATATGGCCACCACACTTGGCATCGCGTCGCTAGGCGTCGAAGTATAAGCGGAGTCTCCGTGGATATTGATCGGTCGCAGCGATTTGAAGCCCAGTCAACGGCCATCAATTTTGCGCGGAGAAACGAACAGACCAATTCCTTTGAGAGATTTATTGTCAGATTTCTAGGTCATGGTCGATGGCAAGAAAATCAAAGTCGAAGGAGATCTCAACCTGGCGCATCCGGTTATTCAAGTCGATGTTGGAGAGAAGAACAAGGCCGCCACACAGATTGTCTCCAAGCGAGCCGGAGAGATCACCATTCTGTTCAAGGGCTCACCGTTCAAGATCAAGGTGCTGCCCGAGCAGGCGCTTGAATGCCTCAAGTACATGAAGGAGAAGCCGAAGGTGGGTTAGATTACCTAGTGGTTGGAGAAGGTTATTCCTTAACCAGTGGCTGCCGTTTGAATCAGAAAAATGGCGCTGGAGCATGGAAACCGATCCCGCCTGCATTTATGATCGGTTTTCGCGCTCCAGCGCCAACGTGCAATTTTCGCGCCATTTTGCGGATTCAAACGGCAGCCACTGGTCATGGAATGGCTTCGTTTCTGGAAAAGTCTCCCGTTTTCCTGCAAAATTCGCCCCTTTTCAGGTCGACTTGTCGACAGTGGTTCTAGCGCCGATGCCAGGAGCCATTAAGTCGGTGTCGGCCAAGGAAGGCGACATGGTCAGCGAGGGTCAAGAGCTGGTTGTTATGGAGGCGATGAAGATGCAGAACAGTCTACACGCAGGAAAGACTGGCAAGGTGAGCGGCTAGCTGGCCACCCCCAACTGCTCCACCAGTCGTTTTCCTTTTTTCAGGTGAAGAAGGTTAATGTGAAAGTTGGCGACACGGTCGACGAAGCTCAAGTACTGGTGGAACTGGAGTAGTAGTGGACTGAGCCCATCAGTGGTGTTAAATATTCCTGTAGAGACTTTTATTTCGTTCTAAGTCATACTTGTTCATATACCGGTAGCTCTTCTCGGTTGTTTGATGGGTGTGTCGCTTTCTGTGTGTATGCTCGTTTCTAAAAAAAAAGCCGAGTGAAATATGAGAAGTGCCACTTACATAATACATAGTTATGAGTTGGAACGGTAATTTTCTTTTTTTTTGAATAAAAATATTTCTATGCGATGACGAAATTTGTAAATATGGTCGGTTTCGCCTACCGAGTAGAGTCTATCGGACTGTTCATAGTCCACGACGAGAAGCTCGCGCAAAACATGCGAAGCCCTCCGCGACAAGGTAGCCAAGGGTTTGTTCATACTTCGCGACAGGAACGGTTGGTCGCGCGCGCAGGCAAATCTTACGTATTGATTTTCGCTGGGCGATCGCGCGGCAAAAATCGATACGTATGATTTGCCTGCGCGCGACCAACCGCTCCTGTCGCGAAGTATGAATAAGCTCCAGCTTCCAGAAGCCTGAGGGTTTCTACACGGGACCGAAACTCCACCACACGTCGTGCATTGCGCCAACGCGCGACGAATGGAGTATAAACGGGCCCTATACCCCTGAGAGCCGGATTTGGAACACAATCCCAGCTGCAGCTGCCGCTTGGAAGAGGACGGTAGGTGTTTTCATCAACTTTTTTTTCGCTAAAAGTGGAGTGTTCCTTGCAGGCTATTGAGTAGATCAAACTTTCCATTTCGGCGCGATCCTAGTTGGTGGTGGCCGCTCTTAAATGACTTCATAAGAACGCAATCCATTCAGTGTTTTTGTGTGTCAAACTCATCCCCTGAGGTCACTTCTATCTAAAACTACGTTATTAACTACCTCAACATAAATAACACGGAAAACACCAGAATGTATAACGTTTGTGAGCTTGGTTAGGACGTTAACGTGTACCCCCATTTGAAATCCCGCCTAGACTACCGTAACCCGGTCATCTGTAACTCTTCGGTCGCTCACCTATAGGTCAAAATCAAGTCACCTAGCCGTGCTAGGTTAGATCATCCC
The DNA here is from genome assembly GCA_947396885.1 of Heligmosomoides polygyrus polygyrus. Classification (NCBI taxonomy): domain Eukaryota; kingdom Metazoa; phylum Nematoda; class Chromadorea; order Rhabditida; family Heligmosomidae; genus Heligmosomoides; species Heligmosomoides polygyrus. Next base: position 105,642,168 of record OX377202.1, read on the forward strand.
CTTTTCACATTCACCTGCAGGTGAACTATCCCAGTGCTGGAGTTCGCAAATGATTAGGACGTGAAGTACATTGTGCTGTCTGTGTCCACGGATCTGATACCGTATTCAAAACGTTAATTGATTGATGGTGCTTTGACCTAAAAAACTTATTTCAGTGATTACCATCTGTTTTCTGTATTTCACTGTTAGGGCCTGTTCATACTTCGCGACGGCAGCGGCAGGAGCGACAAGGCGAAGCCTACCTATCGATTTTTCTCAGGGGGGTGGGGCTCGGCACTGATCGATATGTATCCTTCGCCTTGTCGCTCCCATCACGAAGTATGAACAGGGACTTATTTTGTTTTTCTGCTAGAACATTATCCGTGGGATTTATCCTAATCGGAGGGGGCATACAGTGATCGGCGTTTTCAATCACCTGCTTAAGTTTCTACAAGAGCTTCAGCTGCTGTTCCATGATACGAGGGCTTTCTTTTGAATCTAGGGGACATGTTTGTGTGGCATGGGACGACGTCCGCAGCACTCTCTACGGTTGCCCCCTCCCGATTAGGATAGATCCTGATTTGTTCTCAGTGCAGATCTAGTAACAAGGCATCCTTTCTACCAGACTTGCGCCGAGAGCGGCCCTTTTTAAGTGTCCCTCCCGACTAGGAACTCGGAAACTGAGTGTGTTGAGCCTGGAACGCCTTCCTTTTTCGTAAATTTGGTCTTTCAGTAGCGAGAACTTCTAAAACCTGTCATGCTGACCTGACTTGAGTGCATAATATAATAATATTAGCTTTATTCCGTTAAATATGTGCAAATCGCCGATCAGATGTAGGCGATACTGCTGCTCTCCGGCTCGGTCACATAGCTGGAACGTTGATGTCGATTCGGCGTCGCGTATGACAGCATGAATCTGAATCAGATCACCATGTCTCCAAGGACGGGAGTCATCGGAGACGGTATGTCTTCGCTGAACCGACCTGCCTTGCACCTCAATCTTGCAGATAAGGTCACTGTAGAAATGCGTCTTCGAGGCGAAATCGCCCAAACCGGCCAGCGCCTCGAAATCCGTGTCGAACGTCGACTGGGTGCGATTCTGAGGAGAAATACAATGACTGGGCATTTTTTGATGTCGTCACCCTATGATCACGGATAGCTTTGAAATTTCGGAGAAGAAATGTTTACGCATCTAAGGCGGGATCTATACTTCAGACGCCGGGCGGCACGGCGTTATGGAACCTACCCGTATCGATTAGACGGCACAGACGATCGATATTGACAGCTTTCATAAAGCCGCGCCGCTCAGTGGCAGAGGTATGAACCCCTCCTAAGGCTTACTAGTGTATTTTTTCCGTTTGAAATGACCTTCAAGAAGTGAGGGTCTGTTCATACTTCACGACGGGAGCCAAGCAAATCATACGTATCGATTTTTTCTGGGCGGAAACCAAGCCCAAATCTAATATGTCAATCCTCTAAAGCCCCGTTTGTGCTTCGAACCTGGGTGACGTGATGCCATCTATAGTGGCCAAATTGATCGAGCGACGCGACCGATCGATTTGGCCACTATACATGGCATCGCGTCGCGCAAATCGGAAGTATAAACGATGCCTAAGGACGTGTTCATAGCCCGCGAGGGGAGACAGGAGAGATTTGTCGCTCGAGTAGAACATGCGTATCGATTTTTGCTGGGTCATCGCGCGATATTAATCGATCCGTATGCTTTGCACGAGCGATTTAGTCACTACCGCCACGGACTATGAACAGGTCTCATTGTTAGCTCTAGTTTATACTTTTGCCGCTGCGCGGCGTGGCATCATGATCGGGCGGCACGAAAAATCGATACCTATGGCGATCGTGGTTCCGCGCCGCGTGGCGGAGCAGGTATGAACCAGGGCTTAGAGCATCTGAAGAGAGATTTTTTCAGAGGGAATATTCTCTTAAGCCACATTTTCGTCCAAATTCACATAAGGAATCCATAGTTGCGCTTGGCGAACCTGAAGTGCGTTGGCGATCTTCTGTATGTTGCACGTCTGCCATTTTCCGTCGGCCGTGAGTTCGTCGAAGACGTCCTTCATCACGCGTTCCAGTTTCGGATTACAGCACATGAAACCTGAACGCCGAATATTTCGCGAAAAATCGGATCAAAACAGTTTATTTTGGAATTTCCATTTGTTCAGAGCTTCAGCGACAATCTTTTTGTACTTGTCGTTAATGTGGCCTACATGAGTAGGTCGAAGCAAACCACATCAGTCAAAGCAGTTACAATACATTCGTCAGCGACGACCGTACGTGCACCTTCTGGTTGGCGTGCAGCATTCGACGGCCTCTTTGATCTAGTGCGTCCGCCCAGCGCTGTCCATGTAGGCCAATTTAACGACTAGTACCAAAAATTCTTCCATTATCCTCATAATAGGATAATATTACACATATTCATATTTATTATCTTTATAATAGTATATTATTATATTCATTAGCATTATAATAGGATAATAAGTAAATAAATAAATAATGAAAGAATTTGTGGTACTAGTCGTTAAATTGGCCTACATGGAGGGCGCTGGGCGGAGGGACCAGACTAAAAAGGCCGTCGAATGTGCACGCCACCAAGAAGGTGCACGTACGGTTGTCGGTGACGCTTGTATGGTAGCTGCTTTGATTACCTTGTGGCGTGCCAAAGTAGCCCAGTGGCCACTTTTTGCCTGAGGGTCACAAACAGTGCCATATCTCCCATTTAGGGTTTTCAGAAAACAAAAAAACCCAAACAACAGTGTTGGGTGTCCCGATGTTACGCAGAATTCTGTCTGGGTACTAGTCGCTAATGTGGCCTACATGGGGAAGAGGAAACAGGAAGCACCAGACGAACCAGACCGCGTTGAATGACGCGCCGCTCTGAGAGGGGCGTGTATGGTCGGCGACGTGATTGGCTGGCGTGTGATCGGTCGGTACTCCAATTGCTTGTTGGCTGGCGCGTCCCCGCCTCTCCCATGTAGGCCTTATTAACGACTTGTACCCAGTCTTCCAGTGGGTATACTCAAAATGCATTACGGGACGGGTCCACCTGACTTCAAATCTGTGACGGAAGCATTGGCGGAGTGAATGAATTAAGCATTTTAGGGGAGAAATCTAGCCCATAAAGGATTGTTATAGCGAGATATGGAGTATAAACACTCCTTTATCCATAACCAACCGCTGTCGTTGGTGTAGCATTGTGGCAGTGGATACTTCGGCTTCGGCTGAACGTAGCTGGGTTCCGGCGGCGGCTGCTGATACACGGGTTCCCTAAACGGTCGCTCCGGCAGGACATATCGAGTCGGTTCGGTGTCGCTGAGGAACTGCAATGAAACAGCTGAATTTGGAGTGCGCCATGCATTCAAGTTGCTCCCGAGGGCTTATGGATCAGGGCTTAAACCCTGGTCTTCCTATTTCTCCTACGACCACAGCGTTGAAAAGGATTATTAAGCAGAGTGTGAGGTGAAATTCTAGAAGCGGGAAGGCCTACAGTAATTTGAGCTACCTGTCTGATTAGACCATCCCTCAGGAAAGCATCCTCGGGATTCTCCGTGACCGTTGCCGACGGAAGCACCGGAAAAGTCCGCTCGTCCCTGAGAACTGCTCTTCCGACGAGCGCTGCAAGAATGAGCAGCTTCAATGGAAGGACCTCACGGCTACCATGAGCACCTAGACACACCTGGCTTGTAGATCTGATCCCGTTGAGGAAGAACGAAAGGCTGCCGTATGTAGACGGGTCTGCCGAAGACGTACACTTTGGTGACGGGAGTGTTATTCGGCGGAAAGCTGAACTGTTGCGTCTGAAAGGAAAGTTGAATGGAATTCTAGGCATTTCAAGCAATTTATACTTCATCTTGCCCCTACCTGACTTCGGGCAGCGCTCGCATCCGTACCATTAAAGCCGAGATTGGAAAGCACTTCTGCTCTGAGTAAAGCCGCATGGATGCCGAGATAGAGGACAGCTCTCAGAATCATCGCACAGAAGACGTGTGAATATTCTGGAATATGAAGGAATAGGTGTTAAGGGCAGTGGTCAGAAGTGGCGAGAAAAATAAGTCCGGGATTCACGTGGAAAAACAGTATTCAGCAAATTTCCCAGGAGACCCCTTACTCTTTGAGCTTCACGAGAAGAATGGGCTCTGCAATGAACTCTTGGAGACAGTAACCGGTCTAACTACTTGCTGGGGCTTCGCCCCATAAATCCTTATGATCAGTAAGACATCGATATTGTTTAGTTGTTTGCTTTTGTTTGTTATTGTTCAGCCCTCCAATGCCAATCATGCCCACGTTATTCCCGCTTCAACCGGTCAACTCACCGCAAAATCGATATAAGTGATCAATAATGGATCGCTAATCGATACGAGACGTTAGATTCGGATCATTCGAATCCATCATTTTTTTCAAAACAGGTTTATACGAATAATGGCATCTTCGAAAAGCCCGCATTTTGAGGTGATTCAGATACGAGTAGCTTTAACGAGAAGGTTTTGGGGATCTATCCTAGTCCGGGGCCCACATAACTAAAAAGTGTAATAAATCTACGTGAGACTTACCCATCGGCCCCTGCAGAGCAAAATAGGCCCTAAACTAGAAAAATTCACGATGGAAAAACGATTTGTTTTCGTAGCAGTTGTAAGCAGGCAAAGTTATGTGCCCTCCTCACCATGTTAGATTCTGGTTATAACATGTCATGCGGCGGTCAGCACGCGGCATGCGGCTTTATGCGCCCTCCTCACCATGTCAGATCCTGGTTATAACATGTCAGATGATGGTAGCACGCGGCAATCCTCCATTGCGTTGCTCTTTGCCCGCAGAGACGGTTGTAGAACCGCAGCGATCCTATTTTTTGTTTGTCTTTTCGTTTTTTATATTTCGTTTAGGTCCTATCTTCTTCTGCAGGAGCTGGTCGGTAAGTCTCAAGTCGATTTATTACATGATTTTAGTTATGTGGTCCCCGGACTAGGATAGATCCGGATTTTCTTATGGTCCAAATGACCGATTTATGTTTGGATCTCACATCAGGTATAGGAATCGGATAGGGCGGCATCAGACTTCTGATTAAAATCTTATCCAAAAATCCGCCTCGGAGCCGGATTCCTCAATGACTTACAGCAATTTAACGGAGGAAATACAGCCGAAATCCCTGATAGCGCGGCTTATTAAGCGATTGAAGCATTTCAGGCAAAAATTTCATTGTTAGCACAATCCTATTAACTAGGGTTCGAAAAAATGACGGATCCGAATTACCCGAATTGGCTTTTGGGTGTGCGCCACGCGCTCTACATCTACGGAGGCGGTACTAGTCGTTAATGCGGCCTGCATGGAAGCCGGGAACCCGCTACCGCTCACATCCAGTTAGGGACCAGATTCATCAAGGAGTAAACCAGCGGATAAGCGGGGTATACGGGGTAGAGTTACCCGCGGTGAGACATTCATCTCTACCGCTTATACCCTCCGGTTTAATTGTTTATGAATACAGCCCCTTGTCAAGACAGAACGGCAGACTGACATACGAATAGAGCTACAGAAGGACAGATTAGTTCGCTTATACACAGGAGAATTTCGGGCAGGTGAACGCTACGAAGATACGCCCAAAGTTATGTGGCCATCCCATTTCCTTATTAAGAAAAAATAACGCGTTGCGCTAGCCATAGTTTATACTTGCGCCGCTACGCGGCGCGGAAACACGATCGCAATAGATATCGATTTTTCTCACTGTCAGATCGATATCTATTCCGAGTATGGTACCATCCGCGCAACGGTGCAATTATAAACTATGGTTTAAACAGTCTCGAAAATGTAGCGACGTCGAATATTCACAGATTTAGTTGTGACGTACCATCTATTTATGGTCAATCGCCCACCTTTTCACCACTAATCGTATTTTGGATCTCCTAGGCGTATCCTCGAACCTAGGATGAAATCAAGCGCACAGATTATGATAAATGTCGCCCACTATTAAATCATGACCATCCCTAGTAGTTCATTTCATAATTAGTATTAGTATAGTAAATAATAATTTTTCAAATAAATTACTTGATCTAGTTTTTGATTAATTAGTCAGCTAATAGTTTAAGGTTTTATGGCTAAATTTAGGCGGAAAAAATATAGAAAAAATAAAAAATAATGGAATGGAAATATAGAAAAAAGTTGAAGTTTAGCGTTCAAGTTGCACTTGTGCCGTGTCTTGCAATTTTATTTATCTTGATCTATTTATTTTATTTCATTCATTAGATTTATTCGGATTTATTTATTTTATTTATTCATTTTTATTTACCTTAATTTATTGACAGAGAAAATCGAATTTAAATGAAGACTTCTTTCATGCGCCTTATAGCAAAAATACAGGATGTCTCAAAAAAAAATGTATGCATTGTTTGAAAGGTGATAACGTTGCTCACAGTAAGGTACTAAAGAAGTTAAAAGCTCATGTGAAAGCTTGAGGAAATGGAAATTTTCTGACATGAGCGGCATGCAGTGCGCCATGCACTCGTCTGAAATTTTGCATATTACACTCGATTGATAGGTGTTTCGCTCAAATATTTATTATAATTTCTTAACAAAGTGGTCGTTTCGATTTATTTGTGCTTCTCTTAAGGTTTAATACTTAAAAACACACTACTACTTAAGAAATGAAAAATAAAAAATGGAGGTATTCTTCGAAGAGTTCTAACATTGCTGCTGGTGAAGCTTTTGAAGTTGCTTGAGACTCATATGAAAACACAGGGTAACTAGACTTCTGTGACGGAAAAATGGTCAAGATTGCGCCATGTACCCGCCTGATACCTTGCATTTCAGACTCGCTTGATTGTGCATGGGCTGAATGCTTGTTACAGTCTTGTTACTACTTTGCCACATTAACCTGTGCTGTGCTTCTTTTAGCGTTTAGAAGTTGAGAATCACGTGGAAGATACGCTACATGTGTCATTCTATTGATTGCACAATTTAATTTTGAGCAAGAGCTCCATTTTCCAAGACGGATTCTGTGGAATGACGAAGCAACATTCAAGCTGAATGGAGGGGCTAATCGGCATAATTGCAGCAACTGGGCGACGGAAAACGTTAAAAGAAGCACAGCACAGGTTAATCTGGCCAAGTAGCAACGAGATTGTAACAAGCAATCAGCCCATGCACAATCAAGCGAGTCTGAAATGCAAGGTATCAGGCGGGTACATGGCGCAATCTTGACCATTTTTCCGTCACAGAAGTCTAGTTACCCTGTGTTTTCATATGAGCCTCAAACATTTTCAAATGCTTCACTAGCAGCAATGCTAGAACCTTTCAGATAGCACCCGCATTTTTAGGATACACTGCGTTTTCTGCAAGCATTAGTGCATTTTTGAATTTTAAACCCTAAAAATGTACAAATCAACCGATATGGCTACTTTGTGAAGAAATTCTAGCAAGTATTCAAGCGAAACACAATCAATCGAATGTAAAATGCTCAATATCAGCCGTGTGCATGGCGCATTCCATGCCGCTCGCATATCAGAGAATTTCTAGTTTCTTATGCTTTCATACGAGCCCTTAACTTCTTCAATACCTTAACTGTGCGCAAGGTTATCACCTTTCAAATAGTGTATGCATTTTTTTGAAACACGCTGTAAATAAAAAACCAGCAGTAGTTATCTGATTGCAAAATTAACCTTAAGATTAGGTAGCCATGTTAATTTACGATCAAAACGAAAACGTTACCATGTTACCATAACTTACAGTGTTACCATCATAAGTTACCATAATTTTGATGTAATAAAATCCCATCGACTAGTGAAAAATTCACGTTTACACCGTAACTTGCGCCCCGACACTGTAGACACGACCACGGAAGGTACGATTATATCCAGTGTCATGGCGCAATTCGTAGCTTTCTACTGTGCCGTGAGCTCACAATTTGTTTGAACCAATAAAATACGTTTTCCGAAATGTAAGGATACGATTTTTTACTTTTCACATTTCCAAACCTTTATTTTGAGCAGTAATTTTACTCTGAACCAGAAGAGTTGAACGAAAAATAACGCGACTAATCTTGAGATTTGCTTTAGTACCTCTGATTCGGAGTCAAATTGCTGCTCGAAATAAAGGTTTGAAAGTGGAAAAGGTGAAAAAATCGTGTCCTTAAATTGAAAACTTTATGTCAGTGGAATTTACCTTGCCAATCAAGTAAAAAACGTTGCGATATACTGGGAAGGTGCTCAACCTATAGCAGGCAGTTCTTTTATGGTTATTTTCTACTTTAAAATAAGTTCGCTATAGGTATAGGAGTGCGAATTTTGTGACCACTGAAGGCAACCTGTATACTGGAAAAGTGCATGCCCCAATTCCAACGCGAAGTATACGTGGAAAAATTTGTTAGAACTAGTCTGAACAAGCTCCCGTAGCCCAATAAGGTACTGGTCGTTAATGTGGTCTACATGGGGTGATGGGAACGCTACAGACTAATCAGTCCGCCACCGAGAGGGAGCTAGTGCAGTCGTTGTGTTCATTGGTTGTGATCAGTTGACGTGTAGGCCACATTAGCGACTAGTGCCGGATTTAGTAACAACTGAAACAGTGTGATCATTTTTTAAGACACTGGCTATTGCTCTTAGGCCCCGTTTATACTTCCGACACCGAGCGACGCGACAGCACGTGAAGTGGCCAAATTGATCGATCGCGTCGCTCAATCAATATGGCTACCACACGTGGCGTCTCGTCGCTCGGCGTCGAAGTATAAACGGGGCCTTAGTCATGCGTCTATCTACAAGCCGTGCACTCGATTTTTGAATATTTTATGGATTTTGAGATGTCCAGGGATATAACACGACTGAACGCTGTACATTTTTGATGATTTATGATGGACAGAAGGATCTTCACCTACTGCAGTTGTCATTCCAAGAACGTTCTTACGTAACTCGCCTCCTTACTGTTCTAAAGAGCAGGAAATACAGTATGTGAGACCTTTTTTTTTTCCTTGAAAATATCTTCGACAGCAACAGACACAGGCCTTCAACGAAAAGCGATATTTTTAGCGGGAAAAACGCTCACAGAGCGTTTTTCAGACGAATCCAGCCTACGATCGTCTCTCAGCCTAGCTGGATAAGCTTAGCACTGCGCCGCGAACTACATACTGCACCCCAAAATCGGCCGTCGTTAAGCATCACTTGAGCCACGACGGGGTGTCCTCCGTCGTATAATCGCAACTAGTTCCCTCCTCGGAATAGCCGCCACCTCCTCAACGCAGCGCCCACATCTTGCCGGCCCGAAATGGAGAGCTGGGGAATGTCCAGCGGAGGAAAACTCTGGAGAAAGCGGAGGAGGGCAGGTAGAAGAGAAGGATGGAGGACCTGCTCACCGCATTGGTTTCGTCGGGAAAAAACGGACGCATGGCTTCTTCTAGTGGGAAGTAGATTAAACCTAATGAACCTTACTTCCCACTAGAAGAAGCCATTCGTCCATTTTTTCCAACGAAACCAATGCGGTGAGCAGGTCCTCCATCCGCCACTTCTATTAGGTTGTAACGAAATAAATGGCACTGAACCACTGTAAATTTAAACAGTTAATATCTCGGCTTGTAGGCAAGTTTATTAATCGAAGTAAAAACCTACTGATTCTACACATCTTTGCCAACGTGACACAGGCTTTTTTATCCCAGTAGCATAAAAATCAGAAGATCTGGAATTGACGAAATCTTCGAAGGCACTTTCGGCATCCTGTTGGCATTTGAATATTTCCCTACCAAGAAGTCGCCAAGATGCTTGAAGAAATGGTAGTCTGTTGGGGAATGCTCAGCTCATTCAATTTCTGCAACGTCATTCGTGCTACATGGGGCGACCATTGTCGTGCGGAAGGAGAACTTGCCTTCGGTTTACCAAGGCCGGCCGGATATCCTTCAACTTTTTCATCATTTCTTCAATTTCAATGCAGTACTTCTCTGCCGCGATGGATTCACCGGGAGGGAGGAAGCTGTGGTGAATAATTCCCAGCGAACACCACCATACTGTCACCATTACGTTCTTTTGGTGCAATTCCGGCTTCGCAAAAACCTTGGGGCTCTCATCGCTGTCCACCCACTGTGCCGATCGTCGCCAGTTGTCGTACATTATCCATTTCTCGTCACAGGTTACGATGCGATCAAGGAATGGGTCCGTTTCGTTCCGTAGAAGCAGTGCGGACGAGATCTCATATCGTCGGTTTCTTTGCTCCTCAGACAGCTCGTGAGGCACCCAGCTTTCCAGCTTTTTGGTCTTTCCAATTTCCTTCAGATGCCGGGCAGCTGTGTTGTGACTGACGCGAAGAACCTTCGCTATCTCCCTGGTGCCTCTGTGTGGATCCTCCTCTACCACATCTCTCAGCTTGTCCTCATCAACATCACTATGCCTCCCACGACCTTCATGCTCTTCCAAGCTCTCATCTCCATTCCGGAACTTCTGATACCAACGATACCCCGTCCAAATTGTGGAATATCCTTGACCGAATGCGGCGTTGATCTTTTCGTCCGCCTCCTTAGCTGTAGTGCCCAGCAGGAATTCATACAAGTAAATGCCTCGGATTACCCTTTTGTCCATCTGCAAAAAAGTCAATAAAACTCTGAGTTTTCCTACTTTTACATGAAAAATTTGGTACTCGCCGGTAGAGCAAAGTTTGCGCTTCTAAATGATATGCCACATGTTACGATTTGTTCTCGAACAAACGCGTAAAGACGCGCCAAAAAAAAAATGGCGCGAGCCAGTGCCATTTAATTCGTTACAACCTAATACCTGCTTTCCTCGGCTTTCTCCAGTGTTTTCCCTGAATATTCTTCAGCTCTCCATTTCGGACTGGTAAGAAGTGGGCGCTGCGTTGAGGAGGTGGCGGCTATTCCGAGGAGGGAACTAGTTGCGATTATACGACGAAGGACACCCGGCCGTGGCTCAAATGATGTTATGGTCATCTTAGAGAAAACAGTGAAGGGTAGAAAAGCACTGCAAGGTGCCCAGTAAAGTTGTGATTTTGAGAGATTTTATGGAACGAATGAATGAACGAATAAAATTCGATCTCGAAGATTTTCGAACGAGTAAATGAACGAATGAATTTATTCGAAAATTCGAATAAAATTGAAATAAATTCGAATAGTTGAATACGTTCAAGCACAACTATATAGTAGCCGGAGCCCTGGGCCGAATGAGATGTTGAAAATCCCCTCTCAAGAGCAGAAAAACCTCAGGCAGATCCAGAGAGAAAGGAACACCGGAGAAAGTGGCCTTGACAATGCGAGTGCGTAATGGCGAATTGCCTAACGAACTCGCTTGGACCAGTGATCCGCCGGGCAAATGGAAAGGGACGAGCGGCGGCGACGACGGACTGTCTCGCCGTCGTCACCGCCGGCGGAGGACGGCTTCTAAGGCGACGGAACCGTCCTCGGATGCTAATGCGCACGACGGGTGGCGCCGGAGCGACGTGGACGAGGAGGTGGACAGGAGGAGCGCGAGACGAGGATCAGTGGGATCCTCCAGTCTGCCAGGCCGTCAGCTCGATACTCAGCTGGAGAGACCAGCTCTGAATCTGGAGGAAGCGACTGACCGAGGCCACCGACGACGCCGATCTGCTGCTGCAGTTGCGGAAACTCGCGTTTGTGACCAGCCAACGAGTGCCTACCTTGAAGCTCGGAACGAGTTCTCCGTGAAGTGGAGGCGAAGAACCTTCAGGAGTACTCTATCGTGGCAAAGCTTCCAGATTTAGGCTCTGCCAAGGACACGCGTTCTACCAGTTCCCACGCTATTCAGAGTCAGATATAGTATCCAAACCCATTGTCATCGACCTTAGCTCTAGTTTATAGCTGCGCCGCTGCGCGGCTCCGTAACATGATCAGAATAGGTATCGATCGGGTGGCGCGGAAAATCGATGTTTATGACGGTCGTGGTATAATATTGAAAGTGCTGACGATGACCAAAGCACAAAACAATCTATTTGGAACTATACAGGGTGTCAAATATACACTATTTGAAAGGTGATAAGTTTGATCGCAGTAAAGATGTTCAGGAATTTAGACTCGTATGAAAACTTAAGAAAATAGAAATTTTCTGACATATGAACGGTATGGATTGCGCCATGCACTCGTCTGAAACCTTCCATTTTACACCCCATTGGTTGTGTTTCGCTTGTATACATGCTACAATTTCTTCACAAAGTAGCCGTTTCGATTGATTTGTGTTTGGTTTGAAATTTAAATAAAAATTATGGCTTGTGGAAAATGCAGGGTATCCCAAAAATGCAGCTAGTATTCGAAACGTTCTAAAATTGCTGCTAGTGAAGCATTTGAAGATGTTTGGGACTCATATGAAAGCACAGGGTAACGAGAGGCCGGATTCATCAACGACTTACGTAACTTTAACGGAGAATTGTAAGCGAAAAGCTCGGATAACGCGGCTTATCGTTCATCATATCGCTTTATAAGCCGCGCTATCTGAGCTTTTCGCCTACAATTCTCCGTTAAAGTTATGTAAGTCGTTGATGAATCCGGCGCGTCTCTACGTGTAAATATCAAGAATGCGCCATGCCTCCGCCTGAAATCTCGCATTTCAGACTCGATTGTGCATGGGCTGAATGCGTGTTATAATTTTGTTACTGCTTGGCCAAATTAACCTGTGCTTTAACGTTTAGAACTTGACAATCACGTGAAAGACATGTGAAATGCGAGTTTATTGATTGCGCAATTTAACTGTGAGCGGGAGCCCCATTTTACAAGATGGATTCTGTGCTCTGATAAAGCAACATTCAAGCTGAATGTAGAGGTTACTCGGCATAATTGCAGCTACTGGGAGTCGGAGAACTTTAAATGAAGCAGAGCACAGGTTAATCTGGCCAAGCAGTAACAAGATTGTAACAAGTTCAGCCCGTACACAATCAATCGAGTCTGAAATGCAAGGCTTCAGGCGAGGGCATGGCGCAATCTTGACTAGTTGCACGCCACAGCCTTAATATTTGCCTTAATATTTCATATGAGTCTCAAACATCTTCAAATGCTTCACTAGCAGCAATGTTATAACGTTTCAAATACTAGCTGCATTTTTTTAGGTTATCCTGCATTTCCGAAGCACAATCGGCCACTTTGTGAAGAAATTATAACATGTTAGGTCAAGGTGTCCCCCGGGGCGGTGTTGAATGTCTTTGTGTGTTATTCTGTTTCTTTATTATGTCCTTTTAGGCAGTTTGATTCGCTCCTCATCATCACGTTGACTGCACAGACGGCCCGGCACCGATGACGTGGCATCGATCGATTGTGAGCGGTGTCGGCGGGGTGAGGGAGCGCGCCGAGCCAGCCAATCGCGGCCAGGGGCGGGGCTTGGGGCGCGCTCACTCCATATAAGCCGGCCGGCATGGGCATAGGGTCCATTTTAGCAATTGTGCTTTCTCCCGAGCGGTCGGGAACCAATCTACTCTTGTCAGCAGCCGAGTCTTCTTCTTCTTCTTCTTCAGCGTCTGTCCCGCTTCGTAGCGGGGTCTGCTATTCTGGTGTCATGACGCCACCTTTCCCGATCCAGTGCTAGATCAGGGTGGACACCAGCCGCTTTCAAGTCCGTATGTAACGTATCAGCCCAGCGCTGCTTCGGGCGCCCTCTAGGCCGCTTTCCTATTACCTCGAAGTTGAGGCCTATCTTGCGGACGCTATCTTCCTTTCCACGCAGAACGTGGCCGTACCATCGTAAGCGAGCTTCGCGCATCTTGTCCGCTATCGGTGCGACACCGAACTTCTGCAGAATAGCTTCGTTTCGGATGCGGTCCATGCGCGTGACTCCAGCCGTCCAGCGCAGCATCTTCGTCTCCATGACGCTGAGGCGCGTTTCAACTTCCTTGGTCGCAGGCCAACACTCAGCGCCGTACATCGCTACTGGCCGGATGACTGCCCTGTAGATCTTTGACTTAAAGCGCTCCGGTATCTTCTTGTCGCAGAGCACGCCAGTCAATGAGCGCCACTTGGACCAAGCTGCACTCACGCGTGAATTCACTTCGACCATCAGTTTGCCGTCAGACGCGACTGCTGATCCCAGGTACTTAAAGACCGCAGTGCGTGGAAGCTCGATGCCGTTAACCTTGATGGAGCTGGACTCGGTAACGTCCGTCGTTAAATATTCGGTATTCTTCACGTTCAATCTGAGTCCAAACCGCTCCAAGCGATCACACAAGCTTGCAACTCTCGCTCGAGTTCTCCTTTCTCTTCGCTAGCGAGCATCACGTCATCGGCATAAAGCAACGTCCAAGGGACGGGCTTCTGAAGATCTCGTGTGATGGCATCCATGACGACAACAAAGAGGAGTGGGGAAAGCGCAGAACCCTGGTGTACCCCGACAGAGATGGGGAACTCCATCGAGGTTCCAGCTGCAGCTTGAACTTGACTCTTTGGACAAGAGTAGAGAATTCGCACCCACTCTATGAGCTCTTCGGGAACTCCATGATGTCGCAAGGCGTACCATATCACTTCACGCGGTACGCGGTCAAAGGCCTTCTCCAAGTCGGGGAAGGCGATATGCACTGCCTTCTGTTTCTCGCGACGCTTCTCTATCAGGAGGCGGGCGGCGTGAATGGCATCAACGGTGCCACAGTCAGCCACGAAGCCGCACTGTTTGCTGGAAAGCTGGACGATGTCCCGAATTCGTCCATCGACAATTCGCTCAAAGATCTTCATGCTGTGCGAAAGCAAGCGAATCGGATGGTAATTGGAGCAGTCTGCAGGACTGCCCTTCTTCTTCCAAATCGGGATCGTCGTACTTTGGCGCCAACACTCAGGCACTTTTTTCTCCGCCACAACCTGATTAAAGAACTTCGCCAACCACTCAGCAGGGTACCAGTACTTGGACTTCCACAAATCAGCTGCCACGTCATCGGGCCCAGTCGCTTTGCCTGGCCTCATCTTCTTCAAAGCCGCTTCAGTCTCCTCCACGGTGATTTTCTGAACGGGGCCGTGGGTTGGAGCCGTTGAAGGGATGGCTGGATGAGGGAACTCTACCGTAGAGATTTCCTCAAAGTAATCGCGCCAACGTTTCAATGCCTTCTTGCGGTCCGTAAGAAGATGGCCGTTCTCATCATTGATGCCGAAGAACTTCTCGATGTCCTCGGTCTGGCGATGGCGATTCTTTGCAAGTCGGTACAAATACCGCTCACCATCGCGAGACTCAAGCTTCTCGTTGACATCTCCATAATGAGTGGCTTTCGCAACAGCCACGGCCTTCTTTGCAGCTTTCTTCGCTTCTTGGTACTTCCGCCAGTTATCGGCTGTCTTTTCGCCGAGAAGATAGAGCGACTTCTTCTCTCGCACTTTTGCTTTCACGTCGTTTGTCCACAGCCATGTCTGCTTGTCAACCATCCGTCCCCAGGCTTCGTAATGCCGAGTTCTGACTGTGCAGCTTGACGAATCGCGTCGGTCGCCTTCTTCCAAGTTTCGTCGACAGCCGTGACTGTCGGTAACCGCACGCGAGAAATCACAGCTGCTTCCTTCTCTCTCATTCGCCACCACTTGATTCTAGCTGCACCGCATCGCTCAACCTGCTTAGGCCTTGGAGCGGGGATCTTCAAAGTGCAGATCAGCGGTCGATGCTGTGGGGCGACCGTCTCATACGGCACGATCTTCGCGTCTGTGACAAGACTCCGGTCGCGATCTCTCACAAGGACAAAGTCTATCTGAGTCAGCTGCCACGATCCGAGCAGCCAGTCTGCGGAGCATACGCTGAGAAGAAGTGATAGAGTCGCTCCATAGCGGCGACAACAATCTTCATCAATCGATCGTCAAAGCGCTCGACGCTTACAATCGAATCACGAAATCGTTCGGAGACGATTATTCCGACACCACTGGTGGTCCTGGGACTTCCACATAGAACGGCCTTGAAGCCACGTCCTATGTCCCTTGACTTGCGGCCGGCAGGACCTCCTCGTCTCCTGCACCGCACAGAAATCAACTTTTCTACGCTCCAGTGCTTCAACCAACTCGCACGAGCGGCCCGTCAAAGTACCCACATTCACCGTTGCCACGCGGGTCCTGCTTACGTTACGGGACTTTCGGACTAGCTCAGTTGCCCCCCGATGCCGTCCTCGCATCAGGGACCCTCGCATTCTTCTCACACTCGCCGGGCTCTGCGAGTGCGCGTCGGCTCCCGCGGACGTCGTAGCACTATCTCGAAACACTTGAGCTGTCATACACCATGTGATGTGACATGGGTCTTCGTAGGCCGGCCTGTCACAAGGGCCTGTCGCCTGCAATCGAGTGTCCGTGTTCGGCTTAACTCGCAGAGCGAGTAGTTTCCATTGGCACCACGTGGAGGAACGGACATCGCCACCTGTCAGCAGCCGAGTATTCGGCAGTAAACCCATCTTAAGTCTTCCTCGGACCGGCAGAGTCCCCAATCAGCATAGCCAAGTTCCGGAAAGGATTCTGGGAACCAGGAGAGGCAAGCATCTCCCCGCCAACCTTGCGTCCAAGGGGAAGGTCTGCGCATACGTTTGTTAGCGTCGCCGCTAACTGAGTCATCGCTCAAGGGCGCACTCCCCACACCGCAGGTCTAAGTCCCACTCCTCTTTGTGAAGTAGCTCGTGTCTGTGCTCTAGACTCTCTGTTCCATCGTAGTGTAGCTTTGGAGAAAACTTTGTATACGTGTGCTGTGTCCATGAACTGATGAACAAGCCAGAAATATCGTTGGAAGTTGTCACGTGCTGGTGCGGTACGAAGTTGGAACCTTCTGCTTTCAGATCGAAGCGATCATGCCTCTCCGGAAGCGAGTAATGAACCATCAGGAAGAGCCCGGTGAGGGATTTGAATCTCTCTGAGCCGGTCGGCAACGACCGGGAAAGGTTGTGTGCGGATAGATCTGCCGGCATAGCCGGCATGAGGGCCTGGCCAAGCTCCCCATGTCAGATTGCAGACCCAGCCACGAACCCATCATCCACCAGACACCAAAGAGTTACGACCAATACTGCCAAACATGTATTCAAGCGAAACACAATCGATAGGGTGTGAAATAGAAGATTTCAGTCGAGTACATGGCGCATTCCCTGCCGCTCATATGTCAGAAAATTTCTATTTTTAAAGCTTTGATATGAGCCCTTTACTTCTTCAGTACCTTTACTGTGAGCAAGGTTATCACCTTTCAAACAGTGTATACATTTTTTGAGACACCCTGTATTTGTCCAGGTTTAGACTCCGGTCGCAGAACGGCGCAGTATCATGAAAGCTACCTGTCATGCTGATGCCTGATATGGGAGTGAGAGTTTACAAACCTTTATCATTAGTTTACGTTATGCACAACAGCCATATACCAAGAATGCAGTTAGGGAGACTGCCAACCTTCTAACCCATGTAGGAACGTGGCTTACAGAGACGATGGCCACTATATCCGCCCTTTCGAAGACATGCCCGCCGCTTCCAATTTGTCGTCCTCGACAAAAATATACAACGCGGACAATTTTTAAATAACAACAAAAATCAACAAACATTCACGCCAATGATGGGCTTCACTCCTCTCTGTTGACATGCGATTTCCGATGGACGTTGAGAACGATGATTGAAGGCTTGCTTGCAGTACGCACAGGGCGTAATTTTTATGCAAATGCCTAGGTGAGGTTTTTAGGCGTTTGGGGCAGAGTTTTTTCTCTACACTCTACATCCCTACAGCTCTCAGAATATCAAATTAATCAAAAAGCAACCAGGTCTGTAGCCGTATTCATGAACGTCTCCGGGATCTTCCCGGCTTCCCACGGGAAGCGACCGAGGCGAGAGAGCGAGTCAGGAGAGAGAGGCGAGAGGTGATATCGCTATGATATCGCTAATCTCCCACTCCCGCCGCTTCATGA
The DNA here is from genome assembly GCA_947396885.1 of Heligmosomoides polygyrus polygyrus. NCBI lineage: Eukaryota > Metazoa > Nematoda > Chromadorea > Rhabditida > Heligmosomidae > Heligmosomoides > Heligmosomoides polygyrus. The sequence goes on from OX377202.1 coordinate 105,659,955, forward strand.
ATACGGCCTCTGATTAGGTTATATGGGCCCTTCGGATCATGTGCCTTGGAGGCATTGGTCGAATTGCTGACCGCATACAGCCACCGGCGTTACTCGCAGATATCGCATCTCTACAGCCATCGACCACCGCATCTCTATAGCATGGGTTTTCGGCGTGTCACATTGACGACCAGATTTAGGCCCTTGTTCGCCATCTTTGCCATCGCATCCACCTGCTCCTGACAAGCCGTGAGTGCTTGTCGGATGTCACGGTATAGTGGTCACCGTCTCTGTAAGCATGCCCCTACATGGGTTCGAAGATTGGCAGTCTCCTTAACTGTATTCGTGGTGTATGGCTGCTGTGCATAATGTAAACTATTGATAAAGGTTTGTAAACCCTATTTCCCGTATCAGGCAAAAGCATGACATGGAGGTCCCGTGGAGATTTGAGCTCCCGTCGCAGGATTCAGAGTGCTGGGTGCAAACCGCTACACTTAGTGTTTTTTGAAGATGCCATAACGTCGTGTCGCCTAGCGACTGTAGTATGGTATAAATCCGCCTTCCCATTGAGCCCCTATGGACTAATGGGGTTGAACCGTTGTTGTTGTTGTTCGTGCCTTCACTTGTTCAATGCTCTCATCATGCCAAGATTAAAGGAAACAGAGCGCAGAATACAAACACACACCTTTCACAACGATATAAATCAAATTTTTCATTTCAAAGCGCCCCTAAATACTTAAGAATTAAGTCAATGCCTACGGAGAAGAGTTGCATTAGTATTAGTTGAAGAATTGTTTTAAAAGCAGTCATCAGGGATGTCGGAGAAGACTCAGCGCTTGGCGTTCTTCATCTGCTTCGCCGAATGTCTCAGTCCCCGCTTCGACTTTGCTGGCGTTCGTCTTGATTTTGCATTTGCTGGCGTTCGTCCCCGCTTCGACTTTGATGGCGTTCGTCTCAATTTGGCGTTTACTGGCGTTCGTCCCCGCTTCGATTTTGATGGCGTTCGTCTCGATTTGGCGTTTGCCGGCGTTCGCCCACGCTTCGACTTTGCTGGCGTTCGTCTTGATTTGGCGTTTGCTGGAGTTCGTCCCCGTTTCGACTTTGATGGCGTTCGTCTTGATTTGTCTCTTATTTGGGCGAACTGCTGCAAGCCCTGCTTTCTGTTGTAGGCTGGCCCTTGCGCTATAGGAGGCATTTTAGCTTTCATGAATTCTTTTCTCGCTGGAGGGAGTTTCGACAGCGGCTTCCACGGTGACTCCGGTTGTGGTCTCCTGTTGGAGGCTGTCACTACAGCCTCCACCGGCTTATCCTGCTTCTCCCGTGAAGGGTTCATCATCGGAGTCGCTCCTTGTGCCATCAGTTGTCGCGAGATCTCCGAACTCCGCAGGTGAGGGTCCATGTCGGGAACGCCGCGCGCCCGCGACAGGTCGCGCTTTATGAACTCGGCCAGCGCGTTCGTCACCGGATTCGAATGCGCTCCTTGTTTAGCCAGTCTACCGGCCGTTTCTTCAGTTGTCGCTGCTTTTGGAATCTTGGACGCCTCCACTGTTGGCGTAATTGGTACGGATGGTCCGACCCTTTCTGGCCCTTCAACGGTTTCTCTTGAAGGTTCTTTTCTCCTTTTTTTCTTCCGTTTTTCCTAAAAGAAATATTATCGCAAGATTTTCTCGTTTTTTAACGCGTTGACGACACTGTCGCGCAATGGTGCGCGACAGCCAGTCTGTCCCGTGGGACGATGTCGCGCAATGGTGCGCGACGGCTATTATTTCAACAAGAAGATATCCGGCCTATCCAAACTTCGTCTAAATATCTTATTCAGGATGCTGAACACGATGCCGATGTCCATTTGGACAATTACGGCCAATTTCCCTCTTAATCGGTAGTCGTGTCAGGACCACCGACTTCCCTAAGCTCGGTGTAGGAGCTATGTGAGAAGATTGAAACAAATCTTACCCCTGCTGTTTAGAAATGCGTTCAACTCCACTTTCGTATTAACCTCTTATTGCTTTTCTTCTTAGCAGCTTCATTCGTTCCCTTTTTCCCCTTTGAATTCTCCCTATTTTCTCTGCTTTATAAGACAGCTGAAAGGTAATTGGTGAAGTTTGAAAGGAATTTTCTAGAGTAGCTGTCGAAAAGTGCAATGTGCAATGAATCACGAATTTCAATCTATAGCTGCGCTCCTCCACAAGGCAGAACGGTCGTCGCCAGGGTATGTGGCGGTAGGTATGCGCTGGCGAGCGTTACCCATACCTATCGCAACATACCCTCGCTAGTTGGCTGAAATTTTAAAAACGGACGTCCGATTCGTCATGAGCACCAAAATAACCTCCTAGACGAAGTTATGTCTACATCGGACCCATTCGTTCCGTCTCTTTTATACCCTGATAAGACCACCTAGTTAACGACGTGGGGAGGGGGTAACCGGCCGTAACTGTTAAGAGGAACATTAGCATCGTGTTAAGCATATTAGCATCGTGTTAAGCATACCAAATTTATCCTTAAACGAAGTTTGGGTCACGATATGTCGTGTCATGTTTGTGCGGCGCGCTTCGTACCACGGGCCAGACACGCGAAAATCGCTCTCGTCGTCAATGTGTTAAACCGTATAGTTTTCTTAATGTAATTTGGACGAACCAGGAGCTCTTGTATCTCCTTCTCTTTCGAGGCCCAGTATTCATCCATCCCTTTTTTGTTGTAAGCCTCCAATGGAGTCGTTGGAGTAGACGGCGCAACCTCCACAGTGGATGCTTTACTCAGTGGTGTCTGAAAAAAACGAAGCTTCAGTAGACTGCGGGCTGACATCCATTCGTTCGAATTGAAGTTCGGTTTGATTCCGCACTCTGGCCATCGGTGAGACACATTCGTCAGATACATCACATAGCTTTGCCAGAGCTAGACAAAGATCAGGTATGATCTAAGGCCTTCCGATTTCAAGACATATTTCAACATTTTCTTGCCTCCGTAGTATGACACGGGCAATGCAGCGTGTATACCCTATTCAGTTAGGTACTGGGTTATTGGGTATTGAGTAACCTTGTGTAATACGATGTTCGGTCCATTGTGTCATTGTCATCGTTAGTGACATCTTTTTTCATTGGGAGTTTGCCTATTTATAATTGCGCCGCGCGGCGTCGGATCGCTTTTAGGCACCGTTCATACTCTGACGCCGAGTGACGCGATGACCACGCATTGAGGCCAAATCGATTGATCGCGTCGTACAGTGGCGACGCAAGACGCCCGCAATGAATCACGTGAACCCGCGACCAATCGCGCCGCTCAGCGTCGGATCGAATCGCTGTCGAAATTGGCGCCATGCGAATGATCGTGGTAGATCGGGGCACAGTGCTGCTACTCCAGCTGTCCTTGGTAGATGAACAAACATCTAATTTTAATTTCTCGCTTTTCGTTCGTTTTCATTGTTGACGCCCTCTGCTTTGCTTCTGTTATGTTCTTGACCATTTTTGTTCCACTTAGGTCGTTTGCGTCCGATTTGGAAAGAGACGAACAGGCTTTCGGCCCTCAGGTGACTGTTGCTTGCTTTTTTAACGTTCAGTTGTTTTCATTTTCACCTTATCGTTGTACTCGATACTGGGAGCAAGACTAGCGAAATACTCAACGAAAAACTAAGACAATACAATAAGCGCTATTTAACATTAGGACTGCAAGAGACACTCGCTTTCGAGCAAAAATCCAGCTCTTCTCCTGACCTGAATCGGGAATCGGAACCAGAATTGTCAAGAACATAAGGAAAACAAAGCCAACAAAGCACGACGCGATGGGGCACATCGTTCCTTTTTAATCATGTCGCTCGGCGATGGAAGTAGACGGAGCCTTACACTACGAATTTTGCGTTAGGGCCTGTTCATACTTCGCGACAGCAGCGACAAGAGCGACGACAGCGCAGCGCGCGGAAGTATGAACATACCACAGCAGCGACTGGAGCGGGAGCGCCGGAGCTCGAGTATGAACACCTTTCGAGAGCGCGCGCTCGGTTTTAATCAATATGCATGTTTTGAACGGGCGTCGAGTCGCTCTTGTCGCGAAGTATGAACAGGCCCTTACTCTATGGATGGGCGTGACCCGAGGCGAACAGTCGCAGCAGGCTAAACATAGACTAACGGAACGACAGCTTCCATTTCCAAAGGGGCCTGATAATGGGAATTTCTCTGCTTCCTCTCCCTCTCCGTGTTATGTTCACATACAGATTTCAAACATTTTCTTCACGAAGTAATTCAAGGAGCGGTGGTTTTAGAAGCGACAAATTGGAGTGAATGAAAGAAGATCTTAAGGGCAAACTTTGGTGTTACTCAATTTCGTTGTGGAGTGCACCACGCGATCTATTTCTACAGATACACTGTCGGGCGCTGTCGCAAGTCGGCGGCCCCTGTGCAGCGGATGTGCCGTATACACGTGGGACACCAACCTGCCCCATGGGGCACCCGAAGCTGCCAAGGCCAAGTATCCCGGGGAGGTGTATGGTGCCATCCCCTTAGGTGCCACTTCTGAATTGAGGATTCCCTGGGCCCGACCCTTCACTTAACGCTGAACTGTATCCCCTTCAGCCCTGGGTTGCAGCCAACATATACCGCGGGGGAGACACTATCCAATGAATTGGTTGGTTGCCTGGCATTGACAGGACTGCCCACGCGGTGTCCATGTGGAGGCCACGCGCAGGCTCCTGCCATAAGCGCTCTGCCCCTCCACACGGACCCCGCGTGGGGCTTCCTCACGCAGAGCCAACAAACCCCAACACAAAACCCCACAACAATACAGCAATACCAGACAACGCTATAAGAACGGACTCACCGCATTCCCTCTGCTAGCACACCGAATACCACCACAGATTTATCGCACATCATATGCCGATATAGCATGATAGATATAGGAGCCGGCGACACAATGACGAAATCGGAATATGGCCGGCAGAGTGGAGTGGATAGAGAAGTAGAGGGGTAGAGGGACCGAGCGCTTTACTGTACTACGTACTCCGCGCCCTCAGCCCAGGCGACCCTTCTAGGAAGGGTCGCCCTCCATCCGATCGGCAGTCGATGCCATAGTGGACCGGGACGACGAAGTGGCCAGGCCCCCGGCTGGCTCCGGCTGAACTGGACGCCGCTCGCGGTCGGTGCAGGCGTCGAATGGAACAGCCGGCTCGCGCGGAAAGAGGGTTATACCCCTTCCGTGCCCGCGTCCCGCCCTCGGATCAATGCCAGCGGAGGCAGGGCAGGCCGCGCGAGGGGCGGCTCGCCGATGCGCCGCGAGCTTGCGCGCCCGCAGGATAATGGAGGGGAGCGCCGTGGTCACGAGACGCGACAGGCGCACTCGATGCGTAGAGCTTCAGTACGAAATCGTCGTCTGCCTGTTTATTTCGAATTAGAGGCAGAGCCCTTCGACATGTGAGTCGTCATGCACCAGACGCAGAAGAACCCAGGAGCTTCCACCAGTCTGAGCTGATAGATAGTGATCGGGAAACGATGCACGCCAATTAATTTTCCGAAATTAGGGTCCATGCCGTTCCCTCATACCATTCTGCTGACCTAGCTGCCATCATAAAATCCAGTAGACAGAAAGTAAACGTGATTGATGATTGCGATGCACCACTTCTCCTATAGTTTCGCAAAAGATGATATGTGTAAGGTAGAATACCAAACCTACCACGACGGGACGGTGCAGCTGTACCATGCGATCATAGGTGTTCATACGCCTCAGCTGGCCTTTCTTGGCGTTTTTCTCAAGATCCGTTTCGGCGACCGAGACCTGATTTCGAGAGATGAATTTGTCCCTCATTATAGTCTCGATTCTGTAGGAGAATCTGTTCTGATCGCATCCACCGTTTCTAACCGTCTCGTGCACAACTTCTTCCGGGAGTCCATCCAGATGGTACGGATGCACGCTCACTCTGAAGTGTGAGAATTCTTTCCGTTAAAGAGTGTTTTCAGATGGAAAATCAGAGCTACTTACACATTTGGATGGTTTTTCCGGAATTGAACCATGCGATCATAAGTGCTTAACCAGTTGCTAGCTTTCTAAAGGACGAAAAGATTCTCCTGTGTTCACTAACCACACGTGGTATTGTACAATTTAAAAAAATGAGAAAAACTAACATTAAGCAGCCTCTTTGACACGGCTCTTGAATGAACGACCCATGCGAGTAAGAATTTCAATACAAACAGCATTTCGTTTCTGTCGAGCAACGAGCCATTGCATTTCTCTGTAGATGAGACATTTTCGGCTTTCCCAGTCGGTGGGGCCAGTCCAAGTGTGTGCAATTCTACGTGAGAATTTCACGCAACACTGCACGTATTTGCACAGATTAATTTGGAGATAGCGGTTCTAACCGTTGTGAAGCCTGAACACATCGGACAGCAGCATTGGCGTTTCCAGTCGTACAATAAAGCTATAGAACAGATGCAGCAATGAAAACACTTCCTTGTGGCGGTTGCTAACGCATAGCTAAAATGGTAGGTAGACAAGAGGTTCTGCTGGGTTTCAGCAAACAACGATTTAAAGATAGGATTTTTTAAGAAGATATTAGGTACTAGTCGTTAATGCGGCCTACATGGGAGGGTGAGGCTACGCAACTGGTCAGGTTGGTGCGATCGGTAGTCCCACCGGCAGAGACGATCTTGTGCCATTAAAGCTCCTAACCGCCCTATGGGCACTTGAGGGCCATCCAGATGGTACCCCACCCGTGGGGAAAGGGAGCCCTACTGATTGGCCCCGTCCTTGAACCGTATTGCCTTCCCAGCGTATTGATGGAGTTTCGGTCGGTCAGTCATAGCTCCTGCTTCGCCTCCTGCCACTCGACTCCAGGCTTCCCCAAACAACCACGAAGGAAGAGTCAGAACACCCAGACGAGATAAGACGCTTACATACATACAGAGGTCAACACTCACACAAAATACAAGGGGCACTGTGATCCATCCTGCGCAGCGGCCCGCTCATCGTCGGCGCAGTGACCTGGAAACACCTGAGGGACTCACACAATTCCTCCAGCTGGACGCACGACACTTTCATGACAACTTTATAACGATACGTATTGAGCAGCATATACCACATGCAGAATGAAATCAGAGAATGGGAGCAGAAATCCTCCACGGTCGTTCTGAACGGAATTCCCTGAGGTCGCGTGAGTGAGCTCACTAGACCCCACGGCCCTCTCTTGATGTTATTATCCTGTAGTGAGCAGTGAAGACGTATTGCAGAACCGGGACCACACGATGGCTATCCGGCAGGATGGGAGTATGAGAGAGCAGGTAGCTTCGCCACCGGAGCGCAGGGACGATCTGTTTCGACCGGCCAAGTCGGAAGAGCAGAGTTTGCGCCGATCGACAGCTGACGTCAGCCATTTTCCCATGTATCAGGCCGGTCTAAGCGCCTCATTGGCAAGCCACCGTGGGAAACAGTTCATCCGGCCAATCACAGGATAGAGGAGCGATTGCACTGTCGCGACACAGATCATCGGCCTAACATACAAAAGACAGGCAGGGCACCGACCGTATATGCACTATCTGTGCCACACTCTTTAGGTGCGACTGGATTGGCTCCATGCACCACCTCCCTCATGTAGGTCGCATTCGCGACTGGTAGCAACATTTTATTTTTGAGGCCAAAAGAGACTATTGTTGGCTCTAAACGTTCAAGACTTTTGAAGAGCACGACGAACCGAGTTCTTCGAATCGTCGCAGTACTGGACAAGTCTTAGCATTTCCTCCGCGTTCACGCCCAGATCCAGTGGAGCCCTAAAGAAGCTCCTGTCTTCAAGATCTTTCCGACAATTTTTTCTTTGTGCGACAGAAGCACATACCACACAAAATACACGAACTTTAAAGTGGAACGTTTGATATTTGTCGCTGATGAGTGTTGAGCTTTATAGAAAAATACTCGTGAAGCAGCACTCGCATGTTTGATTCTTTTCAGTTTGAGCACTATTTTAGAGCCGTCACCGCCTAAAATTCAATCATTTTTGTGCTAATATAGCATCAATGATAATCGTGGCTAAGAAACTGACCTTCATAGATGTGCTCTTGTCCTGTCGCAAGAGGAATATGAGGAATCACACACGTCGGGTCGTTGTTCGTTCCGATCATTAATACGTTTTTCGCTGTTAGCATCTTTTGCACCCGTTCATAGATCAAGTCACGATTTCGGACGGAGGATGAACTACTTTGGGTCCCAGGCGAAAGGGAGGCATTCTGAAAGTGTTCTGGGAGATTGTAGTCATACTTGACGTTTTCCCAGTTGGGGAGAAGAGTACTCTTGCAAATGAAAACCGTGCACATCAACCCAAGAGGATTATTGATTCGCCATGTTTTGATGAAAATATGGCGTTTAGAGTTTGAATGAAAGCAGCGATGCCACGTAGTGTCTGCAGTCTTCATTCATCCAGGATCGAAACACGTGCGCCAGGCATGACTCGAATCCGCGCTGCATGCATACTGGGCAGGATGTTCTATGCCATTAAACCACCGGCATCGTTTGATCACACGAGTTTATATGTTGCTTTCGATTAAGGCCTATGGTTTAGTCCCGCGGAAGTGTCCGCGGAACGGTAATAATCTAGTCGGGACCCAACGCACGCCTAATAGCTGCAGGCCGCAACACCCATTTTCCGCGGATCGTTGGCGGTGGTCGGTGGACGGGCTATACTATATACTGTATACTTTCCGTCCGCGGGACGACGCCGCCGACCAACAACCTCCCGTAGTGCAATGCACCGCGGGAGGCTGTCGGTCGTTGTTATCAAAAATGTCATCAAAAATAAACGTGCTCCAACTCGAAAACGACCGATTCCGTGAACTTGGAACGTTCCTAATTCACGGAATGATAAGCGCGCTCCAGTGCGATTATCATTCAGTGTCGGCCGCCGACCGTACGGTCGGCGACCGCCTTCCGCGGTGCACCTTTCGTCCGCGGACGTCCCGCTGGTACTCCCGCGGGACTATACCATAGGCCTAAACAGAGCCGACCGTGTAACGGCATAGTGTATTCTGCTCAATCAGCAGAAGGTGTGGATTCAAGCCCTGGCGCTAGGTGTTGTGACTGCAACAAAACATCGTTATTACGGCTCATATCCTCAGCAACAGCCACTTGAGACTTAAAGCAAATGACTTGAATCCTCCACTTCGTCAAATAAATAGGGTGTGTGATGCGTAAATACTCAAAAAATTTTGAACAATTTACTTGCAAACAGGTTATAGATTGCCTCAAACTGGTCATTTGTGTGCTGCTGCAATGTAACACAGTGACCTTGCATGTAACGTGCAGGAGCCCAGTAAGTCACAGTAAGTCATAGGTATTCTAGGTTGCAAGTGCATAAACCTAACTCGCACGCAACCTACACTTTAATCCCAGGTCACTCATGTGCATTGGATGAAGGAGTCTTTGAACTAAAAGTCACCCAAAAGTTAATTTTAGTTTAAAAGGTGCTTTATGTAGTCTTACAGTAGTCAGAGTAGTTCGACATACTCACATGTCCCCCACCCCTGTTATCCTTATGAGCAATCGAATGTAATATTTCTGTAAACTGTTTTAAACCCGCATGTTTTATTGCTTGAGCAGTGTACTCGACTTGCAAAAAATATGACCTGGAGTGCAAATGACACATGAATAAAATAAGCCAGACACCAAATAACAAGGGAACACATAACTTAAGTTAAGATAACCTGACAACAGTTTTGGGACCTAACAACTCCACAGTGTGGAGACCAGAAAATATAAGGACTCGGAAATATGGTAGAACATGAGTAATTCATATAAATTATAGCGAACGAACGTAAGCGGGGACTCGCTAGAACAGCGCACTCTAATAAGAAAACAAGGCAAGGACTAATTGTTCCAATACTACCTCCCCCCAAACACGTATTTTGCCAAGAAAAGCTGTGGGGAAAAAACACAACGCACCCAAAGACAGCACAAGCTCAGAAAATTTTGAACAAGTTGCTTGCAAGCTGCATGCAACTTGTTCAAAATGTTCAAAATGCATGCAGGTAATAGATTGCGTCAAACTGGTCATTTGTGTGCTGCTGCAAGCTGACAGAATGACCTTGCATGTAACGTGTAGGAGAGCCCAGTAAGTCACAGTAAGTCATAGGTATTCTAGGTTGATAGTGCATAAACCTAACTCGCATGCAACCTACACTTTAATCCCAGGTCACTCATGGGCATTGGATAAAGGACCCTTTGAGCTAAAAGTCACCTAAAAGTTAATTTTAGCTTAAAGGGTCCTTTATGTAGATTATACAGTAGTCTGCGTAGTTCGACATACTCGAATGTCCCCCACCCCTGTTATCCTTATGAGCAATCGAATGTAATATTTCTGTAAACTGTTATGAACCCGCATGTTTTATTGCTTGAGCAGTGTACTCGACTTGCAAAAAATATGACCTGAAGTGCAAATGACACATGGATAAAGTAAGGCGGACATCAAATAACAAGGGAACATATAACTTAAGTTAAGATAACCTGAGAACAGTTTTGAGACCTAACAACTCCACAGTGTGGAGACCAGAAAATATAAGGACTCGGAAATATAGTAGAGCATGAGTAATTCATATAAATTATAGCGAACGAACGTAAGCGGGGACTGCGCTAGAACAGCGCACTCTAATAAGAAAACAAGGCAAGGACTAATTGTTCCAATACTGCCCCCCCCCCAAACACGTATTTTGCCGGGAAAAGCTGTGGGAAAAACACAGAGACAGCACAATCTCAGAAAATTTTGAACAACTTACTTGCAAGCTGCATGCAAGTTACACGAAGGCCCCTGTAAGTCATATGTAACCTCCTGTTAGATCGTAGGTATGCAACTCTCTCTTGATTTGCTTAAACCCTTCGTTCACATTGGAATGACCAAAACACTGAGAGAAGGTTCCGATGACAAAATTAGAAATTGGGAAAACAACCAGAATTCATACTTTCATTTCTATTCATTTATTTCATATAACTAATTATGATGTATGTGTGCTGCACTTCTCTGAATAGTTCACTCGATCCCACTCTGATACTGATAGTTGAACTGATATGCTTTTATGTATGAGAACAAACCGTATTATGAACTGTACAACACGGAAGCTACCTCTAATCTTCTAAATTACCTCCAAAAATCAACCACTGACTTCTACAGAATAGCAGAGAGTAGAGCTCTAGAAGAAGCATTGCGAGAACCAAAAGCGATGAGGAGAGGGATTAAGGAAGACGACAGAAGGAAGGGCAGGACTGTCCTTCTCGGCAGAGTAGCGTCGGCGGAGTGACGCCGCTCCGGTTTTTTTGAATAGATATACGGTATGACCGCACGCGCGCGTACGTTTGCTCACACGCCGCGTGTGAGGACGAGTGCGTAATGTTTCAAACTAATTATGCGCGAAACATTAGCTTGCACGAAAGCTTTTGCAAGCATGCACTGCAGTTACTTACGTGCAAGTTTGAAATTCCTGGGTGGATCCTTGTAAGTTAGTTATACGCGAGGCATAAGTCGCAAGTAGCTTGTTTTCGAGGTCTAAGGGCGCATGTAACTTGTTTTGGAGCTCATAAGGCGCAAGTGACTTGTTCAAAATTTTCTGAGCGTGCGCGTTGTGAAACCCATCTCCGAAAATCTCGATTAACTTTAACAGAGAATTCACAGCGGAAAACTCAGATAACGCGGCTTATCGCTCACCATATCGCTTGATAAGCCGCGTTACCAGAGATTTCGGCTGTAGTTTTCTTTGATAAATTGCTGTAAGTCGTTGATGAATACGGCCCCAGGATGGGACGTATACTTCCGTCGGGCGGCGCGGCGCTACGAAAGCTAATGTTATCGATCGTGTGTGCTAATCGATATTCATAGGTTAGGTTCGCGACTGAAGTATAAAACCCGCGAAGCCCTAGTTTATAATTGCATAGCGCGGCACCACAGTCGGAATAGATATTGGTCAGGCGGCGGGAAAAATCGATATCTATGGCGATCGTGCTGCCGCGCCCGTTGCCTGACGGCGGAAGTACAAAGTAGGGCTAAGGCACTCAAACAACGCCGGTGGGTTGACGGTGGGTGTGGCATGGGTGAAGGGGAAGTTGAGTTGATAAAGCCAGTGTGCGAGGTAGTAGCGGACTCTTTTGTAACATGTGGGGAACATTTTTCTGTGGTGATAAATCTGTTTTATCAACTTATAATTACTGTACGGGTAAGGAGGAGGACGATTATGCATTTTTCTCCCGTGTTCAAATGAAATTTAAGAGAAATCTTACGGTAGCAAGCGGTAGCATATGCTCCTTCGTCCAGTCGCCGTGCCGTTTCAGCAACTGATCAAATCTGTCGCCTGAAAATGAATGCAGTTGGTGACCTTCCGAGACGGCGTTTCTCAGATCGGACTGGATCCACATAATTCCGGCTCAATCTGGGCACATATTTACATTGTTTCTTCTCCGGTCCGAGAAACTCGATCTCTTCCAGTTTCCAGAGAAGCGGATTCATCCGCAGAATTTCCTTAACGAACGTCTTCAGATGTGCATACACCGCTCCAGAATGAATAAGGAGGAGCCGTAACGTACTCTACAGAACGACTGTAGAACTAGCTGCGCGTTTGGCCGGAGGATGTAGCGTGGAGGCGGTAAGACGCTGGTAAGATTAGACACGAACGCTCTTACACTCCTCGCTCTGCACATAAGAATACATGACGCGAAGATAAGGAATGCTATTACAGCAATGAGAAGCAGGTACTCCTCCGGCCTCAATAAAGATTCGCTTTTAGATGGAGAATCTGAAAAAAATGGCAAAATTCCTATGAAGAGGAGCTACAACGGCTGTTTATATGCATGCACCTGTTACTGCGAAATCGCTCCACTCGTATTCATCTTCTTCTGGAAGTGAAGCTTGACGAGGACCTTGCCCGAGCGGAGCAGCTGAGACGGCGATGGAGATGTCCTTGTACTGGTCGGAAACAGACCACAGCACAGCGCTCAGCTCTTCACCCAGGCTCAGGAGAGGATTATTTCTCACTACAACCCATGGCGAACCGTCGGAATACATTGACTCCAACGACGGCAGTTCGATAAGAGCCAAGTTCTGATTGTCTTGCACCGATAGCGCAGGCCCTGAAAATCATAAATCTATCCTGATTGGGGAGCGGAGAAAGGTGTTATCATCTATTCCTAAGCAGTAAGCAATGCTATGCGGGGATTTGCCCTGAGCTCACATGAGAGACGCTCCTTACCAGTCAAAGCCCGTCGTCAATAGCAATCAAATGCATTCTAGGTATATCAGCGTCCATAGGCTGCGATGTTGGAGTACAGAATCGCTCAACGCCGCCCACCCAGAGCCAGGGCCCGCTTAGCAGCGTCTTTGTTTGTTAGGCTACAAGGTTCAATCCCAATGAGGGGGGCATTCCATAATCGCTTGTAAAACACACCTAATTGAGGAAAAACACACGCAGCATAACATATAAACGAGCTTATCTGATGCCCTTCCCAAGAAATGGCGGGTCCAATCGCTGTAATAGGGCCCGCTTAGTAGCGTCTTTGTTTGTTAGGCTACAAGGTTCAATCCCAATGGGGGGGGGCATTCCATAATCGCTCGCAAAGCACACCTAATTGAGGAAAAACACACGCAGCATAACATATAAACGAGCTTATCTGATGCCCTTCCCAAGAAATGGCGGGTCCAATCGCTAGAATAGGGCCCGCTTAGCAGCGTCTTTGTTTGTTAGGCTACAAGGTTCAATCCCAATGAGGGGGGCATTCCATAATCGCTTGTAAAACACACCTAATTGAGGAAAAGCACACGCAGCATAAAATATAAACGAGCTTATCTGATGCCTTCCCAAGAAATGGCGGGTCCAATCGCTGGAATAGGGCCCGCTTAGTAGCGTCTTTGTTTGTTAGGCTACAAGGTTCAATCCCAATGGGGGCATTCCATAACCGCTTGTAAAGCACACCTAATTGAGGAAAAACACACGCAGCATAACATATAAACGAGCTTATCTGATGCCCTTCCCAAGAAATGGCGGGTCCAATCGCTGGAATAGGGCCCGCTTAGTAGCGTCTTTGTTTGTTAGGCTACAAGGTTCAATCCCAATGAGGGGGGGCATTCCATAATCGCTTGTAAAACACACCTAATTGAGGAAAAACACACGCAGCATAACATATAAACGAGCTTATCTGATGCCCTTCCCAAGAAATGGCGGGTCCAATCGCTGGAATATTGAAAAAATTAGTTGCAAAAACATGAAGAGGGTCCAGCGGCTCCGCACATTATCCACGTTTTCAAATTCCCGCGCACCAAATGCGTGCGTGGGAATTTGAAAACAGTCAACGTGTGGAACACATAGAGTGACGCCTGCGGGCAGTACGCATCACCCGACGGCCTTTTTATTTTGTTGCATGTTGTTCGCGTTGTTCGCTTTTCGTCGTCTGTTTCGTAGCGATTTTTTTATTTCAGGTTACGATAGATGATTTCCAGGGGAGGGGATCAGGTAACTTCGCTGATGTATGTGTTACATGTGTTTAAGGCTAAACTGCCATTTGCAAGCGATTATGGAGTGGCCCCCCATGGGATTGAACCGGCTACAAATCTCTTGTTTCCCTTCCAAAGACCAAAAACGCATATCCTATGCAAAAACGTCGTTCCAAGCATCCCATCAAGCTACATAGTTAGGATCTAGTCGTTACTGTGATCTACGTAGGAAAAAAGGGGAGGGGGAGACGTAGTGGACCAATCAACGTCCATCGCGTACGGTCCGTGTTCTGGCTGGCTGTGATTGGCTGGCAGATTCAGATGTAGGTCAGATTAAAGCTGGTACAGCAAACTTTATTGGCTAAACATTCCAAAATCCTTGAAGTACATAGACTCAGCATGAGGTGACCTATAGGTGAAAATGACGCATTTTGTCGTCACGGGTGACCTATAGGAGCTACTCTGAAGTGGAGTTTCAGTGAGCGGTCTACTATTTTATCTCTCGCGTTCGCCACGCAAACAAATGTAGGTCTGAAGAGGCTATTTAGCGCGGTGATCTTCATTCGACTTGCGACTCAAATATATTCAGGTCCGAGAAGATGAAGCCTTAGGCCTATGTTATACTTCGGCGCTGTTGTCGCCGACGTCGCAGACAACAGCGTCGCTGAAGTATAACATAGGCCTTAAAGCACTATTGGCTGCGGTTAACCTCAGAAATCGCTATTAATCAATCAATCGATATTGACCAGCCGATCGATTTCGGCTGTTTACGCTGATTGGTTCTAGGTTCAGCACTGATCATATTGGGATGTGTCTCACCTTAAATCGTTGACGCTTGGCAAAAATCGATGCTATCGATCGATTGACGATAGTATCTACTTCTCCTGGAGCTGGCCCAAAGGCCATCATGTTAAGTCATCCTTACGAAAATCAATGATCTCAATCAGTTGGATGATTCCGTTGACACGCCGCCGCGAGACCCGAAAGGGCCATTAATTTCGCGCAGACGCACACAGGGACATATGTACAAAACGGTGTACCAGTTCCTCTACATATGGTAGAATAGTAGAGGTAACGCAAAAACCTATTAGAAACGGCACCACTACCTCCATCGCTATTGCGTATACTCCTCAGGTTTGGAAGATAATCGAATACTATAAAGGCTGACGAATTTTCTATCTTTATCGATCCATTTACGTCACGAATTCTTCTCAATGAATCCATATGTGTGGGAATTTCTGAAATACGATGATTAAGTCGACCTCATAAGGGAGAGGATCGGATTTTACGTGTTCCCGTACACAGGAAAAGAATGAAGCAAAGACCAGCGTTGAGTAGACGCCACACCGCGGCTCGAAGGCGACGTTTACACTCCCCCTCCCCCACCCAACCAATTAGGAAATCGTTCAGAACTCACCTGCCATATTTACGAATTCGAGACTGCCGTTGACAACGGTGCAAAAAACCAGCTTCTTCAGGAGATCGTCGTTAGCCGCTCCACCGCTACATTCTGAACAACGAGACATCTGTAGGAGTCCGAGAAGCCCTCTTAGAAGGCGAAGAAGAAGACCGCAACTCACTCTTGGACATCACCGTGTCGGTGTGAAACATACCACGACGGTAGGGGTTGTTTTGGAACAGCAGTGATCCATTCCGGCGTAAACAATCGGGCTCATTGCGTTTTTGAACCGTTTGTCGACCGGTATGGCTGGTCCTCCCTATTCAGAATTCGATAAGGTAGGCAGCTAAAAAGGTGGTGTGCATCCATAAGGTTGTTAGGAGATGATATTTAACAACCAAACCAACAAAACTGTCTAAAAATTGATTGTCAAGCACTAAAATGGCATCGCGGATTTACTTATATTCCATTTTAACGTCAAATTGGACACTTTTCAGTTCAAATTCAATACTCTTCAAAGCAGGTTTCACGCTTTTGAAATCAAACTCACAACTTCCAAATCAAAACGAAGACGTTCATTTTTGTTTGGAGGATGTGAGTTTGATTTAAAAAGTGTACAATTAGACGTGAAAATGGCATATTTTATCAGTACTGGTCGTTAATGTGGCCTACAAGGGGGAGGGCGCACATCAGATCAATAAAACCGAATCAATGGGAGGGGTGTGGGCGTAGCACGTCTTCAATAAGTGCTCTGATTGGTCACTATGAACTCGAGCGTTTCTGTTTCTCTATCAAGGCCACATTATGTAGCGACTAGTATTGCCCTTATCTGCCTTAATGCGTTAACTTTAGGCAGCAAATAGGTCAATCCCATGCGATAAGCTTGACCAATGGGCGGAAAGAATGACGTCGCAAGTGGGTTTTCATATCATTTTTTAAATAAAAATTAGAGAACATTCTTCAGTTATTATGAGCATTTTCTGAACTTTTTAAGCAACAGCGACTATTTAGGTGTTTCGAACTTCATGTCCTCGACAGGAAGAGTCGAAGCGAGCGGAAAACTCTACGAATGCACCACAGTGAGCTGACATTTCACGCCATGTGAACACAATCGGATGTGTTGTTGTTGGAGGGAACAAAAAGGCCGTTTCCTCGCTTTCACAGTGCATAGCATTTCAAAGTGAAGTACTGTATAGAAGCTAGTCAGCCAGCTTCCAAGTTACCGATCAATATATTCATGTGGTTCCCACCTCAAACACTCAATCCTGGACAGAAATCGATAGTATTTATCGATGTGGGTTGATCAATATTATCGATTTTTGGGTAGTGGTTAGCCGATCGATGCTGCTTATCTGTTGTCTGTAGTTTATGTACCTACCGACCAGCACATTCACACGATTCCCACAGTGGTCAACTGCGAATCAAGTCGCTAAAATGGATCGATAATGGACGTCCGATCGATGTTCCTTATTCGCTGTGAATCTTGCCCATTGGCCATCATATTCGCATGATTCCCAAACTGAATGGTTTAAGCTGAGCGGCAACGAATGAGGTGGGATTTATACTTCCGCCATGGAGCAGCGTTTCACTACGAAAGCAGTCAATATCGATCGTGTGAGAGGCCCAATCAATACGGGTAGGTTTCATAACGTTGCGCTGCTCGACGTCTGAACTATAAATCCCGCCTGTCGTGCCCCGGGTGAGTCCGCTGCGCCAGTGGTAGAACTCATGAGGCCCTCAACCCGAGGCCACGTGTGAGGCACAATCAGAGAGGTCTTACCGATGCGCGGTAGCTCTTACATTGCCTGCCACGTTAAGGTTAGGCCCTTGCTGCCCCGACTAACGCACACCTCATGCCAATGCGGATGTTGTTTAGGATCTCCCGCGCATTGCACCTGCGCTAGCCCGCAACATCCCTCGCCCATCTTCACATCACTCATTTGATACAAATGAATCAGCCGACCTTCTGCAGTGTATACCACTGCGCTCGGAATAAACCTTCTCCCACTTTCGAGTCATATGACAGTGCGCAATAGATATCACACTTCGTAACAACTTAATACACACAATATACCAATAGAGAGGAATACAACATTCTACGAGTTAAGGCTGAGCCCCGCCACCTCACTTACGGGTCAGCCCCAAGCGCAACACGCAGATCCTTCCTGGCTCCTACCCTGGAGCCTGCGCTCACGAGGGCGGTGGCTCGGTCGGTCTCGACGGTTACCTCTGACTGCTGCTTCTGCGCGTCCTGTCCTGGTCGTCCTGATATCCTGCGCGGCTGGTCGAGTCGATGTCCCGATGGAGTGGAGGTTGCGCTGACGATGGAGTACCGGAGCGAAGAGCGGACCGACCGCTCGCTGCGACGACGACGATGCAGACTGTCGGGCGCCCACCGGAAGGCGTTTATACTGCGTCGCGGCGCGTACGCACTACCGTACGCCCACCGCGTCGGGACCTGGGCACCTTCCAGCGTATGTGTCCTTGAAGAGTCGTGATGGAGCGTGGCGAACCTCACGACACCGCCTAATCCCGCCGGTCTGCATGTTAAACCGCGTCTCCAGTAGTTCTGTCAGCTGTGACGGACGGATGAGCAGATAGACAGAACGACTGATTAATCCCTTTATATGTTGTGGGAGGTAAAAACGACATACTAAAACAGCTTATGATGGGAGTGTTTCGCTGCCATCCGCAGGATGCCATCCCGTTTGTTTTATTTTTTCTTACGGTGACCTCCGCTCACAAGGATCCAATATCCCTTTGTGGGTGGTATTCTTGACCTTCTTGTAGAAGTAGAACTGAATTCCAGTCCTTTCCTAGTTCTCGGAAGCTCTTTGGAGAGCGCTGTTCTGTAAATTCGTCTGTTGAACTCTGTAACATTTAGGTGCATGAGTTATGAAGCAAAGCAAGATCTAATGGCGAGAAAGCAGCAAGGCTGAATCGGACTAAAGGCGGCGAATAAAATTAAAATTTATCAAATCATAAATCTGTTTGCTCTTTTCAAAACATTCAAATATAATAAAGCAAATTGGCGGTGATTCAATAAAGATCTCCGTTAAACAGTGTCTTTCATACTACGACGAGGACTAAAAACTCTGCGATAAGCATGGCTACTTAAACAGGTTGATGCCGTATATTTCGATTTTTCGAAAGCATTCGATAAAGTTCCCACATACAAACTCATTGCTAAGCTTAGGCAGGTAGGAATTCTCCCTAGGCTTGTAGAATGGATTAAAGATTTACTCTCGAACAGGACTTACCAGGTTCGGGTAGGAACTGAATTTTCGTCGATATATCAAACTTTCAGTGGAGTTCCACAAGGTGGAGTTTTGTCCCCATTACTTTTCCTCATTTATACGTTCGACCTTCCGCCTTCTGTTACTGCCAATGGAGCAAGTTGCATAATGTTCGCTGACGACATAAAGATTTATAAGTCTGTCTGCTCATCCGAGGATGTGAATGCGCTTCAAGCTAGTATTAACGCAGTTGACAAATGGTCTCAAAAATGGGAACTACCACTAGCTCCTGAGAAAACAAAAGTTATTTCCTTGGGTAGCAGGCATATGAGCACACTCTACAAATTAGGCGATGTAGATCTGGTGAAGGTGGACAAAATTCGTGACCTCGGTTTCATATTTACGGACAAGCTGCAGTTTGACTCATACTATAAGCCGCTTGTCTCTCGAGCCATGTTTCACACATACAATCTGTTTAAGGCCCTCAGGACAAAAAATCCGTCTACCTTATTGCAGGCTTACAAATCGTATGTGCGTCCTATAGCTGAGCACGGCACAACCGTTTTTTCACCCTACAATAAGAAGGATATTAACGCTATTGAAAGTATTCAAAACAATTTCACTAGGAAGTTGGTAATTAGAACAACCGGTTTAAATTACAAGGAGATTCCCAATGGTAAGGACAGGAGAATTCAATTGGGTCTTCCATCCCTGATGTCGAGGAGAATTAAATTCGATTTAGTCATGGCCTTCAAAATTATAACGGGGAAGGTCCACATCAATGCCAGTGACTTCTTTACGGCGGTCTGCTCGAGAACGAGAGGAGCACCTATAAAGTTTAGGGTGGCTACAGGGAAATCACAGCTGAGGGCGAAGTTTTTTTTGCTAATAGAACTGTTTCCGCCTTCAATTCCATTTCCAAAACCAATCTTCTCACCATGTCTCTGGCCCAGTTTAGAATACTCCTCCATCGTGCTTCTCGATCAGGTGATCGCTAGAACACTACTCTATTGTTTCCTGTTTCTCGTTTTCTCTTTTCCTTTCCTTATTTCACGAATAGTTCAGGATGTTGTTATGTTTGACTAGATGGTTTGTTGTTGTGTTTTTTTTTTCACGCGTGATTCCTGAATCCGCGTCTCATAAATAAATAATTAATACTTTGTAAGAAAAATTAAGAAGAACAGCACGCAAACTGAGCGCAATAGTACATAATATCGCTATAGGTATGGAACAGGGATGGGTGGAATTTTTGAAAATTTTCTCAGAAATATACAACACAAAATTGTAGTTTTTCAGAAAACAGAAAAGCCAATATCGCCAGAAAAAAATGTAAATTGAGAAAAAAAACCGAAAATTTCGAAATCAACGCTTTAGATGACTATTATATTTAAACACGCATTTTTCTAATAACCAATATTTCTATACCATTTCACGCCAAACTGGATACTCATCGACGCAAGCTCGATAATTTTCCCAAATATAGTAAAAGCGATGGAGAATGTGACTAAGCAGATCCTCTCTCTTTTTTTTTGTTGAAAATTTATAAATCACCACAACGAACTGAGTGCAGTTCTTGAAATTTTATGATTTTGATTTTATTTTTGCAGTTAAAATAATGAATCATATATTATTTCAACGTGAATTAAAGCATCAGCTTTTGAGTGTATGAAAAGAAGAGACTACACCGCGTCCTCTTCTAGGTCGTTACGATTTTATGAAGAAGAAGTAAGCAGCATTTACACCTTCAGTCGAAAAAGAAAAAGTTCTTGTTGAACCGTCTACAAGTGCGTAACTATACGTGAATAAAAATTTTGCTATCTATCAAAGGAAAATCGAACTGTCTTCCTGCATATTAAAATAAATTGTAGAACGTTATTCTCCTTCTTATAAAAATTTGGGCTTTTCTCTACTAAAGTTTCTACTAGGTTTGAAATAAAAGGATAAAGGATAAAGGACGGCGTTACTCAATCCCTTCTGGGATGCGCCAGCGCATTCTACTTCTACGGGATGTCGTGGAGGCGATATGAATGCGTATTTGGCCATACAATGACTTGCGGTGGCCAACCGATGAACAAGTCAGCGCTTTATCCTTCCCAGACAAGTCTGGTACCAATTCAACGACCCCGGAGGGATGGAGGGCTTGGTTGGCCTGGGCGGGAAATCCGAACCAGGAACCTGGTATCGGGTGCACGCGACAGTCGCGCCTCTTCCGACTGCGCTAACGCTCCCATTAGGTTTGAAATACAGTGCGCTTTTTTGGGAAATGCGAATTCTCCAAGAAATTGATAGTGATAGTGATAGTCAATTCCTGCTCAGAGATTCATCAAATCCAACTTATAAAAGACATCAAATCTGCTGCGAAGGATCTATGTACGTGATAGAAGCACCTACACCATCTGTCAGACGAATCAGACAGGTGTATGGCGTGCCCATATTCCTAATAAAAGCCGTCGCGCATACAGTTTTTTTTTTCGAATTTAAAATGGCCTAAGAATATTTGTTTTGCTGTAGGAGCTGCAGTCACGTGATGAAATTAAATTGAAATAAAATTTGATAATGACGTCCGGATACCGATGGCAAAATTTCTATGCCATGCTATTTTCTGTTTTCTGAATAATTTCAACCATTTCCCCAGAATGCAAAAAAACGGAAATCTGATCAAAACGTCCACGTTCGACTTTCTTGAGACCTTGGCAGTTTGTAACTATGTAACGGATCAAAGCGGCCAGAAAATCAGAAAGCAGAAATTCTGCCCACTCCTGGTATGGAAGAGAGGTAGAGCCTCACGGGTGTATGGACAGTGTCGTCATTAGGCCACATCTTTTAGCTAATCGAAGGGACTACAGAATTCGCTTCCGCCAAACAGCAAGGCTTTGGACTCTAGAGGCCAGATCCATCAACCGCTTACCGCTCTCTAACAGTGAAAATACCGCCAAACCCCCTATGACATGATATTCATTGGCATCGGTATTTGGAGGTATTTTCACCGTCAGAGGGTGCTAAGTGGTTGATGAATCTGACCCCAGGATTCGTTCCCGCCAAGGAGCGTGTGTAATCTTCACTCTTCGGCGGCACTGGCCATAAATCCGACAAGTACCGAAGAGAAAAAGGCCTTTAGTTTAATTTACAGTCAGAGTTTAAGCTTGTTGTAATGTTTATTTATTTTATAAACGGTGTAAATCCGAATCCTCTGATAAGTTTTAAGCTCCATTTGTCACCGATACAGTTCCTCACGACATCAAAGACACTGTCGCTTGGAGCGAGTCGTCGAAAATTAGGTGGGTTGGTCACGTGAAGCGCTTCTCTGGCATCCGTTGGACGAGAGCCATAGCGAGTGGATTCCAACGGCTGTGAAAGGGACATCAAGGTGTCCATCAACACGGTGATCGAAGTTTTCAACAATATCAATAGCTCTTTCTGCCGTTCGAGCAAGAAGGATCGACCCACTGGGCTGTTTTGGCACACGACAGGGTGGAGTGAAGGCTTTGCCAGCATTCTCTCGAACGGATCGACGATTAGCTGAACGAGGCGTGATTCAAATGTTGAAGCTCCCTATTCCCCACTCTGCTCACTTCTCAATGAACCTCGAAACGTGAGACCGCTGGCTCTATGCTAAGTTGACCTACGTCCTTCCCGATTCGCTTTTCAGCAGAATCTACCGTACCTAGCCATCTGAAGAACCGAGAGCAAGAGAACACGCCGGAAGAGGACTTCTAGGGCATCCTCCTTTGCAGAGCGCTCCAGAAGCCCTTTATCTTCCTATTCTTCCACCCGCTTCCGTGCATCAGCACAGAATTCTAAGCCGAGTTTCTTCCAGCCGGCAATTCTTCTCGAAACCAGTAGCGCTGCCGAATGCGGACCTCAAAGAGCGTCCGTACGGGCGATAAATCAGGTGCGGGTTTTTTCCCTTCGACAAGTGTGCTGCTGCTATTTGTTTCTGTGCACTTGGTGATGTAGGACCTGCTCGGCACGTCGTCATCATGTAACAATACGTCTTCGAGAGACCGGACGCAATTATCTCGACTATGATACCGCACCCGTCGGAAGTCGTTAAAGCGCGTGCCGACGGAGAGCGCCGGCTTGTAGCTGAAGCAGTTTGCTGCTCCGACGCTGCTGCTGCTCTTGTTCTCGCCCTTCACAGTTACGGTAAGACTTTTTGAGCTCCGAACAGGACGTGGAATTCTCTCCGGCCAGTTCTAGCCGGCTTTTCCTAAAGAATGGGTGCTGGTAGGGCTTCACGTAATGTATTCTGGACGTAGGAACCTACCCCTGATGTAGTCCGGTTAGATGTTAGTCCTAACTGATCTCAATTCCTATTCAGAGTCTTTGAAAGATCTGGTTTTGCTCTGAAGAACCTCCTATTTCTGAAAACCCTCACGGATTCAGATTCCTTCAAAAACCTAAGTAGGGAAGTGTCAAACCTATTTTAGCCCTTTTAATTCCCAATAATGGCGATTTTTACATGTTTAAATTGAAGAAACTTCAACTCCACGGATCTATCCTGGTCGGATCGGGTCGGGGGAAACATAGGGGCGCGTGTAGCGCAGTCGGAGGAGGTGCTGGCTGTCGCGTGCACCCGATACCAGGTTCCTGGTTCGGGTTTCCCTCCAGGCCGACCAAGCCTTCCATCTCTCCGTGGTCGGCGAATTGCTACCAGACTTGTCTGGGAAGGATAGAGCGCTGAATTGTTCATCGACTGGCCACCGGAAGTCATTGTATGGCCAAATATGCATTTAAATCAGCTCCACGACTGGAAGTAGAACGCGTGGCGCATCCCAAAACGGATTGAGTAACGTCATCCATCGTACTTGTCCTTTATGTCACCAATTGTCTTGAGACTCATGGAGCGGTTTTAAGAGGGCAAAATTGGACCCAAAAACAAACGAACAAACAAACAAATCGCCGCGGTTGTAAAGACGTTTTGGCGGGAAAACGCATTCAAACACAGCTGACGCCGCCTGACATGTTAGAACCCGGTTCATAGTGAGGAGGGGGTGGGGAGGGGCAAAACTTTGTCTGTTTATAACCGCGGCGAGACCGAATGTAATTTTTTTGTGAATTTTGTCAGTTTAGGTCCTGTTTTGTGCTCTAGAAGCCGTTTCATGAATACTAAGTCAATTTGTTACATAGTTTTTAGTTATGTGCCCCCCCCCCCCCCCGGCTAGGGTAGATCCGTGAATACTCTTCAAGTTTCTTCAATTTATTCGTGTAAAAATCGTTATCATTAGGAATTAAACTTGAAAGGGGCTAAAATGGGCTTGACAAGCAGTTCCCTATCTAAGTGCTTGCCCCTCCCCCCCCCCCACCGACTGGGAAAGATCCGTATCCACACCTTAAAATACACATGGAAGAATCCAGTACTAAATGACCAAAAATTGTCTTCCAACCAGTATCTACTGCCAGACTATCGGGGTCATTGGCTGCACCACAGCAAGCAGTGATGTGCAAACAAACTCAGTTTGTAGTCTGTGACCAAAACAAGCTTCGAAATGACAAAACCGAGAAACCACAACGTCGATGGTTTTGTCATTGTGGTGCACTTCGAGCCAATGACGAGCTGGTGGTCCGGTAAGTTGTCTGTCTCTATTCTTTTTCGTTAACATGGTTCTGAAGTTAAAAAATCGGAACAGCAACCTCTTTTTCCTTTCTTTAGACCTACCCCAAGTTCAAGGAGAATTTTTGATTTTCATTTATTGCGAGTTTTTCAGTGACTTTTTGCGCTGAAGGCGGCTTCCATACGAACGGCGGAATGACCACGAAGAAGATGGATCAAATCGTTCGTTATTTTTCTTCTTTTTTTCATCCGAACGAGAATTTTCTAAGAATTCTCGCTCAACTCTAGTCCTAAATATTGGGTTGGCAGCTGATTTCCTGGACTCTTAAGCATCTTCGACATATCAAACAACAATTTTCAATGAAAGAAAGATCCGTTGAGACGAAATGCACCTCCAAGGGTTCTTGGCCTTAAAAGCACAAGAATTCTACAGCCGTGGAACAGACAAGCTACCTAATACATGGGAAGAAGTACTGCGTTGCAAAGGATCCTTTTTTGATTGAAGATTGTTACTTGTTATTTGTTAATAAATACTTTTGCTGAAGATGCTTGAGAGTCCATGAAATTAGTTGCCAACCGAATAATTACGTTGGAGAGGAGGCTCAAGCAGAGAAATTTCGAAGAACACGACGTTTTTTTGGGTTTCGATTCATTTGGGTGGTTGTTTTTTGCATTTTTCAAACATTGCAGGCAAATAAGTGAAAAAACCAAAATAGACCTCTGATTTGGGAAATCGTTGCTCTGTCGTCAGTCTTTCTGATATTAGAAAGAGGTTGGCTAGTTACGGTCCCTGCTAACCAGGGGATTATCTCAGCGGTAGGTCGGAACGGCCTAAGTGAAGTGTATGGGCAGAATCGCCTCTCTCTGGGAAACAACAACGTGTAAGTATCTCGACCCCAATGCAAATATGCGCGGAATTAGGGACGACGGAAGTTGGGCCGTTGGCGGCGTTGTACCTCTGCCTGTGCGCGGAGGGCGGGCTCAGGTAGGCTGGAAGCAGCCGAGCAGTGGTGGCGCAGTGGATAAAAGAGCGGCTTGGTGAGACGGAGGCGCTTGGGTTCAACTCCCTTGCGGTGCAACGTTTTTGCACTTGCACTCAACGCCGCCAATGGTAAGACTGAAATAGGATTCGGTCATACGCAGCGGTTTGAAGCTATAGGGCTTGAGTTTCTTGAGCTTTATAAGTCCCACTCGAAGCCTTAATGGCAAAAGAAGACTTCAGATAACCGAAGAAGAGCATCATCCGCGACGTTTCTCGCTAGCTCATCAGGCCAGCTGCGAAGCGCTTCTTCATAAGGATCTGAAGCGTCAGAGCACTCTGAAACATCGTGAACAGCTGAAGCAAATCACCAGAGGACAACAGGTACCAGCTCACTTCTAGAAGTCTAGAACCACCTGAAAGGGTGTTAGGGAAGTTTCTGTAATTCAAATTGGGCAACGGTCCCCGAAAGTTTGAGCAGAGCCAAATTTGAAGCCATAAAATAACCATTTTTCATATACTCCAACGCCTGAACGATGAAGGTGTGGAACTCATCTGGGCCGCTGATAAGGGCAACATCGCGTTCACGGCCGTACTCAGTGGATCAGGTAATTTACTTGGCCATGTTTTCAATTAAAAATTCAGTTCAGAACTGAGTTATGAGAATATGTATGGTCATCTACCTAGCAATTCTGCTTTCGTCTTGGCTGTTTGACTTCGCACGCCTCGATAAACGACTGTTGCAAAAAAATTTACGTTTCAGTAGCACGTTTTAAGTAGCGCTCGTCTATGGTCCCGTTTACACTTCGTCGCGGCGCGACGCGACGCCACGCATAATGGCCATTTTGATTGTGCGACGATCAATCGATCGCGTCGCGCCGCGACGAAGTATAAACGGGGCCTATGACATCTATGCTTCGCTCTTCAAACCTCTACTCGCCATGTGCGGTGTGATGACAATCGATATCGATTAAGCGGCGCGGGGGATCGATATTGCTGGTTTTCGTGCAGTCTCCATGGGCAGCGGCTGAAGTATAAACCTATGTAGATGCCGCTCTGCAGCACGAAACGCTACGGATTTCAACGTTAATACTACGTAGAGTTAAGGAGAGCTCGCCCCGTTCATCGGAGCCGTAATCACAGCCTTCGGCTCCGAAGGTGTTCAGATGAACCACATCGAGTCTCGGAAGGACAAGTCTGGGCGAGGTTCGTGCACTGGTCCTCCAAATGGCCTTCGCCTATCAAAAACGTATTTTTCGCGTTAGGTTGGGATTTGCTGGCGGATTGCGATGCCACCAAGGACCAGCTGATCGCCGCCGCTTCCGATCTCACCCAGAACTTCCACGACCTCACCGGCATCGCTCTCTACCGCAAAAATGGCATCGAGGAGGGTAGGTTTTATCAATAACTGACTGGTTCGGGAGGATTCTTGGAAGGGGATGCTTTTTCAGTGCCATGGTTTCCGCGACATATCTCCGAGCTGGACAGGTGCTCGCACTGCATCACGAAGTATGACCCAACCACTGATCCGCGACATCCGGTAGGCGTTTGAGCCCTCCCAGGCGAACCTCCTTGCATTTGGTAATCGGTCTTCGCTTCAGGGCCACGGCGATGAAGCATACATCGCCAGAAGAAAGTTCCTCAACGATCAGGCAATGGAGTACAGGCAGTGAGTTTCCGGAAGCTCTGCTGAACTACTGTCATTGCGCTTTCAAACGCCGTGTATGGTGCTTCAGTGGCGACCCAATCCCGTTCGTCGAGTACACAAAGGAGGAACATGAGACGTGGAGAGCCGTCTACGAGAAGCTTCGATCTCTTCACGAGTCGCACACCTGTCTCACCTATAGGTTCGTTGCGTTCACGAACGAGCAGGATCCGTGTTAGCCCTAGTTTATAGTTGTGCCGCTGCGCGTCGCGACGCCACAGTCTGGATAGATATCGATCGGGAGGCGCGAAAATCGACATCTATAGCGATCGTGATGCAACACCGCGTTTCGGCGAAAGTATAAACTACCTGGGTTTAGTCAGACGACAAAAAAAGGCGATGAGGAACTCTCTGGCACAGCCTATCGCTATAGTAGAATAGAATCGATATCGGTTTGACAGCGATACCATCGATAGCGACCAGTGCACAGTCTACCTTTGAAGTGCGCCGTGCATTCGAACGTAGCTGGCGTCTACATTCACTTGCTTATGGCCGGATCTATGCTTTAGACGCCGGGCGCCGCGCGGCGTTATCAAATTTACCCGGAATTTATCGATTGATCGGCACAGATGATCTGTAATCGACCGGGAGGCGCGACAAATCGATATCTATTGCGATCATGGTGCCGCGCCGTGTTTCAGCAGAAGTATAAGCTAGGATTTAGTCAGACGACAAAAAGGCGATGAAGATCCTTCTAGCACAGCCTGTAGCGATAGCTTAATACAATTGATATCGATTTAACAGCGCGCACGATCGATAACGGTAATGTACAGCCTAGCTGTGAGCCTACCTTTGAAGTGCGCCATGCCATTCTACACTCACTTGCTTATGGCCGGATTTATACTTCAGACGTCGGGCGGCATTGTGAAATTTATCAATCGATTGGTCGGCGCAGACAATCAATAGCGATATCTTTCATGGCGTCGCTCCACGACGGAACTATGAACCGCCGATCATCGTCAAATCGATAAGGATGTGGGTGTATCGAAGAGATGGAACGCCCAACTGGTGTGTGCTTGGTGCGGAACCGCACTCCAATCGATTCACACGCGCACTAGCGGCACAGTTCCCCGACTGCTCCGTATATAAACCACGGCTTTCGAGCTACATATGAGATTCACCGTTGTATTTATAAAATTTTAGATAATTTTCAAATCAAAATGGACATTTCCATTTAAAATGCATGCTTTTTAATTAAAAATCGAGCACCTTTCAAAAAAATTGGACAGTTGACTCACCAAATTGGATGCATCCAAAGGCGTTGAATAGGCATGATCCAGTGAGGTCAAAGAAATTTATTAAAGAATCTTTTTTGTTAAAATTCAACTTTGCAGAGTGTCTTAAGAAAAAATAGACATACAATTCTTTTAATTTGATCATACCATTAGGCAATATTTTTAGGTTTATCCTAAGGGTTATCCTTCCTCCCTCCTATCCTCCTATCCTTGCGTGTTATACAGGGAGATTGCGCCGCGCACTCGTTCTATACAGAGCATTGTCAACTGGAAAGAGATTGCTGTTTACATGCCTTTAAACCTAGAAATAGTAGAAGCAATCACAATAGAAGAAACACGCCACCATTCTCCACTGCAAAACTTCAGGTAAACAGCATTTACACTATCAATCAAGTAGACAATGGGGCGAGTGCACGGCTCAATCTCTTCATGCGAGAGATCTCTTCTATCGGAGCACTTGAGCATGAGACCCCGAACACATTGTGCTAGCCGGAATTTTATACTTTTCAAATAAGTGCACATAATTTTTCTCAAGACACCCTATCCTGCATAGAAGTGTTTTATACAAATTTTCCTAAAACAAATTTATTTTTACTGTGCCTGTGCTGAAAACTGTATATGTCAGTCTTCAGATACGTATGCTTTTCTAGAAAAGTGACCAGATTAAAGTGAGTGTTGTACATATTGAACAGAAGAGCTGTCTAATGGTTACCCCAAGTCTTTCTTTCAGGAAAAATCTGAAACTGCTAGAAGATGCCGGCGTTTTGTCACCGAAGGAGATTCCTCAAATCAGGGACGTCAACAAGTATCTACAGAGTGAGATTTTCAGCCTCAGAATGTTAAATGATTGACTTACTGTGAGTTTTTTTCTCAGAAAGAACTGGATTTATACTTCGCCCATGCAGCGGTCTACTTTCGGCTCGGGATTTTCTCGCGAGTCTTGCGTTTCGAGTGTTCCAGGTGGGCGTGTAGATTTTTTTGTGTATCCAAAGACAACAGGGACGTAAATAGGCGTGAAGGAAGACTAAGGTAACCAACGTCAAAGAAAAAATCAGGCACAAACACCGCAGAATGAATGAAATAACGACCAGGGGGTTCTTTGGGTAAAGCCTTGCACAGAATATATTCAAACGGCAAATTAGAATAAATAATGGGAAATAGATCCCCAGTGAAGCATGAGAAGTTCAGGCAGCGATGCTGCGCCAATACAACTGCAGCTGTATCGATTTGACCGCGTCGCGTTCCGTCCCACGCGTTCACGCGACGCGGCTGCTGTGCGGACGAACTCTGAACGCAGCAAATTTCAAAATTTCGTTCTTTTTAGTGTTTTTAGTGAATCGCTAGGAACTTCTGGGTTCGGAGTGAGAGTTTAGCATAGGCGAGAGATGATTATAAACTGAGGAAAAAGGCGCATAACGGGTCAGAAATCCAGAAGTGAACTTTGCCATCAGTTGCGACAGGGGTGTTCCAAAAACTTTTTAAAATTATTTTTTCAACAGACCACCACCTATCTACGTCACAGTGGCAAGCCGCATCACTCGCCGGAACCGGATCTGATCCACGAGCTGCTGGGACATGTTCCGATGTTTGCGGATCCGGTGGTGGCCCAGATGAGTCAGGTGAGTTATGCCCATTTCTATATCTAAAGGCCCCGTTTATACTTCCGACGCCGAACGACGCGACAACATGTGAAGCGGCCAAATTAACCGATTGCGTCGCTCAATCAATATGGCCACTATACGTGGCGTCGCGTCGCTCGGTGTCGAAGTATAAACGGGACCTAACGGCCTCTGTGTTTAACAACGTGCCGCTTCAGGACATCGGCTTGATGAGCCTGGGAGCGACGGACGAGCAGATCGAGAAACTGGCAACTGTAAGCGCCTTTATGGTTAATCCCTATATCCTAGTTAATTCGGAGTTCTTCCAGGTGTACTGGTTCATAATCGAGTTCGGACTGTGCAAAGAAAACGGCCAGCTAAAAGCCATTGGCGCTGGACTAATTTCGGCCTATGGAGAGCTGATGGTTGGTCAGCTTCTTCCGTTTAGTTCAGCGACAAGTTATCGCCTAGTATGTACACCTCGGTGAACCTTGGGCAATCACAATTTCTGGGAGAATATCAGTCCACAGATAATGGGAGCCTAATTAACTTAATTAGACGCATCAAGTTTGGGAAAGGCGGCGTGCACGCAACGCGCGACCGCGACGCGCAGGCGTGCCAGGGGAATAGTAGCAACTTGCACGTTCTGACAATGGAACCAAACCGTTCAGTTTGCTAATCCACCACTTAGTTATGGCAATATTGTTTGCTGCCGTCTTGAGGTTAGAATGCGCCATGCACTCAACTTCATCCTGAACCCGTCTCCATATCCTTGCTTTGCAAGCACTGAACTGTGTAGGACACTTAATAGGCAAGGAAGTGCGTTTCTCTTCGCTGACAAGCATATAAGCAACAAACCAAACCCGAAGCGCAGCGCCTTAGCGTCGGTGCGGAATCGAACTTAAAATCGGATTTGCCCCTCCTGCCGGTTGCGCTACGATGCGCTCTTGAGATAATTTCCACCCATTGCAGCACGCTTGCTCGGACAAACCTGAACATCGCGACTTCGACCCCGTCACTACGGCTGTTCAGAAGTACGAGGACAGCGACTATCAGCCGCTATACTTTGTCGCTCGTAGTATTCAAGACGCACTTGTGAAGCTGAGGTAAGAAAGAAGGATCGATTCTCGCATCAAGATACCGAATATTAAGTGTTTTCCAACCAAATAGACATTATATTGTATGTCTTGAAGTTTTCCTAATTGGGAGGGTTTGGTATAATGTGTGCAACAAAAGCAGAAATTACGTGCTCGTCCAAATGTATCATTCCCCCCTCCAACTAGGAAAGCTAGAGAAAGCTGTTTTTTACAGAGAATACGCCAGTTCACTCGAGCGGCCGTTCTCTGTTGTCTACGATCCGTTCACCCGGAGTGTGGAGGTAAGTATCAGAATAAAAATGAGGCTATATAGCAGAATTGAGCCGAAGTACGAGTAGAGCAGTGAGATGTGGATTCAAACTCCGCTTAGGGCCCGTTTATACTTCGACGCCGAGCAACGCGACGCTACGTGTAGTGGCCACATTGATCGGGCGACGCGATCGATCGATATGGCCACTGTGCATGTCATCGCGTCGCTTGGCGTCGGATTCGCGACAGCCCTGCAAATCATATGTATCGATTTTCGTTGGGCGATCGCTCGTCAAACAGCGACACCTTTGACTTGGTCGGCCGACTAATCGCTCCCGTCGTGAAGTATGAACAGCCCTGTCAGTACAGTCCACAGTTTTCTTCATGACGCTTCTTAATAGAGCGGTAATATTCCGGCGCTCGAGCGTGATACCGAACAGTATCGATTATCCGCGCTGCATAATCGATACGAGTGCTATACTGACGCGTTGCACTGAGAGATTAGTATAGCCTGTGCTTACTGATAGGACAAAAGATTCGCTATCAGATTTTAACGTAGAATAGGTTCTAATAAAAATGGGCATCAGGGAAACTTCTTTGACCCCGTTCTTAGAAAGAACGTGGTTTTTCTGACAATTTCTCTTCCTAGAAAAAGTGTTCTACTTCAGATGATACGTGAATTCTCCGACTTCGAACCGGCTCTTCAGCGATTCCGCATGGAATTCAATTCCACCACGCTCGCCATCGACAGTTTAAGCCTGAAGAAATCATCTCCGAAGTAAACTGATGAATTCGTTATGACAGATGGCTTTAACATCTTTTGAATGCTTTAGTGATTAAAAATAGCTGATTTCAGAAAATTTGTAGCATATAACTATATCATTGTTTTTGTGAGAAAAAGCCAAGGAGACCTAGGAGATCTCTAAAAGCTGTTCATGTCATGTTCTTCTGTAATAAAGATGCTTATTTGTGCAGCAGCTGTCATCAAGGCGGATTGAGAAACCCTGACGCTAGGGAGTACATGGTTCAAGAAAGAAGAGATACCGGAAGAAAGAGACGAAAGGGAGCGATACATGCATCTAGCTTTATGGAAGCATTATGCCCCGTCTATACTTCCGACGCCGAGCGACGCGACGCCACGCATTGTGGCTAAATTGATCAATCGCCCGATCAATATGGCCACAGTACGTTGCGACGCGTCGCTCGGCGTCGGAAGTATAGACGGGGCCTTAGAGAGAGTAGGTCAATGTGTCGGTTGGAAGCAGACGTAGGTGAACCAGACTCCCCTTCCAATCGCCCTTTCAGTGACACTCCAGCTGTAGCCGTTCGGAATCAAGAACGCAAAGGCCTACAAAGCCCATTCGGGAGCAGATCAAGGGGTCATCTCAACTGATTCTTTCTCACTATTTATCACGGTGTACTTCAATACAATCTATAGCGCCCCGAAAGTCGTGCGTTGTCGACGCGCTTTGTTACAACCATAGCGCACGATTACTTAGGAGCGGTTAAGCCCATCCACGTGCTCTTAAACCTTGCCTAAAGCTGTCTGTTGCAGTAAAATCCAGATAACGTACCTGGTTCCACAGTTCCAAGTCCTCTATTTAATGTACGTCATCGTCCTTACCTTCTTCGTGTATACGTCCTGAAGCGCCGTATAATGCTCCACGTCGTTGACACAGTCACGTCTAAGGGCCTGTTCATACTTCGCGACGGGAGCGACGGGAGCGACAACGCAAAGCATACTCATCGATTTTTCCCAGGCAACGATTCGGCATTGATCGATACATATCCTTCGCCCTGTCGTTCCCGCCTCTGCCGTCGCTCTCGTCGCGAAGTATGAACAGGCCCTAACTATCGTAGGGGTACGATCGCGGCACTGATATAGAACCCGTATGAAACCAATGTTCAATCGCGGCACCGCTACAGGTTCAGGGTGTGATCATGACCAGAGGTGGGCGGAATTTCTGTTCTTTTTCTGATTTTCTGGCTATTTAGGCAATTTCTTCAATTTAGTTGGGGAAATGGCCGACATTAGTCAGAAAAGAGAAAACAGCATGGCATAGAAATTTTGCCTTAGGAATAGTCTGTATCACAACGTCGAAGCCTCTACAGCAAAAAATGTTCTTAGGCTATTACAAAATCCAAAAAAAGCTGCCTGCATTAGCAATCGCGCCATGCTCTCGTTTGATTCGTTTGATTGATGGTGTAAAGCGGGAGTTATACTTCAGACACTGTGCGGGCGGCGTAGCCTTATGAAATGTACCCGTATCGATTGGGCGGCGCAGTTGATCGATATTGATAACAATCGCTATGCTGCGCCGCTCCGCGACGGAAGTATAAATCCCGTGTAAGTGCTACTATAACGCAGTTCCTTCATAGCAGATTTCGCAAATTTTCAGTGTATTTATAAGACAGATGGTCCATGCACTCGTCCAGCACCTCGATTTTTCTTTGATTGGTAGCAGAAGTTTTATTTATGTAGAATCACGCACTTGCAGACGGCACAACAAAAACAATTGTAGAAAATTCACCTATGCTCGTTACAGTTCCATGAAAGCAGCATTTACGCTATCTTCTTCTTTTTCTTCAGCATGTGTCCCTCTTCTTCGCGGGGTCCGCTATTCTGGTGTCATTAGGCCACCTTCCCCGATTGAGTGCTAAATCAGGGTGGACACAAGCAACCTTCAAGTAGTATATGTTCAGGAATGAACCACAATTTACGCTATCAGTTAACGAAAAATCTCGACGTCCTAGATGTCAGATGGTGTGATCTCTTCTTTTCATACACTCAAAAACTGCTACTCTACTGCACGTCGAAATAATATATGATTCATTGTTTTAATTTTAAAATAAAAATTCGATAAAGATTGAAGAGCTGTACTCAATTTGTTGTAGAAGGTGAACTATAAATTCTCTGGGGATTTACCTACCGCATCAAATCACATCGATTCACATACCCTTCGCTTTGATTTGGGAGGTGTTCTGTTTGATTTCGAAACTATTCAGTAAATAAATGTGCAGTTCAACGTGTAATGGTGTAAACATTTTGATTACTGGTAAAAATGCATCTTTAGATACAGGATGTAGCTAAAGCGATAATTTCGAAATTTTCTGTTCTCTGCCAAACTCAATTTTCTGTTGTTGTTGTTTTTTTTGTGGAAAATTTTCAAAATTTCTGCCCATCTCTGAGGTCCTGGCACTATGCTTGGAAACGACACAGCGATTCTTCTTAAAAACACTCGGATGTTACCGAAAGCGGGGTACAATCACGGTACCACCGCCACTGCAAGGATGAAGTGCTCAAGCACGCACACACCATCCACGGCATCGGTACCGTGTTGGAGTGCGATCACGGCACTGTTCCTGAAAAGTGCCCCTGAAACGGGTGATCAGCAGCACCGCGTTTTACCCATGGTGGGTGCAATCACGGCACCACCAACATAAGTATGACCCTTAATTCAGTAGTTGAACAGCCCTACTATGTATGAACCTCATATGTCGCATACTTCAGTGCACAATGTACAAAGGCTCAACCCTTTCCTCAATAGGACAGGCATCTAATCAACGAACAACGCGCAGACGACGCATTGTCCGCAACTGCGTAAAGATCCCCAATCTCACGTCCTTAGCCAAATTTTTCCGTGTTTAAGGATTGTTTATCTATTTTTCTCTTACTATGGCCGTCGATGCATTTAAATTTTGTTTTAAACACTAGGCTCTGTAAGTGCTGCTGTACTGCGAGTTTTATTAGCTGTGTTGTGGGCTTCATCTTATTTCTAGGTCCAAAGAAGTCTCTTCAGAACGGTTTCTGCTTCAAACAACGCCGTAGACCTATACTCTTATTAGATTGCTTTGAGAAGTGCAAGTGTTCTTTCGATTTCTTTACTGTGACTCGAGAATCAGCTGTTCTATTATTCCTATCAAGAAGTGAGTCGGTTTTTTTCAGCCTGGACGTGAAGCTCACCTCTGGGCTCCAACATGAAGGTTAAAATGATATCTCGCAATCCGGACGACTATCAGAGGGAGACGAACAAGGACATATATAAAGGTAACTACCACATCTTTAACGATTTTGCAAACTTTCGCTCAAAAAACGAGGATTTGATGCTTGGAACTGATTTTCATTGCGAATAACCGAGTCTGGCTGGAAGAATTATCCATGATTTGTGCATAGAATCTAATCCACTTGTTACTCGTTGCAAGGATCAACTGGGCCAGTCATCCGGGAACTGTCTTTGTATTCTTTATGTTTGTTTTGAATGCTCACTTTCTCCCATTATTTCAGTGGTTCGCAATTGGAACGCTCCTCAAGATCCGTTCCGAGCTCAGACCGAATACACTCGAGCTCTAAACGCGACGAAATTGGAGCGGGTATTCGCAAAGCCTTTCGTCGCCAGTCTTGACGGTCACGTTGAAGGAGTTCATCTCCTCGCCAAGCATCCGAGTAGGTTTATTTGGTACAGCAGGGATTCTGATTCTGGACCAGGCTCAGCCAGAGGGTCACAACTAGCTTGTTGCCATAATATTGACTATTTTCTTCCTTTCACCTTACGATTGCTAGCCAATTCAGATATATTATTAAGTATTGTCATCAACCATCTTTATCGCCTTACCATTAGAGAGCTAATTAGCCACTTTGGGGGATTCGAAGGATAGCAGGAAAGCTGATAGTTATCACATTCAGTTATCAGATTAAGATTACCTTAATTTAACCACACCGCATCAACACAAGATCCATTTCATGATTTTATCTAGAATGGTTTTAAACTTCAGTTCGAAAGTCTTGTCAAGATGACATCCTTCTTCAGATCGTCCCTCGATTGTCTTGTCCGGAGCTCGAGACGGACAAGTTATTGTCTGGGCACTCGCTAGACGACACCGTCTGGCTACTTTTCAAACACACAACGGACCTGTCAACGGTAAGATTCTACTTTCACAATCTTGCCCTTAGTGGCTGTTATGAGTATTTTAGAGCATTGTATAGCTCTCGAATGTTTCTTACTAGCTTACTTTTACTTACGGATGCAGATTTGAGACTTTTATTCGCAAAAAAAGTAATTTGTTCTGGAGTATTCCATTTTCTAAGCGTATTTGCCAGGTTTCAATAGTGACCACTTACTACTGATCGGTGTCCCATATCTTTTGTCCCTATATGGTTGTCGCTTCAGGTATTTCCGTCGATGTAGCGGCAGGTAACAGCTTTGTTACCGTCGGCCAAGACTGTACGATCAACCGCTGGAAGCTGCCTCATACATCAAACGTTGTTGGAGGAGTTAATTGCGACCAGGTGGACTCGATAAATTTGGATGGTAAGTGGAGGGACATTTTTCACTTTCCGTTAAGGGAGTATAGCCTGTATTTTCAGGCGTCCCGCATGCCGTCTCACATATCGCCAACTCCTCCGACTTCGTCACCTGTGGCGATGGAGTCTCAGTTTGGGGAGCACAAGGGTGAGCCCCTTTTATTTAGCTTTCTTCTCGTATTTAAACGACGATCGAGGCTTTTCCAGAAACAAAAGGATACGCGAATATGACGTCGGTCACGACACCGTACATGTAGTTCGAGCAAATCCCATAGAGGAAGCCGTTTTAGTAGGCGCTTCTAGTGATCGTTCTGTTTTCGTCCTGGACACGCGGCAGGCCTCACCATTGAGGAAGGTAGGACTGGATAACCTTTTTCCGTCTGGATAGGTTTACAGCGTCGGTGATTAGGTGACGATGAAACTGCGGCCTAATATGGTTGCATGGAATCCGATTGAGGCGTATACATTCGCGGTTGCGAGCGACGACTACAAGTGAGTGGCTTATGTTCATTGGTTGGAATTACAACTTTAATACGGTACAGTTCAGCTTATATACCTTTGATTTACGCTATCTGGATCAGCCTAAATACGTCCATATGGGCCATACAGCCGCCGTCGTCGACCTAGACTTCTCCCCAACCGGCCAAGAAATTGTTTCCGGCTCATTTGACCGATCAGTGAGGATATTTCGTGCTAGCGAATCAAGAAGCAGGTACTTGTAATGCACGGCTGACGTACTACTACTGGTTTAGCTCATTCCTTCGCATTTCAGGGATATCTATCACACGAAGAGAATGTCAAATGTGCTGTCTGTTCTATGGAGCATGGACAGTAAGTTCGTACTATCTGGTAGTAACGAGATGAATGTACGAGTATGGAAGGCAAGAGCAGCTGAGAAAATCGGACCGGTAAGGCTGAAGTTAGATACTCTAGATATAACGGGGTAACAGTGCAATTTTACAGCTCGCCCCTCGTGAGAAAGCTGCGTTTGCCTACAGTGAGAAGCTCCGCGAACAGTTCAAGGAGCATCCTGAGATTCGTCGAATAGCCAGGCATAGAAATGTGCCTAAGAGCATACTTCAGTGAGTTTTGAATATTTAAGGTCTACATTTGAGTCGCCAAGGAACTAATATCTCACTCGTTCCAGCGCTGGACAAGAACATTCTGCGATCAGAGCTTCGCAGTCTCGAAAGGAGTTTAATAGACGACGAGCTGAAGGCATTAAGGACGAAGATGTGGAGTTTGTGCCCTTGGTTAAGAAGGCTATGGTAAAGAAGGGCGCAGAGCCCTTGTAAGCGCTACTACAGTACACTCGAATTGCTATTGATGTTGTTGAGTTTCGGTTACTGAATACCTGTCGAATAGTCTATGAATGGGAATGGAATTCCCAAGAACTGCACAGAATGGAACATACATAAATCCTGTTTTTTAAAGTTATAATTGTGAGAATGTTGTGATCACGGTGGCAATATGAGCTCGTTTCGTAGGAGCTGGGGTAAAATGAGCTTTTGGGTACGATCACGGCACTACTCTAAATGTAGTGTTACGATGCATGCAATCAAGCGAAAGGGTATAATCACGGCTTTTTTCTAGCAGACATTGGAGTGTGGTCACAGCATTACTGTGACGGTACTTAAGAGGTAGCAGTGAACTCAAAGCAGAAGTACGATCACGGCAATAACTCAGTGGAGCTAAACGAAGAAAGTTTGAAAGTACCGTGTCCGTAGCTGCTATCCTGATATTTCTCCTCATCCGCCTCCTATAAAACACCGTTATAGAGAGCACCCTTCTTACCTGCTTTTGGTCTGGAGACGCATGAGAATTCAGGGGATTTATTCAGAACAGGAAGCGTATCTTTATGCAGTAATCATTCGATTCTGTGGCTTGCTTTCTCAGAATATCCTCAGTTATGCCTGTGCTTTCTCAGGCGAAAAGACAAATTCGTAGAGTGCGTGTGACTTACGTGAACTCACGTTCTACGACTAATACCGGTTTAAATTACAAGGAGATTCCCAATGGTAAGGACAGGAGAATTCAATTGGGTCTTCCATCCCTGATGTCGAGGAGAATTAAATTCGATTTAGTCATGGCCTTCAAAATTATAACGGGGAAGGTCCACATCAATGCCAGTGACTTCTTTACGGCGGTCTGCTCGAGAACGAGAGGAGCACCTATAAAGTTTAGGGTGGCTACAGGGAAATCACAGCTGAGGGCGAAGTTTTTTTTGCTAATAGAACTGTTTCCGCCTTCAATTCCATTTCCAAAACCAATCTTTTCACCATATCTCTGGCTCAGTTTAGAATACTTGCCCATCGTGCTTCTCGATCAGGTGATCGCTAGAACACTACTCTATTGTTTTCTGTTTCTCGTTTTCTCTTTTCCTTTCCTTATTTCACTAATAGTTCAGGATGTTGTTATGTTTGACTAGATGGTTTGTTGTTGTGTTTTTTTTCACGCGTGATTCCAGAATCCGCATCTCATAAATAAATAAATAAGTAAATAATAAATACTGGATCTATCGCAGTCGGGGGGGGGGGGGGAGGCACATATCTATAAAGTATATCTATATCTATCTATAAAGTTTAAGTTGTGATTCACGGATCGGCTTCTAGAGAAGAAAATGGGGCCTAAGCTGACAAAATTCACGAAAAAAAAAAACATTAGGTTTCGCCACGATTGTAAACGTACAAAGCTATGTACCTCCCCCCCCCCCCCACTATGATGGATCCAGATTATAACATGTCTTCACTATGATATATTCTGTTATAACACGTCAGGCAGCGGTCAGCTGTATTTGAATGCGCTTTGCCAGTCGAGACATCTTTACAACCGCGGCGATTTTTTGTTTCTCGCCTGTTGGCTAGAAAGGGTTTATTCACGACACATGGTACACTGGTTCCTAGTGCCATCAGTGACCACTATAGGAGCAGAAACGGTGAGGTATGGAGGTGATGGTACATTAGAGTATGATCACGGCCATGGTGTTGACACTTCGTAGCAGGCGTGATCATGGCACTTTTGTGATGGCTGGAACACGTAGTGCCCTACACGGTTAGGTGCGATCACGGTAGTAGTACCTGGGAAATGGGTATCACAGATTTATTGCTTATGGTTCGTTACATTTAATTATTTGAACGCGTCGTTACAAGTGGTTAAACATATTTATCCATATATGATGTCTCCGTTGGCTTTATGTTCTCGTGAATTAGCAAATGAGTAATACATAGACTGCGGGGTGCAACTGAAAGCAGTGAAGATACGTGGTGTGTATGAAATATTTGAAACGGAATTGAGCTTGATTGCGGCAGAGTTGCATAAGTGTTCAAAAACATATTTGCTATCGAAGGCGCCGCTAATAGTGTAGAACTTAGCAGGTGTTTCTCAAAGCGTAGATGGAATCAAGACACCGCTAGTAATAATCATGAAGAGGAAAGGGATCAGATCACGGCTTTGGATCTGGGAATTGTGGCGATGGGTTCGGTGCGACAAGAGGATGGTAGGGAATTGGGGTGTGATAACGGCATTATCACGGAAACATCTGGGACCGTATTCATCTCCGACTTACAGCAATATAACAAAGAAAATTACAGCCGAAATCCCTGATGCGCGGCTAATCAAGCGATATGGTGGGCGATATAACCGCGCTATCAGGGATTTCGGCTGTGAATTCTCTGTTAAAGTTATGTAAGTCGTTGATGAAGCCGACCCCTGGTCTATCACCGAAGCTGCCACCGACTTATAACACTGTTAAACACTCGTATAATTACGAGAGTGAACACAGAAAATAGGCATGATTTATCACAGTGTGAATGATGAACAAGTACACAAAGGCTCTGCCTATATAGATTCGTTGCATTTTCAACAAATTTCACAACAATGTACTGTAGCCATTCCACAACATACCTATGTAACTCGAGGAACACTATCCCGTTTAGGACGCACACACACATACATATGGTCAACAATAAAACAAACTATGAGATTACAATGGACGAAAAGACATGGGACAGATAGATGGGATAGATAAACCTAAGGTGCATAAAACTTCAAATAGTTAGTAGTCTCAATATCAACGAGCTCAGAAGATTAATGTCGTTAAAGTAACGCAAGTGATTATTATTACCGTTAGTTAAGGCAGTAGTAGATAATGTTGGTCCAATTACTCAAATTTCTAGAAATTTCTAGGCACTAGCTCTTTGCTGCGATCTCAGGCAGCTGATCTTTGAGGGCTTTTGGTATGGAAGAGATGTATTCCTGAAAGAATTCATTTACCGTTGAAGCTCCCTTCGATTTCAAAAGAGGACTTACCTGGTGATTTACCCACGGAGCAGACGCGAGGACGCCGCCAGTGTTGTTTCTTTGAACAGTTGATTCGTAGCTAAGAAGCCGACCAGAAATATCCGTCAGATGGCCTCCTGAATTATGACCGTAATAGCTGGAGTTATATGATCTTCAAGAAACTCACCAGCTGCAGCTAAAACGGCTTCAACCGCGCAGGTATCCCATTTCTTGCAACCAGGACTGGCGAACACATACGCAGCACTGCCCTCGAGCACCTTTAGGACCTGAATCCAACATCATAAGTCATCTGTATGAAGCTAAATCTCTAAGCGAACGCACCTTATAGCCAGCGCCTCCAAATTTTTCGACGACATCCACCAGTCCCTTCTCCTTTAGGGCATCTAGAGCGTCAGTAACTGATTTACTCAGGTGACTTCTGGTCGTCACAACGACTCGTTTTGGTTGAGCTGTAAATTGTTATATCGAAACAGTGTGTGGGGCATCTGATAGTAACCATAGGTTATTACTACAATAGAAATAAGTATTAAGGCTATCACTAAATAATTTCCGAGTCTGGGCAACAAAAAAGACTCAATTCCAGCCAAACTATGCCTTGTAGAAGCTTCTGGGAAGGAGACCTCCGCTTGCCCCGTTATTTTCAGAGGAAAGCTGTATTTGTGGAATTGCTGGGCTCTTACCGCCATTGAAAGTTTTAAAAAATGGGGAAAGAGAGCGTTTTAAAGCTTGAAATAGGTGAAATTGGAAAGCTACCACGAATGAAAAGATCAGATTTACCTGGCGCCGGCGAAATGCCATGGATTCCACATCCTTGTATGGCGAATATCGTCCGGCCCGTTTCTTTATAGTACGGCTGATGAATGATTCCGGCTACAGGTCGACCGCGGAAAGCTACACCGATAAGTACAGTGACTTGCTCGAGTAGGGCTTAAATATTGGAGTATGAAACCTCGAGAAGCTATTCACATGCCAGCAAATCGCTAAGGGAGCAGAGAACAAGGTTTACCGGCGTTTTTGTTCTTGACGGCAAGAGCTACCTCTCCAGTGCCGTCTAAGGGGTCAACCCAAACGACGACCTGAATGAAAAATAGTAGATAAAGAAAAAGCGCCGATATTTACTGCGCAAATGGCGCCTTCTGGATCCTCCTGGTTATCCTCGCGAAACCTCCAACCTCATTTTCCCGAAGAAACAACAAATCATCTTTAGTAAAAGTCTTTGTGAAGGGATTCGCTTTAAAAGATGTCATTAGACCGCTAGAATTAATTTCCTAACCAAAGATTATGAAAACCCCTAAGACAGCCTGATCTGTCGAAAGCATGATTTTTCCCAAAAATTTCTTACCTCATCGGGCCTAATTAGCTTGAGATCGGAGCTCAACCCTTCATCCAGTCGAAGGACGTCAGTAGAGAAGTTCTTCTCAATACCGTTGCACTCTGATGTGACGTCCTAAACACAAAAACATCAGCAACGTTCACTTCTAAAGAGAGGTTTTATGAAGTCAACGCTGTTCTTCTCGAACTGCCGGTACCCTAATTACTTAAGAACGACCTATGCTCAACAGACGGAGAGCAGGGAGAAGGTAGAAGAGTTTGATGAGGACTAAATATGCAACTCGGACATTCGCTCTCGAGGGGCCGAACAACCACTTGCTATGGGTTGAAAACTTGTTTCTATGTATAGATGTGTATACATAGTATATACCTACTTATATATATGTAGGTACGAGCTGGACATATGTGGATATATGGCTGCACAACAATCCTGCAACACTCTAGCAACGGGAGCCGACCCTTAAATCCAATGGTATACACCCACAGAGTGTCAACAGAATGCAGGTAATCGCGCTGGGACCTCTCGCCTGGCCAATCGGCGCGGCCCGCCACACCCACTGCAACAGTTTCTCATCCCAATAGCAAGTGGTTGTTCGGCCTGTGCTTCAGCAAGTGCCAGGGAATACAGTCTAATGTAATACTACGTACTACTGATGCTATACATTCTGGAGGAAAATCGCTCTCAAAGCATTTCACGCGCACTCCTCAGAGGATCCATTTTATCATTGATTTCAATTGAAACTAGGGCCTTTATGACATTCGTGCCATCTATTTACCAGGCAAGGGTCTCAGACGTATGTATGAACGGCGAGAATGAATAGAAATGAGAAAATCTACACTCTTCAAATAGTAGCAAGGCATGTTCCATCTTTGCAAAGTCCTTGAACCTACCAAGTTAGAGGTCCTGGAAGTTAACTATGAAATCGTACCGTCGCACAAAGCAGTACCTTTCAAACATCGGATATGCAGAAAAAAGCAAAAACACTGCTCCAAAGCTGTGAGGTCAGGTATCTGGTCTCTTGCAGTATTTTTGCGTATTTGCTGCATATTCGTTAAAAGGCGTTGTTTTGTGCAGCGAAACGATTCCATAGTGGACTTTCAGGGCCCCACACTCTGTAGGTTCAAGAACTTTGCAAAAATAGAACATACCCTGCTGCTATTTGAAGAGTGGAGATTCTCACACTTCTATTCATCCTCACCGTTCAGACATACGCCTAAGATCTTTCCCTGGTTAGTGGAATAATAAGCCTAATGAGCTTTAGACAACCATCAATAACTGCTCTAAAAGCAATACTTCTAAAGGATGATCTGTACCTCCTCTCCAATGATGTTGATGTTTCCAAACTTCTCCGTCAGTGACTTAACTATAAGATACTGTGCACGTCGATCGGCCTCAGTCTGAGGGTCGGCCGGCTCTCCTTCTATGCTCTTGTCGATTATTTTCAAATCACCACCAGCTAAGACATTCTGGAACATTCTGAGTAAGTACAGTTCTAAAGGAATTAAGATGAAGTAAAAGACTCCAACCTTAATTGTGGCACCTGCAGCTTCAGATATTCGGACCGACGAAGCAACGAGACGCGTCAAAAACGATGCCCTGTTCCACATCTCTGTCTCATACATCACTAATTGCCCTAAAGTATTGGCGATGGGTAATATTCGAAGAGATTTAGTCGGGAAAACTCAGACGATGGCGAGATAACTGAGTGAACTGAGGCTATCAATGCTGTGATTATAGACTGCGATTTCATAATTCAAAAGTTAAACCTGCACAGAAATCAAATAAGGACATACCAAACTAAAAAATCACACTCAAAGGAGCGTTCTTCTAGCGTAACAATAGGA
This sequence comes from Heligmosomoides polygyrus polygyrus, assembly GCA_947396885.1. Classification (NCBI taxonomy): domain Eukaryota; kingdom Metazoa; phylum Nematoda; class Chromadorea; order Rhabditida; family Heligmosomidae; genus Heligmosomoides; species Heligmosomoides polygyrus. Next base: position 105,704,192 of record OX377202.1, read on the forward strand.
AAAGAGAGCGATTAGTGGTTAGTTCAGTAAGAACTCTTACCCACACATCCGTGGAGCTGCTTCGAGCTAGTAGAACACGAGGTTAGTCAGCTGTGAGTATCTTTGCATGCGAAACAACAACAAGAACAACTGGTAATCAAGCGAGATTGTGACGCTCGGCTAGTTGGCCGTGATTGCAGAAAAACCGAGCGCGACACCGTATACCTGACGGAGCGCCGCGTGCGTAGATCAATTAGATCTGTGGAAAAATCAGCGGATTTAACACTTTTCAAGAGTTCAATATCAAGCGTGCATCATCGTACAGCACATAACAGCTACAATGACAACGAAAATATCGGTAAACTATGTAGAAAAGTCGATTAGATTGAGGAAACATTAGTAGCACTCGAGACGTGCAGTCAAGATTCGCTGTGATCTCTACGATCAATCCTTGATCAGTTGGTCCCACGCTGTTACTTCGCTTTCCGAGGATTTCGCTGCATGCTGCTGCTATTTTTTCGTTTTTTTTTACATTTATGGCCGCTTATTTTCATATTTTGACTACGTACTCCATTGTAAAGTAATTCCGAACCGAATTTCAACGAGTTTGTTTGTATTCACATTTTTATGCCTTTATCATTTTTTCATCATCAACAGCTTATTTTTTATTTATTTTTATTATTTTTATTATTTTTTTCATGCCGAATTACTGATTTTGTGTTGCAAAAACCTTCACAATGCTTCAAAAAGGTAGTGAGAGCTCCTGTAGTTCCTATCGGCACCTCGTACAGAGTGCGTCTTCGATAAAGCTTCCAAGCTGCAATGCCGTGTACGAACCCTGGTTTCTCGTTGTGGAATTCAATTCTAGCTGCCGTGATTGTACCCCAACAGCTAAGGGAGCTGTTCGCCAGCGCCTAAATATATTTTGAATACTTTTTTATTGTATTTCGGCCGTCGTCATACCTCATTGACTTCACAATGTGGACCTCGGGAATGTTGGCGGACTTACTATCATGGTATCCGGTGTCCATTCCACGCCTCCTCCCATCGCGTCGTTAGGACTTGCAGTGTTGGCGGGTCACTGCCCTTCTGATCAGAGCTGACCACTGCCCTTCCCCTACCCCATCACTCCATCAACTGGAGTGGTTGTCGTTGAATACAGTTTTATATATCACCTTGTGAACGATGCATATACTGTTTTTTCTCGTAATGACAAGAAACTGATCTAAATATTAGGTTGTCCCGTAAGTCTCCGCCGTTTTTTTCGACGATTCACTGCAGATTTCACCGGCGGTCTCTTGCGTAGTGCTGCATAGCTTTCGAAGGAGAATGGTTTGCTCTATCAGAGCATGTATTGCATTTCTTTTTTCATCATGAATTTTGTCAATTTTTATGTCGTTGGAGTGAAAAGTGAAAAAGTAGCCATTTGCGCAGTCGCTTCTCTACGCTTAGGTTTGGATTTTTTTGCGCAGTTCGTTATGGCATTTGGAAGACAATGTACTGTACTACAAGAATGCGTGTTGGTCCTATTTGCTCATTTGTCCTTTATTGATTTTTAGGTAATCAAATTGGGACGTCCAACTTTCCCGTCCGAATTTTTACCAAAACTCCGGTTCTGTGGTTGAACTTTTTTGCATGGTGTTATATGTCGTTTGGAAGAGGATGTCTTGCTCAGTAAGAATTTGTGTCGTGTTTATTGGCTCCAGCTGATTTCTGTCGAATATAAACATCTGAAGAAGGAGAAGGAGTTGTTGGTGAAGACGATTTTTCTCTTTTTGGCATTTTGTTGATGTTCAATAGAAATCAATAAATGCGACATATATTCTTATAGAGTAAGACATTCTCTTTCGAATTACCTATAACATCATCCCAAAAAGTCCAACCACAGAGCAGGAGCTGTCGGCAAAAATAACCATCCTCCTTCGGACGTCCCAATTTGATGACCTAAAAGTCAACAAAGGGCAAGTGAGAAAATAGGACCAACACATATTCTTGTATTACAGAACATTGTCTTCCAAGTGCTATAAAAACTGCGCAAAAACTACAAACCTAAGAGGAGAAAACAAGTGCGCAAATGGCTTATTTTTCACTTTTCACTTTTCACTTCAACGACCTAAAAATTGACAAAATTCGTGATGAGAAAAGAAACGCAATACATGTTCTGATAGAGCTAATCATTTTCTTTCGAAAGTTATGCAGCGCTATGCAAGAGACCGCCGGCAAAATCTGCAGTGAATCGTTGAAAAAAACTGCAAGGACTTATGGGACAACCTAGTAAATAAATACCAAATTTTTCCGTTTTTTAAAAACCATATTGACAATAGGTAGCACTCTGGTTACCAAATGGTTTTTTCAAGTTACTCTAAATATGAATGATATGGCAAGTATAGCCCTAACGATTGAGCCCTCCCTCGTTTTCTAACCGTGCCTCGTTCGGAGCCTATTTTTGATGGGACTCCCGTGTTGCAGTGCCGTGTTTGAACCTTTGAATCTCGTCGTTGAGTTCAATTCCTAGTACCGTGATCGTATCCCTGCACTATACACTAAATAGGCCGTTGATTCGGATATTTTTGATTAGTCGTTTTTTTTTCAAATCATAACGTCTAATGCTGGCAATGATATTTTTGAAAAACTCGGATCTTAGGGTGACTCAGGACTCAGGTGTCGAAGCTTTTCATTAGGCACGATTTTCTATTTTTTCGGATAACTGATTTTTATCGAACTTGCAGTATCCCATCCAAATCGGATATCTGTTATCCGATCCAATGAAAAATCGCTTATTTGGATCATCCAAAAATCCGTTCTAGTCAATATTCCATTTATCCAAATTACCTTAAAATCCGAAATGTTCAAAAATGCCATGATACGCATGCTTCATTTATGTAAAGTTTAAAGAGATGGCGAGTCCAGGTTATCCAAGTTGGCGTCGAGTCAATGCATACAATTTCCATGTCAAACTTTTCAACCGTGAACACTTTTCAAACCAAATTGGACACTCTTGTAGGCGAGCTTGACACTTTTGAATTCAAAATGAGCATTTTCCAAGTGAAAACGAGCTTTTCAACATAAGGACAAAGACTCTAAGTCAATTAGATTTTTTTGTTCAAGGAAAATTTAATACGTCCTTCTCAGGAGATTTTTAATTCACCCGCCCCAACAGGTGAACATGCTGTTCGAAGTTTTGTGTCCATTTTAGTTTTTAAGAAAAAAATCGAGAATTAAAATTGTTTCAAGACGCAAAAAGGTAGCAACTGTTTAACGTGCTATAGGAGAAGATCGCGCCATGCACATGTCTAGCTCATTGCGATTTTCTTTCGATCAATAGTAAAAATATCGTCTACGTGGAGTAACACAAATACAAAGAGCACAAAGAGCACCACAAAAATAGTTTTAAAAAATTACACATATTTTCATACCACTGTTTCAAATGAGCAGCGTTTACACTATCAACCAGATGAAAATCGTAATGATCTAGTCGAGTGCAGTGCATTTCGCGATTTCCTCTCCTAATACATTAAATGGCTGTTGCTTTTTGCCTTTAAAATTCGCTATTTTTTCTCGGTAAGTAAAATTCGGGATTTATAAAATTAGAGAATTTTTGGACACACATTCTTCTGCAATCAGGAGCGTCTAGATTACCATTCACGTTGCTTTAGATGATTACTCTAGAGCTGCGTGGTATAGCAATGACGTCTATTTGTATCAGGTCTCCTGAACGCTTCGACAGTGCTGCATTAAGAGGCCACTGTCGAGGAGATTCCTATATTGCAGTGCCGTGTTCGAACCTTTAAGTCTCGTTGTTGAAGTCAATTCTCACTATCAGCACCGTGATTATGCCTCTGGACCCCTGGAAGCTGTTCACCAGAACCTCAATGCAATACCACAGTTTTCCATTTTTAGAGGATATGTCAGAGTTATATACCAGTTTGGATGCTACATCGGAAGGGAGCTACCTGAGGAAATAACAGCAGAGGAGTTTTGTGCTGATGCTTTGAAGTGACATTCAAGAACTTCTTATTTGTCCTGCAAACATGGTCTTTCCTATGTCGATTGGAACCGGGACTGCTGGCTGATTGAACTGACTATTCCAAAGATTTCAATTTAAAAGAGGAAGATGGCGTAAAATTCGGATCCAACCCATTGATCGAGCATTTCGTGGGGACCAAGCGGCTCTAAAGGCATGTTCACCAAGTATCAAATCAGGGACCTTCTAATTACTATTCAATTCTTTCTAAGTGTGGGTGATCTACAACAACGGCTCCCGAGTTTATAGTTCCTGCTTGCCTCAACAGCACCACATTTAAGGCCCGCCGCCGGTGAGGATCTTGTGCCGCAGCAGTACCGTGTCCAAATCTTGGATCTCGTAGTCAAGATGGATGGACACCATTTTTACCGGTGCCGTGATCGTACCCCTTCATCTATGAAAGTTGTTAGCTAAAGCCTCGGCTGATTATCAAATTTGTTCTCCATATTTTAAAACACATTTTCAGTCAGGAGAGCCGTAATGGTCAACAAATTTCTTCAAGAGGCTAGATGTATAGGATTTCCGCATTAAACTGATACTTTGTTTCAAACTGTAACATTTTATTTTATGCCGAGCTCTTTTTAAGCAAAATGAACACTTTGAAAGTCAAGGTAGTCAATTCGGAACAAAAGAAAAAAATTGTTTTATGAAAATTTGGGATAGAAAACTCTCATACAGCATGTCTTTTAAAAATGAATACACTTTTTGAAGGAGCATAGAATTTCTATTGCTTAAGATCGAATATAGTCTTGGGTGCGTTCTAAATCTCTTCGAAGCAAAGAATCGTTTGTGCGAAGAAATCGTACCGCGCACTCGTCTAGGACATTGCAGTGTTTATTTGATTGATAGTGCTTACCTTATTGTTTCTGCAGATGAGAATGGTGGTTTATATCTCATATTGTGATAGTTTTTGTGTTTATTTAAGCAGTGTAATTAATTTTTCTTTAGACGCTATGCAAAGATGAATTTGGTTAGAAAAGCTTTTTAGAAAGCAATTTTGACTATGTTAGGCACTGTTTTTTGAAGTTAGAGTCTGTTGTGGCATGCAAAATATCCGTATTATTTCTGAAGGTTTCAAATTAAAAAGCGTACAATTTAAAATAGAAGCTATCCCGTTTAAAATGAGAAGTGTCCGATTTAAAATATACAGTGTTCAGTTTAAACTGAATATAGTTTACATGTTGGCAATGATCGCTCTCGAGAATGCAGTTCCTGTCTCCTCCAGCTGCCTTTAGAGTCAATCGCCAGCCTGCGCCGGGTTCAAACCCCAGCATCTCGTCAAAGAACGCAATTAGTGCCGTGATTCTACCCCAGAACCTGGGGATGCTGCTCGTTAGCCGGTATTGATAAAGGACGGCGTTACTGATCCCTCTTGGGATGCGCCACGCATTCCTCTCCTGCGAGATGTCATGGAGGCGATCTGAGGGCTTATTTGGCATACAATGACCTGCGATGCGGCCAGCTGATGAACAAGTTAGCGCCTTATCTTTTCTAGACAAGGGTCTTATTAATTCAGCTAAACCTAAGGGATAGAAGGCTTGGTTGGCCTGGGCGGGAAATCCGAACCAGGAAGCTGGTATCGAGTGCACGCGACAGTCAGTACGTCCTCCGACTGCGCCACACGCTCCCATTGATTGACATACTTTTACAATTTTACAATCAGAAGCACCGGTCGCACTTCTGAGCAATCTGCACTGCAACAATGTCGTGACTGTATTTCCACTCTATGCTCATGCGGCTGCGTAAGAAGTCCACATTCGAATGCTGACGGTTTTATACCACCAAACTATGTAGCAACAATGCGACTATCCTGGAACCTTCCCTGCCTCCAATAATAAACAACTCATCTATCTGTTCAGAATATTCCAGAGTCATCATTTTTAGAACCTAAACAAGTGAGAATCCTCGAGCCATAGATTGGACGGATGTAATGGTTGATCGCAGTGAAAGAGGGACTACATACATCTGAAGGCAACTGGAAGGTACTAGTCGTCAAGGTCTAGCACAGAATTGAGTACTCACATTCTCATCCATCCTGTTTAGCGTACAAAAACAGCGTCCTCTCCTGACGGATAATAAACGTTCTTAGGCTGAAATTTCGACATATGCTGTGATGGTTCACCTATTAATTTCCCTTCCACTTTAAAGTATGAATTACTGCTATTCATGGAAGGCTGGCATAGGAATGATATATTTCTACCCGTTTCGCAAGCCGTATGATGTTCTCGGAATAACAGTCGAGATCCGCGGCGATGAGCTGCGCTTTGGTGATCGTATCTCTCGACACATTCCAAGGACACGCCCCGACACCCACGACAATCTTTCCGGCTGTACCGATCTGCTGCCGGTCGCATGCAACTGCTGCTCGTTTTACCAGTTTTCATTCTGGTTTACGGTAAGGATTTCGGGGTTTCAGAGGCAACTCGGTAAGCTTTCTACCATGAATTAGATGCATTAGTGCTTAACGCGCTAAGAAGCATTATCCTATCGTAGAAATGCTCATTAGCTAGTCTCTTGAGCTCACAAGGCTTCTGACCATCATCTATACTACTTGCAATTGTTCTCATTAAAAATTGTAAACTGATATTGTCCAATAATCCTGCACAGTATTACATACTTGCGCCTTTCGAAGGTTTGGATTGGCCGTCTTTAGTCAGCGCACCAAAACCACAGAGTTTATCATAAAAATTAGCTCTTATTTTTTAAATTTTATTTGCTTTAATTTTATCTTGTATTTTAAATTTTTATACATTGTTTGTCGTTTTTAAAAATTAACATTCGAGAACTAAATATTAGGCCTTTCAGGAGCGAACGGTGCCACGGTCGATGTGTGCCGCAGTGGTGGAACATGTGAAAATGGAGGGACTTGCGTTCTAAGTAGCGGTGAGTCTTTACTATTCCTTTTTTGCCTATCTGTCCGATCGGTAAGCGTCTTGATTTTCAAGTCTGCTCCATTTAAAACAGCAGGGGAATTAACGTCCAAAGTCGCCACACTCATATCCATCTACTGAAAAATCGTTCTGATTCCCGTGAAGAGAAAATATTTACTTATGTTTCCTTAAGCTGGAGTACGAGTTGAAATTAGTGTACTATTTTAGCGTTTTTATTGTCTGTTATCTTGCTGAGAAAGTATTGAACTCAGCTAACTGAGAAGCAAGGGTGAAACAAGCTCGCGTTGCGTCTCTTGCTTAAAGAAAATCTGATTAGAAAATTCCTCCGTTTATATCGATCGAGGAACTCGTCACCCCACGCACGATGGAGGCGTTCCCTCTGTTCAAATACTGTCCGGATTACTCTCGAGGGCTTCTCAAGTGCTTCCTGTGCCGCCCGCTACTAACTTTCGGGTTGAGTTGGAGAAGAAGCGAAATGGAACAGTTTCTTGAAAGGTTCAGGCCTCCTTAGAGAATCCACAGCTGTGGACAAGATTTCTGGCAAAGCGGGCTCTCTTTACATATGTCGTACGTTAGTTGGAGGGGAAATTGTTGCTGTCCTTAGAGGCTTCTATGGACCGTAACAATGGATGCAAAATTCTATGGATGCAAAATCCACGCTTTTTAAATGTTTTGGCGTCTGCAGCTTATAAAACATCTGTGAAGCTCATTGAATGCTCATCAAATGAAAGAGGGCTTGATCACGACTAATTTAAGAAACTCACTTTTAGAACTTCCTGCTGGCCGGACTTGCAGCAACGATGAAGTTTATCACATGGGTAGCTGCTACTCGTTCAACGCTGCACCAATGAAGTGGGCAGACGTAAGTAGTGTTGAGCATTTTCAAACGCTGCTATTTTTGATGCTCTGTCATCTTTCTTTATTTTTAACAAATTTCTATGATGTTTTCGAGTAGATTTTATGTTAAAACTGAAAAAAGATCCGGTTGTTAATAGCCGGTAGAGGTTTGCCAACCGATTCCTGCATTTCTTGGGTAGCTATGGAGAAGTCCTTTACCCAACTTATGCATCTCCACAGATTCGTAGATCAGTTGGGTGGTTCTAGAACCATTTATCGCTACGTTACGGGTATCAAGAATGCACGACTGTGCTCTGCAAGATAATTCTGATAGAGAGCGAGCATAGCGCTTCTGTGGTCTTGAGATATATAGATGGATAATACACGTTGATAAAAAGACGAAATAAAGTGAAACAGGACATGTCAACATAAAGCTTAAGCATGATTGGTTTGGAGTAAAATACAACTCTAATCCTTAAAACGACAAATTACGAAGAATAAATGACCTAATAGCCAGCAGCGACATCTGTGTGACATTTTCGGATTCACCAAGCAAGAAGTTGAGCTCCCTGTAGGTGAGGAAGCATGATATGATCTAGATATATGTCGTTCTCACGTCAAAATGAACACGAACTTTTCCGCAATACACTAGAGACTGTCTAAGAAAAAATAATTTTTGTCGGGAGAAAATCTAGCGTGAGAAAAATGAATTTTTCATTTGAATTTTTTTAATCCAAAGCAGGGTGTTTGAAATCTTGTAAAATCTTTAATGTTAAAAGATAGATTACATTTTTGGGTTTTAAGCGCAAAAAGGCAGCAGGCCTTGCGTGTGATAAAGAAGAGCGCGCCATGCACTCGACCGAAGCGTCGCGATCTTTATTTGATTGATAGTATAAATGCTGCTTATTTGAAACAATTATGTGAGAGAATGTCTGTTTTTATAACTGTAACCTTTCGTAATCTTTGTATGTGTGCTATTTCACACAAGCGGAATTTTTGCAATCAATCAAACAAAATTCGCGGCGATTTAGCCGGGTGCATGGCGCGACCTCTCTTCTTAATACACTAAGTGATTACTGCTTTTTGTGCTTTAAAACAAAATTAAATTGAATAGTTGTTCTTCAAAGGTAACATTTTTATAAAATTTCAGACAACGTGTTCACTTCCTGGGGCAAGTGAATTAAAAAATTACACAGAAAGTCATAGCAAGTTTTCCCTGAACAAAAAATATTTTAAGCGTTTCGGGGAGTCTTCGCTTTAATTGGAAGAAGCTCGCTTCGATTTTGAAATGTTTCGAATTCAAAAGCGTCAAGCTTGCTTAAGGGGTGTGAAATGAACGCTTAGGAATGCTTAAAAAGGGTGAATTCAATTTGAAAAAGGCATAAACTTAGGAAAAATAGTGACACCGTACCGGATCCTTTACTCCATTCGATTTCGCAAAGGAATTATTTGGCAAGTGAGGTATATATTGATGCGAATATTGATCGATTACTCGATTTTGCAGTGGAAGGCAAACTTAAAACTTGTTTTTTGGCTCGAGATTTTTTGATTTGTTTTGCGAATGTTTCCATCACTTTCCATTATAATATTAGCGCCACAGTCATATACTGTAGGATTTTAAGTTGTAGCGCATATAACAACTTCATAAATTGCGGGTGAGTGCCGTGATCTCACCTGGTCCATGTTCACTGGAGCGCAGCTTTTATATACTGCCGTGATCGCATCCAACCCTTCCGATGATAGTCTATAGCGAAACCGTGATCGAACCCCATTCTTGGCTTTACCTCACCTTTTCCTGAGTTGATCCGCTGACCGCCCTCTAACGGTGAAAATACCGCCAAACCCCCTGATATGACATTCAGCAGCATCGATATTTGGCGGTATTTTACTGCCCCCTGATCGGTCTTACCTTCCACAAGTGTCTTCTAGCATGATTCATTGCTGCGCTGAGGAGAATCTTGGTAGCACCTATGCATGTTCTCTAGCTAAGATGCTGAAACCTGTCTCTGTGTGTAATTCAGTAATCCACTTTTTCCCCGTTAAGAAGCTTACAGCGCCCTGAAGACTGTATTTGAGCTCTCAACTGTGACCTTTGTGGCAAGCAGGGACATTACCTGCTTCATCCTCAAAGGAACATTTCAGGCTGCTCGATATTGCCACGACCAGGACAAGGTGCTCGCCCTAACTGAATCTGACGATGATCAAACGTTCTACGCTGGTTACATTCAAGGCGCTTTGTCTGCATCACAGGCATTGAGTAAGCAGTGCCTGTAGCTTCTGAGCCGAATTCTCTTCGCTTCAGCTGGGATCGATAGAATTTAGGCCAAGGAATAACCGGTGTTTGGACTTCTGTGCGATCGGTGCCCAACGGTACGGAGCCGGTATGGGTGTCATTCCCTGGATCGTACGTGCTCAGTCGGCATTACTGGCAGCCTGGTGAACCAAACATCTACCCGAATTATGAAGGTGACCTTGTCCTGAGAGTTAACTTAGTTCTAAGGCCTTCGTTTCGAGCTCGCTTGTGCATTGTCTGTGCTTCGTGTTCTAGATGTCTGCGTGTCTTTGCAACAAGAGTCTATGTTCCGGAACTGGATGTCTGAGTCATGCGACGCCCACAATTATGTGGTTTGTAAGAGGAAAGCGGTTGATAGAGGTGGGTTTCAATTCTACGGCGTAGTTAAACTAGTATTCTGTCTTAGATCATACAATTTAGCATTGGGACTGCTAGCGAAAACCCAATAAAATAAAATAAAATTTCACTTCCTGATATTTTGGTTGTAAATGGTTACAGCTGCCTCGAAATACCTGATGTCACAGTGCATTTGCCGCCCTGAATATGGTGGTGTACGATGTGAGCAGTTCACTGGAGGTGAGTTCAACGACCTTGAAGTTGCAAGTGCAGAGCTGTACATTGTACATGACTTATTCAGAGACTCCTGCGCAGAACATTTCATGTGCTTCGAGTCCTTTCGAGTTCGTCTGTAGAAACGGGGGATCAATTCAGGTGGAATTCGCCTCTTACGGTGCTTCGGTGGGTTATGTTTGTCAACTACGAACCGAAGCTAAGTTTTGCCCCAATAGCCACTGCGTCTAGCCCAGTCGCTGCTATACTAGAAGTGATGTCTATTGCAATTCGTCTAGGACGGAATTTATACTTGAGACGCCGGGCGACGCGGCGGTCCGAAATTTACCTTTATCGATTAGGCGGCGCAGAATATCGATATTGATAGCTTTTATAACGCCGCGCCGCTCCGTAACGGAATGATATTTAAATCCTTCCTAAGGCCTATGTTATACATCAGCGACGCTGTTGTCGGCGACGTACAGCGACGTCGCCGAAGTATAATATAGGCCTAAGGCCCCGTTTATACTTCCATCGTCGAGCGACGCGACGCTACCTTTTGTGCGCACATTGATCGGGCGACGCGATCGACACGATTTTACGCAACAGACACTGCAGCCAGAGGATATGTCCTAGTCAGGAGGAACAACTCCAAGGTGGTAGCTGCGATTCCACTCCTATGGGCCTGTTCATACTCCGCGACAGGAGCGACGGCAGCGGCAGAAGCGACAAAGTAAAGCATGCCCAACGATTTTACCCAGGCAATGGCTCGGCACTGAACGGTATCCTTCACCCTGTCACTCTCGCCTCTGACTCGCGAAGTATGAACAGGCCCTAAGATCCTGTTCATTCTTCGCGACGGTAGCGCGGGAAGTATGAACAGGCGACGAGAGCGACTGGGGCGACGAACGTAGTGTGGTATACGTAATGCACCACAACGGCTATTTATTGTCAGTCAGTAAATCAGTCAACATAGACTCTAACAATCAGTCATAGTACCTACATCATCAATCTGGCGCTCAAAAGAAGTATACCGTAGTGCGTCATGGTGTAGTTACGTACTCCACGCCTCGTCCGTCGTCCTAGTCGCTCCCGTCGCTCCCGTCGCCGGCGGGAAGTATGAACAGGCGACAGTAGCGACGGAGGCGACAACGACTGCACCCATGTATGAACAGATTTCGGCGGCCATCGCTCGGTTTTAATCGATTTGCATGTTTTTCACTGGCGATGAGTCGCTCTTGTGGCGAAGTATGAATAGGCCCTAGGTTAAACTCGCTGCTAATCACTTCAGCCCCGAAAGGAAGGCATTGTAGGAAAAATTCTTATCGATTTACGGCTAGGTCAGGGTTCATCTTTTCCTCAGGTTTCTATCTCGCTGCAAAAGAAAAAATCCTCCGGACACGTCATTGCCATCCATTTTATAGGAAGGCTACGTCTGCTCCCAAAATATGCCACCATTCACGCAAACGTGCAGTAATCCAAACTCACTGAAGACTATCAGCAACAAGTAAGTTCCGCAGCCGTTTGTCCGTCTAAATCAACTGATCCATCAGCGAGCCGATTCAGATGCGCAGGACTGTCCTACTGTAGCATTAGGAGCCTTAAGGAGCTATTCCCAGAGACTTCGTGCCCAGTGGCGGACGAGTTGTTTCTTCAGTATCGCTTCCAGTGTTCAGAAGGTGAGGAAGAATGCTCTCCAGATGGATTAATCACAGCTTGCCTTAATGGTTTTATTCAGACCGTCAAGCGAAATGCTCCTCTGGTTCGTTCTACATCACCGGAAGATGCCTAGTGATCGAACCGAAGCAGAAGCGTTTGCCGTTCGATGCCGCTCGAGAGGACTGTCGGCGCAAAGTACCGTCCTAGGATATCGTATACAGCGACGTTAGATGCTAAGAGGATGCGACATTCGCACTTTAGGGTGGCTATTTGGCGTCGAACATCGATGAGTCGATGGATATGGAGCTGTCTCGGCAAGTCGTTCGGAAAAGCAAGGACAATGATGTCTTCTGGATCGACTTACAGGTTAATGTCAGCGGCCAAGCGCTGTGGAGCGATGGAAGCCTCGTTACCTACAGGTTTGGATGTTTATATTGCATTTTATTTCAATCCAACCATAAGTAAAGCATTTTTGATAGTACTTCCGGATATTACATACAAGTTTGTTCAAGAATATTCATTTGTTTCTAAATGTACAGACAAAATTGCATCAGAACATGGACTTAGACTGCCTTGGCGAAATGGAACTTTCGAACGCGTCTGATCTTCACGATACGACGTCTGCTGTACCCAGAGACACCTTCCGCCTTGCTCAACTCCTCTCCTCCAGCCTCTCCCTCCGGGACTTCTACTTCGACGGTCTCGTATCCCTGAGGTGCTTCTTGACCTTTCGCAGGCGCCTCGCTCTTCACTTCACCGTAGCCGCTAGTGGCTTCGGTCTGTGGCTGGGTTTGTGGCTCAGCTACCACAGGTAGGTCAGAAGAGCGTGTTGGGCATGGGCAGTAAGCCGCGTCTCCGCCGGGCACTCCAGAACCGCCTGGTGCACCAGCCTCACCGTCAGTACCAGCGGAACCATCATTACCGGCTGCTCCTGCAGGTCCCTCCTGTCCTGGCTGTCCATCACCTCCGGCTTGTCCGTCTTGTCCTGGTTGTCCAGATGGTCCAGCTTCTCCAGCAGGTCCGGCTGGTCCAGGCTTTCCACGTCCAGATTTAGCGCCCTGGCCTGGGGCACCGGCTTCTCCTGGAGCTCCAGCTTGTCCTGGCTGTCCAGCGTCTCCCATCTCTCCAGGTGCTCCCGGTGTGCTCTCTCCTCCAGCTGCACCAGCCTGACCCGGTTGACCATCAGGTCCGGCTGGACCAGCTTCTCCATCTGGCCCTGGCTCTCCAGCTGGTCCTTCTGGGCACTTGATACATCCGCCGCCATTTCCAGATGACATACCTGTGCCGGCATTTCCGGCGGATGCATCCTCTCCAGGGGAGCCATCCTCTCCAGCTGCTCCGTCGTTTCCTGGGGGTCCTGGTGGTCCGACAGGGCAGTCGTTGGGTCCGTCAGCGCAACCGCACGATCCACCTGCTTGTCTCTTCTGTCGGGTGAACACGCTGCTTACTTCACGCATGGATTCTTTCCTGATGGCTGAAGTCATATGGCTCCAAGCGTCGTTCGCAGTGAGCTGCAAATGAAATGTTGGGAGCATCTTGGAGAATAAATGCGAATATACTCCTCAGAAGAAGACAAACCTTAAACTCGTCCATTTCCACCAAAGCATCATCGTAGAATCCGTTGATGTCGTTGAAAAGGTAGCCCACAGCTAGGATTGCCACCACGATGGTAACACCGGATGCCACGGAGGCGAGTGCAACCAGATTCTTCACGAACATCTTGAGCCGAAGACGATGACGGCATTAGTGAGCTGACGGTTGCTTTTATACGTGAGGATGTTTCACACGTGCCGAGTTTGAGTTCACTGGGCGTGACGACAGGTTTTCACTGCTTCGTTAACCCCTGGCTATGCAGTTTCGATTTTGGCGCCGACGACCGGAAAGATCGGTAGGGTAGCCTTCTACCTAGAAGGGGGAGGAGATGGATTGCTGCTAGTTTCCTTGTAGAGGATGCAATACTAAGCAATGCTTTGAAACCTAGATTACTGTAGCGAATTAGCTTTTTTGCTCCAGCCAACAGAAGTGAGAACTGGCATTTTGGCTTAGATCTCATCGACTACAAGTCTAGATAAATGGCAGCAGTTGGATAATTCATTTTTTATACTATCTCTTTACTTGTTTACATTTCACTTTTATTTTATTTTTACTTACTTTGCCTTTTATCTGTAACTTTAGCCACGTTTTATTCTTGCATTTTCTGTTTTGTATATACCATTTTCAAGTATAATTGGGCATTTTTCAAACCAAATTCGACTCTCTTCTAAACAGAGACGGCTTCTGAAATCAAACTGAACATCTTACAATTTCCTCCTCCCCCCCCCCCCCCCTCCATTAAAATATAGGCTCTAGGAGACGCTTATGAGTAATTTTTTGTTTAAGGAAAATTTAATATAACTTATTTTGAAATTTTTTATTTCACCTGCCCAATATAAGTGAACACAGTATTTGAAAGATTATAAATTGTTTTGTTTTCAAAGGAAAGAAATGAACTGAATCTGTTTTCAAACAAAGGCTAAAATGATGTAGTGTATTAATCAATTCCTTGAACAAAAAATCAGAGAGAGAGAGAGTTCCTATTTTATTGAAGAAGGAGCTCGTTTTTATTTGTAGGATGTTTAGCTTGGTTTTAAAATCAACAAGCTTCTTTAGAATAGTGTCCAATTTGATTTGAAAAACTTAAATTTTTATTTGAATAGTGTCAAATTGAGCGGGTGTAGCGCAGTTGGAGGAGGCACGAGCTGTCGCGTACACCCGATACCAGGTTCCTGGTTTGCATTTACCCCCCCCCCCCAGAACAATCAAGCCTTCCATTCCTCCGTGGTCGGTCAATCGGTGCCAGACTTGTTTGGGAAGGGTAAAGCGCTGACTTGTTCATCGGCTGGTCACCGCAGGTCATTATATAACCAAATACGCATTCAAATCACCACCACGACATTCGGTAGAAGTGTGTGGCGCATCTCAAAGTAATTGAATAACGCCGTCATTTATCCATTGTCCTTTTAGTGTCCAATTTGATTTGAAAAATGCCCAATTAGGAGTGAGAAAAGGTATATAATAATAACAGATAGTGTAAACCAGTCATTCTGATGTTGTATGGTTAACGATAAGTAAACTGAGTGGAGGCCCTGTGGACACGTCTAAAAATGAAGCGAAGCTGCAAGTCCAAATCTCATCTCTACTCGAGTGGGGTGAGATCCCGGCAGATCCATTCTCCCACACTCCTTAGCTTCATGAGATCTTAGGGGTTAGATCCCGGCAGACCTATTCTCCCACATTCGGTGGGTTTTGGAACCGAGCCCCTAAAAGGCTGATCGTGAGCTAGTTCGCAGCCATTCCTCGTTTTTAAACGTTCCTACTCGTAACTATTTTGGCCATTTGCCTCTTATAATAGCTCAACTATAAATGTTCACAGTCACAACTGCTGCCGCCAGTGTTTGTCCTGGCGGCGCTAAACTGCGTCGTGCTACTGGACATTGGTGCCGGCGTTCACGTGGGCAAAACGATGAAAAACCTTCGACAATGGGCGATGCGCATATGGTACTGTTTTCATGTGCGGTTTGAAAAACTGTTTTGCAGAATTTGAAAAGCTTAAAGAGATTGCGGCGTAAAGCGAAAAAGAAACACCCGGTGGGAGTTATTAGTCCTCATTCTGGAGAGTTAACATTCTTAAGCTTTTTCTATTGAGAATTTAGACCAAAACTGGGCATCGAATTAATTTGTATGGGGCGAACTAACTTTTGTATGGACATTTGTCCTTGGCAGGGGTTCTGTGAAATAGTTTCCATTCTTTCCAGTTGTTATTTTGAAATGTTTGAGTTCTATGACCTAATGATGATTGGCCCAGGCTAGACGGCTTTCATGGGCGGTGTCAAACTCTGGCGAATTCCACAGATTCTCCTGTCGCCGGATCACAATGGCTAATCGATGCACTGATATGTGAAAATTTTAGAATTCTTGACAATTTCTAGAATTTTAAAAGCATTTTTTAAAGCAGTAATTCTGCATAATTTTTCAAAGAATGCTATTCAACTGGTAATACAATGGCAACGAAGAAATAGAGCAATTCCGTGTTAGAATTTTCGACAAGCACCATTTTGACAAGAACACTTTTCAGCCCACAAGGCTCATCTCTGACGGTACCGCGATCGTGTGGCGCTTATCTGGTCTCGGGTGGCACAGCTCGATGGCAATCGGTGCCTTGTGATGTCTCTGCCAACTATCTCTGCGCATTTCCTCCACTTGGTAGGCTTTTATAATAAGCGTATTGATTATATCGATCAAGCTGCTTACAAGGAATTGAGCTGTAGTCTCCGGCTCACGAAAGTAGAATAACTCAATGATGTTCTGAGGCTGGATACGGTTTCAGGTCCTGAGCGAAGTCGTGAACCTGCACCACCGCCAGTGGAGGAGAGAAAGGTCGTATTTGAAGGCTCAAGACCGTGAGTTACCCAATTTGACCTTATTACGACATCATTTCATAACATAAGAAAATTTTGCCATGATTATTTTTTTCGTAGTATTTTGGAACGTAATCTCGTCTTTATTAAAAACTAGTATAAATCGAGTCTTGTTAGTCGAGACATATTTACAGATAGACCTTTCTAACTTTCTTTCTAACTGATAGACTATTCATGGGTAGAGTTCAGAGCGGTCTTCGTTTGAAAGTATAATATCTCCAAAATTTTGAATTTCTAACTGTTCTCCCAATTTCTATGTACCATTCTCCTAACGGTTCTAACAACTCTTCCGTTTCAAACTGGCTAGCTTTTTGTTTAAGCCACGGTCTCATGTTAAAGTGCCTCCACTCTTTGGTTTCGGAAGGCACTAATTGTCTGCTCGATCAAACGGCGCCGGTGGTGTAATGGCGTAGGGCATTCCCGCCTGGTTAGAGGGAGGTGCGGGTTCGAGTCCCGCCTAGCACTAGAAGCTTTGATCGCAAGAAAACATCGTTATGACAGCTCACAACCTCGATACCAGCCACTTGAGGCTTAAAGAAACTGATTTGAATCATTTCTATCAAGATCAACAGCTTAACTGGTTCCATGCTGATATCAGCGGCCAGCTCATCCCGGATACGGGTGAGTGCGATCGGTCCCACGCGGTGTGGATGTTGCGTTCGATCAAACGGTGCCGGTGGTGTAATGGCGTGGAGCATTCCCGCCCGGTTAGAGGAAGGTGCGGGTTCGAGTCCCGCCAGGCGCTAAAAGTTTTGATCGCAACAAAACATCGTTATGACAGCTTACATAGTTGCCATTCCAATGTACAAAGTGAATTTGAGCACTAAAGTTCGTGGCGCGATCGTGTAGGAAAAGGAAGACGGTAGTGCCGTGATTATACTTCTGTTACGTATGGGCAACGCCGCGATTGAACCTTAGCACTTTCCCAGTTGATGCACGGCAATACTGTTAACCCCAGATCTTTCAAATTTGATTCACTGGTAGTGAGTGGATTGCTGGGCAGCTTTACTTCGTAGATGTTACGTGGTTTACGGTTTCTTTGCTATTCTTCTCACTTACTTACTCTTACTTAACCTGAGGTACGAGCGATTTATAGGTCCTTCCTTGGACCTAATGAAGTTGTCAAACGCTTCGAATCGGTAATTAACTGAGCCTTCGATTAATTCGTGTACTCTCATTAGCTTCACGGTTTTGGGTAGTCACCAACATGCCATGTGTAGCCTTTGCTCTCAAATTTGCGCCAGCCTGTCAGACAGATTACAGCGTACATGGGCTAAAGCTGACAGCATCTGTTGGTGAGACCTGTTCGCTTGAAGCGTGCAGCGTAACACCGTTAGGACGTTCGCATTCTTGACGACGTCAGCGCTGCCCTGGATCTTGATGAGATAGCGGAATACGATCCACTGATCATTGGTGGGCGAGAGGAATACTGTTTGATTTAAGTATTTATCAGCTATGCGCGAGTAGTTCCTGATTATCGACTTGCATTCCGAACAGCATTTGCTTTCTAACGATTGTTTTAATACTATGCTTGGTATTGGTGCACCATAACGTGCTTTGAATAAAAAAAAATAAAGAAGCTTCTTTCACGGGAAACTTGCATTCACTAACCCTAAGTGAATAATGCATTTAAATGTACAGTGATCTAGCACCAACATCTTCAAAATTCGTGCGCGAAGTGCCGTGATCGAACCCGGCGCATTCAAATTTCGCTCACAAGAATGCCGTGATTGCTGAACTAACAACCCTAGTGCCTCCACTAAGAGAAAGCAGGGAAAGCATATTCCAAGCAGAAAGAAATTCTAAGAGGAATTCTGTAAGCAACTAATGAGTAGAGCCTATTCATGGGGATGCTTTCAAGAAATCCGCCTTCTCACCACCATTTCAACCGCACACGCCGTTCCGTACCAGTTTCTTCAAATCGCTCGAAATGGCCGATGTCTCGATCTTAGCGCTGAGATTAGCCGAGTGTTTTGGAGGTCGTCGTCCATCCAACAAGCTCAGTATGACTCAGACACCACCGACCGGTTTCGGTCCACGTATTCGGCTGCGCGCCTCGCTCCGCCTCTACAGACATTGCGTTGAAGCGGCGATTTCACATACGCGGAAAACCCCTATTTGGCATTTTCTGGGCACCCAATCAATATTACGACTGTGGATCGATAATCGACTAGCGTAGTGCTAGCCTGAGGACATACACGCCTCGTCGTTATGCTACTATCGC
Source organism: Heligmosomoides polygyrus polygyrus (assembly GCA_947396885.1). Lineage (NCBI taxonomy): Eukaryota > Metazoa > Nematoda > Chromadorea > Rhabditida > Heligmosomidae > Heligmosomoides > Heligmosomoides polygyrus. The sequence continues at coordinate 105,723,105 of OX377202.1, forward strand.
TCTCGGTAGTAGCCCTCGTTTGTGGCGGCTATGCTGGACTGACCGACGGGTCAAACGCTTCAAATCGTCTACAGAGGTAATTCTTTTGGAATTTGTTGGTCCGCGGACGATGTTGTGCGATAGTGAATCCATCTTTACTGCCAGATCTTGGCAAAATTACTGTGGCCACAGCACGCTTGTCGTATTTGGCTGCGCTGTAAAAAAAGTCGTGATTTTTTTACTTTAGATTTTATTTTCTGGGCGTGTTAGTTTTGTTTCCTGTTTATTTTTGTTATTTAATTTCAATTTATTGTTATTCTGGATATTCACATTCGTGACAGTGCCGTTATTGTACCTCCACTGCATTTCTATGCTAGAGCCGTGATCACCACTCTTTCAAGCATTTCTAGAAAAAACCGTGATCGAACCCCTGTCTTTATACATATTCATGGCAGCATCGTTATGGAATCACGAAGCTCGTGCTCCTCAACATTAGTGTGACGTTGTTGTAAACGATGGTAAACGTTCTACGTTTTTAAGGATGATGATGAAACTACTAAGGGAGCATAACGGTCACGGTAGTGGAGAGAATCCTTGCTTCAGAACTACCAATCAATTATTAAATGGCTTCAGTGAAACAGATTTCCTATAAGATCATCTTGCATTCGTCTTCTTTGCACTAATAATTTCAGTGCTTTCTAGCCCTTTTATTGTGCTGACCGTCTCGAATTGAGTGCTCTTGACACCAACGAGGAAAAAGAGTTCCATTGTTGACGCACTTTTCGTCAAATTTCACGGAAGAGTTCGGTTCAACCAAAGCTATTTACTCAATGCCTTCCAAACACATGGCCTCTCGGCAAACAGGCAATGCGACCTGCGCGATGGTTCGCTTCAAACGACCGTGCCTCTCACTGTGAGCAACTGGTCTGATATATCGGGGAAATATTGGATCCAAATACCGAGACGGGGATGGAGGTCGAGGGCCTTCGAACAGAGTGGGTGGCTACGGTACTGTAGTTTCCGAAGTAGGTAAAGAATAGACGACGGGATAACTAGGGGGTTAGTAAATGTAGAGCCTGGGAACCACCCCACAAGACCCCCTTTCCAGTTTTCATCCCGATTTGAATGATCTAACAGTGATCATTCGATTTCTCTGGGATGCTAGGATCAGTAGGAGTGCAACTATTATAGGCGTTTTTAAATCAGTTATTTCTTTCGTTAATTTTTATTAATCATGTGCGACATTTCTTTTATGAAACAACTGTGTATTCGAAATAATTGTAAATTATTTTGGATTTAGTTTTTGATCAATATTTTATTAGTGTGTAATTTCCTCCAATATTGATTTATTTTTTATTAATATGTGCCAACATTTGTGTATTAAATGGAGCCAGGGGTAGTTGGGAAATGCCCCGCAAATCTGAGTGTCTCATGAAGATCTAGTTCGATGAACAAATATAAAACCAGCTGGTCGTTGCACAAATGGAACCGTTGGCCGGTGTCCGTTCGCGGAACAGAAGCGATCGGCGCACTATTTGGTCCGCGTCGCTGGTGCCGGCTCATTCAGAGAGCGGTGACATTTCCCTAAGCACTTTTAAGCTATCGTTTGAGATATATTTGGTCACCGACTTTCAAGTGAGAGGGCTGGCGTTAAAGTTCTTAGATGACTTCAAAATTTAATGAGCAATCACCACTAATTTGTGATGTGATATGTACAGTATCCTAAAGTGAGAAAATTGCGAGAGTAGTGCTCTGCAAATCAGCGACGAATTTATAGTGTGCGACTTCTTCAAAATTTTTGTTTCGTTATTAAGCTGCTACGAGACGGCTGTGACACTGTCAATATAAGTTAGTGACATCATGTCAAGGCTATTTCCATTTGCGCCTGCGTCTGAACACCTTCAGTGTTATCCCGAAGCCTAAGAATGTAATGAAAGCGTTCTACTCCAAAGACGTTCATTGACCAGCGTCCAAGGACGAGCTACTCGGCGAATTGGCGGTGAACTGTGGTGCGCTTTAGCGCCGAGAACAGCAGTTTTCTGTGGAAGAGAATGGGTCGCAGAGTGATTGCGAAAGAGAAAGCAATCCTGGCGACATGAGTGAAACACACATGTTAAGAATACATTTATAAAGGAATGGAGTCGAATACACAACACTGGTTGCTTTTCTTAAAGAAAGTGGGGGAAACAGGAGTTAGAAACTTCGTGCCAACTGTGTCACTCGTGTGGTTCTGTGAGACATTGCCCAGATCGTACCACACTTCATTTTTCATTTCTACAGGTTCACTGTGCCGTTATTAGGCCTCTATTCAATTCATGGTGGAGTGCCGTGATCGAACTCTTCGTACTCAATTCATATTCACAGTATCACTAGAATTCACTAGAATTCTCTTTTAATTTCGATATTTTGATACTGCTAGCCATAAGACTTTTCCTAGCCATAAGATCTGTCTTAGAATCTGACAATAGAGTAGGGGTCTTAAGGTTTTTTGAAGCGCTTTTGCTTACTTTTCCTTTTTTTTAAGTTTGGAAAAGACTCATGGAATTTGATTCGACATTGATCCCAGAAGGTCAGAATACAACGAATAATGGCTTTCGAATAACTTTTTTCTTACTCAAATCAGCTGGACTGACTACATTCCCTACTACATGTCGATATGTGAAGTGGTAAGGACACTGTTGCCTTTCTATAAAGGATAAAGGATAAGGGACGGCGTCACTCAATCCCTTTTGGGATGCGCCACGCATTCTACTTCTACGGGATGTCGTGGTGGGGATTTGAATGCGTCTTTGGCCATACAATGACTTGCGGTGGCCAGCCGATGAACATCTTTCCTTCCCAGACAAGTCTGGTACCAATTCACCGACCCAGGAGGGATGGAAGGATTGGTTGGCCTGGGCGAGAAATCCGAACCAGGAACCTGGTATCGGGTGCAGGCGACAGCCGGCGCCTCCTCCGACTGCGCTACACGCTCCCCTGCCTTTCTGTACTTCTGAATAATTTTCCGTTGTCAATTTCATAATACTATATATATCGTTTTCAGAATTATAATAATATTAATAGAAACGCATTACTACTTGCAAAAACTTGTAACAAACTGGAATACACAACAGTAGGTTGCCTTTCTTAATAAGTGAAGGAAACAGGAGTTAAAAACTTCGTGCTAATTACCCCTCGTGTGGTTTCTATGAAACATTGCCGAGATCGTACCACACCTTCGTCTCTAAAGATTAATTATCCCGTTATTAGGTCCCTATTCAATTCATGGTGGAGTGCCGTGATCGAACCCTTTATTTTCAATGCATACTCACAGCAATGCCGCTCTTTTTAATTTTGACATTTTGATACTGCTGACCGTAGGACGTTGCTTGGTTGTTTTGGAATTCTCATAGCAGAGTCCTAAGGTCCTATCTTAAGGTTTTCTGAAATGTTTTCGCGCGGACTTTACCTTGATTCCTTTCCTTTTCTTTCTCGATTTCTTTAATTCCTTAAATTTTTACAATTTTTTGGAAAAGGTCCATGGAATTTATTGATTTCAGCATTGCACTCAGAAAGTCGTAATGCAACGAATAATGGGTTTCGATTAACGATTTTCTTATTTAAATCATCTGGACTGACCACATTCCATTTTACATACATGTCAATATGTGAGGTACTAAGAACACTTTTGCTTTTCTATAAGTAGTTCTGAATAATTTTTCTTTATCAATAAAAACGCCTTACTACTTGCAAAAATTTTCCAAAAAATCGAACAATTCTCAAAAAGATGTGCAAAGGTAAAGGGATTCTTGAAGTAAAATGACATAGAAAAGTCAGTGGTTGCTAGCATGTGTTTCCATTTCAGACCACCGGCAGTCGGTGAAATATTCGGTCCGGCCAAGTACTGCGATGAAGAGACGCGAAAGGGAGTGCGTTATCCAAAGACAAGGGCCTGCACAGAGGCTCGAGTCAGTTGTCCGGATCCGGACATTATTACAGGTCCGAATTTGCTTTGATTCTGTAGTTTCAATGACATTAGGACTCTTATTGTGGAGAGCTTCCTTTCTTAAAGGAACCGAAAATTCCTACCGTACTCCCTGTGGCTCAGGCGTTTACCCTTTTTGACCTTACTTCGCAAGTGGTTTCCATTTTGTCTGTTTGCCGAATAGGAGGCAGGAGCTATGAAAGTTCATGTACGGGTCATTTCCTCTTTTCAAGAGCGTCGCTGAGGTGTGAAGAAACCGGATTGGAATTTCGTTGGCTCTTTGTTGCTGTCAACCTTGACAAAGGACGAGAATCGGGCGTGTTATAGCAATAACGTGCGATTCGTTGCGGAACGTTTCTAGGGGCGTACAGATTGATTTGTTGACGTGATTTAAGTGCAACCAAGCGCTCTCTCACCATACGTCAGCATAAGAATCCCAAAGAATTGCTCCTAAATTTGTAGTGATGGAATCAGATTCAACAAACAAAGCTGTTATATTCTAGGGACCATTGTAAGGTACTGCAACTGTCAAACGGCGAAGTGGGAAACACCAGACACAACGAACTGTACACATAAATGGGTGGCCGAGATGCGATCAGCTATCGAAAGGGGCGACCCAGCCGAGCAGATCACCAATCGGATGGCTGCTGACCTGGAGTTTGTTCACTTATACTTTGATTTTTTTCAGTGTTTTTAGTGCTATTCCGTTGTTCTTGTTTTGTTTTGTTTTAGTGTCATTCCATATGTATGTAAATAGAACTAAATAATTGAAAAGATTTGCAATTGAAACGCGAAAAATTTGAAACACATGGAGAATGAAAGTGAGACAAAAATTAAGTGCACGCTTAATATCTAGCACACGTGGGTAATAGGCTTCGGTATTGAAAATTATTAAAAAATATTAAAAATCAACAAATTATTTGTACGGAGAAAAAGTTGTGCCTTAAAACTTTTCTAGGAAGTAGATGCTAACGACGACGTCTGTGTTCGTTCACAGTCTTCTAACGATAATGCATCGTCTCATCAGCAGCTTTGGCTCAACCTTACATTTTTCTTACTTTTTTGCTTACCACTGATAACCCTCAGTTTTACCCTCAGTTTTTTATTCACTGTCATTTTTTTTCATCCTTAAAATAAGGGTGTTGCTGGAGACTGTTCCTTATCCTTAGAAGACTACGAGCGAACAGACATCGTTGTTACCTACAATCAATAGTTAGTTACAGCACATTCCTAAAATTTTTTTAATGCACAGCTTTTTCTCCGTACAATTATTTTGTTAGGAATTTACAACTGAAGCCTATTACCTATTTGTGCCAGAAATTAGGTGCGTACTGAATTTTTGGCTCACGTTCATTCTCCATGTGTATCGAATTTCTTCGTGTAAAAAAATCAAAGATTTCAGAGCATAAGTATGGTATGTATAACCGTGATCACCCCTCAAAATCAGTGAACCTTGAATTGCACTGGGATCCAGTTGTTTTTAGTACCAGTGTTCGTGCTAAACCAGCAAGACGTCGATCGATCACAGTTTCGTGAGCACGATGCCATGATCATACCCAACAAAGACAAGGAAAACGTGAAACTGTAGTATGACCGCCGTTATTAGACCCTAGCGCTAGGATGCACATTCAGCGGCTAACAATTTAACGATTTTTACCTATCAAAGGCATTTTCCCTTAATATCTGCCCTAGCGGTTCAACGAGGTCTTCAGGAATGCTGAATTTAAAAGTTTAACTTTTTTTGGAGTTTGCGCTAGACCATAGATTCCGAGAATCACCTGTACCACCTGTATCACATGTCGTCCCGTTGATCATCGACTTGTTCCGGGCGCCAGCAGCGTCTCCATTCGTCCCTGTCGCGTGCCATAGTGGTCCAATGGATCCTCTTCGCTCGAGGGACATGAAATCGGTCGTTCAGGGCTTTCACGAAAAAGTGCGACCAATGCGTTGGTGGACGTCCCGGTTTTCTCTTGACATCCCGCGGAATCCATTCGGTGATGGCTCTCGTCCAGCGGGAGTATGCGAATCGCGTGGCCGGCCCACCTAATTTTCGACAACTTGGCCTACGCGACAGCGTCTCTGATCTTCGAACGTCGACGAAGCTCGGAACTCCGGAGACCTTCTCTCACTTGCGTGAGTCATGTCACTCCGAGCATCGTCCTCTCGATTCCACGCTGTGCGACGCTGATCGCGTGTTCATCCTGCTTTCGTATAGCCCAGGTGCCTGAGGCGTATGTTAGGGCAGGAAGAACAGTGGAGTCGAATAGGTGGGCACGAAGTCGGACTCCCCAAGCCGCTCGTTTCCTTCTGCTCTGCTCTGGTGCTAGGTCGTTGGCCATGCTGACTTCGCGACCCAGATACACATAGCTGGAGCATTCGGAGGTGTTCGTTCCGTTGAGCGAGAATGGGGCATCAGAAACTTGTCCGTTCTTCATGAACATCGTCTTCGTGAGATTCAGCTGCAGTCCAACGTTCCCACATACACGATCGAAATCGGCCAGCATTCGCTCCGCCTGGCTGATGCTCGGTGTTATGAGCACGATGTCGTCAGCGAAGCGAAGATGATGTAGTTGCCGGCCGTCGACCTTCACTCCCATGTCTTCCCATTCTAGTTCACGCATGACGTTTTCGAGGGTGGCGCTGAAGAGCTTCGGGGATATGGTATCTCCTTGCCGCACCCCTTTCTTCACGTCGATGACGACGTCGTTGTAGAATGGAGAAATCTTGGTCGTGAATCCACTATACAGCTCTCGAAGGACTCTGATGTACTGAGTAGGAACACCCTGAGTGAGCAGGGCGTCGATGACCGCTTCAGTCTCGACGGAGTCGAATGCCTTCTTCAGGTCGATGAACGTAAGGCACAGCTGCAGCTTGTACTGTCGCGACACTTCGATGAGCTTCGTAATGGTGTGTATGTGGTCGATCGTGCTAAACCCTCCCCGAAATCTTGAAGTCCTCTCTGAAATCCGCACGGCACCCGGTCCCGACAGGATCATACCCGAACACCTGAAGAAACTCCCGCCAACGCTCATCAACACCCTGGCGCGGCTCTTCACACGTTACCTGTCGGAGTGCAAGGTTCCATCTCAGTAGAAGACCAGCAAGACCGTCTTGCTGTACAAGAAGGGAGACGTGCACGACATTGGCAACTATCGCCCGATCTGCCTGCTGTCCGTAGCCTACAAGCTGTTCACTCGAGTGATCCTGAGTAGGATCAGCAGAACGCTGGACGAAGGACAGCCATGCGAACAGGATTCCGAGGATAAATAAATAAATTAGTAAAATAAATAAATAAATTTGTAGTTCTTATTCCTGCCATTCGCTAGTCCGTAATTGCACACAAACCGAATTTTTGCTATCAATAGAATGAAAATCGCACAGTGCTGGACGAGTGCGTGCGGCACATTCTTGCTGAAGTACAATGAAAAGTAGTTGGGTTTTTGCATCTTATAACGGCCTCAGAAACATTTTTTTTTGTGGCAGAAAGAACAACAAGGTTACGACAATTTAAATGCGTTCTTCGTTTTTTGTCGTAGGCGAATTATAGTTTCACTAAGAAAGTCAATGATCGCTCTAGATATTGATTTTTCGCGCCGCCCGATCGATATCTATTCCGACTATGGGGGGTAAGTATAATATAGAGGATATTAGCCTACTCTATAATTTAAGTTTATATTTCCTATGTATTTCGTTATTTTGGTTGATGGTTCTTATTATTGTTGAACTTTCGCTGGTACCGCACTCTCAAAGTAAATTTGAGAGTTTATCATCGCCTACTGTCGTAGTTTATCAACAGATTCCCCTTTTTATCTTTGATATTTATTTCAGATCAACGTTATCGAGACAGTTATACGGTGGCGATATCACTGGCAGTGTCTCGCTGAGCAGCGACGTCTTGAATCTGGCCCGAATCCAATTCGGAGCTCTAGACGACCGTAACCAGCGCCAGCTGAGAGCGAACAATTTTACACAGGTAACACCTCTTCGTTTTTCTTTTCGCCTACCATTTAGTAGTTCGTGCAGTTTTCAGTCATTTGGAACATCCGGCGACTACTTGTTGTCACCGAAAGCGGTTCCGGTTTGGGAAGAGCTGACAAATACCATTCGAATAGATCATGCATCTACTCTTATGGGAGTGCTGGAGCAGAGTGCACTTCTACTCGCTGACTACACCCTGGACCAGCACCAGAAATTGCAGTATAACAATTGGGGTAGGTTAATTAGTGAGAAAAGACGGGAAGAATCTGAAAAAAGTTTTGAAAGATTAAGCGCTAGTAAAGGAAGACTAGACAAAACTATTGTTTCAGCTATGGAGATCGACGTCCATCGTCCGGAAGCTTACGTTAGCAGGACAAATGAGGTCGTTATCTCCGACGACGCTCGAATCGCCCAGGCTGCTCCAATGGACGACAACTTCATCCCTTTTAGCGGCGATGCTAGGTACTGTAGTATCTCAATGATATGATCTAAGCTTAAAAACTGTGAAGAGGTACGCATTCTGGCGCACTTGGTCAGCAGTGCCGTGATCGCACCCCTGTTCCTGCATAGTGCATCCATAACTGAGCCGTGATTATACCTTTCGTAAAGCTTGTTTGAGTATGGCATAAATAAGTCCTACTGTTTTTTTTTTCATAACATTTTTGTGCCAACTTTCGACAGGGCTGTAATGGTCATTGTCCGGGGATACTGCGATAGGTGAATCCAATTTTTTTTCAGTCCACGCATGAATACTCCAGCTCCTTCTACCAGCGTTCAGTTCAGCGGATTCAATCGGTCACCGATTATTACTCTACCGTCGCTGGATGTTCTAAGTCAGTTCAGCTTTTGGTTCTAGCAGCGAATGTGGGCAGCATTGGGAGTGGGAACCAGCCAGAGAATTTGGCCACTATCAACTTGAATGGGCACGCCAGTGAGAGGTGACGTATTAGGTTTTTCCATATGTCTTCGCTGTTTTTTTCAACGATTCACTGCAGATTTCGCCGGCGGTCTCTTGCATAGCGCTGCATAGCTTTCGAAAAAGAATTATCTGCTCTATCAGAGCATTATTGCATTTTTTTCATCATGAATGTTGTCAATTTTTAGGTCGTTAAAGTGAAAAGTGAAAAAGTGAAAAAGTAGCCATTTGCGCACTTGTTCTCTCCGCGTAGGCTTGTAATTTTTTACGCAGTTTTTTATAGCACTTGGAAGATAATGTTCTGTACTACAAGAATATGTGTTAGTGCTATTTGCTCGTTTCTCCTTTATTGATTTTTAGGTAATCAATTTGGGACGTCCGAAGGAGGATGGTTATTTTTGCCGACAGCTCCTGCTCTGTGGTTGGACTTTTTGGGTTGTGTTATATGTCATTCGAAAGAAAATGTCTTGCTCTATATGAATATGTGTCGCGTTTATTGATTTCTATTGAAAAATGCCAAAAAGAGAAAAATCGTCTTCACCAACAACTCCTTCTCCTTCTTCAGTTGTTGATATTCTACAGAAATCAGCGTGAGCCAATAAACGCGACACAAATTCTTACTAAGCAAGACATCCTCTTCCAAACGACATATAACACCAAGCAAAAAAGTCCAACCACAGAACCGGAGTTTTGGTAAAAATTCGAACGGAAAAGTAGGAATTCCCAATTTAATGGCCTAAAAATTAATAAAGGGCAAATAAGCAAATAGCACTAACACATATTCTTGTAATAAAGCCAAATGCTTCCAAATGCTATAAAAAACTACGCAAAGAATTACAAACCTAAGCGGAGAGAACAAGTGCTCAAATGGCTACTTTTTCACTTTTCACTTTTCACTTCAACGACCTAAAAATTCACAAAATTCATGATGAAAAAAGAAACACAATACATGTTCTGATAGAGCAAATCATTCTCTTTCGAAAGCTATGCAGCGCTATGCAAGGGACCGCCGGCAAAATCTGCAGTGAATCGTTGAAAAAAACGGCGAAGACATATGGGACAACCTAATATTCCGTCGATACCGCGATTGGCTGGCGCATGCTCGGCCAATGTCTTGATTGGCTATGATTGGCTAACGAGATCCCACTTCTCAATGCTGTCCAGATTTGCGACATGGATCAATTTTGTTAATTTCTGGTAACTTTTGAAATCGCTTTGAGCCCTCATTTATTTGACGAAGACGAGTAGGTAGCATTACAGAATCGTCGTCGAATGCTGCCACTCCGCAAAGAGCTGTTGCGAATGCAGCCTTCTTTCACCCGGGTGTGGTTAGTTTCCCTATTTCTCTGCACTTTCAGCTGTATAATGAAGTGGCAGTCACATTTGGGACACGCAGATTCCAGTGCAAAGGGAACATACCAATTTTTATCTATTTTAGCAAATCAGCCAACCGTCCCTGGACAGATCTCGATTGCGTCTCGGCTACTATGTCTTCACGACATTTGGTCAGCTTCTGGGGCAGAATAACGCGCAGACCATTGTGAACAGTCACGTCATTGGAGCTTCTGTGGACGATGCCACAAGAAGTTTGAGGTGGGCGGAGTTTTAGATTCCTATTTTTCGTCGCAGGTTTTCTCCTTCTTCGAGAAAATTGAGATTTTTCAACTTAAGCCTTCCCGACAGTGAACCGGCCACGTTCACCTTCTACCATCTAGTGAAAAACGGCGTTACTAATCCGCGATGCGTCTACTGGGACCTGGACGAAAAGTGAGTTCGCCTTGTTTCCACCTATTTTTATTAAAAACTTGACCGTTAATTTTCAAGGCAATGGAGTACAGACGGCTGTCGCCTAATCTCAACGAATGACGAGGCTACTCAGTGCGCTTGTAACCATCTTACCAGGTGAGCTTCCGTTCAGTTTCTTGACGTAAGCTGTTGAATCATGCGTTTACTTACAGTTTCGCAATCCTGATGGACGTCTCCGGTCGAGTGTCTCAATACGCTGGTGCGATGTCGGCTGCCCTTGATGTAGTGTCCGTCGTCGGATGTGCTCTTTCAGTGGTGTGCCTGGCGCTGTCGTTGTTCGTCTTCACCTTTTTCACGTGGGTTTTTGGTTTCATTGAAGATACACTGCACATTGGGAACAAACAGCATAATGCGGTTAGGGTGTCCAAGCGCCTTGTAAACGGCATAAAAGGTAGAAAATGGGTTGTGGAGCCACCTCTCTCTGTCTAGTCCAACTTGTTCTAGGTCTCTGTACAACGTCCGGAATACGATACACAGAAATCTCTGCTTGAGTCTGATCATCGCCGAACTGGTCTTCATGATAGGTACCCTCTAGAACTTCTCAGTGTTTTTGAAAAAAATCAATCGATCGATTTTCTAGGAATCGATCGCACAGAGAACAAAGTCGGCTGTTCGATTGTCGCCGTGCTCTTGCACTATTTCTTTCTAGTCGCTTTCTGTTGGATGTTTCTGGAAGGCTATCAGCTCTATCTAATGCTTATCCAGGTCAGCCATCGCCAATCCAGGACTCATGAGAAACGAAGAGTATAAACTGAAAAGTGTAGGTTTTAGGTGTTCGAATCGGACAAGACACGATTGCTGCTCTACTACAAGTTCTCCTACGGATTTCCGGCTGTGATCGTTGCCGTGTCGGCCGGTGTAACTTGGCATAATTACGGCACCGATGAGTAGTGAGTTACTTTTAAAGGAGGCTGAAGTCTTAAAGATTCACTGAATTTCTTTTTCAGCTGTTGGATCAATACGTCGTCATCTACCCTGTGGGCTTTCGTCGGGCCAATCATCGGCATCATTCTGGTAAAAACATACTTACCGGTGGAGTAACTTGGACCTTGAGAGTAGCTGACTCTTCCGATTTTCAGGCGAACTTCGTCTTCCTGGGCATCGCCCTGAAGGTGGTTTTGTCGGTGAAGAGCAGAGATCGGAACGAGCGGGAGCGAATCCTTGGCTGGCTGAAGGTGCGTCTGGCAGAACTACCTGCTACTGCAGCTAAAAATCTCGCACTGTTTCAGGGCTCAGCGACCCTACTTTGTCTGCTCGGTGTCACCTGGGTGTTCGGATTTCTGACTGCCGTCGGTGGAGCCGGCGGTGTGGTCTTTGCCTGGATCTTCACGATTCTGAATTGCACCCAGGTATGTTACGCTGGCGACCACAGGCGCCTTCTTTAAACGTTGCTTCAGAAGCCCTGGCGTTACTTAAATCAGAGGTCGAAGCCCGGTGTTCAGGGAGTATTCATTTTCGTCCTGCACGTCCTTCTGAACGCCAAGGTACGCTCGACGGTGGTCCGGTGGCTTCGGGGAGGGGTCTGCTGTCTTCCTGACAAGACCAGCGGCGACAATAGCAGGCAAGTTGTGCCTTTTGCTAAAAAATGGGCTGAGACGGTGTTAATGTTTTCAGTAGATGGTTCGTTTGAAGTAGTTGGGTAGATTCTCCTTTGAACCCCTTTTTTCACGACGATATCGCTGTTAGTGGAAAAGATTCTACTAGTCGTTAATGTGGCCTACATCGGAAATCTGGAATATACTATTCAAGTACAACCAGTCAGAGAACTGATCGTATACTCGCCAAACAAGCAGGACACGAACCGCACTCAGAGCCTTTAGCTGGCTGATGGGTCTGGTGCGTCCCCTCTTCCCATGTAGGCCGCATTAGCGACTAGATCTTGACCTACTTGTGTGTGCGACCTCAAGGGACCAAAACAACAAATCCCCTTCCAGAGAGTACATCAGCAGCCGACAGCGCATCATGAATATGGTCAAGGAGAACTCTCACAGCGGCAGCAGCCCAGGCACAGCCAGCACGGACGACAAAGAGAAGCAACTCACGCCCACCAGTGAGTTACCGTACCCTCCCGTTCGTCCCGGAAGAGGAAAGGGCAACCGTCGTTCCAGCTAAGACGAATGAATGGCTGCGGCACCTTCCGATGGAGGCGGAGAGAAGTCCGCTCTCTTCGCCGCGACTCTCCGACGGTATCCAAACGCCTCCCGATGACGGCATCAGCGGCTCGTCGGATCCAAGGTGAGTCGACGGCGAAGAAAGCCGCCGTAGTTTCCTCCCCTACGTGGCCGCTTTCAGAAGTTCGCAGTTGGACCCGCACATCGAGCCGGTGGAGAAGCATGCGCCGGTCAAGCGGAAGAAGTTTCCCCTTGGCGCCAGTGAGAACGAGCGCCGATCTAAGAGTGTGATTATAGAGCGCTTCTAGTTCACCATTATCACCAGTAATCTGTGGTGAAATGCAGGCAACTGCCGCTATGCGCCTGTTCATAGTTAGCGATGACAGTGAGAGTCGCATGTGGAAAACATACGGATCGATTAGTTTCGAGCCGTCACCTCATCTCGCAGCGAAAGTCGATATCTATCATTTGCGAGGGCAACAAGTCGCTTCCGTCGCCTTTGTTGTGGACTATAAACAGGCCCTAAGGTCAGAGACACACCTGATGCTTTTCTCATAGATTAGGAGCTCAACGAAACAAGGTAGTTGTCATGCCACTGGGTTACTACAGTTGCAAAATGCATTTCTGTCGCATACACAAAAGTCTGGACGAGTTGTCACGAAAATGGGCGCCCGTTCAAGCTGAAGAACATTATAAACCGCGGTTTTGACCAGGTATACTCTCAGTGAATGGTGCACGTAAGCTATAGCTGGAGGTGAGGACATTTTAGGCATTTTAGAGAAGCCTTGACGTTTTCATAGTGAGAATATTACTGCCTTTAAAGGTGATATTGTACTGGGCACCATAGTCTATCAATTTCGTGTTTATCGATTAGCGAGCTCTATCAATCAATAGTAGCTATCCATCGGAGCGGCAATGCGGCTATGTCAAGGAGTTTAGGGCTCAAATGTGTGTATTGCGAGTTGTTAGAGTTTCAAACATTGTTATACAAGTACAGAACACGGGATGAATTCAACTGTCAATTTATGTATGTCTTTATTGATTTATTGATTGTGAATGAATGTAATAAATATAATGTTGCTTTTTCCGCCACACATTGTGGGATACACGACCCCCCCCCTATTTCCTCTTATGCAGTATTTACACCTCAATCACAGAGCGTTGCGGCATTATGCGAGCTGCTCAAATCGACTAGTCGGCGCAGACGATCGATATCAGTGGGTTTCGTGATGCTGAGCCAGCGGGCGTCAGAAGTGTAAATCCCACCTTACTAGATACCGAACCTTCCTAATACGTGCAACGCTCAATTGTTGCCAAACAAAGTTTGGTGGTGTTGTGGATAAGATGTTTATCTGAAAAACAAGCGGCAGGGGTTCGAGTTTTGTTTGGGGCAGAGCATTTCTGATGGTTTGTCGTGGTGATAGCGTATCTGTAATAGCACTTCCTCTGATATCTAGTGCATATTCAAACAACTAATCTGTCTAAGGGTCTGTCTGTCCTTCCGCGCAAAATTAATTGCTTCATGGAATTTTGAAGAAGACAGTCGATATCATCACAACTTCACGTTGACGCATAACGATTTGATGTGGACGCAACTTGAGTATGCTGATCAAAATCCACAGTAAGTTAACCGTATCGATTGTTGAGTCGATATTTATCAATAATTGTATTGTATTTTATTGTACTTGTTTTTATTTATTTATTTTTTTGTGTTTACTTTTATTTCATTATTGATCGTCGAATCAATAGTTCTTAATAATCTAAAATTTTTTAAAGAAATGGTCATTTGAAGAAGAGATGGCGTGGATGTTTTATTAAATACGGAGGGTCTCAAGAAATGCATACACTGTTTAAAAAGTGAAACTTTGGCCACGGTAAAGGTACTGAAGAAATTGAGGGCTCATATGAAAGCGTAGGGCGCGTGTAGCGCAGTCGGAGGAGGCGCGACTGTTGCGTGCACCCGATACCAGGTTCTTGGTTCGGGTTTCCCGCCCAGGCCAACCAAGCCTTCTATCCCTCCGGGGTCGGTGAATTGGTACCAGACGTGTCTGGGAAGGATAGAGCGCTGACTTGTTCATCGGCTGGCCGCCGCAAGTTGTTGTATGGCCATGTACGCTTCCAAATCGCCTCCACAACATCTCGTAGAAGTAGAATGCGTGGCGCATCCCAAAAGGGATTGAGTAACGCCGTCATTTATCCTTTATCCTTATGAAAGCGTAAGAAAATAATAGGAATTTTCTGGTATATGAGCAGTATGAAAAAAACGAAAGGGGTGGGGGTGGGGGGTCGGGACTCAGCAAATGTGCAGATTTAGAAGATGCTGTCCTACCATTCGTCCAAAAACCATTTACATGAAGAAGAAATAAAATATCAAAAACGATGCATAAAATGCTATTAATGCAATTTGACGGAAATTTTCGCTGTTAAATTTCGTTAAAAAAATGTTAACGAAAAACGCCGGTAAATACGGTAATTCGTTAAATCGCTAATATTGAAACGCATATCCCTGGTAGGAACCCCGTGATGTTAATAGGCCATGCCCCTCTACGGCGGGCGGAGGCCGTGTGTGGTAGCCTCCAACCCCTTCGGCCGATAGCAGAGTGTTGCGGGTGCCGCGGAGCCGCCATGACAACGGCGGGTGGTGCCGCGTCGCGAGGGTTACTGTACGCGATACTGCGTACTTTTGCCGGCAGGAACGAAAAAACCGAAGCACAAAGAAAACCGAGTATGCAGTGAAAACGAGGACGGAAACACGAGCACAACCAAAGCAACAATGAAAACGATCAAGCAAACACCAACAAACCGGAAGTAGCAATGAAAACAAGCAAGTGTACACGAATAAAAACAAGGGAGCAACGTCAACGAGCAAGGAAACACGAATAAAAGCATAGAATCAGTGAGAACGATTAAGTAAACATGAATACGATAAACGAGTTCGCAAAAAAGCAAACATGAAGTTTTTGTACAATTTTCACGTCAAATTGGACACTTTTCTTGGCAGTTTGGCTTAAACTGTGTCCAATTTGATTTGAAAAGTGTCAGTTTGATTTGAAAATCGTATAAATCCCGTAAAACGCTGAGAAGCAGCTTAAAACGGAGGATTCCAGACCTAAATTTTAAGACTGCGGCCATCTCAATATGAAGCGTAAACGCCTCTCAGGCACCCGCTCCGCCCGTCAACTGTGGGTGACTACGGGCTTACTATAGTGGACTCTGCTGTAGTGGACTAATAATAAGGCAAATCCCAGAGTGATACCCAACAACAACAGTAAACAACTGCCCTCGTACCTGTGTGCAAGCCGCAACATGAATAGTTAGGGAATCACCACCTTCCTCTTCCTACACTGTACCGAGTAGCATCACATGATTTCTGCACAACCGGCACTAGGCGACCACATGAGGATACCGTAGGCGATTACTAGAAAACATGATGAAACGTAGGAGGACACGGCGAGGCCGTTTTGGCTGATATGGCTTTAGCTAATGACTATCCGAGGCTGAGCGAGCTCATCAGGACCCCCTATCCTCCCTTATTGCAGTCGGCTGTATCGTGAACGAGGGAGCGGCTGGCTTCGCTGATCTCCGGAGTGAAGGTTGAGCGAGGGCGCAAAAGAGCGGCGCTTCAGAGTCGCACCCGCGCAGCTGCTCGACGAGTCGACGAAAGTGTAGAATGAGACTGGCGGGAGGCGGCGCGCAGCGAGACCACGCTGATGAATAGCGCGCGCTGGAGGCCGGAGCTCAGTAGCGCCTCATCGCGGTCCTGCGCAGATACGGCGGCCCGCGGAAGTTTGAAAACCATTGCATTTCCGACATTCGCCTAGAACACGGTTGTCTTGCAAGAACTTTTGACGCAGAGTTTGGTGCTCCAGCAGAACAACCTGTTGGTGAAAGTGGTCCTGAATTGCTAGTCATGCTTGACGACCAGGAAAGGACGATTTCTACATCACTTACCTATAACCCTTCTCAAAGGAATATGACTCACGGGTTTTGGTGCATGTTCTCCTTGTGTCCTTCTGCCGTCGTCCTACAAAATGTGCACGCCTTTTCGAAAAAATATCGCAAAGAAGAGGAGTTTCGTATTAGCGCACAAATCACAAGCATAGAGGTTTCTCGGCTGCTTCCTTCGTTCTTCAAAAAATGTTAGTATGGTGTTAGTATCACAAGAGGATTTGTTCCGGATACAAATTTAACTTGCTGGTATTGGAGTGTGTTAGCTTCCTGTCTTCCTGCCTTCGTCGTGTAGGGTAAGCGTAGAGGTCGAGCATGTTTTGTGGGTCGTATGCACTTAGTCGTTAACGAGCTTGTAGGTTTTGTTAGTAGTGTTTGTGAAACACCGATCCGCCGTATCTTCATTGGACAAGACAAACAAGGAGCAAGTAAAAACAGAACTGAATGGTGGTTTATATGCAGTTGTAGTTGTAGAACAAATGATGCAATCTATGACAACTACTAACACTGCACGTAAGGCTCTATTCTGGGCTTTACAGGAACACCAACATAAAGGAGCTCATGAGGAATACAGAGTGAATCGAAAAAATATTGCCTTTTCTTCATGCATCTTCGCTTGTGGTCTTCACAGATGGTCCGGGACATTTACGTCGTTTCCAATATGGTTGGGCTTGGTGTTCACCATCTCTGCTTTGTGTTATCGGCTATTTCCAGTTTGTGTACCAGAGAAAGAGGACGAGTAATTGTTCTGTTGAGTGGTAGGCCTTATTTCAACTATCTCTGGAACCTATCTCGAGATCTCAGTATTTCTCACACCCTCCACAGCCGCGTTGTCGTCTTGCACAGAACGTAGTCTCCCCTTTTCGGCGGACTGCCTTCGTGCGATATCGGTGATTTGTGTTCGTTCCTGTATTGTTCGTGAAACACCATCAAATATTCATCACTTCATCTTTTCCAGAACATGAATACGACTTTAGGTGTTTTTAGGAGTGCTTGCTGTGTCGGTTCATTGGGTTTCAATTCCATTTGATATTGAATCCAGTTGTTGACGAGTCGACCAAGCGGTTGGGCCGGTAGATCTGGCATGGTATTGGATTTCGGATAATGTGGTCTCTTTTCGGACGACATCGGTAAGTAGGTGTTGAATTTCTGAAGGAGTAATGGTGTGGCTATGAGAGTTCATGGGGGACCGTATTTAAATAGCTTTGATAGAATTTTTGTCACTGATTCTGGTCCCACATTACTGTTACTGGTCTCCCTTATTGAAGCTGGTCCCAAATTATTGATACGGTTCTCGTTGGTCCCTCGCCCCACTGGTCCGTGCTAACCCCTCTTAGTGTTCCCGTTCCCCTTGGTGGTCCTTGTCGCCCACTATCTCGTCTCCGTAGTGGATCACTTTAAATGCACCCACCTCATCCATGTTCATGGTGAAGTATTTATTTATTTATTACAATGCACATATTTGTGCGCTATAAATTATATATATGTATCATCATTCTCGTGCTCTGCGACGCGGATTGGCAGCTTGCCATGCACGCAAAGCAGCTTCATTAGCCGGCCACGGGTTACCATTGCCACGACGCATCATCGGAGAAACTGCCATTAATCTGTCAATGAGCGTATGCTCATTTTCGAATGCAGTTCTTTCAGCCGCAGTCAGTTCACGCCCACCCGCCGCCTCCTCATCCTCGCCCCTGGCCCTTGGGACCCTCCCGGTCCTGAGCGCCTCAGCAATGGTGTTCCTGCGCGCCACAACAGTATCATATGCCAACGTTGCTAATTCTCTCATCTGAGCATTGTTAGGGTGGACCGGAGGGTTGTCTCCAGGCCCACCCACGCCCAGCCATGCTTTCAGCGATTGTCCACGGAGACCGAGTGCAGCAGACGTCCTCTCACTTGCCCATCCTAAGGGCCCATTGAAGGCAAAAAACAAAGCTAGTTTCGCAACCTTCACACGCTGCTCGTTGCTGTACCCGGTAAAATCCATACAGCCGCCGGCTGCATTAATCAGAGTAGTGAAAAAATCACCTCTCACAACATCACGAATTGCAACAAAGACGTCGTCACGTCCCTGGATATTCGCCAAGAAGTTCTATCTTTCCATTGCTATATTGACACTGTTATGAGTTCGACAATGAAGTTCTATATGTATATATATGTAGATATATAGGCAGTATAGTCGTTATAATCGCGAGAACAGTCGAGCAATATAAATATAGATAGTGTCGTCGTTATAGTCCGTGAGAATAATGGAAAACTGTCGAGATAAATACAATACAATATAAGTATAGCATATAGTATAGTATATATGCAGCATAGTATGCAGTATAGTATATATGCATGCAAGAATGAACCGTACCGCACACGTAGACCGATTTTATACCATACCCCTGTTGCGGTGGTCATATCACAATCCCGTGTTATCACCCCGTGCTTCATCGTAAAATCCATTGGAGGAGCATTACCATCGGTTGCTGGTTCTACCTTTCTAACGAGTAAGAAACTCGTCATTGAACTGTATGCATCGAAACTGAAAACCGTATCATAAGAAGGACAAAGTGTAACTTGCCTGGCGCGCACCATGTTGATGCGATGATGAGGGGAAAACTCGAGGAAAAGTTCCTCGGGAATGGCTACACCGAATGTGTGAAAAGGATGGAATCGACATCTAGGACGGCCAGGCGCAGTTCGTCACTATTTTCTCTTCACCAGTGCTAAGTAGGTTTAGAAGTTTTGAAAGAGTAACACTGTGGCTATGAGATGTCTTGTCGCAAATTAGCCTCCGCACTCCAGCCGGCAGTTTGTTGAGAAAAGCGACTGGTGCGACTTCCTTCGAATCGTCTCCATGGGCAATTTGGCGAATAAGTGAAAACATCCTGTTGTAGAGTTGCGGAAGTTGTCGCCCTTTTGAATCACAGGCTAACAACTGGACAATTTTGTATAAAGAGTGTGTCGCATTGTAACTTTGTCATCGTAGTGAGCCTTCAAAATATTCATTGCACAGTAGTTTTCAACTAGTCCCCCGATTCACAATGCCACGAATTGCAACGCTTACATTTCATCAAAACGCACCTGCTTCTTTCGCCTCGTATTCTACGCCTTCCGGAGCTACGGCCACATCATCAACCACCGCTCTCAGGGTAGCGGCCACCGGGTTCCCGAAAAACTTCGGCTGGTGAAATTGGGTTTTTTGTGTCTGTAGCAGGTTCACGGCGGCCGTCATGTCTCGCACTATTTCTATATCATTATTGAACGCTCACCTCTCTCTTAGCCTTCATAGCTAGACGTAGGGATCTCCGAGAAGCTCTGCTTTTAGAGACTTCACTATCTTAAACGCAATTATTCCGCTTGAATGGCATCCACAAACTTTGATAATTTCATCAACTTCAGATTCGTGTTCAGCGACCTCTATTACCACCAGGGCTGAAGATCCTAGACACGTAGAAGACGTCAGGCTATTTTTCGCTATTTTCGCTATTAATCTTTCCTATGTTATGACTAATTTATGGACTCATCGCCTGGAAGATTATTATATAGTGCATAAGGTTTGTGATCAAAACGCACCTGCTCCACTCACCACTCGACGCCCTCCACGACCACATCGTCCTGAAAGTACAAAAATCCTACCAATATAAAAGCGCTTGTCCGTGAGCGTGTGTTTGTTGTCACAAACATGTGTAAGCCTGTGAAACGTGTCCAACATGTGAAGGTAACGCGCATGTACATGTAAAATTTGTCAAGGTTACCCTCACGTACAATCGATGAACATGGGGGAAAATTGGCGAAAAACGGTCAGATTCAAAAAGTGAGCGGAAGGAATCGATCAAGCCGCCCGTTATGTACAGGCATTCCCCTTCCGGTTGACCTTGGGATCTCTGGAATAGATCCAGAACGCCTCAAGGGCTTTGCGCGCCGACGTTTGAACCTCGTAATTAATTAATTAACCTAATTGTATTTCGCCGAGCACCATTATTTCTGCCATAAGCTTTATATCAATGACAAAGGAGCAATGGTATCGCTTTTTTGCCATAATGCCATTATTTGGACAAGGCGCCATTAGGTTAAATGAACAAGTGCTTGCAATTTATAAAAAACCAAACAATGAGTGATTTCACCTCTTCTTATCGTTGCCTAAGATGGCTTGACCGGAGCATTAAGTGGTAACCAAAGCCCAACAAACGGAAACAGTGTTCTCCATGTTTGTTCAAGGAAAACTACTCGGTTAAACGTACGTCCTGCCTTCGCCATACGTGGCATCCACAATCCGTCTCCTTCATCACTACCAGTCCCTGAAACTACAAAAATGTGTAAATATCAACAATGTCTTGGTTTTTTAGCAGAGACAAACTCAACAGTTCAGGTGATTTTTCAAACGCAATAAAGAAATGAGGCACATTATCCAACTAAGCTTTTTGCTAAAAGGTAGAAGGATAACGAGAACGTGTTGATAGGGTTTACTAGTGTAAGAAGTTGGATGATAGGGCGAAGTAAATTGAACTGTACATATAAGCAAATTCAGGTCAGCATATCAAGATTGAACTCCACGGTACTAGTTTTAGAGTCCAAATACCATATTTTCCCATTATCCGTCACAGAGTCAATCGAGTTTGCACAACTTACATGTGCCCCCTTCTCCTTGGTCTCTATACTGATCTCTCATCCTGAACTGGCTGGTTTTCCCAGTACTGCATATGCATTACTGGTCCTGTTCTCCCCTTGTCCCCTATTGCTGACCTTGGATCTCCTTGTCCCTCCTCTAACTGGTCCTCCTATTCGCTCTCCTTTCCCTGGTCTCCTTACTAGCCCCCCATATACTGTCCGTCCTAATCGCCACTACCTCGTCTCCGTAATGAAGAATGCACCCACCTTCTCCATGATCACATCGCTCTGTTTCGAACAGAAATGACACCGTACAAGTATACCCATTTTATACCATACTGTTGCGTTGGTCATATCAGAATCCCGTGTTATCACTCGTAGTTTGCAGGAGCATCACCATCGGTTGCCGGTTCAGTCTAGCAGTCAGACCGTTCGAATACCATTGTGGAATGTTCTTGTTCATGGGGGTATTTAAACACGGGCATGGACGTGGGCTCGACTGCTTTCTTCTCACCTTCGGCCTTCAAAGAAAGTATGCTTTGGTCTAAGCATCACAAGAAGATTTATTCCGGATACAAATTTATCTTACTGGCTTTAGAGTGCGTTAGCTTCCAGTCTTCCTGCCCTTGTCTTGTGAGGTTATGAAGCTTAAAGGTCGAGTATGCCTATAGGTTGTATGCATTTTGGCATTGACAAGCTTACAGGTTTTGTGTGGAAAACCGAACCGCAGATCTTTATTGGACGACACGAACAGGAAATAACGAAAACAGAACGGAATGGTGATTTATATACAGTTGAAGTTGCATTACAAATGATACATTCAATGATAACTAGAATCACTGTACGTAAATATATTTGACTATTATGGAGAAACAACAGCAAACCTCAAAGGTTCGTTTCGCCACCTCTTTTTAGACGAACCGTTTTTATTATAGCACTCCCTCGGTGGCTCATCAGTGAAGAAGGAGGTGTCATAATTATAATAATTCTATTTTTTTTCTATTTTTAATTTTGAATGTAATTTTTGTTATTTATTTTATTTTATTTACATTTTTGCCTAATTATTTATTTTATTCATTAATATTTTTTGTTGTTCTTTTGTTTTTGTTTTTGGTTCATATTATACTTATATTTTATTTATTTATTTATTTATTGTAATTTTTTAAAATTTATTGTCATTGTATAGAAATTGCTAGAGTCATTTAACTTACGTTGTCCTCCTTGTGCCAACCGTTTTTAGCGGTTTTCTTATACATAATAACCATACCGTGTTCTATTATGCGGTATCTTTATGGAGATGTACATATTATAATATGTGTTATCATTACGGTATTCCTTTCATTCTTCAATTATTTTTATGGAATTTTGGCGCACTATGGACTAATTTTACTAGATCATCATTACTCTTCATTTCACAATTATCAACTCCAATTGACTTATGTCACTGTTCCTTCCAACGGCATAGAGCTAGAACATGGATACGACTTCAGTTCTTCTTTTCCAATCACTGAGGAGTGCTTGCTGTGTCGGTTTATGTACTGGGTTTCCGTTCCTTGTTGTATTCTTGTGAGCAAGGGCCATTGAAACGTGTGTAAGGTCGTATGAGGTCAAAAAGCCGCACAGGAAATATTTGATGTCGTCGGAATAGTAAGTGAGGGGTTGCGTGTTGGCAATGGCTTCAGTTTCCTTTGCTGTCGTTCTTATTCTTATTTGCCTTCGAATTATGCTTGGTAGTAGAGGGAAGAGTGTTACCGGTATCACGCTTGATATAGAGCCCAGTTGTTGATAAGTTGACCAAGGATTGAGTCGGTCGGTCTGGCACGGCATTCGATTTCGGATAATCTGGTATCTTTTTGGAAGATATCGGTGAGTGGATTTAAAAATTCTGAGGGAGTAACATTGTGGCTATGAGATGTCTTGTCGAAGATTAGGCTCTGCACTCTATCTGGCAGTTTGTTGAGAAGTGTGACTAGTAAGTCTTCCTTCGAATCGCTTCCAATGGCAAATTGGCGAATGTTGAAGAGTTGCGGGAGTTGTCGTCCTTCTGGATCAAGGACCAGTAACTGGAGTAATTTTTGCTTTGTAACTTTGTCATCGTAGTGAGTCTTCAAAATACCCATTACACTGCTGTAATTCAGAAAAACGCACATGCTCTCTTCGCCATGTAGAGCACTCGTATTCCACGCCCTCCAGGGCCACATCTTCCTGAGGATTGCAAAAATGTGTAAATATTAACAACGTTTATGTTCTAAGAAGAGTGGTACTTTTAAAGCCTATCTAGAATTTAGTTCGCATGAGAGTTGCCAATATGTTAGTGGAGAAAAAGCCCTATCGTTAGCGATCGTCTGTCACTGTAAAGTCAGTGTTCATCAAAATGCACTTGCACACTCTTTCACTTTCGGAAGTTATAAAGAAGTATAAATATTGACAATGTCTGTGTGTTTTAGCAGGAGCAAACTCAACAGTCCACGTGAACTTGCAAACGCAGCAAAGAAAGAAGGCTCTTTATCCAGCTAGAATTTATGCAAAAAGATAGAAAGATAATGGTGGTGTTAAGATTTGCTAGTACAAGGAATTGGATGAAAGGGCGAAGTATTATTTATTATTATTTATTACAATGCAGATATTTGTGCGCTATAAATTGTATATATGTACATAGATATAGGCAGTATAGTCATTATAATCGCAAGAACAGTCGAGCAATATAGATATAGATAGTGTCGTCGTTATAGCCCAAAGAGAATAATTGAACACTGTCGAGATAAATATCGCAGCCCATGTGTGTAGTAGAGCAATGTGAGGAACGTCTGAAGAATTATTAATATTATTTATCCTTATAATAGGATGCTAGCGTTATGCAATAATAGTAAGGTTGTCCGTCTCCGCTATTGAAAAAGAAACGGTGTAATTATTGTAGCCTGTATTCTTCTTTTAATGATTCCTTGTTTTTTTGTGTAGCTGCATAAATAAAGAGCGAACGCCGTGCATATGCCTGGATAATCACGATCTCTTCATTCTGAACTCCATTGATCCGTACTGATGGTGTTTACAGATCTGGAGTGAAGAGTTGACAGCAGATCTATTTTTTAAAGTCTCTTCTTAAATGTCGGAATATTAGGTGCCTCTATAACATTGCGTGGAATTAATTGAAACCATCTCGCTGCTCGAAAGAACAGTGAGTTTAATGGCCCATTTCCGTGTCTATTAGGTTGGTGCATAAGTTCTCGGACATTTGGGGCATGAAATATTTATTATAACAAGATATGAACAACAATATCAAATCATTTGAAGTAACCACCCTTTACATCAATTGTCTTTCGCCAACGTGCTGGTAAGTCATGGATGCCTTTTCTCCAAAACGTGGCCGGTTGCGATTCGAAAAATGTGAGCAGTGCCTCCTTGACATCCTCTCGGTTCCTAAATTGCTGGCCGTCCAAATAGTGCTGAAGGCTTGAAAACAAATGATATTCAGAAGGAGCGAGATCTGGAGAGCAAGGTGGATGTAGAAGAACGGTTCATCCGTAATTCGCCATCTCAGCCGCCGTCGCTCTAGCAATATGCGGTCTAGCGTTGTCGTGTTGAAAATACACCTTCACTTGCTCTCCTCGTGTAGTTTGAAGGTGGGCCCTCAACTTCCTCAGTTGGTTGACGTAAACCACTGCCGTCACTGTTACCCCTTCCTCCAGCAGCTCCCAGTATTCTACGCCAAGAACGCTCCACCAAATGCATAGCATCACCTTTTTTCACGTGAAGGTCGGGTTTCGGAACGTCCTCTGCCTCTCCAGTTGCGTCAACCCACTGTGCACGCCGGTGATAATTAGAGTAGAGTATCCACTTCTTATCTCCGGCGACAAGGTTATCCAGCCATCCGTCGGTACGACTGAGGGTAAGGAGAGACAGAGCGACATCGGCTCTGCGATCCATGCCATGTTGTGTCAAGTCGTGTATACCCAGCGACCCAATTTTCGCACCTTGCCAATCGACTTCAATCCTTGAACGACTGTTGAGTGACTAACACCAAGATGCTTGATAGTTCGCGAGTGGTTTGGTATGGGTCCGCTTCCACTCTACTTCGGGGCCATCCAAATCCAGTGTCATCAGGCGCCCTTCTCGTTCATTATCTTCAACGGAGAACTCACCAACTGCAAACTTCGAGAACCACTGGTACACAGTACTTCGAGCAGGAGCAGAACCACTGGTACACAGTACTTCGAGCAGGAGCACTCTCGTTGTAAACATCTTTCAGGCGACGATACGATTCGTTGGCAATGAGGCCAGATTGATGCAGAAATATGTAGCATGACGTGCCGAATATGCGCCTCAGTTGGGATAAATTGCTTAGCCATAATAGCTGACGTTAACAACGCAGAAGTAAATGTTAGGAACTGTTTTGTAGCCCTTTCCTTTCTCTATCGATCGATCATTTACGCGTTGATACATGTGAGAAATTTGGCGGGAAAATGCTCTTTCAATTCAGGAGGGATCAAATGTCCGAGAACTTATGCACCAACCTAATACTGTGAATTCTTTAACAGTGCAGTGATAGCGTACGTATACGGACGGCCTTGACTGGGTCTGAAAATCCAATATTTACAAGCTTTTTGTTTAAGCTCTCCCTTCAATAATATAAAACAGAATGTTATATCGTTAACCACTCTTCGATATAGAATACTACGAAGGTTGAAAATTTTAGGCGCTCCTTGTAGTTAGGCATGCTCCTTGGGTAATCTGCACTTGGAAAACATTTAGGCATTAAGATTCGTGCGAAAGTTCTCTGTATTTTTTCTAGTTTTATTTGTCTGTTTTTAGAATGGGGACTCTATATTTGGAAACCATATTCTATAATTGGGATTACATACGTTTTATTAAGCTTTAGCAGTACTGCAGGATCATTTGTGTATGTATTTCTTAAGATAGAAAACATGACTGAAACAGGCCTTCCGAACGGTGGTGTTGATATGATTATCAAATCTTAGTCCTGTATCGAGATGAACGCTAAGATCGCGTGGAGTACTGTCTATACCCAAAACATTATTGTTGATTTTATATTCCATGTTAGGTAAGTTCCCCATATTAAAGATAGACGTTTGTTGTTAAGATGAGTAAATTCAGGTCAGGATATCGAGGCTGCGGTCAAGAGTACTACCTTTAGTTAAAGTCCAAATACCACATTTCCAATAATCCATCACAGGATAAGTCGAGTTTGTATAACGCATAAACCTCCCTTCTCCTTGATGCCGGATTCGTCAACGACTTATAGCAATTTAACGGAGAAACTACAGCCGAAATTCTTGATAATGCGACTTATCTTCTTTTAAGATGATTTTAGAAAATTGGTGGTCTCCTACTACGATAGATAGCTCCCCATGTCTTACACACAGGATAGATGGTTAATGCTGTTGTTGCGCATTTTAACTACAAGCACTGTCTTTACTAGTCACGCGCCTTTTGCATTACATCAAGCTCGAAGGTCGACGAGGTGGAGTGTCATAGCTGTATTCGTTTGCTTATGGCAACATGACATCTTAACCGGTTATGTCGCTCCCTCTACCTTGTCAGATTTAGGGCTCTTCGTTGCATAACACTTAATTCCAGCAGCTCTAGGCCTTTTAATTCTATACGTCCTCCGACCCCTCTTACCTCACAAATCTGCACAATAGGTCCCACCAAGATGTGAAAATGCACAACTTTATATTACACGTCTTTTTTTGAACGTCGTCATCGTTTGTATTTGTAGTTCTTTATTATTTATTTATTTATTACCCGTTCTCTTCCTCTTTATTACAGCAACGCTTTGTACGCTCTGCACTATGGTTTATACGTTTTGCTTCACTGCATTCAGGATTTTCATTCCTTTCTAAGTTTCTTCTAAGAACACTACCCTTTGATATAGTCTTCTCTCTATCCTTCTAATTTACTTCCAGATCAGTTCTCAACACCATCGCGACACGGTTTAGGATGCCGACAACCAAAAAAGAAGATTACAGGTATGTTTAATAGACTTCTCATCCGTCTTCTCCCTTACTGATGAGCACAGGGGGACGGATACCTCTTAGTTTGGTTTTCGTACAAGGGCCCGTGCGAAACGAAAACCAAACTATCTCTTTCTTCAAATCAGTTTCTTTAAGCCTCAATTGGCTGGTATCGAGGTTGTGCGCTGTCAGAACGATGTCTTGTTGCGATCAAAACTTCCAGCGCCAGGCGGGACTCCAACCCGCACCTCCCTCTTACCGGGCGGGAATGCTCTACGCCATTACACCACCGGCGCCGTTTGATCGAACGCAACATCCACACCTCGTGGGACCGATCAGCACCCACCCGTATCCGGGGTGAGCTGGCCGCTGATATCAGCATGGGACCAGTTAAGCTGATGGTCTTGATAGAAACAATTCAAATCAGTTTCTTTAAGCCTCAATTGGCTGGTATCGAGGTTGTGCGCTGTCAGAACGATGTCTTGTTGCGATCAAAACTTCTAGCGCCAGGCGGGACTCGAACCCGCACCTCCCTCTGACCGGGCGGGAATGCCCTACGCCATTACACCACCGGCGCCGTTTGATCGAACGCAACATCCACACCTCGTGGGACCGATCAGCACCCACCCGTATCCGGGATGAGCTGGCCGCTGATATCAGATTGGGACCAGTTAAGCTGATGGTCTTGATAGAAACAATTCAAATCAGTTTCTTTAAGCCTCAATTGGCTGGTATCGAGGTTGTGCGCTGTCAGAACGATGTCTTGTTGCGATCAAAACTTCTAGCGCCAGGCGGGACTCGAACCCGCACCTCTCTCTGACCGGGCGGGAATGCCCTACGCCATTACACCACGGCGCCGTTTGATCGAACGCAACATCCACACCTCGTGGGACCGATCAGCACCCACCCGTATCCGGGATGAGCTGGCCGCTGATATCAGCATGGGACCAGTTAAGCTGATGGTCTTGATAGAAACAATTCAAATCAGTTTCTTTAAGCCTCAATTGGCTGGTATCGAGGTTGTGCGCTGTCAGAACGATGTCTTGTTGCGATCAAAACTTCTAGCGCCAGGCGGGACTCGAACCCGCACCTCTCTCTGACCGGGCGGGAATGCCCTACGCCTATCTCTTTCTTCTTTTTTCATTTATTTGCATGCCTTGGTTCTGATCTTTTTTTATTATCAACAAGCCATATGGCGAAATGTTTCAAAAAATGAATGAGTCTGGCTACTAGCCTCTATACTGATTTCCTATCCCAAACTTTCTGATCAGCCGTACTGCACCTACCTTACTGGTCCTGGGTTTACCCTGCCCCTATTGATCCCTCCCCACTCCCTGGACTCCTTACTAGTCCCCCTCCCCGGTTCGTCCTAATCAAATCCACTTTGAATGCACTCACCTCTTTCATGATCACAACGCTCTGCCCCTACAGGGACAGAAATGAACCTTCCGTCACAAGGGTACCATACCCCTATTGCGAAGGTCATATCACAATGCCATGTTATCACTCGTGCTGCATCACAAAATCCACTGATGGAGCATCACCATCGATTGCTGGTTCATTCTAGTAGTCAGACTGTTCCAATGCCGTTGTGGAATGTTCTTGTTTATTCACTTTTAATCTTATTTATTGAAGACATAGAAAGATTTTGGCGTCAACGAATTTGCAAAGAATACATAACATTCTATTAGGGAGGGGTCAAAAGTAATGACACTCTGCTGTGCCCATATATATCGTGACTGGAGTTCGGTTTCGTGCTTCTCGTATTTGTATGTTTGTTTGCTACTTACTGAAGGCCACCTGAGAAGTGACCACTTTCGCCCTTTCCAGAAGCATGCCAAAACCCCAATCTGTATCATGTCGTAACCCCAGTCTGACGAGTTGACCTGTGTCGCGTAAGTCTCCCCCAATTCCCAACTCCGAGCAGCCTGGACTCAATAGTTACGGAAGATGAGAAGTACGTCTTTTACCTTAGCCCTGTCAAGCAGTGAGTCTGGTAAGGTCTGGTGACCTGTTACCGACCTTCGTTCGGCGGGGTGTTCACGGCGAGAAGCACCTTCTAAGCTTTTGAGTGTGCGCCCATGGAACGGTATACTGGAAGCAGCTTTCCAAAAGCACAATGATGGACTCCAAGGACAGAACGTGAACGAAGCAGAAGAGATGGACCTGCGACTCGCTCTTATTCATTCGCAGCGCTTCAAGAAGATTCTCCTCTTCGACAACGCCGCACCCCATTGGGCAAAAGTGACCACGGGTAAGCTAAGATAAGCTTGCGCAGCTGGGCTACGTTCACGTGCCTCACCCACTGTATTCGCCGGACATCTCTCCATGCGACTTCCACTACTTCTTGAGCTTACAGGCCTTCATGGTCGAAAGGGACATAAGGACCCAAGCAGACCTCGACATCCGTAACGAGCTGTGGATCAGCACCAGGCCTAAGCAGTTCTGGAAGGATGGGATCAGGAAGTTGGCTGATCGATGGCAGCAAGGTCATTGACCTTAACGACGAATACACAATAGTAATCAGCACCGTTGAGCTGTAATTGAGTTATAAGGAGATAAGGAAATTTGTTTAATTTGCCTCATTACTTTTGGCCCACCCGGCTATCGACGATTACCAGTACCTACCGTAACCTACTGTACTCTACCGTAATACCAAAAAGCGGATGTCAGATTCGTGATCAGCACCCCAAATAACCCTCCTGGGCGACGTTTGGAGAAAAACAGTGATCACGATCTCGGCAGCCTTAGTCACCCGTACCTAGCGTGACCCATCGTAGTCGGCAGAAGTTTCATAAACGGATATCATATTCGTGATCGGCACCCTAAATAGCCCCTCTGGTCGAAGTTTGATAGGAAAAAAGCACACAAAACAAAAAAGTGGGACGCGAGGGGCATTATGGGCCACCGGTGGCTCATAGCGCGCGCATAGAAACGGGCCCGTCTGCCGCAAAACGCGATTGGCGTCAATGTGTTAAAAATTAATTTCTTAAATTACTGGTTTTTCAACTGGATCGCAGAGATCTCAAGTGTTGGCGACGGCGAGTCGGACTCGATCAGAGATCCGCTGTGTTAGCTGGGACTTTGCTCAGTCTCTCTCGGCTTGTGCGCATGTTCATCTGGTGCTTCTCCCTTCTAGATTGAAGTGGTAAACGTCAAGAGCTAACGCTCACCAATTTCTTCGGGATGCGGTTGTCGTGTGCATCCGATACCAGGTTCCTGGTTCGTATTTGTTAGGGTTGTGATAACAGTTTGCAGACTTTTTCGAATTTGGAACTATTAGGTTGGCAACTAATTTCGTGGACTCTCAAGAATCTTCAGCAAAAGTCTTTATTAACAAATAACAATCTTTGGAGGTGCATTTTGACCCGGTCCACATTATTAAATCGTCTTCCAACCAAGAAGTACTGCACCGAACTAAAAATGTGGTGGTTACTCGGCGCAAGGTCTGTGCTGTAAGGTGGATGAGTATGACGCTCCCAGTCAGGGTCTTCTATTTTTTGAGGCGACCGGTTCGCTACGTTCCCTCCGTTTGGTGGTGTCAAGAAGGTATTAACTTCTGGGAGCTCGTCAAGAACGGTTCCAGCATTAGTGCTGTAATCTACTCTTCTCAGCCTGGCCGCGCGCAGGCTGAACTCCGCTGGAATCGGTTCAGACAGATTTTCAGAAGCGGAATTATCTATCAGCAAGATAACGCCAGATCACACGTCACGAATCGGGAGCTTCAAAAAATCGAAGACCTTAACTGGGAGCGTCTAACTCATCCACCTTACAGCACAGGCTGTGCGCCAAATGACCAGCACCTTTATAACACGCTGCAGCACTTCTTGGTTGGAGGACGATTTATCAATGTGGACCATGTCAAAATGCACCTCCAAGGATTTTTGGCTTCAAGAGCACAAGAATTCTACAGCTGTGTGATGGGCTAGGTAGCTGATAAATGGGAATCAGTCCCGCATTCCAACAGATCTTACTTTGGTTGAAAACTGTTATTTGTTATTTGTTTATGAACACTTTTGTTGAAGGCGCTTGAGAGTCCACGAAATTAGTTGCCAACCTAATACTTAAGTATTGAAGAATTAATTTCTAATTTCATACATTATCTTTACTTATCTTTTATCTTTATTTTCATCGTTTTATCCTTATTTTTATTTTGTTGGGCGCGAATAGGGTCGGGGGTCACCCCATATTCAGAGGTGGTCCGCCTTGGCAAGAGGGCATGTGTGTGTGAAATTACATCAGAAATGGCCTATCTCAGTTCACTGTAGGGGTAGAACACATCAGTGCTGCAATTCCGGCTCCAGAAAGGACAAAGCGTTGTGTAGGGAAAGGTGACCCCCCCCCACCCAAAACTAATTGCGCCTTGTGTTGTTTACTCCGAAGTTCAATACTATCCTGCTGACGATGTTCTCTTTTTCACGCAACGTGCTCTTAAAATGCCCACCGACTGGCAACGGGAATGGATAAGAAATGGTACCACGATACCCATCGTAGAAATTGAGTGCATGGCGCATCTGAGAACTATTCATCGTCAATATTTCAGATCAATTTTGTGATTTTTTTACCAATAAAATAAGTACAGAAGTTATTATTTGCCGGATAGCATGTTCGGCCTCTGACTTGTCTATTGGTTAGCCACCGTAAGATTGTATGAGCGGAAAACGCATTTAAATGCCTTACGATATGGTGAGAATGTAGATTGCGTTGCACATCTCAGAAAATGGTTTGTTAATGCTGATTTTTACCTTTTTATCCTCTACTTAGGAGTGTTTGGTAGGAGTTAATCGACCCAGAGAAATTTAGGGTGCGGTCGGCTTGGGGTGCGCAACCTCTTTCTCTTGTGCAGGGACATTCACTCACATTTTTGGCTTTCTTATAAGGTAAAAATGTAGTGTATGCGAAAAATGGCGTATTCGTTGGGTTGTGGAATCGCGAGAGCATCAATAATTTGAGGTTATTTTCTTTAAAATTTTGAGAAAAAATAGAAGAAAAACAGCACCTGTATGAAATTGTCACGTCTAGTAGTGAGAGTTAAACGAATTTGATAGAAATAACTGAGAACACATCATACAACATTAAAGCCTCGTCGGGGAGCGGCTGCTTGGGAAATCCGCACTTTGAAAATCGTTAAGAAAAACAACGATGCCTCACTCATCCGGGGCCAGTCGAGCCAGAGCGCTGGGCGGATCCGTAACTCAGGGGATCATTCGGACGACGGGTGCTCACTGGGCAACTTTGGCACACGACAGGCACCAATGGGAGGTTTAGCGTGAGGGGAGAAGAAGCAGCTGGTCATAAATATATCGAGGAAGGTGGTGTCTGGTGGCGATTATTCCGTTGAGTATGAATATTCAGCGTCAGAAACACTGGAACGCGTCACTGCTGCCTCTGGTACCCCAGCGGCATGAAGAGGGTGGTTGATAGAGGCGATTCTAAGCTTCCGAAGCACTCTAGGATTCTGAGGACTGTGAAGGACTTTATTTCATCAGGAAGGTTGTGCAATGAAGCTTTCGATTCTTCGGATGAAGAAGAAGCCAGAACTCTGAGCAAACCAGGACCTACTGACTGACAAGATCGAGATAAAGCGTCGCGGTCTGACCAAATTGTGATTACACCGGATACGAAAAGGACTTACCAGAAAACTATCTCAACGGTAGGTCGGAACGGCCCAAGTGTTGTATATGGGCAGAATCCTCTCTCTCTAGGAAACAAGAAAATGCAAATATCTCGACCCCAATACAACTCTGCGCAGAGTTAGGGACAACAGAAGTTGGGCCGTTGGCGGTGTTAACCATATGCCTGCACGCGGAGGGCGAGCTTAAGTTGGCTGGAAACGGCGATTATGGGGGTTACGCCGCCCCTCTACGCACTGCGCCACCATCGCTCGCTCGTCATCGCTGTTTCCAGCCAACTTGAGCCCGCCCTCCGCCTCCAGGCATAGGGCTAACGCCGCCAACGGCCCAACTTCCGTCGTCCCTAACTCTGTGCAGAGTTGTACTGGGGTCGAGATACCTGCACTCTGTTGTTTCCCAGAGAGAGGTGATTCTGCTCATATACAACACTTAGGCTATTCCGACCTACCGTTGAGATAGTTTCCTGGTTAGCCGTCCTTTTCCCTTCCTTTCCCTTCGGTGTCTGGAAAAGTTAGTGCCACTTGTCACAATCTACCTCTGTTCTCCTCCGAAATTCACTTTATTCTACAGGAGCCCATCCAAACTGCTTGAGTAAAGAGAGCCTGAGAAAGCGGCACCATCATTTTGACGAGAATCACCGTCGTTTCTTTTCACGATCATCTGAATCCAGTTCCAGTTCTTCCCACTCACGATCAGGGGAAGCACTGGCAGTGATTCTCTGCCTTAAATGGCCTTGAATTCAAGAAGAATTTCTTCTGAGAGGACGGTATTGGAGTTCAAGTAATTGATTTGATCTCTCTCAGCAATGTTTTCTCATGACATCGATTCGTCGACGCCGACTTCTCTGCTGTGTGGGGCTACCCGGCTCGTCGAGGCACTCCGCTTCTGCTTCAAGCTATTCGACAGGTCATCCACTTTTTCCGGGGGTCTTCATTTAACCGCCAATTTGCGGTATTTTATGTTAACCTCTGTCTTAACGACTTAACGGAATTTTTCAGATATTCAGAGTTTCTAAAGCAATTTCTTAGTAAGACGACCATATTTCTTTGTCTACAAGCTACAGGAAGCAACAGATAGCGCCCATCTTCATCGCTCTACGGTCATAAAAGTTACACAAGATGTGGTAGATCGACGTCCGTTGGATGATCGAGGAAGTAAATTCCATTAAGAAAAACGTACAAAGCAAATGGGTAACCTCCAAAACTACGCAGAAATAGAATGCATGGCGCATCCCAAATCAAAGTGAAGGACTTCGTCACACTACTCACTCTAGGTGGTTCAGCAGTCAATGGCCCTAGTGGCCGATGTGTGACTTCTGACTGAAGCACTGCCCTAGGATCGATAATTTGGATCGATATTTTGCTTGACAATCAATAGTCTTCAACTGTTGCCAATTCTCTCTAAAGGCCCACATCGCTATTTTTCGTAAGAAAACTGGTAGAAACGACATGCTAATATACATGTTGTCTAAAAAAATGTGTACACTGTTCGAAAGGTGACAACCGCTCAAGCTCTAAACAAAAAAGAGAGAAGCACAGCAAAGCTTAATTCGGTCAAATAATTCCCACCTGGGATTGTAGCAAGCATTCAGCCCATGCACAATTAATCGAGTCTGAAATGCAAGGTTCCAGACGAGCGCATGTCGCAGCCCTGGCCTTGGTTTGTCGCAGAATTTTTACTATCTTGGGCTTTTATATGAGTCTTCAAAAGCTTCACTAGCAGCATTGTTAGAATCATTTCAAATAGTACCTGCATTTTTTGCAACTCGTGGTGTGTTTTTAAGTTTTCAACCTTAAAAAAGCATAAATCAATCGATACAGCCACTTTATAGAGAAATGATAACAAGCATTCAAGTGAAACAGAATCAATCGAGTGTAAAATGTATGAATTCGGGCGAGTACGTGGAGCAATCCCTACCGCTTCTATGTCAGAAAATTTCTATTTTATTGCACTTTGATGCCAGCTTTTAACTTTTTCAGTACCCTCGCTGGCAGTAACATTATAACCTTTCAAACAGTGAACGTATTTTTTGAGACACCCTGTATATCCATATCGATTGATTGCTCAATCAATATGGATCGATATTATCCTTTTTTAACGAGAACTGGTCGCTTAGGATGGGAAAATAACGAACATATCAGATGAAACTTAACAAAAGTGAGCGATGCTCTACATTAGCATGTCGTTTTTACCGTTTTTCCAAGGAAAACAGGGATGTGGGTCTTTAGAGAGACCTCGCAACAATTGAAGACTATTGATCGCCAAGCCGAATATCGATCCAAATTATCGATTGCGTGGCAGGGCTTTAGTCTGGAGGGGCCATTAGTCTCGTTGACTGCTGATCCACCTAAAATAAATGAAGTGACGAAGTCGTTCACCCTGATTTGGAATGCGTCATGCATTCTAGATCTGCGTAGTTTTTGT
The DNA here is from genome assembly GCA_947396885.1 of Heligmosomoides polygyrus polygyrus. Taxonomy (NCBI): domain Eukaryota; kingdom Metazoa; phylum Nematoda; class Chromadorea; order Rhabditida; family Heligmosomidae; genus Heligmosomoides; species Heligmosomoides polygyrus. Next base: position 105,758,435 of record OX377202.1, read on the forward strand.
TTCATACCCATTTGCCTTGTACAGTTTTTGTGATGGAATTTAGTAACCTCGGTCACACTTCCTATATCATCCATCGGACGCAGATCTACCGCATGTTGTCTAACTTTTATGGCCGTGGTTCGCTGAAGATAGGCGCTATCTGTGGTCTTCTTTGTAGCATTGTCGTCATGGCACAATATTTTGGCTATGACGTGGTAAACAAACGGTAAATAAACAGGTAAATAAGTACATAAATGGAAAATGAACGGGAAGAAACGAAGAAGTAGGCTACTGGAAATTGAGGGGTGTAATACTAGGTCTCAGCGTTCAACGGTTACATCAGCTAGACATAGAAAGCTTATGGTTAAGAACTGCGAAATTTCTGTAAGTCTGCTTTAGGTGCTGTAGACCGAATTACTGTAGAATACTGTAGAGCTGTATGTACGGTACTGTAGAAGTGTAGAATGAATGAATTCAGGGTCAAAAAGGGGCATCATTTCGGGAGGGTGGTGAAAAACAGTCGTTGCCGCCCCTCCTTCTTACCAAGTCTTCAGCGGTCTAGAACCCTTCAGAAGTCCTTCGAGAGTCCTCAGAAACTTTCCTGAATTCTACTGAATTCGCTGACCACGGATGAAATCGGAAGGCCCAACGCCGTTTTACGATCCGATGCGTTTACGAGCCTGGTCCGGCGATAAGGACGCGGCTCATTGTCAGCGATGCGTTTAGCGCCGTTAGCGCTAGCGCTTCTGCTCCATGTCACGACGCCGTCAGATGCGGACAGAACCCCTCGTGCCACAGCCAACCTCGTCACTGCCCTACCTGGCGTATCCTTCGCCACCAATTTCCAGCAGTTCGCCGGTTATCTGAACGCCAGCGGCGACTATGGCCCACTGGAGTTGTTCTACTGGTGGGTGCTGCTGCTCAGATTTCAGTCAAGTTTATGTGCCTTAACGTCTGTTAAGGCACATCGAGTCACAAGGTGACCCTGTCAATGACCCTGTGATTCTGTACATCAACGGCGGTCCAGGATGCAGCTCCCTGAGTGGATTAATGGAAGAGATTGGCCCGTTTCGGGCCACCGTACCGGGCACCGAGACGCTGACCGAGAACGTCTTCTCCTGGAATAAGGTACAGGGCTGCCCTTTAGGTTTTTCTTCTATTCTACTAAACTTCTCGAGTCTCAGATAGCCAACCTTCTCGTCATCGACCCTCCAAACATGAGTTTCTCTCAGGCAGCCCCTTGGTCTACCAGCACCGACGATAACGTAAGCCTTGAACGCACCCCTTCAGCCCCTGTCATCTGAAGTTGCTTCATAATTCTTGTTCCAGGTAGTCTCGTCGCTAGAGGCGGCTCTTCAGGACTTCTTCAGGGTCTTCCCGGAGCGCATCTCCAACCGGCTGTACTTGGCTGGAGAGGGCTATGCCTCCGTGTATGTGACTCGCATCGCTTACCTGCTCCTGCAAAGACTCGCCGTCGGAACCACTCAGGCTAACCTTCAGGTGAGCAGGACGATCTTCAAAAAGAGGCTTCTAGGCTAATCGGATATTTTTCGCGGTGGGCAGAGCATCGGGGGCGCAATTGCATAGTGATCTACTTTCCTGCGATTTGACTGGATACGTTTTTGACGGCCGAGGTGACTTCTTTACCTGTTTTCCGACCCACCCAAGCTCCGCCCATCCGCCTTCATATTGATCTACTTTCCAAAATGGAGCGGAATTTCTTCATGTAAGCCAAACAATTTTGGATCCTTATGCCAACCTCTCAAATCGTATAAGTAAATTCAGCAGGATAATTAACTTTAATAGTTCATCTATAACTCATTACACACGTGCAATTTTTACAACCCTCCAGGAGTAAGCAGTTTAATTTTGAGTTTTTTATTAGAATTCTAAATAATTTATTGGATTCATATAGGCTCCATGATGTTACTGTGGATTTGTAGAAGTACTGATTGCTATCGATTTGTTCGGAGGTCAGAGCTGGTTCCATTAAAGGCTCCATTTTAGGGCATCATAATTGAGAACGGTGTGCTAAGCGCCAAAACCGAGTTCAACACCATTTTACCGATCACCTACACGCATGCCTACGCTGGAAAGGAGTAAGTAGCGTTTAAAATAATTTTAAAATATTCAAATATAAAGAGCTGTGGCGAGTAGGGCAATTGAGCCAAAATTCGGTACTTGTCGTTAATGTGGCCTACATGAGTCGGCGAGAAGGCGCCGGCTGATCTTAGCCAATCGAGCACGCGTCTGTTTATGATGTCTTCAAACTCTCCGATTTTGAAGAACTATAAAAAGCATAACTGGTGTTGAAGACAAAATTCAGTACTAGTCGTTAGTATGGCCTACGTGACGAGACGGGCACGCGCCAGCCAATAAGAGCCGTTGACAGCACCACCTGAAAAGCGCGACGGCCATTCAGGGCACCGACAGAACATGCGCTTGTAGCCTGAGGGTGACACGCCCATTTTATACCTGATTGCTCCGGTCCGCCCATGTAGGCCATATTAAAGACTACTACCCAAAACTTTTCAGCGAATGGGACGACTTGCGATCAAGCTGCTGTGGGAATCAATCCACGTTGACCTGCGACTTCTACGGTAACCCGGATCCAGCCTGCAAGTCTAAGTCTCAGGCTGCTGTTTCTAACTGGATCAACCAGCTGTAGGTTTTCTTTTTTATTACTTTATTTTTTCAGTTTTTATCATTTACAATGCTTAAATCTACAATTCCTTGCGCCTGCTAAATCAATTTTTAGGGTCTACAAAAAGGATATGAACCAAGATTGTTACCGAGCTTATCACACTCTGACGGGAGCGGCAAAGCGGTTGGGACTTGAGGTCACCTCTCATTTTTAATTTTTTTCATCAAAAATATTCTTTTACAATATTTTTTGCCTATTTTTGTTCACAGGTTTTCAATTTTCAGAATTTTTGTGAGCATTTCGTCACTATAACTATCCCCATCTCTGGCAGTTGTTCTTTGATCTAAATCGCCCGTGCTGTTTATTATTATTTTCGCCACTGTATATGTATATGTAGAAGTTTTCAGGCCACCGTTTCCTACAACCTTGGCTCGACGGACCCATGGAATGGATTTCCGTGCACGGCCGACAGTTCAACGATCTCTTTTCTAGATCATCGCGACACCCAGGCGGCACTTCACGCCAGGAACACCTTTTACATAACCTGCTTGTGAGTTTTCAAACAGAAAGATAGTTACAAGCCCAAAGTCTGGCACATGTCGCGAAAATGAGCAGCATTGGGAGGTGAGGGCGCGCCAGCCGGTCAGGGCGTATCGAATGAGCGTGTCATATTCAGAGATGGGATGTACCGTCGGTACCCCAATTAGTTGAGTTGTGTTCGGTTGGTGCTGTGCTTCGTTATGATTGGCTGGCGCGATCCCATCCCCAGTGCTGCCCACCATCGCGACATAAACCCAAAATAGTGCCGAAGTGGTAGCTTCTTGTTGAGAGGCTAGCAATTGCGGAAGAAGAGCCTACAACGTTACGGTTCATTGATGTCGAGCAGATTGATGTTGGCTTCATCAACATGAAGAAGAATGTCTCGAAGCTTTCACAATGTCCGTATATAATCGTTCCTGCGCTTGCATTGCCGCTGTTCGTAATAAACTAGCGACTCAGTTGTTAGTGCTTTACTTTGTGCCGTTCAAGGTTGCTATGGTGGACCTTTATTGCCAGGCCTAACGTTTCGGCGCTTCCGTCTTCCTCAGAGGCCTGAACGTGGTGCAAATATTAGATATGCGATTTACCTCACCAAGCGCCCCACTCTAGCGGTTCCGCTTCCTTAGAGAGACCACCCATGAAAGCCCACTCAAAGAGGGATAAACTTACGTTAAGTCCACCAAAGGAGCCGCAGCTCTCTGTTAGTACGACCGAGCGAATGAGATTTACTGTGCAGCGACGGATAGAACGGATAACGACCTGCACATGCGCCCTTTCCATTCTACAGCTCGCATTTTGGCACAGAGGCAGAAAGTAATTCGTTATTGACGTGCATTCCTGACGGTCGTTTATGCCAGGATTTCCTGCAAAAACCCAGAACGCCTCCAATGCTTTTCTTGCCGATATTTCTGTTTCTACCGCCAACACCTTGCACTTAATCTCAAAGTCGCTACCGTTTTGCTCCTCAGCTCTATGCTTTCCGAGAGGTGTTCTGATGTTACCACGTTGTTTACTAGTCAGGTGTTCTTTAACTCGAATGGCTAGTTTTCGCCCTGTTTCCCCTATATATGTGCAGCTACATGTCTGACACTCAATCTGATAGAATGCTCCCTCCCGAGAACTATCTCCGACCTTGCCGTATGGACATATAACACAACTATATCCGTCGCTGCACAATAAGTTTCATTCGTCCGGTCGTACTAACAGAGAGCTGCGGCTCCTTTGGTGGATCTAACGTAAGTTTATCCCTCTTTGAATGGGCCTTCATAGGTGGTTTCTCTATGGAAGCGGAACCGCTAAAGTGGGGCTAGCGCTTGGTGGGGTGAATCGCATATCTAATATTTGCACCACGTTCAGGCCTCTGAGGAAGACGGAAGCGTCGAAACGTTAGGCCTGGCAACGAAGTTCCACCATAACAACCTCGAACGGCACAAAGTAAAACACTAACAACTATTATCTACAATGCCGAGGTTTTATGACGAGAGAAGCTGGAGACTTAGCGACTCAGTTTATTAACGCAATGGAAAAGAAATGGCCGCTATCATAACCCCGTAGTGGAGATTTCAAAAACTACGCACTTCTGTGTCGACTTATCTCCGAATATGCAAAATGTGGTAGCAAGTGTGAGAAGTAAGGCATGGGCCACATAATTCACCTTACTTAGACTTAGCTCCTCCCATGCCGCTGAACATATCGGACAACGAGACCTCTCCACCGATGCCTGTTTTGTGCCAGTCCTTCACCTTCGTCTCTAGAAATATTTAGTAGTTGAAGATCCTTTTCGAATGTTCACCTCCATGTGCTCCACTGATCATCGCGAGCTCTGCTACCACCTTCAGAAATCCGCCACCTGGTGACTTGAGCAAAACAGTGGTCGGGCATTCGCAGCAGGCGTCCTGCGAGGCGTAGACGTCTTTGTTCGATTAATGTAGGGAGTCTACTTGAACCGCTTCTGTTTAGGACTTCGCTGTTAGTCACTCAGTCCGTATATCGCGCTCTCAATGTCCGTCGAAGACATAGCTGATGCAAAGCGTTCAGCTTTTTCGTGCCAATGTTTCACTCGGGTAGGCAACAGTAAGGAGGACAATGGCATGGTAGAGCCGCACCTTGATATTCAGCACGATGGTTGATAAGCTCCAGATTGGCTAAGCTTCCGAGATACAGATGAAGCCTTAACGATCCTCGTCAGTATTTCCGATTCCACATTCCCACCGCATGAGACAGTACTTCCAAGATATGTGAACTTCTGAAGAGTATGGAGCTGCGATGCCTCGATGTTGACATCTGCGTTCACATCTGTTTTTCCTATCCTCATGACTTCCGATTTGACTGAGTTCAATCGTAATCTAAGTTTCTCAGCTTTATTCGTAAGGTTTGTGGTGGCATGTTGCAGTGGATCATTATTCTCGGATACGATAGCCACCATCGTATGCGCAGTCGAGGTCTGTTAAACGATATCTTCTGCTCTACTCGATGCCCATTTCGCCGCCTTTCATAGATTTCCTCATAACGAAGTCCAGAGCAACATTGAACACAAGAGGGGAGAGGACACATCCTTGTCTCACTCAAGCAACAACTTCGAAGAGAACGTAGTATGCTTTGCATTCGTGTTGACGCAACAGGAGGAGTTCTTGTACAACTTTTCAATATTTCTTGAAAAGGTTGAGCAATACCGTCGATCCTGAGCATAGACCACAGCAATTCGCGGTGTACACTTTTTCCGGAAATCTACGAAATTGATGAAGAGTTGCTTCTGAAATTCAATACATTGCTCAATGAGGTTGCATAAGGTGAAGATCAGCTCCCTGCGTGATCTCACATTTCGGAACCTACACTGCTCCTCGCGAAGTCTTTCATCCACCGTGACTCGCAGAACGTAGTAGAACTGAGCAGAACACCTGGCTATAGAAAGCAGTCTAACTCCTCTTAAAGCACTTACAACGGTGCAATTTTGAAGACAGTCATGCAGTGGAAGAAAGGAGAGAAAGAGAGTAGGGGAGGGCTCGCCTATAGAAGAGGAAATCGCCAGGCGTTTTTGTGGCCTCCTCTTTAATAACCACCTTCTTGAGGGCGGTATGGAGCCTGCAGTAAGTATTCGAAGAGCTGGAATGTATCTAGTAGAAACAGGGCTCCCGGCTAACCGTTTGTGGTGACTCTGTGTATGGAAGACATTGGACCCGACACCGATTCGGATTATCCAAGTCCACCATTATCTTTGTACTCGTTTAAGGAGATAATATGATTAACGGCATTTTGGGAAGCCCCGAATCTTAGGATGATTCGGATATGAGTAGTTTTAACAGGACGATTTTCTGATGGTTTAAATAACTGAATCATCAGTGTCAGATAGGACATATTTCAGATTTCTGATAGGAATTAGTTATCTGAATCTGATCTGGTGAGAATCACCTCTACTTGATTCTCTCTAAGATCTGGGCTTTTCAAAAGTCTCATTGATTGCACAGTCCTTTTAGTTAGATTCTCATCCATCAGGATCCAAATTATCCTAATCGTCGTCGGATCCAATGTCTAGTGTATGGTGCAGGGCCAACATATGTTGGGGTAGTGGTACGTCGACCGTCTTGCTTTCGAAGGTTGCTTACTCATTCATAGAAAATTAACGTGATTAACAATTATTTTCTTCAGAGTTAAGACGATAAAACCCCCGTATTCTAGGATAATTTTTGGGAAGAATTAAAAAAGAATTTCGAGATTTTTTTAGGATTTAAAAGGAAATTTAAATTTTTAGTGTGTTATATGGTATGCTGTGAAAAGTGATGGACTAAGTGGTATAGTGCACACCACATGAAAGTTAAGCGGCCCACCCCTTGATTTTGTTCTAATTTCTCGAACTGCTGAGGAGAAAAGCAAACTATTATATATGTCTCTATGAATTCCGTTCAGCGATCTCTGAACTATAGGAGTGAAAGTTTCGAAGAGTCACCGCGAAAAACGTTGCCGGCGGCTGTAAAGATGGACGTTATCAAGTAAACTCAGCCTTTTTATCTCGTTCTGATGACAATCGCGGTATGGAACTGCGAAGGTTTGCATTGATCATGATAAGGAATGAATTACTACTGTCTTACACCATGCAAAAAGAGAAGGCTGAAGAAATTCTATGAGAAATGTGATATGGTCAGCATAAACCGATTGAGCAAAAGAGACTGCAACTGCCTCTTGGTGAATCTCGGCATTGTTATCGGCGCTTTCGCTTTGCCTGTGAATACGACCAAGTGTGAAATATTATTGCCTCTACTCGGCTACCGTTTTGGTTGTTTTTCCTTCGTCAGAGCCGGGAAAGCCAAAATCAAAAGTGAACCACCAACTGCAGCACTTTTTCATTAAGTTATGTTTCTAATCCATATAGTCCACCGTTTCTGTAGCATAATGGTTTTTTACGTGAACGGGTTGCTGGCCCGTCGCCCAACCCTCCTCCTTTTTCATTCCGGGCTTGGGACCGGCAAAGGCGGAGTTACGAACGAAGAAGTACTACAACGCTGCCGCTCGAGCAACCTCTACGAAACCGTTGTGCAACGCCGATTCCGCCTGGCCGGACACATTCTTCGAATGCCGGCGCACCGCCTGCCAAGATCAGCCATGCAATGGACACCGCCAGGAAAGCGAACCAGAGGCCGCCCCAAAAACACGTGGCGTCGCACGTTTTTGAATGACTTGGAAGTTATGAATATTTCTAGGCAAGAATGTGAAGAAATAGCCCAAGGCAGGCAGCGGTGGAAAGAGTTCGTCGCCCTATGCGCTCAACAGCACGGGAGGAACTAAGTACTAAGTAAGTATGTTTCTAATACCACTGCCTCGGGGCTAACTCAATTCACGCACATTTATCCTCGTCAACGGCAACAATCGGAACGCGACAGCCGGCGCAACAAAGACAACAACAGCAATCGAACAATGAGTCACGATGGACAAGAGATCAGCAAGGCGACTGGAGCGGGGACGTTCACCAGAAGTACAGGATGGACAGCAGTCGACTATTGGAAGGCGAGTGGCCGGCTTGCCCCGAGTTCGGCCGCACATCAGTCGATCGTCTAGTTGTCTGTCCTCCAGGCTTCCTTGCCGTTGCTTATATGAGCCGCTGATCGTCGCCGCGTCCACATCTGAAAACAGAGACAGCTAGCAAGCCTTGGAAATTTCAACAAAGAGAGATGAGACGTACCGACATCTACATGGTGACTAACTGCGAAGGAATTACCAGAATTTCCCTGGTGGATTCTTGGACTCGTCCCTTCCATTATAGTTATGCAGTGGCAAATCAGGCAGAGAGTAGTCATTATGAGATATCACTTGCCACATGGAGACATGATCTGAAAGCTCGCTTACACACCAAAACAAGATGATGTCTCGCGGAGGCTGGAAACTCTTACTCTAGAACGCATTCAAAGAATTAGGATCACATATTTACTTTAGAAACTACTAATTAAAATCAGAGAAAAATGGGATACAAGTGAGCACTTGATGAGAGGGGATGGTTAAGCAACAAACATCCTGGTACGGCTCGGTCGTCCTTCTTGTGCTGAACTCCGTGACCGTCCTTCTAACCTCCTGCTTCTAATAGCGCCGAGAAGCATGGCAGCAGCATACCTGATTCTAACTCAACATACCAGGCTATTCTGAAAATAAATATAAGGGAGCTGTTTAAAGCAGCACAAAAACTCGGAAGCTTAGTTCGTTGAAGCTGGCTGTCTTTCTCGACAATTTTCTCGTCAACGTATGATTAGTCAGTTGAACAACAATTTTCGACAACGCTACTAATTTAAGGCTTAGGCTGCTGACAATTAATAGAAAACCTATTTAGAAATCTTCCATACGACACTCTAACGTCGGATCTCACCATAGATTTGTCGAATGTCATCAGCCATAATCTATACAAGTCGCGGAACATGTCGGTAAGTCAAAGAACTTTCTAGTTCTTTCAGTGGAAAACCATAGGCCAGGGGCCAGATTCATCAACCGCTTACCGCTCTCTAACGGTGAAAATACCGCAAAACCTTCTGATATGATATTCATATTCAGCATCGGTATTTGGCGGTATTTTCACAGTTAGAGGGCGGTAAGCGGTTAATGAATCTGGCCCATGATTTGTACTCGGGAACATAAGAAATGATCAATCTCTTAACGTCTTTAGTTCTGTGTTTTCTCACTACTTGGTAATTTTTTGATGTCACATTTCAGATTCTCTTCTATAACGGCGATTTGGACTCTGTGAACAACTTCCTAAGTGCACAGAACTTCCTACGGAACTTCGCCACTGTTCAGAAGATGGACGTAGGTTACTTAACACACATCGGTTTCTCGCTCTACATCTGAGACAGTTTCTGAAAGACCGTAAAACTCCCCTAGTACATTTTGGGCTTTAAGGAGGAAAGAGACCTTTCGAGGTACAGATTCAACAGTCGTTGATGATTTGCGGTCTGTCATGAGTACTAATTATTGATCCATTACTATAGAAAATATTTGTACCTAATTGCTGTGATCTTGACAGCGGACCACAAAAGGAACATGTCCTCGAGAAATGCTACAGACACCCAAACGACAATTTTAATCGATCACTACAGCAATATGTCAGAATAGGTACATGTCACGAAAGTGGGCAACATTAGGAGGTGCGAACGCGCCAGCCAATCAGGCCACATCGAATGCGCGTGCCATTGAGAGAGGGTGCGTACGGTAGGTATACTGATTGGTGGGCATGTGTTTGGTGTCGATGCTGATGATTGGTTATGATTGGCTGGTGCGCTTCCAACTTTTAATGCGGCACACCTTCGCGACATGTACCATACGACTCTGCGAAAGTACCAAGATAAAATGCAGTTTTACTGTGGAAAAGATGAAAACCAGTCGCTATATGACAATTTCAGTTGGTCATTACAGCAATCGATGATAAGGTGATCAACTATCCCAGACCTGCACAAGAACAACGGCGTTACTCTAGGAAGCAGGCGTTCATAATAGCATTATTCGACAAGAAGGTCTATTATAAACTGTTGCGTTGATGTATAAAACCTCACGGCGTTGTAATATCCAAGATCTTTCGATATCAACCGAACAGTCAACCAACACAATTATTTCATCAAATTTATCTGCATTGTATGACACAATTACAATAAAATCCATACACAGTATTCCATCAAAGAAATGCCTACCGGACGTCCTGATGAGGAAGGCCAGCACCCCAAAAGGGAGCCCCGAGCCATCTCTTAGCTAACCCATTACCGAGATCCCTACAACTTCCGCTATCCCCTTCGGTACTAGTCATAGGGGGGCAAGTGTGGAGGAAGAGCGAAGCATAAGGGAGTGAGAGCTGCAGCCTGCTTGGGGAAGAGTGCACCCGCTCTCTCCATGCCCAAATAGGAAGCAGACGCTCTCTTTATCCCTCACAATGTTCATATTTATAAGGCACTTCACCAAACCTATATGGAGCGGTGTTCGGATCGTTGGCTATCGCCAAAACGGCTTACACTTGGTATTATTATTATTTATTACATGGGTCAAATCCATGTGAAGAACAATGTAATTGGAAACGGTATAGAACGACATCCACATCAAATTGGCTAACGATCCAGATCAAAGTGTTATAGAATGATTAGAAAGCACATACGACAACAAATGCCCAGAGAAAGAAGAATGGAAGGGAGAACAGATCAAGAGGGACTTTGCCACAAGATCTCATTATGTCCTAGAATTATTCATGAATTGACTTGCATTCGTAATAAATGGCTCCAGCTTCTACGGAATATCTGAGTTTTTGGAAAGTTTTATATAATCCGAACCTGCTCTATTAACGAAAAAATTATGTCGAATAGAAGATTTTGCAGTACTTAGTGAAAGTTTCTCTCCTCCACCTCGGGTTCTAGATGGTCTCACTATGAAGAAGTCACGCTTATCAAGTCCACAGAAACCATGGAGAATTTTGTGAACCATTACGAGGTCGTATATTTTCATCTGGATGAAAGTGTCTGTAGTCCGAGTTGTTTGTTTCTTACTTCACTGCTGGGAATAGCATGGTAATCAAAGCCACATTTCCTGATAAACAGTTTTCTAGTGAAGCTATTTTGGACTCTTTCAAGTCTAAGTATATTCTTCTTCTTAACTGGGTAAAAAATTGTTGTTCCATACTCAAGTATCGGCCTAACGTAAGTCCTATAGGCTTTGACGAGGACAGGGGGTTTTTTGTGGAAAGACTTCTAAAGAGATTGTGTACTACAGTCACTGCTTTGTTTGGAATTTGTTCACAATGCGCGTCCAAAGTCAAATTTGCGTCGAGGAGAAATCCAAGATCTGTCGTTTGTCAGTGCTGGTAATCACATTTTCACCTAACTTGTATGTGTAGCGGGGATTTGTCCTTCCCAAATGGAGCACCTTAGTTTTTTCTTTTGACAAAGGGAGCCCCCACTCGTGGGACCAACGATCAACAGCATCTATGGCTCGCTGCAGAAGGTTTTGATCATGGATTGATGAGCTATGGTAAATTTTCAAATCATCAGCAAATGCAATGAATTTCACTCCTGAGCTCGTTATTAGTGACGGTAGTTCGTGGGTATAGATATTGAATAGAATAGGGGATAGAACGCAACCTCGTGGAACGCCACTAAGAGTCGGTTGAGGTGCTGAATAATTGGTATTGACGCGTACAGTAAAAGTTCTGCGATTTAAAAACTCAACTATCCAAGAAATTATTCGAGGATGTATGCCCACCATGGTTAGCTTAGCTTTTAGTCTCTTATGACATACCCTATCGAAGGCTTTTGCAAAATCAAAATAAATCAGATCAAGCCATCCTATGTTATCTATGTCAATGGTCCAATCATTCAAGGCCTGTAGCATAGCTGACTCAGTGGATCTTTTTTTTTTGATAGTGTCACTACACCGTTTATACTACATCGCAGTCCCCGCATCCCGCCACAACGCACGAATAAGTAGTCGTGATATTCATTGGTGTCCGGTATCGATTGCTGCCGGTCGCGCGATTTTCCCCTGCGCGTGCTCTTAATCGTTGTTATGGGCACATCCAATATTTTGTTACAGGATGTTTTGTTGCGATCAAAACTCTTGCGCCAGGCGGGACTCGAACCCGCATAATGTGTTCAAGCACATCCAATATTGTTTGCTCTTCCAGAAATTTTATGTGACACAACAAAATAGGAGTTGAGAGGTACTGTTTCGCTATGTGCAATATCAACCAACACCCAAGTTTGAATACTCCAGATGAAAGAGGCTGTAATAGTCAAATTCTTGTGAAGATATTACTTTCAGGTTGTCGCGGAAGATACTTGGAGAGCGAACTACAACCGTGATGTCTATAAGGATATGGATGGCGGCCTCAGGACCATTTACACCAATAACATCCACGTTATTTCAGTTAGAGTACGTTGAAAACTACACGGAGAAAGTTGCACTAGGGAGCATTAGTTTTTCTATCATAACGCATTTTAGGGAGCCGGCCACTACGTGCCGATAAGCCGTCCAGCTCAAGCGCTTCAAGTCGTTCGGAATTTCCTGAACGGATTTAGCTACGACAACTGCCTGAGGATGGTCAATCTGGGTGCCGCTCCACTCCTACCCATGTATTCGTACCTTAATCCATCAACCAGTAGACGTGACGCCGACGAGGTAAGGAAGCCTTCGGATGCCGAGCTGATGTAGGGTTCCGGAAGCTCGATTTGGATTCCAAAGTTCAGCAAGCAAAGCACTTTCGATAAACAGACATGTAGAAGGCGTCATCAGTAACCAAGGCTTCTTTCAGATCAAAAATCTTCCCGGTCTTACCTTTGTGCCGAACTTCAAGCAATATTCTGGCTACCTTAATGGTTCAGACAAACATAAACTACATTACTGGTAAGATCTCTTTGTTGATGACTAACACATTCACGACGAGAGCGTTTTCGCGCCCAGTGCGCGCCACGCGTGGCTGTTTTTTTTTGACGCGCATGCAGGTGTCCACTTATTTGTGTGGACATCGTCCCTCGCGAGGTGTTACTATCAGTAAGTACATTTTAATCGATTTTAATCCAACCCAACATTGTCTTGCTATTGGAATTTGCGAATTTGAAAAGAAAATCGAACAAAAACATCAATAAAGAAGTTCTTCCCAAAACTTCCCCGTCCACTCAAATGAGTGGGCATCGTCGCTGATGTGCTAAACAAGGCTTTTTTCCTAAATGTCTCTTTTTGGCCAAAAGTTGTTTTTGAAGGCTTGTTCAAGCTCCCAGTCAGTTTGTGGATGCTCCACTACTGCTATGGCTGAATGGCGGTCCCGGAAGTAGCTCCGTCTGGGGAATGCTCACCGAGAATGGACCTTTCCGGCCCAATCGTGATGGAAAAACGCTCTATGAAAACGTATATTCGTGGAATAGGGTTAGGTTTATTTTATACCGGCTTAGAACCCTTAGAGGTTTATATGGAGATCTCCATCAAAATAGATGTGCTTTAGTTCGCTGATGTACTGTACCTGGAAGCACCTCACAACGTCGGTTATTCATATTCTACACAGGCCGACGACAACGCATACACGGACGATCAGGTTCCTACTCTTACGTTGAAGAGATCGATAACGTATAGATTGCCGTCACGATTTGATGAAGACAATTGGATCCCTCCTTTTATTGACCGAATTTAAGGGGAAAAGGAGGTAATTTTAGTGAATTATAGCATTTTCACGTCGAATTGGACACTTCAAATCGAATTGGACACTCTTCTAAGCTAGCCTAACACTTTTAAAATCAAAGCGAACTCTTTCAAATCGAATTGAGCTTCTTCTACGTCAAACGAAATACAGTATTTGTCGCGAAGTTGGGCAGCTGGGAGGTGAGAGCGCACCAGCCAATCATAATCAAGCAGAGCACCAAAGGAACTCAGTCCAGCCGGTCAGGACACCGACATACACTTCTCCTCTGAATATAAATGTCCGTTCGATGAGATCTGATTGTCTTGTGCGTTCCCAACTCCTAATGCTGCCCATCTTCGCGACATATACCCTAAATACTCTTCAAAAACTTAGAATAATTTTTTGTTCAAGAAAATTTTTAGTATGATTTCTTTAAAGTTTCAAGTCATTTATCCAATTAATTGTTTGAAATTTTATAAATTCCCATTTTCTGGGGAAAAATAATAGTTTAAAGCTTGTTTTAAAGAGTAGGAAGGCTGCTATTTTTTAAGGATAAAAAAGAAATCGCGCCATTCCTTTGTCCAGCTTATCGCGATTTTTATTGAATTGATAGCAAAATTGCTGTTTGGATGGAATTTCACATCTGTAAACGATATAATAAGAAACAATTGTAAACAACACACATTCCCGCTTTGATGCTCCATGTAGGCAGCACTCAAACTATCAATCAAGTAGTATCAAGTATCGCGATGGAATTTAAGGTACATGGCGCAGTCTGGTGTTGAAATGCGCTAAATGATTGCTGCCTTTAAAACAAAACTTAATTTATCATTTTTTCTCAAAAATTTTCTCAAAAGCTTTGAGAAAATTCATAAACTTTCGGAACACTCAACACTCATTCGGAGAGCTGAACTGAAAAATTTCAAAAAAGTTCTAAGAAATTTTTCTTGGACAAAGAATAATTCTAGTTCGTTTTGATTCAGGAGACGTTCGCTTTGATTTCATAAGCATCGTGTTTGTTTGGAAGAAGAGTTGTTTGTAAGAGTGTCTAATTTGGCGGAAAAATGTCCATTTTGATTTGAAAAGTGTCCAGTTTGGCTTAAAATGTGTCCAGTTCGACGTAAAAATGGTATATATGAAATTCCAGTTATGTTCCTAAAATACACGCTTTCCTAGCAGAAACTGGAGCTTTTGATCACAATTGTGTTCCCCCTGAGGAGGAACAGAAAGAACGTTTGTTGCAAAACTGATGTTTAACGAACGATTGGGTAGACAAGGTTCTTTTTCTGCAATGAGGTTTCTTTGCGACAATTTATTTATTTATTTATTTATTTAACTGCGTCTCAAAGACGCGCACTCTATGTAAGAACAACAAACAAAATAGGCCATGCGACAAAAAAGGAAAAAAACACAACCCAGGAACAATGTAGCATCGTAACGGCAGCATTAGATATTAAGCAGGATTTCAGAAGCCAACCATTTGGGTTGCGATAGTCTATAAAATGATGGCATGAATGACAATCTGAATAAAACCTGACTCTTTTCACAACCTCACGTTATTCCTGCCACGTTCACATTAGGCCTGAAACAGTCTCGCTGCGTGTCGCCATAAGGCCCATGCGCACTTCTGCGACACCGCAGCGCGGCAAGTGGGGCGACGGCTACCTCCGCGAAATCCGGCGGTCGCGGCGCAGTCGCGTTAGAGCATTGTTATAGGCAATGGGAACCCGTGCGCCGCCAGGAATGATTTGAACCATTCCAGGCTGCGGCACTCAGCGCTACGTCGCTGCGATAGCCACCGCGACAGCCGCAAGAGTGTGCATGCTCCCACCTGCGGCACGTGTCGCAGTGTCCGTCGCGGCCCTATGCTTCATCATGGCCGCGTCGCGCTGTCGCAGAAGTGTGCATGGGCCTATAGCGCGATGAAGCCCTAGTTTATAATTGCGCCGCCACGCGGCGCGGCACCACGATCGCCAAGGTTGAGCACACTTCGCTATTTCTGCTGCAGCAGCAATAGTTACGGATAGTATCGATCTGTTGCCCCTTTTGTGGAACGACATTTCTTGCTGCGGCTGCAGACAAGAGCACGTGCGGTGAACTGCAACGTCCGCACTATTCTGCGTATGCTGTACTTCAAAAAGCACGCGCTTCTGTTTGCTGCGCGCATCACTTGCAAAAGCAGCGTGCACCCTCTTTTGCTGCTCAAGCCGGGTTTGCTGTCACAGCAAAGTGTGCTCGAGCCTCAAACTTGATGGTTTTTGACGCGGCGGAATGCCGCAAGGGGATTACTGTAGGCAGTACTGCGTAGTGTAGCGCTCCATAAGCTGCATTGTCATGAACGCTGTCCGCTTTTTTCGTCAGCGACAAATAAGAGGGCCTTAAAAATTTCGTCAAATCAGAAAAATATCCCTATCCCGCAACGGGACGGTTTGAAGGACCACGCCCCACAGTGGAGCGATGCCGCAGTGCCTGACACAGCGGCAAAATGCTGCAGAGAACTGCGGGTGCACTCGCGGCACATCGCGGCACGCAGCATCGCGATAACTCGTCCGCAGCGCTGCTCCCACCACAGTGGAGGTGGAAAAGTTTAGGCGGGAAAATTTACCCGCCAAAATCTGGGGCCGGTTTCACCAGCGAATAACCCGCGGGTATAGGGGTAGAGGTATCCACGATGACGCTCTACCCGACTCTTATCTTATCTCTACTCCTTATACCCCGCATACCCACGGGTTTAATTGTTGATGAATCCGGCCTCTGTTGTTAATGAATTTGACCACCTAGTCGTTACGCTACGTACGTTATTTCTATTCTTCGAACAATACTTGAAGACAGTGGGCGATCTTTAGACGGCCGACGAGAACTACAATGCTCTGAAGGACTTCTTCTCGATATATCCCGAATATATGGGTCGAGAATTCTTCGTCACTGGAGAGTCATATGGAGGTGTCTACATACCGACACTTTCGAGGAGACTTCTTCAAGGAATATTCACACAGGAACTACCGATCAATTTCAAGGTAGGGTCACACATGGAGAACGTTGTTCGTTTCTAAATTTTTTACACAATATCAGTACAAGCAGAACACGTGGATGGAACGGTGTAATTTTGCTTCGATTTGACCAATCAAGAGGAAACGCATGATTTTATACCGATTTTCTGACCATAAAGAGTTGATTCAAGCTGCTGACATCCGCAGTGAAATTCGATCATTTCATCCAGAGAAATCTTTTAGGGAATCGCTATTGGAAATGGAGAGCTGACCACGAAGTATCAAGTCAATTCGGTTATATTCCAACTCTACACGTACGGGCTAGTCGGAAAAACGTCAGTTTTTTCGAAAGCCTGTCTGTTTTTAAAGCACTTGGAAAAGAATGTAGAACGGGTGGTTGTAGCGCAGAGCGCATGTTATCTTTGCTGAATTTTCTCTATTTCGAACATTCACATTTCACTAGACAACTGAATAAGTGCTCATCGAGATTTATTTATTTATTTATAGACTCATATGAATGCGTCAAAAATGATCGCAACAAAAATGCGAAGCATTTCCAAGAAGGACAAGCATATAAAAAACTCAGAAGTCAACTTGCATACAGCGAAGGCACTGAGAAAAAAACTATCGAGAACCCAAGCTTTTCTCTTCTTGAAACCTCGGCATTGTAAGTTGTTACTGTTAGTATATCTTGTACCACACGAGGTTTGTAGGTGGACAGCTTTATTCAGCAGGGCCTGACGTGTCGACGTTCCGTCGTCTTCAGAGGCCTAAACATGGTGCGAAGGTTCACATTTGCGCTCTACCCCACCAAGCGCCTCAACTACTTTAGCATTTTCGTCCTACATCTACAAACACCCCGGAGAAACCAAATGAAAGAGGCGAACTCACCAAGATCCACCGTTATGGTCGTATATTCGCCCTATGACCAGTAGGGTCGAATAAACCACACTGTACGGATATCAGCCTCTGGTCATTCTACAGTTCACAATGAGGCACAAAGGGCAAGAAGTCACTTGTTATGTTTGTTGGCTAGACACTCATTTCGGTTGTTCATCATTGCATTTCTTGTAAAAATCCAGAATGCTTCTAGGGCTTTTCGTGCTGAGATGTCATTCTCAATGGCCAATATTGTACATTTCCCCTCAAAGTCGTTTCCATCATGCGCATCACTTCTATGTCTGCCAAGTGGGCTGGATTGCAATCCACGTCTTATGCTGGTTAAATGTTCTTTTATGCATACCGCCAGAGCACTTCCCGTTTCCCCAATGTATTTTGCGTTACAGCTCAAACATTCGATTTGATAAATTGCACCTATTTTTGAGCAATCTCCTAAACCACCGTTTGGGCAAATAACACAGCTCTCCGATATGCACTGCTTGTCATAGAGTCGATTTCAAACCAGCTGCCGTCTAATGTGTCTCTCTCATTTGGTCTCTCTGGGGTGATTGTAGATGTAAGTGAAAAATGCTAGAGTAGTTGAGGTGCTTGGTGGGGTAAAGCGTAAATGTAAACCTTCACACCATGTTTAGGCCTCTGAAGCGACGGAACGTCGAAAAGTCAGGCTCAACGGAATAAAGCTGTTCACCTACAAACCTTGTGTGGCCCAAGATATACTAACAGTAACTATCGAGAGCACTGCTATGAAACCGTGCGGTAGAGGAACAGAAGCAGGCAGAGGAAGGGGAAGAGAACCAACCCACAAGTAACATGCTCATTACAAAATATCGGACCAACTTTCCCATGGTAAGCTGTGATAACATAGTGCACAACATTAGAGTAAAAGCAATTGAGTAATATGTTCTATTTAGTGCCTACGAAGATGTCTATCCTAGGCCGGCTGTCTATATGTGAGACAGCATATTTGCCAGATGCCTGAACAAGATTTCATTTCTTTTCGTTTCATTTCATTTATTGCACAAGTTATGCGCCTTCAGCAAACAACAGTAGACAGAAACAAAAACATATGCTGCAGTTTGAGTGATTTTTAATTCTTTGATCCTAAATGTTAGGGAATCTTTGACAAGATTTGAGATTGTAACAAACTCATAGTCAGTAATTGGAGAGAGGCGAAATGAATATAGCGGCAGCAGGACAAAATGAAAAGAAGGAAGAAAAAGAGCTTGTGTTCTAATGCTTCTGTGCCGTTGCCATCATCATTACACCATCAATAAGCTGAAACGATGTGAGAGAGCGAGGACAATGTAGAAATGTTGAGAATGTGAAGAAAAGACAACGAGTAATGCTACAAGCTGATGAATTTATTGATGGTTTGAAAAACACTCATACAATTGACAGCAACAATACAGAATAATATTCTTAAGTATCTTTAAAGCAAGTTTTCTTCATCTGCCGTTGTCTTCTTGGAATTTACGAGTATGAGTTTTACTACTGAGGACGAAAGGTGGTTAGAAACTCGCAACTCTTGAGAACGCCGCGACTGCAAATGGTAGACGGAGCGGTAGCAAACACTCAGTTAGTTGGAGAAGCAGGCTAGGAGTTTTCCTCAGATCGGATATGTCCACCTGGAACGGGAAAAGTTATCATGGACAAGAACTTCAAGATTCTCCGATACCTAGTAGTTGTAAAACATTGATTCTTTCTAGTTGGCTTTAAAAACTTTGCCCGTTTTCCATAACGTCAGATGGAAGACGCTGCAGCCACCTTGCAGCTCTATAGAAAAATACATGAAACATTCTCGTGTGATTTGGTCTAAGGATTCTTCTATAGTGATTGAAGCTTGAACTTCTATAGTTCCTAATAATGCATAAACGCTAAGTTATAGGGAATATGACGCTCTAACAAGCAGATGCTGCCCAGGCGTCAATGATACGACCAAGTGTGACTTCTACACACCATATATCTACTTTGACTACCTCGGAAATTATCATCCGAAAGACGGTGCTGATCCATGGTGTGCACAAAAGGTCTGTTATATTTTCTGTACATTCGAGTGCTCTAAAAAGATGGAAGTTTTAAGTTTTAGTTTTAAAAAGACTCACCGCGGGCCTGAAAAACGTAAATTTTCTAAAATGCGCTGGAATAAGTACTGCGTCCGCGAGCGCGCAACAATGAACGGTTATAAAGTTCCCTTCTGGCAATTTCCTTTTCTGGGTCACAGCTTCTGCTTGCCCTTGAAAGCTTAAACTCCACTTCTGTTTCTCTAAGCTGTTCACCAGGAGTGTTAGACAGGCTTTACTTCGGCCGACGTCTCGGCGTCATCGCCTTCTTCGGAGCCTAGAAAAGTCGAGAATATTAGAGAAACTAAACTCATACTTTCATCATACAGAGTAGCATTCTCTAGAGTAAAGAAGCGATGTCCTATATACTGTGTATCAGCTATCCCTTCAGGAGCCGGATTCATCGCCGCTCACTGCCCTCTAAAGATAAATATACCGCCAACCCCCTAACATTCATCAGTATCGGTGTTTCGCTGTATTTTCACCGTAAGACGGCGGTAAGCTGTTGATAAATCTGGCCTCAGGTGGGTGCCAACGAGCATCACCACTCAACTACAAATGTGGATAGAGAAGGATGAGTGCGTTTGGTCCCGGATACCACCAACCTTAAGTGCCGTGGGCCTGATTCATCAACCACTTACCGCCCTCTCACGGTGAAAATACCGCCAAACCCTCTGATACGACATTCAGCAGCAACGATATTTGGCGGTATTTTCACCGTTAGAGGCGGTAAGCTGTTGATAAATCCAGCCCTAAAGGTCAGACCAGATTGGTCAAAACCCACAAAGCTCGACAAAGGGTGACAGATCTTGGGTTATCGCTATGCACTCGTCTCTGCGGGTCGAGCTGTGGGATACAAGATCCAAGGGCCGCAATCCAAAGCGCCTCAAGCGTCTTCATGCTGATCCAATCTTGTGCTCCCCAAAAGTGTTGACACATAGGGTTTTTTGAGGCCGTACAAATTCTCATTGACTCTAATACACAACGGTCGGCACGTTTTCCCGATGTATTCCTGTCCGCACGTTCTCCATGACATGAGGTATGCCACTCCAGATGTCATATAGTCTTTACCTTTACCGTTAGGGCAAACTACGTTGGATGGAATGGAACACATCCAATTGTAGACACGGTTCTGGACCAACTGCTTCTTCAAGTTCGTGGAAAGCACCTCGATCACCCTCACCACTTCTTGGAGATCCGCTTTGCTAACGCAGGCGCGGATCTATGCGCTCATTTTGCTTTAGATAAAAGGCACACAGAAGGGTATTCTTCCCTGCTCTTCTACACTGCGAACCGTCATGCTGGTCCGTGTCCTTCCTCTTCTAGAGGAACTACTGGCTAGGTACCCGTTACCTTCTGCGTTATTTTGTGCCATTTTCAAAGACAGCAGCTTTTGCTCGTTATCCGACGAAGTGGCAATGGCTGTCTATTTTTAATAATGCTATTTTTGAAGAAGACGAAGAGGCCGAAACGTCAGCCGAAGTAAAGCCTGCTCAAGAATCTTGTTGTAGAGCTTAGAAAAGCACGCTGAATAGTATATACTTCTCTCGGTATTTTTGAAAAACGACAGTAAAATCAAAGTACATGTATAATGCAAAGACGAAGAGGTTGTTTGGCTTAAATGAAATCTCCTCAACCTAGTTACCTAGGCTGTAGGGGCCACACTCTTGATGATTCTTTCGCTTTTCTAGCCAGACCCCTCCGAGTAGAATATTCCTACTTATTTCTTTTAAGCACAATGATAATTGTTTTTGTTGAATATTACAACAATACAATAACAATGAGGATGCGTGTTCAGAAACAGGTATGCAAAGACCCGTGAGTTGACATCTTCGTTCTCCTTTCAGATTTTGGGCATCGTCAACGACCAAGTTTGGAACTCGTTGAACGATCCATATAACGTATACCAGGATTGCTATCAAACCTATTTGGACAACAACACCACGATTCCTGCCCCTACGACATCCACAAGCCCGGTATTAAAGAGACGCTGATGGGGAGTGAAGGCAGATAGGTCATAGGTGTCAGTGAAAAAACAACTTCCAGTATGTGAACACCGTCTCTTCGGACTCGCTGAATGGTTTTCCATGTTGGTGTGATCAGGCTGCCGCCGTGTACATGAATCAGCCGGAAGTTCGACGTGCCCTGCACATTCCGGACTCCGTTCAGCCTTGGATTGTTTCCAAGTATCGTTTGATTTTTTCGGATACACTTTTTCGCAGTTAAAACTAAACATAAGTTAGAGGCAGCTTTAGAGGCTTCCCTATAGATGGTCTGGGCTTATAATGACAACTATTTGGTTTTGCGTTAGCATTCGCAATGTCATTTACTACTGAAAGCTAATTGACAGACCTAATTTTGTATAAAATTTAGAAAAAAATTAAAGTAATGCGTAGGTAGATAATTATACACTAAAGATTAGCTAACCAAAATCTTTGTAATCTCGTTATTCAAAAAGGTTTTTTTTCGACAGTCAAATCTTTAAATTTTGATAAAACAAAAATTTTGTTGTGGATTGAGCGTTTTTAAATTAACAACATTTAAGTGGTCCATTGTACTGATAACATGCTAAAAGTGTTTGTCTTTACGAAGATTGTTTTCGATTCATATTGGCATTTAATTTTGAGTCATTTTTATTTTTTCAAGCCAAAACCTTCTCAAAATCGATATTTAATTACTTATTTATTTATTTATTTCATACCTTCAACAAAGGTGTGCTCAACAAAAAAATAGGAAAAGCAGTAAGTATACTGAAAAGGCAACAATAAAAAGTGTAAATTGTTCTTAAGTCATTGGGCGCAGCTTTTTTAAATAGAGTGCCTAGGAAATTTAAGGAGGAGCTGTCTTCAGTATTGTTACCTACCCAGCCTGCAATCCTAACCTGCAAATACCCCATCAGTTGGCTATGATGCCGCATTTCTTGATCAATGGAACCTGTCGGAGCTTCGGAGCACGGGTATACAAACCTCCAACGTAGAGCCGAAAGGTTGAGTAAAGCAGGCTAGCGGGATGCAGGTTGCGGTGATAGTAACCCCTTTAGACAGTCAGGGTTGGATAGAGTTACCTAGCCTGCGCCACCACTTACTGTATGAAAACTCATTGCATGGAAAAGACTGACTGATATCATCAAGGAGTAAAACGTTGAAAACTAATTCCAAAATGCGATGTTATAAAAAACAAAAAGAAACAATGCAGAGAAATCTAAGAAAGAAAAAGCATTCAACAGCTTAAGAATAAAAAGGAGGACAAGAGTTCGGGACACCATAATCGGCAAGAAATCAGGATTGGATGAGGCCAAAGACGATGAAGACAATTTTATAGCGTTGCATCTGAAACGAATTCAGATCACTGGGAACGAGAATGAAGTAAACATACGGAGAAGATTAAGCTTATCCAGTTTACTTCTGAATGCGCGACCGTTCGTAGCCTGAAAGACCTCCGGTGGAAGCAATTGGAACCACCTTGCAGATCTGATAAAAAGGTTGTTAAACATCATGGCGTATCTTTTTCTATGGACCTTCAAATAGTGAATGTTAAACCCACCTGTCCTTGGACTGGTAGGTCTGAGCACGCAGTACTTCTTGGCATAAGATTGAGTTCTCTGCGGAGAATTCGAAATGAAAAGGTAAGATCCAAGCTTGCTCGTCTTTCCTCTAACGTTTTAAGTCGAAAGTTCAGAAACCTTTGGGGGTAGCTTGGGATATTCTGTCTATCACTAGTGGGTGTCAATCTATACCAAAGAAGACGAGTGAAAACTTGCTGTACTCTTTCGATTTTCTTGACATCCTTTTTTAAGTGAGGACTCCATACCGGCGAACAGTATTCCAGGTGGGGTAATACGTACAGCTTATAGAGGCGCAACAGTATTCCCTCATCTGAACACTTCACATATTGTTAATAAACTAGCTCCAAAAGATCTCCAAATTTTGACAATAAACATGATCTTACAAAATTTAACTAAAGTTATTTAATTTATTGGTCACAAATGGAGCAGTTTACTAGAAGTCCTAGAATTTCGAGGTATAAATCAGCTACTAAATTATTGCTGCCCAATTTTGGGCAATTATTATTTCAAGCTGATAATAAAAAACGGAAATAACTAAATAGTAAAATGGTAAAACTAAATCAAGATAAAAAATCGAAGTAATTACAGCCCTGATTTCAGCCCTACATTGAATACCTTGTACTACAACCGCAGTTACTTCGAAATGGACGACGAGCTAAAGTTTATTTTGACGAACTATTTCTACAAAGTAAGCTTATATATAACCTGACATACTTTTTGTTGATTTTATACGTTAAAAATCAGGAAATTTTCAGACAAACAACATGCATATGTTAATCTATAACGGTGACACCGATCAGGTCTGTAACCATCTCGGAGATCAGTGGCTCATTGAGGAAGTGGCTGCCAATCTCTCGCTCACGGTAGGATTTTTATTTTAACAAATGAAGAAGTGAATTAAAACGAATGAATAAATTTTTAAAGTTTTCTTAAATGTTCAGTAACTGGGATTTTGTCCAATATAGTTTTCTGTCTTATGAATCGTTCTTCAATGATTTGATTTGGATTATTTCTTCGAAAAAATGAAGAAGAAGGTTTTGTAACAGATCAACGGCTCAAATCGTTCATTTCAGGCAGTGCAAAAACGTAGAGCATGGTTCTACGAAATTCAATACAGTTACCAGCCGACACTTGCGGGTTATGAAAAGGTAGGTAACCTCTGATGAACAGAAGATGGCTTGCGTAGAGACGTAATCAGTTGACAGATTATGCTTGCTTTTAGATTTTCCAAAACAATCTACATCTTGTTACTGTGAAGGGATCGGGACACTTGGTACCAATGGATCGGCCCCGCGTTGCTCTTCAGATGATCTACAACTTTGTCTTTGTAGGTGATACAAAAATGATAGCATTGGCAGTTGAAACAACTGCTAAAGAAAGACAACAAGCAACCGAAGGATGAAATAACAACAAAATGACTGTAGGAAATAAAGATCACTGACGCCATAACAACGGTCACCCCACTACCAGACCCTATCTGCGCCAAAATTTTGAGTTAGTGCATTTCGGCGGAATATCGCTGTTGCGAGTGACACTGTAACGCCCTTTGCGCGCTGGCTGGTGTAACTGCGGCCAATGCGCAGCAACCGTCAACTTACCGGCGCGACGTCCTAACCTTTGTGAACCACAAATGCTAGAAAGTTTCTGGCAAGGAGCCGGTTAGGTTAATCTGTGGTAGCGATTTACCATCCCTTTCTTTGATAAGTCCGGGCCCTGGAGAAGCACATGAAAATGATGATTTATTGTTCTGATGACGAATTGGGTCATCATCAAAAAAATTCACAGCTAAGATCAATCTAGCGCATAAGCAGTTCAAAAAGAGAACCTTCGTTGCAAACTACTTTTCTCTGTTTTAACGAACTGCCACCCAATCGAGTACGTCCACGGCAAACGAGGAAGAACTGAAGTTTTTCGCGAATATCTCTTTTGCGAAACTTTTTGAACATTTCGAATATGACTACTTTATTGAACTGGAGAAGGAGACCACAGTGGCACACAATGTTCCGTAACTCCCTCTAGTCTTTAAAAGTCTTGAAAGTTTGGGAAGTGCTTCTGTGTTTCGTTTTTGGAGAGCTTGCAGGATAAAGCAGCAAAAGAAATGAGAGTGAGATAGAGCGAAAACCCTGCCTATAATAGTATTTGACGAATTGCTAGAAAACTATGCGATAGTATTTAGTGAGAAAACATTAGCGGGGGGAAGACTCTACCCTTCGTAAGGAGGAGAGCGCATTAAAGGTGGAGGTGTGTTGCATTTTGAGGATTAAAGCTGCTAAACGTTTTCACTTCTGGTTTGTCGGCGCACTTACTTGAATGATTGTCTACGAAATCTGACGAGCTCCTGCTTCAGAACAGAAACTTGGGTCTTGTCATCCCGATTTCTACCGCACCAACTGCACTGAAGCCTGAGTACACTGGAATGGGGACGTGCTCGGAGACGTCCTATCCGTCAGCATCACCGCTTCCTGCAATTCTGATGCCTACCGCTTTCGTTATGCTAGACGACATCGTGGAAGAGGTTCGTTAGTTTCCAACTTGATTCCTTTGGTAGCGGCTAAAATGTAATGCTCTAAGCAAATGGTCACTGCTTACATAGAACTACTTTGTCATATGCCTATTCATCTACATTACAGGAAGAAGTTCTGCTCAATACGCATCCGTCAAACCTCACCGATAAGGCTCTTGCTGACATGATAACCAACCTGCCGGGTCTTACCTTCAACGTTAGCTTCCGTCAGTTCTCCGGCTACTTGACGTCTACTGACTATCCGAGCGATCATCTGTTCTACTGGTAGGGAAGCTTCGTATATTGAATGAGAAACAAGCGTAAAAATGAGATCAAAAATGAAATAAAAAAAATGAAAATGTTGAAAATGAAAATGAGCAAACAGACTACATATTTCGAATTTTGCAGGTTCATGGAGTCCCAGAACGATCCTGTCAACGATCCCGTTGTTTTGTGGCTAAACGGTGGACCTGGGTGCAGTTCTCTTGGTACGATATGCCCCTTTCTCAATTACGCGCCTCCATTACATGGCGTCCGTTGTGATTCATAACCAACGGTCTACGGTTTAGGCGGACTGCTTGAAGAACTCGGTCCCTTCCATAATAACAACGACAATGGCACAACTCTGTTCGAGAATATATACTCTTGGAACAAAGTCTGCATTTCCTTCCGATTTAACGGCAAGGACATGTATCAGCTATTTTTCAGAGAGCCAATGTGTTGTTCCTTGAAGCGCCGGTCGGTGTCGGCTTCTCGTACACTGATACACCAGCATCTTATCATTGGTCGGACGACACTGTGAGTAGTGTATTCGTCTTCCTATTTTCACCCTTAACAATAGGCTGTGCGGATTTCTACAGCCGCTGGCTCTTGCGGCGAAGAATATGAGTACGAAACTTCTTTAAAAAGTCCTCTAAATTCATTCAAAGAAAATGTGAAAATGAACCAGAAAGAGGAATGCCTTGCAATAACCAACGAATTCATTTTTAGGCATATGTAGGCTGCCCTAGGACACCACCGCGGTCTGACCTAGCCCATTGCTGATGCACTCACTGTCTTATTTAAAACACCCATACCAATTAAGTTTATGTGGCGTATTCCAGTATCGATTCCCTAGCTGGCGGTCGTTTCTATCTTCCACGTTTGTAAGCCTTTCTCGTGGTTGGTCCTTGGCTATTGTGGTCGAGCCTTTGCGTTGTCTGAGTTGCAGTCCATAGTTATATGCTATTTGGTTTGCTTATATAACATAGCAAAAAGAAAGGCCAAAGCAATTTTACAATTTCAATATAGCAAAAAGAATCTCGCTCTTGCAGAAGAAGATGTTACAGGAACGTCGAGCAATGAAGTTGCGCGGTTCATTGCGAAGCGACTAATAGAAGTCTTAGTACGCTTCCAATGATCGTGTACGCCTTTCACGATACACGCCTTTGAAGGGTAGCCCAACAGCTGAAGCTATAAGTAAACCCTATTTACAGAGCCCCTTCTCGCGCAATGGGAATCAGTGGAAGAGGTCGGCAAGAGGGACTAATCCATGAGAGAAATGGTTCTGGGGTATTAGCCCTGCACTCCTGCATTAATAAACTTACCTGCATGATGGAGCCTCCGTCACTGCCGTAATCCACCCCACCTCTACTATCTCTTTCTAATGTCGATTGGTTAAACACAACAGATTAAAAATTATGTGTCCCATTGAACTCAAAGCCAATATGCAATTCAACACGACTACAACATGATACAACAGACACTCACCCATTTTCTTTCGATTCAAAGGCACACGATGTAGGCGACGCAGATTTACTATAATCAAGCATTGCGCAGAATATAACTGTTAGAAGTAGGCCGATATGCAATAGTTGAGGAACAAGTGTGTCAGCGCTACTACGATTGCCGCTGATACAGAAGACGGAAAGAAGAAATAACGAAACGTTACTTTTCAGCAGAATAAAATCGCGACAGAAAAACGACATGAAAGAGATTAAATGCGTGTTGAAAAGAGGCTACAACAACGATAATAATAAACGGCAATAATAGGGGAACACCGGAGTAATCGTCTCCGAACGATTTCGTGACTCGATTGTAAGCGTCGAGCGCTTTGATTGATGAAGATCGTTGTCGCCGCGAAGGAGCGACTCTATCACTTCTTCTCTGGCATGCTCCGCAGACTGGCTGCTCGGATCAAGGAAGAGTTTTGGAGCCTGCTTGATGAGAAGACAGCAGAGGTACCGTCGAAAGATGTCATAATAGTCGCTGGTGACCTCAACGGGCACGTCGGCGCGACGAAAGACGAGTACGGCTATCATGGTAGGTTCGGTTACGGGTCGCGTAACGCAGATGGTGAGCGTATCCTTGAATATGCGGAATCACACAGCCTCACCATAGTGAACACCGTATTTCGCAAACGCGATTCCCACCTTATCTCGTTCTATAGCGGGAACACCAGGACTCAGATAGACTTTGTCGTTGTGAAGGATCGAGACCGAAGTCTTGTCACAGACGCGAAGATCGTGCCGTATGAGACGGTCGCCCACAGCATCGACCGCTGATCTGTACTTTAGAGATCGCCCCTCCGAGGCTGAAGCAGGTCGAGCGATGCGGTGCACCAAGAATCAAGTGGTGGCGAATGATAGAGAAGGAAGCAGCTGTGATTTCTCGCGTGCGGTTACCGACAGTGACAACTGTCGACGAAACTTGGGAGAAGGTCACCGACGCGATTCGTCACGCTGCACGGTCGGAGCTCGGCATCACGAAGCCTGGACGACGGAAGGTCGACAAGCAGGCCTGGCTGTGGACAGATGACGTGAAAGCCAAAGTTCGAGAGAATAAGACGCTATATCACGTGTTTCTCGGCGAAAAGACAGCCGATAACTGGCGGAAGTACCAAGAAGCGAAGAAAGCTGCAAAGAAGGACGTGGCTGTTGCAAAAGCCACTCATTATGGAGATGTCAACGAGAAGCTCGAGTCGCGCGATGGTGAGCGGTATCTGTACCGACTCGCAAAGAATCGCCATCGCAAGACCGAGAACATCGAGAAGTTCTTCGGCATCAATGATGAGAACGGCCATCTTCTTACGGACCGCAAGAAGGCATTGAAGCGATGGCGCGACTACATTGAGGAAATCTCTACAGTAGAATTTCCTCATCCAGCCATCCCTTCCACGGCTCCAACCCACAGCCCCGTTCAGAAGATCACCGTGGAGGAGATTGAAGCGGCTTTGAAGAAGATGAGGCCAGGCAAAGCGACTGCGCCCGATGACGTGGCAGCGGATTTATGGAAGTCGAAGTTTTGGTACCCTGCTGAGTGGTTGGCGAAGTTCTTTAATCAGGTTGTGGCGGAGAAAAAAGTGCCTGAGTGTTGGCGCCAAAGTACGACGATTCCGTTTTGGAAGAAGAAGGGCAGTCCTGCAGACTGCTCCAATTACCGTCCGATTCGCTTGCTTTCGCACAGCATGAAGATCTTTGAGCGAATTGTAGACGGACGGATTCGTGACATCGCCCAGCTTTCTAGCAATCAGTGCGGCTTCGTGGCTGGCTGTAGCACCATTGATGCCATACACGCCGCCCGTCTCCTGATAGAGAAGCATCGCGAGAAACAGAAGCCAGTGCATATCGCCTTCCTCGACTTAGAGAAGGCCTTTGACCGCGTACCGCGTGAAGTGATATGGTACGCCTTGCGACATCATGGAGTTCCTGAAGAGCTCATAGAGTGGGTGCGAATTCTCTACTATTGTCCAAAGAGTCGAGTTCAAGCTGCAGCTGGAACCTCGATGGAGTTTCCCATCTCTGTCGGGGTACATCAGGGTTCTGCGCTTTCCCCACTCCTCTTTGTTGTCGTCATGGATGCCATCACACGAGATCTTCAGAACCCCGTTCCCTGGACGTTGCTTTATGCTGATGACGTAATGCTCGCTAGCGAAGATAAAGATGGACTCGAGCGAGAGGTGCAAGCTTGGTGTGATCGCTTGGAGCGGTTTGGACTCAAATTGAACGTGAAGAAGACCGAATATCTAACGACGGACGTTACTGAGTCCAGCTCCATCAAGGTTAACGGCATCGAGCTCCCACGCACTTCGGTCTTTAAGTACCTGGGATCAGCAGTCACGTCTGACGGCAAACTGATGATTGAAGTGAATTCACCCAAGAGTGCAGCTTGGTCCAAGTGGCGCTCGTTGACTGGGGTGCCTGCGATAAGAAGATACCGGAGCGCTTGAAGTCGAAGATATACAGAGCAGTCGTCCGGCCAGTAGCGATGTACGGCGCTGAGTGTTGGCCTGCGACCAGGGAAGTTGAAACGCGCCTCAGCATGGAGACGAAGATGCTGCGCTGGACGGCTGGAGTCACGCGCATGGACCGCATTCGAAACGATGCTATTCGGCAGAAGTTCGGTGTCGCGCCGATAGCGGACAAGATGCGCGAAGCTCGCTTGCGATGGTACGGCCACGTTCTGCGTGGAAAGGAAGACAGCGTCCACAAGATAGGCCTTAACTTCGAGGTGATAGGAAAGCGGCCTAGAGGGCGCCCGAAACAGCGCTGGTTAGATACGTTACATGCGGACTTGAAGATTACAGGTGTTTACCCTGACCTAGCGCTGGATCGGGAAAGGTGGCGTCATAACACCAGAATAGCGGACCCCGCTACGATGCGGGACAAACGCTGAAGAAGAAGAAGAAGAAGAAGAAGAAGAAGAAGAAGAAGAAGAATAGGGGAACACCGGCCGAATGATGGTTAGCGAGTGCGGCCCAAGTTGGCTTCTTTCGGATTGCAGCAACGCTTCCCAACGTCGAAACTCGTGACACAGGCGGGGGACTCACGAGGCTCCAGCTGCTTTGCGTTTCGAAACCCCAGTAAATGACTCACTCTAGCGACCTAAGTTTGAATGGTACGGACATCTGCGGCCTATTCGAAAACATGTGGTCCTAGAGCGATACTTCCACCCTGCGCCACTTTCGGACCGTCCTCCCCTTCGGCCCACCTTACTAACCTAGACCGGACACGGAAAAAAAGTAGAATAGAGGTCCTCTGGGTCTGTTGTTGGTTAGCTTGCGGTTGCAAGGGTGAGCAGAAGGCCCACTAGACCTTGCAGCTCTTTCCAAGCGCTGCCTCCAGATTGAAAATAGTATGGCGCAGAAATATGGGCCCACTATGCCCATCCGGAATGAGCAAGAGTCTGGAGCGAGAGAGCGGCGCACAGCGCCAAGGGGGCGTAGAACGATCAATACGGCGCGCGAGTGTCGGAAAAGGCGGTGCGGCGATCAATGACGGACATCAGCAACTTTCCCATTCATCCAGACAGGGCAAGGCTGTCTCAAAGGCGGGATACCGTGAGAACGGCTCATCCGAATTGATCACTAGGTAGAGGACATCGCGTTAACAACGCCAACCGGCTAGGGCTCATGAAAAGAATTCGTAGTTAAATTCGCAGATACTAGTGCAATAAACTAGCTGATCAGTTCATCAGCGTGAAGAAAAAGTGCCCAGGCACAATATTGTAATGGAAATGCAGTGCACAACACTTGTCCTCTACATGAAATTATCTGATTACTGGACAAAATGATTATGAAGGGTGAAGCATACGAAGTTGAATGTGAGAAGTAGGTTACGTTACACATGAAATGCATCGAACAGTTACAACTAAGCTACAGACATAATATGAAGGATGGTAGGAGGAGAGATATGGAGGGCGCTAGAGCTCGCCTATAGGGGAGGAGACCGCTAGGCGTTTTCCTGACCTGCAGTTTGCAGCCTCCTCATAATGGCTGAATTTTATCTACCGTGAGTGACCGGAGGGCGTGGATGGTCCTGGTGATCACAGAGAAGCGAATTCCATGTTTCCGAATAACTTCGGCTTTGCGTCTGATTTAGGGTCACCTCACTAGAGCTTTCGACTCTATAATGTCAGGGTAGTACTGATTCTGAAGTACACGCTAAGACTGTCCGGTTAGATGCGAATTATAATGGAAACATTTTTAGACTGCAGACAACAACGCGCAGGCGATCAAATACTTCTTCGAGCAAGTGTTCCCCAGCTATAAGCATAATGAATTCTTCGTCACCGGCGAGAGCTATGCTGGAGTCTACGGGCCAACACTTTCCGAACGTCTCGTAAAGATGATCGACGCTGGAGTGCTCGACTTGAACTTTAAGGTTAGCACTAGCATACGTTGCCCTAGAATACTTGACCAATTTGGACTTTCCTTTATCAACAAAATAGTGAAAGTCTGTCTTGCATATTGAGTATTCAATGGCGAGATCTACTTCGACTTCGAAGTTATAGGGAATGGCAATCGGCAACGGCATCCTCAGCGAATATCTCCAAACAAATTCGGAAGTGGCGCTACAGTATGGACGTGGTTTCAACGGAGTTGAGTGAGTTGAATTACGGACCTTCTCTCTCATCCCTTTATCATCATCAAGCAACATCAACGCCTAGCGTGTTCGTACGTTAGGTATCTTCCTGTGTTGCGGTAGCGTGCCGCCGCCACCGCTCCCGATTACGGTAGCTTGGCGGGTTGTTGGGCCGGCCTCGGACGGGGTTTAACGGATGAACAGAGCAAACTATGCGTCGCGTAGCAGACTTTCTGTCGTAGAATGGTGATTGAGGACTATATTAGTTTACTTCCTTCTTTCCTTTGCTCTTCTAGTTTTCATATGCCTTGGGGAGCAGCTGAGTGACTTCTGGTGGGAGGTTCGCCTTGTTATGCGCTTTAACGAAGGCAAAAAGATTAAGTTAACCACATCCACATGCTAGTAAAAACTGTACTCAACTAACAAACTATGAAATAAGCAAAAGAGAGCGCATAGGGAAGGTTGGAAAGAGAGCACAGCCTGAGCCATACCTATGAAGCTGTTGTAGACTAAAGATACGATACAATAATAAACGGCTCGCTTTTCTGGATCCAAAATTGCGAAAAGAAGAATACAGAGCACAAATATATAAAAACAGGTCTCACCTGCCCACGCATCAGGTTTCACCCGCACCTACTCACTCGTAGTGAAATCTCGTCCGAGACGCGCGGCAAGAGGTCAGCCCACGGTAATCGAGCGCGTCGCTCCACCTTCTACAGTGCTGGGAGACACCTAACGTAACGCACTCAGCATAGGCGTCCTTCAAGAACATTCTCGCATTCTTGGCCATCTCTGCAAAAAACTGAAGTATTTAGCGACTGGAATCAGCTTTCTCTTGACTGCACCGCCGGCATGAGCAACCCGATCTACTTCGACTACTCCAGTTCATCGAACACGACCTGCACTAAATACCTCGACTATTTTCTCGGCACTTTTGATGAGGCTATGTGAGTTATTGGAAAAAATTCCGGGTTCTTTCAAGTCCATACTTAAACACCCATTCAGTATCGATCCCTACAACGTCTACCAGGACTGTTTCTTAACGCCGAGAAGGATAACAGGCAGAAAGCTATTGAAGACGGCCGGAAGACGAAGGCAGGCACTTCAGCGACGACGTGACGCTGTGATCGACGCTCTGAACGCCACCCAAGCACCGCAGCCGATTTTCACGGACAACAGGGTAGGCCCTGCTTTGTAATAGAATTTTACTATTTTTCCGTAAAGTTAGACACTTTTTACGTCAAATCGAACACTCTTCTAAGGGGACGTTCAAAGCTCCATCGCGACGCGACGTGACATAGTAATAAGCACCCATATCGATTCATCGCGTCGCTCGATCGATATGCGAGATTGTCATTACATCGCGTCAGCCCTAGTTTATACTTGCGCCGCCATGCGGCGCGGCACCACGATTGCCATAGATATCGATTCTTCGCGCCGCCCGGTCGATATCTACTCCGACTATGATGCCACGCCGCGCAAGGGCGCAACTATAAACAAGGACTTACGGGAATATGTTGGCCTTCACAGCAATTAAACAAATATCGATTGGACATTGTACCTGACGCTGATTCGAATCACTTGGGTCCGCCATTTTTTCATGTATGTATCTCAACCATCGTCCGCGCCGCACAGCGGCGCAAGTATAAACTAGGACTAACGCCGCGACGGAGCTCAGAACTGCTCCTAAACGAACCTATCGCTTTTGAAATCAAACTGAATCCCCTTCAAAACTTTCACATCGGAATGAGCTTCTTCCACATTAAACTTAAAAAAGTCAAGAGTAATATTTGTCCAAGGAAAATTACAGTATTACTCCATTTGCAGTGTCAAATCACCTACCCAATAACTGAACGCATTGAACCCTTTGATTTCTAATTCTTTTTGCTATTCCCTTTCTATTTATTCGTTTATAATTAGTTGCGTTTTCGTTTTGATGCTTCTAAAATCGGAATGAATGTCTTCCAAATCGATACGAGCTTCTTACAAGGCTAAATTACAAACTCTCCAGGATGAATTGAATAAATTTTTCTCCAAGAAAAATTTAGTACGACATTCTATTAAGTTTCTTCCCCAATAAGGGAGCACATTGTTTGAAATTTTATGGAATTCTCATTTTTTCGGAAAATAATGGTTTAAAGCTTGTTTTAAAGAGCAGCAAGACAGCCATTTTTAGTTTCAAAATAGGATTGCGCCATGCCCTCGTTAAAGACCTTGCGATTTTTATCCGATTGATAGCAAAATGTCTGTTTTGCCTAGAGTTCAGCACCTATAAACAAAGCAACGAAAGCAATTGCAAAGAACAAATGCACCCTCACTTTGATACTTTATGTAAACAACATTTACTCCATCAATCAAATAAAATTCGTCACGAGCTGTTTGAGTGCATGGCGCCATCTCGCTTCTTAGCGCGCAAAATGATTGCTGCTTTGTTAACCTTAAAACAAAATTGTAGGTTTGATAGTGCCTCTTTGTGTATAGGGGATGGTGTGATAGTGACGAGGTCTGCATTATGACACGGTATGACACGGAGAGCTTGGCCAGACCCACATGCCTGTTACGTCGACGGATTCATCCACACACAACCTTTCCTGGTCGTTACCGACCGGCTCAGAGAAGATCGAATCCCTTACCGGATTTCCTTCTGATAGCTCATTACGCACTCGCCGCCCCCGGAGGGGTAATCGGTTCTATCTGAAAGTAGAAGATACCGACTTCGTACCGCACCAGTACGCGACAGCTTCACTGATACTCCTGGCTTGGAGCAGTTCATGAATACAGCACATCGCCGTGTAGATATAAGGTTTATCGATTTTCTACACTACTACGACGCGGAGAGTCTAAACACATACGACAGCTGCTTCACGTGATGGAGTGGGACCATAGACCCGCGATGTCGGCTGAGAGGTGAGTGCGCCTTTGAGCTACGAACTCGGTTAGCTGCGAAGCTAACAAAAGGATGCGCAGGCTTTTTCCTTGAACGCAAGGTTGGAGGGAAGTTAGATGCCTCTCCGGTTTCCAGAACTCCTATCCGGTACTAGATTATGCGATAATTGGGGGACTCTGTCGGTCCAAGGGAGATTCCAGTCGCTTTCAATGCCGATTGCTCGGCTGATGACAAAACTGCCACTGCAGAGTGCTTAATACCCGACCGCTCGGGAGGATGCACACTGCTGTACTGAACCGTAAGCCCATTCCGATCGGCTTATATGGAGAGAGCGCGCTCCAAGCCACACCCTTAGCTGCGATTGGCTGGCTCGACGCGCTCCCACTCCTCACCGATACCCCTCACAACCGATCGATGACAGTAGTCATCGGCGCCGGGCTGGCTGCAGGATCGATACGATAAGGAACATTTGAAGCGACCTGAAGCAACATAACAAGACAGCACAAAACATACACCACACAGCACTGGGGGACCTCCTGATCGAACAAAATGGAATTTATTTATTTATTCATATTAAGAGTTTACAAAGTTATGGCACTCATTCGGGCAGCTGAACTACAAGTTTTCAAAAGTTTTACCAAACTTCCCTTGAACAAAAAAATGTTTTGACTATCATGGAGAGTCTGTTATTTAACCTGTAAGAGCCTGTTTTGATTTGGAAGATGTTCACTGGGATTTCAAAACCATCAAGTTTGCTCAGAAGAGGGAGAGTGTGTCTAAATTGACGTGAAAAGTGTCCATTTTCACAAAATATGTATATGGATGTGTCGATAATCTTGATTTGAGTTCCACGGCAACCGCACCACCCTTAAGGTCCTGGGCTCGGTGAACTGGTACCAGACTTGTCTGGAATAAGTAAGACGCTGAATTATCTATCGGACCACAGGAATTCGTGCAATGGCTAAAAGTGCACACTCACCATTTTTACGTCAAATTGGTCATTTTTAAAACCAGACTGGACACTCTTCTAAGCTAGCTTGACACTTTTGGAATCAAACGGAACATCTTACAAATTGAAACGCGCGTCTTCCAGATTAGACTAGGGATTCTTTCTCTAAGTAGGTCAGAATATTTTTTGCTCAAGAAAATTTTGTATGCCTTTCTTTGAATTTATTTTTTGCTCGTCTGCTCCAACAAGTGAATAAGGTTTTCAGAATTTTATGAAAATTTTCGTATTTCTAGAAAAGATTGTGGTTCCAAGCTTATTCTGGGGAGAAATTTTTAAAGCATCAATCATTTTATTTTTTTATGTTAAAGGAATAGACCGCTTTACTTATTCCCACTGTAATTTTACACCAATAGAATTTTCACTTTCAATCAATTGAAAATCGCTAACCGTTGGCGAGTGCATGGCACAATCGGTTCAATCCCAATGAGGGGGGGGCACTCCATACTCACGTCGAAACACTACATAGAGATGAATACTTGTAACATAGCATGCCTACGTGAACCCCTACTGTGGCTACTGCAGTCTTCCTCCTGAAATAAAGAGGAAATTTAAACGAAAAAACGTTGGACGAAAAGACGAGAAAAGGGCGGGTCATCAGGTTCACCGTAGCGATTCGTACAGGGATAGCCGTACAGTGGCCGTGGGTCGATGCGTGGAGCCCGCAGGCGTGGGTCGATACGTGGAGCCTGCAGACATCCCTGTACGTATCGCCACGGTGAGCCTGTCGACTAGCACACATGCGTCCGGCCCGAGGCCGCCGTGGCCCCTCCCTCATTAGGATTGAATCGCACAATCTTTTGCAGTTAGCATTGCTACTCTCTGCGCCTTAAGATAAGTTTTAAAATACTTTTTTCTTTAAGATTTTATAAAATTTTGAACAATGTATTCAAAGTCATACTGAATTTTCTTGGCCTAAAAATTGTTCCAATCTGTTTGGAGAATCTCTCGTTTTAGCTGAGAGACGCCAGTCTTGACTTGGAAAATGATCACTGCCGGCACCTCCTCCGATTGCGCTATAGTTCCCTCAAGAATGCATAGATACTTGTTACTAGTCGTGCTGGTGCTTCAGTTGACTAGAATTCTGGGGGTCGAAGTCGACATAAAGAGCACCGCCGCCTGAGAACAAGGCACAACTGTAAAGCTGTAATTGATCTAAGTTCTTAGTGTTAAATCACGTAGAAAGTAGAAAGTAAATAGCAGAAGATTAGTAGTATCAAACAGTTAAAATCAAAATCAAAATCAATTACAATTTTTTAATCAACAATTCGAAAAATCAAAACGACTATGTCGACAAATACCGTCTAGAAAACTGACTTTATTATATTACTGTCAAGTGCCTCCCATAGGGATGTGACGCAGATGGGTGCAGCAGGCTTCCATCTAAACCAAACGAACACCGTTTTTGAAACAATTTGCGATTGCAAACTCTACCAAAGGCTTTTGATAAGTCGACGTAAACTGCAGTTCGATCTAACACGATTGAGGCCAATCAAGCTCAGTTAATTTCGAGTTTAGGCATACTCCTGGTCTGACTCTACCGACGCGTTCCGAGGGTTCCCATGCTTCAACGACGACAACATGCAGACGTACCTGAATCGCCCAGAAGTTATGACAGCTATTCATGCGAAGCTGTTTCACCGTAGGGAATGGACGGATTGCTCGTGAGTGCAGATGGATATGAGCCTTCGTGGTAGTGGGCAATAAAATACATAATGATGAAATAACGTAATAAAATTATTAATGACAACATTAAGTAAATATAATATTAACAAAAAACCTTTAGCTACCTCCCTACTTACCGTTCTATGGCGAAACATCACTATACGGCAACGACCTATTCTATCAGTGAAACAGCGACGGGCCTGAACGAAATAAAGGGATTAAGGGAATCTGGAACAATAAAAGTGAGATGAGTGACAAGGGAGGACAATTTGTAGTTCTGCCGCAACAGCTGGATAAGAGCATCACAAGAAGCCTTTTACAGGACGCTAGCGTCTATAATCGATCTACCTGTAAGGAGTTTGCTGGACAGTTCCGCCGGCTAAATCGGAAGTGGACTGAGATATAAAAATCAGCAAACCTCCCGAAAAACCTGACCGCGCACTGAAGTGTGAACATCCCACCTGTCCAGTCTTGTATGTCCTCATCAAGACACATAAAATGCCTTCAGGTGATGGTCTTGACGATATTTCATAGTTTAAGGTTAGACCAATTATAAGCAACGTGGGTTCCTAAAATAGAAAGACCCCTGTTGGAGCGCAGACCAACAGACCTATTTCTTGGCCGATTAATTTGGTTTTTGTTCAGTTACTCAGGTTTGTACCGGCACACCTCCCTAGTACTTCTGCATTTCTAGCAAAATTTCAGGAGGAAAATGTGGAAGGCAGCTGTGTGATGGAGTCATTTGATGTCACATCGTTGTACACAAATGTCTCTGGGAAGAACGCAACGCAGGCGGTTAACGAAATGCTTGGGAAGTACGAGGACCAGATGTCACTGTGTGGGCTCCGTATAGCTCAAATAATGACACTCTTGGATGAGTGTCTTCACTGTAACATCTTCAAATAGTCCAACGAGTACTACAGGCAGATTAGCAGCCTCACAATGGGTAACGTCTGTCACCTGTGCTGGCTATAGCATATATGTCAAAAATAGAAAGACCCCTGTTGGAGCACAAACCTCTGCTTTACCGTTGGTATATTGATGATTGTTTTATTTGTGCCACAAAAAGCGATAATCTCACAAGAGAGAAACCGACAAATAACTGGCTGCCTTTCCTTAAATGCAAGTGCATCTCTCTCATGGCACTTTCCAAGCGAAGTGGTATAGAAAGCCTAGTAACAAGAACACTTCGTGCATCCGAACAGTACTAAAAGCCATTATCAGGAAGATGTTCCACCCAGCGACCATGGAGTCTTCCAGTGAAGACTTCCAATCGTTTTCAAGAGAGATGGCCTTTTACGTTGCATTGTCCAATGGGTATGTTGGTCATGCTGCCGAAAGCCTGCGTGTGCAACATCGTCGGCCTGTAGGTGCATGAACGAGCAGAAACCAGGAGCGTCAAGATTGCTTTCTCAATCTAATTTATCTCGGATTCTTAAAGTGCTCAAGTACAACGCTGTAGTCGTAGATTTGGATTGAAGGAACTGATCAGGTTAACTGAGATACCACCTAGTAATCTCAAGGCGCAGCTCGTGCGAAACCGCCTCTATGATTGCGCTTGTACAACTCATTTATGTGTGGTGTGTCCGTTTGGTTGAGGAGGAGATTGCATGGCCTCGGGGATGGTGTAACTTATAAACTCTTCTCGAGGAATACATCGGTGAGACAGGCAGGTCGCTTTGGGTAAGAATGAAGGAACACCTAGATGGACTTAACAAGCACAAGCATTCGACACCGTTAGGAGAACACAGGCTGCCAAATCATGCTGGCGCAATGTTTGGGATAGCAGTGACAGTCCTAGCGTGCGAGGTTGACATCACCGTACGCAGGATCTTGAACGGCTCTGGATTGCCTCAAGGAATCCCTTTATGAATAGGAGAGAGGAACGCGTGATGGTAACTCAGGAGCTCATCCGTTTGCTGATTTTTGCGGTCCGACGCCAGATAGTGATAGAGGGAGGGTCGTTGAAGAGGTGACGAGAAGCGGAGAGTCTTATTCGCGCAATCTGCTTTCATTCGAGGGTGACGTGACAGCCTCTCAGCTGCAATCGTAAGGTTAATTAGGGTTGTGCCACTTCCGTTGTGTCTCATTCCATCTCTATCTTCTTAGACCTCTGTGACTTGAAGGTGGTCCTTGGGGGAACAACCTCTCTAAGCGGTTGCGCCGAAACGTTAGGCGGATAAAGATATTATATCAGTCTTGCTTTCGAGCTCCAAACAATTCTACGATTCCAGTTTAACATTATGCCAAGATTCAGCGACGGTCGGACATGCAATATGATAATAGCAATATGCAATATAAAATTTAGGAACTTACCCTATCAGAAAGAGAAGAAATACTACGACATGTCGGCCACGATCCATGCCATAATGAATTCGAAGACGTACACGACCAACAACATGCGCCTCATGTTCTACAACGGCGACGTCGACACAGTTTGTCAATTCCTTGGCGATCAGTGGTTCATCGAAAACCTGGTCGTTGCCCGGAATCTTACGGTTTGTATTTCTTCACCTTCTTTGGACCTGATGACCGGATATCATCTTTTTCACATACGCTGCCTTCATCTACACATGCTATTTATTTAGGTACTTAGGGTTGAAACCCTTTTTCTTCTTTTACAACAGACACACTACATATCTCGGCTAATATTTGTCTATTTTTGCATTAACAAATCATTAATATTATACTTTATTTATTTCTTCCAATTTCAACAATTTTACCCTATTTCTTTCACTTCCATCTTTGTTTTTAATAACCTATTTTTGTTTTAGTAGAGAGTTGCGTGTTTGTCCCAGCGAAAGTATCCGATGAGGCTATTTGTTTAGGTACTTAGGGTTGAAACCCTTTTTCTTCTTTTACAACAGACACACTAATAAAAACACGTTTATTATACAAACAATTAAAACGAGGAAACTGGGAGGAATGTTCAGTACGATGAGTGGATGGTAGTGATGTGAGTAGCCCGTTCGATGGTGAGGATGATGCCACTAGTACAGTCGGTTATTGGCGTGAGACGTTAGTGTAACACCCAGGGACGATGCGGTGGAGTGGCGCGGGAAGTTTCGACGTCTTGCCCAGCAGAAAGCTTCGTGTTTTCTCCCCTTTACCCGAGAAAGTAGCAGCAGAGAATCGAGACCTAGCGATCTCCCAGCGGCCCCAACAGAGAAGACCAGCGGCGGCGGGCTCCTACGGAGAAGAGTAGCGGCGGCGGGCTCCTACGGAGAAGAGTAGCGGCGGCGGGCTTCTACAGAGAAGGCACACGGCGGCGGGCTCCTCGCAGTAGAGCAATCCTTAAAAAGTAACCTGTAATGGCCGCCTTTAGGCCACCTTGCCGCCATTTCCTGCGCCAATACAGCCGCATTGTCACAGCGTCCCACAGTGACTACCGTAATCCATAATAAATGTCATGCCTAGTTACCAATACTCTATCAACCTAACAAGATTCCTAGTTTTTGCAGCATGTAATATAAAATGACAGGACAAGTAAATAAATATAGTAATGTTTAGGTCCAGTACGACAGAAGGGAGTGGACTTATCAGTCGGCTCCGCAATTCACGCCAACCATCGCTGGATATGCAAAAGCCTGGAACCAGAACCTAGTTCAGCTAACCGTTAAGGTGAACACTGTGTCCGGGTGTAGACAATCATCAAAATGAAAACAAAGCGATTATACATCTTTCATTTCAGGGCTCCGGCCACTTCGTCCCTATGGATCGTCCGGCTCAAGCACTTCAGATGCTCGTAAATTTCATCACGAACCAAGCCGACTACAATACTCCAATATTCTATGTGGGCGTGAAACCTTTAAAATATTGTGTTGTTGATGGATGTTCTTATAGATGGTCACTCTACTTTAGGTAGACACAACACCTAAGCCAGTGATTAGCAATAATTCCACGACGACGACTATCGACTCTCCTCAAGTTTGCACTCGTAAGGTTGGTGTTTTATTATCAATGGCTTAGCTAACACCTGCTAATATTTAGCAAAATTTAAGGAGTCGGATAGGGTCCTTTCGCTGCCAGGATTCAACGACACTCTCTCGTTCAAGCAGTACTCAGGATTCCTAAAGGGATCCAGCACTCACATGCTACATTACTGGTATGCCATGCAATCTCAATATTTACGTTTCTTGAAAATGATGGCTCAGCGTGAGCTGGGTCGATGTGTCTATCAGAATCCGTAATGTGCTAAGGCTATGGTTCCGTACTCAGAAAACTTTGAACAAGCTACTTGCAAGCTGGAAGCTGGTAATAGATTGTCTCAAACTGGTCATTTGCAAGCTGCTGCAAACTAAGAGAATGACCTCGCATGCAACGTATACTAAGACAGCGCTATGATGCAGTTAACTTAGGTTGAGGACCCTTTAAATATACTTGAGATTTATGGAGAAACAATATCAAACATCAATGGTTTGTTTCGCCACCTCCTTTCAGACAAACCGTTTTTATTATAACACCTCCTCGGTGGCTCATCAGTGAAGAAGGAGGTGTTATAATTTTCATTTTTATTATTATATTTTTAGATTTTTAATTTTTAATTTTTAATTTCAATTTTTAAATGTTCACTTTTGTTAAGTATGTTATTGTTTTGCTTTTATTTTGTTTTAGTTTTATTTTAATTTATTTTTGTTTTATTTTTTATACGCATTTTTACTTTTTAAATATTTATTGTCAATATTTAGAAATTATTAATGTCATTAACTTACATACTCATCCTTGTGCCAACCGGTTATAGAAGTTTTTCTATATAAAGTAACCATACCGTGATCTGTTATACGGTATCTGTATGGATATATATTATGATA
This sequence comes from Heligmosomoides polygyrus polygyrus, assembly GCA_947396885.1. NCBI lineage: Eukaryota > Metazoa > Nematoda > Chromadorea > Rhabditida > Heligmosomidae > Heligmosomoides > Heligmosomoides polygyrus. The sequence goes on from OX377202.1 coordinate 105,800,947, forward strand.
TGTGTTATCATTGCGGTATTCATTTAATTTTTTCAATTCTTGGTTGACACACTATGTAGTAATTTAATTAGATCAGCATTATCCATCATTTCACAATTATATCAACTAATGTCACTGCTTCCACATTCCTTTCCCCGGCATATCAATAAGATCTACTCTTATATATGGACGTATATATTAGCGAAGTAAATTTAAGCAAAAATTTCCAATTATACGAGTATTTCTTTTAAGCCAAATGTCACGTGTCCAGGAACTTTTAACTTAGAGGTCCTTTAGGTAGTTTATCTAGTAGTCGAAACCAAAACCAACCACACTTGAGGGATCCATTTATATTCCTGCCATATACAAGGTTAGTGATGGCGCATTTGTGCTACGAAATCCTAATTACACAAAGCTGACACCCGCCCTTTTCGCGTCTGACGTCAAACGCGAACTTGCATAGAAGTAGTCTCATGTAACATATTTTGTGATCTATGGGCGCAGGTCGTCCAAAATTTATGCTGCAGGCAGAAACTGTCCTACCCTGTAAGATTTCTTTTTCCAAGCTTCCACTGCGATTAGTTACCTCCAAGCTTAAAATTCCTGCATTCAACCTTTCAGGTTAGTTAGCCGCAAGAATTTAGTCACAGGTAACTTATTTTAGAGGTCTAGAGCCGCGAGCAACTTCTTTCAGGGCTCATAAGCTGAGGTAACTTGCTCAGAATTTTCTGAGTAGAGCGGGTTATGCACTGAGAGAATATTTGCATTGTTAGCGACCCAAACGTCTAGGTAACTTTCTTACAGGTATATCTTGGTTACACGCGATCTTAAAGCTTGTAAGTAACTTACATAGCTTATCTAAAAGACGCAAGTAAGTTAAATAAGGCTTCTGAACCTGCGCCTATACTTGCACAGAAGCTGCTCGTTACTTACACTTCGGTTAGTTACAAGTAACTCGGGCAATGCTAGCTTGCGACTCGCAGGTCATTTAACCACGGAAAATTAGGCACAAGTAATTTATTTTTGGAGGTCTAGAGGCACAAGTATCTAAATTTGAAGCACTTGAGTCTCGTCTAAAATTTTCTGATTCACCTATTCCGCCATATCATCGTGATATGAAAGTATGGACCACAGGATGTTCATGCTTTAGCAGCTTGGTTAATTGGATCCTTCAAACGCCCGCCCGAAACGAAAGTGGAAGCACATGCGTTAATAATTAGAAACTATTAAAAAGGTCGATGCCTTAAGAACTCAATTTCTTATAGGCTTGTTGAGGCTGAACAGGTAGATCCTGCTGGAGCTCCTCTAATACTCTGGTTGAACGGCGGGCCTGGATCTAGCTCTCTGGAGGGATTGTTCTTTGAGAATGGTCCATTCCGAATTGGTAAAGATGGGCAGACGATTTACAGGAATCCATTCGCATGGAACCAGGTCTGCCTATCCGTCGTGGTTAAGCACCTTGCCCTGCACCGTGCCTTAAACGTGGGCAGCTGGCTAGTCGGATTAAAGCCATTGTTGCTCCTTTAGTTCGCAAACGTGCTGTACTTGGAATCACCCGTTGGAGTTGGCTACTCCTACTCGACTGATGGAAAACAACCGCAGTACACTGACGATTTGGTTTGTCTAGGTGTTGTACTCGTTAAGTGCTACCTTTGCCAATATTTATTTATTTAATACACATCTCAATGCACACAACATTGGGCTTTAAAGAAAGAGACACAAGAAGCTACAGCTATCATACACAGTCGTCAAGTACTATCCATCTATCCTTGTGTGGTTTGGTTGTAGACAAATCGAAGACGGTGATGTTTTATTCGGCTAAAGGGCATTTCGCCTTCGTCAGAGCCTGGAAAATCAAAAACCAAAGTGAGCCAACCAGTCCCAACTGCTTTATCAGGTTACAAGGGAAGGCATAGGTAACAAATTATTGACTAGTAATTTCTTGCGTCTAGGTGCCCCATCGCGTTAATGGTTTGCCATCTTTGTCTTGCCTCGTCGCCTTAAATGCCCGTTTATGCTTCCGACGCTGAACAACGCGACGGCATCGATCAATCGATTCGCTCTATCAGTGTGGCCACAATATGTAACGTCGATGTCTAGAATCTATCGTTGATCCTAGCTAAAATTGTCCCTGAGTCTGTGTGTATGTGTGTGTATGAGTGCGTGAACGACTATAACCACGTTTATTGGGTTACATATAGAAATTAATACAAACACTACCTTGATCGTGAGGACCAGACACCGTAGGGCGAGATGCGAATGGGAATCCGGAGGTCGGCTGCGGGGGTGCAGCGTCCTCGACTTCAGGGAGCGACGCGCTGGAGGGGCCAGGGGCGCCGAAGGCGCTGGCGACGACAGTTGTCGGTGGGGCGAGGAGGGCGACGTTGAGAGCGAGGAGCGACGACCGAAGAAGAGCCCCGGAGGCGCTGGACGGCGGCTTTTGTAGAACTGCCACGCCCCCGGGACCAGGCGGCGCTGGCGGCTCCGCCCCCTGAAACCCCCTTGATTGCGCTGTTCGCGACAGTGGATTCGCTCGGCGTCGAAGTATAGACGGTCTCCAAAAGGCGGCTGGGACTGGTTGGATCACTTTGGTCCTCGATTTCCCAGGCACCGACGAAGGCGAAAAGCCGAAACGTTAGCCGAATAAAGCATTACCTCCTTGGAATTGACTCAAACCACCACAAGAGTTTAACTTACTATGTCAAGATTCACGGACAGTCGAACCTGATCAATATCAATCTACCATATTTCAGTGACAGTTTTGCCATCAAATATGATAAATGGATACTACGTAGTAATAGCCGAAGCGGGAAGCTTGTATAAAGCAGTCCGATTTTCAGACAGCTGCAGAGAACTACGCTGCTCTTGTTGACTTTTTCCACCTCTATCCTGAATATGCCACTCGACCGTTCTACACCACTGGTGAATCCTATGCTGGTGTGTACATACCGACATTGTCGGCTCTGCTAATACAAGGAATACAGAACGGAACGCTGAACATCAACTATAAGGTACGATGGCTCGATTTTCACCCTTTTCTATATAGGTCAATGAATCATCTACACCTGCAACTCTCCAAAGTACATCATCTTTACCACTTTGGCGTTCATTTTAGGGTCTTGCTGTCGGAAATGGTGTCCTTAACAAGAGAACTGATATGAATTCACTCTTCCATTTGTCCTATTACCACGGTCAAATGACTCACAAGTAGGTTATACGTTTCGATAACTGGCGCTATCCGAAATGAGTGCGTGGAGAGAATTTCAGCGGTCCACCTAGAATGTGATAGAGCGCATCTTAGTTGGACCGAAAATGCAAAAATGACATCCGGAAAACACGAAACACAAAATAAAATAAAAAGGAAAACAATCACCCATAAGCGTCTGCAGGAAGCCCTCTCTTGGACTTAAAGGGCTCATCTACCCTATCGAGCGCGAGTCCTTTCCAACAGGACCGCTTAAGACCTAATCGCTTGCGGCAAAGCGGCGGCCCTTTCCTTATGTGTGGGCTTCCGTTGCCTCTAACACAAAATTAATTAATAATCCGCGTTTATTCTAATTGTACAAGTAAAGGCGAGCTACCAGAGCAGAGAAACTCATCAAGACTGAGACAGCGAGGGCGGTCCTTCTAGAATACAAAGGAGACGTCTTGTACTTTCTGTTTTCAAGGAAGAAGACACTGTAGGCGTACTGTGAATGCACTATTTTTTTGTCCGTCTGAGGTCTCGCGGGTGAGAACTCATGAAAAAGTAGCGGCAGCTGGTGCTTGCCGCGACACCTTAACTATACCTCGCCTCTTCCATTTCTCGCCGAGGGACGCAGAGCTTGCCGCCGGCGGCAGGCAAGCTCTGGGTGCGGGAGCGGCAATGATGATGTGAATCTGGGCGGCAATGTTGAATCACATCAGTATGGTCGCCGCATCGTTCTGTCTTGTCTACGCGCTAGCCGGCGGCGGCAGATATCAGCCAGAGCGCAGGCATAAGGGGGAAAGCGAGTAGCAGCAGTAGGTCCCGACCAGAAAGAGTACAGTGCCTTGACCGCTTGTCGTCGCTGTTTGTCGTCAGCAAGACTCGACAGTGTGTGAGCTGCGGGCTTTACGAGTGTTGCTACCCGCCGCCCGTCACTTCCGGAAAAGTGCGCGGAGGCCTTTACTTCGTGCGTCGGTGCGTGAAAGAACGCCCACATGCGTTGTATGTCGTGAATTATGAAAGCGACAATAACCGGTATTCAAAGAACTTTCTTATTGTAGGACCTATCAGGATGTGATTTCTCTGTGCTGCGCCAATGTGACTAATGAGATGGACTGCCGTCTTGACTCTCACATCACCTCATGGAACGGTATGATACTCGGCGGTGATCCGAACGATCAGTGCTATGCTTATGTGAGTAGACTGACTTAACTCTATCGTCTCGTTTCGATGATCGTCGAGTTGATCGAACTTGAAGCAGCAACGGCTTCAGTGGAAGAGTCTGGTAAGATGCTTCGTTCTAGATCATTCAAGAGGGCATCAACATTCTTCTCAACGAATTTGATCCCTACAATCTTTACGAACAGTGTTATACGCTGAAGACTGGTAACGGTACTGCTCCAGTTGGTGACACATGGGTTAGTCAGCGAATCTGATTCTATATCCTTGGAGCCCAATTTTTTTGGCGACAATTTTGGAGGTTCTTTTCTACAGACCGGCAACAACTACGACTCGTCAGATCCCTTTGCTGGCTATTATTGTTACATGAATGATGCTCTGACTTTCTACATGAATCAAGATTCTGTGCGCAGAGCTCTCCACATACCAGCGACTGCCTCAACATGGCAGGCAGACGGGTAGGCCAACATGGCAGTTTGTCAAATTCCAAGGTATCGTATGAATTACTGCAATTTTAGCAATATAATCGCAATCTACAATCAGACGTACCCTACTGCCGAGCCATCTTTCGATTATATCATCAACAGGTTGAGCTTTAATAGCATTTCAAGCAGGTCACGATTCAATGTTCGAATAGAGGACTCGTGGGCATTTCTGGGAACATGAACCATATACGTTTTGCTTGCTGTATGGAAGCTCGCATTGTGACAGACAACATTTACGGTCCCCAACGCGACAGAAACAGCTCTCCTAGCCCGTCTGAACGGAGAACCCTTCAATATGAACAATCCACAATATGTGGATACAACCTGGCTGTTCCTATCGGCGGCCTCACAGCTGGAGGAAAACCCTGCTCACGAGGTTCTCGTCCCATGCAACATCCGAGGTCGCCCTGAAGGATCAAAACTCATGGGAAAGGCCTTAGAGCCCTTTGTCGTGATGCCACGTAATGAGGCATGCTGGTGAATATTGACGCGTATTGGTACTACTTACTTGCGGTGGAAACTCTAGCACGGTCCCTCTTCTTCCATCCTCAGACTCGCTGCTCTAGCCTGTCCACGCCCGAAGGAAGAATGCCAGTTTGGGACTTACCCTTCTCCTCCTTGACGTGGCACACCGAGCAGCGAATCAGGTTTATCTCAAAAACTTAGTGAACATAAATAGAAGGAATAACGGAGAAGAAATGCATGCTGAGCTCTCCGTGGTCGAAATGGATTTAGTTTCTGAGCATGAGGAGGGGACCGTGAGGGTGAGCATAGTGCCTACTATATCTCATGGACCTCTCCCGCTGCTTCTGCTGTGCACGTATTGAGCTGCAGGACCAAAGCTTCATGACAGCCATCCGGAATGAATAGACGGGAACATGATGTCGGCAGACCTCGTCGCGGGAGCGCAGGATGATCAATGCGGCGCGCGTCGATCATTGTGCCGACATCAGCACTTTCCCATGCTCCCAGGCCGATCGATGGAGCCTCATCGCAAACCGCCAGGAGGAACAGCGCACCGGGTCAATCACAGGAGAAAGGAGCGATCGAGGTTGCGACACTGGCCCTCGTATTATACCCATCACTCATTTCCGACATCAGGTGTCATTGCATTGTATCATGTTTTGTTTATACTACAGACTTCGGTACGAGCCGAATTGTAGTGTAGCACCGCAGGCATAACATGAGAGCAGGAGCACTTCAGAATGGGGCTAGCTAATCATCAAGGCCGTATCAGAGCCGTGCGCGTCTCCCAATTGCAACACTATAACTATGCAGCCAGCAGTGATAGTAGCCAGGTACAACTAAGCTTCTGTCCATTCGGGACGGAAGATGTTCTATTTCCCTCTGTTGAAATTCGAAAGGTCGGCGACAACGAGCGTTTACAACTATAGGTATGGGTGAGCAAGATTTAGTGGCATAGGTAGATGACTCTTAGCGCCACACATACCTACCGTAAAGCACCCTAACCAAATGCAGCCGGAAAATTCTCAATTTACTGTGTATGAAATTTACACCTTGTACCCTCTGGTTGCTGGAACTATAAAGATTCGTTGAATTCATTCAGCAAGTACTACAACACGAGTAACTTCGCTATTCTTCTGTACAGTGGAGATGCTGACACCATGTGCAACTGGATGGGAGCGGAATGGTTCACCACGCAGTACTTCGGCCAATCTCTCAATCTAAAGGTGGGCTCAATGCGACCGACTATAGTACTAAACGTCTGCTCTTTCATTCGGGAACCTGAAAATGAAAAAACATTTACAAATAAAGTATCTAACTAGCCCTGTGCGTTTATATATACCATTTTCACGTCGAATTGGACACTTTTCAAATCGAATTTTTGTTTAAGGGTATAGCATTCTTTAAATTTTTTTAGCTCGGCTATCGGAATGAGTGAAATAATTGCCTCAGTTATGCGAGAAATCTAGGGACAATGATACCTCATCACCATTTCCGTTGCAAAAATATAACGCTATTTTAAAATGAACTTACCACTGTCTAAGCAATATTTTTCAGCTCCAGCAGCGGCAGCCATGGTTTTACAGATCGGATCCGCGCTATGTCAACACTCTGGCAGGATACTCTAGGAGTTACGTCGAGAAGAACATTGATGTTCTTACCGTTAGGGTTAGTCCGTCAACTTCGGTTGAATTTAAAACAAAGTCTAGAACGGAGCGAAGAGTTTCTTGGGTATAGTGGTATGGAAACTTTCTTTCTCTTTGCAGTGTTTCCTTAGAACGATTCCATCCGTTCAGGGATCTGGTCACTTCGTGCCACTAGATCGACCTGCGCAGGCTCTTCAGATGATCTACAACTGGATACAGCAGAACGACTACAGCGACCCGTATACACTGCAGCAGACGTCGTCAACAACGATATCTGGCACAGGAACCACAACGACGACAACTCGCTCACCATCAGCATCCAGCAGCACTAAGGCTTCTGTCGGTAACGCAACGTCTGCTGTGACGTTAGCCACTACTCCTTCACCTCAGCACACCATTTCTCCCATCACCATAAACAGCGTTTCTCCTACCGTCATAAACCCTACTTCAGCGCCCGCTAGTGTAGTATGGTCGGCAGGCACTTCTACTCCAGGCAACCAGTTGGTTACCGCTTCAACAAAGTATAGCCCTTCGGCGTCCACTCCAAAAACTGGAGGAGTGGCGACTCATTTCACAGGTGGTCTTCTAATAGCGGTTGTGGTTTCAAATATTTTGTTATAAATATTCCAACAACATGTCGAGTTTCTGATAGTTTCCGTGCAATACGTTTTTGGAACGGAAGCCTTGTCTTTTGTGACGTTGGGAGCTTTGCTAAGATTAGAAACTTTCAGTGAGTCTTGCTTTGTCACATTAACTAAATGGAAATCAAGCAAAACCATGTGACAGTGCGCATCCTAGGTGGATCATAAACGCTCAAACACGAACCGCAATCAAACAAGTTTGCAAGAAAAACAAAAAATAGAAACACTCACTCGCGTTCGACCGTGCAATACTCCCGCCTCACGTCGTCGGTGACAGTGTTGCGCGGGTCGCTACGCAGTATTGAGAGAGTGGAATTATTCAAGGCATGTAGGATATTGAAGTGTGTGAGGAGGGTAGGGAAGGTAGTGTTAGTTTGCTAGTGAAGGAGAGCAAAGATTTGTGCAGTGGGAGGGGCTCCAGGGTATGGCTCGAGTGACACAAATAAATATTCAATTTTATTGTGGTCAGTTGCAGAATTGAGGCAAACGGATTTTGGACTGCATCACTGTTCAATGAGGTTTTGGTAGTTCGTACTTGGATTGGCCATATTCATTTTACGCTTGATAGACTGACATAACATTGTAACCCAAATAGTGTATGTACAGCTACAACAACATTGTCCTTGTTGTGATTGTCTTATTGCTTGTATTGTGTTGTTTAGCTTGTTAGCGGGTCCGCCAGCGAAGGCGAAGTAGGCAAAGATGATGAAGAAGAAGAGAAGTGAATTTTCAGCCGAGGGGCCCGCCTCTATTTATACCGAAGAAAGGTGGGTGGTGTTTATCGCGGTGTAGGCGGGCGGAGCATAGTTGCAAAGTGCTATAAAGATACTGCTGTAAACCATGATTCACGAACTACTGGCTGTTCGTGTGACTCGTGAACCACTGTTTATGACAAATGGTGTTTTGTATTACTCAAATAGATGTCTAATTGACTAGGAATATTTTTTGCTGATTGCCCAGCTTTTCTATTTCTATTTTTGCGCCTAAAATTTAATGTCAAATTTTTGAATACCCGGCCAATGGAACGAATCCAAGTACCATGGAGTCGAAAGTCTTACGCCGTAGACCAGAGGTATGAGACAGCACCTACACCAGGGGTCGGATTTATGAACGCGGTCGGAGGTAAATCCTACCCTCACTTACCTCGAAGGCCACTTACCCGCCACTTTACCTGAACTTACCCCTGTTTCTGATTCATGACGGCCAAAGCAAGGGTTTCGCTTCACGGCCAATTTCTGACCCAATACATCCCTCCGCTGGCCCGCTGCCAGCTCTGAGCTGGCAACGGGAGAGCGGAGGGATGCATTGGATCAGAACTTGACACCGTAGCAAAACAGCGTAGCAAAACCCTCGCCTTGAAGACAAATGTTTCCCTACGCGCTGACGAGGTAGCATTTACCTCGACACTTACCTCGGGGTTTCTCCGCCGCGCGTTGATGAATCGCGCGTAAGTGGGAGTGGGGCAAATCTCGCACTTACCCGCAGGTAAGTCGTTCATGAATCCGGCCCCAGGGGTCAGATTCCTCAACAGCTTACTGTCCGGTTACGGTGAGAAGTACCGCCAAACCTCCTGATATTAATTTATCCATTTTCCACGCAGATAAACGATTCAAATACGGTTAACAAACAACGTTCAAAACAACAATGAACAAAACAATTGAAGTCATCAAAATGAGATAAACTAGGAATCTCATGGAGATACCTGTCAACGAGCCTTTTGTAGTGCATCAAAGAGTTAGGTAGAACGTTTTTTTTAGAGCCTCAAAAACTCGGTGCCTTCTGTATTAGTAAAGAAACCTAATTTCACATTACTTTTTTCCTTGGGATTCTGATCTTCCACTGGCCACCTCTCGTGTTAGAAGAAGAAACGGAATAGAACTCCTGGACCTTTATATGACATTCGTTAGCATCAGGTTTGACGGTACTTTTCACCGTTACCGGCCGGTAAGCACTTGATGAATCTGGCCCAGGTTGGAATGCGAGACTGTGGTGGGGCTTGAGCTTACACTGCATTTATTTATTTATTTATTTATTTCATGGATTCACCGGTGCGCCAATATAGAAGGAAGGTCAACAAACCATGAAGAAAAGTACCATCAACATGGTGTCAAGAACACAATAAAAAGGAACAACTACGAATAAAGACGATTAAATACAAAACTGAAGGTAATGGTGACTATGTAAATAGAACTGATCCTGAAATACCTCATGAAAGTCGTAAATCGAAATAGGCCTTAATTTTGGTATTGATATTTCAACTACATTAGAAATATGGAAAAGACATACAGGTTTATAATGTGGCTCTTCTTATATGACGTGAAAGATTTCCCAGGAAGTAAAAAGTTGATTGCACTGCGAGAAAAGAGATTCAACATTTTAAAAAATGCAGAAGTAAAGTCGTAATTAGGGAACAACTAATTGTTAACTTTTCATTACATAGATAGTAAGAATGTTTCTCACTGTGTGCAACGAGCGATAGGCACGCAACTGGCATAGCCACACGGGCGAGATGTCTTTCAAGGACCTCTTTATGTCAACAACTTGTCAAAACTAACTTTAACTATGTTCAGGCGTTCACCCTTCCGGATGCCATTGAAATCTTGGAATAGATCTAGAATGTCTAAAGGGCTTTGTGTGCCGACGACTCAGAATCCTTTCCCCAGAATCCTTACCTCAACGCCAAATTTGCCTCGCCATGACAATTGATCTTATGGGAGCATAAGGCCGTAGATGCGCTACACTTTTTATTTTCCATCCAGATCCTTATTTAGCCGGACATGCAGAGGTAGCCCGGAAGCATGGCAGAAGATCAGATAGACTATACCCTTTGCCTTACATTCACCTCTTTTCCCCGCTGGTGCAGTCATACGGCCGATAGCGAACTGAATAGGTCTTAAGGTTGTCAAGTGGAAGGTCAACCACCGTAGCCGAATTTTTCAACGCAGATGGTCGTACCCATGAGATCCCTTACCGTGTGCTTTGCCACACGGAAAAGAAGGCGACTGCACTGTATTGGATGTAATCTACATATCTGGTGCCTTGCAACTACCGGCCGAGAGTACATCGAGGGAATCGGTCGTCTATCGCATATGGGAGGGACTTAATGGGAAGGAGAAGCTTAGGGTGTTCACCGCTATGACTTCCATAGGATCTGGTCATGAAGGAGGGGGTTTAGACGTTGAGATGAGGATTGTGAGGCATTGAGTTCGAACATTGGCGCATAAAGCCCTTGAGGGGTTCTGGGGCCGGATTAATCAACGACTTACAGCAATTTAACAGAGAAAATTACAGCCGAAATCCCAGGCGGAGTGGCGTTCTACCCCACCCTTTAAACAGAGGCGTGGCAAATGTCTGCGTCTCCACTATCTCGTAAAGCGGTCACTGGACTCTCAAGCCCAGGGATTGGGGAGTGGGCGGGCCAGGGGGACGAGGGGATAGAACGCTCGACCCCCTAAATCCCATGATTGCCCGACCTATCAAGTATGGTGAGCGATAAGCCGCGTTATCTGAGTTTTCCGCTGTGAATTCTCTGTTGAAGTTATGTAAGTCGTTGATGAAACCGACCCTTGGATAGATTCCATTGACATCGAGGTCAACCCGAAAGGGGAATGCCTGTATATAACGCATGAGCTTTCCTGGGGTAGGAGTCTCTAATCTAGGATATATGCTACCTAGTACTCTTTGTGGCGTAGCGGGGTAGAAAAGCTTTTCTTTGAAGAGGCAGCTCTCTCATTGCGTCCACTGTCTGCAGCACGTCAAAGCCACTCACGGAAAGGTACCCTTCTAGAGGTAGTGGCTATAAAACTTACGAGTTCGAGCAACTACTATCGGCCCCTCTCCTCCACATAGGTGCTGCCTCCTTGGCTGAGCTGGTTTCTCCTTCTCCTTAAGGCATTAAGATCTTTCCTTAACGCTTCCGCTCGGTCTATGCTATGAATGTATATTATATTTCTAATGCTGTAACCTGTAAATTCATGCAAAATAAAGCCCTCTTCTCTCAATTGTTAACTGTTTAACCACTTCGGGTCCAGCTGCTAAGAAGCTTCACTGACAGCTGACAAACCGGACCTGCTAGGTTTGTTAGAATGGTCTACGCTATGGTGCCACCACTGATCCTTCAGTAGACTATATTAAGGTATGTTGCCTGGATTCTCTCAATTGGTCAGGCTTTCAAGAACTGATCAAATGATCCGGCCGAAGAACGCCAACCAATAAAATTATCACCTTAGGGAAGAGCTTAACAAGTCTACAGAAAGTCTCAGCCATGCCATGTCTAGAAGATTGCTGAAAATGGCTATAAAAATTGTGTTTTTCCGTGCGTTTTGAACAATCTTTTTTTGCAGCGGCTCCCTGGTGGCTTACCAGTGAAGTGCGTATTGTACAGAATTTTTAAAGGTAAGGATAACCCAGCAAAATTACAAAGAGTATTTGGAAGCAAGACTGGGAGCCGAATCGAAGTTGATTTTGATTTGAATTTATTCGACACTACTAATTTATAGTAGGATAATCGTTTCCCTCATAGGAGTCATCATACTGAACGTCTTCTTCATTCACACTGCCGTCATTTTTAGGTATCCATCTTTGAGGCGTTGGACAGATTCCTAAAAAGTCGTTGTCGTCAATGTTTCGTGAACTAAAACACTTCGCAAAAGTGGGTCTTTACAAAACGCACCAGTTATTCTGCATATCCAAGCCGAATGCTGAGTAACGTCAGTAAAATGGTCCCTTATGCCGATTCGTTCCATCGAGGGCGACTTTACGTGCCAGTCTTAAACTAGTATTATGAGATCATATGTTTAACGTTTAATGTATTGAGTTTGACGCGTGCGTGACAGAAAAACTCGACCAGTAGAGAAGATGCCGTAGTGACAACTTTGATATCGACCTGCATTCGGCTTAGGCCTATGGTATACTCCCGCGTCGCTCCAGCGATGGGCGCGGGGCAACTGTCAACGGCGCGCCTTCGCTGCAGTGGCGGACGGCGCAGTGGGGCGCGGTTGTCAGTTGACGCGCCATCGCTCCCGCGATGCGTCGCAGAGGGGTATTATACCTCCGCGTCGCGGGAGTGAAACATACTCCCGTGCGACGGGCTGCGATGGTCGCGGAGGGGGAGCGCTTGTCATGCCCTATTCTATGCACTTCTACTCACTTATTTCGACACTTCCTTGGTTCGTGACCATACCACAGCAATTTCAACACACGTCTGGTGATGTTGGGTGGTCATGTGATGTCTCTGTTGTTCTTCTCGTAGAGATTTCGTCGTGGCTAGAGTCATTTTGGGTTTTTTCGACGGCTTGAACGGCTGCTTTTCGGATGAGATGTTTTTCTAGGTCGTTTTCCCCCTCTTTTGTGCCGATTCTCGCATTTTTTCGCCTGTGAACCTCCTCGACGGCACAGAAATCCACATTTTTGTGCCGGACAAGTCACAGGGGCGTTCTGCTGACATGTCCGGCACGGAAATGTGCCAAATGAGCGGCTGCTTTTCGGATGAGATGTTTTTCTAGGCCGTTTTCCCCCTCTTTTGTGCCGATTCTCGCATTTTTTTCGCCTGGTTTCCGTGCCTGTGGATTGCATGAGGAACAAAAGAAATGCATGAGTCGACACAGGCATGACGGAATCCCCCCCCCCTTGTAAAACACCACTTTTGAAAAATTGGGCCACAGCTGGGACGTTTCCGTGCTGGACACGTCACGAGAAGCCTCTCGTGTCGTGTCGAGCACAGAAACGTGGGTTTCCGTGCCTGTGGATTGCATGAGGAACAAAAGAAATGCATGAGTCGACACAGGCTTGGCGGAAACCCCCCTTGTAAAACACGACATCCACGAAATACCATTGAAAGCAACAACCCTACGACGGCATACGGATCAGAAGGCGACAAAACGGGAAAAACGCGAAATCACGAACGAAAAGGCTGAGAAAACAAGGAATCCGGGAAAAAATGCACTGAATCAGCTGATTCGCTAAAATTCTGCAAAAGTCTCCGTCTGCAGAACTGCGTGAACTATGTCAGCCTCAGCGACGGCGACGGCTCGCGACGCGCATCGCGAGCCATCGCGTCGCTGTGCACTCCCGCGTCGCGGCAGCGGACGGGAGTATACCATAGGCCTTAAGTTTTGGCGTAATCGCCTTCTTCAGAGCTTGGAAAAGACCAGGGCCGGGTTCATCACAGACTTACCGGCCGATAACGATGGAACATGCCGCCATACCTCAACTTACCTTGATTCGTCAACGTGCGGCGCGGTAGGTCTCCGGTGAGAACCGCTGTAACGGTAACTCGTCTATAGCGTCGAGAAAACGACGCGGTGAAGTGCCGGTAAACCTCAACTACTAAAGTCTGACCCAGTGGCGACGAGTTAGGCCTATGTTATACTTCGGCGACGCTGTTGACGACGACGTCGGAGGCAGTGTTGCGCGGGCTGCTACACTACTGTGTAGCACCCCTTCAACGCTGCCGCCGACGTCGCCGACAACAGCGCCTCCGAAGTATAACATAGGCCTTAGGTCCCGTTTATACTTCGACGCCGAGCGACGCGACGCCACGTATTGTGGCCATATTGATCGGGCGACGCGATCGATTAATTTGGCTACTATACATGCCGTCGCGTCGCTCGGCGTGGGAAGTATAAACGTTGACTTAGACGCACTGCCATGTATAGTCGGACACATGCGCGGCATCCTTCACCCCGCGGCGCCTTTCGTGAATCACATGGGCCGGTAAGTCTCTAGCAAAGAGCCGGTTAGGTGAATTTGTGGCAACGATTTAGCTACTCATTCACTGATGAATCCGGGCTCAGGAGAGTTTGAGAAATTACCTCTTCAGCAATAATTTTAAGTTTGAATCATTTAAAAGGCTAACCGGTGAAAGAGACAAACCGTATGGAAGACTACTCAACTGACATTATGTAAACTGCCGAAAAGCAGTTGAGCCACCCTTCGGATGGAGACAAATGTGGGTGGATGAGGTCGTTCCTTTGGAACAGCTATTCAGTGACCTCCTGGCTGGCGCCCTCGGCAAATAGTGCCAACAGTTGGGTTAAGCCAACCAATCGATCTGAAGAGCGTCGGCTAGAAGGTCGCTGAGGAGCTAACCCGAAAGGAGGACCTCATTATTCCACATTTATTTCAATCCGAAGGGTAACCCAACTTTACATTAGGTATGTTGGGTTGTCTTCCTCGCGATTTGTTTCTTTCTTCCTTTAGCTTCTGAAATGGCTGAAACTTGACATGATTTTAAGAGGGGAGTTTCTCAAACTCTCCTTGCCTTTTCCAGACTCTGAAGAAGGCTGCTACACCGGAACGTAGGCCGAATAAAGGTTCGATATCAAACTTGGCACGACAGCTCGACGATAGTCTTTCTTACCCCCCCCCCCCCCCTCCTGGAATGTGTAAAACTCGGCCGTCTGCTTCTTCAACCTCTGAAATAGAAAGGCGGCGACTTACTTCCCTCACATGTGTTTCCGTATGACATAATTCCCAACAATTCACTTCTGCCACCTTCAATATATTGAAATAGTGGCCCTCCGCTGTCACCCTAAATTATACTTACTTGATCTACAGGGTGGGGCAGAATTACCCGTGCACCTAAACATTTTAATTTTTTTAAAATTTTTTACAACATTTTCCGCTTTATTCGCCTAATATATTTTGACTGATCATTATAGAACTCATACGTACTTGAGTGCAAGGTGGTTAGGCGTTCCAACCTGCGAGGTGCTATTATCAAACTTCTAAGACCGGCAAGCAAACGAAAGATATTGTGAAGATCCTTTCCGTGCCTCGAAGAACGGTTCAGGATACAGTAAAACGTTACAAAGAATTGAAGACCGAAGAGGATAGAAAAGGAAGAGGGCGTCTCAGGATAGCTACCAACCGGAAAAACTCGTGAGAGAAAAAATACGGAAAAACGCCAGGAGATTGATGCGCCAGATGGCAGAAGACGTAGAAATAAGCAAAAGGTCAATGAGGAGGATAGTCAGGGGAAAGCTCCCTTTTTTAAGAAGTTTCCTTATCGTCTGCAGAAATGTCAACTCCTGACGGACACTATGAAGAAGAGGAGGCTGTAAAGACGCAAGAGGTTGCTGCAACGATTCACGGAGGCACGCGCTTGAAACATCGTCTTTAGCGATGAAAAGATTTTCACGTTGAATCCAGCCTTCAACTCTCAAAATGAAAGCATTATTGAGGACTCGCTTGCTGATGCCATCGACAAAGGACGACTTCAGGAAAGTGCGAAAAGGCCTCAATCCATTATGGTTTGGGGGGTAGTCACACCTTCAGGAAAAACTCCACTTGTTTTTGTCGAAGCTGGCGTGAAAATCAACGCAGCGGTTTACAAGGATATCCTAGAAAAAGGCATCAAGCCGTGGGCCGATACCCACTTCGGAGAAGCCAACTGGTCTGCTCTGGCACACAAAGCGAAGGTGGTCCAGGAATGGTGCGCCGAGCAGCTGTCTGAATTCACCACACATGGCGATCCGAACTACAGTTCTTCGGACCATAACCCTATGGGTATTCTGTGTGAGCCGTCTTAGAGAAAAAAGCCTGCTCTACCAGGCGCCCAAATTTGGGCTCTCCTAAAGAAGCGCTTTTGAAACCCTGGGACGAAGATGATGAACCGTACCCACATGCCACATGCGAAGCCTTTGTCGAACGTCTGAAGGACTGTGTGGAGGCGGAAGGCGGTAATTTCGACAACTGTTAGCACGCTTTGAATTACCATGTTTGTAGTAGATAATTTTAATAGTTAGAATTGATCTGCGAAGTTTGATTTCAAAATGCCATTTAGTTTTCAGTGCACGGGTAATTTTACCGCACCCTGTACAGTCGCATTTTTGGTGAAAAGGCACTCACAGAACAGATTCCTACATTTGGGGCTGTACAAGTGACGATGAAGTTATCTCGTTGATAGTCGAGTGTGACATTGACCACCTGGTATCCATCCGTATGGGCATTGCGGTTTGCTAGAAGAAATTCTTCTTTAGTGAATCATGGAATACGGGGCAGAGCCTTTTTGTTGGGGTTTTGTTTCGGTTTCGATGAAGTGATGTTTTCGTGCCTGCGCACATTCCGGCGTTTTTTGTGAGCTTCCTCGCTGGCAGGAAGGCCCACATTTCTGTGCCTTTTCCGTGCCTGCGAGCAAAATAGAAATTGAAAGGAATGCCGGAATGAACGCATTAGCGAAAAAACCCTTAGCAGAACATTCACCTGTCACCTGTATCACCTGTCGTCCCGTTGATCATCGAATTGCTCGAGCGGGTGCCAGCAGCGTCTCCATTCGTCCCTGTCGCGTGCCAGAGTGGTCCAATGGATCCTCCTCGCTCGAGGGACACGAAGAGCGTCATATCGGTCGTTCAGGGCTTTCACGACGAAGTCCGACCAACGCGTTGGTGGGCGTCCTGGTGTTCTCTTGACATCCCGCGGAATCCAGTCGGTGATGGCTCTCGTCCAGCGGGTGTCTGCGAAGCGCATTACGTGGCCGGCCCACCTAATTTTCGACAACATGGCCCATGCGACAGCGTCTCTGATCTTCGAGCGTCGGCGAAGCTCGGAACTCCGGAGGCCTTCTCTCACTTGCGTGAGTCGTTTCACTCCGAGCATCGTCCTCTCGATTCCACGCTGCGCGACGCTGATCGCGTGTTCATCCTGCTTTCGTATAGCCCAGGTCTCTGAGGCGTATGTTAGGGCAGGAAGAACAGTGGAGTCGAATAGGTGGGCACGGAGTCGGACGTTCTTCGTCTTCTTCGCGACTTCTTCGACGCTCTTGAAAGCTCCCCAAGCCGCTCTTTTCCTCCTGCTCAGCTCTGGTGCTAGGTCGTTGGCCATGTTGACTTCGCGACCCAGATACACATAGCTGGAGCATTCGGAGATGTTCGTTCCGTTGAGCGAGAATGGGGCATCAGAAACCCATCCGTTCCTCATGAACATCGTCTTCGTAAGATTCAGCTGCAGTCCAACGTTCCCACATACACGATCGAAGTCGGCCAGCATTCGCTCCGCCTGGCTGATGCTCGGCGTTATGAGCACGATGTCGTCAGCGAAGCGAAGATGATGTAGTTGCCGGCCGTCGACCTTCACTCCCATGTCTTCCCATTCTAGTTCGCGCATGACGTTTTCGAGAGTGGCGCTGAAGAGCTTCGGGGATATGGTATCCCCTTGCCGAACCCCTCTCTTCACGTCGACGACGACGTCGTTGTAGAATGGTGAGATCTTGGTCGTGAATCCACTGTACAGCTCTCGAAGGACTCTGATGTACTGAGTAGGAACGCCCTGAGTGAGCAGGGCTTCGATGACCGCTTCAGTTTCGACAGAGTCGAATGCCTTCTTCAGGTCGATGAACGTAAGGCACAGCGGCAGCTTGTACTCTCGCGACACTTCGATGAGCTTCGTAATGGTGTGTATGTGGTCGATCGTGCTGAATCCTCTCCGAAATCCTGCTTGCTCGCATGGCTGTCCTTCGTCTAGCGTTCTGCTAATCCTATTCAGGATAACTCGAGTGAACAGCTTGTAGACTACGGACAGGAGGCAGATCGGGCGATAGTTGCCAATGTCGTGCACGTCTCCCTTCTTGTACAGCAAGACGGTTCTGCTGGTCTTCCACTGAGATGGAACCTTGCACTCCGACAGGTAACGTGTGAAGAGCCGCGCCAGGGTGTTGATGAGCGTAGGCGGGAGGTTCTTCAGGTGTTCGGGTTTGATCCTGTCGGGACCGGGTGCTGTACGTTTCTTCACCGACGAGATGGCGTGTCGGATCTCGGAAGGGAGAACAGAGGGGACGACGTATCCATCCTGCGGAAGATGGCATGGGGGCAGGTGGACGTGGCTATCGAAGAGATCGGAGTAGAAGTCGTGGATGACCCTTTCCATGGTCCTTCTGGAAGAGGTGACGGTTCCGTCGGGACGTCGGAGAGCTGTCATCTTGGTCTTGAAGTTGGCGAAGTTCCGGCGGGCATTGCGGATGCTCAACCCTGCCTCTGCAGCTTCAGCCAACACTTCGGCCCTTCTCTCCTTAAGATCCTCCTTTATCGCCTCTCTGCATAGCTTCGCAAGCTCGGACGTCAGTTGGTAGTTGCCTGACGCTCGTGCTGCTCCACGCTGGCGTATCAGCTCGAGAGTTTCCGGAGACAGACGTCTCTTGGTGGTCTTCAAGCTCTCGGCTCCCTTAGCACTATCGTGGAGATGGTGCACGAAGCGGTCGTATTCCTCGTCGACGTTGTCCATGACGGGATCTTCCCAAAGACCGGCAAGAGAGGTGTAGAGGTCCCAGTTGATGGTCGTTCTGGGACCCCTCTTCTTGAACTTCGCGGCCTTCTCTCCTTGACGCGAAAAGCGGAACCTTGCGCGAAGGAGGCGGTGGTCCGATCCCGTGTAGAACTTGGGGACAACGGAGACGTCGGTCAGGCAATATTTGCGGTTGGAGATGATGTGGTCGATCTCGTTGTGGAACTGGCCACCGGGAGATTCCCAGGTCCATCGTAGGGAGGGAGGCTTCTGGAACTGCGAGTTTCCATGGATGGTCTTGGTCGACATGATAAACTCAGACAGCCTTTCACCTTGCTCGTTCCACTCCAAACCGTGGGTTCCGATGTGAAGTTCTTCCGGCGACCTTCGCGGTCCGATTTTGGCGTTGAAGTCGCCGACGATCACCTTGTAGAAGGTGTGATCTTCCTTATAGAACTTCTCCAGCTCCACGTAGAAGGCTTCGACCTCTTCGCCGTCGTAGTCGGATGTTGGGGCATACGCGACGAATACAGTCAAAGCTGGCACGGAACCACATCGCTTCAGTCGCAGACGTCCGATTCGGCTTGTCAGAGACTCGTACGAATCGATGTTCATGGCCAAGTGCGTGTTGACGAGGACACCAACGCCGCCTACTCCCCTGCTGTCGCATGTTCCGAGGAACAGTTCTTCTCCGGAGTCGTAGGCGGCGTGCAGGGGGTGGTGTCTTCTCGTCTCGGTCAGTCCGATGACGTCGTACTTGATCTTCCTGGCTTGCGTCATCAGGTCCTCGACGGATGCTTCCGACGCAAGCGTGCGGGCGTTGTAAGTACAGATCGTCATCCTAGTCCTTCTCAGTTTGCGCAGCCTGGTTAGGCCCTGAGATTTTAGCGGCCTCTCCGTACTCGTCCTTCCCATCGCTGCAGAAATGGGGGCTCTTTCGGGGTCAGGGGAATGAGGCCCTTTAGTGCTGCTGTGTTTGACTGGAATACAACACGGGTAGCTAGTCAGGCTCTGTCGTGCGGGCGGGGTACTCCGGGCAGCCAGCCAGACTGCCCGAAGGGACGGAGCGAGACTTAAGGCGGCCTCGAATCGCCTTACATGTACTCCCAGTCTACCGAGTGCAAGCTTTTGGCCGAGCCGACACAGTTACAATCCGCACAGTCACGGACACATCCACGCACACTGTGCACGAACATGCCGCTCCCACGCACAAGGAACGCATCGACCCGACACAACAGGAGCAAGGAGTCCATCCCCTGCATCCCACCTGCGTCTCTGGGCAGTACACGGTCGCATTTGGTTCGCGTTTAATTCCCCTATCCACCACCCGGGGACGCGCCACGTGGCCCTGCGACAAGCGGCCCGAGATCCCTCTTAACAAGAGAGCTCGAAGGCTCTCTATCGAGGGAGATCCGTGGAGCAGAACATTACCTCGAAAAATACGCTTTGCAATAACCGAACTTACAATGGCAAAGATGAGGAGGTAACACATCGAAAAAAAGCGCAAACGCGAACGGGAACATAGAAATGGTCGAGAAAGCTAGGGAAATTCACTGAACTAGCTGAGTTGCAGTAAATTCAGCAAAAGTATCCGTCTGCAGAACTAGGTGAAGAGTGTGTCAGCTATAGAGAAGGCGACGCCTCGCAACGCGCGTCGCTGCGGCGGAAGGGACATAGCGTAGGCCTAAATGGGGCTGCTTTCCTATTCTGTGGAATGAAGGTTTATTTTCACTTGTAATAGTAGAACCTACAATAATAGTAAACACATGATATGTAGTGACGCTGCGGCCGCACTCGGCACCATAAGTGCAGACCTAAAGGACGGTTCCGCAACGATCGGAAACCGCACTTTAGTCATGCCTCTGGATATTATTCAGGGGCGTATTCATTACAATATACAATACAACATGTTTGCCTATTTATCTTAAGTCTTGCCATTCAACGCAAGATGGTCTCTCTATATTATAATACAATAGTACATTAATATATCTAGATGTGGAACTAGTTCTGCATTCGCAACATCTAACGAAGAAACTTACGAGATGAGTAGCCATGTCCCGCTAAGTACAACCTTCTCGCGATCGTGCTGGTAGGTCCACCTATGCAGATCGGAATATCGCTCACATCATCCACTTCAAAAACAACCAAGTCGTGTTTATTAGTGCACTCATTGTACAATTCGTTATAGAACATCTGAATACAGGGCTATTTACGACGACAATATCCACATAGAGTTTCTCATAGGTTTGCTGCACCTCTTTTGGTGTCACGGCTTTTTTCAAGCACTTTTCAGGTACAGTGCATCGACTGCCTATGACGATTCTGAAGTCCTCCGCTTTGCCGAAAAAACGACGACTGTTTCTAAAGGAACTAAGGTAAGCTAATAACCACTAGAGGCAATACAACGCAGATATCTCGAGAGATACCCATCCTTATAGAGTACTTGAATGACTGGACTTCTGCTGGCTCTCACAGAATTATTTACAAAATTTTATTATCATTAGGTAATAAGCACACTGTACATGTATAGAGCTCCCTGCGTCCGGTAGGAGCTTCACTTTGCAGACTGGCTAACTATGTGGGTGGCGCTTACAGGGTAAAAGACAACGCTCATGTCGAGGAAGGTCGCGTTGCTGACGCATGCCGCGACATTTCTCGGCCCAGAATTTTTGAAAAAGGAAACTATAAACTATGGCGTTGGGAATCAAGAATTGATTCTTGTGTATGAATTTCTCGTACCCTGGTCTTTAGTGCCATGGTGACGTTTTCGGCCTCTTGTTTCAAAGCACGAAAATCGTTTTTCTCCTTGAGTTATTCTATTTTTGAGAGCATGTCTTTTTTCTCTTTTTTTTGCCGCATTTGTATAGGTCTGGATGATCGTTTGGCACACCTCTTTTAATTTTATAATTTTATTTTGAACATTGTCCAGCGCAGGTTGAAGTTCACACAGCCTTTTCTGGCAGTACACTCGTATTTCTGATTCTTCAGGTGGAGGCTCATTGGCTCAACTGCCGGTTTGTAGAATTCATCTATGCTTCGTAAGCTGCAGCACTTCTCTTCTAGACATTGAAGAGGAAGGACTACTTTAATCATTTTGTTCCACTGCGGGTGTAGAAAGTGCTTATTTATTTATTTATTTATTCACTACGTGGATAACCATGAAAAAGAAAAAGAAGGCAAAACTAAACATGAGTTAGAGTAACTGTAAACGGGAAAAAACAAAACAGGCAACAAGAATTAACATAGTGCAGTTAAAAACTACTAAGCTGCATCCTGAAGATAATGGTCAAGAAGTTTTTTATACTTACTTAAGGAATTTGGTATAATGTGTTTTTTAGATAACCTCAAGTGTTATCAAATAATCAGCGGTTCTTGGCCTTCGGAGGGAGAACGGGCTGATACTATGCTACCACGCGGGACTGAGACCGTGGTGGCCGATGCATCAGAAATTCTCTGCTGGCTCTCACAGAATTATTTACAAAAAACAATACAAATTCATTTAGGAGCTTCACTTTTCAGAATGGCTAACTAAGTGGGTGGCGCTTACAGGGCAAAAGATGCCGCCCATGTCGAGGAAGGTCGTGGCGCTGACGCATGCCGCGACAGGACTTTTTCACTTGACGACAAGCATGTGCGCAGTGTGACAAGTTGGATTGAATTTTCCTCAATGAATTAAGGTAACCAGTGGTTCTCCGCAACGGGCGGGGGGGGGGGGGGGGTATCACTGTCCTGTTCTCGGATTTGCCCACAAAGCTCGGGATCAGCCCTTTCTGCAGTATGCTGTGGGGAAATGGTGGAATGGTCGAATGGGTGGAAGTTAGAGCTTGGTCCTAAAAAAGAAACGGTTCACTTTCGCATGGGTTCATCTAATAACATTTTGAGCTACAATTTTGAAGGTAATCCTACAGCCAAATCGCATAAAGTGCAGAATCTCTGCTTCTCATGCAATGATAAACTTCACTCTGGTGAACACTTTGAGGGAAATTCACAAAAAGCGATATTTATTTATTTACACATAAATGTGCGCACAATTCTAAACTAAAAGAAACTGAGGGACACAGCATGGTGAGTAATACAACGCGATGAAATAAAAACAAACAAAGAAACTTCAGCAAATCAAAGTGCTACATCAGGACGTACTGTAGTATTTGCAGGAGGGGAAATTTGATGAAAAAACAAGGGCTGAAATATTTTGTAGTAAGGCAGAACTAAGGAATGAGGGCTGATTAGTGGAGCTGTTAATGTTGATATGACACACGCTCCAGATCTTTAAGGTATTGAAAACAACCAATAAAAATTCACTTATCTTTGCTGATGCCACTAAAGTCAGGCAATTATACAGCAGGGGACTACTATTTTCGATCAAAAAACAACAACAAAGGATGTGATTATACGCGTATCCACAAACTTCTTAGTAGAGTTGGTGGTTCTCAATACTCCAAAATATTTCAAGCGTCAATTGGGAATAAATATCATTTTATAGGGAAAGTTTTTCGCAGTTTTCGAAGCATAAAGGTTTTGGCAATTTTGGAAGAAATGAAAAGCCCTTTTAAGAAAATAAGTAATGATCATGTTCTACCACTCTTCTTCACTTTTGGGGCAGACTTCTGATGCCAGCAGAACGCTTCTGGAATTGGCTCCAAGACATTGTTCAACCAGAGCGATCGCTTTTAAACGTGAATATTTTTTCTTGCGTGGCGTTGGAGCAAAAGGAGTAGGTGGTAGTCTGGGCGGTACAATGAGTGGGGTAGCGCTTCCTATCCAAAGTCGAGCAGTTTTGGTGAGTCGCTCTTGGAGTGTGTAGGCAAGCATTGCCATGCAGGAATCGGATCGTGCTGGGATTCGGGCGCTTCTCTATGCCTATCCATCTGCTGACAGTACAGGTCTGCGGTGAGGGTTGTGTGGCAGTAGCTTGTAATGAATGACACGTCGGCAATCCCACCAGGTTCAATCCCAATGAGGGGGGGGGGGCGGGGCCACTCCATACTCACGTCGAAACACTACATAGAGATGAATACTTGCCACATAACATGACTACCTGAACCCCTACTGTGGCTACTGCAGTCTTCCTCCTGAAATAAAGAGGAAATTTAGACGAAAAAACGCCGGACGAAAAGACGAGGAAAAGGCGCGTCGACAGGCTCACCGTGGCAATACGTACAGGGATAGCCGTACAATGGCCGTGGTTCGATAAGTGGAGTCGATAAGCAGATATCCCTGTACGTATCGGCACGGTGAACCGACGACGCGCACATGCGTTCCGGCCTGAGGCCGCCCTGCCCCCGCCCCTCAATGGGATTGAACCTCCCACCAAACGCCGAACTTAATTTTCAGATAGTGGAGGCCTAGCTTTGGCTGCACCTCAGGGTACACACCCTAGTCAACCCAGTGTTGACTGCGTTTGATGTTGACGTAGATACACCACTTCTCATCTCACCCTAGTCAACCCAGTGTTGACTGCGTTTGATGTTGACGTAGATAACCACTTCTCATCTCCTGTGTCAAGTCTGCCAGTTATCCGTGGCCTCTACGAGACGGATAGCCACCTCCGTTATGGGGATCTAATACGCCAACTTCTACACCCTACGAAGTTATCGCAGGTGAAGAGCAAGTGTAGCCCTAGACTTTATGCCAGTTCGCGTATGATTTGCCGTGAATCTGATACCACTAGCCGCTACAATCGGTCGTTCTTGACTTCGGATGGACATAGCAACCGGGTGGAGTCTTAGATGCAGATGCCTTTATTACGAAAGCGAACGAGCCAATCCCGTGCATTGCGTTTGGACACCGTACCGTCCCCGAATGCACTGTTGACGCGACGGATACGGCCGCCTATTCGTCAGATTTATAGTCGTACTGTAGAGAGCCGTACTGTAGATCAGCGTCGCGCAGCGTGGAATCGAGAGGACGATGCTCGGAGTGAAACGACTCACGCAAGTGAGAGAAGGCCTCCGGAGTTCCGAGCTTCGCCGACGCTCGAAGATCAGAGACGCTGTCGCATGGGCCAAGTTGTCGAAAATTAGGTGGGCCGGCCACGTAATGCGCTTTGCAGACACCCGCTGGACGAGAGCCATCACCGACTGGATTCCGCGGGATGTCAAAAGAACACCAGGACGCCCACCAACGCGTTGGTCGGACTTCTTCGTGAAAGCCCTGAACGACCGATATGACGCTCTTCGTGTCCCTCGAGCGAGGAGGATCCATTGGACCACTCTGGCACGCGACAGGGACGAATGGAGACGCTGCTGGCACCCGCTCGAGCAATTCGATGATCAACGGGACGACAGGTGATACAGGTGATGCTGTAGAGAGCCACGATTCTACTCCTTTGGAGCGGGTTATTCATGAGCGATCAACTGATAATAATAATAAACGTGCACATAACTGGTCTACCGTAATACGCACAAGAAAAGTTGCCGCAACACGGTGTGAGAAAAAAACTTGAATGTACGTTTTTTGTTCCCACTGTGTTGCAGCGACATGGATTCAATTTAGATACATTTTAATAATTTGAAGAACCAAGATAATAACTTTTATGGTTCGTTTCGCCACCTTCCTTCAGACGAACCTTGTAAATTATAACACCTCCCCGGTGGCTCATCAGTGAAGAAAGAGGTGTTATAATTTATTTTAATATTTATTTATTTATTGTTAATATAATAATTTTGTATTTTTATTTTTTTAATTTTTTATATTTTTAACTTTTTATTTATTTATTTATTCTATTTTTTGACAGCATTATTTTTTAAATTTTTTACTATAAAATGTTAAAACGAAGATATGCATTGAATTGAACACATATTTAATTTTAGAAAAGATTTTATTACAATTCGTTTAAATTTGAAATAATTTTAAAACATTTTTTGTTAAATATTGTTAGTGAAAAATAATAAACTTACAAAATTCTGTTGCTACAGCCACTCTCTTTTTTCTTTCTATATAAAGTAATTCATACTGTGCTCTATTGTACGGTATCAGGATAGATATTGTGATATATGTTATCATTACGGTATTCATTTCATTCTTTACACGCTGAGAATGGAGGTGCTACTTACAAGTGATTCTATTAAAAAATCACTACTTTTTTCAACGCAATTACGATGTTTATTTATTTATTTGTTTATTCAGAATAAATTTATAAGTTCAATGGAAGGAGATGGAAAACTACTTCGAACTATTTGAGTGTTTTTATAAAGTTTATTGCTTTATTATAGTTATCTAACATGCTGTACTTATATAGTATTTGCCTGTTTTTATTTAGACACTTTCTTATATTTTCGGCAATAAATTCTGTGCTGTATCCATTATGTGTAAGTATTCTGTGAAGTTCTCTTATCTTAGTGCAAAAATATTGAAATGTTGAACAGACAGTAGCTATTCCAAGTGTTTCTGTGTAAATGACATTATGTTTAATTTTGATTGAAATCTGTGAGTCTACGTGTGGAAACCTATTTACTTTAAAATTGAAAGAATCTGTTTTGTTGTATAGGTTGTTTTCAATTTTATTATTTACGACTTCAATAGTTCTAGTTAGTTAATAGTTACATTTGTATTCACTTTCGTGTGTTTTTTTAAATTCCAATGTGTTTTTATAAACTAAAGTAAGTATGTAATCAATATGGCTTTCTTTGTAATTATGAACTATAAGTATGTCGTCCATATATCTAAATGGCTTAAACAATTGGTTTCTATTTAAAATTGTATTCTTAGAGTATTCAAATTCAAACATAGACATGGTTAAGTCAGCGAGTAAAGGGCTGAAGTTACCTCCTTGAGGAACTCCTTTATTTTGTTTAAATACTATACTGGCGAATATGCAGTAACTATTTTTCAATAAGTAGTCTATTAAATATAAAAGATCCGTTATATTATAATACCTATATTTATTATTTTGAGTTGAGTTATCAGTATAGAAAGTTTTATATTCATTACATGCTATGAAATTTTTTCCAGAATTTTTGAAGCAAAGAATAATAAGATTTTTCATTTTTTCCATTATAACAGTATGAGGCATGCTAGTGAACATGTCTGTAAAATCAGCGGAATACAATTTAACATTATCTGCGTCAATACTTGCTAGTTCTGGTGTTATTTTAGAATTTTTGATAGCCCAATATGTTTTAATAGACCTTGTATTACTAGCTACATTATTGGCGTAATTAATAAAGTGTGTTTTTAGAGATTAACAGAGCTAGTTTTTTGTCTCAAATTTGCTAAGGAAACAATTTTCCCGGCCAGTTTTGGACGTTTCAAGAGTAGGCGCCCTATTGATTCACGTGCTCCACAGCTGACGGGCGTGCCGCGGGATGAGGGGTGGTATCGAGGATCGGAGATCCCGCAGACTTTGTTTCTTTTGCACTTTTGCAAAATCCATGTTTATCATATAGGTAACCCACCTAGGGGTATTATAGTGTGTTATAGAGCATGTTTACATATAACATGTGCTTCAACCTACAGATTAGCTAAAATGTTCACTTCTGTGTGTCACTTATTTTAAGCCTATTTTGTGTGAAGTTGTAGCTATGTAACGATAGATATTTTGTGGAACTAGTTAAAAGTTCCGACTCCACCAACAAGACTTCGGTCAATTTTTTTTTGCTGAAACTACGTCTAGGGATGGATATTTGGGGTGCTGATCACGAATCTGACATCCGTTTTTCACGATTCTGTCTCTACCTGCCGTCATCGGCAGAAACTTTAGGAATGTAATCCTGTGCCTTCCTGTATTTAT
Organism: Heligmosomoides polygyrus polygyrus; assembly: GCA_947396885.1. Taxonomy (NCBI): domain Eukaryota; kingdom Metazoa; phylum Nematoda; class Chromadorea; order Rhabditida; family Heligmosomidae; genus Heligmosomoides; species Heligmosomoides polygyrus. Next base: position 105,828,477 of record OX377202.1, read on the forward strand.
ATTATCCAGCCGAATCGTGAAGAACAGATATCAGATTCGTGATCAGCACCCTAAACAACCCCTAGACAAAGTTTCAGCGAAATCCCTTACCCTTTTACCTTGTTGTTACTCTGCCTGGACCATCCTGGTTAACGGTATGGGTGGTATGTTATATGTAAACATGCTCTATAACACACTATAATACCCCTAGGTGGATTACCTATATGATAAACATGGATTTTGCAAAAGTGCGAAAGAAGCCCACCCTGCGGGATCTAAACCCCCGATCCCTCGCTCACGAGCCCGAGCTCTTCCCTACTACGCCACCTGTGCACTTCGCCGATCCTCGATACCAGCCCTCATCCCGCGCGCGCCCGTCAGCTGTGGAGCACGTGAATCAACAGGGCGCCAACACGCGACTTCCGTCGCCCCTAACTCGGCGCAAAGTAGTATTGGGGTCGGGATACCTGTAGTTTGTTACTTCCCAGGGAGAGGCGGTTCTGCCCAAATACAACACTTGCGCCGTTCCGACCTACCGTTGAGATAGTATCCTGGTAAGCTCTCTGCCCAGTGGATGATGAGTTTCCACCCGCCGTCATGGCAGCAGTCATCTGAAGTCTTCAACCTGTGACACCAGTGGTCCCACTAGGGAGACAATGCGGGTTGGAAGATAACGGAAATGGAAATGGGTAAGAAGGGAAAGGGAAATGTAAAAGGATCAAATCGTTCAAAGCATAGGTTGATTGTGTGTAGTCGATAGTGTAGAGTGTAAATGTATTGTGGTTATTTTTGGGTATAAAGAATAGAATGTGTTGTATAATGATCGCGGTTATTCTTCCTCCTCCAAGCCGCGTGCGCTCATCGCACGCGCGCACCTGCCGCAATATTTGGGCTAACGAATTGACATCTGCGCGATCGTTCTCACGCATCTTTGCGACAGAGCGCGAAATCTCTCCTCCTTAGCCCTGCGCGCTCATGGGGAATCCGCGACTAGGGAAGGGACTCCAGGGTGCGTGTTACCAAAGCTGCTCGTGTGGAAACTTCCTTCCTCGTTCAGGGGAGTCCGTGGCTGGGTACTGCGCTCTTCTAGCACAGAGATAGGCAAGGGAAGGGACTCCATGTTGTGGCGCATCCAAGCTGCTCGTGCGAGAACTGCTCCCGTCTCCTATGGTTCTCCTGTAGCGGCGGTGGAAGAGCCGCGATCCGCCACCGACCGCTCAACGACCCTCCTCCCTATCGACTGACCGTGGTGTTGGTGGATATCGAAAGTTGCTACGTCGACACGACGCGACCGCACGCGGCTTGGCGAAGGAAGAAGAGCCGCCACCTTGGATAATGCGTGTACAAATATAGTTAATTTAATAAAAGAACCACAAACCCTATAGATTCGGGATGCAGCTCCAAAACCATAATAAACTATATACCTGAAGCCCTTTTCTTCGCATTCCTCATCAGTGTACACGCCTCGAAGGGAGCCCATAACACAATGAGCGGCACTGAGAACGTGACGAGGAGAAATGAGCACTCCACTGCATGTGTATGCTGCAAAACGTGCTTGGCAAGGAGTGAATAATGTCAAGTGGACCATGAATTAGTTCTGACACCCTTGTTCGACGACGTCGCGGATATTTTCTTTTGGGAGAATTGGAATTTGTAAAAATAATGTGCAAAAAACGCAATGCCGAGAACTTACCGCCAATGTAAATGCTTGCGATCCAGGGAAACTCATTTTTCTGCAAACGCCGCCCTCCAAACGATTTGTAGCTGTCTCGATGATTCTTCTTTGCTAAAATCACGACAGTAGGGTTGCGACTGAAAGGGAGTTGGGTTTTTTGTGTTTCTCAGAAACACCCTCCATTCATTTTATTGAAATTTCGATATATTGCATTATCCCGTCGAAAGCACAGAAAACCCAGTGGAGGTGAGCGCATTGTGAAAGGCTTTTTTCTGCCGAACAGAATGAGGTTTTTGCCTAAATGTTCGAAATTTCTTCTGCGAAAAGGAACTTACGCGCAAACCTTGCTCCGCAGTGCCCTTTCACCCAGCTGTCTTCAGTTTCGTCAAGCCTTTGAGCACAGAGAAATTGCGCCGTCAGTAAGAGGATGAAAGTTTTCATCTTGGTTAGTTTTCACTGCAAATCTTGACACAGTAATATCAGAAATTAGAAAAATATGAATGAAAAGACTATGGAGCAGAGAAATTTTAGTTTTTTACTCATTCTAAAGGTTTCGAGAAAATTATTGTACGATTATATTGCCAATATTATATACTCATTGAATACCAAATTTTTAAAAAGGTTTCTCAAGATAATTCGATTGCGATGAACTATAATACTTTAAGGTGATGGGTAACTGTTGTGGTTAAATGCGAATAAAAACAAAGGAATTGCAACAGCGACGCTAAGAAAACAAACGTGACGTTCCTTTTAAGGCTTTATGCTCCTTAAATTCTGTTATTGTGAATACAAATGATTTTTCACACGTTGGTATCTAATCGATGGCAATTATTTTGCAGCGTTTCTACAGTTATCAGGCCAACGTAACGTAGCGCTATGGTTAATTGGAAGAAATACATTTTCTCCGATTTGATTTTTCAAACTTTTTTCGTTTCTTGCACGAGAAAAAGATTATGTGGTCTGTTGCACTTTTTTTTGCTTGAACCAGTCATGTGAATCTTCCTAGATCCTATCAGAAAGCTATTGCCCTCGGAGATGACTCTGAGATTCCAGACTGTGATATTCACTGCCTTGAATATGAAAGAACACATGCTCGAGGCTGCTTCTGCGGAGATTTTGAATTTCTACTATATTTATGTTCTCAAACTTTCAGTTCTTTCTTAAATTATTTATGGTTTTTCTTATTTTTTATGTCACTACCGTAGATTCCAACTTCGACGTTCTTGGAGCCTGGGCATTTTCTTATCGCTTATCTGTACTTCTGTGCCTACCAGGTTCGATAAAGGATCGTTTACCATTACGGCTGACGTTTCGAATAACACTTCTTCTTCAAGACCTGAAAGAAGCTCGAAATTTCTTTATCCGTGAAGCTATTTGGGTCAGAAATATCGTTTCTCGTTTTTGGTCTTTATAAGCCAATCTAAGAGACAGAAAACTCAAATCAGAACACAAATCATTGTAATCTACCTCATCGATATTTCGCCAACGTGGGAAGACCGACTCAACTGGCCACCGCGGAGCTAGTGAGCACTAGGGGCGGCCAAATATACCGCACAGTGCGTGATGTCGATAAAATGCACATATCGGTGTATACGAAGCAATCGCATTTCGCACGATGGAATAAAAGACAAGAACTCACTTGCAATTAAGATGCGATCCTTGATTGAAATGATCCTTGGTCGGGTAATTTCTCTAACTCCTTTTGTCTTCTCCAGGCTCTGAAGAAGGCGGTTAGGCCTGCGCGGAAACCTAAGTCGAATAAAGAAGCATACCAATCTTGGCTCAACAGCTTCACACAAGATCCTACAGCACAAGAAAAAATGCCAAGATTCAACGACGGTCGAACATGGAACATTCTAAGATGCGATCATTTCTGTTGTTCGTAGATGTACTTCCTTCGAGAATCCAGAGAATAGAGAGCATTTCTGAAGCCAATTTTGTCCTTATGATATAGTGCCAGCGCCGAGTTGGGATTTCCTACGGTGCTTCCCGGACGGGGTTACTAAGTTTTGCATTCCCTTACCAGCAAGGTGTTCCTTAACGTGAATGGCAGAAGCCGTCTCGGTTTCTCCGACACAGACATCGCCGCATGTTATATATTCGAGCTGATAGACCACGCCCTTTTGTGCACAATCTTCTGTCCTTCCGTACGGGCAAACCACACAGTCATGCATAACGCAAGCGCGTAATAGAGCCGATTGCGAGCTAATTGTGGTTTACTGTTGTTTGTCGGGATGTTCACTAGTACAACATCCTCATCCAAGCCTGCTCGTATTGACGTATAGCCGCTGTGATTTGGTCCGAAAAGAAAGGAAATGGAGGGGGCAGATTTTGTCACTTTACTCTTCTCCCGTTGTTCATATGTCGCTCGATTTCACCGCACTTCGTACCCATTGAGAGCACCTATGTGACAAGCTAACGTGGTTCTTTTCGCTTCTTTTCGCTCATCGTTTTCCGTGCACATGTCCTTGTTGCTGTTCTAAACATGTTGTGAAGTACCGCACGTTTCACAGCTGAAGGGTGATCCGGCTTAGCACGGATGATGACGTTTTTTGGAGCTGCCCTTGCGGTACCATTTCACACTGTACAAGCTGTTAGAAACCATGCGTATTCAGAAAGGATCACCAGCCTTTACACGGATCTTTTGTCGTGAACTTTATTTCCTGTTGTTCCCAACCCAAGGCGAGCTTTTACGATGCGGTTTTGACAGGACGTAGGGCCCTGTGAGCAGGGTCCAGAATCACAGTTAGTTTTTGCTGAACGGTAAACCTTCGATGACGAGGACGATATAGAACGCTGGCTGGCTGGCGTTTTCGAATCAAAGCCAGAAAAGTTCTATGCTGACGGGATCGGGAGTCTGCCTGAAAGGTTAAGAAGAGCGGTAGAACATGATGGACATTACTTCGTTCTTGACGTGTTTCGCTTTTTTTGTAAAACTAAAAAAATGTGGTGTCTTGAAAATGGCGAGAGCTTCTGTAACAACCTAGCATTTTGATAAGTCATGTGTAGCGCAGTCGGAGGAGGCGCCAGCTATCGCGTGAAGCCGATTTGTGTTCCACGGTTTGGATTTCCCGCCCAGGCCAACCAAGCGAGAAAGCGTAATGACAACAAACTAATATGTGCAAAATGCCGGGACCACGCGGACTCGAACTGAAAACTCCGCCAACGTGCTCCTATGAGGCGGTGCTCCTACCAACTGCGCCACCGAGGCACATCTCGTTAGGTGTCTTAGGGGTTGATGATAGCACCTTTCCTTGTAAGAGTGTTGAACAGGCCATCAATTTCGGCCTGAGTTGCTGTTACGACACAGCAGTCGTCGATGTACTGATAGCAGATTATGTGAAGCCTCTCTATTACCGCTCAATCTTGCTCATGAAGCGAATCGATAGAGCCGTGCTAAACGCTGTCTTATGTGAAGTTGCGAAAAAGATTTATCTGATCATGCAAAGATGTTGCAGTAGAGGCATCTTTTCACAAGAATCATATGTGACTTTCTCACTCCAAATGTACCAACACTGCTCTCGCGTTTGTCGAGCATTTCGGAGAGTGCTTGAAGAGCAGCAGCAACACCTTCAGCGCTGTAGAGAGACCGGCTTAGTGCCACGATTCATTGAAAATGAGAAGCAAGGAGCAGTGTGCTGCTTGCAAAGGGGTAATCCTAGAATTGCGGTAAAATCAAACGGAAATAGTATATATTGCACTCCATACTACTTGTTAAAGTGTACGAGAAAAGGTGAATCCTGTTACCAAGTGCTTCATAGACAGATCTGGCGACGAATTGAATCGAAAAGGATCTGTGACGCCTTTCGGTCGGGTACAAAATCCACCCTATGCGAGATTCAACTTTCCTAGAAGCGAAACTATGAGAAGTCATTCTGGTAACGAACTTCCTCTTCTATTCCTTAGGCGTCTGAGGACCAATTAGTTTAGGCCGGAACCATGGCAACAGTCGTAGATCAGGCGGGGGGCTCTGTAGTTCATGACGCACGCGTTTCTACAAAAGCGTTGGATTTTTCAGCCTGTGCCTGTCGTTCTGAATGGCACAGAACATCTGCGCAGCGACGTTTTGTAAAATTGTGTGCGGGTTGCATAGGGTTAGAGACCAACTTAGAGCTACGTAGAGCAAGGTGAGATTTCGAATGCCATACAAATGATGGATTATTGCACAGAGCACTACATCTATCCCTTTTCCTAATTCATTCTGAAGGGAATGTGAGTCTTTTTCGGAGGCCGATGTGAGGTTCAGAATTTTTTTAAGAGGTTTCTATATGCTTTCAGTATCAATGGTAAGGTTTCAGTCAAGTTCGTGATCAAATTAGGAGCAATAAAATACCACTCCCTGTTAGAGATAAAAGGTGAAAAGGTGAAGGTTCGTCCACAAACCTTGGAGAAGGAAATCACGAAGCTCCGTGTTTCAAACACCAGTGTTTATCGCGAAACGTCAGAGAAAGTATTTTGTTCTCAATGCCGCAAGTTAAATGCGCTTTAGATATCGGTAGCAAAGTCAGCTGGCTTAGCTTCATTTTACGGCTGAGGCTAACAGCATCAACCTGTCCTGTATTCTACAGCTTTATCAAAACGCATAAGCTATTGACGAAGACAAATGCACGTTGAACGCAGCCAGTACAAAATCAGCATATAACACGTTGTATGGATGGAGCAACTGACCAGATCTCTTGGTTTCTTAACAAGACTCCTCAACTTCGTACCCTCACACTTGGAGAATATGGAAAAATCACTGGAATTACCTCTATGAGTGCAGTACTACGTTTTTTAGAAAATTTTTATTGCGGCACAAAGTAGAACACCTCCTTTGCGCGTTATATTACGCACAGTTCTTCGCATCGTGAATTCCCTAAAAAGCTCTCCAGTGCCTGCCAAGTGACCTACGAATGTATAGCAGATCTGAAAAGCTGATAACTTTTTGAAAGCTGCAGCAGTGCTGACTGTTTTTGGATTTGGGAGATAAAACCAGAAAAGGCGTCTTTTGACAACGCCTTTTGTAGCTTATGTTTTTCAAAGAACATACAACTTCTTAACGTTTCACTGAGTTTTTTGTGCCAGTTATCGTGCTCTGCCATTCTTTTGTTAGTCAATAGTTCCATTTTATCTAGCATGTGTTGTCAAATGTTGTCATTCGCTACCATCTAGAAGTCCGCAGTTTCTACAAGAGTACACGAACAAAGCTATGTTGTGGAGTGTTTATAGCGAGAGCCCTCCCTCCGCTACAGTAGCTCGTCAGGCCCGTTTATACTTTGACGCCGAGCGACGCGACGCCAAATATTGTGGCCGTATTGATCGGGCGGCGCGATCAATGTGGTTACTATACATGCCGTCGCGTCCCTCGGCGTCGGAAGTTTAAACGGGGCCTTAAGGCCTCGGTAGGCCAAACACACAAGTTATTTTGCAAGTCCAATCAGAATGCTGAGTAGCGTCTGCGAAGCGATCCTTAATATCGTCTTTAACAAATCCATTCTCCGTCAGCTACCCGCAGCTTCGACACTTACCTTCAGGATGTTGTCCCTTTTTTGCAGGTCAAAAGAAAGGTCGTGCACAGTGACGTGGGAGTGAAATCGCCTCATCAGCGACTTCATGTAACTGAAGAAGCTTACGTCGGCTGACTGAATCTGACCGGTGGCACCCGAAGGTATGGTCCGAATGCTCAAGGTTTTCCCTCGGGGTATAGTAGCTTGGATTGCCACGTGGTTCGAGAAGCCGGCCCTTGAGTACAGAATAACAGTACAGTTATCGAGCATCTGTGGGACGAAGACATGCCCAAAGAAGGAGAGTGCAGTTGAGTTGTCATGATATGGGAGTAGCCTGCCACGACAAAAAAATTTTCGTTTGGAAGATGCCGCTTTGTGGAAAGCGGCCACTTTTCTCTTGAAGCTGTACGCCGTTTATGCACTTTGCACCTGTGTATCACTGGTGTTGAAAATGTGTACATCACCATGTTAAATACCACAGCGTGCAGCTGGGAAAATGCACAGAAAACGTCTGAAAATGGTATAGACGTCAGAATCCCCCAAATCTCTACCAATCAGTTGAAGTGCAAAAATGCAGCAGCGCAGAAGAACCAAACCCCGCCCCCTCTCACGTGAGTTAAATCTCTAGCCACCTCCGCTCCGATCCACTGGCTGCAGAGGCATCGCGGGCGTACAAGACCAACAAACGCGTGCTGCGCCGTATCCCATTGTGACCCCCTACTCCTTGGGTTTAACGACTTGGCAACAGATAAACACATTTTCAAACCAGTTGAGGGATAAGGATTCTCCCTATATGACTCGCTTCCCCCGTTCAGACATACGCTTCAGACCCTTCCCTTGTTAATACTTTGTTTTCTTTGAACACATTGCTTCACTAACTTTCCCCAGCAATGGTTCGGTTCATGATGTTCTTAATGTTTTGATTAGTCTTTTTTCGTATTGTGTAGTTTTTTTTGTGTGTGGAGTTCCACGAATGCATAAATAAATACAATGTGGCAATGTAAACGAATGTGACTCACTTTTACAGAGACATTATACAATGCATACAGCAGAATTAACTTGGGCAACATTAAAGAATATCAGAAAAGGCTACAGGACAATAGAAATCGAGAAGAACATTAATGCCTCATGCAAGGAAGGAAAACCGGCGCTCTTTTTGTTTGAGGCGGAGATATTTCTCCTTCGTTGCACTCTAGCAAAATGTGGTTTTATAAGGACAGGACTCTTTGAAGTACTGACTAGCGTTACTTCATTATTTGGCAGTCCAGTTAGAAATCCCTGGTACTGTGACGGAGCAACGTCTGAAGAGGAAAGGTGGTCATTTGGTCCCGAGGGACGATCTGGCTGACCACGGAAAGCGCCACTTAGGTTAAGTCCTTCACGTGGCCGTAAGTTCGGTTCTACTCCGCTTATATGGTCTACTACATCATTGGGGGTTACATCTGGCACTGAACTAGCAGTCGACCTAGCCAGGAGAGTCTCGTTTTGACTAGGCGGTAAGGAAAATTGCTCCACATTCTGAGGAGGAACACTAAGATCTACAGACTCGTCGGCTTGATGATGGTCATGCAAACCTGGGGTTTGGGATTGGTAGCGAGTTGTAGACTTATTGAAAGCTGGGGAAATCAACCCTGGGGAGAAATCGGCTGTCGGCTTTGGCGCTAAACTTGGCACTACATGGCTCTGCGGTAATGTTTCTGTACGCGATATTCCTATGTCTTCGGCAAAATGGTCCACTTCCGAAGCTGCGGACGCCTTCTTTTTCTCAAGAGGTGGAACCACACTATGTGGCGCCTGGGATGTCCATACTTGACCTTGAAGTGAAGGGGTAGCAGCTCTGGGTTTCCAAAATGGGGTCAAAGACGGCATTTCTTCAAGATTAGGTGATACGGTGGTAGCTAGCAGAACACTGTCGGGGACAAGAGACGAGGAATAAAGCTCTCTTCTAAGCGGAGAAGAGGAAGAAGAACCACTTAGCCCATGATTAGGTGGAACAGGCTGCTGTAAAACACTCTGTGGTGGAGACTCTGAAACAGGCTCCTTGTACTGCAATGGAAGTGGCTGCAGATGGCCTCCTGGTGGAACGCTGAGTTCTGGTCGTGAAGGCGATCTCGGGTCACTACGGGGTGGAAACTGTGCTTTAAATCGTTCATCTGCTGCATGCGGGGGCGCTGCTGTATATAAACTAGGTTGGTACCATGGGTGGAACCACGTAAGCGGTAGCTGTTCATAGTTTTGAGGATGAGCGTTTACATTGAATCCCTTAATCAACCATGGATATGGTATTGGATAGCCATGGAACTGGTAGCCTGGGTATGGTATAATACGGGAAACTGACGCTTTTCGAAAACGAAACTCTCCACTGAACGGGTTCCCATGTGGATGAACTTCGGCTGATCTGGTGTTCACCACATCTTCATCGCTACTAGTTAGCAGCTCTGGAGCTTCCCTTTCTGAAGCAGTCCATGCGACGACCACAGCTGATGTCAGTAGAGTAGCGACCGCTGAAGAAAATGAACTGTTAATGAAATGGTAACGCTGATAAAGCTATGTTATATTGGACAGAATTTTTTTGGCGATTTTTACTTCCGAACGATATTTTATTTCAATTTTAAACGGGACAATCCCGCGTCGAAATTGAATGGTAAATCAACCATGTGTGGGGACGAACAATGTTGGAGAAAGAACCGTGCAGTGGTGTTTCGAGAAATTTCGTTCTGGGGATTTCAACCGTGAAGGTGCACTCAAAAGTGGCAGACTTCCAGCAATCCAGGACGAAGATATGATAAGCCAAGACTGGTGGTACAGCGGGTTGATGTCGACGAACCCCCAGGCACTTCCAAGAGCCGAAATTCCCGCAGAAAAAGGTGTCAGCAACAGTATGGTGGTCGGCAGCTGATGTGGTTCACTATACTTTCTGGATCCAGGCCGAACCATTAAGCAGAGTCCTTCTTCGACGAAGTCGAAGAGTTGTACCGAAATTTTTCGAAGAGGTCCCGTTCTTCTGCAGGGCAACGCCCACCCACACGTTTCGCAACTCACCATGCGAAATTTAAACGAACTAGGATGCTTCAGATGTCACATTTGTCAGGCCTCACTCCAACCGACTACCTCCTTTTTGAGCATTTTCGGAACATTATCGCTGGTAGAACCAGATCTATCCTAGTCCGGGGGGCACATAACTAAAAAGTAGGCACTAAAATGAATTGAGACTTACCAAGCGGCTACTAGAGAACGAGTTGGAACCTAAAAGAAACCAAAAGCGAACGAACAAAAAAAAATCGCCGCGGTTTACAACCGTCTTGGCGGGCAAAGAGCGACGGGATAGAGGTATGCGGCGTGCTGACCGCCAGCTGACATGTTATAACCAGGATCTAACATGGTGAGGAGAGCACGCAACTTTGCCGGCCTACAACCGCAACAAATGTAATCCTTTCGTTTTTTTTTCTTCATGACTTTTCTTGCTTAGGTCTCATGTTGTTCTGTAGGAGCCGCTCTGTAAGCCTCAAGTGGATTTGTTACATATAATACCTTTTAGTTATGTGGCCCCCTGGACTAGGATAGATCCGTAGAACCTTCGCAAAGCAGGACCACGCAAAAACTGTAAGATCCCAAACTCGCTCGGTCCAGCCGCACCGCGTGTGTTGTGTGGATGCACACAAACACCACATTTGACGACACCACCCTAGAAATGCACCTCAGCGGCCACGGCGGCGGCTCTTCTTCCTCCGCCAAGCCACGTGCGTCGCGTCGTGTCGACGTGGCAGTTTTCGATATCCACCGACACCACGGTCAGTCGATATGGAGGAGGATCGTTGATCGTTCGATGGCGGATCGCGGTTCTTCCACCGCCGCTACAAGAGAACTCTGGAAGAAGGGAGCAGTTCTCGCACAAGCAGCTTGAATGCGCCACAACATGGAGTCCCTTCCTTAGCCTGGTTCTGCGCTCGAAGAGCGCAGTACCCAGCCGCGGACTCCCCTGAGCGACGAAAGCAGTTTCCACACGAGCAGCTTTGGTGGCACACACCCTGGAGTCCCTTCCCTCGCTTGGTTCTGCGCTCTAAGGCCGCAGAACCCAGCCGCGGACACCCCTGAGCGACGAAAGCAGTTTCCACACGAGCAGCTTTGGTGGCACACACCCTGGAGTCCCTTCCCTCGCTTGGTTCTGCGCTCTAAGGCCGCAGAACCCAGCCGCGGACACCTCCTGAGCGACGAAAGCAGTCTCCACACCGGCAGCTTGGATGGCAACCAAGCCGCGGACTCCCCTGATCGAGGAATGCAGTTGGAGGGCGATTTTTGGACAGTCAAATTCAGTGTGTTGTGTGCATTCACACAACACAAGCGGTGCAGCTGGACCGAGCGAGCATGGGACCGTAGTCGCAAAAACAACTTTTTCAAAATTTGTTGCACCTCGACCACCCTTTTTCTGCTGATGGAACTATTCAACAAGTATCGCGTTGGAAAAAGTGTGCTGACTATAATGTTGCTTGTATCGATTGAATCTTAAAGTATGAAGAAAGTTATCATTGAAGTTTGAAGTTGAAAGTTGAAGTGGGCCATTCAAAACCGCCAGAACTATTCGGCCAACCTAATAATATTTTGATTTTAGGTGTGAAGGGTTCTAATGTAATAACTGCCACTATACCGTATTTTCATATCCATAATAAACACATTAAGGGTAAAATGATTACCACCATGGTAACATAAATCATAATATTCAATCTGATAGCGTATAATAAAGAACGGTATAGATTCAATGCTTTATGCGGAATGCGAGGGAGGAAGGACGTTACACTTTGATATTTTGTTATTGACTTTTTAAATAATCAGTGTTCCCATAGCATTGTTTTAAATTTATCTGATTTCTCGAACTTAGTTTGAGCCCATATTTGGATAATTCATTAAAAAAAAATTTATTTATAAAACCTTACGTATATGCATATCCCCCTATCCCCCTATATATAAAAGAGGAAGGGTTTTTCGTCCGATGTTAGCCACCCGTACTTCGTGTACTGCCTAGCCTCGACGGTTTAATCATCCGAGTTTGGGGTTCGATTGCTAGTTGTCCAACTCCAAAACGCTTGACAGTTGTCCAAGACTGTTGTTTACCATCGACTGCCATCGACTGCCAGACGTAGGGTGATTTCGAAAGGGGTCTCTATTGGCTATACGCCAACACCACAGAACCCTCAGCATATGAGTGCAGAATGACAGCCGTTTCCTCTTTTCTGCAACTTCTTTGCTATTTTGCCTCTCAGATGGCGTTTTTGTATTCAGTTGACCTCTATGTTTACCGCCATACTTTTACCACTACCCCACTATCAGGGAAGCTACGACTCCATAATAAATTGAATCCTTTTTCACTGTGCAGTATGATAACCGGCAGCTGTTTTCTGCCCCTTTTTGCTATTTTGCATCGCAGATGGCATTTCTCGTATTCAATTTTCCTCTATGTCTACCGCTCTACCTTGATCACTATCCCACTAACAGGGAAACTACGACTACAAGGCCAGATTCATCAACCGCTTACCGTCCGGTAACGGTGAAAAGTACCGCCAAACCTGATGCTGATGAATCTTATATCAAGGGGTTTGACGGCACTTTTTAACGTCATCCTAGCAGGTTGGACGTTGGGATGGGTTTCTGACCCCACATGGCTCTCCATATCCGACGCCGACGAAGCCGGCTAGCCTAGCGTGGCCCGCCCGACCATAGTCGGGTGAGGACGGAGCCCGCAACCGATTCTGGTACTGTAAACAAATAGCGTTAGCATGATAATATCTCATTACTTCACTAATGAACCATCGAGGAGATATTATGAAGAGCAAGGTTTGTTCGAAGGAATGTGGCCAAATGAACCATAAATATATTTAAATTTCTTTCCTTTATTCTTGTAGGCTATCATTCTATTAGTAACATTTTATACTTGATATCTACTATTGATTGGGCTAAGTGGGTGAAAATCTAATAGGTGAAAAATCACTATATTGGTAGTACTGGTCACAAAAAAGATTTTCAACTTCATAAGAAGTCAAAAGAATGAAGCAATACCGTGAAGAAGTGGAACAAGCCTCATCATTGGTCCAAGATTGGGAAGTCAAAGGAGCCTAAAAGGAACCAGTATTTATATAGGACGGCCGAGAGAATCATTTGATTTCACCTAAACATCATATTGTCAGCGTTTCAAAATGAGTAATTCATTTGTTGAGGAAAATGTTAGGAATTCCTCCAACAAAAACATTATCGGTGCGCATGAAACGGTGACGAGACGAGTCGTTGTTATTTGTTGAACATTAAGCATTCAGAGAGTTTCAACTTTTCTTGTTTTCGCTGTGAAAGCGTTGTGTTTGATGCTTTGGCGCTGTTAGGACTCTGCCGAAAGGGAGAGCTTTGAGGAAGGTACGGATTCTCAAACGAAGTGGCTTAAAGAGCTCCAAATTGAAATTCAAATTAAATCTAAAGATGTCCGTTACAACTCAAGTTTATGTGCTGACCGTAAGGCGTTTCCTACTCATTTCTTAGCATTTTTAAGCATTATTAGAAGTATAAATTTAATAATAATACTAATGATAAATAGTGCTAATAATTATTTCAAATAAATAATAACAATAAAATAGTAGTAGTGAATAATAGTACATAATGATGATAACAACAAAATTTATTATGAGCGACATGAAGAAATCTAAATACGAAAACACAACTAATTATAGCACCCGTTTCGTTCCTGCCCATAGAAGAATACAAGCAAAAAGATCGACACAAAGGAGCAAAGACTAACTAAAGGCAATTTCAGTTAAAACAATGACCGATAGGTCTGGCACTAATTTCTTTAAAATAAATGAACGTTTGTACTTACAGCAGAGTTTGTATCAACGAATAATTAGTGAAGTTTAAGAGGAATTTGATAACGACCAGTTTTAAGTTGGTTCATTATTTAGATATGTAAGGCAAGACATTAATCTGGAATTAATTGAAACTGTATTTTAATAAAGCATTTACTCATGCTTTCATTTCGTTATAAATTTTAATACATCGTGCAGTGTACCAACTAGTTTTGGATTTTTTTCCATACAGTGTAATTTTCGTGTTCCCTCACAACTAGATTTTTTTTACATATTCTAACACCTGTTCGGTACACTGAATACGTCAAGGATCAGTTTTCTTGCTCCTTTACTAATATCTATTGTTCTTTTTCGCGCTTGTTTTGTTTGAATAAGTATTCTATAGCACTATATATGTATAATATCATCGTTGTCTTCAGTCTTGCCTCGCAGTCGTTTGCCATTCGTTCGTCTTTCGTTCATCGCACATCTTGCATTATATGTATTCTGAGTGTTTCAGATTTATTACTATGTGTCATATCTATATCTTTGACTTTTTTACTATAAGGATTTATGGAACCAAAGATGTCTATAAGTGGATAGTATCCAATTCCAGGCAAGTCTTTTCTTATAAAAGGAAAGGGTAGGAACAAAACGGATAATAGTCTTTTTCCTCTATTTTTTTATTATGCATTAAATGTGCCCAAATCAGAATGTGCTGCGGGGAACAGAAAGATATGTATGGGTTTTTTGATCAGGAATAACTATAAGTGACCACCAGAGCGAATCGTTTTGCTATGCTCTTCTTGTTTTGGTTCCCTAAGGGAGCATCTTCAGGTCGGGGGAAGGGCAAGAATGCAATAATAATTTATAGTTCAAAAGTTGATCAAGGCTTTTTGGGTCATAATTCTAATAGATGAGATAAAAATATGCTTCATTACATTTATTTATTTATTGCACATGTTTGTGCGCTATACAAAAAATGAACACAAACAAATGAGAACGTAACATTAAACAAGCTCAAGTGTTTCTCAATTTCATCCTTCCCTTTGATGCGAAATTTACAGAATTGTAACACTGCAGCAGAAACAAACTTGCATTGGCATATATAAAATGCAGTGATTTTGATGGACAGGAGATATTATGGTAAGGATGATAAGGATGTTGAGATAAGAAAGACGATGGTTTTGACGTGTTAATGCTTTTGTATATCTACAACGCCATATCTAAAACAGTGTGCTAAGGAAGGAATTTTAAGAAGAGTCTTAGAGGAGTAGTAGGTAGGACCGATGGAATAGAAGAGTGTCAGCATTTAATTTTGTAGAGATTCAAAATTATTGTGAGTTTAAAAAAACGTGAGCTTGGAAGGGATTGACGAGATTTTCTGCTGCGAGCTACGAGTCTTAGTGTTTGAGAAGTGAAGGAATGAGAAGCACCATACAACAAGCCAGCCAGAGGCCTCGTAATTAAGATGTTTTCTTTTTCTTTCTCTTTTCGAGTGGCAGCCTGCTCTGGAATGAATGATAATTATTACTCTATTCGATGATTTCTCCGAAGCAGATGAAATGAACCGCATACTTGTGTGGCGTACCTTTTTACCTTTCTAATACTTACTGGAATTTTGTTGATTGGTTCACATGCGGACGTTCTAGCAGAGAACTAGAGGGGGTGGTTAATGTTATGTTAATGCCAACGGTCCATGAAGTGGTGAATAGGTAGATGATGTAGTTAGCCAGCATATCCTACTCACTCTCCTCCCCCTATTGCAACTCCTTTCATGATACATTGTTATTGTTATGGCTATTGTTTACTACGATTGCATAAGGCAATAAGTTAGGAAACATACACAGTAACAATCACAAAAAGAACACTGGGAGGCAGACAGACAAACAGTGGGTTCTTGCAAACAATCATACTATCCAACCAATTTCAGATCTAAGCAACAAACTTTCAACTCGGCTTCTGAATTGTCTCGCTATACGGTTGAATACGTGCGCAGAAGCTCGTCGCCGCTCGCCCTTGACGCTCTACTTCCTATCGCGCAGCAGCGCGTTAAATTCGGAGCGCGGCGCGGCCTGTCGCGTCGCGCCGAAAAAATGGCCCCTCCACGAAAAACATAAAAACTTAGAACTAGAAATTGATTTGAAACGAAAATTATTTATGTATGCGTATTCGAGCTATCGAGATTGTTAGATTCCTAATTTCACTCAGAAAAACTAAGTTGCCACAACATTCTTTTCACGATATCCATCCTCGTGTTCATTGCTCACACACAGGGCACACTCCTGAAAAACGTTGCATTGCTGGTGGTAATATGACTAATAAATAAATTAATTATTCGAAATCTACTAAACACACCAGTTATTTTGCAAATCCAGTCGGAATGCTGAGTAACGTCGGTGAAGTGATCCATAATATCCCCTTTCTTACTGGATGTTTTCTTTCTCTTCCAATCTGAAATGACTCGAGGAAACACACTTAATGAGTTTCACAAAACTCCTGAGATGAGAGATTGTCTGTGACTCGCCGCTGCGATGTTTCATTCTAGCGCCTCTGGTTCTACTACAGATCCTCAAGATTGTGCAATTTTCAAGGATTTCACTGCTGTTTTAACACGTTTTCAAAAAATGCTTAGTACTTCACAAGATACTGGATTAGAAGACATTTTTGCTTCAGCGATATTGTCGACTTACTTTTATCGCATGTGTTTCCATACGACATAATTCCTAAAACTTCGTACTTTTCGTCCTCGTTATTCTGGAAAAGCGGTCCTCCACTGTCACCCTAAATTCCTATGAATTGCGAAATGTGTTTATGTCAAGAGGCTAGCTACTCACTGAACAGATTCCAATGCCGGCGTCGGATGAAGTGATTATGTAGTTATCCTGCTGCTCAAGAAATGTAGCATTAACCACTTGATACCCAGCAGTAGTAGCGTTGTATTCGGCTAAAAGCTTTTCCGCCTGCTCTCGGTGTCATTTATTCATTTCTATTTATTTTATAGGTCACATTTGTGTGAGCAGTGTTTCAATGTAATGGATATTTCAGTGACCTTGTCAAGGCAGATGATCTTTTGAGTTTTGCTAATAAACAGCTTCCGCTAGTACCTAAGGATTATAAAATGAACATTAGTTATATACCCGAATTGGACACTCTTCAAAACAACCTTGATGCATCTGAAATGAAAGTGAACGTTTTCCAAATCGAAACGAGCTGCTTGCAGGTTAAACTAATGACTCCAAAGTGGGTAGAATCATTTTTTGTTCCAAATATTTGCAATAACATTTTATGCCGTTTTTTATTTTAGTTACCCGAATCAGTTTTGTAATTTTATAAAATGTTTGTAGTTTTTTGAAAAAAATTGTAAATTAAACTTTGTTTCAAAGCGAAGCAAGACAGCAATAATTTATCGCATCAAAATACGAGATGGTAGCTCGCAATGGAGAAGCTCGTCGTAATTTTTAATTGATAATATGCTGCTTACAGCTTCAAAGTGAGAATTCAATTGTTGTTTTTTTTGTACCGTTTACAAGTTTGAAACTCCACGCAAACAAAATTTTTGCTATCTATCGAACAAAACGAGGGTATGACACAATTTCTTTTTTTAGCACTAAAAATGGCCATACTGCTCATTGAAATAAGCTTTGAACCATTATTTTTCCTCTGAAGATAAAGAATTTATAAAATTTTAATCAATATGTTCACCTATTAGGTAAGTGAGTTAAAACTTCAAAGAAAGTCATATTGGAATTTTCCTTAAATAAAATATTATTCCTAACCTTTTGGAAAGTTTTAAGTTTAGTGTGAAAAAATATCGATTTGATATGATTTGGAAGGTGTGATTTCAAAAGCTTGCTTGAACTTATTGATTAATTAGTTAATTAATTAATTAACTTAATATTTTTGCAAATTCAAAAAAGGTGTAATACTTTCTTCACTGATGAGCCATAGGGAAGGTGTTCTAACAAAAATGGTTCGTCTGGTGGGGAAAAGGACCATTTTGAAGAAGAAAAAATGTTTTTCTGTTTCACTTTGTTGAAAGAGAAGAATGTTCGACGTGAAAGCTGTCCGATTGGACGTAAAAAAATAACATTTTGCTATATGGTATAAATAACATTGCTTCATGCGGTGGCGATGTCCGTTCCTCCACGTGGTGCCACTGGAAACTGTTCGCTTTTGCGAGCCGAGCTGAACACGGACACTCGAATGCAGGCGACAGGCCCTAGTGACAGGCCGGCCTACGAACAGCCCATGTCACATCATATGGTTGATGGTGCTGAATGTTTCACGAGATAATGCTACGGCGTCAGCGGGAGCCGACGCGCACTCGCAAAGCCCGGCGAATGTGAAAAGTGTGCGAGGGTCCCTGATGCGAGGACGGCATCGGGGGGAAACTGAGCTAGTCCAAAAGTCCCGCAACGTAAGCAAGACCCGCGTGGCAACGCTGAATGTGGGTACGTTGTCGGGCCGCTCCTTTGAGTTGACAGAGGCACTGGAGCGAAGGAAGATTGACTTGTGTACGGTGCAGGAGACGAGGTGGTCCTGTAGCAAGTCAAGGGACATAGGCCGAGGCTACAAAGCCGTTCTGTGTGGCAGTCCCAGGACCACCAACGGTGTTGGCATAATCGTCTCAGAACAACGGTTCCGAGACGCGATTGCAAGCGTGGAACGTTTCAATGACCGCTTGATGAAGGTCGTAAACGCTGCAGAACGGCGGCGGTATCATCTTTTCTCTGCATATGCTCCATAGACTGGATGCTCTGAGCGAGCCAAGGATGAATTTTGAAGCCTGCTGGATGAGAAGACAGCAGAAGTGCCGTCACAAGACGTAATCATTGTCGCAGGTGACCTTAACGGGCACGTTGGCGCTGCGAAAGACGGGTACAGCTGTCATGGTGGTTTCGGTTTTGGTTCACGTAACGCCGATGGTGAGCCTATCCTCGAGTACGCGGAGTCGCACGACCTCACCATCGTGAACACCAGATTCCGAAAACGTGAATCCCACCTTATCTCATTCTACAGCGGGAATTCTAAAACGCAGATCGACTTTGTCCTTGTGCGAAATCGTGACCAAGGGCTTGTCACGGACGCGAAGGTCGTGCCGTATGAACGGTCCGTCAAAAATTAAGTGGTGGCGACTGAAAGAGAATGAAGCAGCTGTTACTTCGCGCATTCGGTTGCCGACGGTCACGACCGTCGACGAGACATGGCAAATAGCAACCGACGCGATTCTCAATGCTGCGCGTTCCGAACTCGGCACTACGAAACCGGGACGGCGTAAGGTCGATAAGCAGACATGGCTGTGGACTAACGAAGTTAAGGAAAAAGTCCGAGAGAAGAAGAGATTGTACCACGCATTCTTCGGCGATAAGACAGCCGATAAATGGCGTCTGTATCAGGAAGCCAAGAAAGCCGCTAAGAAGGCGGTAGCCGTTGCAAGAGTCACTCATTACGATGATGTCAACGGGAAGCTTGAGTCGCGCGATGACGAGCGATTTCTTTATCGACTCGCGAAGGTACGCCATCGCCAGACTGAGGATGTTGAGAAGTTCTTTGGCATCAACGATGAGAACGGTCATCTACTCATGGACCGCAAGATGGTTTTGAACCGATGGCGCGCCTACTTCGAGGAAGTCTCGACAGTAGAGTTTGCTCATCCAAGCATTCCATCTTCTCCTCTTCTCCTCCTGTATACGGTCCCGTTCAGAAAATCACCGTAGAGGAGGTAGAAGCGGCTTTGAAGAAGATGAAGCCGGGCAAGGCAACGGGCCCCGATGATTTGGCGGCCGACTTATGGAAGTCGAAATCCTGGTACCCATCGAAGTGGCTGGCGACGTTCTTCAACCAGGTTATTGCGGAGAAGAAAGTGCCCGATATCTGGCAGAGAAGCGCGACGATTCCGATTTGGAAAAAGAAGGGCAGTCCAGCAGACTGCACAAACTACCGTCCAATCCGATTGCTTTCGCATAGCATGAAGATCTTCGAGCGGATTGTCGACGGGCGCATTCGTGATACCGTCCAGCTCCCTACCAACCAGTGCGGCTTCGTAGCTGGTTGTGGCACAGTCGATGCCATACACGCCGTTCGTCTTCTGATAGAAAAACACCGCGAGAAACAGAAGCCGGTGCATCTTGCCTTCCTGGATTTGGAGAAGGCCTTTGATCGCGTTCCGCGTGAACTGATATGGTATGCCTTACGGGAACATGGAGTTCCCGAAGAGCTCATAGAGTGGGTACGATTACTGTACTCTTGTCCAAAGAGTCGAGTGCAAGCTGCAGCAGGCACGTCGATGGAGTTTCCCATCTCTGTCGGAGTACATCAAGGGTCGCGTTCTCCCCACTACTCTTCGTCGTCGTTATGGATGCCATATCGCGTGATCTTCAGCAGCCAGTCCCTTGGACGTTGCTTTATGCTGATGATGTAATGCTTGCTAGCGAAGACAAGATTGAACTCCAGCGGCAGGTACAAGCTTGGTGCGATCGCTTGGAGAGATTTGGACTCAAACTGAATGTCAAGAAGACCGAGTATATGACGACTGATGAAGACGAGTCCAGCTCCATTAAGGTAAATGGCATTGAGCTGCCACGTACTTCGGTATTCAAGTACTTGGGATCAGCAATCGCGTCCGATGGCGGTTTACTCGTTGAAGCCAACTCACGCGTGAGTGCAGCGTGGTCCAAATGGCGCTCTCTGACGGGAGTGCTCTGCGACAAGAAGATACCAGAGCGCCTCAAGTCGAAGATCTACAGAGCAGTCATCCGGCCTGTAGCTATTTACGGAGCTGAGTGCTGGCCCGTTACCAAAGAAATTGAAAGGCGCCTCAGCGTAATGGAAACGAAGATGCTGCGGTGGACGGCCGGAGCTACGCGTTTGGATCGAGTACGCAACGACTCCATACGGCAGAGGTTCGGTGTCACCCCGATATTTGAGAAGATGCGCGAAGCTCGTCTGCGATGGTACGGCCACGTCCTTCGCGCAAAAGGTGACACTGTCCGAAAGACTGGTCTTAACCTTGATGTGCCCGGTAGGCGGCCACGAGGGCGACCAAAACAGCGGTGGCTTGAGACGCTGCATCAGGACTTGAAGATGGCTGGGTTGCACCCTGATCAGGCATTTGATCGGGAGAAATGGCGCCAACATTCCAGGAAAGCGGACCCCGCAACTAAGCGGGACAAACGCTGAAGAAGAAGAAGAAGAAGAAGAAGAAGAAGAAGAAGAAGAAGAAGAAGAAGAAGAACATTGCTTCATGCGATTAGCGTGATTGAATTGTATGGACTCATCATTACGTCTACAGATAAGCCGTCATGCTCTGCCGTCAAATACAATAGGGTCGTCCTATAAATTGAGTGCTGGTGGAAAACGTCGGCTGGCGGCGCGACGCGATGGCCACGCAATGAGGCCAAATTGATCGATCGCGTCGCACAATCAATATGGCCACTATACGTGGCGTCGCGTCGCGCCGCGACAAAGTACAAACGGGGCCTAAGGGGTCGTTTAGTGTGCGCGCAACGCGCGACGCGATGCCATGTGTAGTGGCCGAATTGATCAATCGCGTCGCTCGATCAATTCGGCCACTACACATGGCATCGCGTCGCGCGTTGCGCGCACACTAAAGGACCCCTAAGGGAACGTCTAGAGCTCCATGGCGGCAAAATGTAATGATGAGAATCCGATTGTGCGACGCGATGAATCGATACGCGAGTTTATCGTTTTATCACGGGAACATCCCGTAATGCGGGAAAGTGAAATATGTTAATGTCCGATGATAAAATTTTGTTTTGCAGTAAGAAAAAACTCACGAGAAGTCACGCCATGTCCTGCTAACTCTAGCTTTTTCGCAATTCTGCTCAGAGGTTCTGCTGTGCAGATCGGCACGGCCCGATATCGTGATACATCGCCTATTTCAAAAACTGCCAGATCGTGTTTGTTGGTACACTCGTTGTAGTCCTCGTTGTAGAACATCTAAGCGGTAAAAACTATAGGAGAAATATGTGTAGGATGCTTTCCTCAGTGTTTTCCTCCACATTTACCTCCGACGGCGTTACAGCATCATTCTTACATTTCTCGGGCACAATGCAGCGAGTGCCTAAAACAATTCTGAAGTCTTCAGCACGGCCGAAGGGGCGGCGTACATTTCTGAATTCATAATCAGTCAATATGGTTGGTTTAACGTTGATACAACACTGGTCGTATCTTTTTGGTCTTTTGGCGGAAATAGCGCTAAAGGCTCCGCTGTTTTTGATAGCACTCTTCGAATTGCCTGCTTTGAAACGAAAAAAAAAATGAAAAAAGTGAATAATCCGATGAAAAGAAAAAGTCAAGTGAATGTTGAAAATGTTGATTCGATTACTTATATTCTGGTCGGCGCGGCGGACTTCATCCCTCACGAGACACTATCACACGCAAAGATCACCTTCTGAATATAGCTGATCAAATCAATGTTTTAAATATTTGCTGGACGTTTTTCTCTTTATCGGGTAGATCATTCGATGCTAATCCCAAATGTCGGGTATATACAGGGTGGCCCATAAGTCCTGCAACAAAAACATAGGCGTATAAAAAGGTTAAGAATGCACTAAATTTGGTACATTTTTAAACCGTGTTTGCCCATGGTTTGTAGATTATGGTGGAGCGGTATTATTTATAAGGGACTACTCCTGGATTGATAAGAGCCTTCAGATCGTGTGGGTTGCTTTGCAGCTCACGTCGCAGCCCCTCTTACGGAGTTTTACTTCTTATTCGTTCCAAAGAAGATATTGAACAATAGTTTTCCCAGGCTTTATAGAGCAAGACATTTTCTTTAAGATGGTTAATAAACAAAGATTGAAAATCTAAAGATTTAGGAATTTCACAGCTAGTCTTTCGCAGGTGCAATATTTTGCAGATGGACTGAGAACCGCTACCACGTCCCTTTTCTTTTGCTGTTACAGGAATCGCTTTACCAGAATGCGCATTTTGCCTTTAAACAGCGCGATCGAGTCTCTAATATATGGTGTTAGGTTTTCGTTCCTATCAAACGAACATTTTTATTGATTTTCACTATTTCTACACAAAAACCTATGGAGTGCGGGGAGACATTTTGGAAAATCGTGTATAACAAAAACTTGCCATGCGCGGCCGTTGTTTTTATATCATCAGGTTTCCGCAAAGGTAGCATTAAACACACTATTATTTTGACCTTTCTGGGATCGCTCAACTTTGAGAAATTTTTCATCAAATGAGGCAGAGGCTGAATACCCATTTCGAACGACGCCCTCCAACTGCGCTTACAAATTTTTCCTTCTACTCACTTCACCTCATGGCTGAGTCTTAGTCTCACTTGTGAACTTGTAGAGCTTTCTTTGTAGTTTTCTAGAAACAACATATTGCTTATTAATAGATTACGCACACGGCTGAATATTGAATTTGTTCCAGCTGGTTGCTGCATCCTGTATGATCAGAAAACGAATAGCGTTCTTCTACTGTAGTTCAGATCCGTTCATCCAATGTTCACTCTTGAGAAGCCTTTGCACTGCCCTACACAATACCATCATACTGCATGTTCAACAACCAATCTTCCGAAATTTAGTCACATCGGAACGGAAGCGCCCCACCACGGGCCAGTGAAGAATTTTAGGTAGTTTTACGTGAGAGCGCATTACTTTGTAATAAAAGCAGCTACAACCATGATGCTTTCCAGAAGTATAGCACTAAGTATATGCTACATAACTGTTGCTATGCGGTTTTTTTGCAATTGGAAAAAGACAACCAATAAGGTCTCCTAATTTTGTTGCAGGACTTATGGGCCACCCTGTATAGTTCAAAGTTCGCAGTTTGAAGGGCGCTATCAAAATACGACGGAAAAGGCGTTTTTTGCGCTTTTCCGCGTAAAGACCAAAAGATACGGCCGCTATTGTATTTAAAGAGAGATACATACCTGTAGCCGAGTAGTTCACATTGGTCCTCTGTGAGTATGTCGTAAAATGATTTCATCACGCAGTGTGCGGCTGTGAGAACATGACGCGGGGATATAAGCACTCCACTGCATGTACGTTCTAGAACATTTATGAATAAAATTATTCAAGCAGTTCCTATGTTTATTGTATTGCTGCTCAGCTTGACCTTGTTTGTTGTCGCGATGCTTTGCGGCGGATATTTTACTAAACTGGAGATGTGATGGTTATGGCTGTAGAATAGTCATTCTTGTGGTAGGATAGGTATAAGTATAGGTTCGTCTTGTTTTGATTATCTTGGCAGCAATTGTTATATCTTGGCGTAAAATATTTGCATTGTCGTCTAGTATCTTCAGCATACTGTTTTATGAACGACCCGGACTAGTCTTTTCTGCAGACCTGTTCAATATGAGAAATAATTTTCGTTCAACGTTTGTCTGGATCAAACACAACAGTTTTTTCAGCATGATTCATAAGACATACTTTCTGTAATGATACTAGTACAGCAAGTAACGATCACCACACAATAGCATAAACAATCAGGACTAATAAGGAAATCAAGAAATGCCCTAGCCATGTACCTGAACAGCAGGCAATGCGCCTGTGATCGAGGGATGCAGGCATTGAAGCTAGAACCAGTCCTACACGTTGAACTACATGGT
Organism: Heligmosomoides polygyrus polygyrus; assembly: GCA_947396885.1. NCBI lineage: Eukaryota > Metazoa > Nematoda > Chromadorea > Rhabditida > Heligmosomidae > Heligmosomoides > Heligmosomoides polygyrus. The sequence continues at coordinate 105,853,032 of OX377202.1, forward strand.
CTTATATTTCTTTGGACTTCACGTAAGAATTTTCTCTGAACTTTCCCTAGTTCTGAACAATATTAGACGGCAAAATTTTGAAACATCCACAACTCAACACTGCCCGCTCATGACCTCCCATCAGGGTGACCTCGGGTGCGTACCAGTTTAAAGAGGCCTTTGTAACACAGGGCCCGCTCACCATTGTTCATGCTGATAGCGACCCTATAGTCGTAGTATCATGGCTGCCTGCTTAATAATGAGTCAATTTCGTCGAATAGTTTGATTACTAACTCTCCGTGTATCAGTAGAGGAGATTTTGCGTTTTCCAGCATTGACTCAGCAAATGTTAACCATGAAAGCATTCCAGCCTCCTTACTCCTTTTTCGTTCTCTCACTACCATATTTTTGTTTGTTCTCTTCCTTTTACCCTGTTTTTTGTTTTATTTTGTAAAGCCAGTCACCTCCGCTCTTTTGATAGCTACTGTTCAATGATAGCACTGGCACTAATAAATGAAATGAAAAAACTAAACCAGCGAAAATTTTGAAAATCATTCACTCAGGCGTTAATCAGTTTGCAATGAAAAGCTGAGATATGTAGCTCATATCCCTTATTACTTATCTTTGGGCGTCTTTCCCATATCGAGGCAGAATCGGCTTGACTGGAAAACGATTGCTATTTATTTCTGTCAGCTGCTTGATAGGGGTAGAGACCAGGTGTCTTCAGGCCGATATTTCCTTCCAGTCTTGCCGAGATTTCTAAAACATTTCCTGCTTGAACTTCCAACTGCAGTACTATCCTCGCAACGGACTCTTTACTAGCACACAATAAGTGACTTGCACCCCAACGCAGTATCTTATTTTCCATGACACTTAGTCGACGCTCCCTTGCTTTGTCACAGGCCAGCATTCAGATCCGTATATTGCCACTGTTCGAACTGACCTGCGGTATACCTTCGACATCAACTTATCGCTGACTTTCTGTTCACAGTGTGATTCAGTACTGCTTCTTCACTTGAGTCACGCTGAGTTTATGCGATGGTTGATCTAGTGGAGTAAACATCCATAGCTGGTAATAGTTGAGCCCAGGTTTTTGAAAACATCAGTTTCTGACAGCCCTGCACCTCCACTGTGATCGAGTACCTGCCGTTCTAGCCGTTCGTCAGGCACTCCGTCTTCTTGATAGTCAGACGTAATCTGAACGAATCTACCACAACAAGCTTACACGTGTCCTGCGAGTCAGTTTGGTTTTCTCAGGCAGTCATCATATCATCAGCATAGAACAACGTCCGTTGCGTCTGACGTTTAAGATCTCTCGTTACGATGTTTATTACGAGAATGAATAGAAGCAGTGGAAGCCTTGGTGAATACTGTGTTGGAATACGGCTGTGGTGTTCCATCAACTGTCCTAACACAGCCTTTCCACGTTGGCATGAAGCACTTGATTAGCTCCTCTTGCATGCCGTGTATTCGCATTGCATACCAAATCACTTCGTGGAGAACACGGCCCAAGACTCTCCAGATCCAGAAGTACGAAATAGATGGGACCGCCCGTCTCTCGATGGTTCTCCAGTAATGATCTAGTGGAGTGAACTGCGTCGATGTTTCCGCAATTTGCAACTAAACTACACTGGTTTCTACTAATCTCAACGACATCGCTCTTCTTCAAAACATGTTCGAAAATCTTCATCGCATGACACAACAAACGAAATGGTCGATAGCTGCAGCACTCAGCAGGGCTTCCATGCATGCATACACATGCAGCTCATATTCGCGGATTCTATTGAACTATTAGCCGAGGAACACGTAAAAATTCATCACGTGATGTCCTGGAAAATAAGTTGCCTTTTCTAGGACATTGCGAGTGGAAGTTTTCTTGCATCCTCTCAAAAAGAGCGGCATCTTTTGATTTCGAAAGAGAAAAAACGGACGAACTATACGATAATGGTGTAGATAACCTGACGCGTCATCAACAAATAAAGAGAATAATAGCCATCTAAGACTTACAGTGAAGATCAAGAAAATTTTAGAAGTTGGTCAACAATTTTTATGAAATGCTATTGCGAAACACACAAAAATTAGTTTTAGAATCCATGGAGACAGTATTTTCCACAGAAGAAGTTACTTCAATCTTGTGACCACTACGTAAGCCGAAAATAGCCCGATTCTTAACTTGATATGGATATGAGATAAACTGGAGTACACGAACGAATAAAAGTCACGATTGTACTAATCTTTTTGGCCGTATTTTTCTATTGAAAATCAGTCTACGATTTAAAAGCAGGTTTCAAGAGCAACATTAATATCACCAACTTACTGCCTATGTATATGCTTGCCATCCAGGGAAACTCATTTTTCTTCAAAAATCGTCCTCCAAACGAAATCTTCATGAAACATCTTCCATTCGAATCACAGACAACCCTGCTTGGTTTAGCTAAAAGTAGAATTTATTTATCAGAATTTAGTTATTTTGCGAAAATATGTTTAGTCATGTTCACTATTTGAATAGGACAATGAGTATAATTTTCCTTATTTTTCTGTACTGTTCTTCCTACACGTACGTAGATAAAGAATACCAGTCGTTCGGCGGCTTAGCGGCCGCCTACGACTGGTTGGGGGCTTCGCCCTCAAACCCCGAGAATAGGACGCCATGGCCGCTACGGGTTTCCTATTCTTCTCTAAGCCTTCTGAACATTATGTTAATCGAGATGGATCGGCTGATCTTCCTCAACGTGAAACTAAAAATCGATAATATCGATCGATATCGGTTGGTCGAGTTCACATTCGTGTTCAGCGACCTTGATCACCCCCAGGCCTGAAGTTTTGTATCGCCGACGTGTTCGGCACGTCTGCGGCTCGCCATGCACGGTTGCCGAGGCGTTCGGCTGCCGCGCTCCCGCGCCGGGGTTTCAGTTCGCTGGCAATCGCCCATTGTTAAGCTGAAAGAAAACCCGGCTGGCATACGCCGCAGTGTCCTAGGCATATCTTGGCTTCAGTCCCCCTCCCCGTGACTTACAACGTGACCGACGGATTAAGCGAATTATATATGGTAAGATACCCTAATATCAATACATTCACATTTGAGTGAACAGCGGAAAGGGCACGACGGACCACGTCCACTCACCTGAGTGGACAGGGGAGTTTTGGGAAGAATTTTCTTTATTGACGTTTTTGTTTGACTTTTTCCTTTTCCTTTTCGAATTCGCAAATTGTATTCAGAAATCAATGCTGGGCAAACAGAAGTATGATTGACTTTATCGTAACTAACAAGAAACAAAGATCTCCCATTACAGAAACATAATAAACGCGCACACGTGCCAGCAGGGCAGCCGGCAATCGCGCGCATTGGACGCGATCACGCTTTCGCCCTGAATGTGTTCAACAATACATTCTATCTGCTGCTTGTTTAACTACTGAGAACCGTTGGGGTTGTTTCCTTGGAAAAAATTGTAAATGAGTAGGTAGACTTACGCAGAAATTTAACACCGCATCCTTGTTTCAAGTCTTCATTTTCGGATGGGCTGAGTCTTTGAGCGTACAAAATATGTATAGAAAACGCGAGTGCCCAGATCGTCATCTAAAATCGTTCACATAATGGATGCCGTTACTAAAAAATCTAAGAGAAATTTAGAGCGAAGAAATTGGAAGCATGCTCAGTATTTCGCATTAATGTCACGTCGGCTGCTACTAGACCAATCAAAATGAAAAACGAAACAAGAGAAGATGAATGGGGAACGCCGGAACATAAATAAGACTGACCCTGAAGCACTAAGAAAAGAAACGTTTCTATCCAGAATACAAAATATGCTTTTAGCGTAGGCATTCATTAAATGTTGGTCGTTCAGAATTTGTTGTTTCCGCATTTAGTGCGCCTGTACAGGATCGAAGGTGACGATGTACTGTTGGTTTGTCGAGAATTTCGTGCGGAAATTGGCCGCACTGACACAGGATCAAATTTTAAAGACAGCTTTGTCAGTGCTCGCTTCTTCATTTTGGGGCAGAACAAGAACCAAAGCCTCTTAGCCTCGGGAAGACAGCTCCCCGATTCAGCGCGTCGGGACTGTCACCACGTCATACCCATTCAGGGCACTGTACCCCTTCAGCGGCAGTAGGTATAAAATACGAGACACCCCTTTTTCTCTAAAACGGTCGTCCCATTCCCTCCAGCTGGGGCTACCTTCTTGTCCGAGCTGGCTCGTCTCCTTTCCCTTGTGCATAGAGGTACTTCTGAAGATGGATTAACGATTGGTAAAGTAACGGGTTAATGGTAATGGGTAAGCTTACCAGCATAAGATAGTGGGCAAAGGACAAGTCTGGTATTCATGATATGATATATTATTACTGTCCACGTCCAACTTTCCATAAATCTTGGCATTGTTAGCACTGATGATATGAAGTTGACTGCAGCTGTTGACCAAGATTGGTATCGACCTTTATTCTGGCTAACGTTTCGGCGATGTCGCCTTCGTCAGAGCCTGGAAGAGTCGAAGTAACATTTGGAAACTATTCGCCCAAACACCATTTCATCTTACAGAAACTAATTCCTAAGGAAACAAGGAGACAAGGAGCGATGTAGTAGAAACCAGCAACGCTAACCTTTACGGTGGCGGTCGAGATGATCCACCAGTCAGCTTTAGCTGGAGGTGGGCTAACTCAGGTGGGTGGGCGAGCTTATATTTACGGACCACCTGCCCCGGGGACCCCCTTGAGCACGACCACGTAGGTCAAACCCGCAGAGGTCGACGAAGGGCGCCAGTTCTTATGTCACCGCGATGCACTCCTCCTTGCGGTTGATTTTTGGATTTTGGGCAGCGATCCAAAACGCTTCGAGTGTTCTGCGTGCCGAGATGTCGCGATATATTATTAATTTGGTGAATGATATAATTCTATCTCACCATTCACCCACATCCACACTATTCCAGACAATGCTTTAATTCTTACCCTCTACCCACCTACATATAACCCTGGGTAAAGTCATCCACGGATTCGGCCTGGCTGCTTCAAGCCTTTGTTGTATGTTTATGTATGAGGTTGATCGGAAAGTCTTGACAGGGTATTCTTAAGTCCAGAACTTCACACTTTCAATTGATATCCGTGATTAACCAGTGGTAGCCGTACAACATTCTCGAAGCTTTTCTGCAAAGATATACAAGCAAGCATGATCTTCCTTGAGTTTAGTGCAATGTCTATTTAAAAAGAGCATCTTCGAATAGTCATCTTCTACGAGTGACTCCGCGGCGCTGGACGGTAGCAGTCCGAAACACTAAAAGCGCATTGAGAGAGAGAGCATACAACTACCATCGACACCGTCAACCATTGGTTCGCTCGGATCGTTGGAGGAGACCCGGACATCACCAAACCAAAAGAAAACCACAAACCAAACCATCACCCGGTCGGGAGGTCCCAAGCGGTGTAAGACAGCGCCGTTCTCGACGCTGTCGAACAGGATCGAAAGGGTATCACCCGGAGTCTTGCGATCATACGCGGATGTGCCCAATCGACAGTCGTCGGCCGTCTTCAAGGCCTCGGCTACCTAAAAGTGCTGACTCGATAGATCCCGCATGTCTTGCTCGATAGCATGCGGTTCAGCCGCATATCCATCTGGCGGTCTCTCCTTCTCCGCTGGCCTTGCAAGGAGTTCTTGGCAGATCTCGTTTCCGATAATGACTGTTGGGTTCTCTACGGCTCCAGCGCACACGTGCCGTTTGGCTACCTCGAGGAAAAGATTCGCCTACGCAAGCAAAGTCGAACGTGCACCTCAATAAGGTTCTTCCACGCTGATTATATGATCGGAAGGGAATGCCGTACTGCGATCTGTGTCCAGAGTACACGATAACGCTGTCGCTCACGCAACTCAGCTCCAAGAACTCGCGGAAGTTGTTTTGGAAATCGGCTGAGAGAACCTTCACTGCACCCTCTCATAATAACGCCAGACCTCATGAAGCTAAGTCGATCCACCAAAAGCTAGCTGCAGCTCTACTAGTGGGGTACAATACTGGCTGCATCTCAAATCAGTTTCTTTAAGCCTCAATTGGCTGGTATCGAGGTTGTAAGCTGTCACAACGATGTGCTGTTGCGATCAAAACTTCTAGCGCCAGGCGGGACTCGAACCCGCACCTCCCTCTGACCGGGCGGGAATGCTCTACGCCATTACACCACCGGCGCCGTTTGAACGAATGCATCATCCCGGATACGGGTGGGTGCTGATCGGTCCCACGAGGTGACTTGCTGCATCTTTTGGTTTTTGGGTGGAATAGAACGACGCCTTTTCCGCCGTTTTTCAAATTGTGTGCATTGAAAAATGGATCCGATATTTGAGATCAACATCGAATGCTCTATCCGATGTGAAGAATGCCCTGGAAATATTTAGGATTTTGATTCCTTGACGCATATTCTATACCGCACGACTGACCCCATCCCTCTCGGGAAATTTTTACACCCAAAGGTCACATTCTAGTATAGATCATCGAGTCAACATTTTAAACATTTGTTGGGTGTTTACATCGTCGGATAGATCATTCGAAGTTGATCCCAAACATAGGATTTAGCGTATAGCTCCTGGCCATCGGCAACAGCTTCTACACATTTCCGTTACACTGAGGCGCCTTTCAATTTCGTTAGTCACAGTATCGCGGGGATCCGCGATAGTAACATGCTCCGCCGAGGCTTCGGGAAATGAAGCATTCAGCCATTATCATCAACGGCTCATAGGCGCGGACACAGCAACTCAGCGTTGTCTTATGACGGATCGGAACCGCGACAGTCTCGGTATGAATAAAAGAGGAAACTGCAGGCCATGCACTACTTCCTCCTTTTCGGCGTCTGTGCACCTGGTATTTTCTAAAGCGACTAGCATTAGGAATAGGGAAAATTAGCATCTACGCCTTGCCTTCTAGGTTTCTAGGTTCTAGGTTTCTAATTTTATGACTCCCCTTATGCTCTATTATTCTGCCTTTTTGTTGAATTGATGTTGATCGGGTTTAATTGCCCAAGTTTGAGGTTCTAAAGCGATTGCGATTTGGGATGTGCATATCTGTCGAGCGAGCTGGTCCACAACATGTAGAACCACCGAGCGACACATGTTTTTACACATGTCAGCAATCAGCACCGTAACTAGTTAGTAGAAAAAGTTTGTATGTGATATAAGCCCTTCAGATGAAAAACAAATAGAAGAATAGAACTCAATAAATTGATTTGGAGCGAAAACTATTTATGTGTGAGTAATCGAGAATGTTAGATTACGTTGCACTGAACGAAACTACATTGGCACAACTTTCTTTTTACGTATCCGTCGCATCCGTCGGTCCGAACGCCATCGTCGCTTAATCACAGGACAAACACCTGAAAATCGTGACATCGCTGATGGCAATAAGACCAAAAAATTAAATAATTAAGCAAAATCTTTTAACCGCACCGGTTATTTTGCAAATCCAATCGGCATGCAGAGCCACGTCAGTGAAGTGATCCATAATATCCTCGTCCTTACTAGATGATTTCTTCCTCTTCCAGTCTGAATTAACTCGAGGAAGTACACACAGTGAGTTTCACGAAACTGCTAAGAGCCGCATTTCTGTAGAAGATCTGGATCTGCTACAGAACTCCGTGAGGTAAGTCCTCTAAAGCGTGCAATTTCTCGAAGATTTCGCTGATGTGAAAACACTTTTTGCACAAATGGTTAGCACTTCACAGATTAGGAATGGAGGATTATAAATCGCTTTTTCCAGCGATATTGTCGACTTACTTTTATCGCATGTGTTTCCATACGACATAATTCCTACAACTTCGTACTTTTCGTTCGCGTTATTTTGGAAAAGTGGTCCTCCACTGTCACCCTAAATTCCTATGAATTGTGAAAAATGTTTATGTTGAATGGCTAGCTACTCACTGAACAGATTCCAACGCCGGCGTCGGATGAAGTGATTACGTAGTTATCCTGCCGCTTAAGAAATGTAGCATTAACCACTTGATATCCAGCAGTAGTAGCGTTGTCTTCGGCTAAAAGCTGTCAGTCGTATGACAGTTTTATCTTCTCGGTGTTATGGATATTGTTGTGATTTTGTCAAGGTGGAAGGGGCGTTAGTTTTACACAATTCCCTCGTCAAGTTTAACACTTCTCACGTAATGTTGGACGCCGTTCTAATAAAAAACAACTTGATGCTTCTGAAATGAAAATGAAAAATCGAAACGACCTTCTTATATGTTAAAGTACTAACTCTAAGATGATTAAAATATGTGTGGACTTTCGTTCTGACTCTGACACAAAATTATTTAATAACGTATTTATTCGTAATGCTACAATCAAAAGCGGGTTACCAGAGCAGAGGAACTCAACAAGACTACGACCGCGAGGGCGGTCCTTCTAGAATACAAAGGAGACGTGTCGCACTTTCTGTTTTCAACGAGGAAGACACTGTAGGTGAACTGTAAATGCACTATTTTTGCCTCGTCTGAGGTTTCGCGGGTGAGAAACTCATGAAAAAGTGGCGGCAACTGGTGCTTGTCGCGACAGAATAATTAGTTGTTCAAGGAAAATTTGCTATAATTTTTTCACATTTTTCAGTTCAGCTGCCCGTGTAAATCTGATCATTTTATTGAATTTTCATTTTTTGAGAGTAAATAATAAAATACATTTTGTTTAAAAATGCAGCAAGGCGGTAATCGTTTAGTATATCAAAATACGAGATCGGTCATGCACTTTAAGAGCTCGTTGCGATTTTTATTTGTTTGATAGTATAAATTCTGCCCATATGAAGCATCAAAGTAAAGATATTTGTGTTCCTTTACAATTGTTTTTGTGACACCGCTCACAGGTGTGACTCTCCGTGCAAACAGAAATGTTGCTATCAATCGAATGAAAATCACGACGCCTTGGACGAGGTCATGGCGCAATCTCTTTTTGGTGCTAAAAATAACAGCCTTCCTGCGCTTTAAAACAGGCTTCAAACCTGTATTTTCCTTAAAGGCAAGAGTTTTATGAAATTTTCATCAATTTGTTCACTTATTAGTTATGTGAATTAAACTTCAAAGAAAGTCATACTAAAAGTTTTCTTAAAAAGAAAAAAATCGTTCTAACTTTTTTTTGAGGGTCTATAGTTTAACACGTTGACGACCGTGTGGCCTGATGTCAGGCCACTCCCTTACGGCCGCGTGGGACCGTGTGACATGATGTCAGGCCGCAGCTCTATAATTTATTTTTCTAGTTTTGTTCAGATCTTTCCAAGAATTTTTTTGTGTTATGTGCCCTTCATCTTTGGACATTGCTGTAAAAGCGTGGTTTCCAAAAACAATTTTCGGTTACTGATTTATTAAGTTTTTCGTCAAGTAATGGCTTCAATTAACAATTCGTCATTGAAAAATAATTGATAATAATCTATCGGCCTAACGCAGTCGAACACATCGTCATGAAAACCGGACTCCGTCGCAAAGTTCCACCAAGTAGGGGCTTCAAAATCGCTCTTCCAAACTTCTTCATCCTCATTTTCTGCTTCGGATTCTATTACTTCACTTTCTGAGCCATCGTCATCGTCAGCTGGTAGTGCAAGGATACCTGCCTCAGTACAGGGTCAAGCTTGAGGTTCGGGAATCGAAGGGGGGGGGGGTCGTAGTGTTACGTCGTCTGGAGGGGGGTGGGGTCGTACTCTCTCGGTTTTGGCAGAGTATTCTCTCTAGTCTCAGGTTTTTAGATGATTGTATCCTTTAATAAGTTATTTTTCCAGGTGTAGCTATGACCATGCGGATACATACAACCATCACGTTTTCTGGAGTAAAAAAATAGGATTGAATGTGAGAAATATTGTACAGTGAAAAATAAAAAAATCTGTTCGCAGATTTACAGTCAATGAGAGGCTTTCATTTTTTCAGATTTTGCCAGGAGGTCATGAACATGGAGTTTTCTACCTGAAAGAGCGACATCTACTTCCAAAATTGCACTCTATTTAATTTTAAATGTTAATTACTAAGGACGACCTAAGAACTTTCCCTACAAGATTTTCGAAGCACTCTTCGAATCGAACCTTTAGATGTTTGGGATCCTACGAACTGCGATTCATTTCTAGAAAAGAATCATAATTGGTGAGGAAAAATGAATGGTTTACGATAGCGTAGTCCGAAATCATGGGCCAAGAAAAATACGCCCCACAGTTGACGTAGAAAGCCAATATTCACCAAAGGAAAAAAAACAGAAAATAGAAAAAACAGGGAATAAGTAAATAAATAATGACGTAGATATGTCAATAAATAAGCCGAATTATGTGATTCAAGAAAGACGGAAAGTAAACCGGGGAAATAGAAGACTGGGCGGTTGACCTGGGCCGGAAATCCGAAGCACGAGTCTTATACCGGGTGCATGCGAAAGCAGGCACCCACCTCCTTCATCAGCTTAAAACGCGCCCAATTTAATTCAATTCAAAGAACCTGAAATAATGAACTGTGGGATTTTCACAGAGGTTTTTCGTTGTACTGTTCGCCGATCCCTCTCTGTCTCTTCCACTGAACCTTATCCTCGGAGCAGGTCCGTAGTAGTAAGCTCCTGGCCAGGCGTCGCTGACGCCTCTTTCTAACTGTAATCGCGTAGCGGCTGGAGTATAAAAGGCGCCTAATGCTGCAATTTCACTCCACTTCGTGAAATACGTCATTGTTCACGAGGAAATTTTGTTTTGCAGTAAGACAAAAACTCACGGGAAGTCACACCATGTCCTGCTGACTTTAGCTTTTTCGCAATCCTGCTCTTAGGTCCTGCTGTGCAGATCGGCATTGCGCGACATCTTGACACCTCACTTATTTCAAAAACTGTCAGATCGTGTTTGTTGGTGCACTCATTGTAGTCCTCGTTGTAGAACATCTAAGTGTTAAAGGCGATAGAAGAAATATGTGCACGATGCTTTTCTTGTTGTTTTCTCCGCATTTACCTGCAACGGCGCTACAGCATCTTTTTTACATTTCTCGGGTACAATGCAGCGAGTGCCTACAACAATTCTGAAGTCTTCGGCACGGCCGAAGAGGCGGCGTACATTTCTGAAGTCATGATCAGTGACATGTAGTCGAGACGGTTAACTTACCTTTAATACAAGACCGAACGTATCTTTTAGTCTTTGGACGGCGCAATGTACTCGCCACTTTTGATTGCGCTTTCAAATTGCATGCTTTAGAAAATAAGTCCGAAATTTGGAGCCAGAGCCAGCATCGAACATCGAATGATCCATCCGATTAAAGGAAAAACACCAAGTAGATGTTAAAAATGGTGATTCGATGGCGTAAATTCTGGTTGGTAGAGTGAACACCCCCCCCCCACCCCGCGAGAGACTATAGCCCATCAAATCAAACATTTCAAACATTAACTGGGTGTTTTTATTTTATGGGATAGATCGTTCGATGCTGATTCCAAATATTGGATGTTTTTAAAACATGCAGTTTGAAGAGCGCTATCAAAAGGCGGCGGAAAATGCATTTTTTGCGCTTTTTCCGCCAAAAGACCAAGAGATACGGCCAACATTGTATTTATTCAAAGAGAGATACCTGTGCCTGATTAGTTTACACTCATCCTCGGTGAGTAGGTCGTCAAATGATCTCATCACACAATGTGCGGCTGTAAGAACGTGACGTGTGGAAATCAGCACTCCACTGCATGTACGTGCTAGAAAATTCAGAAATAAAAATTCAGTAACGGTTACTAGTACTTATTTAGATTTACCAAAGAGCTGTTTAAGGCGTATGTCTGAACGGCGAAAATGAATACCACGTGAGAAGTCCACACACTCCAAAAAATAGTAGAAAAGTATGTTCCTTTTTTTGCAAAGTCCTTAAACCCAAGGAGCTGAGGGTCCTCAAAGTATACTATGAGACCGCGTGAACACAGGATAAACTACGGTAATTGGCAGAAATTTCAAAAATGTACGTCATATTCATGGTCAGCGCCCCCAGATAACCCTCTCTGACAAAGTTTGGGTGAATTTTTTCCACCGCTTTTTGACCTGGACCAGGGAGCTAGGTGTCATAAACGTGACATAGGCCGTATCAGATTTACCCATGAGAATCTCGTTCAGGAGAGCATGCACTCATGTCACGGCGAATTGTCGTGATAAACGTTTTGAAAGATACCTCAGCACCACATCTTCAATAAAAAAAATCTGTCCATGTTTTACAATTTCTGAATAGTCGGCTCACCAGACGAGTTTCAAGACCAACGTGCCACCGTCTAGCGATACGCTAGGATAGGACGGTGAGCTATATTCGCTGACCTGCCGGACTACATTAGCTACCTGCCCGTCATGATCAATGTGTCTAGTTGTGCACCTTTGACGGACAGTAGCGTTTAACTGGACATATGCACCGATCAGCTGTCCTTCTTCGAACAACACATTGACTGGACATCCATTCTCGACTTGTGGACAGGTGCCATCATTTGCTCTAATAATTGATATAATTATGTCTTGTTGGAAAGGTTCACTCGCTATGTAATCAAGGTTCCTATCAAAAACCTGCAGAAAATGAAACGTGACGCATACGCGTATAGGAGGGAGTGGAAGTGCGACGATGAAAAGCTCTTGCTGAGTACGTTCGCGGTAGCCTATAGTGGATTATATGCACAGGAAAGTTGAGAAGGTGATAGATACCAAACAAGGAATGAACATTTGAAAAATGCAAAAACCCGGTAAGGTAAGGGACTCAAACGCCTGACGATGCGCTTTTGATGCACCGCAACTCCCCTTCAGCTCCCAAGCTGCTGCATCAACACTTTCACTACCTCCCTTATCCCCACGTAGGACACACAAGAAAGTTTCAGGTGCGTGCTGAGACTGCGGTTCAATACTGAACTTTTAGAAGTCCCTAGCTCTTTGGGTTCGAGGACTTTGCAAAAATGAAACATACTCTTCTGCTATTTGCAAAAATGAAACATACTCTTCTGCTATCTGAAGGGTGGAGATTTCCATAGTGTCATCGCCATCCAGACATACGCCTGATACAGTTCCCTGGTTAGTTCCTAATATACCGTTGAGCCCATTGGGTGACGTGACGAGGCTTCTCCACTGATGCCTGTCTTGCGTCCCTTACCTTTGTCTCAGAAAATATTTAGAAGTTGTGGGTCCTTTTTGAATGTTTGCTTCCATGTGTTTCTAGGACAACCGCGAGGTCTGCTACCACCTTCAGGAATCCACCACCGCAAGCCTCGAGGATCAGTGCTTGGGCCTTCGCAGGTCGTGTCCGGCGAGGCGTAGACGTCTTTGTGTGACAGATGTAGAGAGACTAGTTGACCCACTTCCATTTAGGACTTCGCTGTTAGTCACGCGGTCTGTGAATCGTATTTCCAATATCCGTCGAAGACATCTCTGATGGAAGGCGTTTAGCTCTTTGGTGCACTTCAAGACACCGCCCATATTTCACTCACGTAGGCAACGATAGGAACGACAATTGAGTGGTAGAGCCGCAGCTTAGTATTCAACGCGAAGTAAGATAAGATCCAGATTGATCCAAGCTTTCGAAACACAGATACCGACTTAACGATACTCTCCAGTATTTCTTATTCCACATACCTATCGTATGACACGGTACTTCCAAGATACGTGAACTTCTGAACCGTTTGAAGCGGCGATGCCTCGATGTTGACATCTAAGTTACTAATGCAACAACAAGAAATATTGAACGTTCTTTCAGAAAATCTAGAAATGCACTAGCCATGCTCTAAAACAGCCGGTAATGCTCCAACGACCGTTTGATGCAGGAGGTTAGATAAAGCTGGAACCAGCCCTGCACGTAAATTTTATTATCTTCTTTTTCTTTCGAGTACAGCATACTATATTTTCTCTGAGCTTTCCCTAGTTCTGGACAATATTAGACGATAGAATTTTGAATTTTTGCTGTTATGAATTTGGAGTTTTTCACTGTTTTGCCGGAACGCTTGCTGTAATTGGGTTTTTTCATGGCGTCCACTTCCCTTGTATTATAGAACACCACATGCGGCGCCCACCCCCCCCCCCCCAACGCTCTTTAACAAAATTTAAGAAGAAAATCATGTACAAGGTGCTATTGTAAAAGACACGGAAGGATTTTTTTTGGAAATTATGTCTTTGTCACAGAACAAATTATAAGTTACTACCACATTCATAAGGCATGTTGAAAAATTCAAAACAAATCGCAATTTTACAATGTGCACTGATTCAAACAAGCTACGCTGTGCTTGTATGCTTGTACTAGAGTTGATGGTGACAGTCTCTGTTCATGCTGTAAGAACATTCTTAGGCCGAAAACGTGTAGAGTGACGTGGTTGTGGAGCCTTCCACGAATCTCATCTTCAAGTTCGGTACTGCAAGCGTTACCGACATTATCTTGTATCCGGCTGTTAACTTGGTAGGCATACAAGATACATATCAATAGGAGAAACAATGTTTAGTAAAAACCACGATAGCAATCGTTTTTGGGCCGTTTTTTGCTCTTAAAAATTAGTCTACTATTCAGAAACAGGTTTAGTGGCATCGGTAATATCACCAACTTACTGTCAATGTATATGCTCGCCATCCATGGAAACTCATTTTTCTTCAAAGATCGTCCTCCAAACGAAAGCGGCCTCCTTCCCCTTCGATAGGTGACCCTTCTTTTCTTAGCTAAAAATAGAATTCATCCGTTAGCATGTATAGATATGAAACATACTTTAATATTAAACAACACACTCTATCTGCTGCTTGTTCAACTACTGAGAACCGCTAGGGTTGTTTGCTTTGAAAAGATTGTAAATGAGTAGTCAGACTTACGCAGAAATTTAACCCCGCATCCTTGTTTCAAGTCTTCATTTTCGGATAGGGTAAGTCTTTGAGCGTACAAAACATGTATCAAAAACGCAAGTGCCCAGAGCTTCATCTAAAATGGTTCACATAATGGTTGCTGTTACTGTAAAATGTAAGAGACATTTGGAGCGAAGAAATTGGAAGCATGCTCACTATTTCGCATTAAGGTGACGTCGGCTGCTACTAAACCACTCAAAATAAAAGGCAGGATGAATAGACGACGTCGGAACATAAATAAGGCTGACCCTGGAGCACTAAAAACAGTGAGAAACGTTTTTATCCAGAATACAAAATATGTTTTTAGCGTAGGCATTCATTAAATGTTGGTCGTTCACGTTTTTTGTTTCCGCATTTAATGCGTTTGTACATGCGCTCGAAGGTGACGATGTACTATTGATTTGTCGAAAACTTCGTGCGAAAATTGGCCGCACTGACACATGATTAGAGTTCAAAGACGGCTTTGTCAGTGCTCGCTTCTTCATTTTGGGACAGAACAAGAGCCAAAGCCTCTCCGCTTCGGGAAGACAGCTCCCCGACTCAGCGCGTCGGGACCGTCAGCACATCATACCCATTCAAGGGGGCACTGTACGCTCTAGCAGCAGTAGTTATAAATTACGGGACACTCCTTTTCCTCCAAAACGTTCGCCCCATTCCCTTCAGCTGGGACTACCTTCTTGCCCGAGCTGGCTCCTCTTCTTTCCCTTGGGCATTGAGGTACTTCTGAAGATGGACGAATAACGGTTGATAGAGCGCTCTTCTGAGTTCTAGACAATGCTTCAATTTTTACCCATTACCCACCTATACATAACCCTGGATAAAGTCATCATGAGTCCGGCACCTGTCTATGTTTATGTTTTAGGTTGACGGAAAGCCTTGAAGGGTTTTCTTAAAAAGTCTAGAACTTCAGATTTTGATTGATATCCGTGATTAACCAATGGTAGTCGTACAACATTCTTGAAGCTTTTCTGCAAAAGGGATACAAGCAAGCTTGATTTTTCTTGAGTTTAGTGCAATGTCTATTTAAAAAGAGCATCTTCGAATTGTCTCCTTCTACGAGTGACGCCGCGGCACTGGACGGTAGCAGTTCGAAACGCCAACAGCGCATTGTGAGAGCATACAACTGCCATCGACACCGTCAACCATTGGTTCGCTGGAGGAGAAACGGACTTCACCAAACCAAAACAAAACCACAAACCAAACCATCACCCTGTCGGGAGGCCCCAAGCAGTGGAAGACAGCGCCGTTCTCGACGCTGTCTTCCATTGATGAACAGAATCGAAAGGGCATCGCTCGCAGTCTTGCGATCAGACGCGGTTGTGCCCAACCGTCTGTCGTCAGCCGCCTCCAAGGCCTCGGCTACCAAAAAGCGCGAACTCGATATATTCGCATGCTTTAACCGACAGCTCGCGGTTTAGCCGCATATCCATCTGGCGGTATCTATTTCTCCGCTCGTCTTGCAAGTTTCTGGCAGACATGGCTTCCGTTGAAGAGACTCATGTTCCCTACGACTTCTATGCTGCATCTGGGGATCGAAGAGAATGCTCTACTACGAAATGATCCCGTAATGACCTGAGAAGCAGCAGGTGTCGGCTGGAAATCTATTTTTCCCTTATTATAATGAATTAACCGTTTTGTTCCTCGTCCGAGCAATTACCTGTGACGAAAAATGTATCATGTACGACAGTCAAAGAAGATCAGCGTAATGGCTTAATAAGGAAGAACCGCCGACCACTTCTCAAACGTGGTCTCCATCCGAGGAAATCCATAGGAAATTCATGCTCACTGTCTGATGGGTTGCAACTGGCATTATCCAGTACGACCTCTTCAAGCTTGGTGAAACCATCACGACAGAGAGGTACTGTCGTGAACCACGCCTTTTGGTTTCAAGCTTTCTCCGTCTTTTGATAGCTCTCTACATAGAAGCTGCGTGCCTTGAAAAATATAGAAAATAGGTCACATTCTGAACCTAGCTCATCGAATCAGCGCTTTTAAAACTTCTGAGCGTTTTTCACGTCGTCGGATAGATCATTCGATGTTGATCTCAGATATCGGATTTATTTTTTGAAGCACGCAGTTTGAAGAGCGCAATCAAAAACAGCGGAAAACGCGTGTTACCTTTATTCCTCCAAAAGGCTACCACCGGCCCTTCTTTAAGTGCATGTGCAACGTATCAAGCTACCACTGCTTCTGCCTTCCTCGTGGCCGTTTTCCGGGCACCTTGAGGTTAAGGCCACTCTTAAGGCCTCTATACACTTTTGCGGCAAAGCGGCAGAGCTATGTTCAAGCATACGGTAGGGACGCGGAGGCTGCCGCTGCAGCGTTCTATCTGCGCTCTAGCCGACTGCGGCAGGGATCGGCTAGTCGCAGTCGGCTTCGCAATGGAGCGCAAATTTTCAGTTTCGAAAATTTTCATGGCTCCATATGAACAATATATACCAAGTGATAGAGCTCGAGCTCTTGAGCTCAAACGTATCGTTAGTTTTTGAAATGAGTGAATTTTAGGCGAGTTAAATCAAAAAGACGCAAAAATCGCAAAATCGCGGTTTTGCGGCGTCTATTCAAAAGAGGCGTCCGGTACTGTATTTTATTACTGGAAGATGTTTATCTGGTTTTTGTTTGTCAAAATCGTAGTTTATTATCACTTACCAGTCGTTCAGCGGCCTAGCGGCCGCCTACGACTGGTTGGGGGCTTCGCCCCCAAACCCCGAGAAGAGAACACTCCGACCACCTTCTTTTCCCAACTTTTAGACCTTCATACCTCAAAAACAAACTTAAGATTCGTGTTCAGCGACCTCGATTACCCCCAGGGCCGAAGTTTCGCGCCGCTTGAACGCCATCCTCAAAAAATCGATAATATCGATCGATATCGATTGGTCGACTTCAAATTCGAGTTCAGCGACCTCGATTACCCCCAGGGCCGAAGTTTCGCGCCGCTTAAACGCCATCCTCAAAAAATCGATAATATCGATCGATATCGATTGGTCGACTTCAGATTCGTGTTCAGCGACCTCGATTACCCCCAGGGCCGAAGTTTCGCGCCGCTTAAACGCCATCCTCAAAAAATCGATAATATCGATCGATATCGATTGGTCGACTTCAGATTCGTGTTCAGCGACCTCGATTACCCCCAGGGCTGAAGTTTCGTGCCGCCTGAACAAAATCCTCAAAAAATCGATAATATCGATCGATATCGATTGGTCGACTTCAGATTCGTGTTCAGCGACCTCGATTACCCGCAGGGCTGAAGTTTCGTGCCGCCGACGTGCTCGGCACGTCTACGGCTCGCCATGCAGGGTTGCCGACGTGTTTGGCACGTCTACGGCTCGCCATGCACGGTTGCCGACGAGTTTGGCACGTCTACGGCTCGCCATGCACGGTTGCCGACGTGTTCGGCACGTCTACGGCTCGCCATGCACGGTCGCCGACGTGTTTGGCACGTCTCCGGCTCGCCATGCACGGTTGCCGACGTGTTCGGCACGTCTACGGCTCGCCATGCACAGTCGCCGACGTGTTTGGCACGTCTCCGGCTCGCCATGCACGGTTGCCGACGTGTTCGGCACGTCTACGGTTCGCCATGTATGGTTGCCGACGTGCTCGGCACGTCTACGGCTCGCCATGCAGGGTTGCCGACGTGTTTGGCACGTCTACGGCTCGCCATGCACGGTTGCCGACGAGTTTGGCACGTCTACGGCTCGCCATGAACGGTTGCCGACGTGTTCGCCACGTCTACGGCTCGCCATGCACGGTCGCCGACGTGTTTGGCACGTCTCCGGCTCGCCATGCACGGTTGCCGACGTGTTCGGCACGTCTACGGCTCGCCATGCACAGTCGCCGACGTGTTTGGCACGTCTCCGGCTCGCCATGCACGGTTGCCGACGTGTTCGGCACGTCTACGGTTCGCCATGTATGGTTGCCGACGTGTTTGGCACGTCTACGGCTCGCCATGCACAGTCGCCGACGTGTTTGGCACGTCTACGGCTCGCCATGCACGGTCGCCGACGTGTTCGGCTGCCGCGCCCCAACTCAAAGTGGGACGGACGGACAGTGTGACACACACACACGCTTGCTCCTTTATATATAGTACGATTATTATCAGCTGAAACAACCAGTATAGGATCAACTATACGCACAACTAGCTGTGCTTTCACAAAATTTTCGAATACTGGAACGGTTTCAAATGCCCGCAATTTTCGAGTATTCGAATCCCCCCATATCGAACATAATCGAAAAGTGGTTTTATGAAGATTAGAATTCGAATAAATTCGAAAAACACGATTTTTTAAATTTCGAATTCAATGTGCAAATTCGAATGAAAATCATTGGAATACCTGTTCGAATAAGCCATTCGAACGGAACTATACACAACACTAGGCACGAAGATGAGATAGTAACCAAAACTATAATATCGCCACCAGAATCGACTAGAAAGCAGTTTCGTGACGCTGCTTAATGCTCATGAGGTTTTCTAAAATTCTCAAGGTTTGTAATAACCTAGAAAAATCAGACTATTACATCCTAATTCTGTTCAACAGCAACGAAAAAATATCGCGTTGCCTCTAGTTAACTGCCACCTCTGTTTGAATTCCCTCTCTATCTCAAGCATTGTTCGATTTCGAACGACGTTCGAAAAAAAAAAACTTCGCGATTTTCAAATTCGAACCCTCCAATTGAAATCTCAGATTGATGATCGCGAAAAAGCATTGCTCAAATACTGTTTGAAATCGAACAATGTTCGAACAATGCCAAGAGTTGGCCACCAGTACTCTCGAAAGGAAATCGCAAATCGTTCCCGCCAATTACCGTAGGCGCAGAAGTGGAGCGAGTTTGAACGTGGGTTTTCGGGAACGGAGACGATTCATACTCAGGCGGCCTACTCTTGATAATGTTCGAACATTGTTCGATTAAGAACAATATTCGAACAATGCTTTTTCGCCATCTTCGGTTTCGAACAATGTTCGAATAACGGTTTTCCCCGAGAGTCGATTTCGAACAATGTTCGAATAACGGTTTTTTCGCGAAAGGCGATTTCGAGTAATGTTAGAACAAGAACCATTTACGATTTTCGAGTAATCGAGTGGCCCGATTAATCGAGCTCAAGTCTAATGGATAGGTAGATGATGTAGTTGGCCAGCATATCCTACTCTCCTTCCTCTCTCCCTCCAATGCCACACCTTTTATAACTCGTTGTTATTATTATTATACGATTGCATAAGACAATACGTTAGAAAGCAAACACAACAGCAATCACAAAAAGACAAAGGGATGCAAACAGACTAATTGTGGGTTCTTGCAAAGATTCATGCAATTCAACCAATTTCAGATCTAAGCAACAAGCTTTCATCTTCGCTTCTGAATTGTCTCGATGTTCATCGATCGAGTCTAATACGCACCCCTTGACTTTTGGCCTTTCCGGCTTGCTAGCTGCGTACAAGGTCCATGAAACTTCGATGCTTGAATTCCTTGAAACGACTAATGTGCTGTCCCATTCGTCATCTTCTGTACACAGTCCGTTGTGGGCAGAGGCTCGTCGCCGCGCATCGTTGAAGCTCCCCTTTCTGGCCCGTCTCTCTCTCATCGTTGACGCAGTCGCGCAGCGGCGCGTCAAATTCGAAACGCAGCGCGGCCAGTCGCGTCGCTCGACGCGCAGCGCAGCGGCGGAGCATGAAAGGCCCATCAAACGAAAAACACATTTAAACAAAGAATTCAATGACTTGGTTTGGAAGGAACACCATTTATGTATGAGTATTCGAGCTGTTGAGATTAGATACGTTTCAGTCAGAGAAACCACGTTGGCGCAACTTTCTTTTCATGATATCCGTCCTCGCATTCATTGCCGCTTGAGGACATACTCCTGAAAATGGTTGTATGTCAGATGGTAAGAGGACTGAAAATTTAATTCTTAAGAGATCTGCTAAACACACCGGTTATTTTGCAAATCCAATCGGAATGCTGAGTAACGTCAGTGAAGTGATCGTTAATATCTTCATCCTTACCGGCTGCTTTCTTTCTCTTCCAATCTGAAATGTCTCAAGAGAATACACTTGCTGAATTTTGCGAAATTGCTAAGACAAGAACTCGTCTGTTTCAAGCAGCTGTGATGTTTCATTCTAGCGGAACTGTGATTCTGTAGCAGATCTGGACCTACTACATATCCTCTAGAATTTCTTTCTTCTTTAAGATATGGTGTGACGGCAGGTCTTCCAAAATGGTTAGCACCTCACAGACTATTGCTCTAAAAAGCGCTTTCGCTTCAGCGTCTTGTCGACTTACTTTTGTCGCATGTGTTACCATACGACATAATTCCCACAACTTCATGCTTT
Organism: Heligmosomoides polygyrus polygyrus; assembly: GCA_947396885.1. Taxonomy (NCBI): domain Eukaryota; kingdom Metazoa; phylum Nematoda; class Chromadorea; order Rhabditida; family Heligmosomidae; genus Heligmosomoides; species Heligmosomoides polygyrus. Next base: position 105,874,108 of record OX377202.1, read on the forward strand.
CGGCGCATGTTATTCTGGAAAAGCGGTCCTCCACTGTCACCCTAAAATCCTATGAATTGCGAAAATGTTTCTGTTGAGTGCCTAGCTACTCACTGAACAGATTCCAACGCCGGCGTTCGATGAAGTGATTATGTAGTTATCCTGCTGCTCAAGAAATGTAGCATTAACCACTTGATACCCAGCAGTAGTAGCGTTGTCCTCGGCTGAAAGCTGTCACTCGTGTGTATTTTCCGGCGGAATTTTTTCCTCTAGGTGTTATAGATATTACTGTGATCCTGTCAGGGTAGACAATCATTTAAGTTTTTCTCATAAATAGCTTCCGCTAGTAAGAGGAGCGTTACTTTTTAAATTCTTCGCCTCAAGTTGGACACTTTTACGTCTCTCCTGAAGAAATTTGATGCTTCTGAAATGAAAGTAAACGTCTTCCGTATGGAAACGACCTGCTTACATGTTAAACTACTGACTCCTCAAATTGATAAGAACATATTTTGTCTAAGAATGTTTTTTTAGCTTTCTTTACTTGTTTCTACTTTTTTGAATTTTTTTATTCGGTTGCATCCTTTTTTTAGAAGAAAAGATAAAAATTTTGCGTTAAAGTGAAACCAAGCACGGGCGTTTCGTATCTTAAAAACACCAGATCCTGCAATGGAACAGAAAAGCTCGTCGCAATTTTTATTTGATTTATAGTGTATACTGCTTACATGAAGCTTCACAGTGAAGATATGTCTGTTTCCACAGTTGTTTTTCTTGTGCCGTTTACAAGTTTGGAACTACACGCAAAGAAAAATTTTGCTATCAATGGAACAAATCGAGGCCAGGGCGGATTCTCTTCTTTTAACACTAAAATTGCCGCCTTATTTCTCTTTAAAACAAGCGTCAAACCATTATTTTTTCAAAAATTGGAAGAATTCTATAAAATTTCAAATAATATTTTCACTTACTGGGCAGGTGGCAATGTTCGTTCCTCCTGGTGGTGCCACTGGAAACTGTTTGCCTTTGCAAGCCGAGCTAATCACGGACAATCGAATGCAGGCGAAAGGCCCTAGTGACAGGCTGGCCTACGAACATTTTGTGTCACATCATATGATTAATGACGTTTCAGAGATCTCGAGATAGTGCTGCGGCGTCCGCGGGAGCCGACGCGCACTCGCAAAGCCCGGCGAGTGTGAGAAGTATGCGAGGGTCTCTGGTGCGAGGACGGCATCGGGGGCAACTGAGCTAGTCCGAAAGTCCCGCAACGTAGGAAGGAGCCGCGTAGCAATGTTGAAGGTGGGTACGTTGACGGGCCGCTCGTGCGAGTTGGTAGAAGCACTGGAGCGAAGAAAGATAGATTTCTGTGCTGTGCAGGAGACGAGGTGGTCCTGCTGCAAGTCGAGGGACATTGGCCGCGGCTTTAAGGCCGTTCTGTGCGGCAGTCCCAGGACCACCAGTGGCGTCGGTATGATCGTCTCCGAGGGTTTCCGTGACGCGATTGCCAGCGTAGAACGTTTCGATGACCGCTTGATGAAGATTGGTGTCGCCGTAGAAGAGCTACGATATCATTTCTTTTCCGCGTATGCTCCGCAGACAGGTTGCTCCGAGCAAACCAAGGACGAGTTCTGGTCCTTGCATGAGGAGAAAACAGCGGGAGTGCCGTCAGAAGATATGGTTGTTGTGGCAGGTGGCCTTAATGGTCACGTCGGAGCAACGAAAGACGGCTACAGCTGTCATGGTGGGTTTGGCTATGGTTCACGCAACGCCGATGGTGAGCGTATGCTTGAGACTATGCAGACTCACACGACCTCACCATCGTGAATACCAAATTTCAAAAGCGTGACTCCTACCCGATCTCGTTTTATAGCGGAAACGCTAAAACGCAGATTGACTATGTCCTTGTTAGGCGTCGCGACCAAGGGCTTGTCACAGACGCGAAGACCGTGCAGTACGAGACGATTGCCACGCAACATCGTCCACTGATCTGCTCGCTGAAGATCACACCTCCGAGCTGTAAGCGTGTCGAGCGCTGCGGGACGACTAGAATTAAATGGTGGCGATCGAAGGAGAAGTAAGCAGCTGTTATTTCTCGCATTTGGTTGCCGACGGTAACAACTGTAGGCGAAACCTGGAAAGAGGCTACCAAAGCGATAACTCGGGCTGCACGCTTCGAACTCGGCACAAAGAAGCCTGGACGGAGTTGGGTCGAAAAGTGGCTTGGCTGTGGACTGACGATGTCAGAGAGAAGGTCAGGGAAAAGAAACGGCTATATCACGTATTTATCGGTGACAAAACAGTCGATAATTGGCGCAATTATCAAGAAGCCGAGAAAGCGGCAAAAAAGTCAGTGGCCGCTGCTAAACCCTCACACTACGCTGATGTCAGTGAAAAACTGGAGATGCGCGATGGTGAGCGTTATCTTTACCGCCTCGCCAAAGCTCGCTGTCGCAAGCAAAAGACATCGAAAAGTTCTTTGGCGATGGCACGACTACTTCGAGAAAATCTCGAATATTGAATTTGAACATCCTGCTGTTCCTTTTGCTTCCCCTGTACACGGTCCAGTTCAGAAGATCACAGTGAGCGAAACTGAGGCAGCCCTGAAGAAGATGAAGTCAGGCAAAGCCACTGTGCCGGCCGATCTGTAGAAGTCAAAGGGCTGGTGCCCTGCTGACTGGTTGACAGAGTTTTTAAATCAGATTGTTGCTGAAAAGAAAGTGCCTGAAAGTTGGCAGCAAAGCACGACTATTCCTATTTGGAAGAAGACGGGCAGCCCTGCGAACTGCGCTAGCTACCGTCCGATTCGCCTACTTTCGCACACCATGAAAATCTTTGAGCGAATCGTCGATAGACGTATACGGGATGTCGTCCAGCTTACCAATAATCGGTGTGGTTTCGTTGCCGGCTGTGGGACGTTTGAAGCCATACACGCCGTTCGTCTTCTGCTAGAGAAGCACCGCGACAAACAGAAACCGGTGCATTTTGCCTTCCTGGACTAGGAGAAAGCCTTCGACCGCGTTTCGCGAGAAGTTATATGGTACGCGTTGCAACGACAAGGCGTCTCTGAAGAGCTTATTGCGCATTCTCTACTCGTGCCCCATAAGCCGAGTGCGAGCAGTAGCGGGCACCTCGATGGAGTTTCCAATCATTGTCGGAGTGCACCAGGGGTCTGCGCTCTCCCCACTACTCTTCGTGTTCGTCATGGATGCAATTACACGAGATATCCAAAGCGCAGCTCCTTGAACGTTGCTGTATGCCGATGACGTCATGCATGCGTGTGAAGACAAAGCTGAACTAGAGCGACATGCACAGGAATGGTGCGATCGCTTGGCATAGTTTGGACTGAACCTGAACGTGAAAAAGACGGAATACTTGACGACGGATGTGAATGAGCTCGGACCTATCAAGATCAATGGTACTGAGCTCCCACGAGTGACATCTTTCAAGTATCTTGGGTTAACAGTCACGTCCGATGGCAGTCTAAAGTTGGAGGTGAATGCGCGTGTGAGAGCAGCCTGGTTCAAATGGCGCTCGCTGACTGGGGTGCTCTGCGATAAGACAATACCCGAGTACCTCAAATCAAAGGTATTTAGAACAGCCGTCCGCCCAGTAGCGTCGTACGGTGCTGAGTGCTTGCTGGCCCGTGACCAAGGAAATTGAAAGCCGCCTCAGCGTAATGGAGACGAAGATGCTAAGGTGGACGGCCGGAGTAACGCGTTTGGACCGCGTTCGCAACGACACCATACGACAAAAGTTTGGTGTCGCCACGATAACCGACAAGTTGCGTGAAGCACGTCTACGATGGTATGACCACGTGCTTCGCGCTAACGGCGACACCGTCTGTAAGATTGGCCTGATCCTTGAAGTCCCTGGACAACGGCCCAGAGGACGCCCGAAGCAACGTTGGCTAGATACGTTGCGCTTATACTTAAAGATAGCTGATGTGCACCCTGATCAGGCATTTGATCGCGAGAATTGGCGTTACCACTCCAGAATAGCGGACCCCGCCACCAAGCGGGACAAACGCTACTGAAAATGATGATATTTTCACTTTCTGGGTAGGTGAATAAAAACTTCGAAGAAGTAACAGAATTTACCCTTTACAAAAATTACTCTAATCCTTTTGGGGTGTTCCTAGTTCAATGGAGACTTTAACTTTTTGATATGGAAGATATTCAGTTTAATTTCGAAATCGTTAGCTTATTTGAGCGTGTTAATTGATTAATTAACTACTAAATAAACTTATTAATTTTGTGCATTCAAAAAAGTTATAACAGCTTCCTCTTCACTGATGAGTCATTGGGGAGATGTTATAACAAAAAGGTTTGCCTGGAGATATATGGCGAAACGAACCACTGATGAAAGAAGTTTTTTTTTTTTTTATGTTTTTCACTTTCACTTCGTCTTATTATTAGGTTGGAAAAAAAGTCTCTTCACACTTCGAAATTTTTTTAACCCTTCCCCTTGTAAACGCACTAGCCAATGTTGATTGCTGATTTCGTAATCCTATCACACTTGTCTACCGTTCGCACGCGGACACAGGTTAAGACTCTTCTTGTAATTCGTTATCCATCCAATCTTCCGAACTCAATGCCAGATCTACCTCATGGCCGTTTTCAGCACGGCATTCTTCAAGAATTCATTAAAGAATCCACAGCACGTCAGGCAGCAGACCAAATTAACCATATATATGGCTTGGGATCTACTACTCATCGCGCCTGTTATGAGTGGTTCGGAAAGTCTTTAAAGGGAGATTAATCACTGAGGGCAAAGCATGGTCAGGAAGGCCAACTGGATTGGACGACAGTGAACTACACCATCTTCTTCGTACCGATAGTTGGCAGACGACACGTCAGCTGGCAGAGAAGCTCGAAGTGTCTCATAGGATAGTAGGAATCCATCTGAAGAATCTTGGCTTTCATGGAAATTTGGAGCTTGGATTCCATATGCCCTGTCAGACATTCAGAAAGGTCGACGGCTCTCCATCGCTGCTTCTCTTCTGTCCAGATAAGGAAGAAAATCGTTTCTTCCGCGGATTGTAACAGGCGAAGAGTCCTGGGTTCTGTGTGCCAGGTTCCGAGGAAAAGGCAATGGGTACAAAAGGGAGAGAGCCCTAAGTCTGATCTCAAGCCCAATGTTCACGAAAGGAAGATTCTTTTGAGTGTTTGGTGGGATATCAGAGAAGTGATTTATCGGCAAACTCTCAGAAGTGGAGAGACACTTACTGCTGTCACATACTGCGGCCAACTCCACAAAGTCGTCGCAGCTCTCCAAGAAAACAGGCCGGAGAAGTCGAAGGTGATGATCCTGCATGACGATGCAAAACCACATGTTGCAAGACTCACAAGAGAAACAATAAAGGAGATGGGCTGGGAGGTAATGCCACATCCACCGTATAGCCCTAACCTCGTTCGTGCCGACTACCATCTCTTCCGTGCTCTCAAGCAAGAAATTGGAGAGAAATATTTTGGAACGGATGAAGACCTCAAAAATTGGATTCAGCAATGGTTCGACTCCAGAACTGCAGTCTTTTAAGCGAGAGGAATTGGAAAATTACCCAGTCTTTGGAGAAGTGTAGTGGAACAAAATAGAGTTCATCTCGATTGATTTGACTTTGTAGTTGTGAAGTAATAAATCTTTGAAAAAAATGAAAAGACTTTTTTTCCAACCTAATACTAGGGTGTCCTAATATTAATAACGTCCTACTATTTCAATACCGGTAGAAAACATCGGCTGGGAAAACGTTTACGGGACATTTCTACGAACTTTTTTTGCGAATATGCTCACCGTGGCCTAATCACACAACAGTTCAGAGTGCTGGGTTTCTGTCATGAAGGTTACCATTTACTTTAGAAAACTGTCATCAAATTGAACTGTTAGCGGGATGAACCCCGAATCGTTATCTGTTTCACCTCTAAGGCCCGTTTATACTTCCGACGCCGAGCGACGCGATGGCATGTATAGTAGTCAAATTGATCGACCGCGTCGCATGATTAGTGTGGCCACAATATGTGGTGTTGATTCGCTCGGCGTCGAAGTATAAACGGGTCCTAAGGCAACGTCCAGAGCTCCACCACGACACGACGCGACGTAATGATAAGATTCCGACGCGATGAATGGATTCGCGAGTTTATCACAACGTCGCGTCGCGTCGCAATGGAGCTCTTAACCTCCCCGAGTGCTGGAAAATGACCCCACCTTGTGAAATGCATCATCGTCGGATGAGCTGATTTTGTTTTGCAGTTCTAAAAAACTCACGGGAAGTCACGCCATGTCCTGCCGATTCTAACGTTTTCGCAATCCTGCTCTTAGGTCCAGCTGTGCAGATCGGCACTGCGCGAAATATTGACACGCGACTTATTTCAAAGACGGCCAGGTCGTGTTTGTTGGTACACTCATTGTAGTCCTCATTGTAGAACATCTAAGCATTAAAGGCTATATTGGAAGTATTTGTGGAATATTTTCCTTACCAGGGATGGGTTCTGACCTCCCAGGGAACATCAAGTGGAGACCATATTCATTAGAAGGAGATCGTAAGTGATTCGAATATAACGTGGAATTCAGTAGAGTTAAGCGAGCCAGCGTCTCGGTCAATTTTCCCGAACCCCTCTGCTGAACCCGCATCCTTGCTTCCTAGTAAATAGTCTCTTTTTCCCATTCGTGAGTGTGATGACGTCAAGCCCTTGTGTACTGATGATGCAACCACAGTATGCGGCGAGCGGGAAGATTTTTTGAATTGCGAGTGGGATGTTTTCATGTGCTTTCTTCCTAAAGAGCTAACAAGGGAACTGTCTGAATGGTACGCCGGAACGGTAAGAACGAGTTTTATAGGGAGAATCTCCATCCTCCAAATAGTAAGAGACCATGTTTTGTTTTTGCCGATTCCTTAAAGCAAAGGAGTGGGAGGGTGCAATGCTTAAGGGTCCGCATAGCGAGTTTATCACGGCAGTACAAGATGCTGGTGACGTGAACAGGGTGACGCAGTGGTAGAGGGGCTGCCTCATGTTCATGAGGTCGGGGGTTCGGTTCCCATGCAACGTCGTGTTTTTGCACTTTTACCATAGTATCGGATTCCCATAGAGATTTCCATATGTAAATTTGTTTTTGGAGTTTGCTACAGTAAGATGTTTTTATTACTTATTATTTTTCGACATCTCGTAATTCACATCAATGTCCCAAATATGCCAAATGAGATTTTATATGAAACTTTGACTCCAATAAATTGTTCTACAGGGTGCGCCAAAATTATGGCGACAAGGTATTCAACGAGAAAGAAAATGCGGTACTTTCGATAAACCAACGATGCGATAATGTTTATCAGTCTACTGTAAACTATAGCAACGTTGAGATTCGAAGATATCTCCATCTGCATCGATATAGACTTTGAAACGCTTCGGGAAGGCATCGACAGCGGCACGCAAGTAAGGCGCGTTGAGCTACGCCTTTCTTCAAAGGATCCACGGAGCGGTGAGGTTTCCCGCAGGCTTCGGCTTCCAGAGCTGACCAGACCATGTAATCCATCGGATTCAAATCCGGAGAGTTGGCTGGCCACTCGTGGAAGCTGATGAATTGCGGAAAGTTGCCTTTGCACCAGTCTTGCAGCATTCTTGCTCTGTGAGCTGGAACTCCTTCCTGTTTGAAGGTCCAGGAGGGTGCACGTGAGTCGTCTTGTAGGCCTTAAGTCCCAGTTTACGGAAGAATCTTCTCAACGACGTCTCCATGATGTTCATTTTCCCGACAACCGGCGGACCGAGAGCGCCGGCTTCCTGCGAATTCGTTCACGTACCTTCCTAGTATTGTCCGTAGTTGTCACAGATACGTGTCTTTCCCGTCGAGATCTATCATCCTCGGTTTCCAGGTCTTTTTAGCGTCTGATGGACCTATTCATAATACTTTGATGAACTCCAAGACGGTAGTGAATGTAGCGTGCCGAGAAGCCTTGACGGTAAAGTTCCATGATTTAAGAACGGTGGCACGAACGTTTCACTATTTTGAAAAACGACTTATTGTTATGTTCGACTGAGGTAGGCATAAACTAGTTGACACAATAAAAACAATAAGAGCACGAAAAAAGCAGACGCTCCGAATAAAAGGTCAAATTGTTTGCGCATGTGCTGTCGCCATAATTTTGGCGCCCCCTGTAATTGTCAATGTAAGAAATTTTGACACAGGAACAACATGAAACAGCGGCAGAAAGCTAGAAAATGCTTCAAACGCAATTGATTAGTATCGGTGAGGTTAGTACAACCACAGTGTAACTACAGTGTAGGAGGAGACCTCATGATCTTCAGCTTGACTTACCACCCCGATCAATATTATCGCCTCTGTTATGCTTACGAAGTCGCGCGGTCAAAACAAGGTGCTGCCGCCAACAACACTGACTCTACAATGTCTGCTAACCCTCAAGTGGTCATTCACCTACTGACACTGAAGTGCGGATCTCCACTGGGTGCTGCCCCTTCGAGAGATGAGATGTTATGCCATCCTCGCCTGGAAAGGTTGATTGAGTTCGCGTAGTACAAGGCTGGCTATTTGACGACACATTCTGGTTGGAATGGCATTCCCGGAAGACCTCGGCCCATGATGAGTCAGGATGTGAAGAAATTGTAGCCGTTATACGTTGCCCATACCGTGACCGGTCTTATTGCTTTATGCACTTCGTGCCTGTGCATCATTGGTGCTGAAGTTATTTCATAAATATTTCATGTAAAATCGCATTTGGCATATTTCGTACTATGCTTATGAATCACGAGATCGACAAATAATAAGAAGTGAAAGCATCTTACCGCAACAAACTCCAAAAAAAAGTTCAGTTATGGAAATCTCTATGGAAATCCGATACTATGGTCTCTTCTTCTTCTTCTCCTGAGCGTTTAGTCCCGCGCAGTCGCAGGGTCCGCTGTTCTTGTGATCTGTCGCCACCTCATCCTATCAAGGGCGTCATCTGCCGTGGCGCCGACTTCGGCGAGATCTCTCTTGATGACGTCCTTCCATCTTTTCCTAGGGGCTCCTCTCGGACGCTTTCCGGGTGCCTCGTAATCTAGGGCTAACCTTACGGAGTGATTCTCTGGCCTTCTGAGGACGTGTCCGTACCACCTTAGGCGCTGCTCCCTCATCTTCAGCTGGATCGGGGCAGTCTTCATCACTGCCCTAACATCCTCGTTTCGCACCCTGTCCCGACGGGTCCATCCACATGCCCACCTCAGCATCCTCATCTCTGCCGCGTGCAGTTGCCGCTCCTGCGCCTTACCCAGGGCCCAGCACTCACTGCCGTAGAGGAGGGCAGGTCTTACAACTGTTCTATAGAGCTTGCCTTTGAGCGTCCTGGAGCATCTACGGTCGCAGAGGATCCCTGTGGACTCCCTCCACTTGAGCCAGGCTGCGTTTATCCGTCCCCTGACCGCCTGGTCCACACTTCCTTCCTCGGATAGGTCACTTCCGAGGTAGCGGAATTCTTCCACCTTCTCGATCGTTTCCCCTTGGCAGTCTAGGATCGATCCAGCGCAGTGCTCAGAGCTGATGAACTTCGTCTTCTTCACGTTCAGCCGTAGGCCGTTGTCCGCAAGGGCTCTCTGCCACAGCTGCACCTTCTCCTCCAGCTCCTCCTGGTTGTCGGCTACTAGGGCGATGTCGTCCGCGTAGAGGATCGTTCTGAGAGGGCCTTTCTCAAGGTGGTTCACTATAGAGTCAAGCGTCAGCAGGAAGAGGAACGGGCTCAGAGCCGACCCTTGGTGTACCCCCACTGTGATGTCCACTTTCCTTGTCACCCCGTGTGGAGTTCGTATCGCCGCTTTCGAGCCCTCGTACATGTCCCTTATGACCGTGATCAGACGTTCCGGGACACCCCTCCCTCGAAGGGAATTCCAGATTACGGTCCGAGCTAGCCTGTCGTAGGCCTTCTCCAGATCCAGGAATGCCAGGTAGCAGGGTTTTCGTTTCTCCCGATATTTCTCCATCACCTGACGAGCGATGAAGATGGCGTCTGTGGTGGACCTCTCAGGCATGAAGCCCCACTGCACCTGGGAGATGGGTACCATCTCCCTCAGCCTTGAGTCTACCAGTCGTTCGTAGATCTTCATCGTGTGTGAGATCAGTTTTATCCCTCGGTAGTTGGAGCATTCGGAAGCGTCTCCCTTCTGCTTGAAGATGGGGACTATGGTGCTGTTCCTCCAGTCATCCGGCATCTTACCTTCTTTCGTGATTCTGTTGAGGAACTGCGTCAGCCAGTTGATTCCGAGGTTCCCGAGCACCTTCCAAGCCTCTACTGGCACACCGTCAGGCCCTGCTGCCTTTCCGAGTTTCATCTTCCGTATGGCCTTGCGAACCTCTTCTTTCGTCCAGGGTGGGATGGGTCCTTCCGTTGGCTGTTCTTCCTCGGCCTCCCGACGAGGGAACTCCTCGTTCAGGAGTTCCTTGAAGTACTCCTCCCATCTCTCTCTGACCTCGACCGGCTTCCGTAACACTCTACCGTCAGCACTCTTCACAGTCTTCACTACTCGAATGTCGAGGCTAGCTCTATGACGCGCTTTGGCCAGGCGGATGGCGAACTTCTCTCCCTCTGGCCCGTCTAGTTTCTCGTACAGGGCATCCATTTCCGCGTTCTTTGCCTTCGCTACAGCTGTTTTTGCCAGCCTCTTCAGCTTCCTGTAGGCTGTGAGATGCTCGGGTGCCCTCGTCTTTTGCCACAGCTTGTAGGCCTCCTTCTTCCTCTTCACCGCAGCCTGCACCTCTTCGTTCCAGAACCATGCCGATTTATTCCCTCTGGCTCCTCCCTTTGTTTCTCCCAGGGTTTCCTTGGCACATCTCAGGATTGTTTCGGCTACCCTCCTCCAGGTCTCATTCACGGGACCAGCTGGATCTGGAAGGCCTGCTTCGAGCACTGCCCTTCGTAGCTCGTTCCGCTCTGAACCCCGCAGTCTCCACCATCGGATCCTGGGTTCCGTCCTCACTTTGGGCCTGGTGGGTAGAGGTATGCTAAGGTCGGCTACCAAGGGTCTGTGCTGTGATGCCACGTCTTCTCCCGGAATGACCTTCACATTCCGGACTGTTTTCAGGGCAGCCCTTCGAACCAGGATGTGGTCGACCTCAGTTCTTCTTCCTCCGCTAGCATAGGTCACCTTCTGGCTCTCCCTCTTCGCGAAGAAGGTGCTACAGACAGCCAGGTCGTGGGCGATAGCCAGATCCAGAATTCGTTCTCCATCCGGGTTTACCAGGCCGATCCCTTTTCCTCCATGAACCCTTTCCACTCCTCTTCTGCCACTCCCCACATGCCCATTCATGTCCCCTGCTATGGAGAGGTAGTCGCCTTCTGGTACGGACCTTATGGCTTCCTCGAGCGAGAGGTAGAAGTCATCCTTGTCGTGCTCGGAGCATCCGGTCTGCGGAGCGTAGACAGACATGATGGTCCAGTAACCCTCCTTCGTGTCCAGCCGTAGTGACATGATGCGATAGTTTATTCTTTGGACAGCCGCTGCTGAATCCTTGAGGGACTCCGCGACAGCTATCCCTACCCCGTTCCTCTTGGTGTCCTCTCCGTTGTAGTACAGCTTGACCCCTTCTCCGATCTCCTTGGCTTTCGCCCCTTTCCATCGCGTTTCCTGCAGACACAGGACTTGTATCCTTCTGCGCTTCATCAGGTCAGCCACTTCCCTAGATCTCCCGGTCAGCGTTCCCACATTCAGAGTCCCCAGTCGAACTAGCTTCTTTAGCCGAGGTCGTTCGGCCCTCGGTAGCCCTCGCATACTGACCACAGAACTCGGGCGGGGGTTCTGTGCGCCACTTCCGGGTGACGTCCTAGCCTTTACACTGATTCTATTGCGACTTGTGATCATGGTTTTGTGACGAGGTTGCTCCATCAGCCGGCCTGTCAACCTGGGCCTGACGCTGGAACCGTTGCCATTTTTGCAATTTTTGCAGGGCATGGCGTGCCCGAGCCGGGAGTCGAACCTGTGACCGTTTGTGCATGAAACTACACTACTAACCACTAGGCTAACTCGGCTCTGAAATCCGATACTATGGTAAAAGTGCAAAAACACGACGTAGCATGGGAACCGAACCGTTGTCCTCACGAACATGTGCAGCTCTTCTACCACTGCTCCATCCAGTCCACGACACCAGCTCCTTGCGCCGCCGGGGTAAGCTCGCTCTGCGAATCCTTAACCATTACAGCCTCCTACTCGCTTGCCTCAAAGATTCGGCAAAAACAAAGCATGTTCTAATACTATTTGGAGGATGGAGATTCTCCGTATAGTACTTGTTCTTGCCGTTCCGGCGTACGGTTCATACAGTTCCCTTGTAAGCACCACCTCCACGACCCGGATTCATGAACGCGGCCGGCGGTAAATGCTACCCCGATTTACCTCGGTGGCCACTTACCGGCCACTTACCGGGAACTTAGGTCTGTTTCTGATTCATGACCGCCAAAGCAAGAGTTTTACTTCCCTGTTAATTTTTGACCCAATGCATCTTTCCCTGGCACTTTGCCAACTTACCCGCCAAATCTGTCGAGTATTGATTTGGCGGGTGAGTTGGCGACAGACCAGGGTCGTTACGTTCGGTGAGAAATTAGCGAAGGAGCAAAACCCTTGCTTTGGCGGCAAATGTTCCCGGACGCTCTGGCGAGGTGGCATTTACCTCAAAACTTATCTCTGATTTTTCCCGCCCATTTTTTCATGAATCACTCGAAAGTGGGGAGTGGCGGTAGATTTTACACTTACCGACCGGTATGTCTTTCATGAATCCGTTCCCAGGTCACCGCTGCCGTTGTCGGCTCCTTCCAATGACCCTGATCTCGAATTGAAGCTCCATGGGACCTTTCACCTTCAACCCTTCACTGGCTAGTGTTTTCCTCTGCATTTACCTTCCTTGGCGTCACAGCATCTTTTTTACATTTCTCGGGCACAATGCAGCGAGTGCCTAAAACAATTCTGAAGTCTTCCGCACGGCCGAAGAGGCGGCGTACATTTCTGAACTCATAATCAGTGACAAATGGTCAGGATGGTCAGGAGACTGGCAGACTTAACATTAGTACAATACCGGCACTTTTTTTGCGTTAGGGCGAGAAACCCGAAAAACGCATTTTCCGCCCCTTTTTGATGACACTCTTCAAATTGCGCGCTTTAAAGAATAAATCCAATATTTGGGATCGGCATCGAATGAATCTATCAAATCAGATATAAGGAAAGGCGTCAAGTAGATGTTAAAAATGGAGCTATAGTGTGGTCGGCGTCCTTCCTCGCAGGCGATTATTACACAATTACAGGACGGCTCAGTCACAGCTGTGGATCACCCTCCAAGTAATCTGAAGCAACAGCTAATTTGAACCACCTTTAATATTGTTTCTGCGCGACGCCTAATTGTGTGGTCTGCCCAGGTGATAAAGAGGGGACTGCACCGCATTTGGTGTGGTCTGCTTGATTTCATGACAATCCTGTGGAGCAGAATACATCCGAGAAACTGGACGACCACTTCATGTGAGGATCAAGGAACATCTTGACGGAAGGAAAAGTTCAGAGCCTCTACTGCTCTAGGCTACCATAGGATCAATCGCCATGAAGGGGAGGATTTCTGGGTCAAGGTGGAGATTCTGGAACACGAGGAGCAAACATCCGCGTGCAAAGCCCTTGAGGCGTTTTGGATATACTCCACAGACCCCAAGGTCAGCAGGAAGGGGGATGAAGTACATATATACTTAAAATGAGAGAACCCAAGCTCTACCTCAGACTCGCATTTTGAACTAGGTAGCTGCTGTTCTACACTCCTCGTCTTTTATGCGCTGCTTCCATTGGTCCTTCGGTGGACTACGTTCAGGTGCTACACTTGGACATTTCCTCTATTGGTCCCCTTCTACAAATTTTGGCCCTGAACTTTGTAGGGCTGAGGCGACATTTGAGAATCGCTCACAATTGGTTTAGCCCCTTTCAGGCTCTGAATAAGGCGATCTCGCCGAAACGTTGGCCAGTAAATGAATCCACCAACCAACCTCGTGTAGAGCTCAACACGTACAACAGCAATCCACAATGCCGAGGTTTTTTGAAAACCGATTCTGGCAATTTCAGGACGTTTTTCACTTCATCGTGTAGATTATTCGATGCTGGAATTACTATATTATTTCTTAAGGCGCGTAGGTTGAAGAGCGCTATCAAAAACCGACAGAAATTGCGTCTTTGAGCTTTTTCCATCCAAGAAACAAAAAACAAGGCCGGTATTGTACTTATGGAAACATACCTGTGCTTGATTAGTTTACACTGATCCTCGGTGAGTATGTCGTCAAATGATTTCATCACACAATGTGCGGCTGTGAGAACGTGACGCGGGGAAATTAGAACTCCAGTGCATGTACGTGCTAGAACATTTAGAAATAAATTATTGAACTTCAAACAGTAACTTCCTACTTCTTTCTTCTTATTGAAGCAGTGCCTCAGTTTATTATACTGTTGTTTTGTTTGATCTTGTTATTTGTTCCGAAGCTTTGCATAGCGGGCAATTGACGGAACAAGAAAAGTGCTTGGTGAAATGTAACTGTGGAATCGTCTTTCTTGTGATAGAACAGATATATGTGGAGGCTCACCTAGGTTTGATTTTCTTGGCACCGAATGTTAGAACCTGACTTAGCGCATTTGCATTCTCGCCTATTATCTTAAATATGCTGTGTCGGAACGCCTCCGACTGCTCAGTACTCCTCTACGCAAAACTGTTTAATATAAGGAAGAGTTTGGTTCAACGTTTGCTGATCAAACAATCAAGGATAAACCAATGACCTCGTTTTCTTTGTAGACCTCTGTATACATTGGCTTCAATGTTTTCACGTCAAGAACTCTCATTAGACATTCCGCTTCAAGCGCCACGAGGAGGGGGCCTGGGACTCCTCGTTTCCTAGCCATCGTGTGAGCATATCTTACTTTTACATGGTTCATGACGTCTCATATTAGTTTTTTTTTACCCAACTTACTCTCGCTAGGAAACGAAAAGTACTCATTGACATATAGTTCACATTTGACTTTGGCTCTCCGGACGCTGAAAGAAGGCGAACCGGACGAAACGATAGCCGAGCATATACGTCAACACCTTGGAATTTGCTGTATACACACACAAAGCAACATACAATTACAAAGCCGAAATTCAATTGCGGTTACTAGAAACTTATTCTTAGACTTAGGTTAGTTCCTCTCATGCTGTTGAGCATATCGGACGACGGGAGTTCTTGACCGATGCCTGCCAATTCTTCACCTTCATCTCGGGAAATATTTAGTAGCTGACAAGAGATATGGTGAAATGTTAGCATTATCAGGAATTTCTGCTGTATTTTCTTCGCTAAATTGCTGTAAATCGTTTACAGGTCCGGCCTAGGTGTTTCTCGGATGACCGCAAGCTCCGCTATCACCTTGAGGAATTCAGAATTGAAGATAGTAATAGGCTTATAAGGCTTGTGGTTAACAACAGTAAAAGTTGCTGTGCGCGCTAGGGGCGGAGCAGCATCTGGTCTTGCGTAGTTTATCAAAAACTCGAGTAAAACTCGCGTATATGCTCACTTGTGCACAAGCAACACCATTCGACTAAAATTTTCCAAGAAAGTCACCTTCGAAGAAAAAAGAAAAACAAATAGAAAAGGATAAGCGTTTACTGTTCTGCCGGAGCGCTTGCTGTCCTACTACAAGCCGTGAGCTTAGCCGTTTCGGCCGCAACACGTGTGATCACACGCCCCGGCCGCGTTCTGCTCTGCTTGCATAATTGCGCGGTTAGTAAAAATCTAGTCACGAAACTTTTAAAGGTTTGTTTTCAAGACTTTTATACTTCGTTTTTATTTCATGGTTTTAAATGGTCGCGCAGTACGCGATGCTTTGTCGAGTATGGGCGGCTCTTATATATCCTTGGTCAGGGACATGTAAGTAACGAGACCACCGCCATGGCTCAAACAACTGAACCAGCGCCCCCGTCCTCCGCGCCTCGGAGGTGGTCTTCTACGTCGTCGGTTAAATCCACCTTCGGCGAGGGGCTATCTAATCCTGGAGTTAAACTATCAGGGCGTCATTGGAAAATCGAACTACCGGAAACTCCCTACCACCCCGACCCGGAAACCATCTATTCATCTGCAGAATCTGTGCAGGGCCTTCGCACACTGTTTTACAGAAACCGCAACATCAAATACGACTGCAAGAACAGGTACAGGTATTGCACTGCAGGAAACGAAAGACAAAAAGGGAACCAAAAAAAGGACCAACAGCAACGAGCTTGTCATTATCGGAGCAATGGTGGACAGAAATAATATTGGCGGTGACGGATTTCTCGTCAACTCCACTGTGAACCACCTAGTACACTCTTACAAGATCATCAGTTCGCGAGAAGCGGTTCTGCGTCTGGAAACCAAGGTCAAGGAACCATCTTCATCATAAATGGATATGTTCCAACACCTGCGGCACAGTCGAAGAAAAGGAGGAATTCTACAAGCTGTTCTAAAGGACTGTCAACGACGACAAGAGATACTACAAAGGACTTTAATGCTACCGTCGGTACCAGTGATCACGACAAATGGAGGCTGGGACCAAATGGGACTTCCTCAAGGAACGAAAACGGAGAGTGACTGATAGACTTCCTATCCGCATGCCGTCTCTTCCATGGAAATTCTATGTTCAAGAAGTCATCAAACCGGCGATGGACCTGGGAAAGCCCAAATTGAGAAATACATTTGGAGATTGACCACGTTCTCACAAGCAGACGCTGGAGTCTGTTCGACGTCTTCGTGCTGCCTTCGTTTGACACCGACTCGGATCGCCGTCTTGTCCGTACGAAACTGACTCTCGAAAAGAAGATATTCAAACGTGACACTCATAAACCGTACCCGTGAGGATCCCACATTCATGTCTAAGGAGTTGGAATATGCGATTGCAATCTTTTTGAAGATACATTGCAAGACTGCGACCTTCTCTCCAAACGACTGTTGAAATGTGCCAGCAGCTCCTGTGAAGGCGTATCAACGTCTGCCTCAATACTTAACGCACATGCGATTAAACTCTTGGAGCAAGAAGAGCTGCCAAACTGGATCCTAATGCCTCCCGTCTGGAAAAAGTCACCATCTCGAAGGCCTACGAATTGCATGCATACAAGCCTATAAAAGAGGAAGCACCTCCTATTTTGGAATCAGAAGTTGCTCATGCCATCAGAAGGATGAAGCCAGCTGTGCTCCCTGGCCGGACGGCATTTCTGCTGATCTCCTTCATGCGGGTGGCAGTGCCCTCTGCTCACTTCTTGCCAAGCAATTCAACCACTACCTTCGTCTTGGTAGTATTCCGGACTCATGGAAGGAACCGAAAACAGTTCTAATCTTTAAAAAAGGTTAGAAGGAGGATATTAACAACTAGCGACCCATCAACAACCTTGCTCTTGAAATCGCCCGCAGGAGACGCGCAGCATGGGCAGCCTTCAGTTCTATGCGTGAAGTCAACGATCAGGTCAAAGCGGTCTGGAATAGTTGTGGTCCCCGCTAAGAAGACCTCCAGCCGACAAAAGGACCATCAATGTATCGAAGTAAGTAATTTAAACGCTAACGTATTACTTGCACAGTATTACTTGCACAAAAATGAGAGCAAAACGCAGTTTTACAACGTGCATAAACTTAAACAAGCTGCGCTATGTTTGTACAAGAAATAATAGTGAAAATCCTTGTCTATGCTTTCGGGTCTTTTTCCCAAAATCGTGTGGAGTTAAACGGTTGTGGGCTTTCTAGGAACTTCATCCTCATGTTCGGAGCGCAAACGTCAACGACGTTATCGAACCGGCTTTGTGTCCGATTCTCAACTTGGTATGGATATGAGATAAGCTGAAGTAGACGAAAAAATAAATGCATAATAAAAGTTACGATAACACTTTCTTTCTAGTATTCAGAAACAGGATTCAACAGCAACAGTAATATTACCAACTTACTACCAATGTATATGCTGGCCATCCAGGGAAACTCATTTTTCTTCAGAAATCGCCCTCCATACGATTTGGGGCACTTTCCATTTCCATAACGGAAAACCGGTTTTCGCTCAACTAAAAATATAAATAATCTATCAGAGTTTAGTTATTTTGCAAGAATTTGTTTAATCATGTTCCGTAATTGAGCAGGACAACGAGTATAATTTTTTTCTCTATCGTTTCTGCACTGTCCTTCCTGCACGTACATAAATATAGAACATATTTTTATAACAAACAACACACTCTATATACTGCTGCTACGTTAGGGTTGGTTGTTTGGAGAAAACTGTAAATGAGTAAAAGACGTAGTCAGACTTACGCAGAAATTTTGATCCGCATCTTCGTTTCAAGTTTTCATTTTCGATTGGCCCAATTCTTTGAGCGTACAGAACATGTATGGAAAACGCGAGTGCCCAGAACCTCATCTAAAATTCTTCATATTATGGTTGTGACTACTACAAAAACGCAAGAGAAATCAAGAGCGAACAAATTGGAAGCATTATCAGCATTTCGCTTTAATGACATGTCGGCTGCTACTAAACCATTCCATATAAGAAACGAAACAATGCAAGATAAATAGGGAGATGCCGAACATAAATAAGGCTGACCCTGGAGCACTTAGAACAGTGGGAACCTTTTCTATCCAGAATACAAAATATGCTTTTAGCGTAGGATTGATTAAATGTTAGTCGTTTAGCGTCTTTTATTTCCGCATTTAATACATTTATGCATGCTCGAAGGTGACGAAGCATTGTTAGTTTGGTTTCGAAAATTTCCTGTGCAAATTGGCCGTACTGGTGTTGTATTAAGTTGCAAAGAATACTTTGCCAGTGTTTGCTTCTTCATTTTGTAGCAGGGCAGAGCAAGAGTCAAAACCTCTCTGCTTCAGGAAGGCAGCTCACCCATTCCGCGAGTCGGGACCGTCATCATCTCACAGCCATTCACGGATGCCTCTCTACCCCTCCACCCAGAAATTTTTGGACAACTTACTTGGGGCTTTAAAGCTCCAAATTATCTTACTTGTGCTCTAAAACGTTCAAAATACATTCATCTTTTAGATGAGCTATGTAAGTCATTAACAAGCCTTAAGGGCACATGTAAGCAAAGTAGGCTTGCAAACAAATTACGTAAAAGTGCGCAAGATAATTGGCAATCTTTAGGCTTGCACGTAACTTGCGCAGGACGCGATAGAATCCACGTAAGCAATTGGTAACCGCCTCGGAAACTTTAGGCAAGACACTTGCGGCTTAAGGGTTGTGAATTAACTTACTTGTGCTTCTATACGTTGAGAACAGGTTACTCGTACCCTATTTTCTTCGATTAAGTTACCTGCAACTCGCCATGCTAACACTGCGCGAAGTACTTGTAGGGCATAGAAGTGCAAGTTAGTTCAACTAGCGTGCAAGTAGAGGACAGGCTTTTTCAACTTTCTTGCATCTTTCAGATAGGCTATGCAAGTTACTTACAAGCTTTAAGGTCGCATGTCGTCGCTTGCAAGCAAGTTACTTGTTAGATACGAGCGGTCGCTAGACTTGCGCGATACTAACGCAGGAGGTGTAAAAAGGCACGTAAGCGATGGGTAGTCGTCATCAGGCCAGGGTAAGGTTGCGTTTAACCAAAGTAGTTTTGCAAGTATGTTACCCAGAAGTGCGTAACTCTCTGAGTACGGCGGCAGTCCGCCGCCCCAACCGTCGCCGATTACGGTATCGTGGCGTGTTGTTCAGCCTGCCTTGGACCAGCTGTCCCGGATGAGCAGAGAAGAATGCGCGCTGCGGAGCAGACATTTCGTCTCAGAGCTTTAGTTGTTTTTTGACCTGCTTTCTTTTAGCATTTATGGCATTCATATGCTTTGGGGAATTGACTGACACCTGGGGGATCCCCTTGTAATACTATATAGCGATGTCAATAAACATTTGCCATATCCACATAGTAGTAAAGACTTTTGCTTTACCTTTTGCTGCTAAAATAGTAGCAGCGTATCTAACCTTAAGTAAAATCTTGAGATTGATATTTTTTCTCGCTTTTCCCAATCTATTTGAGCTCATAAGACTATCTACCGTGATCCCAATCAATAAAATTAATCTTCGCGCTTCATGAATATAAATATGTGCTGTCAGTTTTTCAGTCGAATCAAACTAGTACATCTTTCAATTTGGATGCTGAACAAGTTTCGAACGCAGCACAGAGCTGCTCCTCGAAGTGAGCTAAAGAATCGCGGGACCCGATCACCCTTGGATAGTCAAGCACGTCGCTCTGCCTGCTACAGCAGTGGAAGATACCTAACGTAACGCACCCCTATGAGGTAGGATAGGAAAGGTTTAGTAGAAACCACGATGCTTTTACTTCACTTGACGTCACTCTATGGGAAGAGAGAGCGCGTGCACTCTGTTTCTCTCGCGCCGAACGCGGAATGAAAATATTAGCACGGTAGATTGCTGTCTTAGAGTAGCTATATGATTATGATTCTAAAAGCCTCTTATAAGGTAACCTTCCAACAGTGTCAAAGAAGCATGTGCGAAGTAAGGGTGCTCATTAGTTATGGGCCTCAAATAATCGAAGTGTCGGAGTCACACAAATAACTCAAAACGGAGAAAAACACTTCTCAATTTTTATTAAGCTCCTTTCCAATCAAAAATTACAATATTTATTCAAAGTGCTCTCCTTCGGCCCGTATGCAGCTTCTCAGACGAGTTTCGAATGCGTCGCAGACGACACGCACCGGAGCATCGTTTCCAGTGATGAGAAAATTTTTACAACAGAACCTATTGTGATTCCAAAAAACGATTGAATCCTTGCAGAAGATATTAAGCAGGCCATTTCTAGAGGAAATGTCATCGGGAAAACTGCACAACCGAGCTATTTTAGGGTTGGGATGTGACAATCTCAAACGAAAGACGCTAGTGGTGTTCGTCGATGTTCGTGTGAAGATCAATAAGGATGTATAATTGAAATTGGCCTTGGAGAAAGTTTTGAAGCCTTTGTCTATTTCTTGCTTCGCAAACAAGCCATGGTGCGCTCAGCAAAACTCGCTTCCTGCACACAAGTCGAGTGTCGCTCAGTAGTGGTGTCAACACGACCTACCAAATTTTATCGCCCACAAAAAAATGGCCGTAAAATTCGCCGGATCTGAATCCACTTGACTTTTCGGTCTGGTCAATTCTAGAGCACAAGATCTCAGCTACAGGATACAACAACTTGGCTTTGCTGGAAGCTGCACTTGCGAAATCGTGGAATGATCTCGATGAGGACTATCTGCGTGCCACCTGCGACGCCTTCGTAGCTCGTAAGCTGCAAGAGGAGGGCACTTTGAATGAAGATTGTAATTTTTGATAGTTATGGACCTTAGTGAAGAACATGAAGTGTTTTTTCGTTTTGAATTGTTTGTCTTACTGTGGCAATTCGATTATTTGAGGTACAATTTATGCTCACGCTCACCCTGTATCATGCTGTAATGACTTATTTATTTATTACATCGCAGTGGCTCATGTAGTTATCTCGTGCTTCTTTCTCAAACATTTCTGCGTCCTTTTTCGGATTGCCGTTAATCAGCGCGATCAAATTACATGGTGGATGACGCTATTCAATGCCTTCTTTATAGAGTTGGGTGAGGAAACAATGGCTTGGCCACTTTGTTGCAAAATTGAATCATGCATGCCGCTCCTCCATTCGGGACTGAAAGGAAAGGCTTACCAGGATACTATCTCCACGGTAGGTCGTAACGGCGCAAATGTTGTACATGGGCAGAACCGCCTCTCTCTGAGAAGTAACAAACTGCAGGTATCTCGACCCCAATTCAACTTTGCGCAGAGTTAGGGGCGACGGAAGTCGCTGGTTAGCGCCCTGTTGATTCACCTGCTCCACAGCTGACGGGCGCGCGCGGGATGAGGGCTCGTATCGCGGCTAAGCGCAGGGCACAGGTGGCGTAGTAGGGAAGAACTCGGGCTCGTAAACGCGGGTCGGGGGTTTGGATCCCGCAGACTGCGCTCATTTTGCACTTTTGCAAAATCCATGTTTATGATATAGGTAATCCACCTAGGGGTATTATAGTGTGTTATAGAGCATGTTTACATATAACATATGCTTCAAACTACAGATTAGATAAAATGTTCACTTCTGTGTGTCACTTATTTTAAGCCTATTTTGTGTGAAGCTATAGTTATGTAACGATAGATATTTTGTGGCACTAGTAAAAAGTTCCGACTCCACCGACAAGACTTCGGTCAAAAAATATTTTTCGCTGAAACTTTGTCTAGGGGGGTTATTTGGGGTGCTGATCACGAATCTGACATCCGTTTTTCACGATTCGGTCGGAGGCCACCCATACCGTTAACAAGGGTGGTCCAGGCAGGGTCACCGATTTCGCTGAAACTTCGTCTAGGGGGGTTATTTGGGGTGCTGATCACGAATCTGCATTCGTTTTTCACGATATAGATACAGGAAGGCAAATGATTACATTCCTAAAGTTTCTGCCGATGACGGCAGGTAGGGGCAGAATCGTGAAAAACGAAAGTCAGATTCGTGATCAACACCCCAAATAACCCCCTAGATAAAGTTTCAGCGAAAAAAAAAATTTTTGACCGAAGTCTTGTCGGTGGAGTTGGAACTTTTTACTAGTGCCATAAAATATCTATCGCTACATAACTATAGCTTCACACAAAATAGGCTTAAAATAAGTGACACACAGAAGTGAACATTCTAGCTAATCTGTAGTTGGAAGCATATGTTATATGTAAACATGCTCTATAACACACTATAATACCCCTAGGTGGATTACCTATATGATAAACATGGATTTCGCAAAAGTGCAAAACAAACGCAGTCTGCGGGATCCAAACCCCCGACCCCGCGTTTACGAGCCCGAGCTCTTCCCTGCTACGCCACCCGTGCACTGCGCCGGGTCGGGATACGAGCCCTCGTCCCGCGCGCGCTCTTCAGCTGTGGAGCACTGAATCAACAGGGCGCCAACCAGCGACTTCCGTCGCCCCTAACTCTGCGCAGAGTTGTGTTGGGGTCGAGATACGTGCAGTTCGTTACTACCCAGAGAGAGACGGTTCTGTCCGTATACAACACTTGCGCCGTTCCGACCTACCGTTGAAATAGTATCCTGGTTAGACGATCTCGACCATTTGCACATCGCAAAGTTTTCACTACCATCTGCTTTCATATTAGCCTCAAACAACACTTAAAAAGCTTCACTAGCAGCAATGTCAGAACCCTTCAAACAGTGCCTGCATTTCGCTGGGAGCTGTGGTGTGTTTTTAAGTTTTAAGCTTTTTTTTGAGAAGCACAAATTACTTGATATGGACACTTTCTGGAGATATTATAAAAAGTATTCTAGTGCAACACAATCAATCTAACGTAGAATGCGAGAACTCAGACAAGAGTATAGATGTTACGCAGGTTAGAGTGTGATAGAGATCTCATTCAAAGCAATCTGACGGGAACATCTTCTCTTGCTGTAGGAAACATTTTTGCGATGAACATACGACCTATTGCATTGTAGAGAATAAACAGCACATTTTTTGCTCCTTCCTAGGCTACGCTAAAAAACACCCATATAGTGTTCAAAGTGAATCGATTGTTTCTTTCATGTTTATGCAGTAACACTCATATTCCAAGTTAGAATTTTATATTAAAAACTGTCGCCATTATCGATTTCGCTCTCGTTGTCTTCTTCCTCCTATTTCGGGCAGACGCCTATAAAATGACTTGGAGTAGAAGTGCACCCATGAGAACGGAGGATTGATTAGGCCAACCTGTTTTTAAACAGATCCATTCGGAATGCTTTGCAACGTCAGTGAAAATGTCCGAAGCGGGAGATACGCCCGAACCCGATCGTTTTTTCTTTTTGAAATCTAAAAGAATCAGTAAAGCGTGTTATTGGACTCAATAATTATAGTCGCTGAAAAGATCCCGTTATTGCTCTTAGATAAAAGGCCGATTTGATACGATAGGATTCTCCTCTACTGGAACATTTGGCCAGCCACAACCCATTTTTTCCATTTTGGAAGGTGGGGTTGCTTGGGTTGATCTAACATACGTGCTCGTGCCTCCACATATCAGAGTGAAAAGAGAATGGAACACATATTTAAAATGCATATCACGCTTAACACGTTGACGACGAGAGCGATTTTCGCGTGTCTGTCCCGTGGGACAAAGCGCACCACAAAAAAGTAAAGGACGAGATTCTGTGACCCAAACTTCTTCTAAAGGATAATTTGGGATTATGAACACGTTGGAGTTGTCTTTTTGGACGATTTGTGTAACAAGCAAGCTTATCTCCCAAATCGATAACTAGGGTGGTCGCATCAGACTCACCGTTGTATTGAACCTCGTCTAAGGGTTTTTTGGAGGTGCTGATCACGAATACCACACACTCTTCAAATATCAGCCAACTGCGATAGGTAGCGGTAAGTAAGCTACGTGGGCTACGTGATGTGGTTAGGAGACGACATGACGAGGACAGGGTCACCGATCTAGCCAGAACTTCGTCTAGTATATTATTTTTGGAGCAATGATGGCGATTTTTAGAATTTAAACAAACTAACTGGGGTATGACGTTGGATATGGGTAACGCTCACCAGCCCATACCCAGCGTAACATAACTGATCATAGCCTTCTTGCCCAATGGATCGACGCTGAATGCAGAGAAAGAAGGGAAAATCCAGAGGGAAAAGAGGAAAAGAGGAAAGCTCCTAAACAGCTAAAGAAAGTAGATTGTCACTGATGTGAAATCTAATGAAATTCCGAAAAGAAAACGTGAGATTTGTTAGTAGCTCATCAAATAACCTTCCACAAGGAATTTGTGCAAAGTCGAAGGTCCCGACACGAAAGCTGCAGTTATCGATTTGGTAGAAAACCGACCGATCAATCGATACAATGGACAACGACGTCATGTTTACCATTCCAAATAACCGTTCCAGACGAAATCTGTACCTGATGCCATCCTTCTCAACTAAATAGACCGCTGCGCACCATTTAGCGGCGTCGTCCCACAAGACAGACTGGCTGCCGCGCACCATTAGTGGCATTGTTGTCAACGTGTTAATGGGTGCGTGTAGCGCGGTAGCTGCCGTCTGTCGCGTTCACCAGATTCCAAGTTCCTGGTTCGAATTTCCCCGGGCCAACTGAGCCTTCCATCCCACCGAGTTCGGAGAATTGGTACCAGGCTTTTCTGCAAAGAACAATGCGGTGACCTGTTTATTGGATGGCCACCGTAAGTCATTATATCTACCAAATAAGCATTCAAATTTCACGACATTCCCTAGAAGTAGGAGTGCGTGGCGCATCCCAAAAAGGATTGTGGAACGCCGTCTTTTATCCGTCATCTTTTTTAACCACGTTTGATCTTATGAAAAGGAAGTTTAAGACGCGCAAAGTTTCGAACGCATATAATTGCGGTGTATATAAATTTCATAAAATACTTTCTATGGGGAAAAATTATTAGTACAAGTATATTTATCACCTTTTTCTAATGTCATCCTATTTTTGTTATTGCTAAATCTGTCTCATTAATTTAATTTAAACAATGGTGGTCCTACAGTATGTGCATTACTCCTTTAAGCCTTCATGGAAGCTCTTCTTCATTCATGGAATAGCCGATGTTAGGCTTCCTTTATTGCATCTTTTTCGATGTTTTCCATCAGAAAATTTAGCGTTTCCTAGAGGAAGCCTAGTACTAGCGTGCAGTCTTACAGAGCGCCATAAAGAAATCCATCCCAGAAGGAGTTGTTTGACTGGCACAGAGTAAGGGGCGAGGATTACGGAAGACTTACGCATATCACAGGTGTTGCCATATGACATAACTCCAACCACAGTGTAACGACGCCCTTTCGAATCAGTTTGAAACAGCGGTCCTCCACTGTCGCCCTATAAATCGCATTGTAATTGTTCGCTCCTGTCACCTTTTTACAAAACAAACTCACTGAACAGATTCCTACGCCTAGATCTGCTTTCGTGATTAAAGTGGTTGCCGTCCTTTCATGGAGCGTAATGTTCACCACTTGATATCCAATTGACTTTCCAGAATTAGCTAAATTGCACAGCTGTACAACTTCATAGTCGTTATTGCTGAAGTATCTGCACATAGCATTATCGCTGGAGTGTCTGCATGACAACCTGAATCGTATTGTAAGGATGCCATAGATGGCTGCAAATGCTGCGCTGTAGGTGTCGCGATGGGCGAAGACAGGACCTGCTTGCAAAGCCCTTTATTGGCCCATGGGACATCCGAGAATCAACCGGGGACAAGGCTGACGACTGTGCAACATACAGCACATCAATGTGACCCACCTGCAAGACTAGCCAAAGATATGTGAAAAGATAGATGCTCACCCTTCTACTGGCCCGTAGCATGCCACGTGGAAAGGCAAGTTCATTACTACTACGTAGTGAATAATAGTAAAGAGAATACAATGTAAGGAAGGGCTCATAGCAGAGATCCTCTCAAGTCGGCGGAGATTTAGATTCTAAGGCCGCGAATGTGGACGCAGTATTAACTAGACCTCGTGGCCTTCACCGGTACTGGCATGTGTATTGATACGTAGGGACGAGATCCGCGTTGGATATCCGGAATAGTTGCATGAGGTACAAAAGCGGGGCTTAACTCTTGGCGGGAGTGCAGGGAAAATCCCGAATCCGTGAACGATACACTCACCACTGATACACCGCTTGTGCGGAGCGACGCGACGGCCGCAATTAGTCGACAGATGGTGACTGGGACTCACTATACTGTTCAATCTACACTATGTGTGCATAAGCTAGTGTTGATGAGGCGTTTGGTCGTATAGACATCCGAATCCTCGAGTCACTTTTAGGCCTCGAAAACGACGAACGGGTCGAAACGTTTGGTCGCTCAATAAATACTGATCTACCTTATAACTTCGCTTGGCACAGAAGTAATCGAAAGATGTCAAGATTTTACAAAGAAGGAACTTGGAGAATATTTTCATAATACTAAGGAGAGTTTTAGTTTTAGTCAAGGGCCTTCCACCAGCGATTTTCAACGACTGTAGCAGACCAATGTTAAGCTAGCTTTCATAAGCATTCCTGTTATCCCTGCTTGCAGTTCCAAACATATTATGTTTGTGAGAAAAAGTAAAGATGTCAACTTGTTCTTCTTCACATTTCCCTGTTGCAGAGGGAAATTCTGGCAAAAGAATAAACTTACGACCAATCGCACCATGTCCTGCTGACTGCAATGCTTTCGATACCTCAGTTTGACGGCCTGCTGTACATATCGGAAGAGCTATCTGTGGAGGTACGTTCGGTATTTCGAAAATGGCAATGTCGTGTTTACTTGAGCACTCGTCGTAGTTTTCGTGATAGAGCATCTAAATGCTGCATGCAAGACGCTATCTGCGCAGGGAAGGGTCTCAGGCGTATGTCTGAACGGGAGAAATTAAAACCACTGCAGGTATCTTTACCCTTCATATAGTATTTATTTACGTATTTATTTATTTTAGTCTATGACTGCAGCAGAAACAAAGTTAGGAAAAAAAGGTTGTTGTGAAATTGAGCATGGTATAGCTCGATTAAAGCGTTACTTGCTAGAATTGGAGTTACCCAGCTCGAGAGCAGCCCAAAATAGTGGTGTTGAAGGAAAAAAAATTGAAGCTACAGGCTCTAGATTTTAAGGACGCTCTAGTTCTCGACCAACTAAGCACGCAACTGACGAAATCATTCCGGGGAGACCTGCCTCTCAAAGAAGTCTTCGAAATGATACCCCTCCAGGCGATTGCTTAGAAGAGAGTCGTGAACTGCGTATTGAAGAAAGAATAAGGACCGTTTAGTGTGCATATGACGCACCACGCGATGTGATGATAAGCTCCCTTAAGACGTCTAGTATACCTTCGAGTCGCTCCGCAGTCCATAGCTACCCGCGCAACACTATCGCCGCGACCCGTCGCTGGAGCGACTCGGTGGTATTCCTGGCCCCTTACCAATTTATCGTGTCGCACGATCGATATAGGGGCCTATCATAAGATCGCGTTGTTCATCACGCGCACACTAAACGATCCCTAAGACACCGTGACATCTCATAAAATGATGTGCAATCATGGACTGAAGCTGTGCGTTTGCAAAAACCTTTCGCAAAAAAGAGAAACATAGGGTTTTAAAGCAAAAAAAAATATATATAGGAGTGCTTTTATGAAGCAGCAAACGAATACCAGCAAAAATAGCAGAAAATCTGGTTTGTAGCAGTTCAGAAGGCATGCTTGAAAAATTAGCAGGTTCCATTTTTCGGAGTTCTTCAACCCTAGCAGCTAGTGGCCCTCGAAGTTCCACACGGTCAGCACGTGATCTCTTGCGCAGTGTGCCACGTGTGTTGATTTAAGAGAGGCAGCGAAAAGCTAGGGCGCAAGCGGATCGGTGGCGCAGGGGTTAGTGATGCGGTTACATAGGAGGTAAGTCAGGTGCTCGATTCCTGTTCGATGCGGAACTTCCGCATTTTCGTTGTTTCATTCTTTGTTTGGTATTTGATACTATACCAACTTTCATAGGCATATATTTCACAATAGGCTCACAAAGACGGGATCATCAAAAGCCTTCCATCAGTTGCTCTGTCTATATGCGATACTTTGCATTACGCTCTTGAAACAGTCGATCTTTCAAAAATTGGTATATAGAAATAGAGACAGACGTTTTACTGAAGATATGGGCAAAAAGATTTCTGTCAAAAAGTTGATCACGATGATTCGCCGTGACATATATGTATACTCTTCTGACTGCGATTATCATGGCTAAATTTAAAGCGGCACTATTGCCCTATCACTGTTATTGAGGTCGAGAAAAGGTCGAAAAATTTCACTTCTCCTGGGGATTACCTGGAGTGGTGATCACGAATATGATACCAGTTTCTAAAGTTTTAACCGATTGCGGTAGTTTAGCGCGTGAGGGTCCCTAACTCCTTGGGAACAACGATTCAGCTTAAATGAAATCTACTTTTTTACTATATGAAAGGTGGAGATCCTCAGAGTGATATTTCTTTTCATCATTCAAGCACAACCTGGAGACGCTTCACTGATAAGGAAATTTCTCGTCTTACCTTTGTCGGTGTCACCGCAAATCTCATGCAGAGGTCTGCTCGTGGGCACTTGTTGCCTGGCACAACTAGAAATTGGCTAACGTTGCCGAAAAAGCGACGAGTATTTCTTAATTTCCAGTAAAAGAAGAAGAATGTTAGTTTTAAGTTACGTGAAGAAAAACTTACTTATGACCCATTCTCTTACACTCTTCTTCCGTGTATGAGTCTTCGCTTGATTTAATTATACAGTGTGCGGCTGTGAGTACGTGTCGTGTTGAAATGAGAACTCCGCTACATGTGAATGCTGCCAAATGATTTGTATTATGAAGAAACACGAAACAACAGAGAAAATGGTAAAAAATCTGTCCCACTAGTGCTTCCTAGAGTTCTTAAGAAGACTCATTCACAAGGTAAATGCCGAGGTACTTTTTTCCTCGGTCAGAGGTATCTCAAAAATCTCGCTTCTCGTAACAATATGTTCTTTTGATTTTTGAAAATCTAGGAAGATTGTTTTTTGAAGGGCACCAATTGCTGGCTGAAAATGTGTTATTCGACCAAAAATGCCGACAAAACACAGGCAACAAGAAAGACTTACCACTGCCGTAGATACTAACCAACCAGGGGAACTCTCCTTTCTTCACAAGTCGTCCTCCAAATGACTTCTTTGATGAAGAAGCTATAATTCACTGATGTTGACTAATCTTGGGGATCGCTTGGTATAGAGATCGATCTCTACTGATCTGACGTAGCCGACGATTTGACTGGATGATCGTCGCATGGGTGGCCGCCATAATAGATCTTGGGTGGTCAAATTTGCCTATAAAAGAGCGGCCACCCTGCTCAATAACCATTCATCTCATTTTGTTATTCGTTGCTCGGTTGCTCTCACCTCCTCTTGTTCACTAATAAACTTGTTGGACTTTCGCTAGTACACTTGGTGTACACCCGACACTCGACGCGATGTTATTATACGCTCCCATATCGATCGCGCAACGCAATCCATCGAATTGGTCATCATTCATGTCATCGCGTCGCGTGCACACTAAACGATCCCTTGCTCTTAGGTTTTTGCCGATACCTATGTTACCCTTTATGTAATTTATTGAGTAGAAATACTCCAATAGAGTGTCTCCTTACTTTTGTTAAGCTCTGTAAAAAAAGTTCAACCTAAAAATAAGAATTTACTGCAATTTAGTGGAATTACAATATGTAGAAATAGTCGAGGCAATGTTGCAATTTGGTTAAATTTTAACCTAAAGGGCGTTCAAAATTTTTGCACTGGACATTTGTTATTAGATAGAGCAATAATTAATGGGACACTTTGATTTTTTATTGTATTATCATTTTCGGATATCCTATTTATTATTACCAGCTGTTGGTTGCAATGCCAAAAGTTTACTCTGTGTTTCAATGAAGTGCATCGAGTATAAATTGGATCCGAATAAATTATTTTCGGATATCCGATTCGGATATCCCTATCCGAATCATTCGAAAATCCGAGGAGGGCGAAATTGCTCGCATTCGAATCATCCATCCGGTTCGTTTCGTATCGCCGTTCGTGCTTTCTAGCGTTTGTCTTGAACAACATAGTAAACTTATTTTTGTTATTGTCCAGAAATTCGGGCCTGCAAAATTGCCGTTATCTGAATCATTCAAAAATCCGGGGTCCGGGAAATTAGCGTTATCCGATCACTAAATTATACGAAGATTTCAGTTGGATCCAATGTAAGGTATTCAGTTGTGTCAGAGCATGGTTTTAGAATAATCGCGCTGCATTCAAGGTCAGAATTAAATAACGGACAGGTGTCGTAATCGTATTGTTATCGTCTATGAGTTGTGCTATGGCCGTTTCTTGAAGCAGGCTGCTCTCACGATCAGTATCAATACTGCGATTGATGAGGGCAGCACTATTAAGTTCAGCACTGCTTCATTTGATAGCTTGGACAGATATAAGCCATGAAGCTTAAGAATATTCTAGAAGGTTCTAGAAACCAGACACGGGCAGTTTCGTGTGAGTTAGAAGCTTCACAAAACATAATACCGAAGAATGATGGCCTAATGGAGCCCGTATTTCTTACTGATTGTGAACAAAAGTGCAGGAGTAACAATATGTTAATTAATTTTCTATGTCCGAAATCAAATGTGTGGAATTGGATGTCTTATGATCTTGGTGGTGAATATACTGATGATTGAAATTGGATAATAAAGAAGACATTTAAACAAAGAAATTAATAAAAATATTCACCCATGACCTTACACTCAAGACCACACATGTCGATTATTTAAAATTCCCGATTTATTTGTTTCCTGGAACCTCAACCTTATGTGCGGGGTTTTTTCGTTTCCGTTGGTCTATTCTTTAACTTTTTACTCTTTCACGTATTCTTACCAGGATACTATCTCAACGGTAGGTCGGAACGGCGCAAGTTTTGTATATGGGCCGAACCGCCTCTCTCTGGGTAGTAACAAACTGCAGGTATCTCGACCCCAATACAACTCTGCGCAGAGTTAAGGGCGACGGAAGTCGCGGGTTGGCGCCCTGTTGATTCACGTGCTCCACAGCTGACGGGCGCGCGCGGGATGAGGGCTCGTATCGCGGCCAAGCACAGTGCTCAGGTGGCGTTGTAGGGAAGAGCTCGGGCTCGTAAACGCGGGGTCTGGGGTTTGGATCCTGCAGACTGCGTTCCTTTTGCACTTTTGCAAAATCCATGTTTATCATATAGGTAATCCACCTAGGGGAACTATAGTGTGTTATAAAGCATGTTTACATATAACATATGCTTCAAACTACAGATTAGCTAGAATGTTCACTTCTGTGTGTCAATTGTTTGAAGCCTATTCTGTGTGACCGTAGTTATGTAACGGTAGATATTTGGTGGCACTAGTAAAAAGTTCCTACTCCACCGACAAGACTTCGGTCAAAAAAAATTTCGCTGAAACTTCGTTTAGGGAGTTATTTGGGGTGCTGATCACGAATCTGACACCCGTTTTTCACGATTCGGTCGGAGACCACCCATACCCTTAACAAGGGTGGTCTAGGCAGGGTCACCGATTTCGCTGAAACTTCGTCTAGGGGGGTTATTTGGGGTGCTGATCACGAATCTGACATTCATTTTTCACGATTATGTCTCTACCTGCCGTCATCGGCAGAAACTTTAAGAATGTAATTCTGTGCCTTCCTGTATCTACATTATTCAGCCGAATCGTGAAAAACGGATGTCAGATTCGTGATCAGCACCCCAAATAACACCCCTAAACGAAGTTTCAGCGAAATCGGTGACTCTGCCTGGATCACCCTTGTTAAAGCTATGGGGGGTCTCCCACTGCATCGTGAAAAACGGATGTCAGATTCGTGATTAGCACCCCAGATAATCCCCCTAGACGAAGTTTCAACGGAATTTTTTTTTGACCGAAGTCTTGTCGGTGGAGTCAGAACTTTTGACTAGTGCCACAAAATATCTATCGTTACATAACTATGGTCACACAAAATAGGCTTCAAACAAGTGACACACAGAAGTGAACATTCTAGGTAATCTGTAGTTTGAAGCATATGTTATATGTAAACATGCTCTATAACACACTATAATACCCCTAGGTGGATTACCTATATGATAAACATGGATTTTGCAAAAGTGCAAAAGGAACGCAGTCTGCAGGATCCGAACCCCCGACCCCCCGTTTACGAGCCCGAGCTTTTCCCTACTACGCCACCTGAGCACTGTGCTTGGCGTCTACCCAGAGAGAGTCGGTTCTGCCCATATACAACACCTGCGCGGTTCCGACCTACCGTTGAGATAGTATCCTGGTTAGTCATTCTTTGATAGGAGGAGCTGCCTTCCTGTTCTAAAAACAGGAGCTTTTTGAATAGGTTATTAGAAGGAGGTTGCAATTTGAGGCTTCCTGACCACCCACTGAGGGTTTCAATTTCCTTTAAAAGACTTTCATGCAATATTCTTGAAATATTATAGGTAACAATGTCCTAGCGGCAGCCCTGCAAAATATTTTCCCTCCAGTTGTAAGGATTAGCCCACCTTATACCTTACCCTTGGTGTCGTGTTATGTCATATATCGTGTAAAATATGTGGACAAGAAGCGGGCAGACATCTTTGTACCAATACCTTTGGGGTAAGAAAGTTAAACGAATACGAAGCGCTCCAGGTGTCCGCCTCGATTGTGTACCATTTCTTTTTTTGAGAATTAAGCTTCATAAAATGTTTATGATTTTCAGCTTCTGAGAAGGAGGAGACGCTTAAACTTCAGTGAAAGTAAAGCCCTAAAAATCATGTCCTAGAACTCATAAAGTTAAGTGGAGCGTGAAATGACCGAAATGAGTACCTGAAAGCTTCTTTTGTGAAAAGGCCACACTGTTGTAGTGCGTTAGTATGTAGACCACAACAAGGCATTGTCAGTAATTTCTTGAAGTTACCACGGGTTCTATCCGCATACTTCGTTGCTCATCGATATTTCTCAGTCCTGCGGCGACTGTGCAGCATTTTTGACCGTCTCTCTTCAGATTACTTCACAAACTTCGGATTACTAATGTATGCTTTTTTACTCTCATAAAAATAACGATTTGGGATTTGGCAGTTGAGAAAGCTCTGCGATCTCACATTTAAATTAGCCCTAATCCTGGTTATAGGTCCTTAAAGTAGTAGCTGTATCTATTTGCTTTATTCTATGAATAGGCTTACTGAGAAGTCGAGGTCCACAAATCCTTTTCACCCTTTCGTATTCGGATAGGGAAAGCTTGCTGCAACGCAGTTGTTGTACCAAGATCAAGAGAATCCAAAGCCTCATCTGAAATTGCTGGGGATAAACTTCAGTACTACATGCCAGGGAGTGGGGCACCGAGCTAACAATAAACGCCCAGCAAGAATAAAAATTAGAAAATGTGCCACGTTTTCACTTGAAAAAAGACCTATGCTACTTTGGGAACAGTGAATAATAGATGCCTCTTCAAAATACCAGAGCTGTCCAGTAAGATGACCACTAGTGAGACAATAAAAAAGCAAAATTAAGGGTCAAAAAGAAAGGACGAACGATTGTTACCAAAGGTGATTCTCACTGTGACGAAGAACTCATAGAAACAAGGGAGAAGAATAGCAGAACCAGTGGTTTATGAAACAAAACAGTGGCATTGCCTGAATCATGCTTGATTCTGCTAAGAGCTTTGGCTAAGGAGCTGTCTGGGTTAAATGTCTTCAACAGCATTAGCTCCTCGTTGCCATGATCGCTGTTTAGAATACGAAAGTTGTTTTCAACATCAGCCTTCGTTTGATGCGCATATTTAGTGCTTGGTTACGAACATCAGTCTTGTTTGAAAATGGTTGTGCAAATTTGCAATAATATACCACTTATGTGCCTTTTCGGCTGAGGTTACCAACGTTTAGATGCCGTGTTTGAATGTCGAATATGTAGAGTGACACATTGAGCAAGAAATATTTCTTTAATATGACACAGATGTGTCGTAAGGGAAGCAGCACGTAGGCTAGAAGGAATTATTACACATTTATTTATTTATTTATTTATTTATTTATTTATGCGCCAAAAGGCGCGCTATTACATCAACCAACAGTGAGCTAAACTCATAACTCAAACACACTCAACAGTAGACATTCAAGACTCAGAAATGACTAAAAACTAGGAAAAAGCTAATATAAAACTGAAGAACATATGTGAAATGGAATGCAGAACTAAAGTGAAAGTAATATCATGTTCCACCTCCTAGCCCTACAAAGGATATCGAGGATTGTGAACAGCTACCTTTAACCCCAGAATGACACTAGGGCAGGGAGCGGTAGCATATACATATTAGGTCGTTGCACATGAATTGGCCGATTTCGATTGAAAACTTTGACAGACTATAACTTTGCTTGGAATTTTAATTATTTTAAATTTTATCAATCGAAACAAGCACCATTACAATTAATACACTTTTCCCGTTTTCTTCACATGTCACGAACCTGTCCAAAAAAGGCTCCCTTAGATTGCGCCGTCTTAACGAATCACAGGTGTCGGCCATTTCATATGCAACGACCTAATACAAGTTTTCCTGATCCGTTAATATCTTCCTGATACTCAACTGCAAAATATCCCCCACCAAACCGCTGGACAGATGGAAGCTAGAATATTGGCTGAAACAAGATGGTAGATAATAGTAATATTGTGTTTTAGTGGAGCTTGGATGTTTTATAAGCTTTTAGCTGCAGCTTTTTTTTATCAGATGATGGCCTATTCAGAATTTTACTTTATTTCTTGTTGCAAGACTACTAAAGTAGACTCCTACCTTATAGCGAAAATATTTCTGCTCTTTTCTGTTTAAACTTTCGTTATGTTCTCCAAAGTTCTTAATTAGGTTTTTAAAACTCGTTTGTTGTTCTATTACACGTTTTTTTTTGTCGAAATGTTGAGTACGCTTGATATTTTCTTTTTCGCTCCACAAAAAACATTTCGTGTTTTTCTGCCGCTTTTCAGCAAAAATAACAGAAATTTAAATATTCTTCATCATGCCTTCCTCTTATTCTTTTTCCATCATCGTCTTCTTTCTTCTTTTAAATATAAACGGAAACGAAAACCAAATCACTGCTTTTTCATTGGTGCATAACTAGTGTATCTCCTCGTGTCACAAATATAAATGCTCTGGTCAATTGGTTAGGCTCCAGGTTTAAGCGCAACCGTATTACGGAGAGCCCTTCTTACATTGTTGTTGGAATTGCATATAGCTGAGCCGTCTTTTTGATATACGGAGGAAAGTCTACATGCTTCTGCTATGTTATTCCATAAGATGAAGTGCTTTACGCGTCAATTGTAACCCCACATATTAACTATTTCAAGGCGCCGTAGTTAACTGCAGCTGTATTTGCTTCATTTTATATAATTGTTTACGTGGAAACATAGCGAGATGACTCCTCGCTTACGTGGGCAGGCTATGCAATTACTTTGATTGAAGAGCAGAAGCAAAGATGAGTGAGTGACTGGAACTCAAAACACATCTCACAAACATTTCTGTCCTAAAGGCCGCTATCGGCTCATACCATCAAATGAAATTCGCGTATAGTACCAGCATCAAATACTCCTATAAGAGCATTACGGGACGTTCAGAGCGTTCGCGTGGCGACGCGAAGGCCAATGTACATGCGTTGCGATTCTCGTTTCGCGCCCCTTCTGCGTCGTCGTTTGCTGCCTACGAAATATAGCGTAATCACTACGACAAGAGGCCTTACGAGGGAGGTCACTGAACTCGGTCCGGAGATTCTGAATGAGACCTATATGGAAACGGAAACGGAAAAGCAAACGTAGGAAATTATCGTATTACTATAATCTAACTTTAGTTTGAGCTCCAAACCTTTTGTAGGTCAAGTTCTGAGCACGTCAGGGCCATTCCAGGTGTGACTTTTGCCTTATCAGCCCACCCACAAGTGATTCAGTTTTTTGCCATTTTTGGACCACACAGGGGCATTTAGCAAAAACGAAACATAGTTCTGTGATCCTCGTCCGATGCCCTACAAGACCATGTAGGTCTCATTCAGAATCTCCGGACCGAGTTCAGTGACCTCCCTCGTTAGTGTTTTGCTTTCCTGTTGGATTTAACGTAATTGGAGAGTTGTGGTCAGCGTGAAACCCATCAATACAGACAGGGTGCAGCCAGGAAATTGCGAAGAAATGTTCTCTCGTAGATGTCCGGAAAACTCCAGAATCTTTATTTGTACTTAATTATGGGCAGTATTTGTGTTGGACTGCGTTTGTTGTGTCAGCGCATGAGCTTATTCTCGTGCAACGAAAATCACAATATACTGAAGCTTCTCAGAAAAAGTCAGCAGTCCTGCAATGTCGTTGAGGCTCTCAATTGTCGAGCGATTTGAAATTGACGGTTGAGAACTTCTGAAATGAAAAGTACTCTTCTGAAAAAAGGAGCAGTCCAGCAGTATTGCTGAGGCTGTCAGTTGTCGAGCGATTTGACTACGACGGTCGAGAAGTTCTGAAAAAGAAAAGTAACACAATTAATGAGATAATGCCCTCTAGAAAACGCAGCAAATACATAGAAATAGAATATACATAAAAATAAGAAGATAAAGGCTGTTCATTGCTGGGCGATGGGCAAATCGCGTGGTGATGCTGATAATTTCGTAAGATTTAGCAACACCACGCGAAGGCGCGACGCGACATCGCTCAATCGATATCGGCTCTGTGCGTCCCCTTAGGCCTGAGTTATACTCCCGCGGGAGCATCCGCGGAAGGGCGGGAATCGCGCCGAGACTCCTCACCTGGCCAATCGCCGCGCCTCGCCACGCCCGCCTCCGCCGTGCACCATTGGTCCGCGGACGTTCCGCGGATGCTCCCGCGGGAGTATAACAGAGGCCTTAGGGTGACTTACGCGTGCACCATGGTGACTAGTATTTTCAGGACAATTGTTGTAACATTCCTTTACTGGATGCGGTGTTATCTCCATGTTATCTGTTATTATTATCACTCATGAAGTCAACACTATATAAGCTAACAAAGAGGGGTGTAGGCAGTTTAGTTTCTATAATTTCTGTTCTCATCGACAAGCGCTCAGTCTTCGGTTCAGCAAAACACAGTGCAGGTTGGTTCATCTTAGGATGTGCGAAGTTCGTCGTTCACATCGCACTGAGGACGTGGCGTCAAATTGAGAATTGGTAGCGTTTTTATCAGATAGTTGGTATAGGTCTAGACCTGATACGGTTTGGCACTTCGCCTCTACTACACTGCTTTGGCGAAGGAGGTGCGCGGCAAAGCTGAGGATGTGCGCAGCTCCGCATTCTTATTTCATCAGGCTGAGGAGGATTTGCACCTTGCCGCCTGCCGCAAAATGGTGCGGATGCCTCTACACGAAGGTGGTACATCCCGGAGATCCTTCCCTTGCCTAATTCTGCGCTCGAGGAGCGCAGAACCAAATGTGCAATCTTCCTCTCAGTGATCCTAACTCCTCGATGAGTCCTCGGTGAATCTCTCCGAACTCACCTACTAAGGCCATATCTATCTCCCCATTCCATTTACTATGCGAGAAGATGGTGACGTGCGCTGATGAATTGGACGTTACCACATCTTGAAAGGTCGATAAATGCATTATCTTCGGTCTTACTTAGATCTAACCAGATTCTCCTGATGTCGCGTCATATCGACGTGGCCATTTTCGATATCCACCGACACCATGGTCAGTCGATATGGAGGAGGGTCGTTGAGCGGTCGGTGGCGGATCGCGGCTCTTCCACCGCCGCTACAGGAGAGCACTGGGAGACGGGAGCAGTTCTTGCACGAGCACCTTGGACGCACTACACCCTGAAGTCCCTTCCCTAGCCGGATTGTGCGCTCGAAGAGCGCACAACCCATCTCCGATGTCCCCCTCAGCGACGAAAGCATTCTTGGCACGAGCCGCCTGGATGGCCCACACCCCGGAGTCCCTTCCCTAGCCG
Organism: Heligmosomoides polygyrus polygyrus; assembly: GCA_947396885.1. Taxonomy (NCBI): domain Eukaryota; kingdom Metazoa; phylum Nematoda; class Chromadorea; order Rhabditida; family Heligmosomidae; genus Heligmosomoides; species Heligmosomoides polygyrus. The sequence continues at coordinate 105,912,493 of OX377202.1, forward strand.
AGTTGTGCAAGTGGTTAGTTCTAATGGCTATCATTATCTTCTTCGGAGTGCATGAACGCAACGTCGCGTGAGAACTCGGTCCGTGCTTTTTTGTGTTCATATAATGAGGGGGGGGGTGTCGGTGTATTAGGTGCCTTTCTCTTAGCCACCCGTATTGTACCTGACCGCTTTGCACATCTTGCGGTAGATAGTGGAAGTGTTAGTGGTGTATAACCTTCTGCGACGCTATCCGACTAGGGTGGGTGAATTGTATGAATTATAAAGCTCAACCAGAATTTGCTGCCACAGTAATCCAGTGTGATATAGCCATTATCACCTGCAAAGACGGCAACAACCACCAATGCAAACTGCGGTTGTCCGGCATTTTCCTATCTTGTCGGCTACAATATGGTTGGTTCCAAAAAAGTCTACTGCACATACTTAACCAAACCAACATCCTAGTGGGCAGGTTTGGCAGGCAGGCACCAGCAAATTCTACTTGATTTCTATAATGGGGTGCAGCTCAGTGCCTAAGTCTTCGACTTTCCTGTAACTCCACATCCTTGGGGCATTGCAGCAGGTCGCATTGGTGATCCTACCCTGAGCCATTTTATCCCTGAGTTGCGGAGTTGCTGTCCTTGTTACCTTTTTTTGCGTGAAATTGGTTTGTATATGTATGTGCACTGGTCTTTATTTTTTGAAACCAACCATATCACCAGGAAAATGCCGTACAACCTGTATCCGTATTCATGAACGTTCCTGGGATCTTCCCGGCTTCCCACGGGGAACGACCGAGGCGAGAGAGCGAGGAAGGAGAGAGACGCGAGAGATGGTATCGCTATGATATCGCTTATCTCCCGCTCCCGCCGCTTCACGAATACGGCCTCTGAATTGGTGGTTGTTGCGAACACATCTTTGGAGGTGATAGTGGCTATATCATACTGGATTACGGTGGCAGCAAATTCTGGTTGAGTTTTATAATTCAGTGGTGAATTGGCTAAGCAGTTACACAGCTAATTAGACAATTAAATACAAATCTAAAAACACTCACCCTAGCTCCGGAATTCTGCAGTCCAGCGAAATAAAATTAAAGTTTGATATAGGAGCAAAACAGCCGCCACATAAGGGCTGTCCCCCGAGACGCACGATGCGAAATACGTCATGTCCTCTATTCTTTTCAGCTTTTCAGTGCTGCCATTTCACCTAGCATCCACTATTACACGCTGTAAAGGCTTTGCGGCGATTTGTTGAACTGGAGGACTCACGGATGATTAGAAGGCTCACCTAACGGGAGAAGCTAATGCATTAAGATGGCAATGTCCCTGAGATCCTCGGAGTCAGATTAGTCAGTGAATGAACAACACCTTGCTGGGGTATCGCTATCATTATCATGATCATTGCCATTATCATATATTCCACTTATTCAACAGCAATACTTCGACCAAGAGGCTATACTCCACGCGTGCATGCCATGGTACGCGACCTGGACCCGTGCTGAATGTCATTGCGCTCATCACCGTAGCTAGTATGAGTGTTTTCAGATTCCTTACATAGTTATCTAATTGTGTAACTTTTTCGTCAATTCACTGCACCCAACTTAGTTGGATAGGGCCCTTTCTACTGTGTACAACCGGTGTATAACCTCTTACAAAGCAAGAGGACGCTTAATGTGAACTCTTCTAGCACAGAAACCACACAGTTTGAATCAACGGCTTGTAACATGCGAGAAAACAAAAAGAATCAAAGTAATGAAGGGAGCACAGCGCAATGCGCCCGCATTGGAGGGGCAGCCCATCAGTACTCAAACACAAGCACGACGCGACGTTTGACCTAAGCCCCTCTTGTTGTAATTTGCAATACACGTCCGCACCCGTCAGGTTGTGCAGGGGGGAAGCCCATGGCTGTGCCACGCCAACGCCAACTGCGTCGAGAGCACATAAAAAAGTCAAAGAAAGATTACCTAAGGCATCTGGCATACCTCCGAGGGTCGCTGCGGGTCGCAACACTACGAACTACGCAGCTACCCTCGCAACACTATCGCCGCGACCAGTCGCTGAAGCGACTCGGATGTATGCCAGATTCCTAAGAGTATGTTCGAAATTTTCGCATACCGTGAGATTACGCTTACCGTTTGCGGCCGAGCACAAAATCTGAGAGCCGAAATGGGTTTCTTGATCTACATGCATGATCAGTGCGCACCGGCTCTTATTTGTTTTCTGGGTGCAAGTCCAATCGAAGAGGGGGAGGGTCCACCTGACATTCTCATAAAAATCAGACAGCGAAGTACCTCTTCCCAACCCCCCCCCCCCTTACTAGAACAGATATCCTGGACCCGTCTCACAAAGACGACTTATTACCTCTGAATTTTCCCTCCTATCACATTCATACACAACTGAATAATTTGGACGAAGGGCGGCCTCTAGCAGCACGCCCTACGGCGCTCGCGACGAAACAGCTCGCTCTGCCCCAGGCAGTTTCGCGCTAGGGCGGGGAATGTTTTTTAATTAAAATGAACAGAGATCATGCAGAACCCAATTGCGCACTATACAGTGGATCCGGCGTGTGTTCGGATAATTCGAATCCATCATTTTTCAAACATGGTTAAAAGGATTAGTTCCCGTCCCGTCCCGGAGTCGCGGATCTCGGGATGATTCTGATGAAAGTAGCTTTAACAAGGATTTTCAAAGATTCAAATAACTGATACATCATCGGATCTAACATCGAATATCCGGATTGGATGGGACCTCAGATTTCTGATCAAAATCAGTTATTTGGATTATCAGAAAATTCGCTGTGGTGCAAATCACCACTTCCTGAATTGCCCTAGAAGCACTTTGTAACATCCTTCGTCCACAGTACAGCGTAATGGAAACATTTGTATTTCCATTCCTCCAGACGAACCACCGCCAAAGACTGGAGGCCGGAAAATTTGTTGTTCTGGAAGTGCCATCAACTTTGAATCCGTTTGCTGACGTATGCAGTGCAAGAAAGGCACGATCGTTTTTCTCCAAGATGCGTAAGAACGACTAGGCAAAGGGTCTCGCTGGACACACTAACACAGACATACATATGCACTACACCTAACATGTGGTGTTGTGCATGAATGCTGTTTGTAAACATTCGTTGGTCATGTCTTGAAGCAAACTAAACTGTTTCGGTTTTTTTTTCCAGATAATGGTACGCCTTTGCTCAGCCCTTGTAATCCTGGGTTTTTTATCTCTTCTCCATGTCGTGCCTTGTAATGTTTTAACAAAGTTAACAAAAGATGAAAGTGAACACAATGCTGAACACTGCGGATACAATTTCATCAGTAAGCCTAATTCGTTCTTGTATTACTCATCAAATAATTGTCACCTAAAGTACGACTGTTATTCCTTACAGATAGAAAGACTCACCACAGCAGCTACGGAGGCGACAAGAAGGAAGTAAAACAGGAGCTGTTCATCAACCAGTATCCCTGGATAGCTAACATAAGAGTGCGAGGTTTGTGTGCTGGATTTAGCTGTGAAACCGACAGAGACATCCTGATTTAAGCATGTGCAAGCAGTATAAAAACCCAAACTGCACATCAATGCACTAAGCGGAACTGAATTGACGCCTGATTCACATACTTATTTCTGGCGCAGCGTTCTGTCTGTCTGCGCTCTAGCTGACAGTGGGAAGATCGGCTAGAGCGCAGAAAAAGGCGGGAACAGAGGAAGTAGGTCCAGAGTAGAAAGAGTACAGTGCCTCTACCGCTGCCGCTTGCAGTCCCACTTGCCGCCAGCAAGACCCAGTGTGCGTGAGCGGCGCGCTTCACGAGTTTTGACTCCGTCGCCCGCCGCTTGCCGCAAAAGTGTGGCGGACGCCTTTAATGTTGGTAGACCGCCCGCGGCACTGTACGGCTTAGAGGGAACACTTCTTTCTAGGTGCTCACGATGGGACAGCATGACGCGCTTCTTTGAGTCCACCCCAGCTCACGATTGCGTTAGTATATAAAACTGTAGTAAGAAAAATGAGGAGGGAAAGTCATCATCACTGCAGTGCGCGTGCAGCACCTTCGTTGGTGATCAATGGAATCAATACATCAATGCCTACCGATATTGGGGCATAGTTCTGAATATCATGGTTATTGTCCAATCCGCACGAAGATTTTCATTAGCTGTAAGATCGTCAAGCCATTTATACGAATTCCTCACACTAGCGCCACGCGCTATTCGTACACAACGCACAGGATAGTCAGTTTTACCCTCTCAAACTTGGGCAAATGAATAGATAAAGATACGCAAACAATAAACAACAATAAGGCGTACGTAAGCATGCATAATAGTAAATTATGATAGCGCCAGCTTACGGTAATGCATGTGTAGAAGGCAAACTTAGAAAGATAACAAGAATTATTGCTATGGCATAATATCAACGAATTTAGAGATTTCTGAAGATATACCCTAAGAGCTAACAAACCGGGTAAGGCACAAAAGAGAGGAGGTGAAGCTGAGGGCGCAAAACAGGAGCTTAGACATGCGCACAGGAGAGATAAGAGAGATAAAAATAAGAAAATAGGTTTAAAGAAGCGGAGGAGATCAAGTGCTCCACCAGGTGAAGCTGGGGAAGCGAAGGCGCAGAATGAGGCGAGAACGGAGGGAGGCGTATTTACGTCGTGTGTTGCGATGTCGGACTCGGCGGAGAGTCGTTGGGTACACCTCCCTCAGAATGGGGCGGGGCGAGGGGCGCGCCGAGGACAAGATGACCGGGTCTCTGTCTTCACATGGAGGGATCGCATTTCTAACAGCTTCCCTTGGCCCTGCATCCCTATCCTGTACTGATTTCGTTCTTGAGACAAGAGTCAGACCATTGTTCACCATATTTGGAACAAAAATTCCCGAAAATGCCGAAAATTTAAAGAATTGGCTGAAAGCTGAAAAAATCTAGAGAGAAGGATATTCTCCTTTCCTCAACTGCCTCCATAACCGAACCTACTGGAAAATGACTTCAGAGTTCCCCGAGATCGCTTCCCAGTCGTCCCCTATCAGTTGTTAGGTTTTTGGACGATGTCACTCCATTTAACGACGGTTTCGAGCGCAGCAAACTTGTCCAAATAGGGCGGCGCTGGCAGGGCGGGAAGTGGGCGGCGGGCAGCACGGTGTACCGAACGACTGCCCCCGGTCGGACTCTGTTAAGTTGTCAATGCGCATTCGGCCGTTCGCTTCTCAAAACAGTACATCGCGTTAGAAATACCATACTTTAAAAAAGAAAGGTGAAAATTTGTAGGTGTCTCAACATGCGACGGAGCTCTTATTTCTCCTCGTCATGTTGTAACAGCTGCTCGTTGTGTTGTGGAGACGTCACCTAAAGAAAACTGCGAAAAAAGGTGCGTCTGAGAATTCTAGGCCTACAAGCTAGACTGCTAAAAAGACTCCCTTTTCGGAGTTACCGTAGAACAATGAAACATGCTGCAGCGAGTACGACTCTAAGACTTCTTCGATAAAAAGTAAGGAACTAGTTTGGCTTTAGTTTCGCACGGGCCCTGATACGAAGACGAAACTAGAAAGTATCCGTCCTCCTGTGTATAATATTGACCTATAGAAGGCTAGTCGGCCGCCACAGTTAACGAAAATGTATAAAATTACAATCACATCAGTCAATTTCTTGCAACGAGTAGTTGTCTTTCCACTTAATGGAAAGTTCATCCGCAGTCGACTGCCAGGAATTTTAGAATCATGCTCTCCACTCCTGTTTTCCATCGCCCTACATAATCGCAGAATCTTCTTTCACTTTATTAAGGGATATAATGAAGCTAAAAGCAGCACCAGAAGAATTTACTGTCCAAGTCGGCAGTCGATGTACCGATCCTAATGACGACTTTTGTGCTGATATGTGGATAAAGGCGAAAGAGGTATTCTGCAGTTTTTTGGCGCTATAATTTTGATTGAGTCTTCCTGCAGCAGCTAGCAGCAGCAACAATGACATTGATATCACAGAAGCGAAAAATAGATTTAAAGGCAGTGATAAAAAAGTTGGGTCTTCATTTAAAACGCGAACACACTTGTAAATAAAATGATGATTTAGACCCTTTGCATACTTTACTAGCTGGAAAAGATAACCAGCGATGGGTTTTGCAGAGCGACGCGAAAGTGCGGTGGATGCGATCTACGCAGGAATGACGCTAATTTTACGCAACAGTGTACTATTTAGGCAGCATTCTCGATGGCATAGGTTTTCTTCAGTAATCTTTTTCCCGGATCTGAGACCAATTATAAGAACATGAAAAATTGAAGGCAAAACATTTCCTAAATTGTAGTGCTATATGAAGAAAAAATTAACCTATAAAGACTCAGTTTTTTCTCTTCGTTTATTACCGAACGGTAGATGTACTCACTAAGCCCTACTTGCCAGTACCGAGGTGCAATATATAAGAATAGGTCTCCGAGCGAACATTTCAAAAATGGCAGCTGATATGAAATACGTGTTCATAGCGCCGAGCACACTTTTGAAAGGAATGAAACAATGTTTTACTTCTCCTAACACTAACACATTGAAGCAAACGAGCAACAGCATAAGTAAATAACTCATGGTCTAGCAAGAGGTAGTTGAAACAATGAAGAAAGGCTGAAAACTGTGATCCTCTGCGCTAGTCCCACCGCTTATCGCTCTGCAAGCAAACGCGACATCAGTCCTCTTTGGGCACTCTCTAAACAGGTCGTGCAACGAGCAAAGGTATATAAATACATATCACAGCAGTGATGGACTAGGGAAAGCATCGTGCATTGTGGCGGGGCTGCATTCATGGTGACGTAAATGCGCACCACACCACGCAGAAAGCACTACTCAAAATTGGTGAGGGGAAAATGTGAAAATGCTTTGTAAAGAAATACGTAGACCATATCTTCTTTTTGAATACTATGATAGCACCTCCACTTTGCCGCAGATGTACTGCGTCGTCATAGTGAGCGCCAAAAATTGCCGACCTCAGTTAACCTGTATGTTGCTAGAAATATTGCAAAACGACCATGATGTTGTGTATTAGAAGATATTCTTGTATGTCTTGTATGTATTTACACCAAAATTCATCCGAACAAACTGCATACTACTCAATTCAGTTGGCTTGTCATGAGGACTTCGACGAGTGCACATTCGCAAACGACATTGCGGTGGTGGAGCTGGAAGAAATTGTAAATTCGACTGCAGGAATTCCGATATGCATGCCAGGATTTGACCAAGTTCAGAACACACCCTTATTCATCAGCTCTGCACTTGGACAACGTACTCTTTCATCTCTTTACTTTCGTCACATAACTTTACAATAACAAGAGAAAACGCCTTCAAACATTAGGGAGCATCTAATTTCAGCACGAGGGCAAAAAGGAAAACACAAGGCACCCTACCATGTGTTGCGAAATTATTACTTGAATACCAAGCACAAATTCATTTTTACCGCACTTCCACCAAAGATACGAATTTGTGAGGTCAGTTTCAAACGTAGAAGAAAGACAATAATTGATGCAGAATCAGACATATGTCGGAAAATATTTAGTCTGACATCGGTGGACCGTTATTCAATAAGGACGAGACAAGTACCCTGATGGGAATTGCGTCACACAGCAACACATGTGACGATAGTAAGTTATTCTTCCCATACCGAGTACGTATTATCCATCGCGTGAAGTAAACAGTGACATCTTTCGTGGCAAAAAGGCGAAACGATTGAACAAAGTTTACAGATACATTAGAGATCGGCTTATGCGGGTGGTCGTTTATATGTGGAAAATACCTCAAACTTGCGTAGTTAAACCTTATTCCTAAGCTAAAACAAAATGCTTAAACCCCGTTAAGAGGGAAAAATTGTTTTAGCTCTCAAATATGATTCTTATTTAGAACAAGTGTTTCAGTAATGTAGTTTCATTTCGCACTACCTCCAAGCGAACCTTATTTTAATACTCATTTCGCGCCTGATGCTAAGTAAGAGGTGACGTAAGCAGAGAAGGAAAGGAAAATAAGGCTGCGAAAAGGATTAAGGAAACGAGAAACCTTAGAAACCCGGAAAAACAATTTTTAGACTAAAAATGCGAAAATCTGATGTTTGATAGTCACGAGAATTAGGTACCGCCAAAGTTTGTAAGGGCGAGAACTTTCCCATACATAATAAAAGTAGAACTTATTAGCTTCGACATATGCGAAATTAGCTTTATGTTCCCATTACAATATTTGATTAGGCTGAGGATGACAATTCTAGAGCTTACAACGAGTGACTTATGCAATAGGACGATTACAACTGAACATAATATGCAACAAGTGAACGCCTACAATTACAACAGATTTAGCGGGAGTCCCTAAACAGTCTGCTAGCGAGTGATCAACCCTACAATGTGTCTAAATCACGTATTTTTGTAGAATTTGTTGGTCTCCAGCATGAGCTAACAAGGGAGCGGCCTCGAGTGGTACGTGACAACGACAATAAAGAATACCATAGAAAGAACCTCCATCAAAATTGAGGCAAACGAGTAGGAGATACGGAAAGTTTGTATTGGTTAAGGGTCCGTAGAGTAGAGCATATCACGGAGGAATAAAGAGCTGGAGGAGTGGCCTGGGTGGCGCAGAGGTAGAGGTGCTGCTTCACGTTACGACGTGGGTTCGAGTTCGATACCCGAGCTATGTTGCGTTTTTGCAATTTTACACGTATCAAGCTTCCATTGAGAAACGCTATCTGAACGTTTCTATTGAGTTTGCTGCGTTTGATATTTTCACTAAATATTCCTTGTCGACACCTCGTGATGCATCAACAACGTTACAAATATGCAAAATACGATGAGATATGAAACTTTCATGCAAATAAATAGTACTCAATGTCAAGGTAAGACATTTTGACGTGGGATCAACATGAAACCGCGGCATTTTGCTCAGCTGAAACATTACTGGCGCAGCAAAAGATTTCGATAAGGAAAAAGTTGCGAAAACATCATACCTCAGCAAACTTAATAAGTAATAAAACGTTCAGATAGCGTTGATCCATGCAAATTCCATTCTGGGGTGAAACCACAAAAACAAACAGCCCTGAAATCGAACCCTCGACGGCATGGTTTCAAGCAAAACATCTATCCCTGCGCCACCAAGGCCACGCTGCCGTCTCTTTGCGCCTCAGTGGTATGTCGACCCTGTGAACCCTTCAGCAGTCAAACTTTTGGTGCTTCCTACTCGTTTGCCTCAAGGATTCTGTACTGTTTCCTACCAGGTACCAAGGCGAGTATGCACGCCCTTCAGCACGAACGAGTTGTCAAAAGTTTACCGAAACAATCAAACACATGATTATAACGAAAATGCAATGAAATGAACACAAAAGGAAATTAACACACAACTAAATTCCACAGAAGGATCCACGGACAAGAGCGATTGCAGAACAAGTGTTAGTCAGCCCGAGCGGCAGGCCGCTATTTATATGCTTGCGGTTCGCGCATTGGCGCCAGAAGCGATTTCATAGTTGCCGTTGGCGCCAAAAAAATCGATTTGGACTAAAAGCGCATGTGGTTGTCGATGCTAGGCGCTATTCGGCAAAAAGATGGTATATTTTGTGACTATTTAGAGAATGGAGGTCCCCTCTCTAGTTTTCGTTTCGCCGTTTCATTGTTAAGACATTTTTCTCTCTAAAAAAAGAAAAAACAGAAGAACAGTGGAAAACGGAAAAATAAGTGTTCGATCTACTGATTATTGACTTATTGCTTAGGTCATTTTGTTGCTACTCAAAGCAGTGCATGTTAAGTTTTGTCACGTTTCAGATGTTGAAAGTAATGATGATCAGGATCCATGGGATTCTCAAATAAGTGCTGAAGACTCTCCCTGGAATGACGATGAGAAATGGGACATGTGCGAACTTAAATATGTGCACACAAGCTTTGTTGACTTGCGCAGTTACAGAAGATGGATTTGTTCAACAACAGGTAGCATACTTTATTGTCTCTTGCCGATCGAACTATGTTCGTTGTCAGAAACATTTTCTGACATTTCAAGATATATTCTTTGTACGTGTTAGCAGAACTTTTTGTCTTCCAGGTGTATGCCCTAAGGATGCAGAATCTGCCAGTGACGGCGAATTTGAAGACAGAGATGCGTGCGAAAATTCTGGGAACCTACCTGTCTTAAATTCTCTTCAAATTTTTGTACTGGCGTCCATATTATTCGTGAATAATATTTGAGCTTTCTTGGAGTTTTATTAGGTTGGCCAGAACGTTTTGTCACTTTTTACCATTAATTGGTGCTACTACTCCCAGTGATCGAAAACCTTGACTTCGTACCGGTAGATCGTTAGGAGACCTAAAATTTAAAATGTTTTACGATAAAGCACTTGAATTATTATATTTCGTAGAGCAGTATTCACGGGAACGAATTCGTCTTCTACTCTTTTTATATGGATTTTTCCTCAAGGGTTTTTTGAGAGTTTTTATTCTCACTTAGGAGTCGATTAGAGCTCCGTAGAGGCGTGACGCGATTCAGTGATAAGCATGCATATCGATCGGGTGACGCGATGAATCGATATGGGAGTTTATCAGTACGTCGCGTGGCGCCGCGATAGAGCTCCGAACATCCCTTTGGTGCTACCGCACTGACTACTGTATCCCATTTCTTGTGAAGGCCCTTCAAAGTTAACTGTTTACTTACCTGTTTTGAATCGCTGCATGTGTACTATTCTATCAAATAGATTACCGCTGTATCATGCCCATTAATGCCGAGTGAGATGATTTGAAATGTTTTTGCGCAGCAGAAAATGAAAGTTGAGAAAAAAGGTGACGAGACTTTCTGGCCAATCTAACAAGCAACACACAGTGTCATGCTTGACCACTTGTATTCTTTGGAGTCCTATTTCCTCAACTTTAAACAAAATTACGAACTTTACTCCGATCATTGCTCCGTGATTAAGCCTTATTCACTGACTGTAACGTTTACTGACTTTACTGACACACACGCACACTGATAGTAATAAAGAATTGCATGATGCAACTGTTCTGCTAGCGATCGTACTGTTGTTTCTGGCAAGAAATTGTATCTGAGGTATATCACTTGGCGCTGTACGTGTTGGGGGGAAGGGGCGCACGGTTGCGACGATCATTTTTCTTCCTTATTTGTACCACTGTAGCTTCATATTCCAGCGGAATCCTAGAACAGGGGTGGAGTACGGAGTGCGCTAACGAAGGCGCAATATGATGTCCTCTGTGAGAGCTAATGGAATAAATCCACGCCTAGGAGGTAGCACCCCCTCCCAACCCTCATATCTCATTAAACGGACTATTTATTAGAGTGTGCACAAAGTTTTTCAAGAATTTGTGTGCCTTCCTTTGAACGAACGTAGTACGCTACCGCCAAATTGATGCCACGGTTTAAAGACCATATTAAGCGGGAAAGTAAGAATATGAAAGCAACAGCCAATCATTTTTTTAGAACCGTCACCATCGCTACCCTTGTGCAAACCATGTCGAATAGCCACGTCTATTGTTTCTTTACTAGGGTTCTGACCGCTCTGCAGCTCAAGCTCAACGTGAGTTGGTGTCGTTAATGGGCAGCCCTGCCCTTCTCCGCTACCTGGTACAGATAGTAAAAGCGATTCGATGAGGCCAACTTTTCCTTGGAGGAAACGCGACGGTCGCGCTCTTCAGAAAGTGCTGTTTAAAGTCATCCTGTACATAGTTTAAGGAAAATGATCAAGGCTACAAGTACTCCTTTTTCGACTGTTTTAGCTATCCTCGGTAGAGGCCGATACCGAGCTAAGCGTCCTGGAACTGTACCTGTGACTCTTACCATAACATGATCATGGACAACCCAGGACCCCACCATGCGAAAGCAACACAGGATTACCTGCGCAAGCTGGGCATCGTATGGCTACCAAACCCGCTGTACTTTCCAGACCCTAGCCGCTGTGATTATGATGCCTTCAGGAGCCTCCAAGCTTTCTGTGCAGACAAGAGCTTCAACAATCGTAACGACGTCAAGCGCGTGGTGGAGGATTGGAGCGCTCTTCACGTTCCTATTCGTTCTGGAGAGACGGATCGCTACTCTACCTCATATTTGGAGGAAGATCGTGGCTACAGATGGCGACAACTGCGAATAGTGATTTATCATTTCTGTTGTTCTTATTACTTGTCGATCGAATAGAATCACTCAATTCTTGCAAATCTTTCTGCACACCCTAATATAAGCTAGCTGCGCCTCTACTACTGTTGTAGTTGTCCATGTGCCGCATCAGTCTTAGGGGCGGATTCATCAACATTGAATCCATGGGTATAACTGGTAGTAATACCCGCGATGAAGCATTTGTTTCTTCTCTCTACTACATCTATTAGGTCGCTGCATATGAAATTACCGATTTTGACTGAAAACCTTGACAGATCATAATTTTTTGGAAAAATCCTTTTAAGCACCGTTAAATAAGCACCGTTTTAATCCATACGCTTTTTCCCAGGCGAAAAAAGCTTAGACATCCATCTTTTGAAAAATCAGAACTATGAGAACTAATAAAACATATGAAGTCATTTTCGACATCATCTTGGTCGCTGAATTTTTCATACTTCATATGACGATCTAAATGCTTGAAGAAATGTGAATCGGTAGGGGACAGATCTGACGAGTATGCTGTATGTGGCAGAGTTTGGTGTTCCAATTCATCCAGTTTCTGGACAACAATTTTTGAAACGTGCGGACGCGCGCGTTGTGATGCAGTAGGATTGGTTCTCTTCGAATGACTAAAGCCGGCAGTTTTCAATCAACTTCTGGTCCATCAGTTTAATTTTGGCACAGTGCTTCTCCGCTGTGAGAGCCTCTTTAGTCTTCAAAAATTTGTGATGGACTGTACCAGCCATTGTCCACCATACGGTCACCATAGTCTTCTTTGGATGGAGATTTGGTTTCGGGATCTCGTTGGGACTCTCATTCTTGCCAAGCCACTGCGCAGAGCGAAAGCGATTATTACAGAGGATCCATTTTCGTCGTATGTCAAGATTCAGTCCAAAACAGGCTCCCTTAGATTGCACAGCCTTAACGAAACACAGGTGTCGGCCATTTCATATGCAACGACCTATTACAAGTTTTCCTGATCCAGCCATTGTCCACCATATATGCATTGATATTTCCTGATGCTGAACTGCAAAATATGATGATAGTTCGTCAAGTGTTAGTAGTGTGCCAAACGAGGTGTTCATGGTGAATCCCTTTATTGGTAGCCTTACCATTCCTTACCGAGGCGATCGTCGTCCTTAGAACATGGCGCAAAATTGAAGTTGCACTCTAGCCCAACAAACGCCGTAGTTACTCTAGTAGTTTCGAAAGTAGAGAGGGCACCAGCAAAGTTCCCTGACGGAAGAATGAACTCACGATTCTATCCATCAAGAGCGCCGATGTCACTCTGCGTTAGTAAGGTTAGTGAGGACGAATGGGACTTACGGCAGCGGTCGTATACCACATACGGAATGATGACGACCATGCACGTCGTCCACCATTCTACGGCTCACATCTAAGCACAAACGGCTTAAAGTCGATTAATGAACGTTAATAGCGGTCGTTTATACTGGGATTCCTTGCGAAGATCCAGAAGCCGCCAACGCTTTACGTGCCGAAATTTCTGTCTCTATGGCGAGAATCCACCGCCAACGCTTTACGTGCCGAAATTTCTGTCTCTAATACCAAAATCCTTACCTTGGTGGTCAAATGCCCTATGCCTTTCTAAAGGGTTCTTAAATTAGCATGATCTTTGCCAGCCAGATCCTCCTCTAGTTGACCAAATAGCCTTCTTACGGTTTCCTAATATTTATATGTGGCGTTACGAGCCTGGGATTTGATAATAATAATAATAATAATAATAATAATAATAATAATAATAATTTATTACGTTATTTAAGACAAGCGTTAGAAAACGCGACGAACAGAAACACAGACCATTATGAGAATACTTCGTACAATGGCAGCGTTAAAGCAAGACAATTCACTAAAGTAGGAGTAGAGAGGTGAAAGTAGGGGCAGTGAAATGTTTAAAAGCTGAGAATCTTATCAGAGGCCATCCGTTTGAAAGAAGGAAAGTTGGGAGGTGTATGCACTATCGCGCCTTTAAAAGATACGTACATAGATTCTGCTCTTACAACAAATGAATGCGCTCGGATATTAATCCTAGGTCTTCGATAAGTCAATTTATAGCAATTGCCTCGCGTCTTCGATGCTATGTAACTGTAGAATGTTGCGCTATCAACGTCACACATTCCAGACATTATCTTAAAAACCATGGAGACATCTCTTAGTTTTCTACCTGTTTCCAATGAATGAAGAGCGAGAAATTTGTTTTTATTTGTAGACCTTGGTATTAGAGAATACAAAAATCCGCCATATCTGACAATTAATTTTCTAGTGAAATTATTCTGAATCTTCTCAATAGCTGTAATATCCTTTTTCTTACAAGGTGAAAACACTGTTATACCGCATCCTAAAAGCGGTGTAACGTAGGTTTTGTACACTTTGAGTAAAACCTGGATGTTCTTCGTACCCAGTCCTTTAAAAATTTTGTAAGTGCGGACATACGCAGTCCTGCAAATGCTCTTGTAGTGCTCGCTAAAGTTTAACTTGTTATTGTAAGAAAATCCTAAATCAACAACATGATCAACAGTAGGAATGATGTTACCTTGAATGTTAAAAGTTGCGGGACCTGGACAGCTGCCTAGCCTCATATGAACTGTTTTCTCAGGAGACAGAGGCAGTGACCACAAACGGGAGCACTCACTAATAGCACCAATTGCGGACTGAATATTGGCTGATGAGTTGTTTCCAGTTTCACAGTAAATCTTGACATCGTCAGCATACTGTTCTTAAAACGTATTCCAAAGTCGCTGACAACCTGGGCAAGGTCGTAGGTATAAAAGCAAACAGTAGTGATGATAAAACACTTCCCTGAGGTACACCGCTTTTAACATCTTCAGTTTCAAAATAATATTTGTTAACCTTGACCTGATATGTTCTTCCAGAGATAAATTCCTTTATCCAATTTACAAGTATAGGATGAACTCTGAACTTCTCCAACTTGAAAATAAGCTTACTATGGCAAACGCGATCAAAGGCTCTAGAAAAATCCAAATAAATAACATCGCAGCTCTTTCTGTCGTCTAGTGCACAAGTCCAATCATTTAGCGATTCCAGAAGGTTTGTTTCAATAGAGCGTCCCTTAGCAAATCTATGTTATCTCTAAGGTATAATGGAATTTGTCTCCAGATGGTCTGATAGATGATCTCTTACAATTTTCTCAAAGACACGGCAAAAAAGTGATGTGATGCTAACAGGTCTATAGTTTATCGGGTCACTAGACGGTTCCTTCTTTAAAATTGGTGTAATGTACAAATGTTTCCAGCGCCTGGGAACTTGTGAGTACATCATGGACTGATTAAAAATGTAAGCCAGCGGTTTTGCAAGCACATGCGCTGTTTCCTTAATAAATCTCCAGGGAATATTGTCTGGAGTGATCGAGAAGCATGCCGGCCATTTTTGGAAGAGTTCGAATATCCTTAGTTCATTAAACCAAGGAAAAGTCTCCATTGCATGACTGGTGGCAGGGTCGAAACATGGGAAGATGTTTCCATCACTAATGAAGACTTTTCCAACTTGATGGGCTAGCATGTTTGCCTTATCGTTGTCTCCTATTGCTCGTATGCTTCCATTGTTTAGAACGAGTACGCTGCTCTTAAGCTTCAGCCTATTGTTTATATACTTGAACAGTGAACGCTTCTATCCAGAGTCTATTATTTTTCGTTCAAGATTGTGATTAAACTTATCCAGTTTTTTTTTTGCAAAGCATTTAGAAAACGTTCTATAAGTCTCCCAATTTTGGAAAGCTTGTGATTTGTAAGCCACTAAAAACAGGCAGACTTTGTGCTCAAACATTCTTTGGAGGTATGTTGGCATAGAGGACCGCGTCGCGGACACACGGGTCCATGGAACAAACATCTCTATTGCGTGATAAAGAATATTTGAAAACATTTCGTATTTCTCATTAACTTTTCTGCTTGTTCCAGGGATTCAACCCACATAACACCGCTTAAATATTCGCAAACTCTTGCGTAATCACACTTCGAAAAAAGTCGGCGGTAAGCAACGTTAGAGCTAGGAAGCTCGACATTGACATCAAATGAGAAGCTAGAGTGATCGCTTGTGCTAATCGGTGGCATAATCTGAATCTGATCAATGAGGTTTTTGTCATTTGACAGAAGCAATCAAGCAAATGTTCTCCTCTGGTTGGGGTCTTTATAAACTGCTTGAGGTCATAATTATTCACAAATTCAAGAAAGTTTTCACACCCTGAGGCTGTAGGTCTCGACGAAATCCAGTTGATCTCGGGAAAATTGAAGTCCCCAACAATTATGGCCGGATGCTCAGTAATAATAAGGTCACTAATAGCGTTAATAAGTTGTTCAGTGTAAAACTGAGAGCAAGCAGGCGTTCTGTACACAGCTACCAACCTCACCGGTGTTGGATTACAAAGAATATCGAGTGGTAGAATTTCGTAGCCTTTACATACGCTTTCGGAAAAGACAAGTTGATACTGTAAGGTTTTTAAAAGGAGAACCGGCACTCCACCTCCCATTTTTCTTGGTCGGTCGCAACGAATGGCCTCAAACTTACAACACGAATTGCATAAAAGAGATGGCAAAGAATGGTGACACTTTAGCCAAGTTTCAGTGAATACGCATAGGTCATATCTACTAGCTAGAACTAAATCGATTTCCTTGGCGTTCTTATGAATCGAGCGGACATTTGAATACAAGCACCTCACTGAACACCGTAGATTTCTATTCAGTTTAAACCAGTGCTCTTGAAAGAGAATTCCATGGCACGAGTGTCACGCTCCCATCCAGCAAAGCAAGGAAGCGCAGTTGGCACGTCCTTTGCCTGCTCCTGGGTAGGAGTTCTCGCATCACGAAGCTCCTTCCTTGCTTTCCTCTCAGCCAAGGCCAGGGATGGGCGAAGAAATAGACCCTAGACTGCGAAGAAGCGCAGATGGGGAGCCCTTTTCACAGCAAGACGTTGATGGAAGGTAGATGGGAGGACAACCTCAAAGAGTCTATTTTTGCCTGGCAGCAACCTGCCAAGCCTATAAACATTCAGAGGAAACGATTCAACTTCTAGAAAAGACAGAATTTTTACAACGCAATTGAAGTCATGTTGGACTCGATCAGCAACATTTGGAGAAGACATTTCACAGACACCACTTATCACAATTGAGCGCTGACGTTCACATTCATGGAAGCTATCAATCTCACTTGACACGTTGCTAGCACTCGTCTTAGGATCATCTTTAGAAGCTCCGAGAGACTCAAATTTTAAAGCCTTTTTCTGCAGTGCACTTAGCTTTGAGTGGAGTTCAGCGTTCTTCTTGAGATATTGGGCGTTTTCGGAGCGTAGTAAGTTGTTCTCTTCGATGACGGAACTTAGCTGCGCCGTGATCAGCAGCAGGATTGTTTTCACACAATCAGGCACGTCTTTGCACGACTCCAAGTCACCAATGGCCTTCTTTAAGCCTTCCGCGGCCAGCAGAGGAGAAGACGTCCTCGGTGGTTGCTCTTAAATGCAATACCAGAAGGGGTGTCCATGACTCGAAAAAAGTCAGCCGAATAGGAAAGATAGACCTAGCAATGTGGCCTATCGATGATCACAGTCAAATATTGGCAGAGGTCGCACCCTGCCTCCGCCGAATTGATCAATGACAAAGTTGAACCAATTCACCTGCTGAGGTGGCTCGAAACAGTCCGGAATCGTGATTTTTTCACCAGCCACAAGAGAAAATTGCCCTATGGGTTGTTCGACGTTGAGCAGCTGAGTAAGCGAGTAGAAAACAGTCCGGCGAATGCTCAGTGACAGCTTAGGAAATAGAGCGGACGGAGCGGGGCTGAGAGGCGACCGCTCAGCGCTGCGACAGGCGTGATTTGATAAATTGCCCCCATATTAGAACAATCACATAGTTTACCGTAGGGACATGTAACGTAGTTCTCCGATAAGCACTGCTTATCGTAGAGTCTGTTTCAAACTAGCTGCCGTTTGATGTCGTCGTTTGGAATGATATCTAAAACACTGGTTTTGCAGCTGAGCTCGCACAATACTCGTTTGAATTGCACCGCTTGCCTTATCAGAGATCAATGGCATACAAGAGGGTACCCTGCTTTCGTGCGGTCGTTCTGTGGTCGGATTCATCAAGACTTACATAACTTTAACAGAGAATTCAGCGGAAAACTCAGATAACACGGCTTATCGCTACCGCTTGATAAGCCGCCTTAACAGGGATTTCGGCTGTAATTTTCTCTGTTAAATTGCTCTAAGTCGTTGATGGATCCGTCCCCTGTTTGATGATTAGCTTGAACTCTGTGCTGACGATGTGAAGCGGTATAGCCGTTTTCGTTGGCTATATTTGAAGCTAATCCCATTGATTCCTGCCGCTGCTGATCACCTGTTCGAAACATATTTCTTGCGACGCTACGGCAACATGATGAGCAAAGGTCGCGTGAATCAGGATATTCTTTGAGCTTGGTTTTTGGTACTATTTGACACTAATGCCGTTTGAAACTTTGACTAGGGTGTTAAGCTATGGAAGAAGAATGTAAGGTAGATGATAGTAATATTGCGTTTTAGTAGAGTTTGGATGTATGTTTTATAAGCTTTTAGCTACAGTGATTTTCTTACAGATAGAAGTTTATCCAGGTGCCTATTTCATTTCTCTTTCGACATAAAACAACCAACGAAGGCTTCTGCCTAATAGCAGAAAGATCTCTTTTTCAATTTCTGCTGTTTTCTTTTTTAAACTTTCCCTTTGTTAAGGTTTCTGAAGTTTCTTTATAAGTTTTTAAAAGTTGTTCGCTATTTTATTGCACGTGTTTTGATCGAAGTGTTGAGTACGCTTGCTAGGTTGTCACATAAGTTCTGTCCGATTTTCGACGGCAACCTTGCGGTGTAATATCTCAGCAGAAAATAAAGTTTATTAATCAAAGTAAGAACCGTTACAATCAATGCACTTCTTCCGAAGATATACAAGAGCATTAATTCCATTTCGGAAGAAATCTGAATTTCTAAAAGCAATGAAACACTCGAAGGCAATTTTGATATCTGCTACATTAGTAAAGTTTTTATCCTTGAGGAAACCATCGAGATGTTTGAAAAGATTAAATTCTTGGGGCTAGGTCCGGTGAATAAGCGGGATGCGGGAGAACTTCATATCTCAACTGATTTAATTTTTGGATGGTCAGATGCGAGGCATGTGGACGGGCATTGTCGTGAAGAAGTATCGGTCCTCTTCGATTCACCAGTGCAGGATGCATTTCAAGCAACTTCTGGTGAACCACGTCTTATTTACGACAGTACCTCTCTGCCGTGATGGTTTCACCAGGCTTCAAGAAGTCGTAGTGGACAATACCAGTTGCAGCCCACCAGACAGTGAGCATGACCTTCCTCGGATGGAGGCTAGGTTTGGGAAAGTGTTTCGGCGGTTCTTCCTTATCCAGCCACTGCGCTGATCTCTTCTATTGTCGTACACAATCCATTTTTCGTCACAGGTAATTATCCGGTCATGAAACGGATCGTTTTCGTTCCTTATAGTAAGGGAAGAACAGATCTCCAGGCGACACCTCTGCTGCTCCTCAGTGAGTTCGTGGGGCACCCACTTATCCAGCTTTTTCACCTTTCCTATCGCCTCTAGCTGCCTCGAAATGGTTGCACGACTGACCTGAAGTTCTCTCCCCATCTCACGCACAGTTCCTCGTGAATCGGCTTCCATCGTTCTTTCAAGCGTCCGTGATCACATTTGGCTGGTCGTCCTGAACGGTCCTTGACTTCGAGGTCCACGTCTCCAACCCGGAATTTCTGGTATCATCTGCGCACGGTGCGTTCGTTAGCAGAGTCCTCTCGCTATGTCATCTTGATGTTTTGAGTTGCCTCGTTAACACTGTGGCGAAGCTTGAACTCATGAAGCATTATTTCCCGCAAGTGCGTTTTTTCCATGGTTTCGTCCAGCACCTAAAATGATGCAGTTTTCACGACTTTTTAAAAGCAACACACCAAGTTTTATAGAGCGAAACAAGTGCTACAAAATAGTGCACAACGTATATACAATTACTTTCTCCGTACATGAAAAAAACAATCACAAAGTAACGCCTATCGGGATCGGACAGAACTTATGTGACAACCTAATATTTTCTTTTTTTCTCCCCACAAATTCCATTTTCTGTTTTTCTGCCACTTTCAAAAAAAATTAAGCAGAAATTTAACTATTCTACACCACCCTTTCTTTTTCTTTTTTTCGTCATCACCTTCTCTTTTTTATTCTTTTAAATATAAACTGCAAAACGAAAACTAAAACTACTTTTTCATTGGTGCATAATTAGTGTAGCTCTTCGTGTCAAACATACATGCTCTGATGCGTGCGCTGCGCTTGGTTGGGCTGCAGTTTTGAGCGCAACCATATCACGACAAGCCCTTCTTACATTGTTGTTGGAATTGTATGTAGCAGAATCATTCTGGGGCCGGATTCATCAACAACTTTCGTAACTTTAACGGAGAATTCTAAGCGAAAAGCTCAGACAACGCGGCTTATCAAGCGATATGGTGGGCGATAAGCCGCGTCATCTGAGCTTTTCGCTTACAATTCTCCGTTAAAGTTACGTAAGTCGTTGATGAATCCGGCCCCTGGTGACGTAGTGGGGAAAAGCCTACATGTGTCTGTTGTGTTGTCGTATAAGGTGAAGTGCTTTAAACGTCAATTGTAACCATCTAACAGTCAGTCCCTTTACTTGTGCGCTCGTGTATCTAATGTCCTTCAAAGCTAACTATCGTTGTAATGTACAGCACATGGCGGGATGTCCACTTCTCCTGTAGCTCCTTGTGTCACAAGTGGACGCATTATCCACACGTAAACTATTTTAAGGCGTCGTAGTTATTTGCATGTGTATTTGCTTCATTTTACATAATTTCTACGTGGAAACACAGTGAGGTGACTCCTCAGCTTACGTGGGCAGGCTATTCAATTGTTTTGAATAATGAGCAGACGCAAAGATGAAGGAGAGACTGGAATTAGTGTTTTAGAGATTGCTAGTCTTCCGCCCAACGGACACTGCATTTCAAAAGATACAATATCGTTAGTATAACGGGAGAGAGAAAGGGAAGAGGGGTTTCTTGTCACTCCAACTAAGGATCCCAGAAAATCTAGCCAAAACATGCTGCCATCAGACAGCGATTAACACCGCAATAACGTGAATTGCATACCTACGCAATGCGACCTGAGGTCTTACCAGAGAATGCCGTCGGCTCTCATGAAATTTCGGATTGAAATTTATATCACGTGAAAAAGCTCGAGACGCTGACCACAGTAATGTAGACCGAATTTGCTAAATGGATCTGCTAAGCGAGTTGCGACCAACGGAAGCTGCGTTGTCGGTCGTATGTTAGGCGCGCTGCATCAGCGTTGGGCCCAGTGCTGTGTAGTCAGAGGTGCGATTGGCAGTGCTGCTGACAGCAGCGGCGGCAGCATGGTGGTAGAGTGCTCGCTTCTCAGGTTCGAGGTCATAGGTTCGGCTCCCGTCGATAACAGCGTTTTTGCATTTCGTGACCTTCCGGCGAGGACCTATATTCTCATTTTTAGCACATTTTTGAGCGGACGGCTGATAACGACTTGCATTTACGACGTCCATTAGGATATTTGAAGTTGGAAGCATGTTTCAAGTAACATAATTTATTCATGACGTGAAGCAAGTCAAAATTCAAATCAAAACAAAAATCAAAAGTAAAAAATCAAAAACCTACAAAATTTAACATAATTATACGTATTAAAAAGCAACTACATCTGTTCAAACGTTTCTCAACACTGATGAAACAATGCAAAAAAAATGTGAAAAACAAACATGCTTTTCACTAACTGCACATCTTATGAAGGCCGTCCATTTACAATCACTAACGAAGCAGTAGACCGTACCAAAGTTGAACAAATAATCACCAGGGGTAACAAACGGACCTGGGCAGATTTCATCCTCGTCATCATTGTAGGCCCAGTCGGAGTCGTTATTAGTGGAATCGCACGCATCCAAATCTTCATCCTTCTCGATTTCTACGAATGTTGCAGTACCCTCTCGGAGAATAGTAACGAGCCTTGCGGCGTTCTTCCTTTCCTCGCGTGTAGCCGCACTGCTATTCAGGTGATCCGAATTCGAAGAGCAGAATAGAGACTACCTTGCTGGGGAAAAGTCATGAATATGTTACCTAAAACATGTTTCAAACTTCAAAAATCCCAGTAAACGTAAATGCAAGTCACTATCAGCCGTTCGCTCAAAAATTTGCTAAAAAAGAGAATATAGGTCCTCGTCGAAGATAGTCAAAAAATGCAAAAACGTCGTCATCGATGGGAACAGAACCTATAACCCTGATCCTATAAAGCGAGCGCTTTACCACTATGCTGCAGCCGCTGCTGTCAGCGCTGCCAATCGCACCTCTGATTACACAACACTGAGTCCAACGCTGATTGAGCACGCCTAACATATAGCCGACAACGCGGATTCGCCGGCGACATCTCGGTTATGGGATTCATTTAGCAAATTTGCTCTACATAACTGTGGTCAGCGTCTTGCTCTTTCATGTGATACAGGTTTCAATCCGAAGTTTCATGGGAAGACGACCGCATTCCCTGGTTAGTGTTTTGCTTGCCCGTTGGATTAACGTAGTCTGAGAGGGTGACAGCTAGGGACGTGAATCCAAACAAACAGGGTGACGTCTTTCTGTCAAAATATTGTAAAGAAAGTTTCTCTCGCAGATTTCCAAAAAACTCCAAAATCTTTATTTTTACTTAATTATGGCCAGTGTGTTCAGCTAGGTTTGTTATCAGCGCATGAGCTTATTCTCGTGCAATAAAAAATATAATACTGAGGCTCTCAGTTGTCGAGCGATTTGACTTCGAGGGTCGGGAATTCTGAAATAAAAAGGTAGTCTAGAAGACGATGCCCTCTAGAAAACATCTCAAATACATAAAAATAATAAGAAGCGACACAAATGAAGCGTTATTCGTTGCTGAGCCATGGGCAAATCGCTCATCAATGAATATCTTCGCCGCGTGGCGTTATTGATAATTTCGTAATGTTATAATGTTAAGGCCCTGCACAGTTCTGCGGCAACGCCGCGGCCCTATCCTTAACCATAGGCCGCCGGCGACGTCCCTGCTCTACCCTTAACCATAGCGGCGAGCGGCGCTGCCGCAGAAGTGTGCGGGGCCTTTAATGTTTGCTGCACGTGCATGAACACCACGCGAAGACGCAACGCGGCATCGCTCGATCGATATCGGCTTTGTGCGTCCCTTTAGGGTCATTCGTAAGTGTACCATAGTGAATGATATTTCTAGGACAAATTTTATAACATTCCTTTGCTGGACGCGGTGTTATCTCCATGTTATCCGTTGGTTATTATCACTCATGAAGTCAACACTATATAAGCTTACAACGAAGTGTGTAGGCAGTTTAAATTCTAAGATTTCTGTTCTCAACAAAAAGCGTTCATTCCTCGGTTCAGCAGAGCAGCGCAGGTTGGTTCATCTTAGGATGTATGAAGTTCGTCGCTAACGTCGCACTGAGGACGTGACTTCAAAGTGACAAATGGGGTGCTTCTTGGTGAATCTTCCCGAACTGAGGCCGCATCTCTGCTCCTCAGTAAATAGCGCACTCAGTTCACCATCCGTGAAGATGGTGGCGTGCGCAGATGAAATCGTTACCAGCCCTTGAAAAGTCGATAAATGCATTATCTGCTTCAGAATGCGTGATCGCAACATCGCGTGAAAACTGGTCCGTACTTCTTTGTATACGTTTGGTGAGGAATGGGGGTGTTTTGCGTGCCTCCATCCTAGCAACCTATATTGTACCTTACCGCTTTGCACATTGTACGGTAGGTATTGGAAGTGTTAGCGGTGTAAAACCTCCTACAAAACAAGAGCACGCTTAATGTGAACTCGTCTAAAGCGGCTTTCACACTGCCGTAGCTGCTGTTGCAGCAACGAGCAACGAAAATGTGGATGCTTGCTGCAGCCGCAACGCGTGAGATACGATAATGAGATATGACCTGTGATATGCCTCCATTGACGAGCATCAGCAACAAATAATGATGGCGATCATTCCTTGCTGCTGAGGCCGCGCAACCGTTGCGCAATCGATGCCGGTGTTGCTTATGCGGGTTGCGGCAACAGCAGTGTGAAAGCCCTCCTCGTTGCTGTTGTTGCTCCTCTGCGTCTCTGCGGTATGCTTCATTATCACGGCTAAATCCGTTTGGACACCAACTTCCAAACTGGAGATTTTTCTGGCGTGTTGGATCGACTTTCAATACGCGTCTTTATGCGCAAACCCCGCCACGTCAGCGGTGCTGCACTGCACTGGTGTAACACGTCACGTCGTCTACACTTCTTGTAGACGGCGACTAGCTGCAAAACTAGCGGTCGTGGCCTGCTTAGATGTAGACTTCACGATGTTGGCTGAGCTCGAATCTATACCAGAAGGAACGGGGAAGGGGGCAGAATCCCCCAATGCGAGGAAAAAATGCCGCGAAATCCAGCAATTTATATTGTGCTGCGGAGACTCTTAAGCTGGATAATGCTGAAGCAGTCCTGGTGTAGAGGGGAATTCAGTTTTCTCCTCATGTAGGTGGACATATACCAACCCACAAACTCCGCCGGTGCAATCGACATTGTGTTTTGAAAATTCTTGTCGGAAAGCCGGAAACCGTGGATGTGCTAAATCCCATTTTCTACTCATGCCAACCCCTCCATCCACCGGGATACATACTTGATATTCTTGCCTTCTTCACCATGCTGTCAGGCGAGAAGCTCGTTGGAATGGAAGCGCTTTCCATAGATTGTACATACAATACGTTCAATGTCGGACACAATAGCTATCGCAACCAGGCGATTCACATCAAGTTTTTTTTCGATCCACTCACTCAGCAGTGCGCTTGTGCACTGTTCTGTGATGACTTTGCAGATCCTTCGATCGCAGTCCTGTCTTAGAGTTCTGTCAGCTCCGACTTCCAGGCATTGCCAAAACTGTCTGTTAAAAACGCCTCATACTTCTTATCTGCGAGAGCACTCGTGTGAAAAGATTTTTTAAAGAAGTGAGCGAAATCTCCAGCGTGTATGATTAAGTTTCCGAAGGTGGGAGCAACCCTATAGCAGCGGGTTCACCTTCATGCCCTTCACAACATCCAGGGGCCAGATTCATCAACGACTACGAGTTTAGATTGCTCTAAGTCGCTGACGAATCTGACCCCAGTTTTCCTAAGAAGCTGTAGAACGAAACGCTATATACTTTATCTAATCAGCATAGACCTAGAAGGATATCTAACCTTACTTGTCAGAAATAGAGAGGAAGAGGTTGGACCTCCCTCTCTAGGTTTGCAACCGAAAATGAAAGTGCACCATCTATCGGACCTGTAAAGGCCTGTTGAGGACATGGGTTTCACCAGTGCAGCGTCAGTGAAATAATGGACCTTGTGCTTGAGAACGTGTGTTGGACGTGGATCCAACACGCCAGGAAAGTCTCCAGTTTGGAAGTTGGTGTCCAAACGGATTTAGCCCATTATCACGGCACCGGTTGTGCAACAACAGCAACGGCAGTGTGAAAGCCGCTTAACACAGTAGCCACACAGTTTGAATGAACTGCTTGTAACATCCGACAAAACAAAGAGAATAAAAGCTAAAAGGAAGCACATAAAAAGCGCAAAATAAGACTACCTAAGAGTATCTTCATCGAAATTTTAGCATGAGATTACGCTCACCGTATGCTGCCACGCACAAAATCTGAGAGCTGTAATGAGTCTCTTGATCTCCATACATGATCAGTGCGCAACGGCTTTTATTTGTTTTCTTAGCGCAAGTCCAATCAAAGAGGAGAGGGGTTCACGTGACGTTCTCATAAAAATTAGACAGCGAAGTGCTTTCCCCAACACCCCCTCTCCTTACAGGAGTGATATCCTGGACACGTCCCACAGAGACGACTGATTACCTTTGAACTCTGCTCGGCACAACTAGTGGACGGGGGGCAGTCCATCAGTACTCGAAAAAGTTACGGGTTTTTACCAGTTTAACCTAGGCCCCTCTTGCTGCAACTTGCACTACACGTACGTACGCGTACAATGGGAGAAATTCCACGTCACCAAAATCGACTGCTATGCTCAAGGCGGTCGAAGCCAAGGACTGCCCCCCCCGTCCGCGTGTTACGCCCTCTGCTCTTATATCACACTCACACACACGACCAAATAATTTGGACGAAGGGAGAATTTAGCAGCATGCCCAGCGGCGCATGAGGCGAAACACATTGCTGCGCAACTAGCGGACGAGGGGGGGGGCAGTCCATCAGACACGACGCTACACTTACAACGGTGAAATTTTCACGTACGAGTTGTCCGAGGCGAGTTACAACAACAACAACCTGGTGGAACGCCACCGTATCGATTTTTGATTTCTTTTCCGCGAGGGCGATTCTCGGACAACCCGCGCCGCATACGCCACAGACTGCATAGCGACGAGGGGTGTTTCGTAGCGCCCGGCTTAGGGCCCAGTTCTTCGGCGGTTGAGTTGAAACCACAGTTTTTGGTTGGGGTGCTCGTGGCATCCGGGCGAAGCAAAGGTTGTGTAGTTGTGCTGAAGGGCGGGGCATTCTTCCGCCCCCAGACCGCGCTCCACGACGAGCACCGCACCCCTGGCCCATCGGCGAGCCTCGGACAACTCGTCCATGAAAATTTCATCGTTGAAAGTGTAGGGTCGAGTGTCCATCAGTACTCGAAAAAGTTACGGGTTTCTATCAGTTTGACATAGGCCCCTCTCGGTGCAACTTGCACTACACGTACGTACGCGTACAATGGGGGAAATTCCACGTCACAAAACCCGACTGCTATGCTCATAGCGGTCGAAGCCAAGGACTGCCCCCCGTCCACGTGTTGCGCCCACATTGCACTGCCCCAGGCAGTTTTACGCTAGGGCGCAGGGCGGGAAATGTTGTTTTTACTTCAAACTGAACGAAGATGATGTAGAACCCATTTGCGCACTAGACAATGGATCCGACATGGGTTCGGATAACTCGGCTCCATTATTTTTCAAACCCGATTGAAAGGATTGTACGAACAATGGCATTCTTGAAATGTCCCGGATCTTTGGACGATTCTAATAGGAACTGCCTTAACAAGGATTTTCGAATGATCCAAATAGCTGGGGCCGGATTCGTCAACGACTTACAACAATTTAACAGAGAAAATCACAGCTGAAATCTCTGATAGCGACTTATCAAGCGATGTGGTGAGCGATAAACCACTTTATCTGAGTTTTTCGAGGAATTCTTTGTTGAAGTTATGTAATTCATTAATGAATCCGAACCCTGGTATATCTCTGGATCTCGAATCGAATATCCGAATTGGATAGGGCCTCACCAGGAGACTATCCCAACGTTAGGTCGGAACGGCCCAAGTGTTGTGTATGGGCAGAATCGTCTCTCTCTCTCTCTGAGAAACAACAAAATGCAGGTATCTCGATCCCAATACAACTCTGCGCAGAGTTAAGGACAACGGAAGTTGGGCCGTTGGCGGTGTTGCCTTCTGCCTGCTCAAGGAGGGCGAGCTCAAGGTAACCAGCGACCATGGGGATTACGCCTCCCCTCTATCCACTACGCCACCACCGCTCGCTCGCACCGCTCGCTCGATATCGCTGTTTCCAGTCAACGCGCAGGCAGAGGGCTAACGCAGCTAACTCTGCGCAGAGTTGTATTGGGGACGAGATATTTTCATTTTCTTGTCTCCCAGGGAGATCGATTCTGCCCACTTACAACACTTGGGCCGTTCCGACCTACCGTTGGGATAGTTTCCTAGTCAGATTTCTGATCAAAATCAGTTATTTGAATTAACCGAAAATCCGATCCGGTGAAAATCATTCCTTTCTGAGTCGCCGTAAGCTTACTGCTCGATGAGCAATTTGAACACTTTTGGCTCAGGATTTGTAACTTGCTCCGTCCACACTACAGTATAGAGAAATCATTAGTATTTCCTTCCGCGAGACAAACCACCATCGACGACTAAAGAATGGAAAATTTGGTTGTTCTGGAAGTGACATCAATTTTGACTCCGTTTGGCTCACGTCTGCAGTGCCAGAAAGGCACGACTGTTTTTCTCCAAGATGCGTAAGAACGACCACCTCGTGACCACGAGGTGGTCGTTCTTACTACGCATCTTGGATCGCTGGCAAATTGTCAGCAGGTGCTCTTGGCCCAAATATTATATTGCACTCAGCACGCAACACACACATGCACTACACCATTGGTGTGGTGCAGTGCATGGGTGCTGCTTACAAGCAGTTAGTTCGTTATGACTTGAAGCAAACTAAACTGCTTAGGTTTTTTCAGATAATGGTACATCTTTGCTCAGCCCTTGTAATTCTGGGTTTTTTATCTCTTCTCCGTGTCGTGCCCTGTAATGTTTTAACAAAGTTAACGAGTAATGAGAGTGAGCACAATGCTGAACACTGCGGATACAATTTCATCAGTAAGCCTAATTCGTTGTTGTATCACTCATCAAATAAGTGCCATGTAAATTTCGATTGTTATTCCTTACAGATGGAAAGAATGACGATAGTAGCGACGGAGACGAGAAGCAAGTGAAACAGGAGCTGTTCATCAACCAGTATCCCTGGATAGCTACCATAAGAGTGCGAGGTTTGCGTCATGGATTTAGCCGTGAAACCCACAGAGTTATTCTGATTTAAACACGCATAAGCAGCATAGAAATGCGAACCGCATATTATTATACCAAGCTGAGCTGATTTCAATTCAATCCTTTCTTAAATGCACTATACGAAACACGTTCATTCGGCCCTCAATCTCCGCTTTAATTATTTTTTAAATAGCATTTTGGACGCTGAAACTGGTGTTGCAACGACTGGACCCTTGTTTCCAGTCGTTCCCACTTAATGTTGGCAGACCACCCCGCCGCGCTGAGCCGGTTAGGGGAACACTCCTCCCATGTGTGAATTCGTTCAATACTAAGCTCACGGTAGGACAGCATGTTGCGCATTCTTTAACATAGTCCATCCCAGCTCTATGATTGCATTGGAATATGAAGCTACAGTAAGAAAAATGAGGAGGAAAAGTTGCCATCACAGCAATGCGCGCGCAGCGTCTTCGTGTGTGATCATGGGCGTCAATTCATCAATGCCTGCTGATATTGGGTGCGTAGTTCTGAGTATCAAGGTTATCACCCATCCTCATGAATGTTTTCATTAGTTGTAAGGTCGTCAAGTCATTCATAAGCACGCAGTATTCGTACACAACGCACACGATAGCTACTTTCAATCACTCAAAGTTGGGTAATTAAACAATCATACACAAAGAATGACATGACAATGAAGCGTACGTAAGCATGCATAATAATAAGTTATATGATAGGGCAAGCTTACAGTAACGGTTAAGGCATGTGTAAAAGGAGGCAAGCTTGGAGGGATTAAAAGCGCTATTTCTTCGGCATAATATGAACGAACTTAGGGATATATATAAAGGTATTGCGCAACTTAACGGTAACAAGCGGGGTTAAGGCCTCTGTTATACACCCGCGGGAGCATCCGCGGAACGTCCGCGGACCAATGGTGCACGGCGGAGGCGGGCGTGGCGAGGCGCGGCGATTGGCCAGGTGAGGAGTCTCGGCGCGATTCCCGCTCTTCCGCGGATGCTCCCGCGGGAGTATAACTCAGGCCTAACGCGCAAAACAGAGATGGAGGTGAAGCAAAACAGGAGCTTAGATATGCGAACAGGAGAGAGAGAAAAGAAAGGCAAAGGAGTTTAGGTCGCGAGGGAGATCAAGTGCGGGTGAAGGTGGGGAAGCATTTCGCAGAATGAGGCGAGAACATAGAAAGGCGTACTTACTTCGTGTGTTGCGATGCTGAACTCTGACAAGTCACCATTGCGCATTCCGCCTTTCGCTTCTCAAAGCAGTACATCGCGTTAGAGCTTCGATTCCCTAGAAAGAAAGGGTGAAGATTTGTAGGTATCTCAACATGCGACGGAGCTCTTATTTCTCCTCGTCATGTTGTAACAGCTGCTCGTTGCGTTGTGGAGACTTCACCTAAAGAAAACTGCGAGAAAAGGTGTGCTACAGTTTTCGCGCTTAAAAACTAGACTTGCTTTTCTGCGTTTGTTTAGGACGATGAAGCACGCTGTGGCGAATACGATTCTGAGACTTCTATTGATCAACTGCGGGTGTATGCTGACTGCAGAGGATGATTTTAGATTTTGGCATAAGACTATATGCAATTATACTCAATTGCGTGAGAAGCGTTACACTGCAAGCACTGCTACTTTTGAGGCAAACTAAGAACACTTTAAAATTATCTCGATCGATAGGAGGCTAGTCGACCACCAGTTGACAAAACTCATTAACTCACAATTACGTGTTGGTCAATTCTCACGACAAGTAGTTGCCGTTCTGCTTCATAAAAAATTCATCCGCAGTTGATTGCCAAGAGTTACAGAATTATCCTCTCCACAGCTGTTTCCATCGTCCTGCATAAATACCACATCCTCTTTTTTTAAGGGATATACTCAAGCTAAGAGCACCACCGGAAGAATTTACTGTCCAAGTCGGCAGTCGGTGCACCGATCCTAAGGACGAGTTTTGTGCTGATATGTGGATAAAGGCAAAAGAGGTATTCTAAAGTTTTCTTGGCGCTATTATTTTGATTAAGCCTCCTAGCAACAGGTGCCAGCAGCACTGTCATCACAGAAGCGAAATTGGAATTCAAAACAGTGACAAAAATTAGATTTTCATTTTTAACGCGAGCAACACCTGTAAATAGGATGATGACCAAGGTCCTTTGCATACTTTCCGTAGCTGAAAAAGATACACAGCGATGGGTTTTGCAGAGCAACGTGAAAGTGCGGTGGATGCAATCTACCTGACGCAGGAATTGGACTAATTTTACGCAACAGTGTACCATTTAGGCAGCATTCTCGATGGCATCGGTTTTCTTGAGTCATCCTTTTTCCGAACCTTAAGCCAATCATATGAATACGAAAAAGTGAGGGCAGAACATTCCCTACATTGTAGTACTGTACGAAGAAAAAATGAACATCAAAATACCCACATTTTCTTTTCTCTTCGTTTAATAGCAAACGGTAGGTGCACTTGTTAAGTCCTACCTGCCAGTACCGAAGTGCAACATATATGATAAGAACTCAGAGCAGGTATTTCAAAAATGGCAGCTGAGGTGGAATACGTTTTCATGCCGCCAAGTACACTTTTGAAACAAATGGAACAGTGTTTTACATCTCAACTCTAATACATTTAGGCAAACAAGCTACGGCATAAGTAAAGAACTCAAGGCCTAGCAAAGGGTAATTGAAACATTGAGGAAAGGCCGAAAACTGTGATCTTCTGCGCTTGTTCCACCGCCCCTCGTTCTACAAGCAAATGCAATATTAATGCTTTTAGGGCGCTCATTAAACAGGTCGCGCAACGCGAAAAATATGTCTACCATGCAACGAAGGACCCGGGAAAGCATCGTGCATATCGCCCGTTACTGTAGCAAGGCCGCATTCGTGGATGGGAATGAGCACCACACTACACAGAATGAGATACTACTCAAAACTACGGAGGGGAAATCCGGAAATGCTTTGGAAAGAAACACGTAAACCATATCCTCTTTTTGGATAGCATGATAGCACCTCCACTTTGCCGCAGATGTACTGCACTGCCCTTGTGAGCGTCAAAAATTGTCGACCTCAGTTAACTTGTATGTTGCTAGAAATATTGCAAAACGACAATCATGATGTGCATTAGAAGATATTCTTGTATGTCTTGTAGTTATTTACGTCAAAATTTGTCCGAACAAAGCTCATGCTACTCACTTCAGGTGGCTTGTCATGAGGACTTCGACGAGTGCACATTCACAAACGACATTGCCGTGGTGGAGCTGGAAGAAGATGTAAATTCGACTGCAGGAATTCCGATATGTATGCCAGGCGATTCTGACCAAGTTCAGAAATCACCCTTATTCATCAGCTCTGCATTTGGACAATGTAGTCTTTCATTACTTTCCTTTACGTCGCATAGATTTACCATAACAAGAGAAAACATCTTCAAACATTGGCGAGCATCTAATTTCAGCACGAGGGCAAAAAGGAAAGCACAAGACACCCTACCATGTGCTGCGAAATTATTACTTGAGGACCAAGCACAAACACATCCATACCGCAGTTCCACCGAAGATACGAATTTGTGAGGTCAGTTTCAAACGTAGAAGAAAGACAATAATTGATACAGAATCAGACATATTTGAAAAATATTTAGTCCGACATGGGTGGACCGCTGTTCAATAAGGGCGAGACAAGTACCCTGATGGGAATTGCGTCGCACGGCAACACATGTGACGAAAGTAAGTTACTCTTCCCATCTGAATGTTCATCGCGTGAAGTAAACACTGACATCTTCCGTGGCAATAAGGCGAATGATTGAGCCAACGTCTGATCGACAACACTTCCGAGCGAAAGATACGGTTTATGCGGGTCGTCGTTTAGTGTGTGACGAATATGCACCTCAAACTTGCGTAATTAAACGTTATTCCTAAGCTAGAGCGAAATGCTTAAACCCAGTTAAGAGAAAGGAAAACGTGTTTGAGCGCTGAAACATGATTCTTATGTAAACAAAATGTTCCAATAATGGGTGTGTAAGTTCGTTACCACTACCTTTAAACGAATCTTAGTTTAGTTGGTTTAGCACTCATCCCGTCCTGATCAGTGAAGAGGAGGAGTGCTAAGCAAGAGGCGGCGTAAGCATAGAAGGAAAGAAAAATAAAACTGCGGATAGGGTGTCGGGAAGAAAGAAAACCTCCGAAAAAAAATTGGACAAAGAAAAACAGTTGATAGTAAGGAGAATTGGGCGCCCCGAAAGTTTGCAAGGGCTCGCACTTTCTACCATATAAAAGTCGAACTTGTTAGCTCCGAATATGCGAAATTAGCTGTCTGTTTCTTATTACAGTATCAGATCAGCCGGAAGATGAAAATTTTGCAGCGTACAATGAGTGATCTATGCAACAGAACGAATATAATTGCACCTAATTTGTGAACGCCTATAATTACAATAGAGCGAGAGTCCTTAAACAGTTCTGCTAGCGGGAGATCAACTCTACAACGTGTCTAACCAGGATACTATCTCAACGGTAGGTCGGAACAGCGCAAGTGTTGTAAATGGGCAGAACCGCCTCTCTCTGGGAAGTAACAAACTGCAGGTATCTCGACCCCAATACAACTCTGCGCAGAGTTAGGTGCGACGGAAGTCGCGGGTTGGCGCTCTGTTGATTCACGTGCTCCACAGCTGACGGGCGCGCGCGGGATGAGGGCTCGTATCGCGACTCAGCGCAGTGCACATGTGGCGTAGTAGGGAAGTGCTCGGGCTCGTGAACGAGGGGTCGAGGGTTTGGATCCCGCAGACTGCGATCGGTTTGCACTTTTGCAAAATCCATGTTTATCATATAGGCAATCCACCTAGGGGTGTTATAGTGTGTTATAGAGCATGTTTATCCTTGAGGCATGCGAGTAGGAAACACCGAAAATTTGTACACATTGGTTAATGGCCCGCAGAGTCGAGCTTATCACGGAGAGGGTAGAGGTGCTGCTTCGTGCTATGACCTCGATATCCGAGCTATGTCGCGTTTTTGCAGTTTTACCATAGTATCAAATTTCCATATTGAAACGTTATCAGAACGCTTTTAATGAGCTTGCCGCGGTGTGACTTTTCACTACATATTCCTTGTTTACACCTCGTCATGCACCAAAAACTTTTCAAACATGCGAAATACGATGAGATATGAAGCTTTCATGAAAATGAATGGTACTCTGTGTTAAGGTGATGTATTTTGACGTGAGAACAACATGAAACCGCGGCATTTTGCATATTTGAAACATTGCTAGCGCATCTCGAGTTGTCAACAAGGATAAAGTTGCGAAAACATCATACCTCAGCAACAAACTCAATAGAGACGTTCATGTAGCGTTTATGCATGGAAATTCGATACTAGGGTAAAACTGCAAAAAAGAACATAGTCTAGGATTCGAACCCTCAACGGCATGACTTGAAGCAGAGCCCCTACCCCTGCACAACCAAGGCCACGCTGCGGTCTGTTTGCGCCTCCGTGGTAACGTCGACACTGCGAACCCTTCAGCAGTCAAACTTTCGGTGCTTCCAACTCGTTTGCCTCAAGGATTCTGTACTGTTTCCTACCAGGTACCAAGGCGAGTATGCACGCCCTTCAGCACGAACGAGTTGTCAAAAAATTATCGAAAACATCGAACACATGATTATAACGAACACGCAATGAAATGAACACAAAATGAAATGAACACACAACTAAATCCCACAGGAGGATCCACGGACAAGAGCGATCAGAGAACGAGAGTGAGTCAGCCCGAGAGGCAGGCCGCTATTTATATGCTTGCGGTTCGCGCGTTGGCGCCAAGGACAATTTCAAATTTGTGTTGGCGGTCGATATGGACTCGATACGGGAGGCCTTCTGCGGTGGATGATGACGAAGTCCGTCGCTGTATCAAGGAGAACCAAGGCAGGACGGTCACCGCCTCCATCTACACCGATCAGCTCGAGAAACTAGCAGGCGCCATCCGAGAAAAGCGTCCCCGACGGGCCTCGGTCCAACAGCTGCACGACAACGCGCGCCCCCACGTGGCGAAGGAGACCCAGCAGAAGTTGGCGACGCTCGGCTGGGAGACGGTTGCCCATCCGCCGTATTCCACGGACCTCGCCCCCTCCGACTACCACTTGTTCCGCCCGCTGAAGCACCATTTGGCCAGAAGAAGATTCACCAACTACGACAACCTCAAATCCGACATCGCGCACTTCTTCGAGTCGCAGCCCCCGGAGTTCTGGGCGAAGGGCATCGGCGACCTGCCCAATCGATGGGTCACTGTTGTGGATAACTGTGGTGATTATATTGTTGATTAGACTTGTTTTTCAATAAAGTTGAAAAAATTGAAAATGATGAAATTTTCGGACCGGAATTATTGGACAGCCTGGTAGAATATTTTGTTATTCTTTGAAGGATGGAGATTCACTCTATGGTTTTCGTTCTTGCCGTTCCGACGTACTGCTAAGACATTCCCTCTAAGGAAAAACAGAAGAACAGTGGAGAACGGAAAAGTGTTTGATTTATTGATTTATTGATTTATTTTTTAGGTCGTTTTCTTCCTACTCAGCGCAGGGCATGTTAAGTTCTGTCGCGTTTCAGACGTTGAGGGTAGTGATGAGGATCCATGGGATTCTCAAATAAGTGCTGATGACTCTCCCTGGAATGACGATGAGAAATGGGACATGTGCGAACTGAAATATGTGCACACGAGCTTTGTTGACTTGCGCAGCTACAGAAGATGGATTTGTTCAACAACAGGTAGCAATCTTTATTGTGTCCCGTCAGAAGACCTATGTGCGCTGTCGAACACATTTTCTGTCATTTCAATAAATATTCTTTGTGCGTGTTAGCAGAGCTTTTTGTCTTCCAGGTGTTTGCTCTAAGGGTGCAGAATCTGCCAGTGACGGCGAAGTTGAAGACAGAGATGCGTGCGAGAATTCTGGGAGCCTATCTTTTTTAAATTCTCTCCAAATTTTCGTGCTAGCGTCTGTATTATTTGTATATAATATTTGAGTATTCCTGGAAAATTATTAGGTTGGCCTGAACGTTTTGTCACTTTTTACCCATAATTGGCGCTACTATTCTCAGTGATCGAAAACCTTGGCATCGGTAGAACGTTATGAGTCCTAAAATTTTAAAATGTTTCACGATAAGGCATTTGAATTATTATATTTCGCAGAGCAGCATTCACGGAAACGAATTTTTCTTCTACTCTTTTTTATGTGGCTATTTCATCAAGGGTATTGTGAGAGATTTTTCATTTTCACTTATGGGCCGTTCAGAGCTCCGTAGAGGCGTGACACGAAGCAATGATAAGCGCGCGTATCGATCGAGTGAGACGATGAATCGATATGGGATCTTAACACTACGTCGCGTCGCGCCGCGGTGGAGCTCTGGACGTCCCTTTGGTGCTACCGCACTGGCTACCGTATCCCATTTCTTGTGAAGGCCCTTCAAAGTTAACTGTTTACTTACCTGTTTTGAATCGCTGCATGTGTACTATTCTATCAAATAGATTACCGCTGTATCATTCCCATTAATGTCGAGTGAGATGATTTGAAATGTTTTTGCGCAGCAGAAACTGAAAGTTGAGAAAAAAGGTGACGAAACTTTCTGGCCAATCTAACAAGCAGCACACAGTGTCATGCTTGACCACTTGCATTCTTTGGAGTCCTGTTTCCTCAACGTTAAATAAAATTACGAACTTTACTCCGATCATTGCTCCGTGATTAAGCCTTATTCACTGACTGTAACGTCTACTGACACACACACACACTGATCGTAATAAGGAATTGCATGTTGTAACTGTTCTGCCAGTGATCGCTCTGCTGTTTCTCGCAAGAAAATATATCTGAGTTATTTCACTCGGCGGTGTGTGACCTAAAAGTTCGTGTAAACATCATTTTCAATTTTCATTTATTTGTAATTCAAGATAAATAAATCAACGATCAATTAGGTACCCACACGATTGTACACAACTCCCCAACGATTTGGAAGACTGCCATCTCCACCTCCCCTGAAATCTGCGCTCCGCGACTCGATCCACGCCAGCACCTCCCTCTCGACATCGTCGCGCGTGTTGAACTCCTTCCCATTGCAGTAGTCATGTAGCCGATTCAAGAACATTTTCGGTAACGTTACCGGCTTCCCATGGGAAGCGACCGAGCGACAGAGCGAGGTGAGAGAGAGAGGCGAGTGATGATATCGCTTATCTCCCGTTCCCGTCGCTTCATGAATCCGGCCTCTGGAGAAACCGGAAGATGTGATAGTCACAGATATCTAGACTGTATATGGTGGATGGGGTAGAGGTTTCAATTTCGAGATCCTCCAGGGTTGCCTAAGTGATTGAAGATTTGTGAGGTCTGGCGTTGTCCCGCAATGAAAGAGGTCGGGCGAGTTTTGAAGACCGGAGACGTGCGTTGGACTTCATCTCTGGCAGTTCTTCACATATTCTTTAGAAGGTAACTGTGGCATTCTCTGGCAGCAGATTGTAATGCACCAGTGCAGTGAAAGATGGTCGACCACACCACGGACTGTCTTCGAATTGGAAGGAATTAAGTGGAAACAATCCGAGCTAGTACAGCCGAAAATGGCGTCAGGATATCGACTGAGAGAAGATTTTTGCTGCCTGAGATCTTCTGTCGTATATTGTGAATAACTTTTCAACTGACATCTATGACAGACATTTCCAGAAGTTGCTCAGCTCGTAGTGTCTACTTTAAGTATCTGCTTCTACGATGAAAAGAACCTCGACTTCTATACCTCTCAGTGTTATTCGTGAAGCTTCTACCCCTATCGACACAGCACGATTTTAATTGAGAAGCCGACGGCGAAGAGAAGAGGAGCTCATTTGGCAACGTCATTAGGACTTGCCGAGTGGGCTTCTGCCTCTTCCGCTCGTCTACTGATGAGAGGTGGCAGTTACTTGAACTCTAGTACTCGAGACCTTATCTGAGGACTAGAATTCGTCGTCAACGCGTCTTTACTTCGACACTTATTTATATGTTTATTTATTTATTTATTGTACGGTGCAGTCCAATGAAAAGGAATACACTGCTAAAAGTTCATGCAAAACACACTGATTATAGAAGGTAGAAGAAGTAAGAGCATACCTTCAGCACAATAATGTAATCGATTAGAACAAATTACAAAGGAACCTTCTTGCATGTACAGCACTGTGCATGACTTTTGGTCATTGGCCGAAAAGAACATGCAGGTCAGTTTTTATATCTTCATAGTCTATCTTTATTTTGTATATTAAATAAAACAAAATTAAAATAAATAAACTCTTTCAACATTCCTTTCTTTTTTGCACATCTATGTTCATGTACTTTATATTGCTCCGCTTTCGAGAGTTCCAAATGTGTTGAGTTAGTTAAACCGTCTGTCACTTGAGAATTTCACTTGGACTGGTCGGCGTTATGGTAATTTGACCATGCCACGCGGATTGTCGCCACAAGTCGAACGCAACAGACGTTTACTACCTCAAACTTGGGTAATTAAACCAACATAATGATAGATCGACAAAGTACAAACAATAGGCATGAGATTAATTTAAGTGAACTTGAGATTAATGAAAGAAGGTTAACTTGAGTGAAACAAACTTGAGAAAAAATGCTAAAAATAAAGAAATGGGCTTCTGACGCCCAGGCTTGCACACTTGAAGAGCTGGTCCCGACTCCTGTGCCGCTGCTTATATGTGTGTTAGAGAATGAGTGGTATTTGCCGGCGCCGACGAAGAGATCAGCTCTCCTGATAACTGTGAGAATCATTTCCAGTGATCGATTGAATAAATTCTTATACAATAAAGCCTACTACAACAATAATGAAAGTCGCTGTAGCGACACCAAAGCTGTCTTCCTAAAAACTTTTTTTAATCAAATACTTGTGGAGAAAAACGCTTATTTAAGCTCAGCCGCTTGAGCTTTATCTTTTGACATACAAATCCCAGTAGTGCTGATCAATGCATATAGGCCTGACAGAATCAATCGAGTGGACGCTACACAAGAGCTTTAGCTGCCGAAAACAGCGTTTCTAAATGCACGAACAGTGTAGCAAACTTACTGTATGCTAGACATATAAAAGTTAATTTTATTTTTAAGAAAAATTATGATTAAACTCAAATTTAAATTTTAAATTAAATTTAGATTTTTTAGATTAAATTTTGAATGAATGAAATTTTTAACTAAATAAATTTTTAATTTTAATTTTTTCTTTTTTCAACTTAATAAATTTTCTTGTATAGTGCAGGAAGGCGGCACTTCTATAGTGTTAGAATAAGAGATTCTGTCATGTACTCGTCTAGCATGTTGCGATTTTCATTTAATTGATAGCGTAAATTCTGTTGGCGTTGGCGTGAAATCACATATTTGTCAACGATACAACAAAAACAATTGTAAAAATTATAGCACATATCTTCACTTTGATGATGCGTGTAAGCAGCGTTTGCACTATTAAACAAGGCAAAATAGCAACGAGCTAGGCGAGTACATGGCGCAGTCTTTTCATTTATCACGTTTAACAAAAGCAAAAATTCAAAATACCCTTTAAGCCATAATTTTTCTTCGTAAACCAAAATTTTTATCACATTTGAAACACTCTATTTGAAACAAATGTGATGTTTTTGGTAGGGCAGGTAAATTTCAAAAATTTCCAAAATGTATACAAAATTTTTGTTGGGCAAAAAGTTAATCTAGACGTCTCAGAGTCTCTAGTCTAATGTGGAAAAAGCTCGTTTCGACTTGGAAAATGCTCAGTTTGGTTTTAAAAGCGTCAGCCTTGATTAGAAGAGGGTCCAATTTGATGCGAAAATGGTATACAATTACTTTTCGCGATTTTTTTCATTTCAATAACAAATAAATATAATTTAACAAAATTTAACAGAAAAAGAATAAAAATTGATTAAGTAATTTAGAGACCAGAATTTAATAACTACTTCAACAATTTTATGGTTAAATTTCGTTAAAAATATATTTGTTTGTTGTACAAAATGAAGAAAAAATCACGAAAAGTCCTTATACACCCATCTTCACGTCAAATTGGACACTCTTCCAAGCAAGCTTGAAGCTTTTTGAAATCAAACTGAACATCATCCAAGTCAAAGCGAGATTTTTCCATATTGGGCTAGAGACTCTGAGACGTTTAGAATAATTTTTTGTTCAACGAAAATTTTGTACATTTTTTTTGAAGATTGCCTAAATAATTTAGTGACCAGGGGCCGGATTCATCACCAATTAAACCCGTGGATATGCGGGGTGTAAAGGGTAGAGATAAGGTAAAACTCAGAGACGCAGGCTTCATTGTGGGTATCTCGGTCCCTATACCCGTGGGTTAGTCGTGTGAATTCGGCTCCAGAATTTAGCACCTATCCCTCATCCCAGAGTGCTTCTGCGGAGGAAAAACGACAAAAATTGTGTTTGAGTCTCAGACATCAGGCATCCCTTCTGGTCTTCTGAACATGGGCAGCAGCCTCTCAGGCCACCCTGGCGATTCAATCCGCCGCTATGGATTTCGATCTGTTCAGATTATGCCATGCCTGGTCGGATTGACTACGGTCGGCGTTGATTACGCGGGTGTCAGTTGTTGAGCGGCTTGTCAGACTCAATCAGTCGGCTAATTGCCCGCCTGATGAGGATCATTCTCGGGATTACGCCGGCTCCAGACGCCTTCCCAGCACACCTTTGCCAGTCGAGTTGGAATATTCGAATTCCTCAGAATTTGAACAAACAGGCTCGGAGGGGGTCACTTCCTGCTCAGATGATATTTTCTTTGGTAAAAAGGCACATGTATATCCAGTTTTATCAAAAATGACCTACCTCAGTTTATCATAGGGGTAGAACACACCGAACCTGCATAGAAATTTCAATTTGGTAAAACAGAAAGCGTATAGAGCTGTCCTACAAGCTGACTCCCTTTGCATAGAGAATCTTTATGCAGTGGGTAATCTGGAAGTCATCTGGAAAATGCAGTGAAAATACAATTTTTGCTAAGATTATCGGGGCATAAGCGAGCTAGTGCACAACACATGACCTAGCGCAGTAGGTTAGAAGCGCCGTCTATCGCTTCATGAATCGATCGGTTTCGTGTTCGATGCCCCGCCTCTCTCCCGCCAAGCCGCTTAGTAATCGATAATGTATGTTATTTAGTTCAAAGTTAAAAGGGAAAACGTTTGATTACGTATATATATATACCATTTTCACGTCAAATTTGACACTTTTCAAATCGAAGCCGATGGTGTAATGGCGTGTAGCATTCCCACCGGGTCAGCAGGAGGTGCGAGTTCGAGTCCCGTCCGGTGCTGTAGTTTTGAACGCAACAAAACACCGTTACGAGAAAATGGACACTCTTCTAAATTAGCTCACTCACTCACTTTTCCTCATTTTTATGGTTCATGTAAGTGACATTTATACTATGAATCAATCAAAAGTTGCGGCAAATTTTTTTCAGTTCGTGGCGCGACCTGATTTTTTAATGCGCTATATGCTTGTCTCTTTTCTGTGCTTCAAGACGAATGTTAATTATTTTCTTATTTCCTTACTCACTATTTTCTCTTCTTTTCTTTTTTGTTTATTGTTTTCTTCTAAGAAATAAATATTCTTCAAAATTCTCACATCTATTGGGTCAGATAAGTTATAAGTTTTTTGAAATCAAATTGAGCACTTCCAAATTGAAATCAACTTCAGGCAGTTAAACTACAGACTGAATAAGATTTTCAGAGTGACTTTTGTTCAGGGAAAATTTGAAATATCATTCTTTGAAATTTTTCGTTTATCTGACCCAATACATGGAAGAATTTTAAAGAATATTTATTTCTTAAAAGAAAATGATAAACAAAGAGAAAAGGAGAGAAAATAATGAGTAAGAAAATAAGAAAATAATTAAAATTCGTCTTGAAGCACAGAAAAGTGACAAGCATATAGCGCGCATTAAAAGATCAGATCGCGCCATGAACTGAAAAAATTTGCCGCAACTTTTGATTGATTCATAGTGCAACTGCGACTTACATGAACCATAAAAGTGAGGAGAAGTAAGTGTGCTCTTTACAATCGTTTCTTGTTGTCGAGCAAAAATTGCGAAGCTTCATTCGAGGGCGTGACGCAACCTCATTTTTTGGCACTAAAAATGCGGCTTTCCAGCCTATTAAAGCAAGTTTTAAACCATTATTTTTCCTCAAAATTTTTTAGAATCCCAGATAATGTTTTCATTTATTGGATAAATAAATCAAAACATCAAAGGCAGTTATACTAAAAATTTTCTTAAGCAAAAACTATTCTAATCGTTTTTGGAGAGTTTCTCGTTTAATGTAGAAAAAGCTCATTTCAATTTGAAAAGTTCCTATTGAATTCAAAAGTCTTAGGCTTAGGCTTAGAAGAGTGTCCACTTTGATTTGAAAAATGCCAATTTGACGTGAAAATGCTAGTCCTACAAAGCGCCCAGCAGATCTGAAATGTGCTTAAGAAGCCTCTACCCGATTCCAAGGCGGAAGTAGAATGCGTGGCGCAACATTCTCTAGGAATCAGTGATGCGCTAAAATTCTAAAAATTCACCTAAATTTTTCGTCAGTGGTCAGGAGAGATCAGAAATGTAGGTCAAAATGGCAGGCCGATCTTGATTCTGGGTTAGTCGATTGCCGTCATCTCCTAGAGCATCCTGTCAGCGCTCGCAACCCCATTTTTTCTTCTATTTTTGCTGGTTTTTACTCAAAAAGTACCTCTATTGCTTCTGTGTTGTTCTATTGATTGCTGTCGTTTATTTGAAACTGCTATATTTTTATTACTGGTCATTGTATCCGTTTTATTCGCCGTTTTCGTGCATCAGACATTTCCGCCTTTTTTTCAGCGATTTGTTGAAGCCACAGTATTCTTAGAATACTGTAGTTTTAGAGCCATAAGAATGACTGACGTAAGGCTTTCTGTATTTTGAAGAATATTGTTCGGAAAAAATTTATTTTCTTTGTTTTCGGTTCAACTTCAAAAGTGTTGAAATCGATACGTCAATAAGATGTCGATGAAAATTTCGGTACATGTCGCGAATGTGGGCAGCATTGAAAGGTGGGAGCGCGCCGGCCAATAATAACCAAGCAAAGCTCAGACCGAACACATGCCAGCCAATCAGGGTACCAATGGTACACCCCCACCCCTCCAAATAGCTCGCCCATTCAGTGCGGTCTGATTGGATGGGACATTCCCATCTCCCAATGCTGCTCGTCTACGCGACATATACCAAAATTTCTCCCTTTGTCTAAAAAACTGATACAGAGAAAACAATATGCGCACATTAGAGCTTTCTGCAGGTCTATCAAATCGCCTTGAATCTCCAGTGAAAGTAAAACGCATGGCGCATACCTCAGAAGATCAATGTCGCTCACTTGAACTCCATTCATCCTAGTAGAAACCGCGTATTCCTTCTGAATAATGCCCTGAAGCTGTCAAGACGGCCACTCGGCACTGATGCTCGGTCGTGTGAAGCGGACCTCATCCTCCTCCGGCGCTCGCGGCGGGAATTAATCCGGCTCTCAGGCTGCTGAGGCTGAGGTCGGCGCCGTCATAATCACTTCTGCTTCTGCCGATGACGTCCACTATGTCTGTGCTGTGGAATCTGCGCTCCATTACGTTCTTTTCGTGGAAAGGTGGCCGTTTCCTCGCTGATGAATCGCCTACGTCGCGCATCTGGAAGCTCTTCGGCTGCCAGATGCAGCCACGGCGGCGGTGTTTCACATCTGGCACCCTGACTAATGGCCATCGTTCACTTCTACAAGTCTCTCGCGGCCTTCGGGTCTGCTCCTGGCTCTTGGCTCGCTCTGCTGGCGTTCAGGACGTCGTCTACTCACTGTACCCTTCAGCAGCCGTCTGAATTCGCCTCGGCTTCATCTAGGCCGCAAAGACCTAAGCAGCGTAACGGACCTAGGAGTCGCCGTAAGCTTTTGATTGACCGTATGCCAACGCGGGACTGTAGGCGCCAATTAATCTGAGGCCACCATTTGCTTCGACGCTTCGACGGAAGCAATTAGACCCCGTACGCTCCGAACATTGCGTGTTTCTTCGTGACCGGTGCTGCCTTCATGCCATACCTTCTTGAGACCTCTTCAATGGCAGTTCTTTAAAATAACGTTGTTTTTGTCAGATTTCTAGCCTTTTCCGTAAAATTTTTACTGAAATGCAGAAATCAGTCCTATCCTGGTACTAGTCGTTTATGTGGCCTTCATGGGTGAGGTGAGAATGCACCAGACCAATCAGGGGCCGATTCATCCACGGCTTACGTAGCCTTAACGGAGAATTGTAAGCGAAAAGCTCAGATAACGCGGCTTATCGCTCACCATATCGCTTGATAAGCCGCATTATCTGAGTTTTCCACTGTGAATTTTCTGTTAAAGTTATGTAAGTCGTCGATGAATCCGACCCCAGGTCGCATCGAATGCACTGCATTCCATCTCTATGGAATAAAGGCAATTTGTGTACTATCTCGCAGCTGCAGCTCATAGTAGCGCAGCTACCGGTGACACTGCCTGCCACATGCACTCCTGGTCAGATTTTTTGGTTCGAGTCCCGCCTACGTCAACTAAGCCATACATCCCCTTCTTTCCGGGGTCGGTGAATTGTTACCAGGCTTGTCTGGGAAGGATAAAGCGCTGATTTGTCCGTCAGCTGGCCACCGCAAGTCATTGGATAGGCCAAATCTGCATTGAAATTACCTCCACGACAACCCGTAGAAGTAGAATGCGTGGCGTAATTGAGAGGAGATTGACTAACGCCGTCCTTTATCTTTTGTCGTTTGCCTGGGATCTAGAACGAGATGAATTTTATACGACTTTAAATTAGGACAAGAATAAAGAGAAAATCGTGTTGAAGCCCGGGAGTGTGGAGTCTAGGTACTTCTTTGTTTACACCATACATTTTTCAACAACGGTACTTGTCGTTTTTGTGGCCTACATGGGTGAGGTGAGAATGCAACAGACCAAAAAGGTGACTCGCATTTAGAT
Organism: Heligmosomoides polygyrus polygyrus; assembly: GCA_947396885.1. Classification (NCBI taxonomy): domain Eukaryota; kingdom Metazoa; phylum Nematoda; class Chromadorea; order Rhabditida; family Heligmosomidae; genus Heligmosomoides; species Heligmosomoides polygyrus. The sequence continues at coordinate 105,957,114 of OX377202.1, forward strand.
TTGTTTAAATAGAATTTAAGCGAATAGTGTGGCTTATAGAGGGATAGTAAAGATGAGGAAATGCTCAAAAGGTTTTTTTTTGTAATTCAAATTATAAAATTCTACTGTACAATGGCGAAAATTGAGGATATCTGTTTCACATACTCGACCGAGTCCTGAAGCCCTCTTCAGATTCTCTAACCACTTCGACATCGAGAGCTAGAAAAAAATTGTCAAAAATTTCGCACAAATTTCGGTTCCTAACCCAGAATGCCATCTTGAATGAGATGGCTAGACAGGTAAGTTCTATAGGGCTTACTGAGAAATAACCGAATAAGCCTGTTTAAAACGGTAACTGGATTTGGAGTGGTGAACAAAAAATGGTACATGTCTTTAGTGTGGCCTACATCGGATAGGGGCGGAGTAATGACGCATCACATCAATCAGGCCACATAGAATGGATCCAGATGGTTGCGTCCATATCCTGATTGGCTGGCGCGTGTTCGGTCGTTGTGCTGATTGTTTGTGGTTGGCTGCCGCGTTCCCGCCTCCCTTGCAGGCCACATTAACTACCAGTACCAGAGCAGCATGGGCCAGTGTGCAGCCTCCTAAGCAGACTTGGGAACTGATGATCCGATCCTTGGAATTGCCCCCTTTCCTGCTGAATCCTAGGATTTTTTCTAATTACATCACCTACAGTAACCTCTATTAGAGTACGGTATTGCGAAGTAGGTTGGAATGTGGGACCAATAGAGAGCGGATAAGTTCTTCGCTACCTTCTGATGAGAACCCGACAAATTCCAGGGTACTAGCTGGGCATGGCTGGGTGCTCCATCAAGCAGGTTGCTTCAAATGGGCGTGCCACCCAGAGGGATCTATGATAGCTGCCGTGATTGGTTGGTGCGTCTTTGGTCGGTGTTCTGGTTGGTTGTGACCTACTGACGCGTCACAATGTCAGAAGCAACGACACGTAACGGAATTAATGAGTACATTATGCGCCCCAAAGTACTGCCAAATTGACCCAGGTTGAACCACCTATTGGTCTTCACCTATTTTGAAGATCTACAGTAAACTCTATTAGAGTACGGTATTGCATGGGGGATTGGGAAGGGCGGAGTGGCGTTCTACCCCCCCCCCTACCCGCCCTTTAAATAGAGGCGTGGCAAACGTCTGCATCTTCACTACATATCTCATAAGGCAGCCACTGGACTCTCGAGCAAGCCCAGGCGGTTGGGGTGGGCGGGCCAGGGGGACGAGGTGGTAGAACGCTCGGCCTCCTTGGGAAGGGATCCACAAGAGGGCGGATGAGTGCTTCGGTCTCTTCTGATGAGAACCCGACGAATTCCAGTGTACCAACTGGGCATGACTGGGTGTTCCATCAAGCAGGTTGCTTCAAATGGGTTGCCACCCAGACCGATGCGTGATCGCTGCCGTGATTGGTTGATGCGTCTTTGGTCGGCGTTCTGGTTGGTTATGACCTACTGACGCGTCACAGTGTCAGAAGCAACGACACGTAACGGAATTGATGCGTAGCTTACGCATCCCAAAGGTGTGCCAAATTGACCCGGATTGAACCATCTATTGGAATCCCTTTATTTTGAAAGAACTGCGACGTTTTCTCGGCCAGCTGCATGGACTCATCCCACACCCACACCCACAGCGGCGGCGTCCAGTTATTGTGTAAAAATCGCCGAGCAAACAGACAAAATCGGGTCAGCGGCGTGCTGTTTTTTGGGGCTCTGAGTGCGCCGAGCCGTCGTGAACCAGCCGGTAGTAATGCGTGTGGTGCACCTGCTCGGTTTATGAATGACTTCGTCCTGTCTCGTGGCGCGCTGACCTGGTTTTTGGGCAATTTGGAGCAGATGGACAAGCTCTGCGGCTTCTTTCTGCTCATTTTCTTAGCGAGGCAGCTTCTTTGAGAACTCTGGCGAAGCTTTTTGGGTATATTCCATGGCCCGCCGGGGTGTTTCTCCGTCGGAACTATTCTTCTTATGGAACTACTTCTCCTTTTTCCCACCATTCTTCTTCTGAATCTACTCCACGACATCCTTGTCCTTCGAGATCGTTCAAGTACGTTCCTTAGGTCCCTCCTGGTGTATTTCCAGAGCTTCTGACTCCCATAGCGGAATAAATGCCCCAGAGACGGTAGCCTAATGGCGACGAACATCGCTTCTCCTCTCCAGCTCTAATTTAGCGTCGGCTGTGTCGAGTGCTAATTCTAATTGCGTTTCGACGATAGTTGGCGGCGGCGAGCCGAGGCGATTGCTCGGCTGCCTGGCGTGGTTTGCTCCGAGCCGGCGACGGCCGTCTCGGCTGTCGCCACATCAAAGCCGACCGAACACTCCGGTATTCCCGTCGAGTTTCCGCCCGCCGCGACGTCGTTCGCCTTTGATGAGCCTTAGTCATGCTACTCATCCATTGCTCGTCTCCTGATGGCTGGCCTGCTCACTTAGGCTCTGGGCTACTAGCCTCACCCTCGTGTCTAGGGGCCTAGCTTACCCAAGGTAGAGGTACCCCTTGAAGGTCGAGAAGGGCCTTCAAGGCTGCTTGCCAGCAGCAGATTAGCTGGAAATCCCCGTTACTCTGCGCCCACAAGCTCCTCTTCCACCATAGAAACTCTTCCCCATTCCCTGGTTTGGGTAAATGTTCCTTGTTCCCTCCTAAGCTTCGTAATCTATTCTTTCCCTTTGTTTCGAACCACTCTGTCAACCCAGAACTCCAAGACGAGGGGAAGATGTCATCCCTGGCGGTTTTCCTTACTTCCGGCAACGATTTGTCTTACTGGGCTAATTTGGCACTCAGCAGGGACCATCGATAACGCCGTTCGATTCCGTTGGAGTAAGCTAGCCATCAGCATAGTACACTCAACGGGGTAGTCTGTGTTTTGATCACGGCGTCTATTCCCATGTGTGCACAACCACTGTCAGGATGGGACACAGCTGTCGAAAGACCGAACGATCTATCCTAATCCTAATCGGGAGGGGCGATTACGATTGTGATCAATTTTGTGTGGCTGATGGAAGGTCAAAGCCATCTGAAGTCATGCACGATCTCTCACCTGGGATACACTTGCTGGGGCATCTCCTCATCTTGCTGACTGGTCCTTGGTCTTCAGAACGTCAACAACACCTGATGAAATCTCGGCGACATCTTCGTCGTGATTTCGGTGATGTGGAGGCAAGTTTTGAAGGACCAGAACTGCGAAACAAGGGGATTGAGACTATCCACGGTCGCTGTATTCGACGCCATCAAAGTCCTACGAGTGCGAGTAGGTTAGTGGGCTAATTTGGCACTCAGCAGGGACCAACGGAAACGTCAATGACTTCTGATGGACTAATCTGATCTAGTACAGTCAACCGGGAATTCGTTTTTTATTCAAGGTGTCTATCCCCAGGTATGTCCCACCCCTGTCATGGTGGGGTTCTACAGCTGCCAATCGAAATGTCAATCCTAGTCGGAAGGGACAACACAAAAAAGTTGCAAAGTTGTGGCTGTCCGTACTCTCCCAAGCTCCACCACCATCGCTCTTGAACCTACCACAGAGGTCACACATCATAGGGCAGCTAGCGAACTCTAAGAGGACGTCAGGCAAGGGCAATAGTTGGGCAAAACATCTTATGCCCCTCCCGACTAGGATCGATCCTGGAAGTGGATCTATTCTAAAGAGCAGCCACAAAAACATACACTACTCTATGTCTAATTTAAAGTGCTTCGTTTTCGTTGGCGACCGATTTTTGTGAGCCACCGAGATTATTTCCTTCATACGCCCTTGTCGCGTGCCATAGTGACCCAATGGTTTGTCCACTGAAGAGCGATGCTTCAGGAAGAGCAGTATTCTTATGCATCCTTTAAATTTCTTACCAATTGAAGTTTTGTAACCATGTTTATTTATTTATTTATTTATTTGCCTATTTATTTATTTAAATATTTATTTATTTATTTATTGCACTTGTTTGTGTGCTTTACAAAAAATGGAATGTGTGGGTAGTAAGTAAAATACATACGTGGATAAGCTGAGGATTTCAGGTAAGGGTGATTGTTAGGCAAAACAACCCCTGCACCTCCCGATTAGGATCGGTCCGAGAAGTGTATCTGTGCTAAAGATTAGCTACACGACGATACACTATCCTCTACTTCATCTAAAGTATGTAATTTTGGTTCTTGGTCGAGTTGCTTGAGCTAGAACACCGACACCACTATTCGTCCCTGCAGCGTGCCAAAGTGGCTCGGGGCATCGTCCACCGGAGAGTGGGACTTCGAGAAGAACAGCGCTCTTATTTATTCTTCAGAGTCCTTAATGGAGGTTTTTCTAGCTATATGTGGGTACCCAGAGGATTTCAGGGATAGGCTACCGTTAGACAAAACAATCTCTGTCCTTTTCGATTAGGATCGCTAGGAGAGCAGTGTTCCAAAAAATAGCTGCTTAGTCATGCACCCATTCATCTAAGCTGCGATTTCTTTCGTTTCTAGTCGATTTCCTAGGGCTAGCTCCACCAATGCCTTCATTCACCCCTGTCCCTTGCCAAAGTGACCCAATAGTTTGTCCACCGGAATCTGGAGTCTGAAGTCTGGGGATTCATGAAGTACAGCGTTCAAAATTCATATACACGGTGGCTGTTTAAGCATATTCTTCTCACAACGAAGAGAAGACGGGAAATTTCCTTCGAAATGATTGAAATTCTATTTTCCAGGGCTATGTGGGTGCTTTTTGCGTGTTCCTCGACGTATGTTCCTTACCTGACCTCGAAGGTTCCACTCTCAGGCACCTCTCCTGTCTGCCGCCCATGTGGCCCGGACTTTTTGCCAGTGTCGCTTTTTGCGGGGTGAGCCGCTAGCTGGCTGCTCGTTCACAGCTCATAAATCGCGATGGCCCCTTTAAGAGGAGGACAGCTGCAGGCAGCGAGCCCGAGCTGCCCATAGATCTTCTTTAGCGTACGCTACTCACAGCCTGTCTCCTCGGCCTCAGAGTCAGACTCATCGCCCGTCGGGCAACGTCTATTGCGAAACGACGTCGAACTTTGTCCGCAGCAACCACCTTACTCTCCCTCTGACTCACCACGACTGCTTCCGGCCTCTAGGGAGGGTTTCGCCGCACCTAGAAGTGGTCCTCTTTCCTTCGTGAAGAGAAGTTGCTTTCTTGTGCCGAATTGATGCGGAGCTCTGAGCAAAAAGAAGGCTCCAGGCGGGAGTTGAACCCTTATTTCTGGACAGGTACCTTACCGTGAGGACATCCACCAGGAGGACGTGGTTCAAATCCCTTCTGAGGACTCCTTTTTGCGCAGACCTAAGCGTCGTTGTCTCGTACACCTGACGACTGGGTAGCTAATGGGTTTGGCCTAAACTTCTCGCTTTACCGCTGCATTCTGGAGCGCTTTAGCGCTTTGGATACGCCATGCACTTCACTTCCTCGAACTATCGATGGGATTCCTGGCAGTAGAGTTCGTATGGTTAGATCAATAGATACCATAGTTCAAGTAGTTACTAGTACTAGCAGTTCATGGGACAAGGATCATTCCTAATCGGGAGGGGGACGTCTTCTATTGGCTATCGCCCCTTCCAAATTCCTGAGAGAGATCGACGAATTGCGCCATTATTTGTGGGCCTCAGGACAGGTTCAGGTGAGGAAGTAGAGCTGCATGAGAGTAGGGACACAACTGTAGATCCAGGGTTACCCCTCCCGACTAGGATAGATTCAGCCAGGATCAACTGTGGCAGTCTTATTTTGACAATTAAGCACTGTGTAAGCCCTTGTCTATAGTTGCGGCACTGCGCGGCGCGGCACCATCCGAATAGATATCGATCGAGCGGCGCGAAAAATCGATATCTATGGCAACCATCGCGCCGCGCCGCGTGGCGGCGCAAGTTTAAACTAAGCCTAAGGCACAGTCCTTCAAATGACTTCTAAGCACCTCGGGACCGTAGTCAGCTGTAGCATGCTCAGTCAACCGACATCAAATGCACGGCGCAACCCAGCCTATACTAGTGCATACTGGCTGACGGGCTGGAAATACTGAATATCGTGTGCCTGCTATAAAAACTACCTTACTCATCTGAATGAATCTGTTCAAATTACCGGGGATTATTTATCAGAATTGCTTCAAGTTAATTTTTTATTTTACAAAATTTGTATTTTTAATTTTAATTTTTCGTATCTTATGTTTATTTTTTATTTTTGGTAATATCTTTATTTTTTTATTTTAAGAACTTTAATTAGCCTTTTAATTCCATACATTACAATATATAATAAAAGTTTTACTATATTATAGTATAATTGAAGTTTTATTTAACTTTAAAGAGTTATTAAATGGTTTGTAAATAAAATCTTGTCGAAGTCGCTGAACACAACCTAATTTTGCTTAAGATTGAAGAATATCCAATACTAGTCGTTAATGTGGCCTACATCGGTGGGCCTGAACGCACCAGCCAATCAGAGCACCGACCGACTACACGTCAGCCAATCAGGCAGTCCACTCTCTTCTGGTAGGAGCAGCCTTATTCATTTTCGATCTGTTTAGAGTTCATAACGTTGATGCTACCAAGAACTTCATAAACTAAATGGATTCCCGTAGTGGTCGTCAATGTGGCCTACATGGGGGTGGGGAGCGGGAACGGGGCCACCCATCGCATGTAACCAGAGCACCGACAAAACACGCGCCTTTTGGGCGGTACACAAGCCTCTTCTTTGCGGCCTGCCTGGTCTGGTGCATTCCAGCCTTCAGATGTAGGCCACATTCCCGACTAGTACCGTGATTCCTAATGGACCCCGAATTTTGCGGGCTTTTCGTCGTCTCAGCCAAGAAGTTCCAGAGCTCGATTATTCACGGCTTAGCGCCAGTACGGACATCCTGGTATCATTCGGTGACAAGACAAAAACGGATGAAGAGCCAGCGGCTCGTTTCGGGGATAAACGGCCTTTTTCGGCAGCTGTGGGATCTAAAATTTCACAAAAAACGAGGAAACTTCCCCGCGAGGGTATTCCTATTGCGCTCGATTTGTTGTCTTTGTTCTTCTTGGGTAGAGAATTTCGAAGCGAATCTCTATTCTAACCGTTCCCCCTCCCCGAAATGAGGATTTAGTCCCTTTGGGGGTTAGTACTAAATGTCGCTGCTTGAGCGTGAATCTTCTTCTGGAATCGGGACAGAAGACCGGCGCCACACACAATTCCAGGCGCGGTCCGTTCGCCTCCTTTGTTCTCGGCCGGCAAGCAATGTGTGAAAAGAATTCCTTGGCGCCCACTCGCTTTCCTTTTCTGGAATCGCTTTCACAGATTCTGTTGGAGAACGTCTTCTTTTGAGGTTCTCAGCCGCTCCTGTGCGCTTCAGATTCGATTCAGTACGTTTCCAGACATGTAGAGCAAAAAAAATATTAAAACAATAGAAAAATTCACTCTTCGTCCCCAATAATGATCTTTTTGCAGGCCGAATTTCTATTTTGATCGCTTGGTTATTAGGATTCTGTTATTTGTTCAGAACAAAATAGGATTTTTATTGTTTTTTCGAATATTTCTTTATTTTTTTTTCATCGAAACCGAAAGCGAGAAGATTTTTTATCTTTGATTCTGAAGTTTTTGGGTACTTGTCGCTAATGTGGCCTACACTCGGGGGTGCGCACACCGAGCGAACACGCTCATCTGCTAAGCAGCGACAGAACACGCGCCTTTAGGCGGTACGCAAGCCCTTTTCTTCTGATCTGGCGCGTTCTAGCCTACATATATATGTAGGCCACATTCATGACTAGTTCCGTAATCCTTAACGGCACTCGAATTTTGCGTGCTTTTCTTTCGTTGTTTTTCGAATAGTACTTTATTTTCATTTTTTCATCGAAACCGAAAGCGAGAAGATTTTTTATCTATGATTCTGAAGTTTTTAGGTACTTGTCGCTAATGTGGCCTACACTCGAGGGTGCGCACACCGAGCGAACACGCTCATCTGCTATGTAACCAGGGTAGCGACAGAACACGCGCCTTTAGGCGGTACGCAAGCCCTTTCTTTCGGATCTGGCGCGTTCTAGCCTACATATGTAGGCCACATTCACGACAAGTTCCGTAATCCCTAACAGCACTCTAATTTTGCGGGATTTTCTTTAGTTGGTTTTTCGAATAGCACTTTATTTTTACTTTTCATCGAAGCTGAATGCGAAGAGACTTCTTTTATCTATGATTCTGAAGTTTTTGGGTACTTGTCGCTAATGTGGCCTACATTCGGAGGTGCGCACACCGAGCGAACACGCTCATCTGCTAAGCAGCGACAGAACACGCGCCTTTAGGCGGTACGCAAGCCCTTTTTTTCTGATCTGGCGCGTTCTAGCCTACATATATATGTAGGCCACATTCATGACTAGTTCCGTAATCCTTAACGGCACTCGAATTTTGCGGGCTTTTCTTTTGTTGTTTTTTCGAATAGCACTTTATTTTCATTTTTTCATCGAAGTTGAGTGCGAAGAGATTTTTTATCTATGATCCTGAAGTTTTTGGGCTCTTGTCGCTAATGTGGCCTACACTGGGGTGCGCACACTGACCGAACACGCGCTTCTGCAGTGAGGCGCCCTTTTCCTTTTTTTAAGGCCTGTTTAGGGTATATAACACATTGTTGAAGACATTGTAAAGAACCTGCTATCCACGTAAATTCAAAAAATTCCCGATACTGGTCGCTAATGTGGCCTACATGGGGAATGGAAACGCGCTGGCCAACCACAACCATTCAGAGCACCGAATGTGGGAACACATATCAATTAATCAGAGCATCGACTGTGCATTCGATGCGGTCTGGTTGTTCTGGTGCGTCTCTCGTAGCCATGTAGGCCATATTAGCGACCAGTAACGGCGTTTCCCTTTATGAGGTTCATTGTTGCTCAAAAACTACCATAAAAATATAAAAAATGTAAATAGTATAAAGTTCTGTACCTGAGGCTACAGAATCTTTAAAGTTACATTATTGCTGCTCTATGAAGGTACCAGCAAACTGCTGTTCCGGCTTTCAAATGCGTCTCCCAATCCACTCCGAAGTCGAATACATGGCGTATACTCGAGATTATGATGCCGAACCGGTCCTACATAGTTTTTCGTCGTTTCAACGCCACTTTGGTGTCATTGTCGATGGCAGGTGCGACGAAAAAGGCTCTAGTGTGGCGCTGGACGTCTTCTGAGATCGCGCCATGCCTTCGACCCCCGACCCCGATGAGCAAAGCGCAGTGCATGGCACGGTATCCGACGATGACTATTGCGTCACTTTTTATTCTACACATAGATTTTTGTTATCTTTAAGGGATAAATGACTGCTTTTTTCTATGGACGTGTAGCACAGTCGGGGGATGCGCCGGCTCTTGAGTGCTATTCGTATCGATTCATGGTTCGGATCCCGCTCAGGTTTGTAAACCCTTTATCCGTCTGGTTTGGTACCGGACTTCTTTGGGAAGTACGAGACATTGAATTGTCCATCGGTTGGTGATCCAAATCCCTTACGGAGGTATCAATGTCGGCTCGTAGAAGTGAAATGCATGGCGCATCCCGCAAAGAGATTGACTACCCAACCAGGTCCTATCGAATGGGTTATGCAGAGAGGGCGTCACTCGGCTCCCTGGGGTTTGCTTTGTTGTGATTGGCTGACGCGTTCCCACCCCAATGCTGCCCTACTTTGCGACATGAATTCGAACCAAAATTCGATGGGAATCGGCACTTTCTGCGGCCTGCGCCATAATGGTGAACAGTCAGTTCACATGCAGGTTGAATACGTGGCGTATCCTACAAGAAATGATGGAGTCGTTGGTCGTCTACAGCACGCCGTGTATTCGACTTCCAGGCGAGCAGTGATCACGCGATTCAGATCTAGCCGATTCTTATTCGGGAGGGACAATCTCTTAGTGACGATTGGTTACTCCCATTCAATTCGCGTCCTGAATTCGTGTTCAGCTTCTGGTCAGCCTCGGAGCAGCAGATGATGAAACGAGGGTTCCCATACCCCCCTCCCGACTAGGAAAGATCAGCGATTCAACGCCTTCACTATACTTTGTGGACATACCTCACCTCGACGTGGACTTCTGGAGTCAGTGATCGGTTCTTCGCCTCTTAGGGACATCTTCTACCAGCATACAGCGATCTTTACGACTACAATGCTTCGTTGGGGCCGACATCCTAGGGGATGATCCTCGAGGCACCTTTGACATCCGTTTTACAGCCCAAATGGGTACATATCGGGAAGTTGCCCAGTCGGACAGGATCACATCCCAGAGGAGTAGAAGCAAAGTGCAGATGTTTGAGGGTCAGATGTGCGTGAAGTGTATGTATAGCTCGGTAACTGACCTCGTGGCTGCTCTGATTGGTTGACATCTTCCTGGCACCGCCCCTTCCAAACTGTTGGGCAAACGCTCGATATGTACACTTTAACCTCCTTGCGAAGGAAAACAACTCCTTCTTCTGTTGATTTTCCTTCAACATGTTCGCTCCAGTACAGAATGGTCCTAGTTTCTCTTTGTCAAGCCTCAGCTTGTTTCAGAGCTCTCAGCTGCTTTTTTGGAACAATCCAGAGTTAGAGTTAGACTTCCTGCTTGTACTAGCTCTTCTCCAGATGACTGAGCTTGTAATTGGTCTGTCTGGCTCTATTAGGACGCCCTGAACTAGCCTCTAGCTCCACCAGGACTTCAGCATCTTTACGGCTATCCCGGGCGATCAGGTCGAGGTTCAAATCTCATCCTGAGGCCAACATTGTCAGGTTAAGCGGTGTCCGAGGTGGGAATGAGGCCATCAAATATCTCCGGAATACAGGAGAAGGCTGCTTTGTGGCTGAAATTCTCCTAGAACATGACGGCTCGTCGTCTTTGCTCCTCACTCACAGCCATTTCCGTCCGCTGCCCTGGGGGGGGGGGGGGGCGGAGAAGTCACTCTAATTAGGTAGTTTTTTCAGGCCGGCTAAGTGCACACGCCCTTCTTCTCGTCGTTCGCTTCGCGTACTGCTTTTTATGGAGTGTTAAATTAGCATAATGTGCGCGACATCTGCCCGGAACATTTCCGCGGATGATGTGCGCTGCTTTGCATCTGAAGAGCTAGGCGTGCCTAGTCGTTGAATCGGCAATTGAGCCCGATTTCCAGCCGCTACAGGTTTCGAGATCGATTCTGAAACGGATTGGTTGCCTGAACCGTTCTTCAAATGGCCGGGTTCACGTCTGTTGGAGTTATTCGACTGACCTACTCTCTTGCGTAATCATGAAGCTATCGTTTCTAAGGAGTTCTGATTTAGCTAAGAGTTTGTTCATAGTACGCGATGGGAGCGACAGCAGCGACAGGAGCGACGAAGCAAAGCATGCCTATCGATTTTCCCAGACCACGGCTCGGCACTGATCGATACGGCAGCGCGACAGGAGGTACACCCGCCCCCTGCTGGGGACGTGGCGTCAGGAGGTACACCGCTGTTCTGTGGACCGGAAACTTTTGTTTTGTGTGTCAAAGGTTTCGTAAGGCAGCGGTTAGACTCTTGGAAAAGCCTAGGGGGTTGGGGGTAGGTGAGCAATGGGGATGCGAGGAAGATCGCACGCCCCCCAGCAGGGGGCGGGTGTACCTCCTGACCGTCCCCCGATCGATACGTATCCTTCTCCCTGTCGCTCTCGCCTCTGCCGTCGCTCCTGTCGCGAAGTATGAACAGGCCCTAAAAGCCACTTAGACATTGAGCCATACACTCCTTGTGGAATCTTGAAGGCACGAAGGTGGTTTTGGGACGTGAATTGTCTGGCTCCAGCGAACCTCCCAACACGTCATTATCTGGAAGCTCCTTAGGACTCGTTTATACTTCGACGCCGAGCGACGCGACCCCACGCATTGTGGTCATATTGATCGAGCAACGCGACCGATCAATATGGCCACTATACGTAGCGTCGCGTCGCTCGGCGTCGGAAGTATAAACAGGGCCTTACGCTGCCGTACTTCAAAGGATAACTTCATCATTTCGACTCAAATTCTTCAAAAATTTCTCCCAGTCGAAAACTGCAATGTCTGTGTTTTTAGAATAGTTGCTTCCTAGCGTGCTTCTGACTCGCTCAACCTCCACCTAATGAATCCTCATCGTCGTCCGCTCCTGTCCATTCCGACTTTTGTTGCATTTTGTGCCTTCCCAGCGCTAATTGCCGAAGACGACGGAAAGGGCTCCCTTGGATGTCCGCTACGCGTGGTCCAATTGCGTTACGGAGCCAGTTTGGCTCGTAGTAATGCTATTCCCGGAGCGATTTCGTTGCCCTATTGCAGGGCGGAACCACTAAGTGTCTTTTATTTCGCTCGAACAAGTGCAGTTCTGCGTTTTGTTTGGATTTTTGCCAGCCAATTACTATTAATTACCTCTTCTGTTAGCAATTCTGGGGTGAGGTACGCGGACTTGCAAGGACGACTTCGATCGCCATGCCGTATGGCTTTGAATCGTGAAAAAATTGGAGAATTGATGCGCTCTGATATTCCTGGAGCATAAACGGACGTATTCTTCCTGTGATCCTCAACGCTCCGTACGCCTGGGGTCATCAGCCGCTTACCGCTTGTGAAAATGCCGCCGAACCTGATGCTAACGAATGTCATATCAGGGGGTTTGGCGGTATTTTCACCGTTAGAGGGCGGTAAGCGGATGGCGAATCTAGCCGCTGGTCCAGGTAAGAAGCGCTGTCGGTACAGGATGACGATTGACTCTGACCTGATGAGCGCTTCTGGTTCGACTTACCTAGTTCTGTTAAAGCTTCCTCCAGTCCAGAAGCCGTTGAATCGTGTTATGTAGCCGTGCTGTTACGTACAAGGAAGATGGAGTTTGATCTAACTGCCCGTTTGTTCGGGCTTCTGTGTGTTTGTCAAAATGGTCTCTTCGGCGCCTCCTTCCTCTGCGCCATGTCAAAGATGTGCTTGAATGGACTAAGGTTATACAGATCTGTGTCCCATCCAAATGTTTTCGGAAATGGAGTGCACTGCGCAATTCATCGGAAACGTGGAATTTTTCGGTACAAGTCGCTAAAATGGCCTAAAAGTCGGCCGCGTCGAACGAGAGTACCTCTCAGAAGATGCATGATGACCAAAGCTCTGATTGGCTGGCGCGTGCATGGGCGGTTCTCTGATTGGGTAACGCGTGTAGGCATGCAACCTGTACAGACTTGTCCACGTTATAGTGCAACTGTAAAGGTTTCTGACGATATGAATGTGAGCCTTTAGAAAAGTGTCCTTGCCCTTGCAGCTGAAGAGCCGTCTCGTAAACATGTTGTTGTCGGCTTGCAGTGATTCAGGAGGCGACCTCCATCTAGCGCTGCTATTCGTTTTAATTGCTTTTCGTCGCGTATATTTCTAGCTAAACCCAGCGATTCCCTATCAAAATGGCATCCATTCCAGGCAGAGCAATGAATTCTAGTCGCTAAAATTTTAAAACGACTTTTTCTACTATGATGTATCGTTAAATATCCGCTAAATGTCTAAATTCCGATAAAAACTACAAATATGTAGCTAGTCTTGATTTAAATGAATGTTGCTGGCAAAAGAGTTAAGTAAAAAAATCAGTCCAACCGTTTTATATACCATTTTCACGACAACTTGGACACTCAAAATAGAAGGCTTGAAACTTTTGGGCTGGTCTCCGTCAACAAAGTCAAAACAAATTTTCGATTTTTAAGATTAAATGTGACTTTCTTTGAAAAATTATAATTCGCATGCCGCAAAAATACTGTCAGTCAACTTGAACTGTCCTAAAAAATTGATTTTAACTGAAAAAATTGGCTTTGAGCTTATTTTAAAATGCAGAAACCAGCAATTTTTCAGAAGGAAATTGCGCCATGCACTTTTTATTGTTAGCAAAAATTCTGTTTTTATGGAGATCACGTGCCCAGGGTTAAAGTGCAAAAAAAGTGATAAAATAGCTTTGTCTTCTATTCGCAGTCAGCTTTGAATAAGCAGCATTAACACAATCAGTCAAACGAAGATCACCGACGATTGCATGGCGCGATCCGTTTTTCTTGCGGTACAAAAATTCTGGTTTTTATTTCATTCGATTATTAAAACTGCCTAAAAGGTTCTCTTTTTATTCATTTATTTGCCAAAAGTGTGGAAAACCTCTGATTCTTGATTCATAAATTTAGTAAAACTGGTTAAATGTTAATTACGCTTCTCAATTCATCAAATTTTTTACTGTGTTTTTTTGTAAAGCACACAAAGAAGTGCAATGCGTAAATGAATAAATAAATAAATAATCAAATAAATATCTTAAAACTGGTTAACAATTCGGCTTTTAATTTATAAATTTAATGGAACTGGTAAAAATTCTGCTTTTTAAATAATTAATTTATCAAAGCTAGTTAAAAATTTTGTTTTTCACTTCATTAATTTATCAAAACTGGTTAAAAATTCTGCATTTTAATTCGTTAATTTATTGAAAGTGGTTGAAAATTCTGCATTATATATTGTTAATTTATTAAAAATGGTTGAAAATTTTGATTTTTTTAAATTCATTAATTTATCAAAATTTTAATAAAATTAAACATTTATTAAAACTGGTTGAAATTTTTGCTTTTTAGTTCATTAAAATTTGATAGAATTCTATTTTTTAATTCCTTAATTAACTAAAACTCTTTTTTTGAAAAATAGAAAAATCTTAAAATCTCACTTTTTTCAGAACAGACGATTAATAAAGCTTTAAATAAATTTTTTTAATCGAATGTTTTTTCCAAATCTGGATCAGGCCCACTTCGATTATGAAGGTGTTTCGTTCGATTTCAATACTGTGCAGTTTGACATGAAAATGGTGGTTTCGATTTCGAGTTTTTTTCGAGGAGCCGAGTATTTAATTACAATTACATATCCATTACGTTAACTACATCAAACAGATCCACCATACAGCCTCGTTCGGCACGGAAATGCTAACGCACTAAAAAAATGCCGAAGCTTTACGAGGAGAGAACTTGGAGATAACAAAAATTATTTTTTAGTAGACTTCCCATTTTAATTTTTACTTTTTTGTCCGAAAATTTTCCTTAAAATATTACTTGAGGGTAGACAAACTACCAAAGGTTCGTTCGATCTTAAAAAAAGGTCGAAATTCTGTTAAGTCGATGAGTCTAATTCTAGCGGAAAATGCCGTTAATTCGATAAAAATTTTTTATATTTAACCGTAAAATGCACCGCCCTCTAGTCCTCTAGCGAACCCCTGCCCCTCGAACGAGTTCAAAACGAGGAATCGCTGGCGTTTCCGTCCACAACGCCGTCGCCGCCACCGCCGCTTCTTCTTCGTCCTCGTCTTCCTCTTATTCTGGAGATGTTTTCGCTTCGTTGTTGCCTTGCGTCTTCTGGGGTGTGTGCGGCTCGTTTCGAGCATGATTGATGTGCTGTGCGCGGCCCCGACTTCGTCGGCCAGATTCCCGGACGAGCAGAGGAAGCCGTCGTCGGCCGACGCTTGAACCATTCCGACTCCCAGACCGATTCACATTCACCACTCCTCCCGGGTCCTCAGCGGCCCGAGTGTTTTCGAGTTTTCTTCTGTTTTTCTGGGCGTTTGTCTTCTGATGTCTTCTGAAGGTCTAGTTGAAGTCGCCTGGAGGCGGTCTCGTGGATATTGAGACTGAAATTCTGAATACTTGCGTGACTGGCGCTGCGAGACGAATCGCTTCACGTATTCCATGAATCACTTCAGAATGTCTGGCGTGTGGAAATTGCCGACCTGAAAAAGCCGATTCAATTTTGCTCTCGTTCCTGAGAGTTCTCCTCTCAGTTCGACTGCTAGGCTTCTGACATTTTCCTATGGATAGGATACCCTTCTTTCTTTGGGCAATATGCTATCCTCGCTTGGGATACGCCATGCTTTCTTCCTCTAGTACCGTTTGTCATTTGAACCTTTAAATCTGTCTTCATTTCTGGCATTGCACTAATTAGTAACAGGTAGAAAATGGTATTCTAAAGATGAAGGCCTTAGTCGCGAATATGGGCAGCATCGGGAAATGTGAACGCGCCAGCCAATCATGCCGCGTTGGATGGGCGTGTCAGTCAGAGAGAGAGAGAGAGAGAGAGAGAGAGAGAGAGAGAGAGAGTGCGTACGGCCGGTGCCAAGATTGGCCAGCACGTGCTCGGCCGGTGCTCTGATTCGTTATGATTGGCTGGCTCCCTCCTACGAATGCTGTCCATATTCCCGACAAGGGTCAAAATAAAGCATCAAGCGTAGCTAGGGTTTTCCAGTGATTTCAATGTCAATTTCTTCTTTATTGAAGTGAAACTACCGTCTTTGCTTGTCTTGACGAAGAACCGAACCCAGACTCACACAAATGGCGCGTTTTACCAGCTGCGCTACATACGCAGCGTAATTGGCTGTGAGCAGCTAAAGGCCCGACTTCATACTAAAGATCAACAGAAATCGATTGAGATTGTCGCGTCGTCGCGGACCTGTCACATTGGTCTTATTGCCAGTTTAAACGGTTAACTCTGAACAAAAATCGATAATTTCGATCAATAAAGGCTGTCAAATCGATTTTACTTGACTATCGCGAAACCAATTCATCGTTCACATAATTCTTGCAATTTGCAAAGTTCTGATAAAAATCGATAAACTCGATCAATAATGGCTGTAAGATCGACTATTCTTAACTATTGAGAAAAGCATCCAACCGTCATTGTATTCTTGCAATTTCCACTCATATGATTGAGCTCCTGATAAAAATCGATTGAATCGATCGGTAATGGTCGGCTGATCGATGCTTCCTATTTGCTTTGAAGGTTGTACATCCACTTTTTTCCGTTGTCAGACGTTCACCATGATCAGAGACTCAGGTCAAAATGCCGATCAAGGTGTGAACATAGCGAGTGGCCATTAATTTCGCGCGGACTCACGGATGGACGGCAAACAGCATACGGGCGTAATGTGCTCTCTTGTAGCTGTGTTTGAAATACATGAGGTATATTGCAAAATAGATGTGCAGATGAGGTTAGCGATTAGCATGCGAAGTAGAGCTCAACAATATGCAATCAATTTCTCATGGTTGCGCCATGCACTCGTCATCAAATTGATATGGAAGGTGCCCGTTTTAAGCCGTGAGACTTGTAGGATAGTCCGTTGCATTTCTAGGGAAATTCGACGTCGAGTCAGTCGAATTTTCTAGGTGCGGTGGAGTGAACAGCTGTCCTGGGCGCGGAATCGAACCAGAAATCGATTTCGATGCAGGATTCCACCGTCGCTTGTCGACTGCGCTACATGCTCACGTTTTATTTCCGACTGCAAACTTAGGCAGCACTTAGTTTAAAGGGACAGAAGCCGGTCTGATCGCTTTGCGGGAAGTCGTTTATTTATTTATTTATTTATTTATTTATTTATTTATTTATTTATTTATTTATTTATTTATTTATTTATTTATTTATGCGCAAATAGTAACGTCATGAAAGCGTTCATACGAAAGAAAAATCAAATGCAGCACCAAGAAGTTGAAAAAAAATAACAGCAGCAATAACATTAGCGAAGCCGGAGCAATATCAGCGATATTATTGATCGATATTGATTGGTAGCTTGATGTTGTCTATTTGTTGAACAATCTGATCATCGGCGATCATTTTCCATTGATTAGTGCCGTAAACAGATAAACTTGAGCAGAAATCAATAGTAACTATTGACTTAGTGCGAAAGCTTTTGAACCGCAACTAATTTTGCGTCGATATACGGACAGACAAACAGATTAACAGATCAGCTCTTCTATGTGCAGCCAGCAGCCAGCAGTTAGTAAAAAGTCCTAACGGCAGATTTGATTGCTTGAACCGAGAAGTTATTTATTTATTTATTTATTTATTTATGCGCAAATAGGAACGTCATGAAGTCGTTCAAACGAAACAAAAACTAAATGCAGCACCAAAAAATTGAAAAAAATAACAGCAGCAATAACATTAGCGAAGCCGGAGCAACATCAGCGATGTTATTGATCGATATCGATTGGTAGCTTGATGTTGTCTATTTGATCCGATCCGATTGCTTGGCCTAAGAAGTTATTTATTTATTTATTTATTTATTTATTTACTAGTTTTATCGGCCGTTGTCCTGATTTGAGGTTGTATTCAGTTTTTAGCTTTTTAATCATAATTTTTAAAGTTGCCGCTGGCAATAAATTATTATTATTATTATTATTATTATTATTATTATTATTATTATTACAGCGTGGTATTAGCTACCAGTATGTCGAGTATGAATGAACTCGAGTCCCTCCTCTCACACCTTTTTGATATTTTCTGAATTTTTATGGACCGTCAAGTGTTAAAAAATCTAGAAAAAAATCTTGGTGACATTTCTGATTTGTATGAAATTTTTGGAACCCCATTTTAATTTTTTAGTGCTTTTTTTTGAAGGTTTTGGTATAGGAATCCGGCATAAGCCAGTCTTTTCACAAGCGCGCCTCTCCCAGGTCATCCATTACCTTCGGCGTCCGAATTGGGTCATCTGGTTCGATCAGTTAGCTCCTTTCTCCCACCCATCGACCCTCCGACCGACGACGAGTCCATCCCTCTTTTTTCGGCCGATCAGCCAGTAATTGATGACCGTCTCGAGCGGCGAATTTGCCCATCCGCTAATTATCGCCCCTTTTCCGTGGCGGCCACGTTAGGAAATCGGATCCGGGCTAATCCCCGGGACGAACTGATGATGGCCGCCATGAATCATCAGGTGGTTTGTTGCGTGGGCGGGGAATTACCCCTGGATGCTATTTATGACGACGGTTGGAGGTGGCCTGGGCTCGGAGCCCAGCTACGGCTCTGTGACCCAGGCGGGTTTCGATATTGCTGTGAAGCGCAGTGCATGGCGCATTCCGAAGGCGTGTCGGCGCTCCGATAAGCTCTATACTAACGTCCTTCTTCAGCATCGTTACCACAGTGGGAAAGAAATCTCCACAACGCTACCTATAACTCGTCATCTGGTAGGTTACGCCGTGTATTATGCGTCCTTTTAAAACGTTGAATCGATTGGAAGGTCATACGCTGTGCTCCGGATCAATCATCGACTTTGTCCAATAAGGCAAAGCTAGCACCACTTGACCGATTCTGAAGGCGAAAAGTCACTCACTCAGTTGGCCTCGAAATCGGTCACTTGAACAGGCGCGAGGGCGCCTAATTCATGGCGCATTATAGCGTGTCGTCATCTTCAACAGACGACGTAAATATTCTGAATATTCCGTCGATTTCGTCAGAAGTTTAGAGTCTGCGATATTACGGAATATTTGGCAGCATTTCTTTCTAGTTTTTCTGTGTTCTCGAGCTTCAGTCTTCTGTAGAATCCACGCACAGATAGAAGTTCTTGTGTCACAGCCCTCGGTTAGATCTTGTATGGAATTAGACCACCATATTCGTTACCTTAACCTTAACTCTGACTTTAACTAATCTCTTTTTGGTCGCGGCAAATCCGTTCATTTGGAGCACGTGTAGCAATGGAGGCGCCGTCCGTCTCTCGCCTGCATCACGTATTGATTAGACCGGTCCGGTCCCGCCTAGGCCAATGTTCTAAGCTTCCAACCGACTGGCTCCACGTCCTTGATATTTTGTGGTATCGGTAAACTGGATAGGCTCGTTCGCTTGCAAATGGCGCAATTCGCCTAAAGATCTGAGAAATCGCCGTTTCATGAGGAGTATAAGAGCTTGTATGGGCTTTTCCCCATTGGTGATCACGTGGCTCAGTGGAACGCTGTGATGAGTGAGGGTTTGGTGGTTTATTTGGTTTGTTGGTTCGGTGCCTGTCAGGTGATGATTGCTACACAGGAAGATTTTGCCACTCTGCCACACTACAGGGTGTCTCAAACATCATGTCGTTGCATATAAAATGGCCGATTTTGCTACCTCAATTTCTGGTCGATATTTCCTGGCTGCGAATGGTCTCGTTTCAAGCATTTTATATAGTTTCTGAAAGCACAGAATCTCCGCTTTCTTAGGGCCCCGTTTATACTTCGACGGCTAGCGACATCGAAATGTTGCGTTGGGAAAAGTGTATTAATTGTATTGATACTCACTTCGATTAATAGAACTGCTTCCAAGCAAAGTAATGATCTGTCAAAGTTTTCAGTCAAAGTCGGCCATTTTATGTGCAACGATCTAAGAAATATGTACACTGCTTGATAGGTGATAATTTTGCTGGAGAAGGTACCATACCAAAGAAATAGAGGGCTCATAGGAAAGCGCAAAAATAAAAAATTTCGGCACATGTCGCGAAAGTGGGCAGCATTAGGGGGTGGGAATGTGCCGCCTATCAGGCCACATCTAATTGGAGTATCATTAGGAGAGGGGATGTACGGTAGGCACCCTGATTGGCTGGCATGTGTTTGGTCAGTGCTCTGATTGATTATGATTGGATTGACGCGCTCCCAACTCCTAATGCTGCTCACATTCGCGACATGTACGAAAATTTCTGAGGTAGGAGCGCAGGGCTTGGCCACACACTCGTCCGATTTCTTACATTTTTCAATCGATTGATTGTGCTGCGCTTTTGAACTCTCGCCACAATTTATCCATGAAGTGGTGGTATCGATTGATTTTAACGGTTTCTTTCAAAATTTAAAGCTTAAATACAATCTAGAGCCTGCGGCAAAGTGCTGGGTATCCTAAAAAATGCAGGTACTGTTTGAAAGTCTTAGGTATAAGACCCATATAAAAGCACAGGGTAACAAAATCTCTGTGTGTCGGTAGTCAAGATTGCGCCAGGTAACCGTCTGAAACCTTTAATGTCAGACTCGATTGATTGTGCATAGGATGAATGCTTGTTACATTCTTGCTATCAATTGACAACATTGACCTGTACCGTAGTTCTTTTAATTTTTGGAGCTTCACAGTGCACTACAACTTTATGTGAGCCCTTAACGCCTTCAGAATTTTTACTGGCAGCAATGATGTGCTGTTTCTTGAAGAATCTAACAAACATTCAGCCCATGCACAATCAATCGAGTCTGAAATGAAAGGTTTCAGAGACGGATGCATGGCACAATCACTGCCGCTCGTATGCCAGAACGTTCCCATTTTCTTGCGCTTTAATTCTTCTTCAGTGCCTCTACTAGCAGCAAGGCGTCAGAGCGATTTCTGCCCGTTGTATCTCTACGACACTCATGCTACTTCAATCGCTAATCGTCTCCACTTCTGAAGACCCCACAGCCCTTTTGAAGTGATTTTTTCCAGGTTTCTTCGTCAGCCGCAAGACGACCGACGGCTAGTCGACCCCCATTGCCCCGTGAAGTCGTCTCGGCCGAAGTCGTTCTCTGAGGAGCTGCCCTCGATGTTCATTGTTTATCCGCGTCCAGTGTTGGCTTGTCCGAGGTGAAAAACAAGGGTATGCATTTGGAACGTCGAGACGGATGACGACGTAGATGCTGCCAGTGGTCGCTTCGTATCCCATGAAACTCTGATGAAGCCCCTACAGTCACGCTTACGGTTACTTACCCCTGCCTCATGGCTCGGCTTCGTTTTCTTTGTAGGTTCTTTAAGGGGTTTCTATGTCTATTGCAATATTTTTAACAATTTTTATGATTTTGTGAATTAGTGAGCTCCGCGGTACACGAGAGTTCACCCGTCCGTCTATCCGTATGTACATCCGCGCTGAATTAATGGCCGCCACTAACACACTTTTCTACATATATACAGAATCACTTCAATATTGAGGCGAACGCATTGGACATTGGTTCGAGGGCATCTCAGGATTCTCAGATCAATATCGATCGATCGATATCGATCGTTTTGCCGTGATGTAACTGGCATAACATTGCGCATCGCAGTACATCAAGCACGAAGGTTCAGTTAGCCATTTCAATGTTTTTTGTGAAGTAGTGAGCTCCGCAGTGCATTCCGACTACCAAAAGTTCGTCCATATGTGCATCCGCGCGGAATTAATGGCCGCCATCCGTCTTTCTATCTATCTGTACATCTGCGCGAATTCGCTGCTATTTACTCTACTGTATGTATATTTACTTATTTATTTATCTATTATTTACTAGCGTAAGGACCGCTTCACTACTATTAATTAAAGCTCTTGTAGTTTATTCAATGGATTCCTATTTTTAGTGTACAATTTTCAATAATTTTAATGCTTTTTGCGAAGCAGTAAGCTCCACGGTTCAGTCTGACTTCCGTGCATCCGTCTATCCATGTGTACATCCGCGCGGAATTAATGACCGCCGCTAAAAACCGATGCACTATGGGTCGACGCCACCTCCACAACCTCTGGAATTCCCATTCATTTAAGGCTTTTTGACGCAGCCCCATTTTTAAAGACACCAAAAATCCCACTTGTCCATAAATTGTAATTAGATTAGAATTTAGTTCCTGTAATTTAGAGGAATCCTTAGGATCCCAATAGCAAATCTTAAAATGGAATTTTAAAATTTCAGAAACGTTGGTTCCATTCCATGTTCATCACTGTTGGTCTCCATCCTTCTGTGTAAAGAGTAGGCCGTACGGGCTCCCTGTTCTAGCTTTCGCAAGTCGTCCTAAAGTCCAGTTACACCTTCGAAATGCCTGCATGACTTTGCATGGAAGTGGCGGATGCATGGCGTACCCCAAAGAAGTAGATCAGCGCCAATTGCTTCGCATCCTCGCGAACTCTTCGTCACCAGGCTGAAGCCAGGTCGTACAACGGCTACCCGTCGAAGGGTGGACAACGACGTTGGCGGTCGTAAATTCTGCTCATAAACTGCTAATGACGTGCTGCGTATTAAACCCCTGGGTGACCCGAGTCTTGCTCGGGCGTTCGCCGCGCGTTCCCAGCTCGCATATGCCCAACAGGTGCTCCCGATCCACATCATGTTACACCCCAGTGGCCCGCAGGGTGGGCATTGGTACGATATTGTGCTCACTTTGTACCTGGGCCGGCTTCCTGGCGCTCCTGAGGTTTGGGGCAGTCCTAGGGACCATACTAAGGGCTGGACAAGGTTGTAGACGCACGGCAAGGAGCTGAGGTTCCCGGTTCGTTTACGGATCGTCTTGCGAGAGGTATGGTAGCTTAGTAGAAGGATCTGATTATTGAACCCCAGGATTAGACCACTCACCATCTGACTTTTGAGACTTGGAGAAGCCTGGAAGGCCTATTCAGATCAGCGAAGGGGTGTTCGAACTTCCTTTCGTCTTCCTACATTTCCTCACCACTTAATGGCACCCAATTCCTTGCAAAGTTTTCGGAAAATACTCGGCAATATCCCCTCCGACCCCCAGAGCGCCAGCGTAGTGTACCTACGAAACTCATCTCTCCCTGCTCTCACACCCTTTGATCGCCGAGAGTGCAGTTGATTGTTCGACAGTGTCGACGCAGTGTCTCGGCGAACTCCTTTACAATCGTCGTCCATTATTGTTCGTGTTTACCTCGTCACTCGGCACCCAATTTGACCCCCGTCTGCCTGCCAGACCGTCGCCGGCGCACGCGCGCCTGCTCACCTCGCTCGGAGACCGCCAGCTGACCGACTGACCGGCCTGCCGATCCGTCCCGTCGGGTCTACGTTGGGTGGGCTGGGTTTTCAACTACATTTCTTGGACTGTTGCTGAAGTAGATTGTCTTGGAAGGGCTTACAGTAAAAGACTCCCTTCGTTAGGAAAGGTAAAGTGCTTTGTCGAGTTGGAGTAAGGCACTTACGCAGCGTCTTCTGGAGAACACAACGCCATTCGTTCCGATGGAGTACCTTACGCTGTGGTATTCTGTTTTAT
This sequence comes from Heligmosomoides polygyrus polygyrus, assembly GCA_947396885.1. NCBI lineage: Eukaryota > Metazoa > Nematoda > Chromadorea > Rhabditida > Heligmosomidae > Heligmosomoides > Heligmosomoides polygyrus. Next base: position 105,980,719 of record OX377202.1, read on the forward strand.
AATTTACCCTCGCTGTTCCGTTAGAGTACCTTACGCTGTTCTTTTCTGCCAGTCGTCTTCAACATTATGGTTCTCATGTTCCGAAGGCGTTAACTATTATCTGTTCTTATGATTTCATTGTTCTCTTCTTAAGAAATTTCTTCAAGTAGACCATTTGAGTACGTCTTGAAAGGATTAGTGTTAAGAAGTCCCTTCGATAGCTTCGGTCGGGTGATTCGTTCCGATGGAGTACCTTATGCTGTAGTCTTTTCTTTCATCATTTGCCTTCAGCGTTTCGTTGGACTACCTTACGCGGTGTGCTGTCCTCTTCGTGCGAAGCCCTCTTTTCCGCTAGCCGACGTCGATGCGGTTTCTTCTCTTCTGAAGACATCAACTACTTCCTTTTCCTATGATTTCAGGCTCCTGTTCTTCCTGAGGAAGTCTTTCACCTGTTCATTTGCCTACGCTTCGAAAAGGCTTAATACAGAGGATTTCCTCTGACAGGGTTGTTAAAGTACTTCGTTCCACTGGAGTATCACCTGTATCACCTGTCGTCCCGTTGATCATCGACTTGCTCGAGCAAGCGCCAGCAGCGCCATTCGTCCCTGTCGCGTGCCAGAGTGGTCCAATGGATCCTCCTCGTTCGAGGGACGCGAAGAGCGTCATATCGGTCGTTCAGAGCTTTCACAAAGAAGTCCGACCAACGCGTTGGTGGGCGTCCTGGTGTTCTCTTGACATGCCGCGGAATCCAGTCGGTAACGGCTCTCGTTCAGCGGGTGTCTGCGAAGCGCATTACGTGGCCAGCCCACCTAATTTTCGACAACTTGGCATGCGATAGCGTCTCTGATCTTCGAACGTCGGCGAAGCTCGGAACTCCGGAGGCCTCTCACTTGCGTGAGTCGTGTCACTCCGAGCATCGTCCTCTCGATTCCACGCTGCGCGACGCTGATCGCGTGTTCATCCTGCTTTCGTATAGCCCAGGTCTCTGAGGCATATGTTAGGGCAGAAAGAACAGTGGAGTCGAAAGGGTGGGCACGGAGTCGGACGTTCTTCGTCTTCTTCGCGACTTCTTCGACGCTGGAGTAAGGTACTTTATTCCGATGGAGTGGTACATGCTGTTGTCTTTTCTTCCATCATTTCTCATATGCGTTCCGATGGAGTACCTTACGCTGGGTACTGCTTTCCTCTTACCAGGTCATATTTTGCGCCAGTTATCTTCAACACTATTGTTCTTCCTTCCTGGAGACGTTAACTCCCTCCTTTTCTTATGATTTCATCCCCTTCTTCTCGATGAAGCCCCTCATCCAGATTATTTACCTACGTCCTGTAAGAATTTAATGTCGGGGATCTCCTTCGATGTCTTTGGTAAAGTGGATCGTTTCGCTGGAGTGAGCTGATTCGTTCCGACGAAGCGCCTTACGATTCGTATTGTCTTCTTTGTAAATTGCTGGGATACGCAGCGTAAGGTACATCGTTGCGAAGGAGTTCTTTACGCTGTGGTGTTCTTCAGGCCATGCCCTTTCTTTCAGCACTAGCCTTCAGCGTTCTGTTCGAGTACCTTACTCAATCTTCTGCATTCTTTTTACAAGCCCCTTTTTCAGCAGCCGCTTTCTACACTACGATCCCTTTCTTCTGAAGATATTACCTCCTGTCTAGTTCTTCGACTTCGTACTCCGCTTCTTGTCGGGAGTTTCCTGACTCTTCCCGACAGCAGACGTCTTTCTTGGCGTGTGAGTGTTTATGTTTGTTCGAGTCCAAGCCCACTCCAGAGCTTATCCGGCCGTTCTGCTTGTCGATTCGCGCCTTTCATGTAGCCGACATCGTGTCTGCGTCTGTCAGTATCGTTGTCTCAACAGTTTCCGAGGGGTTAAGCTCGTTCACTTCTTCAATGAAAGTGTAGAACCGACATCCGGTTTCCTCTCCTTCTTTTCGACGAGAAAAACACACAGCCGTGGTGATTCTAGAAGTTTACAAGATCTGGTGAAGTCGAACTTTTTCAAAAATCCACTGCGTAACGTTCCAGAGAGATCGCCGTCATGACCACATGTGGCAGTTTTAAGGCAGCGTAATATTTCTTTCCAGCTGAAATTCACTCGGGGCGGGATTTGAAGTTTAGTTTAGCTCTATCTTATAATCTGCCGAGCTTCATATGCTTCCAATAGTGTTTTCGCTCCCTATCTCACTTGGGCACTTGGTAGCGCAGTTGGTGCGGGTGCCGGCTGTTATATGCACCCCGATTCCATGTTCTTGGCTCGGATCCGGCCTTGTCCAACCACGCTTCTGATTCGTGAGTAGGTCCCACCGTCAGTTTATAGGCCGCATACGCATTCAAATTGCCTCCATGAAATACAGTAGAAGTTAAATGCACGGCGCACCCCACAAAGGGATTGACTAATCGGCTTGGATCTTATCTTTCATCTTGCTGAAGGTCTTCTGCTTAGTTTCACTTTTCTACAAAAGTATCTTAAGAGATTGAGCATCATTTGCAGAAGGACTGAATGAACCGAAGTCGTTGTGAAGTCGAATTTATCCACAAAGTTTTTCTATTTGAAGGCTTCTATGAGCTAACCAGCTTCTCAGAGAGTATCATCACTTGACTAAGCTACTTAAAACTTTTTAAATTATTTTTAAACTTAAAATTTATTTGAAGACCCTAAGCGTACTCAGCGGTTAGGGTTTTTGGTGTGGTATAACGATACAAAGAAGGTGAAAAGGTGTCAAATAGTCCTCGCTAATAAAGCAGAGACGTCCGGAGTTCCGAACTTCTTCGACGATCGAAGATGAGAGACGCTGCCGCATGGGCCAAGCCGTCCAAAATTAGGTGAGCCGGCCACGTAATGCGCTTCTAGACGAGAGCCGTCACCGACTGGATTTCGCGGGATGTCAGGAGAACACCAGGACGCCATCGACGTGATCGTGGTCGGACTTCTTCGTGAAAGCCCTGAACGAACGATATGACGCTCTTCGCGTCCCTCGAACGAGGAGGATCCATTGGAGCACTCTGGCACGCGACAGGGACGAATGGAGACGTTGCTGACGCCCGCTAGAGCAGCTCGATGATCAAGGAGACGATAGGTGATACAGGTGACAGGTGAACAAGGACTGATGCCTTTGAAAGAAGCGAACCCCTTCAAGAATCGGGTTGGTGAAGCTTGAAGGATCTTATCTAGGTTCCTTCATTTTAGGTGGTGGAGGTCAGAATTCCGTGGAATGGTGGTTATTGAAAGCCTATATTTCCTGAGGACATCTTAGGAATGTCTCCTGGGGCGGATTCATCAGCGCTTATATCCGTGGGTATGCGGGGTATAGGGGTAGACGTACCCACGATGAGGCATGCAAGATAAACCTTACCCGGCACACGTGGGTATATCACTGGGTGAAGAACTACTGGACGTTCGTAGTGGGTATAGCCGCATACCCGCGAGGATTCCGCGCCCCATTGACAAAATGACGCTCCATTGAGATCAGCTGTTCTCGCGAGAGGCTTAGTTCAACCATACCCTTGATTCCTTTCAAGAACACGAATCGTACCCGCTACCCGCTCTCTACCTATACCCACTGCTTCATGAATGCGGCCCCTGGGCAGAAGCCTACCGCCTGTGGCTCTTCTATCCAGCGCCATCAGAACGCAGTCCGTCGAGAAGACAGCTGTCAGGGCTGCTCGGCGCCAGATCGTTCCCGATACCCCTGGACCGTCGGGGGGCGCCGCCTGATCGGCGCGTGGCGATCGCCGTTAATTGTGCGGCGATCGTGCTCTGTCATTATAACAAATACCGTAACCCTTTGCCGAAGTCGGACGGCGGGGTCGATCCGCTGCCGCCGCCGCCGCCGCCTCCGCGACGACTGTTCATCGTCGTCCTGTCCTCGGATTACCATAACCCCTAGGACGGCGTCGGACTCTCAATGAACACCCCCCTTCTGGCCAGCTAGGAGGGGCGTTCGCACCCGGCCGCGCGACACTTCCCACAGCGACCCCTATTCATCGGTGTCGAGACTTTGACGTCGTCAGCCTTGACCCTAATGCTATCCCCACGGCCGGGTTCTGCTGATGCTTATGCGGAGTATGTCTGGGGCGCTAATTCGTCATCATCGTCGCGTTTTTCCGGCGAACATTAGCGGCTGCGAACGGATACGACACAGCCGTATCCTTCGTCGCACATGCCCGTCTGGGATTCCTTCGCTGTTCCTGCTGTTGCTAAGACGTCTCTTTGTCTGTTATTCAGTCGCCAGAAGCCTCTATGTTAGGCCTGGGCCTAGTAGTGGGAATGTGGGCCACGTTCAGTGCCACTGATCCGATTTTAGAGCCAAGGTAGCGTAAGCTACTTCTAGGGCCGGATTCTCTTCACCTTGACCGCTAGATTGTTGAATCCTGCCTTGGTTTCATCTAGATGCTGAAGAAAATGGGAAGAAGGATCTCCTTTAACATCCAGCAGACCTTCCTGTACATCAGAAGATAGGCTGTGGTAAGGGCTTCGGACGGACTAGGACCCTTACCTCCGCTTTCTGGTCCAAGAAGAGGAATCCGCTTGGAATCCCTTCTGGAGTCTAATTCTGGATTGTGACTTAGTCCATTAAAATTTGAGTAAAACATATAAGTCGTTGAAGGAAGAATTAGACCTTACTCGGCTCATGTCGCGAAGATGGGCAGCATTGGGAGGTGGAAGCGCACTAGCCAATCACAACTAAGCAGGGCGTCGAAGAGTTTTAACCGCTCAAGCCCTCTCATTATGGCACGCCAATTTGATGCGGTCTGATTGGCTGGCTCGCATCTACTTCCTAATGCTGCCCATATTCGCGACATGCATCTTTTATTCTCCCTTTTTCATCTGAAGAATCACTTTCTGAAAGAAAACATCGAAAGTCTTCGTGTGTTTTCTCACTTTCCCACTTTATGAATTCGAGTCCAGGTCTTTGAGGAATTCGTAACCTGTAGATTGTTCATTCGGACAATAATCCCCTTGGAATGCGCCATGTATTCAACTCAGGCAAAATAAACACTTTGTAACCTTAAGAGGGAAATACATAGATTTAGTGGTCCAAGGGGTGCACCGGCCAGCGAAATGACCCACTATGAATCGTCACAGAGTCATCAAAAAGTGCTTATTTTGTCTGATGCCTTCAATACATGGCGCATTCCAAGGTGATTGTTATCGGCGGAATCTTCATATCGAAAGTCGACAGAATTTGGATGCATGGCGCAATCCACAGCTAAAATGCTTGGTGATCTACCTCTATTGAGCCATTTTACAGCTCTAGAAGGTTTCTGCACAGCTGCGACATGTAGAAGGCGAAAGCATGGCGTATTCCAAAAGAGTGAGCTAGCTATGGTCTAATGTTTAATTCTAAAATAACAACCATTTAAGGAAAATACATGTGAAACTCGCTGAGTTTCATTGTCCATTTTCGCTTTGAAAAATCGCTTTTTGAATTTTTTTTTCAAATTTTATACTTTTTAGCAGTCATTCTATGTTTTCTCGCATTCTCGCCATGGGTTCAACTCCACGTCTAGCTTTCCGAAGTTCTCGTAGCTTGCAGGCTGTTCAGTCAGTACATCTCCTAAACCACTGACCCCAGCAATTCGTTATTAAGGTCTAAAAGGGTTCATTCTGTCTGATCCGTTGAATGCATGGCGCATTCCAAGATGACTTTTGTCAGGAAGGTGCTTTCATCCTTAGGCTAACTTAGTTGTGCAGAAGTTAGATTCATGGCGCATCCTACGCTAAAGCGCGAGGTAGTACCATCCCTACAAGTGTTCTACAAGTTTAACAGATTCCTAAACAGCTGACATAGTACGTAGAAGGCGAACGCACGGCGTATTCCGAACGCGTACGGTCTTATGCTTTGCATTTGGTATTATCTTTAAAACTAGAGTGCATGGCGCATCCCAACAGAACTGGCTAAGGTTAGGCTTCATCCATATGTTCTATGTGAACGAGCGGAAGCTTTAGTGTTAAGTTTAGTTCACAAGAATAATTCTTGAAGGCCGAAGGGTGTGTGTATATGGCGCAGTGAGGAGGAAACGCTGCTCGAGCGCTTACATATCGATCGATTTTAGTTCCGCTCCCATGCTAGTCGAATATTCTATTCTATTTATTCTTTTGGAGCCAGTTGACCTATATGTTCCTACGGCCTAACTTCCTCAAATCTTTGGAAAGACTGGCTGAGATCTGAGATCTCTTCGAACTGCTTGTGCTGAATGCGTAAATGTGTTGAATGCACGGCTTATACCCGAATAGAAGCTCCAACGCCAGGATTTCTCCCACTTTCCTTCTAATTCACGACGTACTGTAGTCAATAGGCTAAGGTTGGAAGCCAACGAGTAAAGTACCGATTTGTGTTAGTTATCCTCTCTTTTGGAGTGCGCCATGCATTCTACCCGACGTGTCCGAACCCCTAACCTCTCCCAGCTCGCACGACGTTGTGCGTTGTTCGTCGAGCGGCTGGCGAAAGTGCTTTTACGCGCTGCGCTCGGTTTACGGCTCGTTCTCAACTGTGTCCCCGCCAACAGGTCTAATATACTGGAATTATACGACATTTTTACGAGCACCATATGTGGCCAGAGTGTGCGCGAACTTTATGTGAGGACGACTGCCGGCGCCGGGCGGCGCCACATCTGGAGATGTCGGCTGATAAGCTGTAGAAGAGCTCCAGAAGATTGACGTTTTTGTCAAGGAAGGCTTGATTATGGAGTAACTGAAAAATGAGGCTCCTGCCCTTTCATGAAGTCGTAGCCCGAAATCTGAGGATACACTTCTATCTGACCACTGGAGTCTGATCTCGACACTGTTTTTCGGGACGACTTCTGAACAAAGTCGGAGCTCTACATTTCTAGCGTCGGAGAGTAAGTCTCCCGTGGGTATGTATGCGGGTTATATGGGAGTAGACGTACCCACGATGTGACATTCATGTAACCCTTACCCACCACTGAGTATCAATGTGATCACGTCGTGGATACATCCGCATACCTGCGAGGATTCCGCGCCCCATTGACAAAACAGCGCTCCAGTGAGATCAGCTGTTCTCATGAGGTGAGACGATCGGGTTTTTGGTTATTTTATCAGATTTTATGTAATACATGATAATGTTATGATGCCAAGACAAGTTAAGGCGTCGTCTTCTGACCTACCTCGTGTACTCTCCTTTACAATGTCTTTCAAATATTGGTATTTTTTGAACATTTTTACCCACCTTGTGCCGCCTATTGCGGCACAAACACAGCACCTACATATCCTAGTCGGGAGGGTGCAATTGTTAACTGCCAGCTTCGTATGTCATTCCATGACATGCAATCGCGTGCCCTGAATTCAAATGAAATCCTTCGCATCATGGCACAGCAGCTGAAGCTCTCGTAGAAACCCAGTCAAGGTATTGGAGACGCAACCTCGAATGCTCAGATTCATCAAGGCTTATACTCGCGAGTATTCGGGTAGTATAGGGATAGACGTAGCCACGATGAGGCATTCATATAAACCTTACCCCCCCCCCCCCCCCCCACCACATACATCGTTGGTATGTCAGTGGGCAGAGAAGAGTCGACGATCGTCGCGAGGATCCCGTGCCCCACTGACAAAACGGCGCTCCAGTGAGATCAGGGGCCGGATTCATCAACGACTAACCCGCGGGTATAAGGGGTAGAGGTACCCACGATGAAGCTTGCGTCTCTGACTGTTGCCTTATCTCTACACCAGTCGTACGTCGGCCTAGCGGCCGCATGCGACTGGTTGGGGGCTTCGCCCCCAAACCCCGAGAATAGGACGCCATGGCCGCTACGGGTTTCCTATTCTTCTCTAGGCCTTCTGACCTTTATGTTGATCGAGATGGATCGATTGATCCGACGTCAGATTCGTGTTCAAACGACCTCGATTACCCCCAGGGCCGAAGCTTCGGGCCGCCGACCTGTTCGACACGTCTACGGCTCGCCATGCACGGTTGCCGACGTGTTCGGCACGTCTACGGCTCGCCATGCACGGTTGCCGACGTGTTCGGTTGCCGCGCCCCAACCCAGGTGTGACGGACGGACAGACACACGCACACACGCACGCACACACACACGCTTGCCGCTTTATATATAGTAGGTTGACTCTTATCATATCTCTACCTTTATACTCCGCATACCCACGGGTTTAATTGTTGATGAATCCGGCCCAGCTGTTCTCGTGAGAGGTTTAAGGCCCCCACAGAGTTCTGCGGCAACGCCGCTCGCCGCTATGGTTAAGGGTAGGGCAGGGACGCCGCCGGCGGCGAGCTCTGCGTCTCTGCCCTATGGTTAAGCATAGGGCCGCGGCGCTGCCGCAGAACTCTGTGGGGACCTTTAGGCCTCGTTTATACCTCCGACGCCGAGCGACGCGACGCCACGCATTGAGGCCAAATTGATCGGTCGCGTCGCCCGATCAATGTGGTCACAATACGTGGCGTCGCGTCGCTCGGCGACGAAGTGTAAACGGGGCCTAACCAGGAAAGTATCTCAACGGTAGGTCGGAACGGCCCAAGTGTTGTATATGGGCGGAATCGCCTCTCTCTGGAAATCAACAAAATGCAAATATCTCGACCTCAATACAACTCTGCGCAGAGTTAGGCGCGACGGAAGTTGGACCGTTAGCGGCCTTAGCCCCATGCCTGCACGTGGAGGGCGGGCTCAAGTTGGCTGGAAACAGCGATGACGAGTCAGCGGCGGTGGCGAAGGGGGGTAGAAGGACGGCATAATCCCCATGATCGCTGTTTCCAGCCAACTTTAGCCCGCCCTCCACGTGCAGGCATGGGGCTAAGGCCGCCAACGGTCCAACTTCCGTCGCCCCTAACTCTGCGCAGAGTTGTATTGAGGTCGAGATACCTGCATTTTGTTGTTTCCCACAGAGAGTCGATTCTGCCCATATACAACACTTGACCCATTCCGACCTACCGTTGAGATACTTTCCTGGTAAGGCCTGTTCATACTTCGCGACAAAAGCGACTTGTCGCCTGTGCTAAACATGCATATCGATTAAAACCGAGCGCGCGCTGCCGAAAAGTGTTCAAACTCGAGCGCCCGCGCTGCGGCTCCAGTCGCTCTTGTCGCTCTTGTCGCTGCTGTCGCGAAGTATGAACAGCCCCTTAGTTCTTCCTTACCCTTGATTGAATACAAATCGTACCCGCTACCCACTCTGTACATATACCCACTGCTTGATGAATCCAGTCCCTTATCCCAAGCACATTTACGCGGGAAACTCTAACCTGCATGCCAATGATCGACTTTCCCATTGTTTTTCTATACTACAGGGACCGCTCCCAATGCTGCAGAAGTTACCCAGGAGCTTTACTATCTGAAGAAGAAAGCAGCATCGTTTAGTAGCAATAAGTTGAGCAACAGGTGCTCCGAGATAGATGGCCGACAAGCTCCCAATACATTGCTTCGCTGGATACTACAGCACCAGCTGCGAGTAACTGGTCGCCTGGAAGCAGGCAGCAGCTACAAGTTGAGCTCCGTAGGCGCTTGACAGCTGTCTCAGGGGTTGCAGATGAGAGTTGCGGCCTGTTGTGTGCATATAATGGGGTCTACAACCGTTGTTCCTACTTTCTGCTTCTTTGGTGGAGTTAGAAGAAACTGCATGCTACTTAAGAATTGATGGTCCTTGAGAAAAAATTAATTAAAACCTAGGTCGTTGAAGCTGGAGAAATATATGAGCGTTTCAAGAAAGTTCAGCTTCTTCTTCTTTGCTTTGTTTCGCGGAATTTTTACGTTACCTTAGCTTCGTTTTCAGCTATTTTTTTATGGATAATGTAGAGTTGCAACCTTATTCTTTTAGAAAGAAATCAATAGAAAGTGTTGAAAAGGGTGCTCTATTGAGCTCCAGAAGGTTCGAGACCGTTCCCATTCTATGCATCGTTAGGCTTCTCTCCAAAAAAGTCCACTTTCCTCCTCCCACCAGCGACGAAGAGAAAGTTTTTCGCGAATTGTTTGGACGTACGGGCGACATTATTGCTAATGGACCGTGAGCGACGAGCAACTCGAGTTCGCAACGACGCCCTCCACTGCCCCCGCCCCTCTCTCCCCTCTTTTGCTGTTCTATTCTTCCTTTTCCTCTGGTGGTCGAAAGGAAACTGATAGTCATTGCTGATTTTTTAAAATAATATTTAACTCGTTATTCAGGAAGGAAGAGATTTAGCGGATTCCGAAGCTGAGCTAATGAGGATGTCTTGAGTAGGAGGATCATCTAAGTATAGCTGAATAGGCGATTTGAAGTGGCTAGGTGTTGATAAAAATAAAGAAAATTTCGATTCTCTGCCCGAAAACATATTCGAAATAACAATCTCTGCAAGGTTTATAGAGATAGGTTCATTTTTGAGGCGCTCTTGAACAAATCGCTGGTTTAATTACCCAAGTTTGAGGTACTTTAACATCTAACCCAATTCACATTGTGGTTCGACAAATTTTGGTTTATAGAGAGGTTTATAGAGATAGATTCATTGTTGAGGCGCTCTTGAATAAATCGCTGGTTTAATTACCCAAGTTTGAGGTACTTTAACATCTCACCCAATTCACATTGTGGTTCGACAAATTTTGGTTTATAGAGAGGTTTATAGAGATAGGTTCATTTTTGAGGCGCTCTTGAACAAATCGCTGGTTTAATTACCCAAGTTTGAGGTACTTTTAAAGTCCAACCAAACCCAATTCACATTGTGGTTCGACAAATGTTGGAAACCTCTCCTCAAATCGCTGCTTTTCTTTTCTAATTCTGTTTCTGTCCCCGCTTCTGAATTCTGGCATCTCCATCACTTTAGTTTTTTTTTGTAAAAAAACTTGTATCTCCGTCGAAAACAGTGTACATACTGTGCTTTCTCTTGCGATTGCCGCCGCCAATTTTTATACTCTAAAGGGAAGCGTTTTGCCGCAGAAGTCTATAGTATCGATCAATGTTGTTTTATCGATCGATGTCGATTAACCGTTCCGAATCTTGTCCAGATCGGTCTGGTATCTATCTGAGCAGAGATCTCTTCGCTGTTCCAGAGTCTGTGGAGAATCTTTCCATCGGCAATTAATTTTGCGCGGACGCAGTGGCAGACGGACAGACGCGCATCTTGGCGGTTTTATACGCATATAGTAGGAGTTAACACAGGTGTGAAGTATGTACATGCTGCTGGGGTCGTCTTGGGTTGGATCCCCGGCTCAGGTCAGATCATCCTTTCATATTTGCCATTTAAGGCCCAGAAGACGTGGAATTTTTTTTAAAGCAGGAAATATGTACGTCTAGTTCTTCCTTCCTGTGAGTAACATTGCACTAAGGGTTCTGCTGCGTTTCAACTTTAGAAACTCGTCAGATCTGCTTTTCTGTGTCTATCTATCAGTGGCAGCATCTTCTTTAAAAAAAAATTCAGAATAAAATGTAAAAAAACGGGAATTTAGCTTCCGACCTATTATAGAGACGACTTCAGAGCTAAGAAAACTGAGTGACAGCTTCATCTGGACGTCACCTTGCTTTAATCGGTACCGAGAGGGTCGTCATCTATCAGCTGAAGCAAGTTTAGGCCTAGCCTCCGGAGACGGGCCTAATTCTGACGACGTATAGTTGTTGCTTCCGGATGCGGCCGGTCACTAATCGCTGTCTAATATCCGGCAGGCGATTTACGACCTTTGCCACGCATGTTCGGCGGTGGTTCTTCATGGCCGGACGGCGACCGCACTCAACAACGAGTCCCCGGGGAGGCATCGGAACCGACCGACGGAGCGATTCTCGACCTCTCCTCAACTTAGCACCCGCCTCCTGACTCGAAGACGTCCGCCGGGTTTTTCGCTGCTCGTCCTTCAAGTGTTTTCTGGGACTTCCGGGTGTAAGTAGGCTGGAGGACTAGGCCCAGGCAGCTTCTGGAGGCACTTTCTTCAGCAAGGAGATGGATGGTCCTTCGCTTCCAGAAGACCTGGCGCTCCGACCTCCGTCCGGCTCACGTACGTCGCCGTCTCGATGTCTCGTTCGCGTGCCGTCCTCTTCCGTTAATAGTTGCTCCTCGCCGAGCGTTTCTCACGAGACGTCCGTTGAAAGCAATATCCTGACGGCTCGGATTCGCTTTCCGGACGCGCTGCCGTTTCCCTCGCCCCGCTGGCCGTGAGGCGGAGTGGAAGGGAAGCTCCCAAATGGGGAGCCTTATTGTTCCAGCAGTAGCCCCGGCTGGAATGCACTTTCAGCCGGTGACGACGTCCAGACGACCGGACGACTTCTCCATGGCTGCACGCACCGAGGCGTATTAATCAAGGTGTTCAGCACGTAGCCGGCATCGGCTATTAGCCGAGTGCAAGTCGTTATTATAGTCGTCTGAAGGTCGCCTTCGACTTCAGAATTACCACTTCTAGCCGTAGGTAGCCATTTTCAGCCGTAGATTAATGAGCCTGTAAGTCGAATCTGGATTCTTCAGGACAACATATGACTTAAGCTGACCGAATTCACAAAAATTGCCTTCGATTTCGTCGATACGTCTTTACAACCGCGGCGATTTGTTTATTTTTTGTTTACTTGTTCGTTTTCCGCTTGTTTTTGGGTCTTATGTTTTGTCCTCTTGAAGCGCTCCGTGTGTCTCGAGTCAATTGTTTGCATAATTTTAGGTATATATGCCCCCCCCTCGACTAGGATAGGTACAATTTATGCGTTTTGTATGCGTTTCATAACGACTAAGCCGTAGTTTATACTTGCGCCGCCGCGGCACCACAATCGCCACAGATATCGATTTTCCGCGCCGTACGATCGATACCTATTCCGACCATGTTGCCGCGCTGCGCAGCGGCGCAACCATAAACTATGGCTAAGTCGTTCTTGTCGAACTGTCATAAGTTTGAGTTCCGCCTTCGCGAAGATTTTTGCGCCATGACTAAGGCGGGGTTTACACTTCAGTCGACAAAAGCTGCAAATATCGATTAGACCGCGCAGACGATCGATCGATTAATGGGCGCTTGCTTGTTCATGGCCTTTCCTCTGTTTTTCATATTTTTTACCATTTTCTCCTTGTTCTCTATTGACTTTTCGATTTTTCGCAAAGCTCCAAATTATTTAAATTGTTTTTTATGTGCATGGGGGCAGTGGGTAAAAGGCGCTGACCCAGTGACCGTGTACTGATCACTCCAGGTTCGATTCCTCCCCAGTGCAAGTCAATTTCTTGATTTCTCTGGGAAATACATAGTGTCAGGCTTAAGCAAGGAAGGTAGTGACCTCGCTTTTCCATTACACTAAAGAAAAAATAGAATAAAGAAAAGTGGAAGCGAAAAACATAAAATTACAAATTTTCCTTCAGACGAACCTTTTTTGTTATAATACCTTCCCTGATGGCTCATAAGCAGCATTATTTTCGAAGATATGCAATTACCTCAAACTTGGGTAATTAAACCTTTCCGTCCTTTACCGTCAAGCGTTTTCAGCTCAGTTATAGAGAGATCGTAGGTACGTTTAAAGTGCTTATGCGATAACACGTAGGTTTAGAATCCACGGCGCATGCCAAAACGCAGCCTTTCTTCCCACCGAATCCTAAATAATTCCCTAAATAGGTCGAAAGTCTTAGTAAATTTGTGCAGAAGTAGAGAACATGGCGCACTCCTAAGAAAGTGACTATCTCTAACCTCTAAGCGTTACTTATTCTCCTATATCATTGTTCTTCCTTGAGCATCGGACCAGGTTCTACATATGCATTCAAGGTGATAAGGGATGCATGGCGCATCTCCTGGCGCACAGATCTGTCCTAATCGGGGGGGGGGGGCACACTGTGTCACATGCGTCTCTTTCCCTTTCCCTGAATTTGTTCGAAGATTTCAGTTGCTGAGTTACGAAGGCTTTAGGATAAATTCTGGAGAAGGGCGAGGCGACGTCCCGTGGTTAGATGTACACGCTCCGGCTGCCCCGCCCGATTAGGATAGGTCGGTCTTTCCACTGAACACCGGCATTTTCATACAAGTGAACGCACGGCGCATATTTTAGTCACATCTTCAACCGATTTCGATTCGGTACACCAGGTCATCATCGACGAGTTGTTTCCTAGGGGTAAAGCATTGCCTCAAACTTGGGTAATTAAACCTTGTCTTCCTTTACCGTCTAGTGTTCGCAGTAGCATTTTTTCCAAATGATATAGCATTACCTCAAACTTGGGCAATTAAACCTTTCCGCCCTTTACTGTCAAGTGTTCGCAGCTCAGTTATAGAGGTCATAGTGGTTCTCAGGTGCCTCTTCCAGCTTTCCATGTAGGCCACATTAACGACTAGTACCGTTTCGCTTTTTTCAGAGTTGCTTTGCCACCATATAACGCCTTTTTTGGGAAACTTCTGAAAGCAAAGAAGAGAGAGGATTACAGCACTTCTCAAGCGTTCTAGTGCTCTCAGTGGGAGACGCGCCTGAAGACCACAGCGACCTCTACAATTGGACTGCGAACGGCAAAAGAAGCAAAGGTTTAATTACCCATGTTTGAGATAATGCTCTATCATTCGGAAACAATGCTGCTGCAAACACGGTACACGCCCAGGCAGTCGATACTTGAGCAGCATTGTTTCCGAAGAGTACTACCTCAAACTTGGGTAATTAAACCTTTCCTGTATTTACTGCCAAGTCAACTTCGCAGCTCAGCTATAGAAGTCAGAGATGCTTTTAAAATGGAAAAGGGGATTTCAAGCCGAAACTGCTGCTCCGTCGTCCTTGCCAGCCATGTGAGGTCGGTCGGTCCACCAGCCCCGTAGAGGTTACGGCCGGCGACCAGTCGTGTGACTTCGGTCACAAGACAGGGGGAACCTCGTTACGCTGACGTATTCTCCTCTTCGTCCCGCCTCATTTTTCGCTGGCTTTCTACCCGTTTTTTTTCGCAGGGCACTTAGCGTGTTTTAGTGAATAATCCTACCGTATTCTTAGCTAATTCGCCTCCTTTTTCCATGTTCTTCGAAGCGCTTCCGTAGGTGTCGAACGAGCTGAACCGGCAGGCGCGCTACGGTGTGTCGCGTTTTTCGCCATCGCTCATCCGGCGGCGCTCTCATTTATCTTCGCGTTGTCCGCACGTCTGTAATACAGTCCATGTAGAGCACCTCTATCTGAAGATCCGATCGTTCAGATTACGCGCTCGAATCCCGTCGCGACAACCCCGTCATGCTTCGGATCTACGCATTGGTGGTGTGAATGCGACTGCTGGGATCTCATTCCGTGGAGTCTTTTCCGTCAAGAAAAGAAGAAGTCGTCAGTTCGGGCGGTTTTTGGCTCATTCCAGGAAACGGTTCAGTTTGTTTGACGACTAATAAGCTGAAGACGTTGCTCTGGAAGGGTAACTGACGATCCATTCCAAAGGCCTGAACTTCGTCTACGAACCATCGATCGTTCGTTAAGAAGTCATACTCTCTTCCTTGCTTTCGGAAGTTTGCCTACGAAGGCGTTCTAAGGTGGCCGCCAATATGGCCTACATGGACAGCTGCAAGATGCGCCTGAGAACCACAATGGACTCTATAACTGAGCTGCGAACACTTGAAAGTAAAGGACGGAAAGGTTTAGTTGCCCAAGTTTGAGGTAATTACATATCTTTCGGAAGCAGTGCTGCTGCAAACACTAGACAGTATAGGCAAAAAAGGTTTAAGTACCCAAGTTTGACGTAATGCTATACCCTTGGGAAACAATGCATCGATGATGACGTGGTGTACCAAGCCTAAATCGATTGAAGATGTGACTACAGTATGTGCCTCCTGCAAACTGCGCCACGTGTTCACTTGTATGAATAGGGAAACGGACCTATCCTAGTCGGTAGGGGCAGCCTTATGTTATACAGTACTTGTCGTTAATATGGCCTGCATCGGGGAAGCGCCAGCTAATCACGACCAATCAGCGCATCGACCAAATACACGCCAGCCATTCACCGTACCGATCCTGTGCATTGCATTAGGTGGTACGCGCGCGCTCGATGAGGCCTGATTGGCCTCAAGTGTTCTGCCTCTTCCAGGTAGGCCACATTACCGATTATTACAAACTAAGCTGTCGAATGTCTCGAAGGAACTCCTAACGTATGCCCCTAAGATACGCAGTCGATTGACCTTCCACAAACTGTTGCCATAAGCTAAAGTAGTTTTTCAAGACTTTTGCCTCATGACTAAAGCGCCGTTTATACTTCAGAGTCCGAGCGGCGCGACTTTATGTAAGCCACCAATATTGATTACACGCCGCAGGCGATCGATATGGCTGACATTCAGGACGACGCGCCGTCCGGGGACCGATGTATAAATCCTGCTTAACATCCGAGATTCTAAAGATTTAGGCAGGTCGTGCACGAAATCACAGGCAATCGCTGCGGGACCACGGGAACGCCCCGCAATCAATAGGAGAGAGAAGTTTATCAAGGGTGCTATAACCATTTTTTATTAGTTTCCTGCAATTTTTAAATTGCGGCTTCCTGGACAGTTTTATTACCATTCTTCGTATTTGTGGACTTCTTTATTACGGTTTCTCATGTCTTTCTATGCTTTTCTCTGAATTTTATTTATTTATTTATTTATTTGCACTCGAGGGTTTTTTATGCCTTTAGAATTGTTGTAGTAGTTTCAAATTTTTCTTTCTTGCTTTGAGTAGTTTGCCAGCAAGACGCTGAGTGTGGCTCTAAAAAGCAAAATGGTACTTGTCGGTAATGTGGCCTACGTGGCGGGGGAGGCAAGCCAGGAAATGAATGAGATAATTGAACAAGCAAAATAACTTCTAAAGAGCAACAGATGAATGTCAGAATATCGGAAGCCTATTTTTTCTTCTATTTGTTGTTTTATATTTTTGTTTATTTTAATTTTAGTGTTTATTGACTGCGTTGTTTACGATTGTCCTTCAAAAGAAAAACCGAAAAAACGCTGGAGAAACGGGCAAACGTTAAGGAAACCGAAAATGGACGGAGTCGTCAACGCTGAAACCCCGGGATATGCGGGTTGGATGGTTTGGTGAGGTATACGATGGATGCCATTATGGGGCATCCATCTTATACCTCACCAAACCAATCGCGGATCCATCGTATACCTTACCGAACTAATCACGAATAATCATACCCGTCATGGGGCATTCATCGTGTACCTTACCCAACCAATCGCGGATAATCATACCCATTATGGGTATACCTTACCCAACCAATCGCGAATAATCGTACCCGTCATGGGGCATCCATTATATACCTTACTCAACCAATCGCGTACGAATATCAATCTCTGTATACCTACGAGGGTTTCGTTACCCCTATCGCGAGACTGACGGATCCTATTCCTCTTTAGATACATAGGGAACTCAAATAAGCAGTCAGTAAGCACGAAAGTATTAAAAAATACATGGGAGACTTGGAAAACTTGGGAAAACCCGACACTATCAGTGGCTGCGCTTGATTGATTAAAGTGGGCGGAGCATTCTGGTGGTCTCGCAACGATCGCCTGGCACGGAACGGGAAACTCGTCCAATTTGACAAACAACTCGTATCGATCTTTGGAATTTTGGGAGAACCACAGGGAAGGAAGGCGGACTTTTGAAAATGGTTTTTATGTGCTTTTTTATCAGGACCGACTATTCTAACGCACAAGCTAGCTTCCGATAGGACACCAAGCCAATTCAACCACGTAAGCTCCTGAATAGAGAAGAATTTCGGTACTAACTATGGACCTGTTCATACTTCGCGGCGGAAGCGATGGGGTCGCCCAGGCTGCACGAGCACTCGGCACCAGCATCAGTCGACCTGTATGCACTGCACTAGCGGCCCAGTCGTTCCCGCCGCTCCCATCGCGAAGTATGAACGGGGCCTATCCCCTTCTGTCTAGATTGTATCGTAAGCGCCGCCATCAGACTATGTGTGGGTCCTGCGACGATTGCCTGCGCGCTCGATATCACTGATTCACGTCGAAATTAGGCGAGGCTCGCGGCTATCGCTGCCAGATCATTTCGTTTCCTTGACTTTAGAAGTGCTGAGCGAGCACTTGGTGTAGCCCGGGCGGATTCTGGCGGCCCAATGGCTTCGCTGGAGTCGTTCAAAGTTGCGTCCGTCTATTCCTACCGGTGTCTTCGCTATCACTTAACCCTTATTCGCCTCCGAGTCGCCGATGTGGAACCAGTTTTCAGCATAAATAACGCCTCCCTCCGTGCTGGCGAACAAACATCTGTCCATTAGAGACATACGTGGTGGTGTCCGGCGGCCCGGCCTTGTCGCTAGGACTCGAGCATTTTCAATTAGAATGCCTTAAACGGCTGTGTTTTTAGGGGCGGGGTTGGATTGTTGGACCAATTTATCCTCCTAGCCCCGCCCTCTTCGGGTGTTAATTCTATTCTCTGAATCGGTTTCTCCAGGAAATGGTCTATGTGGGTCTCGCTTAGCTTGTCTAGAATATGTCCAGCATCGTCTTGTCTTCAGATCCCGCTTTTCTATCAGCGATTTCATCCAGACAACACATGAACGAGACATTTTTCGTCACCGTGATGATGTTCGACAGTGAAGCGGCCACTATTTTCGCGACGCATCGCTAATGCGTTAAAAGAACCGGTTTTTTTTCAACTCTGCATTGGAAAAGAAAACTCTCGTTCAATATTCCCGTAGTAGCAGTGGCTCTACGTGGTCTTTGGGGCTGCGCCGCGTATTCGAATATTTTGACTGTTCTTATTTATTGTGTAAATATGTAGACTTAGTGGTTATTCAGGTCCGTTGGATGTCTGTCTTACACCTTCAAATGGATTTTGGCTCTTGAATTATAGGCTTCTGGGTTATTCAGCGTCTATTGTACTATTCGATTTTTTTAGATTCTTGCAGCTATAATTTTAAAGAAATATTAATTCGTTTTACTAATTAAATTTTTATCAACTTTTTATTTTTTTAATTTTTTTTAGACTTTTAGACTTGGGAGGGCGCAGCGCACATGCTAATTTATTTCATCACTACTCTGAAGAGATATTGATTTATTTTACTAATTTAATTTCTATCAACTTTAATTTTTTTTATAAAAAAATTCTTATAAATTCTTAAAATTCTTTATAATTTTATAAAAAAATTTAGATTTTTCTTGTCTTTGAAGAAGAACACGAGTTTGAGTCTTTGAAGAAGAACAAGGAACAAGCAAATATGTAGATACCTCAGCTACCACATAACATAACTAAAGGGGTTATTAATTTTTTTTAAATTCATTTTCTTTTTTTTTTTCATTTTCACTCAACTTTTTTATTTTTATTTTCACATCATAGGATAATATTGGAGAGACAATAAATTTTTAATTAATTTATTCCATCTACCTTAATTTTTCAAATCTACTATTTACTATTATTTAATTTTTTATTGCTTATTATTTAAAAATTTAATTTTTATTTAAAATTTATTTAGATTTTTACACTCTAGAAAACCTCTGTCTTCCAATGAATCCTTCTTAAGGACTCTGTTGAAAAAGGTGATTTCGTTTACGATTAGGGGGACTATGGTGCCGGCTGCGGCGGTTACCTGCAGGTGAATTTTCGGTGAACTGGAAGGATAACCAGCTGTTATGTGAAATCCGCCTATAGGTGACCGACTTTTCGCCGGTAGTTCAACAAGATTGTGCATGCTTATAATTTAGTGCTTTTTACGTTTTTTTTAAAATACAAAATACGCCACGTCATACCGCCTATTTTCTTTTTCTTTTTTCTTCTTCTTCTTCTCATCATTCTCGCATACCCGCAGTAAACCGTTAGTACTTTCGTGGTCATCCTTACTTACTGCTGAGATAACCTGCTCTTACCATGGGAAAACCCCGTTACTTATGGAAGAAGAGCTCACCTGACAGCAGCAGAACAAGGAACCGGATGCACGGCGCAATCTAGAAAGTTTTGTGGATGGATGACCTGTTTCTTTGGTGATTAGCCAAGCCTCCTGGTCCTTGTCGCGAATGTGGACAGCATTGGGAGGTGGGCACGCAGCAGGCAACCAACACGCATCGAATGAAATTGGCGGTCAAAAAGGGCGTGTACGGTCAGCGCCCTGATTGTCCAGCGGTGGTCTGATTGGTCATAATCGGATGACGCGCTCCTAGCTATCGATGCTGCCCACTTTCGCGACATGGACTGTTTCTGTTAGTGGAAGGTCTTATCAGCCGAAAGCGTTCTTATATCCAGTATCCCTTTAGGCTATTTATTCAGCGCAACCTGTGCCAGACTTCCGACCAAGAATTGTTTCATTAAAGAACGCTTACGAGCGTTCCAAGACAGCACTTCCTCATTCGAGGCGGGCGGGCGCCGGCTTAATTAGGCCGCCGGCGAAATCCGTTTTTCTTCAGCCGCGGAGTTTATGACCGTGCAGAACGACGGACATCTTCTGTCCTTCGGCTTCAATTACCAGAATGCCTTAGAAGGCCTTTTTGTTGCCATCCAGTGCGCAGTTCCTTGCTATTCTGTAGAAAGGTACCCTGCCTGGAATTATCTACCGAAACCGATGAGCGCTGTAATTCCCAGCCGTTTTATGAACGACATCGTTGAAACTTCCGGTTTGGACGTATCGCATAATTGCTGTCGACTATTTAATGGCTGTTTTTTATGCAACAGTCAATGGAGTCTCGAAGTCACTGCGAGTAAGGCATTAACTGACGCACCTGCTAGCATAGGTGTGCGGATGGTGAGGGATACATGGAGCAGTCGGGTGGAGATGGTACTCGCGCTGGCACGAATCGATGGCACTACCACTGCCTTTTAGTTCCGTCACAGTAGGGAGTCCGAATGAATGGTTGACTTGGTTTGCACAAAATCTGACCTCCTGCTGCTTATAGTATAGTACTATAGAAGCCAGTCCGTGTTTTGTATTCTGATTTTTTTTTCGAAATCCTTAATCTTGGTATCTTAATATTCCTGTGGTTCTGCAGCGATGACTAGAGAGTTTGCGGACTAGCAATATCGATCGTGTACGCCGTCTGATCGATATTAGCGACTTTCATAACGTCGCGCCGCTCGGCAACTGAAGTATAAATTGCGCCTTAGTCTTGAGGAAATAGTCTTTAAAAAATACGAAAACTAATGGCTCACGTAAAAGTGAACTACTTGGTCTATCCCGATGGGCGAGATCAACACTAAGCACTTTATTCAAGAAAGCTGTCTGAGGTTTCACGCAAGAAGTTCGATACCAGTCAATCGATATTAAGTTTAAGAGTTTAGTAATAAAAGGTACTGTAAGTAACTAAATTGAAGAACCTCCCGCCAGCGCTCATCAACACTCTGAAGCGGCTCTTCACACGTTACCTGTCGGAGTGCAACGTTCCATCTCAGTGGAAGACCAGCAGGACCGTCTTGTTGTACAAGAAGGGAGACGTGCACGACATTGGCAACTATCGCCCGATCT
This sequence comes from Heligmosomoides polygyrus polygyrus, assembly GCA_947396885.1. NCBI lineage: Eukaryota > Metazoa > Nematoda > Chromadorea > Rhabditida > Heligmosomidae > Heligmosomoides > Heligmosomoides polygyrus. The sequence goes on from OX377202.1 coordinate 106,001,971, forward strand.
GCCTGCTGTCCGTAGTCTACAAGCTGTTCACTCGAGTCATCCTGAATAGGATTAGTAGAACGCTGGACGAAGGACAGCCATGCGAGCAAGCAGGATTCCGGAGAGGATTCAGCACGATCGACCACATACACACCATTACGAAGCTCATCGAAGTGTCGCGAGAGTACAAGCTGCCGCTCTGCCTTACGTTCATCGACCTGAAGAAGGCATTCGACTCCGTCGAGACTGAAGCGGTCATGGAAGCCCTGCTCACCCAGGGCGTTCCTACTCAGTACATCAGAGTTCTTCGAGAGTTGTACAGTGGATTCACGACCAAGATCTCACCATTCTACAACGACGTCGTCGTCGACGTGAAGAGAGGGGTAGGGGATATGTACCTATCTTCGAAGCTCTTCAGCGCCACCCTCGAAAACGTCATGCGCGAACTAGAATGGGAAGACATGGGAGTGAAGGTCGACGGCCGGCAACTGCACCACCTTCGCTTCGCTGACGACATCGTGCTCATAACACCGAGCACCAGCCAGGCGGAGCGAATGCTGGCCGACTTCGATCGTCTATGTGGGAACGTTGGACTGCGGCTGAATCTTACGAAGACGATGTTCATGAGGAACGGATGGGTTTCTGATGCCCCATTCTCGCTAAACGGAACGAACATCTCCGAATGCTCCAGCTATGTGTATCTGGGTCGCGAAGTCAACATGGCCAACGACCTAGCGCCGGAGCTGTGCAGAAGGAGACGAGCGGCTTGGGGAGCTTTCAAGAGCGTCGGAGAAGTCGCGAAGAAGATGAAGAACGTCCGACTCCGTGCCCACCTATTCGACTCCGCTGTTCTTCCTGCCCTAACATACGCCTCAGAGATTTGGGCTATACGAGAGCAGGATGAACACGCGATCAGCGTCGCGCAGCGTGGAATCGAGAGGACGATGCTCGGAGTGACACGACTCACGCAAGTGAGAGAAGGCCTCCGGAGTTCCGAGCTTCGCCGACGTTCGAAGATCAGAGACGATGTCGCGTGGGCCAAGTTGTCGAAGATTAGGTGGGCCGGCCACGTAATGCGCTTCGCAGACACCCGCTGGACGACTGCCATCACCGACTAAATTCCGCGGGATGTCAAAAGAACACCAGGACGCCCACCAACGCGTTGGTCGGACTTCTTCGTGAAAGCCCTGAACGACCGATATGACGCTCTCCGTGTCCCTCGAGCGAGGAGGATCCATTGGAGCACTCTGGCACGCGACAGGGACGAATGGCGCTGCTGGCGCTTGCTCGAGCAAGTCGATGATCAACGGGACGACAGGTGATACAGGTGAAGTAATTAAATAAACGGTGCCTGCAGGTTTAGCGCAATTTTGCGAAGTAAGTACCACAGGCAAAATTAAAAATTAAATGCATAAAAGCATTTTCGGCCATATAAATAATTAACCGAATTAACCGAAAACAAAATAAGTTATTACATGTTTTGAATATTGGAAAATAAAGTGAATAGGTAGAAAGAGTATGTCGTTAATCAAAAAATTTAATAAAGAAAAAATCCCAGAAAATTCTAACATTACGCAAAACTTTGTTTAGATTCGTTTGGACAAAATAAATAATATATTATTACCAAATTATTACCCTTATTATAGCAACTGTTAGTACATTTTAAATAAGTACAATATTGTTTTAATGCAGTTATATTTCTTTTGAATTCTTTTTTATAAAAATAATACATTAGCTAAACCATGTAGATAAATAAATAAATAGAGTTGCTCGGTCGATCAGTGGGTCGACTGAAATCAAAAATTAGATAGTAATATAAAGCTAAATTGTTACTGCGAAGTTAACTAGTGTAATTTACATTAATTTGGTAAATAGCCTTTAGATCAAGCGAAAGCCAATTTCAATAGCATTTATGTTGAGATCCATTAGAGCTTAGCTGTCGAATTAATCAATTTATATAATAAAAGGATGAAGGACGGCGTTATCAATCGCTTTTAGATTTCGCCACGCCATTCTACATACTTCTACTGGATGTCGTGGAGACGATTTGATTGCCCTGGGAAGGAAATCCAAACCAGGAACCTGGTATCAGGTGCAAGCGACAGCCGGGCCTCCTTCGACTGCGCTACACGCCACCACAATTTATACAATTTAATCAATTTTTAAGCCTTAAATAGCTGCTACTGAGGTTGTAAGCTGTTATAGCGATGTTTTGTTGCGATCAAAACTCTGGCGCGAGACGGGACTCGAACCCGCACCCGCACCCTCAACAAAGCAGAAGATGCGGGTTCGAGTCCCGCCTGGCGCAAGAGTTTTGATCGCAACAAAACATCCTGTAACAACATATAAACTTAAATTTTTATTTAATTTTCAGTCGTACAAATGAAGAGCCAAGTTTCTTTGAAAAATTCTGATCAAAGTATCGTTCAGCGACTGACACTCCCTATGGCGCCAAATGGCTGGATAAAACATCCAATCCGTCGGGTGACTGGATTTTTTTAATGTGCCTGCATGTATATACGCGTGTGTGTGTGTCTGTCTGTCTGTCAGTGTATGTGTGTATGTGTGTATGTGTTTATGTTTTCGGTGTTTATATGCGCGACCACAGCAATAGCGCTGGAGCGACTGGGGACTCCGCCCCGTCGGCGGGGTTTGTTGAGTGCCGCGTCCGAGGGATACGTTGGAAGAGGCTGGCGCTGGTTATGCATACGACGGGCGGCGTCTGGCCCGCGTCTGGAAGCTCGCCAGTTCGTCTGGCTGCCATTAATAATAATCTCGAATTGAATCTGACAGCCCACCTCGTCGACGTCGTCATCGACACTCGTTGTCACCGTCGTTGTCGTCGTCGTCGTCGATGTCTCATTTTTGATTGGAAAAATTCTAAAGAATTAATGGTCGCAGAAAGTTGAGTTGATTTCGTTTTTTACTGTCTATTTTGTCTTGAAACATTTGTTTTTTTTTTCGAGTTTCAAGGTGCAATGATCTACGAGTTTTGCACCAGGTGCGCGGGCACGCGACGCAACCGCGACGCGCAGCCGTGTTTGGAATTTAGTGGCCGTGTCGTCTTCCTGAAGTAACTGTTCCCAAGAGAGTAAGCTTTCACTTTAAGTAGTAAGAGAGGGTTTTTCGAGCGTCAGAAACCATATGGGAGGCTCCAAAGGCTATGGAATGCCCAGTTAATGAAGGGTGCTATTCAAACATCCGAGGGCGATGGGATGATCATCTGACGTTCTCAAATTTCACGGCGCCGATATTTCCTCTTCATCGTCGGATCTTCTGAAGCGCATCTCCCATCGCAGTTCGTATTTCGGTTTCCAGAAGAAAAATCTGTGAAATTTTAAAAATCCACTGTGGAATTTTGTGATGCTGTGCTTCAAAGTTTCGTTGGTTTTTCCATGTCGCTGAATTAATGGCCGTTTTTTCTATCAAATAACCTACCATCTGCTGTTAGAGATCTTACTCTGCAGTGACTGCTTCAGAACAATTACCAGTGGCCAGAATTCTCGGCATTTTCGACGTCATCTATATGTTATGAGCAGCTCCAGGTGGAGTCACTCCCGCTCCCATAAAAGCCCCGCCGTCTGACGTGCACGAACGGCTGCCGCCGAGCGACGTCTACATAAGTCTCGGCGGTTTTTCTGCTTACTGCAGTCCATTAAGTGGGTTCTAACCGGCTATCCCGCGTGGAAAACCCCTCAGCAAGTCGAGTCCGACTTGCTGAGACGAATTCTATGTTGCCTCCTGCCTTTTCTCCGGATGGGACCTTCTTAGCATTTCGATTCTGAAGGCTTTTTAAAAATTGGTTTAAAAATTCGGCTGCCAACACAGTTAAATAGTTTGATTCTGAGTACGAACGGCATACTCGTAATTGGCCATCATTTATTTGCACGATGACTTCATATTATTGTGTTTTGGCATAATTTATTTAATTTGTTTTTATTTTTCTGAAGGCATAATTCGCAACTAAAAGTCTATTCTTTGCTTGTTATCTGCAGGTATATGATTTTGTAACATTCTCTATACTGTTACGTGTGGTCGACTGATTTTCTGTGTCCGTCTGTGTGTCCATCTGTGCGTCCGTCCGCGCGAATTTGATGACCGTTGAATGGATTTCGTCTAGTTCTACCCTTAACTGGTCGTTTGAGAAGACAATAATTCGAACAATAATTTGACTATATCGATATGTGCTCCACACACAAGTCACCGTGGTTTATCAATCGATATCGATCGATTTTATCGATTTTTTGTAGGAGGGGTCATCTCTCAGATGGACACCATTCATGTTTTACCTGTGCATTCTTCAATAGATGTTGTCCGTTTTATTTATTATTTATTTATTTTCCACTGTCCATGCTGCTGAAAACCTGAACTAGCTAAATTAGAGTGCTAGAGTGTCGTTGGTTCAGAATATGTCTTTCGGTACACACACGCCAGTTGTTCGACACCGTTTACCTCAAACTTGGGTAATTAAACCAAAACTTTAATATACAAATACAGTACATATGAGAGCGTTTTAAAAACATCTTACAAAAACAATGAGAAATAGAAAGATGAAACATGAGAAGAGCGCCATGTGAATTTTCCCGTATGACTCTTTTATAGGGAGTTTTTTTTTTGCATATCTGCACAATCTGATAAATCTCTAAGCGAAATTCCTCACAGTATCTCACGAAATCGTCCTGTGATCGCGAGAAAGTCGCGATACTAGCGATTTCCGATGAGATTTTGGGCAAAAAATTTATTATTATTATTATTATTATTATAAAATCAAATTATAATTTATTATAAAATCTTTTGAATCCGAACATGAGAACATGAAGTTGAAGTGCTGAAGAAAAGGGACGTGGTCTTATTATATGACATCTTTCGATCCTTAAGGCCTATGTATGTCTGTTTGTACGCCTGTGCGTACGCGCAAAAATAATGGCCACAGGACAGAGTTCCATATTGTATGTAATCAACCACGATCAATCACACGATCAGTATCGATCGAGGCAGATGTATTAGCCGCTGTAGCAATAGCGATCAATTCAGTCGATTTTTGCGCATTTGACCTGACAACTACGATGGGCAAAACTTCTATCTCTGTGTCGAAAACAGTGTACATACTGGGCTTTCTCTTGCGATTGCCGCCGCCAATTTTTATGCTCTAATGGAAGACGTTGTGCCGCAGAGGTCGATAATATCGATCAATATTGTTTTATCGATCGATGTCGATTATCCTTGTGAAAACTGTCGAGATTCGTGTGATTATCTTCAGACGCTATTAAATCTGTCTGAGCAGAGATCTATACGCCACTAGAGAGTTTTTTGGAGTTTCTTTCGGCCGGCAATTAATTTTGCGCGCACGCAGTGACAGACGGACATACGGTATCTTGTCTGTTTTATACGATATAGTAGGAGTTGGGAGCGTGTAGCGCAGTTGGAGAAGGCACCGACTGTCGCCTGCACCCGATACCAGGTTCCTGGTTTGGATTTCCCGCCAAGGCAAATCAAACTCCGGGTCGGTGAATTGGTACCAGACTTGTCTGGGAAGGATAGAGCGCTGACTTGTTCATCGGCTGGCCACCCCATGTTATTGTATGGCCAAAACGCATTCAAATCGCCTCCACGACATCCCGTAGAAGTAGAATGCGTGGCGTATCCCAAATAGGATTGAGTAACGCCGTCCTTTATCCTTTCTAATCTGGAGTCCCATTGACCGATATCGATTTATTGGAGGAAATCTTAGTTTGTAAATAGGTTCTTCGAACAAAACGCTTAGTGTTAACCACGTGCATCGGAATGCGCCATGTAGTTCACTTCGACGCGATTCTGCAAAGCATTTCGAAGGTGGACATGAGCTTTTTTCATGATTTATAGGGATCTTGTCCAGGTAGGTTGGTGTTTCAACTTTTCCCGACAATCTTGATGTGATTTTGTATACAATATTTTAGCGGACCGAATATCTCCCCTGCGGACCTCTGCTCTCCCTTATTTGCCCAAATTTTTGTTATATTAAGGAATTTAAGGAACTAATTCCTCATTCTAATGGGCTTCCTCGTAGCTTAGTGAGTCTGGATTGAGCCCGTTCGGTTGACTACTCGTCCAGGTGCTCCGTTTCGCTTCCGATCTCGTCTGGATGTGTCATCCGTTCGGTGACGACGACTACGACGTCTTCTCCTCCTGTTTTGCTTTCCGACGCCGTGTTTTCGAAATATTTTCGTATCGTTTTCCAGCTAGTCGCCGCCGGCTGCACTTCTCTTCTGTTTCTCTTCCGTTCCTCTAAAGCTCAATGACGTCGTCATACGTGAACCTCGTGAAGTGTCCGTCGTTTCCGGATTCCGATCCGAAGCCTAATCAGCGAATTCTTCCAGGTGCACAGCGATACCATGCGTCGTCGTTCCGTGCCGCTGCTGCTGCCACTGGCGCTCTGCTGGTGTTTCTTCGAAGGAGGTGAGCCGAGGAATTCTCGTCATTTACTTGTCGATGTTGCCGTAAATTTTACGAGCGCGCGGCTGCTTTTATGGGATTCCGCCGGCCGACGACAGCAGCCCCGAAAAACTGAAATTCAACCGTCCAGATGGGCAGTAGCCCCGAGACACGGGGAGTTGATTAAACCCTGGGGTGACTTCGGTCCGGACGGCTCCGATTTCAGCGTCTGCTCCGGCCGTAATCGTCCACGGTCGCATGGCGCCGGCCTCGAGTCGGCAGCAGCAGCAGGTCCTTTAATAGCGCAGCGCTACTAATTACGGTACGTAACTGGTCCGTCGTGTACGTGCGTACGGTTCGCCGATAACGCAATTTGCCTCCGCTGCCAGTGTGTTCAGTGGCGCGCGCACGATGGACAAGTGGAGCAATTTTAGGACTTCGCGGCGCTAACCGTCGAACGACTAACTGTCACCTGGACGAGGTAGCGGCGAGGGCTTTAGTTCACCGGACTGTCAACGGTAATAGAACTCAGTAGACCCAGAGTCGACTCGCAGTAGACCCAATAGTGACCTGCAGTACACCCAGTAGTGGCCTGCAATAGACTCGGCGGTGAACTTTAAACTCAGCGCTCAGCTGTTGTAAACCAACTGTTTTACTGCTTTGGACCCAACAGTGACCTGCAGTAGGCACGATATTCAGCAGAAACAGACTCCACCATGGACGACAGTAGATACAGTATTCAGATGCAGTGATGGCATTCGTCAGCAATCGAGCGCCACTAATACTGCGGTAGATTCCATATTCAACCATAGTGGACCCAATATTCAACTGTACTAGACCCAACGGTGACTTTTAGTAGACTCCGTGTTGATCTGCAAATAGTGTTCTAAAGTGGACCCAATGGTAGCCTACAATAGACTGAGATGTAGTAAAGACAATGGTTGCCCGAAATTAAACCAGACTTGACCTGCAGTAGACCAAGAGTTGACTTGCAGTAGACCAATAGTGACTTGCCGTGGACCCAGCGGCGATCTACCATACACCCAGAGTCGACCTGCAGTAGACCCATTAGTGTCCTGCCATGGACCCAATAGTGATGTCCAGTAGACCCAATACTGACGTTGTGGAGGCTATGCGGTATCCTGTAGAAGACCCGGCGGTTGCCTGCAACTAACTCAGAATGGACCTGGAGTAGACTCAAGAGTGACGTTCAGTAGACCCAATAGGGACGTTCAGTAGATCCATAGACGAATTATAGTAGGCACAATAATGACCTGCAGTAGACCCAGAGTCGATTTGCAGTAGACCCAGTGTCATTTTGCAGTAGACGCAATAGTGACCTGCCATAGACTCCGAATCGATTTGCAGTAGACTCAATAGTGACCTGCCACGGACCCAATAGTAACCTGCAGTAGACCCAATAGCGACGTCCAGTAGACCCAATAGTGACCTCTAGTAGACCCAATAGTGACCTGAAATAGACCCGATAATGATGTCCAGTAGACCAGTAGTGGTCTGCAATAGACCAAGTACTGACCTGCAGTAGAACCAACAGTGACGTTTAGTGGACCCAGAGTCGACCTAGAGCAGACCAAATAGTGACCTGCAGTAAACTCAGTAGTGACCTGCCATAAATCCAATAGTGAAGTGCAGTAGTCCAATAGTGACGTTCACTACTCCCAATAAGAACCTGCAGTGGACCCAATTGTGACCTGTAGTAGATAGTGGCATTTAGTAGACGCAGAGTCCAACCTGAAGTAAACCCAATAGTGACGTCCAGTAGATCAGCAATGACCTGTCATAGACCCGGAGTCGATTTGCAGTAGACCCATTAGTAACGCCTAGTAGATCAATAATGACCTGCCATAGACGCAATAGTGACCTGCCGTAGACCCAATACTGACTTGCAGTAGACCCAATAGTGGCCCGCACTAGACCTAGAGTCGACCTGCAGGAGACCCAATAGTGCCATCCAGTAGATCCAGAGTTGACCCACAGTAAACCCAATAGTGTCTGCCATAGATCCAATAGTGATCTACAGCAGATCTGTAGGTACAATAGTGACCTTCAGGAGTCCACAGCGAGCTGCAGAAGTCTCAGCGCTTGCCCGCAATTAACCCAGACTCGACCTGCAGTGGATCGAATAGTGACCTGCCGTAGACAGAACGATGACCGACGACCATCACTAGACCCAGAGTTGAATTGCAGTGACCCAACGGTGACCTGCAATAGACCCAAGTCCTACCTGCGATGAACCCATAGTTGTCCTGCAGTAAACCCAGAGTTGACCCACAGTAGACTCAATAGTGACCTTTAGGAGTCTCTACGGTGACCTGTAGAAAACCTACCGATTGCCTGCAACTAACCCAGAATTGACCTGCAGTACATTCTATAGTGATCTTCAGCAGTCTCTACGATGACCTGTAGAAGACCCAGCGATTGCCTGCAATTAACCCATAAGACGATCTGCAGTAGATCCAGTACCCAGCTGTAGTAAACATATCCAGTCTCCTTGAGAACAAATAAACTCTGAGTGAAGCTGCTGCGATCCCACCATTTGGAATTCACACCAAATAATGGGTTACCAAATCTGAGTAATCCAGAAACGGCCATTATTTTCGCGTTCTTCAGAGTTTATTGCGATGTCATCGATCTACAAAGTTGGCATCGAATCCATTTTGGTCTTTCGGTAATCCAGCTCAGTTTCACCGTTGAAATTCTAAAGGGTGCGCTTGACTAGAAGTCTGAAGGGTGTAGCTCTTGTTCGAAAATGATGCCCGAGGGTTAAGCCATGCTCTGTATTTCATTAGCCTTCTTAGAGTTCAGCCATACCTCTCGTATCTTACTCGTCCTCTTCGGCGCTTCAAGACGTGTTTGCTGGCCGCTTTGAGTTTTTCTACAGCGCCAGTTCCCACGGTATGCTACTCAAGTGCTCGGTGTCTCACGCAGAATTCGCGATGACTATGTGAACAGTGTAGGGTATTCTGAATATCCAGAACGCGGAAACCAACTCCTAGTAACCTGTGGATGACGTCCAGTTCAGCCAATGGCTAGAGTGGTCATTAACATTCCATTAAGACTACCTGCTTGCTTATTGATGACGCTCATAATTGAGCCGATTTCACGGTCGCCTGAGCCCGTAGTAGTGACCTGAGCCGCAGAAGAGCTTCCTATTGTCACGATGGGTCATCTGAATAGGCTTCAGAAGTACTTTCCAATTAGCCGTGGGTAATGACGTGCTTCTTCTCTACTTCTTCCATAGTGTGCCACCAAAATGAGGCAGCAATTGCGTAATTCAACGTCAGCAAAGCAAAGTCGTCACTGACAGACGCTGACAGAGCCCATTTCCAGCCATCAGTCTCTATGGGGTCTTTTTACGTCGAGCAAATTCGTCATGATGGACGTTTAGTTGGCAAGTGAACAGTTCAGAAGCACTCAGCTGAATGGGTTCGACATGGACCGGGCAATTCATGGGCGCTTTTGGAAGTTTGGAGCCGACTATTGGCAAACTCCCCACCAAGAGTATGATTCGGTGCTGTTCCCCTAGGCTTTGCAGGGGTTCGATAGTAATTACTAATGGTCTAAGAGTGCTATTTAAGGGTCTAATAAGGTGTCGTAGGCTCTATCTCGATTTTGGACGAAAAGTTGGACACATTTTATACTTGTCGCTAATGCGGCCTACATGAGAGGGGGCGGGGACGCGCGAGCCAATCGCAGTTAATCAGTGAACCAATCGAACACGTGCCAGCTTTTCGTGATATCAAACGTACACGCTCTACATAGATGGCACGCCCGTTCGATACTCTCCGATTGGTCGGTTGCGTACTTGACGTCCATTGTAGGCCACATTAACGACCAGTACCAAGTCGACTTCATGATCGTTGTTTTTCATCCATAAGATCATAAGAGTAGTGTTTACATGGCTTTTATACGAAAAAATACGTCCGTTTAGGTCTACCTGGTATGCGCCGTGTTTGGTAGAGAATTTGGACCCTCATGGTAGTTGTCGTCAATATGGCCTACATGAGGAAGTGGGAACACGCCAACCAATCGCAACTAATCAGAACGACGACTGATGGTCTCTACCTCGACATAAGAGGAGAATTTGGACCCAGATGGTACTTGTCGTCAATATGGCCTACATGGCATTTTTTCACTGGCTGAGGAGTTTGAACCTACTCGGTACTTGTCGTTAATATGGCCTACATGATTTCTGGAAGCAAGCCTACCAACCTCAACTAACTAGAACAATGACTGAACTGATGGTCTCTGCCTCGAGTTTAGAGGAGAATTTTGGCCCAGATGGTACTTGTCGTCAATATGGCCTACATGGCCTTTTTCACTGGCTAAGGAGTTTGAACCCACTCGGTATTTGTCGTTAATATGGCCTACATGAGGAGGTGGGAACACGCTGACCTACCGCAATTAAGCAGAACATCGACCGAACGAACACATGCCAGCTGATCCGAGCGCCGACAGTACACTCCTTAATTGGATAGCACGCTCGTTCGATGCGGTCTGATTGGTCTAGTACGTCGTCGCTTCTCCATGTAGGCCACATTGTTGACTAGTACCAGAGCAACATCAAGATATAGCTGTTTAAATATAAAGTCCCTGGCTAAGAGTACTATTCGTGATTTTCAAAAGATTTCCTGGCCTCTGCCTCGATTTTGAACGAGAATTTGGACCCATATGGTACTTGTCGTCAATGTGGCCTACATGAGGAGGAGGGAAAGCAAAACATCAACAAAACGAAAATGTGCCGTCGGGTTTGAGCAGCGACCGAACACACTTCATCAGGGTGGCAGGATCGTTCTACACAGCTACACTGGTCTTGTGTGGCCCCATGTAGGCCACATTAACGACTAGTCCCGGATTCGACTTCAAAATGGTTGCTTAACTGTAAGCTTCTAAGAGCGTTGGTCATAAGGCTCTCATGCAGCAAAAACAAGTCCGTTTGGAGCTTTTTGGTATGCGCCATGCATTGTTCTTTTATGAGGCCCCACGTAGGCCATATTAACGACCAGTTTCGGATTGGACCTCGAAATATGTTTGTTCAACTCTAAGGTCCTGAGAGCTCTGCTCAAAAGGCTGTCGTGCAGCAAAGAACGCTCGTTTGCATCTTTTTGGTATGCGCCATGCGTTCTGTTTTTTAGCTTGCGGTTTCGTGCTCCCCGCCCCCTCCATGTAGGCCACATTAACGACTAGTTCCGGATTCGACTTTAAAACGGTTGTTTAACTACAGTTTCCCAAGAGAAGTGCTCACAAGAGTGTTGTACAACAAAAGGGCGTCCGTTTAGGTCTTCTTGGTGTGCGCCATGCATTCTGAATTATTGTGGCTCTTTGAGTAGATGGTTTCCCATCCGACTTGTCCAGCTGCTTGCGATGGCCATTTAAGAGACAAGTACTCCTTTCTAATCCTTCTTCGAAGACTCGAGAGGGCAAAAAGGCTTCAACGGTTTGCCGGAGAATCGAACATGAAAGCTTCAGCGCTTCCTACCATCTGTTCCAAAAATGTAGTCTTACGTAGTGTTTCCAATGCATCAGAATCCCTTTCAGACGTGCTCTAGCTTTGGTCGAGTTGCGATTAGTTTTTATTTTTATTTTTCGAAACGCTCTTCATGATGACAACTGGAATTGGATTGCCACTGTTGTGTGTGTATGTCGTCGTAAACAAGGTCTTTGTTTAGAATCCGAGAATTCTCATCAATTATTCTTCTCCCTTCCTTTCAGAACGCATTTCTTCTTGGTGGGGGTTTAGCTCGCTAAAAATCCTCAAATGATCAAAAGCGTTCGGAGGCTACGACATAGTGGCGCAGTTGGTAGGAAGCGCATCACGAATCGATCTCGGGTTCGATTCTCAACTGTCGTTCAGGCCCTACACATACCTTACATGTCGAAGAATTGATGTCAAGCTTAGAGCGTGGAAGGGTAGGACTTGGAATGCACGCGCGTGCGAATCGATTAGTGCGCAGCGATCGCCGGAAAAATCGATATGTCGCTCCTGTAGCTCCCGCTGCGGATCACGAACAGGCCCTACATAGCTCTTTCGTTGCGTTTCCATCTAGGTTGTCACTTTTTTCTGCTAAAATCCCTATGTCCAGTTCAATATGTCTTAGGACAGAAGAAGAATGCACGGCGCATCCCGAAGAGTTTCAATAACGATGTCTTTTGTCCATTAAAGACAGCCTTTAGAGTTCGACATGCTAGTCGATCAGAACTTCCTCTTGCTCGTTTTCGGAACAATGCCAATGCCATCCAACACGGGCTAATGAGCTCGATAAGATCTTCATTGAGATGAGAGATCGCCCTGCAAACCGCTTCTCTACGAATTCTTCTCCAGGTCTAAAACAAAAGGAGCTTTAGGATGAGAGGGGTGAGGTTGGATCTTCGCTCAAGTCTTTCTGGGCTTTTAAGGCTTAAATTCCTTCGAAGGTTTGGAAAGGAATCTGAAATTCTTCGATTTCGTGCTTCCCTTCAATGGTAATCAGCGTCTCTTTCTGTCTGTGACTGAGTTAAAACAAAGTAAATAAACTCAGAAAGTCGTTAATCCGCAGAGGAAAACTGTAGTAGAACTTCTGATGACCTGAAGTAGACCCAGTGTTCAACTATAGTCAACCGAGCGGTCACCTGTGGTAGACTGCATTGGATCCAACGATGGGCGTTGGCAGACCCAACGACGATTTGTAGTAGACCCAGTGTTCAACTATACATATTAGCAGTAATGATGACCTATAATAGACCCACAGGGCCCATAGATCACCCAGTGTTCAACTACAGTAACGGTCACCTGTAGTAGACCCAGTGTTCTATTATAGCAGACCAAGTGATGAACTGTATTCCACACTGTGTTCACCTGTTTTAGGTGCAACGATGACCTTTATTACATAAACTCACTGATAGTTGACTTAGCGTTTACTTACAGTAATGGTTACCTGTAGCTTGTCCAGTGTTCAACTGTTTTAGACCCAACGGTCACCTATAGTACATAAACCAGCTGAATGCCCGTAGTTGACCCAGTGTTTAATTACAGTAGACCAAGTGATTGTCTGTAGCTTACTCAGTGTTCAACTGCATTAGACCCAACGGTGACCTGTGCTACATTCAACGATGACCCGTAGTTGATCCAGTGTTCGATTATATTAGGACTAACGATGACCTGTAATAGACCACTGGGTCCGTAGTTGACCTACAGTTCAATTACAGTAACGGTTACCTGCAGTAGATCCAGAGATTAGTTATAGTAGACCGAATAAAAAGAATAAAAAATAACTGCACCTTACCCAGAGTTCAAACTGTATTAGACCCAGTGATGACTTGTAGTAGACTCATTGATTACCTGCAGTAGGCCCAGTGTTCAACTGTATTAGTCCCAACGGTGATCTGTGGTAGACCCAACAAGAACCTGTAGTAGACCTAGTGCTCAACTGTCCTAGACCCAACGGTGTACTAGCCTGTAGAAGGTCTAGCGGTATACTGTATTAGACCCACTGATGATCTGTAGTAAACCCAGAGTTCAACTGTATTAGGCCCAACGATGACCTGTAGTAGACCAACTAATGATCCCTGTAGTAAACCCGTAGTTCAACTGTATTAGACCCAATGGTGACCTGTAGTAGACTCATTAATTACCAGCAGTAGGCCCAGTGTTCAACTGCATTAGTCCCGACGCTGACCTGTGACCTGTAGTAGACCCAACGAGGACCTGTAGTAGAGCTAGTGCTCAACTGTACTAGACCCAACGGTGTAATAGCCTGTAGAAGGCCTAACGGTTTACTGTAGTAGACCCACTAATGATCTGTAGTAAACCCAGAGTTCAACTGTATTAGACCCAACGTTGACCTGTGGTAGACCCGCTGATGACCTGTAATAGACCCAGTGCTCAACTGTATTGGAACCATCGGTGACCTTTAGTAGACCCACTAATGACCTAGAGTTTAACTGTATTAGACCTAATGGTGACCTGTAGTAGAGTTCATATCGCGGTACTCACAGTCCACTGCAGTTGACCGGTGCCGTGATTCTGCTCTGGTTTTTTGAAGGTCGTTTCACTTCATTACGTGCTGTAAATAGGTACTATATAGGTTAGGCATCTACTTTCTAGGGGTAAAAGGTGCGTGTCGTCGTTTTTTCTGGGATGCGCCATGCTTTGTATTTCTACAAGTCATCGCTAAGCACCACTTCAAGACTAACGAAGACGCATCGGAATCAATGACTGATGCCGTCGCTAGGGCTGAATGCTCTACTTCATTCCCTCATCCTGATCTACTGTCAACTGTCATTTGATTGGAACTTTCGTGATCTACCCGAGATCAGCTCCCTTTTCCGGATTCCTATGCCCCGCTAAGCCTGAAGTGCTCGTCAATCCAGGCGTGAAGGTTAATCCGCCGGACGAACGCCGTCTGCATTGAGAAGCAGCCTGTCAGTGAGTGCGCGCGGCGTGGTGACAAGTTACGTGCTGCTCGTTCTCACGCCTGACGAGACGGTGCTGGCGCTGGGCAGCTCGTCGAAATCTGCATAATTAGTCGCATAATTGCCAACCGAAGCGGCGACAATGCCCATGACACGATGATGACGGACTGAAGTGATTCGTCGGCGACGGCATCGCGACGCGGTGGGGATGGTTTTCTGAAGGGGAGCTCCCTATCTCAATCGTGGGTGCTTCCTTGGTATGATCTGACTACTCTTCTCTTCGGGAGTTCAGAGCGGAATGATGTGAAGGCAAACGGAGACAGCCGCCTTGTCGTCTTCTGAAGAGATGTGGTGACGTCGAGCTGTCCGTCTAGACGGTCTTCTGCCACTTCTCTGAAGCTGCTAAGGTTACCTGCTCCTCTGTGTGGCTATCGGAGCACCATTTCTCAATCTAGGCTGAATTCAAGGACCTTCATCTATCGGGCTGTTACCTCAAATATCCTGTCACGTCGTTCTCCCATCCGAGCTGCTGCGGGTTTTTTGGCGAGGCTCCAAATTGTCGCCCACCGGCGCCATAGACGGACGCTACCGTAATCCCTGACGAAGAAAAAAACCCGAAATGAAAGTTCTTTGCGAGTGCAGGCAGATCTTATCTCGGTCTCCTAATTAGATCGCCGTCGAAATGGGGGCTGTTAAGCTCAAGATTGATGTCGCAGAATATGGCGTCTTTGTGGACTCAGAGGTCAGAAGAGGGATATTCTGCTGGTTTTCAGCGCTGTCCATTCTTCTGTCGCCGACGCCACGAAAACCGCCGAGCGAGATGCTTCTGCCGATTCACTCGACGACGGCGCTGATGTGCGAGGTGGTGTTCGCCGGCGGCGAGACGAGCCGGGCGATCTGGTACAGAAACGGCGAGGAAGTCGGTACCGTATCGAGGTGGGTACTGTAGGAATTTGGTTGTCTAGAACGCGCTCTGTTTACAGCGCCCCTTTCAGCGATACAAACGCGATCTTCGAAGACAGGAACTACACGGCCGAGCAACCCGTGCCTGAAGTCGGCTTCCTGATCATGAGCAACATCACGAAAGGTGAGCCTTGACCTGCTCCTCATCTGAAGCCCTTTGCCCTCTTCGCGAAAATACTGGCCGTTTTTGGGTTGCTTTACACTCTTAGTGTCCGTGTTTATAGTGTCTAACTCACCTGCATCGTTGACGCTCTCGCGTTGATTTTCGACTTGCTTTTTGGGAGTTATAACGCTACTGTTGATCCTTAACGCGTGCCAAAGTGGCTCAGTTAGTCTTACCCTGTTGTAGGACAAGGGTACGCTTGGTCTGCCGTTTTTGGCTTCTAACTATAGCGACCCTGGGCTTTAACAGCCTCTAATTAGCGTGGAGAGAGCCCGATCTTCTGAAAAAAGCAAAAATTGCGAAAATAATGACCGTTTTGTAGTACCCAAAGCTCTGAGGGGCTTTCTTTAGTGTCTAATTTACCAGTCCCGCTGATCCTCTCGTTTAGTTACCTGACGAGCTAGCATCGTTTCATTGTTCCCTGTCGTGTGCCAAAATAGCCCAGTGATGGAGTTGCGAAAATAATGTCCGTTTTATTAACGATGCAGGCTTTGGGCATTCCTGCACCTTCGAGGCAGATCACCGGTACCATCTATGGTCTGATGGCTTGATTGACAGTGCCTCAGCAATGTCTGCACCCACTGTTCCCTGCCGCATGCCAAATTAGCCCAGTACGACGTGTTTTCCCTCCTAAGACCGGACAACGTCCTTTTTGAGGAACTAGGATTCTGAAACTCAATGGCTTCTGATTTCATCCCTACCAATGTAGACACAGTGCGATCTATGCCCTCTACGGATTGGCAATTGGTATACGGCTGACGCGAAAATATTGGCCGTTTTTGTGCTACCCAAGGCTCTCAGAGGTTTTTCTTTAGTGTTCTGTTCACCTTCGTGACATACTGTTTTGCCGAGCGTCGATACGAGTGATCTACCGAATAATACTATCGTTTCATTGTGCCCTGTCTCGTGCCAAAGTAGCCCAGCGCGACTTGCGAAAATAATGGCTGCTTTTGTATTATCCCCGACTTTCGTAGTTTGTCCATTTGCGAGGCAAACTAACGGTATCACCTGCTCTCCCGTATATTATTGGTTTATTCAGTAGATCAACAACAACATCTCCGTTACTCTGCCGCGTGCCAAAATAGCCCATCATATCAGTGACGCCTCTTTCCTAGGACATGGGTAGCGACTCATTTACTCATTTGGGCGTAGAAGTATCAGGGTCTTGTATTCTGATACGGTTACGTCTTACTCTTATTGGCCATTGTTCAGAGAATGTGTCACATGACGCTTCTGGAGTACAGCTATGGGTTAGTGGGGTCCTGTTGCGAAAATAATGGCCGCTATTCTACTACCCATATGTTTAAAGTTTCTAGAGGCTGTGGCTTGAAACCAAGTTTTTCCGCATGAACCGGTGTCGTTCTGGTGGTTGACTTGCTTTATCAGGCGCTAGCGTTTCTCATTACTCCCTGTCGCGTGCCAAAGTGCCTCAGTGGCCATTTTCTGCCACGGAGCACAGGTAGCGACGTATCTATTGTTATTTTGGTCTTGTTGTTCAGGCTAATCACCTGCTAACTTGCTCTCTTGCTGTAGGTTTTCCCGTGTTGGGACTAGTAGCACCTCCTCTGAAGCCTCTCGCGTGCCAAATTGGCCCATTGTGTTCTCCTTGCTTGAGAGATGAAGAACATCGGATCTGTCGGTCTGTCCTTGAAATCGAAAGGCGGAGCTTTTCTCTAATCACTCAGGCTTTCGGCCCAAGGTGTGTAGCGCAGCTGGAAGAGGTCCTGCCCATGAGCTAGCAGATTAGTCTGGTTTGGTTCCCAGGCTTCTCGAGCATTCCAACTCTAGAAACTGAATAAATGGTTTGGTTGGAAGGAAGTAATACTGCTTTCAATCCATCTGAACTCGTATCTTCAGCATTCGTTAGGCTAACAGGATGGAGCAACTTCCCAAACCGAGTCCTTCCGAGTGCAAGGTGCATCCCTGAACGATTCTGCATCGCCCAACTTGGTCCCTGATTCAGAAGACGAAGGCCTGTACTGGTGCCGTCACGCGGAATCTGGCGTTGCTGGTGAAGTTTTCTCGCTGAAAGTCGCCTACGTGGACGAGATTCCTGCCGAGAAGTACATAGAGGTTACGGTAAGTACAGTATTTATGATCTTCTGCCGCTATGCACCCTAAATGAATCATTTTCAGCCGCATCAGCCGCTATTCGGCGAGCAGGTGACGTTGGTGTGTCCAATGCCTAAGGCCGTGCCGCAGCCGACGATCAGCTGGCTACTGGTAGGTAATGCTTCTGAAGGCCTTTTGAAGAAGGCTGTCTGATTCTGCCGATTTCAGAACGGCGAGCCCGTAGTGCATACTTCGATGGACGCGCACTCGTATCCGAACGGCACGCTGTCCATCCGGCACTTCTCCGCCGTTCACAACGGCGTCTACGAGTGCGTGGTGTCGAACTTCGCCGCCAGGACGTCGAGCCGAGTGGTCATCGACACGAAGCGAGCGACGGCGCGATCCGGTACGTGTTTCTCGGCTGCATGGCTTTGAAAGTGCAGCTTCTATGGGAATGCATGGTCAAGTGATTTCAGCGTTCTCTGCAAACGCACCGCCCACGGCCAGATGTTCGTTGCTATTCCGGAGCAGTGTGCTGTGGTTCCTGGTCGGCTGTTTGGTGACGAGGTGAGCAATAGTCCCTGCAGCGGCCGACATTTTCGCGTCAGTCTCAGCTGAAACGGTCACCTCTAAGCGAAAATCGATACCATCGATCCGTACTGATTGGTCGATCAATACGGGTTATTATTGACAAATCACATCCACCGGCCATTAATTCTGCTTCAATCCCATCTCGCTTCGCAAATTCGTCATCTGTTAAGAAAAATCTATAGTATCGATCGGTATTGATTGTTTGTAAGATTTAGTCAGCCACTGCAGCCACTGCAGACGATATTATACAGCATCGATCGATACTATTAATTTTTGGGATGTCGGTCTAGTGGCCACCAAGGTCGCGCCATCTACGCGGTAAGGGGTAGTAAAAATTCATATTTTTGATCGATACAGAATCTGTATTCACTAGAATTTAGTTGTGGCCATTGTTTTCACGTGAATCGTCCGGTCATCTGTCGGAAGAAGTCTACATTGCTAAACGATTTTGCGTGATTGATTGGTTATGCTTGCATCCGTCGAAGACCGTTTAGTGGCAATTATTTTTGCGTTGTCCCCATTCCAGCCTTCCAGCATTCCGTCGACCATTAATAAAACTATGTTATCGATCAATATTGATCGGCTGGTCGATTTTGTCAGCCACATCTTAAGCAATCACTATAAGTGATATCGTACACCATCGATCGATACTATTTTTTGTGACGTTGGTCTAGTGGTTATTAAATTCGCGTCAACGACATCTCGAACGGTAAACGGTAGTAAAAGTTCATATTGTCAATCGATACAGATTCGGTGTCTGCTAGAACTCAGTTGTGGCCATTATTTTCGCGTCAATCATCCAGTCTTGGGACGAAAGAAATCGATAGCAGTGATCAATATTGATTGATCGATCGATTATGTTTGCGTCTGTCGAAGACCACTTAGTGCAATCATTTTCACAGCAGTCACAGCTTAAATGGTCACCTCTAAGCAAAAATCGATACCATCGATTCATACTGATTGGTCGACCAATGCGGTTTATTATTGACGAATCACATCCAGCGGCCACTATTTCTGCCTCATTCCTCTCGCTTCGCAAATTCGTCATCTGTTAACAAAAATCTATAGTATCGATCGATATTGACGGTTTGATCGATTTTGTCAGCCACATCTAAAGCAGTCACTGTAAACGGCAGTATACAGCATCGATCGATACTATTGATTTTTCGAGAAGTCGGAACGTCTGTTGACTGGTATTGCCTAAACACATGGTGTCTGGTGGTCATTAATTCAGTGTGAACGTACTTAACTACAGACACACAGGCGGATCCATATTGACCGCCAATCGATTTAGTCTACTTTCGACTTGGTCTTCTCGCCGTAACTTTCACGTTAAAAAGTAACTCAACTTGTCAACGGCTCCAAATAATCGGAGCACTCGACATATATGAATTTTTCAACGGCAATTATTTTTGCTTGGATGAACGCATAGATGTACGGACAGACGATTACTGCAGGGAATATTTTTGGTCGACATTGTCTCTTTCTGACCAACAACGGTCATCATTTTTTCAAGTGGCCATCATTTTAAATTAAAGATGTTTCAAATGGTAAACGATAAGAAAATATCGAAGGTGACGATCGATATCAACCGTTTGATCAGGTTTTCGTCTTTTGATCTATGCGTTGTCTGCTCTTTGGCCACTATTTTCGCATCAGTGGTTAGCTGTGGAGAAGTATAAACGCTTGTTGACTAGTATTGCCTAAACATATGGCGTCTGGTGGCCACTAATTCTGCGTGAGTGGACTCATGGACAGACACACAGACGGATCCTTACTGATCGGCCAATCACTGAGGTTTAGTTTTGACAAAGCTCATGAATCAGTCGATCAAGAGTTGTAAAAAATCGAAGTATTCTGACAGTATCTGTCAATGGCCATTATTTTTGCTTGGATGAACACATAGATGTACGGACAAACGATTACAGCAACGAATACCTTTGGTCGATATTGTCTCTTTCTGGAAAACAACAGCCATTTTTTTAAATGGCCACCATTTATAATTAAAGACGTTTCAAACGGCAAAAGATGAGAAAATATCGATGGTATTGTTCGATATTGATCGTTTGATCTATGCGTTGTCTGCTCATCGGTCACTATTTTCGCATCAGCGGTCAGTTATGGAGAAGTAAAAACGTCCAAAACGGATAATTGTTGGGATTGAATTTATCGAACGATATTGATCGACCTTTTGATTTAGCTGTCGATAAAGCCCGTTGAGCGGCAGTGGCCTACAACGATTAGTTGTGAGCAAAAATCGTTGGTATCGATTGGGACTGCTCGGCTGCCATTAATTTTGCGTGGATCGATAGTATCTTCGGTCTGAAACGTCTCTTTTCCAGCTGCTCGGTGCTGATCTACCTGCTGTGCGCACTGGTGCTGATTCGTCCCACTCCGCGAGCGACGATGGTGCCGTCGATGTGGGCGCGTTCGAATCCGCTGCTCGGTCCCGGCTTCCGGAAGGTCATCGTCCCCGTGCCGGACTTCATCCACGGACGACTAGGCGGCGACAGGAACGACGAGGCGACGATGCGTAGCTACGAACAAGTCTGATCGCACCTCCTCCCCAGCCTCTACCTGAGCGTGTACCTCTGTCGTGGTCGAGCAGATCCGCGTCAGAAGCGCCTCCTCCCGCCTGCGCCAGCGGGTGGACTCGTTCTCGAACTCAACAGGAGAACTGCCTTTGCTGTTAGCCGCGAAGATTAGAATAACGAACGTCAGTGTAGTGTGATTTTATGATTTGCGTACAATGCGGGTGCTGTTGTCACAAAGCTATAGATATCTTCGTCATACGGGATGTACAGAGCAGTTTTACGATTAGATTGTATTTTTTATTGTAATAAACACATTGAACTTTTGTCTACGTCTACAGAATGGAGCAGTTAGGAGTGCAGATCACGTTGAGTCACGATTCGTCGATTACGGTACGCTACCGTACTCGGTTGTCGACTCGAATCGCGCCTAAACAAACATATCATACTGGCAGGTCACGATCTGTTGATCTGCAAAATCGATATCGAGGATTTCGCGTTTGGTTTTCGTCTCGGATCGCGCTGTAATTAGGGTTGTGGATCACGAATATCCCACTGGCGGGTCACGATCTGTTGATCTTCAAAATCGATATCGCGAATTTCCCGTTCGGTCGTCTTCTCGGATCACGCCCAAACCCTGCATACGGATATAACTATAGATGTAGGTCACGAATATCACACTAGCAGGTCACGATCTGATGCCCTGCAAAATCGATACCGCGAGTTTCGCGTTCGATTTTCGTCTCGGATCGCCAGCTTTTCGTGCTTATAAGGATTGAAAACAGCGGTTCTCAAGCGTCACATGTGTTATGAAAGCCTGAAGAAGCACAGCTACAATCGGATCACACTGTACATCGAAACTAAGATCTCTTTTCACCAAAATCACTTTATCTCTATGCTGGTTGACACTTTGTGTCGCTGAAGTACCAATGTGGTAACTGTACCGAGGATTTCCAGTACCGCGATGTAAAGCATGCGTTTTTTCGGCAGACAGAAGAAGATCCAAGTCACGTGACCACTTATTGACGAGATTAAAGGCATTCTGGAGTATGAGTTGATCAGTTGTCGCAGCTATCTCTTCGTAGACTTCAAAATCGCCAGCAAAATCGATGCGTTTTTCAAGGCTTACAAAGAGAATGCTGGGTAGTTGATAAGTGTATACTAGCTGCCCGAAAAATCTTGAAACAAAATTTAGAAAACTTCAGAATTTTCTGGAAAAAAAAGCCAAAATTCTTTGGTCAGTGAGGATCGTGTAGAAGGTTCCAGAAGCTTTCGCTGTATGAGTATATGAGACCTCCGTTATACCCATCGCTTACCCCGAGCGACGTCTAACGATATGCTTCCATATCGATTAGGCGGCGCGATGGGATCGATATGGGAGCATATCACTAGACGTCGCTCGGGGTTAGCGATGGTATAACAGGGGCCTAATTGTAACAGCCGGTGCGCTCATTTTGGCGACATGCCGAGTAGGATCAGCCAGCAACAGCTTCGAGTTCATCTTCTACGAATGGTGCCGAGGCTCCAACGCGAGCACAACGGTCTCTAATATCAGCGATGCACTTGGAGAAGGGACTTTGGAGTAGGCCGCACCAAAGTGCATAGTTGGTTCACTCGCTTTGATTCAGGAGATATGAACCTTGAGGACAGAGAGCGCAGTGGACGACCTTCTGCTATCGATGGTGATGGTTTGCAGCTGGATATCAGATCCAATCCAGAAGCAACCACAACCCTCGCCTGCACCCACTCCATCGTCGAGCTGCATCTCCGCGACCTCGGCTGTCGAAAAGTTCTGACAAGATGGATCCCTCATAGGCTGACCGAAGCATATAAGCAAGTGCGAATGAACATATGCCAGTCATTCCTCGCGCAGCAGCATCGAAAGGAATTTCTTGGGAATCTAGTGACTGGAGATGAGAGCTGGGCAGTCTACGAGAACAGCGCACTTCATGCCATCTGGCTCCCACGCGACGCTGAACCATGAGTCCAGCCGAAGCCAGACACACACCGATGCAGAGATTTTCTGTGCGTTTGGTAGGATGCGAGAGGGCCAATCTACCTTGAGCTGCTGGCTGCTGGAAAGACGGCCGCCGCTTCTATATACGTCAGTCAGCTTCAGAAATTGGCCGATGCAATGCGAGAAAAAATGCGAAAAAGATCAGGTGGCCACCTTTTGCGCGTCAACGCATGCCCACTCGTTGCATCGACAACCTGTGAGAAGATAGCTGAACTTGGCTGGCCGGTAGACCATCCACCGTATTCGACGGATCTTGTGCTATCGGACTACAATCTGTTTGGACCGCTGAAGCATAATTTGAGAGGGGAAAATTTTGAAAGCTATTACGACCTCAAAATGGCAGTCGACAAAAAATGGCAGGCGACAACTTCTTCATGTCGCAATCCGCCGATTTCTGGACAAAAGGAATCAGCGATTTACCGAGCAGATGCAAGAAGATTACACCGCTCTATGTTGGATATATATTGCTGACTCCTATTTTGTACTTGAAAACTATGGTTGAATAAAAAAAAAGCATTTTTTGTTTCAGACTTTTAATCCAGCCTAATATGTTGAAGAGGATCGGGGACAGTACTCCTCGTTGAGGCAGACCACTTCAAACAGATCGCGGTTTAGAAATGGTCGATTTTAACCGCATCGTAAAGGTACAATTAGAAAGAAAATATCTAATCCATGAAACAAAACGAAGATGAATACCTAGTATAGCCGGCTTATGAAGTAAGGTAACATGAAGTACTCTATCGAAAGCCTTACCAAAGTCGGAGTAAACTGTATTGAAGCTGTCATCTTCATCCAGGTGCCGGATTCATCAACAACTTACAGCAGTTTAACAGAGAAAAGATTAACCTTATCGTTTGATAAACCGCGCTATCAGGTATTCCGGCTGTACTTTCTCTGTTAAATTGCTGTAAGTCGTTGAAGAATCCGGCTCCAGGTAACCAGTTCAATCATGCGGGATTGTAACATGACAGTGGTCGTTAATTACCCTTTTAAAACCCGTGTTGATTAGAGGAAATGATTTTGTGCTGCTCAAAATGTTGCACAATCCTCTTTTTAAATTTTTTCAAAATGTCTAGCAAAAACCGAAGCAATACTGATCGGGAGGTGTTTGCCTGGGAAACTGTTTGTTTGTTTTCCATTTTCATCAGTTTTTCCCACTTGAATTGCCAAATTTTCAAGCGGCACTGATAAATTTTATTCTGAGTTCGGTAGACATCTGATTACGTCTCATAGAAATAATATTTATCCACAAGAAAGTCAACAGCGAACAGTTGACTGGCAATGAAAGAAGACCAGAGGCTACCATAAGTCGTCCAGTTTGGTCTGGCAATTCGTGATCAACGGATGTCAGTCCCCGGTCATCGGCGAACGATCCGGTTCGTAGGAGTGCTCGCTTCAGTGCGATCGGCTTCCTTAATTCGAGAGCTTTCTCTCGCAGGACTCCGAAGAACTGCGTTCGCTGAAACGGAGCATCTTATTGGTTCGGTCAGAAGCACTACTACCGTACCTTAAGACATCAACATGTACGGATACCTTGGAATACTTCGAGGGCAAGATAGTTCTACAAATGGCTATAGAAAACACTAAATTCTGCTGATTTAAACTGATTAATTTTGCACATTCACAGAAGTTACAACATCTTTCTCTTCACCGATGATGCATCGGAGAGCTGTTAAAATAGAACAAAAGAGGTTCGCCTGGAAAGAGGTGGAAAAACGAACCACCTTGGAGACGGCGAAAGTTTGTAATTTCATGTTTCTCGCTTTCATTTTGCTTGCCTTATAGAAAGCACAAAGCGTACGGATTCAGTTTGTCAGTTAGTCTCTTCCTTTCCAACGTTTTTTTTAGCATCTGACTGACAGGATTGTTCTTAAACAGTTCCTATTTCAGGTCACCGCAGCTGAGGGAATCAAACTAAAAAAAATCATGGAAGAGAAATAATTACGGAACTGTTGTACTTTCACGACTCCAGGAGTGGAGGAGGCGTCCAAAACTTCGCCCAAAGGGGTTATTTTAAATGCTGATCACTAGTCTGATATGCACAATGAAAATATTGCCCGATTACGATGGGTGTGGGTAAGGCCGTCGACGTCAAGATCACCGATTTCCCTAAAATATTAGGCTGTCCAGCACGAAATGTCGCGTGCATTGCGGCTTTCCTTTCACATGTATTCATATAAGTTGTGGGCTCACTAATGGTTAGTTTTTTTCGCAGTATTTCATCTTCTACATTCCTTGTTTTTGCTACAGTATACTCTTATGTTTCAAAAACTGGGTGGAAGTTGAACCTTGACGGTTGGCTGGCGTTTGAATCTGTCGTCGGCGCTGGAGCACGTAATCTCTTCTGTCTGCGCCCTCCTAGCTTATAGATCGCGCGTCGGCGTCCACGTTGACATTCGATCAATGTCTTCTGCGCCCGCGATGGCACAACAAGCAAGCGGGTCGGGGTGCAGTGGAAGAAGTGGCGTCGATTCATGCGAAGGAGGTCGGGGGTTCGGTTCTACTGCGTTGTGGCATACTTGCATTTCAGCTCACTACTTGGAGTTCGAGGTTTCGACGCCTACGCAATTTTGGGGCATTTTTCGCTCACTTTTCCAGCCGTATGCGCTCTGCCGCTCTTCGAGCAGAAACCTGCCGCGGACTCCTCCTGAGCGACGAATAGAGCTTCCACACCAGCAGCTTGGATGGCACACACCCTGTAATCCCTTCCCTAGCCTGGTCCTGCTCTCGAAGAGCAGACCCTCCGCGGACCCAGCCTAACGTAGCAAGGAAACATCGGTCCCATCTTTTAAAGGCAACTCCTGTTGCTATCATGTGCATTGCCTGTAAGCGATATTTCCCACACGAGTCACAAAGATGTTGAAATTCCATTTATTCGATGTTGTTGACAAACCAGCTTCTCCAATAGGCATTCTTCTTTTCAAGTTCTCTTGATTAATTCGCTGTCCAGTTACACTTAATACCATTATTGGACAAGATTTTTCAAATCATCGCCCTTTTATCTCATCAAAAATCGCCTTCCAAAGCTCTCTCCATCTTGAACTAGCACATGCCTTCTATACGTGCTTTGCAAAATAAAAAATGGTTGTAAGTGATTCCTTCCCCCTTTGAAAAATGTGCTAATGGAACGCATTCGTCAACCCGTCAACGAGTGTTCCGCTGTCTGGACTCGAGAAGAGAGGTAGGGAGCAATGCAAGGGAATCCATAGCCAGGATGGGCTGAAGGATCGACGAATAGACGAAAACATGAGTCGTTGTCGTCGCTTACCCTATAACCGTCGAAGAATCAGATCGCACTGACAAGAGCATCGGTTTCCATGCTCCAACGCCAACGCGAAATTTTCGTGCCAATGGCCGATTCAAACGCCAGCCAACCGTCAACGAACAATGGTCATCCAAAAACTATGGCCTTCAGACTTCAATGGACCAGAAAATGACTGTGCTCGCGTCCTTGCTCTACGACTTCAAATTGAGGAAATCCGCTGCGGAATCGTATCGTTCACTGGTAGCCGCATTTTGCGAAGATGTCGTTTCCAAAAGACAATGCGAATGGTGGTTTCAACGTTTTGCCGCCGGCGACGGACGAAGGTGTTGAAGAGGAGGGGCACGTCCTGGATAGCGACCTTTTGCGGAATGCCGTTGAAGCTGATCCGAGAAGATCGACTCGGGAGCTTGCAGTAGAGCTCGTCTGCTTCAAATCCCACTCAAAATCCTGACTCGAATCCCGCGCGGGCAAAATGCGCCGTTCAACATGGGATGCTCCTGCAGGCGAGGAAGCGCAGCCTCCTCTTGCTTGACGCAGCGGCATCCGAGCGCGTTTCTGAGCATCTGGATCCAGAAGACGGGTCCCTACGTCGCGCAACAAGCGTCTGGAGTTAGAAGAGATGACACTGTCGTCGCACGACGAGCGGCCGCATTCAGATTTCAATATGGGATGCTGCTGCAGCCGAGGAAGCGCAGCCTCCTCCTGCTTGACACAGCGGCACCTGAGCGTCCTGATTCTGAATACGTGTCACCAACGTCTGCCGTGAGTGAACACTAAGGGGTGATGGAGAAGGAAAGTAAGGGTGACCTTGAGGCTAGACCAGGAGAGCTACCAGGAATATGGGAACAACCTGGAGGAGGGACCAGGACGACCCAGCAAGAAGAGACCAGTAGGGGGTCAGTAGTGGAAACAAGGAACCAACGTGGGCTAGGAGTTGGGACCAGGAAGGTGGGGGAGGAGCGGGGGAGGAAGACCAATAAAGGCGGACCAGCAATTAGATCCAGTAGGAAGAAACGAGTGAGGGGGAACCTGGCGTCGCGATTCGGAAGGCGTGTCGGCGATATCCGGAAACACAAACTGTTGGGCATGAAAACGGTTGCGGAGGAGCCATCTGAGGGCAGAAGCACTGCTCAGCACAAACTGTCGTGCCCCGGGTGAGTCCGCTGCACCGGTGGTGGAACTCGTACGGCCCTCAACCCGAAGCCACATGTGAGGCACAACCAGAGTCGAGGTCTTACTCATGCGCGCTAGCTCTTACATTACCTGCCACGTTAAGGTGAGGCTCTTGTTGCCCGACTTAGCACACCTCATACCAATGCGGATGTTATTTAGGATCTTTCCGCGGACTGCACCTGCGCTGGCCCCCGGCATCCCTCGCCCTCTTCACATCACTCACGTGATACAACCAGCCTACCTTCTGCAGTATTTACTACTGCGCTCAGAATAAACCTTTTCCCGCTCTCGAGTCAGATGACAAGGCGCGTTAGACATCAGACTACATGGCAACCCAACACACATACACACAATACATATCAATATAGGAATACAACTGCCTACGAGTTAAGGCTGAGCCCCGCCACGTTACCGATGAGACAGCCCCAAGCGCAAGCCTCTGATCCTCCCTTGCTCCTACCCTGAAGCCTGCGCTCACAAAGTCGGTGGCTCGGTCGGCCTCTGCGGTTACCTCTGATGTCGTTCATGCGCGTCCTGTCCTGGTCGTCCTGGAGTCCTGCGCGGCTAGTCGAGTCGATGTCCTGATAGAGTGGACACTGCGCTGACGATGAAGTACCGGAGCGGAAAGCGGACCGACCGCTCGGTGCGACAACGAAGCCGAAAACTGCTAGGTTCGCGCGGGCAAGCGTTTATAGTGCATCGCGGCGCGTAGGCGCGACAGTATGAACTCCGCGTCGGGACAGGGCGCCTCCCAGCGTGTGTGCCCTTGAAGAGTCGTGATGGAGCATGGCGAACGTCACGACACAAACCAATGGCGTTACTGGACGGTTCATAGAGAATGTCTATGATGAACGCACGGAAGTGTGGACTGCTTGATGTCAATAAAGTACGTAGTAGATCCTAGATGTAAGTGAATTTTAAGTTTCACAAAAGCTTCTTTTCTTAGGTCAGTGATGTTGCAAAGTCGCGCGAAGCGCTCAAGTGCAAGACACACCGTTAGTCTAGTTTATACTTGCGCCGCTGCGTGGCGCGGCTCGATGGTCGAGATAGATATCGACCGGGCGGCGCGAAAAATCGATATCTGTGGCGATCGTGGTGCCGAGCCGCTTGGCGTCGCAAGTATAAACCCGGCCTTAGGCGTGTCGGAGCACTTGTATATAAATAAAGTTTCTAAGCGGCCTTTCTTTGCTCAAAACTGCTGAACCAGCAACTATGTGCGAACTGTAGACAGACTCCTGTCGACTTAAAGAGCGAAGCGCACTTCAAAGAGCTGTTCCGATGACGGAAACACTTCGGCATCCGTGTCCTTCTCGTCATAAAATTGCAAAAGTTCGTTCTCCTGACAGGGACTTCATTATTCCTCTGAGCCGGGCAAGCACTTTCGAGCTGTAGACGTGCGCTTAGGCCTGGATTGATAATGCCAACGTTAATGAGTGCAGTGTCCGGGCCATTAGAGAAATTAGAATTCATTACACAAAAACACCCATCACACCACGACCCGGCAGATCATTTCTCGACTCATCGGCGTTCCTTTGGGGCTTTGGAGTTGCTCTCTGTAGGGTTTATGTACCATTTTCACGTCGATTTGGACACTCTTCTATGCAAGCTCGACGCTTCTAAAATCAAAGAGACGAGCTTTTACCTGAATAAAATAGAGGCGCGATTGCTAGAATATCTTAGATTGTTGGAATATTGTTAGAATATTTTTGGAAATTTTTAAATTCACCTGAAAGAATGTGTGGACACACCGTTTCAAATCTTATATAATTGTTACTTTACAGCGAAAAATAAGGAATAGAAGTTTGTGTCAAAAGACAAAACCATTTCATACACTAGAAGAAGAGATTGCGCCAAGCACTCGGCCAGATCGGTCGCGATTTTTATTTGATTGATAGTGTAATTGATCTATCATAATGGAAAATTTTTTCAACCTCCTTGAAAACGTAAAGCGATGTCTCACCCCATCCGACTAGGATACATCCAAATGCTGCTTACATAAAACAGGAATGTGTAGATGTGTCTTTTATGGTTGTTGCTTTTGTACTGCTTAATTCAGAATTTTCGCTAAAAATCACGACTACCTATTCGAGTGCATGGCGCGATCTCTTCTTTTAGGACAAAAAATGACCACCTTACTGTTCTATAAAACAGCATTTAGGCCATTATTTTTCCTTCAAAAACAATTTTTTTTAAATTTCAAGCAGTGACTTCAATTGTGTTGTTACAGGATGCTTTGTTGCGATCAAAACTCTTGCGCCAGGCGGGACTCGAACCGGCATGTTCTGCTTTCCGAGCAGTGATGCTACGCCTTACACCACCGGCGGTGTCTTACGTCAAACAGCTCGAGTGGGTGCTGACCGACCACGAGGATATCGCGAATGTTACGTCCGGTTAAACAGCGCCAGTGGTGTAAGGCCTCGTTTTACATTTCGACGCCGAGCGACGCGACGGCATGTATAATGACCAAATTAATCGATCGCGTCGCTCAATCAATGTGGCCACAATGTCGCCCGGCGACGGAAGTATAAACGGGTCCTATGGCGTAACACCGCTGCCCGGAAAGCAGAAGCTGCGGGTTCGAGTCGCTCCTGGCGCAAGAGTTTTGATCGCACCAGAAAATCATGTAACAACATAAAACCTCTCTACCAGCCGCTCCAGGCTTAGGCAAATGTTTTAAAACAGTAATTTTACTTATTGGGGTGATTTTTGGCAGGTGTAAAATTTGATTTTAAAAGCGTCAAAGTTGCTTGGAAGAGTGTCCATTAAAAAGAGTTTAAGTTGACTTAAAATTTTACCAATTCGACGTTAAAATGTGTCCAATTTAATCTGAAAAGTGTCCAGTGTTCGGTTTGGTCTCTTAAGCAGAGCCTTCAAAGTGGCGGTGAGCTTTTGCGATGCAATTTTTTACGGGATGTAGGGTCCAAAAACCGTAATTAATTTCATCGGAATCCTCTTCTGTGGTCGAAAAAAAGCGCGTGGAAGCGTGAGCGTTAATTTAATCACGTCCTGCTGCCACCCAGCCGAATGTAGTCGGCTGGCGCAGTGGATGGGGACGTCGCTTCCCGGCAGCACCGAGTGGGTTTCACGGTTCGATCCCCGGTGTTGCCTTAGATATTGCACACATCGGGTCGTTATTCTTACGTGTTCACGTGGTCACAGGAGTCAATTTCTACACGATACTGCTCTTTGTAAGTGTTAAGTATCTACCGGTACCAAACCAAATTCATGCTCTTACCCGTGAATTGTATGTGTTTGTGTGCATTTACGGAGTCGTTGCTGATATAATTTTGTTTGAATACGATCCATTGAGAGGTAACCTAAATGAAAACAGAACAAGACTATTTACTTACTAAAAGTATTGATCATGTGCAATTTTTTTGTTTTTTTTTTCGATTTTTTTCGAAATCGCCGCCACCACCGTGAATCGACGAAGAAGACGTTGTATTCTGATGTAGTATATGCTTGAAAATATACGAACTGTTCAGTAAAAAAAAACGAATCAAACGTTAAATTGACTCCTGTTGTCAAGTGAGCACATAATAATAACGACCCGATGTGTGCAAAAACTATGGCGACACCGGGGGTTGAACTGTAAAATGCATTCGGTGCAGCCGAACGGCGACATCGCTATCCATTGCGCCAGCCGAACACATTCGGCTGGGTGGCAGCAGGGCGTGATGAGTTCGCGCTCACGCTTCCACACGCCTTTTTTCGAGCATAGAAGAGCATTCCGAAGAAACTAGCCACGGTTTTGGACTCCACACACAGGACCCTGCATCCTGAAAAAAATTCCATCGCAAAAGCTCACCGCCACGTTGGAGGCTCCCCTTGACAGAAGTTCCCAATTTGACGTGAAAATTGTGTATTTGCTTAGGATCTCGTTGAGTTTCCGATGAATTTCACCCTGAATAACTTGAGCAGTGTGGCAGGAGCTACGCTGTCGACAGCTGGAGAGTCAGATGCACAATTTATTTGGCTGGTTCAAGTCCGCCTCCCGCGAGCGTCAAGGGTTACGCCACTTTTCCCTCATATTGGATGATGTACCTCGCTCCGGAAAGAGACGAAATACCTCAAACTTGAGTAATTAGACCAAAATTAAAATTAAAGGGTTCGTCATCCGTGCTGTTCCTTGGAATCCATTCTAGGGTTCCGTCCATACAACCCGAACTGAAAAAGCAAAAATTTTTTTTCAATTTTTCCGTGCTCATTTCCGAGTGGTTTGGCTTCTTTCTCGCTCGACTCTGTACAGGCATTGAATCAGACGTTCGCAAGGCAAAAACCCGCAAGGCTGTCATGGGCGGAGACAAATCGTTGGAAAAACGATCGTTCATAATGAGGGAGAAATGTGCTTGATACGGTAATGGGTAATCTTCTGCACAAAAATGCACGAATGTCTCCTACCCCACGAGCCCGAAGTAGGTGCTGACCACCAGCTCATGCTCACGCCTTGGCTGCTCATTTATACCATTTTCACGTCGAATTGGACACTCTTCTAAGCTTGCTAAGTTTTTTGAAATCAAAGCAAACCCTTCCAAATCGAAACGAGCTTCGTCTACGTCTAAGACTCTCCAAAAAGTTGATAATGAATTCTTGTTCAAGGAAAGCTCTAGCATAACTTTCTTTGAAGTTTTAATTCACATCCCAATAAGAGAACACGTCGTTTGAAATTTTATAAAATTTTGTTTTTGTGAGGAAAAACAATTGCTTAACGCCTGTTTTAAAAAGCACAGGAAGTCGGCCACTTTTAGTGCCAAAAGAACAGGGCGGGATGTACGGATTTGATGAGGGGGCGGAGTCGAGTTTCTGTTCTAGCGTACCGAGGGGACGGGAAAATTTGTTTTGTGTCTTTCACTCTCAAGGAAGCCAAGGGGGTTGGGGGTGGGTGAGTCAGGGATCGAGGGGAAGGTCGAATGCCCTCCTCCTACGAGGGGCGTGGCCTATTTCGTACATCCTAACCGTCCTCCAAAGAAGAGATCGCGCCATGCCCTCGTCCGAGAGGTCTTGATTTTTATTCGATTGATAGCAGAATTTCTGTTCACATGGAGTTTCACACTTGCTAACGATGCAACTGTAAAGAGCACACATATCTCCAGTATAATGCTTCGTGTAAGCAAACCCATGAGCAAATGGAGTACACGCCGCGATCTCATCTTTCAACACAATAAATGATTCTTAACTTATTGTTTTCAAAAAATTAAATAAAACCTATAGAATTATTACAGATATTCGAGAAGAAAAAAAAAGCGTTAGGTTTGTTTAGAAGAGTCTGCAGCGTTTTAATATCCCATTTTCACGTCAAATTGGACACATTTCAAACCAAATTGGACATTTCACGTCAAACCGGACACTATTCTAAGTTCTCATATGACTTTTAAAATCAAACCAAACTTTTCCGAATCAAAATGAACTTCTTCTACATTAAACTATATACTCTCTAAAAAAGTTAGAATAATTTTTTGTTCTAAGAAAATTTTAGTATAACTTTTTTTGAACATTTAACTCACCTACCCAATAAGTGAACACCTTGTTTAAAATTTTATAAAATTCTATTTTTTCATGGAAAAATGAAGCTTATAGCTTTCTTTGAAGACTAGAAGAGCGTCGATGTTTTACTGCCAAAAAAAAGAGATTTTGCCACGCTCTCGTCCAAGAGGTCGCGATTTTTATTCGATTGATAGCAAAATTTCGGTTTTTTAAGAATTTTACACTTTCAAACCATGTAACATAGACAATTGTAAAAAACACTCATATCCTTGCTCTGATGCTTTATGTAAGCAGCATTTACACTATCAATCGAATAAAAATCGCGACAAGCTTTTCGAGTGCATGGCGCAATCTGGTTTCTTAGCGCACTATATGATTGCTGCTTTGTTGCGCTTTAAAACTAAACTTTATTTACTATTTTTTCTTAAAAATAAAAATTGTATAAAATTATTACACTCATTCGAGCAGCAAAAAAGTGAAATAAAAAAAAATTAGAAAAGTTACTCTAAATTTCCCTTGAACAAAAAATTATTTTAACCATCCTATACAGTCTTTAGTTTAACCTGTAAGAACTTTGTCTCATTTTGGAAGACGTTCAATTTGATTTCAAAGTTCATCAGCCGGCTTAGAAGAGTGTCCAATTCGACCTGAAAATGGTATAAATTAGACCAACTACAAAAATTATGTCAAATTTAAAGTGCAGAAAGCAGTAATTGTTTTGAAAAGCACACTACTTAATTGATATTATCAGTAGTTGTCCTCCGTTCTTTCTTCTGTACCAACGAGGTTGGGCTGAAGTGCAGTCAGCCTTTGACGAGGTTATTTAGCATATGGTGGTAGTGTTTGGAAGTTCCGGGAGACTGGAGGCGAGGGGTCGTCGTCAAAATACCTAAAAAGTGACTTATCGGAATGTGGAAAAGGAGCTACATTGCTTTCTATACCCGGCAAGGTGTTCTGTTCAATTCTATTACATCGATTACGAACCGCAGTAGACGAAAGACTTCGCAGAGAACAATGCCGGTTCCAAAATACGAGATCATGCAACGAACATATCTTTACCTTTACCCTCGTCATTGAGCAATGCATTGATTTTCGGAAACAACTTCTCATCAATCTCGTGGATTTCCGGAAAGCTTTCGACAGTATACACCGTGAATCGCTATGGCCTATTTTTACGATCTACTATATGCCTCAGTATTTTGTGGAATTATTCAGGAAGCTGCAATAGTCGAGTAGTTTGTTGAGCGTAGCCAAGATTGGTACAAGACTTTATTTTGGCTGACGTTTCGGCGTTGTCACCTTCTTCAGAGCTTGGAAGAGTCGAAGTCATTTGAGAAGCTACCCTCCCAAATGTCATTTCATCCTGCAGGAGCCCATGCAAAAGGCAAAAAGACCAAGAGAACGACAACGTAGAAAGTCAGGGAAAGGCTTATGAGTGGGCAAATGAGCCCACTGACACCCTAGCTGAACGGAAGATGGGTGAATGACATAGAGCCCTTGAGACCACACGCCTTAGGGACCTAACGGGTCATGACCCAGAGGTCAACACCCACACAGGGCGACGTAGGGCGCCAGCTCCTGGGTCACAGCCAAGCATTCGTCCTTCCTATTGATTTGGGGGGACCTCGTCGCAATGTACAGTGCCTCGAGAGTTCGGCGCGCCGAAATCTCATCTTCACGCGCAAGGATCTTGACCTCCACCCCAAAACAGCTGTTTGCATGCCGCCGCACCCGGTGCTCGCCCAAGGGAGTGGAGACGTGGAACCTGCGCAACCCATCCAAGTGTTCCTTGACCCTTACACACAAGGGTCTACCTGTTCCCCCACATACTCTTCCCTGCATTCCAAGCATGTAATGAGGTATACTACCCCAGACATAAGGCAGTCTCCTTCCCTTCCGGAAGGGCAAATAACGCAGATGGTGTTGTGCACAGTTGGTCGTATAGACGATTTCGGACCAGCTGCCCTTTCAGATTTGTAGGGGTACTGCTACTCAAGAAGCTGTACAAGAACTCCTCCTGTTGCGTCAGAACCAATGCAAAGCACACGACGTTCTTTGAAGTTGTTACCAGAGTGAAACAAGGATGTGTACATTCTTCTCTTTTGTTCAATATTGCTTTAAACTCTTTTATGAGAATATCTATGGGAGAAGGTGAAATGGGCATCAAGTGGAGCAGGATATATCGCTTGACAGACCTCGACTTCGCAGACGATGTATTATTATCATATCTGAGAATGACTTTCGCTGTAGCAGGCGACCACAAACCTTGCTGGCGAAGCTAAGAAGGTTGGATCACGATTAAACCTGGACAAATCGAAAGTCACGGGATAGGGAATACAGATATGAACGTAGATGTCAACGTCGAGGTGCAGCTTGAAGCTGTTCAGAATTTCACATATCTTTTAAGTAGCGTGTCAGATGCGATGGGTATGTGGAATCAGAAATACTGATCGACGTTTTACAGTTTAATTTATAAATATATTTATTTATATATTGTTTAATTAACTAATTTTTAATTATGCCGGAATTATAAAATACATTGAAAGTTACGGAATGGCGATCAGCTAACCCAATCATTTTTATTATTTATATTGTTAACTATTATAGCATACATACACAAGCTTTGTTCGTCTTTGAAGATGCATTCCATTACGTTTTTGAGAATAAAATTCTTATTAAAACCAAGAAGTAAAGTAAAAAAACGCAGCGCGATGTAAAACGAAATTAGAGCGCTTTCCACTTGTAACGGACGTGCTCTTTTTTATGGGCAATTGTAGTGAGGTCCCTTTATACACTTCACCAAACCGGTATCCAACGAGCAAAAGTCGTTCTAATGCAATAGGTTTTTGTCTCTTTGAACACTTCAAGAAATAAATACTTTGACGGCAATATTTTATCATCGATATTAATTATTTATCAGCAATATTACCAGACAGTACATGTGCGCAGGATAAAGCAGGTGGATGGGTAAGGAACGGTGGGGGGGGGGGGAATCGCCTAAGGCGAGCCCGGCTGGGCGCCGCCAGACTCAGACGGGAGCCGAACGCCAGAGGCGGGTCAGCGGGAGAGGGAGAAAGCCGCCTAGGTTCAGCATGATCCTTCTTTTATAACCGATGCCGAGCACGGCTGTCGCTGTTATTGACCACGGAGCGTCGGGTGAAAACGTGGGTATTGGAATTTCTAAAGAGATTTGTTTAATAAATTGCACAAGTTCTACTTTCCAAGGAAACTCGGGAAAAGATGGTACGACTGAATTATTTGCTCTAAGGCCCGAGTTATACTCCCGCGGAAGCATCCGCGGAAGGGCGGGAATCGCGCCGAGACTCCTCACCAGGCCAATCGCCGCTCCTCGCCACGCCCGCATCCGCCGTGCATCATTGGTCCGCGGACGTTCCGCGGATGCTCCCGCGGGAGTATAACAGAGGCCTAAGGATTAGCCTTTATCGAGACGATTGTCCATTCAGTCAATAGCTCTAGCGGATTGCTCTGGATTTAGTCTCTTTTCTGTTCGATACTGCCAAAGAACGTAGGTATAAGGGCGGTTTCCTTAAAGTGAACAGTTCTACAGTAAAGTGACGTGAAATAAACCGCCAAATGGCACGGGCCTGTGCTGGATACGTCACCATAATCCTCATGCGACCTGTCTAGCACAGGAATGTGCGTTTCTGTGCCATTGAGCAACATCAGAATCAAAGCAAATGTCGAAGTCATTACATACAGGGTGCAAAGCGCCCCTCTTCCGCGTCTTTCGTTGGTCTCATGGATCTATGTTTCTCCTCCGCTTCTCCGGGTTATGACACTCTTTTGCTACGTGTGAGCGATGGAGCTACAACTGTTCCCACGAAATCAGTTGCGTCGTCCTCCACTGCAGCGAAAATGGGGTCTCTCGGCTCCAGCAGTGATAGTTATTTGTTATGTCGCCGAGCCGTCGCAGGAGTATACCATAGGCCTTGTGAACTACTACGCCTATATGTTTTACCATGTCTTTTACCCGCAAGGTGTTCCTTAATGCGTACAATTAGCGGTCTTCTGCGAGCTATGTGGCCAGCAGTGATATGCGTATCCTAATGAGTCTCATTCCCTACCGTTCTACTAGCCCCGAGTGGTAGCAATCTGTCTACGCTTTATCGTAAAAAGCCATATGAGTTCACCTAGGGCCGGATTCATGAACGACTTGCCTGCGGGTGAGTACAAGATTTACCCCCACCCCACTTACGCGCATTCGTCCACGCGCGGCGGGGAAAACAAGAGGTAAGTGTTGAGGTAAATGCTACCTCCTCAGCGCGTAGGGGAACATTTACCTTCAAGGCGAGGGTTTTGCTTCGGTGCCAAATTCTGACCCAATGCATCCCTCCGCTGGCCCGTTGCCAGCTCAGAGCGGAGGTATGCATTGTCCAGAAATTGGCAGTGAAGCAAAACCCTTGCTTTGGCCGCCATGAATCAGAAACAGGGGTAAGTTCAGGGAAAGTGGCGCGTAAATGGCAGTCGAAGTAATTGGGGGTAGGATTTACCTCCGGCCGCGTTTACGAATCCGGCCCCTGTACTTTAGTGTTTTCGTATCGCGTTCTTGATATTCGTCAAAAATGGGAGCGGGAAAGAAGGGCTGAAGAAGGGCTTGATCCGATAGTGTGCAAATTAAAAACTTCGAACAGTCATTTGGCTTCCGAAGACGACGAAACGATCCCAAAGTCAGGCATAAAACAAACATCTTTTTCCACCCTACCAACCTCATTATCACAGAAGAAGTAGTGAAAACGAACATCGATGCCGAGGTTTCAAGATGAGATAGCATAGAGACTAATATGAATGTGTTAGGATGTCATCAAACTGTTTGACGCAGTGCTCGGCTAATGTTAGGGTGGTGGTGTTGATGTTCATTGTTCGACAAATCGATTCAAACGGGCCATGTGACATCTATTGTACTTTTTTCACAAATGGCAGCAACACAACAAGCTTATCCTCTAGGCTGTGAGCATGACAGTAGTCCAAAATAAAGCCTCTGTGCCTCAATAGTATTTCTCTATTGTTTTTGTCACACTTTCCCGGACGGTTGTTCTTCCCCGCTATCAAAGAGGTTTATGTCTAACTATTAGAAGCAACAGCGATAAGGCACTGATAGCCATGTGTGTCCTTGAATTAACCCACAATAACAATGAGGAGCAAGGGTCATACGCTTCTATCTCCACGCCTTCTTAAAGGGTGCCATGTTTGAAGTTCTGCTCCTGAAGTCGGCAGAAGGCAAACAAGGACGCCTTATAATATTGTTGTTGTTCATGTTCACGCTCACTCTCTTCTGCTCTTGTAAGATGATTAGCTTGGAAATGGTCAACCGCATCATCTATTTCGCCGCCAATAATACATTCACGACAAGAGCGTTTTCGCGCCCAATGCGCGCGACGGTGGACTGCTTTTTTTGGTACGCGCGCGAGTATCCGATCATTTGTGTGAACGTTGTCATCAAGATTCGTAAAAATAGGATCCTAGATAAGGTTACTGTCGACTCAAGAAGAATCCAGAAGAACTGTGCAGGTTGCTGTAAAAAAATGAGCAGTAGCCTGGGAAGAAATATTGCCAAGAAGAAAGTTAGGAGAGTCCTTACGTGCTGCACCACTTGCGAAAAATATGTTTGCTTGAGGTGTTTAAAGGTTGGGAGTGTTATCCTTCTTTTTAAGAGTGAAGCTCGAAATAGGGAAATGTTACTGACAACGTTTCGGGCCTTAAGCCCTTCTTCCGATCCAAAAGAACTACGATGCTTAAACAAACAACAACAACGATCGACGCGTCACAGACCTGGATTCCACCGACAGGAAGGGGAAGGGGCAAGAAGTTACAATGGTGTGATTTGGCCAGAAACAAAGTGCAGAGTCTCTGGGCTATTTATGTAGATCCGCGAGCAGTGACCGGCCTCTCGTCTTCCAAAATCGCCATCATCCTCAGCAGTCACGCCGCGTAACTTCAGGGACTGATAAGGCTCATTGCGTACTTCATTTTTTTTTTGTTAATGGGTGGCTGCCAGTGTTTTATCTCCAGCGTTTCCTTGATCTTCCTCTCCACTGTACCCGTCAGATTTTGTGAAGGATCGAGACTCACAGTCAATTAGTCAGCAGACAGACAGCAATGAGAAGCAGGTTGGCACCGTTGTTCACCATTATTTTCATTAATCATCTTGAGCGGTCACCCTTCTCTCCAAGAGTGTTATACTACGGGCGATACATCGACGACATCTTTGTTGTAGGCAAATCACGGGCAACACTGCGACAGACGCTCAGACGACTCAACTCAGCGTTTTTACGATCGAGCTAACATCAGAGACTCCAGCTCCAAACGGACTTCTGCCATTTTTAAATAGGAAGGTGAAAATATCGGAAGGTCAAATCAGCAGCATGTGGTAAACCGACATCTCATAACATCCTTCTACACGCGCGTAATCGCCATCCTTTGTATACGATACGAAATATCTTTCATCACACAATTACATCTACTACTGTGACCTCTACGAACTCTCAAAAAGTGGAAGATTATGTTGAGAAAATCCTGCGGCAGAACGGATATGGCATGAGGCTACTTCGTAGCTGGAAACCTCAACGATGCCCTTTTGGTTCTTCTCTGATTATGCCTTTCATCACAGATGCCTTCGCACTGGACATAAACCGTGTGGTGATACGATCGGGGCTTCCTACAAGCCTCGTATTTCGAACATTTCCATTTTTACGACGTCTCCTAACAACGTCGAGTCCCTACGAAAACCGGTGTAAAAGGCCAGGTTGTTTAATCTGTGAAAAGGACAACCAGATTTGCCAAATGAGGTGTACAAAGTGGTCTGCATGAAATGTGAAAATTTTACATAGAGGGAACAGCGAGACCACTTGGCAAGAGAATGAACGAGCATTTACATAACCCTCAAAGCTACTCAGATAGCCCATTCTCGAGGCACTGCACCCTCAGACGCGCACGAGATCCACTGCCGCAACTGCTAGTCTCGATCCCTCACAAAAATCTGACGGATACAGTGGAGAGGAAGATCAAGGAAGCGCTGGAGATAAAACACTGGCAGCCACCCATTAACAAGATGGAAGAAATGAAGTACGTGATGAGCCTTATCAGTCTCTGAGGTTGCGCGGCGTGACTGCTGAGGATGGCGACTTTGGCTCGCGGATCTATATAAATAGCCCAGAGACCTTGCACTTCATTTCTGGCCAAATCGCACCACTGCAGCTTCTTGCCCCCCCCCCCTCCACCTGACAGTAGAACCCAGGTGTGTGATGCGTCGATTGTTGTTGTTGTTTGTATAAGCATCGTAGTTCTTTTAGACCTGAAGAAGGGCTTCAGGTCCGAAACGTTGTCAATAACATTTCGCTATTTCGAGCTTCGAGAGAGACGGTGCTTCATGTTGAAATACAAACACCCTTTTTCATCGCCAGTTACAATTCTGCAAAAATCGCTGAATATATCCGTGTGATGAATGATGACAGGCAAGCAGGATAGCAGGCATCACTCATCACACGGACATATTCAACGATTTTTGCACAGAATTGCAACTGGTGATGAAAAATGATGTTTGTATGTCAACATGAAGCGCCGTCTCACTGGCAGCCTTAGCAGCACTAAAACTCTGGTTGAAAGCAAAGAGAAGGGAGAAGAAGGTGCCAGAAGTGCTCATCCTTGTCGATCTGGCACTCCATTTTTGAGACCCTGAAGATTAGCAAAAATTTAAATGGCCGAAGAATAAATCATATAATCTGGTATAGCAAGAGATCCTCTTTCGAGTATCACATAAAACTGAGCAAGACAGACTGAACAAGGAGAAGGAGTTGTTGGTAAAGATGATTCTTTTCTTTTGGTATTTTGTTGATATTCGACAGAAATCAGCAGAGATGACAGTAACATTAGTATAATCAGGAACTGTTTATACAGTCTCAAAAAGAAAGTGATTAATTTTGATGGTCAGCCACGCCATTACCGCAGCAATTAGTTCATCTGGGTTGAAGCTTCTGAACTATATGACGTAGTTATCGGTGCTTCTTCCGTGATGCTTAGCTAAGACGATGAAGGGCATATACTCTGTCTCAGCTAAGCACATATTGAAGCTTGCCTAGGATAAACTAGAAAAACTCGTAGTTTTACCTACTGCCTAAGAATGTTTATATTCACAAACTGCTACTCGTGCTTGTTACGTAAATATAGCGCACTTAATCAAGGCGATGCATCCAATGATACGTTTCCTACTGTAACTTTTTTTAGCGATCAGCATTAGCGAGCGAATCGCGCTAACCGCACTCATAACACTCTCGCCACGCCTTCGGTATTTGCATGCTAACGAAGACTACTTAACAGGCCAGATGTCGACTCGGTTGCTTTCGCTCATCGTCGCAGTAGCTCTGACGAGCACCAGACCTACATCGGCGGGGAATATCCTTATCTGGAGTCCAACATTCGGCCACAGTCATGTCACATTCTTGGGTAACATCGCCGACGTGCTCACCGCTGATGGTCACAATGTGGTCAGTTTCCTTCAACACTTATGTTTCATTTTATTTTATTTCATTTCATTTATTGCAAAAGTTGTGCGCCTTAAACAAACAAAAGTATGAAGAAACAAAAACATATGCTGCAGTCTGAGTGTTTTCAACCCTTTGATCCTAAATGTTTAGGTACCTTTTGTATAAGACTTTAGGTCGTAGCAAAGTCAAATTAGTAATTGGATAGAGACGAAATGAATATTGGTGCAGCAGTGCGAAAAAAAACAGACAGAAAAACTCTGTTAACATGCTGTCAGTAATTCTACCATATATAAAAGAGCAAGCGTGTGTATGTGTGTGTGTGTCTGTCTGTCTGTCTGTCCGTCACAACTGGAGTGGGGACACTGAGTAGCCGAACACGTCGGCGACCGTGCATGGCGAGCCGTCGACGTGCCGAACACGTGTCGGCAACCGTGCATGGCGAGCCGAGGCGTGCCGAATATGTACGTCTGCAATCGTGTCTGGGCATTTAGATGATCATTGGCGGGAGGCGTTCACAGCAGGGGAGGCAATCGATATCGATCGATTATTGATTTTCTGTGGATGTCGTTCAAGTGGCACGAAACTTCAACCTTGGGGGTAATAGAGGTCGCTGAACACGAATCTGAAGTCGTGAAATCGATATCGATCGATATTATCGATTTTTTGAGGATGACGTTCAAGCGGCACGAAGGTTCAACTTTGGGGGTAATCGAGGTCGCTGAACACGAATCTGAAGTTCGTTTATTTGACCAATATCGATCGCCATCAATCGATATTGGTCAAATAATCGTTTTTTGCGGATGTCGTTCATTCGTTCGCTGTTTTCTAACTTGCAGCAATCGACGTAGTTAAGGTGTTCTTCCTGATGAAACCGTGACATAGGTGGTAGCTACAATTTTAGATGAGAAGTTATTGCCACGGTGAAGCAGTCAAGAAACCGTCGGTGCGGCCGCTAGGCCGCTGAGCGACTGGTATTATATCATTTGTGAACACATGACCATCTAAATCTAAAGTTAAGGATATGTGTCAACCATATTACGCATGCATCAGGTAGCGTATATGCATGATAACACCAGCTACGTTTTAAAGCAGTCGTTTTTCAGTTTGTTTGAGTGATTTACTATAAAAATACTACTTAAGTATGTCCGCTTTTGTAGTATTAGGTTGTCCCATAAGTCCCCGCGGTATTTTCACCGATTCATTGCGGATTTCGCCGGCGGTATCTTGCATAGCGCTATACAGCCTTCAAAGGAAAATAATTTGCTCTATCAGAGCATGTATTTCATTTCTTTTTTCATCCTGAATTTTGTGAATTTTTAAGTTGTCAAAGTGAAAAGTGAAAAAGTGAAAGTGGCCATCTGCGCAGTTGCTTCTCTCGCTTAGGTTCAGATTTTTTGCGCAGTTTTTCATAGTATTTGAAACAGAGTGTTCTGTACTACAAGAACACGTGTTAGCCCCATTGGCACATTTGTCCTTTATTGATTTTTTGGCCATCAAATTGGGACGTCCGAAGGAGAAGACTTATTTTTACCGACAACTCCTGCTCTGTGGTAGGACTCTTTTGCTCGGTGTTATATGTCGGTCGAAAGAAAATGTCTTGCTCTAAAAGAATTTGTGCCTTGTTTATTGGCTCATGCTGATTTCTGTCGAATATCAACAAAATTCCAAAGAGAGAAAAATCATCTTCACCAACAACTCCTCCTTGTTCAGTTGTTGATACTCGACAGAAATCAGCATGAGCCAATAAACGCGACACAAATTCTTATTGAGCACAACATTTTCTTTTGAACGACATATAACACCAAGCAAAAAAGTACAACCACAGAACCGAAGTTTCGGTAAAAATTCGGATGGAAGAGTCGGAATTCTTAATTTTATGACCTAAAAATCATTAAAGGACAAATGAGCAAATAGGACCAACACGTATTCTTGTAGTACAAAACATTGTCTTCCGAATGCTATAAAAAACTGCTCAAAAATTTCAAAACCAAGCCGAGAGAAGCGACTGTGCAGATGGCTGCTTTACACTTTTTACTTTTCATTTTACCCGACCTACAAATTGACAAAATTCATGAGAAAAATAATTCAATTTATGATCTAATAGAGCAAATCATTCCCTCTCGAAAGCTGTATAGCGCTATGCATGAGACCGCTCTGCAGTGAATCGTTGAAAAAACGGCGGGGACTTACGCTACGCATGACTCCCGCATACTCGACGTTTTCTATCAAGGCGAAGCCAAAAT
This sequence comes from Heligmosomoides polygyrus polygyrus, assembly GCA_947396885.1. Taxonomy (NCBI): domain Eukaryota; kingdom Metazoa; phylum Nematoda; class Chromadorea; order Rhabditida; family Heligmosomidae; genus Heligmosomoides; species Heligmosomoides polygyrus. The sequence continues at coordinate 106,045,756 of OX377202.1, forward strand.
TTGCCATTAGAACCCTTTTTTTCGAGGCCGCTTGAGCTTTGTTTTCACCCGTTTCTTTAAACTTCTCTTCTTCTACTTGGTCCAATAAATGTCATTTTATCCTACGGAGAGAGACTCAAAGGTGAACGAAGCCAAAGGGTAATTGAGAAACACCGAAACGCTGACATTTTTGACGAAAGCAAAGACCATCAATCACCGTTGGATGGTGGCTGATGTTGGCGAACGTTGAACTTAAGCCCTAAGAAGGTCCTTTCTCCGATGAACGTCGCGCAATATTAACTTAGTCTTCTGTTTGCGTAAAATCCTACACAATGAAAACCGCTCAAGAAAGCAACATGTCCCGTAAGTTCCCTGAACAGCGCACTAGGCGCTGTCCAGGGAACTTACGGGACATGTTGCTTTCTTGAGCGGTTTTCATTGTGTAGGATTTTGGCGGGAAAGGTGTTCTTTACGCTTCCCTCTACCTAAGGCCCGTTTATACTTCCGACGCCGAGCGACGCAATGGCATGCACAGTGGCCAAATTGACCGACCGCGTCGCCCAATCAACGTGGCCACCATACGTGGCGTCGCGTCCCTCGGCGTCGAAGTATAAAAGGGGCCTAAGACCAGGAGGTACGGGCGGTATTGATTGCCTAGAATAAGGGAACGCCAATTCGCTTTAGGTCCTGCTTCTACCTCTGTGCGATCGTCAATTTCGAGCAAGGCGTTCTTTATTTTAAGGTTTTCTATCTCTCTTTCAACATGTCTCATGTTATTACTTCATTGCTAATTTTTTAGACAATTGCTTCCAAACATAACACGCATTTCATTTAACTTCGACTTCGCTTTTTTGGGATTTAAGCCATAAAGCTGCATGGCGCGAAGTAGGGGTTTTCTGTTATTACGAAAATTGGCCCATATTCTTCAGATTTTGGAAGCCATCTCATATATTAGGTGGATTTAAAAGTTCACGGAATTCGCGACTCTTTGCATTTGAAAAGGATTTTTCCGCCAATTCAGACACTGGTCAAAGCATGTGACCAGCCAATCGGTAGACGAAAAAAGCTCTGCAAAACCATTCTTAACGGCTACTTCAATACGTCTACGGTCAATTGCAATTATGGCTTCGCAATTCATGCCTTCTGGTGCTCACGTCCGCAGTGTGATGTTGTTTCTCTTCTTTTCTGAACTCAACGCCTACCAACTTTGCGAGCGTCTGAAAAAGTTTTATTAGAAAAGGGCCTTTTTTCCACTTAGCCCGAACTCTATGATCTCGCCCCTCCACAAATGAGTGTGCCAACAACGGCAGCTCTTTGATTCTTTTGTTTGGTGGGACAACAACGAACAACTTCCGAATTAGTAAATGTTTATTATAATAAAAAATAAAGGAAAGAGTAAAAGTACTCAAAAAGTGGTAAAAAACATAGGTTAACATATGTTATTTTCCTTGAAGAGTTTTAAGCTGTTGAAGAACTACGAGATTTCTAATAACTTCTACGTGTAGGTTTGCACCTGATTATTTATTAGGGTGTCGCACACGGAATGTCGCTCAAGACGAAAAACTTAAATTCATACAAAGGAATTAAAACCAAACTTAATTTGGTAATATATACCCCACAATGGGCGCGTGTAGCGCAGTCGGAGGAGGCGCCGACTGTCGCCTGCACCCGATGCCAAGTTCTTGGTTCGGATTTCCCGCCCAGGCCAACCAAGCCTTCCATCCCTCCGGGGTCGGTGAATTGGTACCAGCATTGTCTGGGAAAGACAGTGCACTGACTTGTTCGTCGGCTGGCCACCGCAAGCCATTGTATGGCCAAGTACGCATTCAAATCGCCTCCACGACATCCCGTAGAAGTAGAATGCGAAGCGCATCCCAAAAGAGATTGAGCAACGCCGTACTTTATCTTTATCCTTAAATTAATTTTTAAATTAAAATTAGTTTAATTAATTAAAAAATTTACACATCCAAAAATGTTATAATACCCTCTTCACTGATGAGCCACCTGGACAGTGTTATAGCAAAAAAATGTTCGACTGAAGATAGGTGGCGAAACGAACCTTTTTGAAAAAGAAAATATGTAATTTTATTCATTACGCTTTGAATTTTCTTTATTTTATAAAATTATTATGCTCATTCGAACAGCTGCAGTAAAAAATTTTGAAGAAGGTAAGAAAGAAATATCCGATTTTCTTTGAACAAAAAATTATTCTAACCATCTTGGAGGCTCTCTTGTTTCGCCTGTAAGAAACTCGTTTTGATTTGTAAGACGATGTCCAGTTTCACGTGCAATGTGTCCAATTTGACTTGAAACTTCCACTTTGACGTCATAGTGTTCAATTTGATTGGAAAAGTATACAGTTTCAGTTTTTTTGAATTTTTTTTTTTGAAAAAGTTTTTTTGAAACATTTCATTTTCAGTGAAAAGTGTCCAATTTTGCGTGAAAAGTTACCAATTTGACGTGAAAATGCTATATCATGTGCCAAAACCCATTCAACTGAAGAACCCACTGAAGAAATTTTTTCTTCCTCTTCAGACAATTCTGTCACCGACAATCGATCCACACGTCACCACGTTCGGGAATCGCCTTCCTGCCCACACAATCAGGATCACACCCAACGAGACGTACTGGCTTCAGACCGAGTGAGTAAGGACGCGGCTTTTATCACAGTCTTGCACACGGCACAATCTGTCACATCAGAACTGTGTCACATCACAGCACAAACCCTAGTACGTCAGCACGAATCCGCCACGGCATTCCTATTTGCGTCATCATCGCTGTTCGTCTCCTTAATGCCAATTCTTCGCGTGATACATGGTTAAGCAACAGGAAACTCGCGACGCGTTGTCCTTCATGTTCATTGTCTTCTAACACAAAACAGAACGAACGAGAAGATAATGATGGGCGCTACCGTATCTCTTCTTGACGTAGCACCTAGTACTTCAATACTGACAGCGGTTTGCTACACTTCTTCCGTATCGATGCAGCAGTGACAATGACAATGACCTGTCGAGAATGCTGCTCGAAAGTGGAGCGAAAATGGCGAATTCCATAAGACGCGACCGCGATGTTCAGAGGAGGAAGGGTAATAGGAGGAGTAATAAAGATAGGAGATTGCTTAATGAGGTGGAGTTTGTGGTTTGGATTTCGTGTCTTCCAGCAAATTTGTATTTTCACTGATCGGTTGAGGTTTGAAGAGTCTCAACCTCCACACAATCCCTGCGCGCTTTCCAAGCAATTTATGGTCAAAATCTGTTATTTGAATTATCTGAACATCCGATCTGGTTTAAAGCTCCCCTATTTGAATTTCTCTGACAAGAAAAGGGTCTGAAGCGTATGTGTGAACGCAGAGGGAGAGTCCTATAGGAATGTCGTAACGTTCGCCATTCTCCATCACGACTCTTCAAGGACACGGACACCTGGAGGCGTCCAGGTCCGGACGCGGAGGGCATACGGTCGCGCGCACGCACCGCGACGCAGTATAAACGCCTTCCCACGCGCGCCCGGCCGTCTGCATCGTCGCCGTCGCAGTGAGCGGTCGGTCCGCTCCTATCTGCGCCGCAGCCAGCGACCGGCACTCCATTGTCAGCACAGCTCCATCACCACCGAAAGGTTAACTCGACCTGCACCGCAGAACATCGGAACGACCAGGACAGGACGCGCAGGAGCTTCAGATCGGAGTCGCAGAGGCCAACCGAGCCACCATCCTCGTGAGCACAAGCTCCAGGGTAGTAACCGAGAAGGATTTGTGGGTTGCGCTTGGGGCTGACCCGTAGGTAAGGTGGTGGGGCTTAGCCTTGACTCGTAAGACATTACGTTCCTCTTTATTGGTCTGCATTATGTGTATTGAAGTTGATATGAAGTGTAGTGTCTGCCTCTCAACATCATAGGACTTGAGCCTAGGAAACAGTTCATTACGAGCTCAGTAGTACAGACTACAAGAGTTGGTCGGTTCAATTGTACCACGTGAGTGATGTGAAGATGGGCGAGGGATGTCGGGGGTCAGCGCAAGTACAGTCCCAGTAAAGACGAAGATCAGCATTGGTGTGAGGTGTGCTTCAGTCGAGGCAACAAGGGCCCAACCTTTAAGTCGTGGCACGCAAGTAAGAGCTAGCGCGCAGAGTAAGATCTCGACTCTGATTGTGCCTCAACACGTGGCCTCGGGTTGAGCGCCGCAGGAACTCTACCATCGATGCGGCGGGCTCACACGGGGCACGACAAGGAAGAATCTCCTCCGCTCAATTAGTGTAAAAATGTGCTTGTTTCCTGCCTAGCCGTTAAACCCAAGGAGTAGGGCGTCCTTGAAGTTACTATGGAATCACCGCCTGACGAGTGCTACGAACTCTTGTATTCCCGCGATGCCGCTGTAGTCAAGCGGTTCGGAGCACAGTGGATAATGGTGTTGCTTCATGCGATAGGGGTCGGAGGTTCGATTCCCCTATATTGCAGTGTTTTTGCATTTCATCTGCTTGGATAAGATTAGAGGGTGCTGACGTCTGAACGATTTTCAGGCGTTTTCTGTTCATTTTCTTTTGTACAAAGAAGCTGCGAAAAGTGACATTGTTGCGGTAGTTTATTTCTGACTGGTGTTTAATCAAAAGCCAATGAGAAAGATATTCAAAATAGCGTTGCATGAGTGTTCAACACCAGTGACAAACAAGCATAAGGTGCTTGAAACAGGTCACAATACGTGCAGCTTATAAATGCTACAAGCTCCTCACTCCATGTTTCCCTACATGGACCAGTCACTTTCCCTCCTGTCGGCAAATGGTTCTGATATCTTCCAGACTAGCAACTTTTTGTCGGTTAGCTCATTCGTTTGTCATGACGGATGAATCTACGCTCTTTTTATTTGAGTATGTCTTCATCCCACGCGAGCGCAGTCGGCAGTCGCGTGCATACGATACAAGGTCCTCGGTTCGGATTCCCGCCCAGGCCAATCACGCCTTCCATACCTCAGAGGTTGATGAATTCAAGCGGTCGGTACCAGACTTGTGTGGAAAGAATAGAGCCGTGAATTGTCGATCGGCTGACCATCGTAGCTCATTGTATGGTCAAACACCCATTCAGATCACCTGCACGACATCGCGTAGAAGTTGACTGCGTGGCGCATAACAAAAGGAATTACTATTTATAGAGGAGGAAGAGCATATTTGGATAAACTCTGCTAACAGAAGTAGTATTTACTGTAATTCAAAATTATTCAATTACTATCATTTACCTACTTAGATACTTAGACGGCTCGTCCTCATTGGTCGTGCGGGCCCTAACACAATCGCCATTCGTTTCTTTCTCTCGCAATCGTCATCCACGATGTTCGTATAGCTCGATTGGAAAGACGACTACGACCGTGAGCCGATTCTAAATTAGAATTTGGCAACAAACGCTGCCTTTCGATATTTTCGACGAACACATCCGACCATCTCGTTGGAGGTCTTCCTCAAGGATGCTTGCACCCTCTTGGAATCCACTCCACTGTTCTTCTTGTCCAGTGGTCGTCCGTACTTCGCATGATATGACTGGCCCATCTATGCCTCATCTTCGATGCGTATTCCGCCGGATCTCTTAATCGTGACATCGAGCATAAATCGGAACTGTGAAGGCCAGCTCGGTGTTGTGATAACCGGCTAAACTTGAGAAGACATCTTTCGAGCGCTCTGTGAGTAATACGCAAGGACTTTGACGTGGACGCAGTGTCAGCTCACGTTTCGGCGACGTAGCAGAGCGCTGGGAGAGCTGTCGAATCGAACAGGTGGGCGCGTAGATCGGGATCCGGAAGTTGGTCGGTCGCCTCCTTAAGAGACCCTTAGGCCGACCACGCAGCCTTCCTCCTTCTTAATAGTTCTTCCTTCATATCGTTGTCCATGTTGATGGAACGGCTCCGGTAAACGTATGATGTTGTCGCCGTCAAAGGAGAGCCATCAATGTTGATCTGGTCTCCTTCGCACTAGGCGTTCTTTATGAACGGTGTCTTCTTCCGGTTTATTCGCAGTCCAATCTTCATCCTTACTTTGTTGAGCTCTTTCAGCAACGTTTACTAACGTTTACACGTTTACACCATTTTGCAGCCTAAATAGACCAGCTTTATGGGATGCACCACCATGCGACGGAATGTGTATGAAATGGAGCGACTTCGACCTTCTGGTGGAGGCGACATACAGAGCTTGCGAAGGTACTATTACTATTACTATTTTATTTAAGCCAATTACAAAGCAAAAAAATCAAAGGGGAAAACATGACAACTCTATGATTGGCTATATAATAAGGAAGGAAGGCATGTGATATCCGAAATAAATCTGCTAGCTGAGAAGAACCCATAATTTAGATTTATGTATACTACCGATTAAATTCATTTGGTCAATATTGTTCATTCTGTACACACTGCAAACTCTTCATCCCTCTAAACATTGTTTCCATTAAGGTCATATCGACGTAAAAAAGTTTGAGAAAGTAAAAGTATTATCTATCTAATTCATACTCAGGCTAACTACAATTTGACTGAGTCCGAAAGAGTTAGAGGGCAAATGAGAGCATTTCATAAAAGTGTTGCACAAAATGGAGCGTTTTTGCAAAAACCAGCTGGGTTATAGTATGGTTTGTATGAAATTAATTAATGTCGCACCACTCGCGAGCAACATTCTTGGCAGGTCATACCTAAGCGCAAGGTAGCGTACTATCTAACAGCGTCTACGATTTCAAATTGAAGAGGGTCGTCCTGTAACGGGTCGGTGGTAAAATTTAGAAGGGAGAGTTAAATATTCATCTACAAGAAGAATTTGGTCCACACATTTGAACGTAGTCTTAACTGTTAGGTTGTAATAAAGTTATATCAGATGACGAGACTTATATTCAACAAACCGAAACTCGGTTCATTGAGCAACTTCTCATTCAAACTAAGAAAAAATCCTTGAATGGTCTTATTACGTTACCTCCAACGCCAAAAACCCTCGAAAGCTGATAAAATTTACCTTACAACATATCACTTGCTGGATAATCACGTTTTCAGCAGTGTTGGATGACGCTGAAACATTAAGCAAACTTCGCGCTACGAAGTTCGATCTCGTCTACAGTGAATCCATAGACAATTGCGCGCCGGGCATTTTTCAGGTACGCCGTCGGATGCTCTCGACATTAAAGAAAGTGATAAGCCGCTGCATAATCCCATACATGCCATTCTCACTTCAAATTGGGCACTTTTCAAATCAAAGTGGATTTTTTAATGTAAAAAAAATCTGTCTTTTTGTTCTCTAAAATAAACTTTGAACCATGTGACAGAGCACATCCTTAGTAGACCAAAACCCTTAAACATAAACCTCTATCAAACAAATTTAAAAGAAAACACAAATACTCGCCCGCGTTTGGCCGTTGCTACACTTCCGGCTCGCGTCGGCGGGCACAGTGTTGCTACTATACATTGGATCCCATCGAAAATCTTCGGATAATTGGATGATTCGGATAATGACAATTTCGCTGACCCCGGATTTTTGGATGATTCGGATGGAGATATCCAAATCCGAAAATGATTCGTTCGGATCCAATGTATACTAGAGTCCTTTGTAGCTAACCGCGCAACACTGTCGCCGGCGCGAAGCAAAATTTTAGACCTTTCGTGTTCGTCTTGGGCACCGGCGCTCTTTTAAGGCCATTAGGCCGTTCTATTTGTATTTACTACATGGAATTCCATGTTGCAACACTGTTCCACAACAATCACCAGACAAACTACCCAACACAATACAGACCTACATCTAGCTAAACTAAAACGGAATGCTAAAAGAAGAGAAAGAAACATAACGTAACAGAGAGGAAATGAGGCTAGAACAATTGTGAACATTGAAGAGAATCAAGTACAACTTTGGAATGAGATTCCCAGATACCTACCCAACATCCTTTTGAATGCGTGAAGTTTAGGTGGTACAATATGGGCTTTACAAAGGTTAGAGTACTCCAACCCTGCTCTGTTGACAAAAAAAGAATCTTCTAATATTCTTGCGACTTCTTTAATCACAAATTTTGTCGAACCCCCTAGTGAGAGAGGCTCAGACTTGCAGGAAATCACTCAACTTGAGCCCAGTAAGACCATTCATTAGCTTGTAGAACATAACCAGGTCAGCCTTGCGCCTCTTCCATTGGAGAGATTTTAATTCAAAATTCAAATTTATGGACTCACTTCTAGGAATAGCTTCATAAAGGTAACCTAAGGCACGAATCAAGACTACTGCGTAAAACATTTTGTACGCTTTCGAGTTTCAAAATCGACTTCTTTCTGTACGGATTGAATATTCCTGTGCCTTATTCCAAGATGGGCCGTACGAATGATTTATAGGCTTGCAATAAAGCCGACGTGTTGCGGGTGCACAATGCCCTAAATATACTATGTGTAACTCTAGTAGCCTTAGCTGCGACCTGTTGACAGTGAGTGTCAACGCTAAAGGTTTCATCAACGGTAAAACCTAAATGCCTAATGTGAATTACGCTTTCCAGAGGCATGTTTTGCATGCTATACTCATGACGCCTATTGTTAGACCCACGGTTTTCTCCTCTGTTTTCTCCTTTGACAGGGGCAATCCCCACTTACTCGACCAGTCAACTATTGCATCTAAGCTACGTTGAAGAGTTGCGCTGTCCATCCGAGGGACGATACTTACTTACTTTGATACTTTGATGGTCCTTTGTCGGCTGGAGGTCTTCTCAGCGGGGACCACAACTCTTCCAGACCGCTCGATCTCTGGCTGCTTGCATCCAGTGAGGCCGACTCCGCTCTCTGAAACATCTTGAGAATGAGTCTGCCCATCGCGTTGGCGGTCGTCCCAGTGGTCTCTTATGGTCTCTCGGGAGCCATTCTGTGACACGGAGACTCCATCTATCGTCCTTTCGTCGAAGCAGGTGTCCGGGTCAGCGATATTTGGACTTCTTCATGTACTGCAGCGGGTCTGCTAATTGCGACTTCTCCCGTAGCTCCGAGCTTCGTAGGCCTTCTTGCCATTGCTGACGAAGGCTTGTCCTTAGAAGACATCTCTCCAGTGCACGATGCGTAGTTTGCATCGCTCTGGCGATTGTCTTGTTGTCGGGCCAGGTTTCCGTCGCGTAACACATCGCAGGCAGTACAGAGGCGTTGAATATCGAGGCCCTGAGGCCGGGATCCTTGACCTGATCGGCGATTCGCAAATCGAACTGAGGGCTGCCCATGCTGCGCGTCTCCTGCGGGCGATTTCAGGAGCGAGGTCGTTATCCATGTTCAGCTCTCTTCCCAGATAGACGTAGGAGTCGACCTGTTGCAGAGCGACTCCATTTAACCTTACGAGTCCCGTATCACACCAAGGGTTGACCATAAATTGCGTTTTGGACATATTCATGTCCAATCCAACCTTCATACCTACCACATTGAGCTCGTTCAGCATTTCCTCGACTTCTGCCGTGCTGGTAGATATGAGAACAATATCGTCGGCGAAGCGAAGGTTGCTGATCCGTTTACCGTCGACAAGGTAGCCTTTATCGTCCCAGTTCAAGTCTTTCATGGCATCCTGGAGTGCCGCTGTGAATAGCTTGGGAGAAATCGTGTCTCCCTGCCATACTCCTTTCCCGATAGGAATTTTAAGCCTTCGATCGAACAGCTGGATGGTAGTCGATGTGTTCGAGAAGCATTCGTCGAGAAGTCGGATGTAGGGCGATGGTATACCAGCGTGCACAAGTGCGTTCAGAACGGCGTTGATTTCCACAGAGTCGAACGCTTTCCGGTAATCCACGAAGACAAGGACAAGTGGGAGGTGGTATTCGCGGCTCCTCTCGATGAGCTGTGAGACAGTCTGAATATGGTCCATGCAGGAGAAATTCTTGCGAAACCCTGCTTGCTCCACTGGCTGATATTCATCCAAGCAACGCTCCATGCGGTTAAGCAGTATCTTGGTGAAGATCTTGTACACAACCGAGAGAAGACTGATGGATCGGTAGTTGTTGATATCCTCCTGCTGACCTTTTTTGAAGATTAAAACTGTTTTCGACTCCTTCCATGAGTCCGGAATCCTACCAATTCGAAGGTAGTGGTTGAAGTGCTTGGCAAGAAGTGAGCAGACGGCACTGCCACCCGCACGAAGGAGATTAGCAGAAATGCCGTCCGGTCCAGGAGCAGTGCCCGGCTTCATCCTTCTGATGGCATGAGCAACTTCTGATTCCAGAATGGGAGGTACTTCCTCAGCTGGTGGCATCAAGCATTTCGGGACAGTGATGGAAGAACGGAACAGATCTGTGTAGAATTCCTGAACGATGGCTTCCATCGCTCTTCGAGACGTTTGCGTTGTTCCATCCTTATCCACAAGGGCTGACATTATTGCCTTCTGATCGCAGAGATCTCGTTTGCAGCACTTTTTGCTTGAACCTTTCCCAGCCGCTTCTAACAGCTTCAATCTTCTGTAGGCTTGAATGGACTCCTTCACTGCAATTCGACAGGCCTTCGAGATGGTGACTTTTTCCAGATGGGAAGCATTAGGATCCAGTTTAACAGCTCTTCTTTGCTCCAAGAGTTTAATCGCATGTGCGTTGTCCGAGGGACGATAGGCCGATATATTTTCAGATCGTTCGCAAATGCACAACACTTAGATCCCTAAAAAGAATTGTGGAGATTAGGCCGTTTTTGGTGTTTTTTTAATTTGTTGTGTTGGTGTTCATTGTTCAAGATGCGGAAGGCAGGAAAGAGGGTGTGATAGTAAGGGGCGGGGGGGGGGGGGGGGAAGAACTGACAGAATGAAGTTATCCAAGGCAGGCTGGTTATGAAAAGGAGGGGAGAGAGTAATTGACAGAATGCCAGCACGACCTGGGCCGGGGAAGGGACTCGGAGTGTGGCCGGATCATAAATTTTCAATTTCATTCTGGTCAATTGCAGGATTGTGGCGAAGTGGTAGATGTTTTTGCATTGCTCATGTAAATTCCTAATGTTTTTCCCCATGTTTTTTTTCTCATTGTCCAACCCCTCTACTGCCGTATCGCGCCCAAAAATGTATTTAAATTTGGAAGATGTTCAATTTGATTTCAAAAGCGTGAAGCTTTCATAGAATAGCGTAGAATTTGGCTTTAAAAGTGTCGAACTTGGTTTGGAAAGCAGCAGTTTGGTTTGAAAGTTAAATCAATTTGACCAATTAATTAGATTTAAAATTGTAGAATTTGACGTGAAAAATGCATCACATATAATGATGAAGCAGGTAGACTACCTATTAGTCATGTGCACAAATCCCCTGATTGGGAGTGCAAGAGATGTAAGAAGTAGAACCAAAGTCGATGTCACTCATGTTTTTTTTTTGTGAAACCCCACAGTACTTCCCACGGTTTTTAAGATCCTCGTATTAATCTTCAAACACATTTCAGGTTCTCGATATTCCTCATATTATACTGGTCTCTGCTCTAGGAGTGATGCCAAGGATGTATCAGGTTGCTGGTTTGCTACCGCTGCCGAGCTTTGTACCAAGTATTTACCATCCATGATTATTTTCTGCCACGTTGTTGAAAATACAGGCTAACTGTGCTTTGTTTCAGTGAGTCTATCGCCGTATTCGGACGAGATGACATTTTGGGAAAGAATGAGGAATTTCAATTTGATGCTAGACATGACCTTTTCCAATATCAACTTGGAGAGACGATTTGAAGCATTGTTTGACGCAAGGTACCCAGGTATACCTCCAATCCGGAGCATATATTTTGTGGGTAATGTTCTATATTCCTTATTAATCCCTTGATATGGTGTTGCTTCTTCCTATTGAACTTCTACGTAATGCAGCTGCAAATAGGAGAGAACCGCTTTGATGATGGCAAACGTGCACGAGTTTGCTGAAACGCCTCGACCTACAACGAGTATGATACGGTATATTGGTGGAATAAAATTATACGAACCAAAGGCTTTGACAAAGGTAAAACTTCTTAACTGCCACTGTAATTATTAATCGCTTACACGCCTCAATGAGTAACTCGACTAACTCTAGGTGCCGCGAGGGAGTTGCATTAGCTTTGTGCTGAAAAAGGGAACAAAGTGTTCCACGGAGAACGGAAGTGGCAAAATATAGCAATAGCAGCTCAACTTTGAGAAGATGGAATGATAACGTCTTGCATCCTGTTTCTGTCAGATGAAACCAGTGCGTCTATTCACACATGCCTTCGTAAAGCAGGTCTACAGGACATGGAGAGAGAGATCCCTCCCACAAGCCTAAAAGGAAAATGGTTCAGAACCGTCTCTACGGTGGCGTGCACACACCACACTTTGTTGTCTGCCCGTTCGGAAGTGCAGGTGACCGCATGAAATAGGGTGGTACATCTTATTACAAGTAGACAAGTCGGATAGGAGCTTATGGGGGAGATGGGTAGGCCGCTTTATACGGGGTACGCATTAACTATGGGCCTCAAAAAATCAGAATGGCTTATAAAGCAAACAATTCAAAAAGGAGAAAAACACTTCGCAGTCTTTGCCAAGGTTCTTGACAATCAAAAATTACAATATTCATTCGAAGTGCCCTTCTCATGAGTGTATGCAGGTTCTCAGACGAGTCACGAAGCGCCGCCGGTGCACACAGGTAGTCCTCCTTGCAGCTGAGATCTTGTGCTCTAAAACTGACCAGACTAAAAAGTCAAGTGGGTTCAGATCTGGTGAATTTGATGGCCATTTTTCGTAGGCGATGAAATCTGCAAACACGACTGCTGAGCGACACTCGACTTGTCTGCAGGAGATGAGTCTAGCTGAAAGCACCATGGCTTGTCTCCGAAGCGAGAAATGGGCCACGGTTTCAAAACGTTCTTAGGGCCGATTTCAAATATACTTCCTTATTGATCTTCACCCCAACATCGACGAACACCAGTGGCGCTTCCCATCAGAGGCTACCGCACCCCAAACAAGAACAGAGCTCGAAATGCAGTTTTCCCGATGAGTTTTCCCCTAGAAATGGCCTGTTTCTCACCTGTTGTAAGAATCTGGTTGTTTTATGGATTCACAATATGTTCTACCGTAAAAATTTTCTCGCTGCTTCAAACGATGCTCCGGTGCGTGCCATCTGCGGCGCGCTCCAGGAGTCTCCTGCATCTCTTCAGCCGGACCTTCTTGATTTGGGCCAAGAGGAAATGTGCCGTCTGTTATCAGTAGGTGCGAAGTCCTAGCTTCCCTCCGAAAATGTTCCTCACAGAAGTAGCGCTGATGCCTTCCTCTTTCGAGATCTTCCTCACTGAGCGACGTGGAATTGTCTCACGAATCCTTTTTATGGTATGAGACGTTGCAGCGGAAACCTTTCTACCTCGTCCTTCTTTGTCCGTTGTGCTTTTAAGTCGTCGAATATTCAATCGTCTTTCGGACCAATCGCTGGAGAACAGATGGAAGATGAGCAATTTTCTTCGACTCATGGCCTTCGTGGTGCAGACCGATGATGGCGCCGCGCTTCGAATGAGCTTTAACCATCGGTAGAATGAATCTCTAGAATGAGTGTAGAATGCGAAGAACGTAGCTAAAACTTTCTGTTATCATAATATAAACAAAACACAAAATATTAGCACCTGGTTTTCCAGAAAAAAATCTCGCTCGCGGTTCAAATCCGCAAATTTTCGCGAAACCCATAATTAATGTGTACTGTACTAAGGTTTAGTACACTTGGATGTAATGAGAAGGGCTAACGTGTCTACTCCATTGGGGATTCCGGAGCCATGAGAGCGCAATGATTCAGGCACCGGTCACGATCTTAGCACGGAAGTGCGACATCTAATCACATAGAGCAGCCAAATCGTTTTGGATCGCGGCGTGAAATCCAAAAATCAATCGCAATGGGAAGTGACGCTCTTCGTCGACCTTTACAGGTTGCGACACAGGTGGTCGTTCTCAATGGAGCCCTAACTACAGGTGGTTCATGGATATAAGTTCACACACGTACTAGGGTTAGATCACCTCCAGCCAAGAGTCACTGCTAGATGGAATTGAATCCACTAAGGTTAGCGTTACCACGCTCTACCACATTGCTTCTTGACTGCTCCAGGACACTGCTCTAATGCGACGCCCCGTCGCGTTACGGATACATACATGGACATGGACGAGATATTAGATTGGTGAAAAAGTCTTGCACTAAAAATTCTGAAAAATTTTCGAGATTTAACAGGAACTTCCAAGAACTGTTTCGTGCCACGTAGTTGTAGCACAAACATTCTAGAGTATTTCGCATACGTGGCGATTTGCTTCTGAGGGCATAGTATAAATACTACGACTGCAGTGAGGACTGACTGACTCCGTGACTAGGACAAGGCTTCACAACTGACTATCGCTCAGTCTCTCCTTGTTCGTTTTCTTAATAAGGACTTTCTCGAGAATGTCGTCACGGGAGGGAATCCGGGACTTCCTCGTTAACCATACGCGGAAGGTCCAGTGGCTCCCTCAAGGAGAACCACAACCTCAAGACGGACATTCACCAGAGAAAGGTAATGTTGTGCTGTTGATGGGATTCTCGAGGACCACTCTATCGTGAGCTTCCTGACGACGGTACCGCAGTAACAGCGAACATCTACGCTACACAGCTGCAGAAACTGAGCGAGAAAATGTCGCGCAAACGGCGGGGGCGGAGGGATGTTTACCTTCTTCACGACAATGCTCGCCCCCACATTGCAAGGTCGTCTCGCCAGAAGTTGCAAGAGCTCATGTGAGAGGAGCTGCCCCACCCACCGTATTCGGCAGATCTTGCGCCATTGGACTACCACCTCTTTCGAGCTCTCAAGCAAAACCTAAGGGATAGGTGCTTCAACGACAGAACCAAACTGGAATCCGAGGTGGAGCACTTCTTTGAGTCACAGCTGACTTCATTCTGGAAGAAAGAATTTCGTGATTTCCCCGTCAGATGGGAAAAGGTTGTAGATGTAAATGGCAACTACTTATTAGATTAAAGTCGCTCACAAAAGAAACAATAAAATTTTGAAAAAAATTATGCTGTGGTGCGAGACTTTTCACCAACCTAATAAAATGCGAACCCGTGCTGGTGTCCAAATGGAATTGGGTTACGAAACCATTAAGTGACGTCGCTTCGGGATACTCCTCTGCTTAGGTGTGCTGTGGAGCACGAAATCTTCCTCCTCTTGGATCAAAAAATTGGTGCCCGTGCTGTCCGGGAAAAAAGTGCTGACTTTTTTGTAGGCTACGACTGGTAAGGGGCAACAAACCATTACAATGGGGAACCAGCAGCTATACAAAGTGTTGTTGCGATGTTCTTCAGGATTAGAAAGGGTATCACACCCTAGACAGGGACTGATTAAAACAGAGATTTTTCTTTTGTCTTTTACAGACGCAGATTTTGTCGCGCACCGCTCTTACGTGCATCCCGGTGCTACGTTCAAATCGCGATTACTTACTTACTTACTTACTCCCCATTAGCGGGCGTCAGGTCTGAGGGCGGCATCGAAGCCAGCGTCGCTGTGGGTACCATGGAGTGGCGAGACTCACGGACAATGTTCTGCAATGCCAAACGATCCATAGTCACTTCTTTCGCACGCTCTAAGCAGAAGCCTCGTTTACTCAAGTCATCTTGCACTTGCTTTATCCATGTCTTCTTCGGAGCAACTCACTGGACTTTCCACCCGCTCGGTCTGGTCCTCCACAATAATTGGGTTGGGTATACGCTGAGCTGCCATTCGGTGAACATGTTCAAACCACGTCAGTCGGCGTTTCCGGATTTCAGATTCAGTGGTGGGCTGGTTGCAGCAGGATTTTCGTATACTTTCGCTCGTAATCCGATCGCGAAGTGAGAAGTTTAGTATTCGTCTGAGGCACCTCATTTGGAAGACTTCTAGTTTCTGCAGTCAGCTTTCAGAAGCACCCATGTTTCATCTCCATAAAGCAATATTGACATCACATAGGATCGAAACACTCTCATCTTTGTTGTCAGCGATACGTTGTGTCTCCTCCATAGGCACCATGATAGTGAGCCAAAGGCCATCGCAGCCTTGCCAATCCTGCTGTGAATTTCCGTGGAGCATGAAACTTTGCTCTGCTGTACTAAAGAACCAAGGTATTTGAACTCTTCTACTTGTTTGATCTGCGAGTTGTTGAGGCAGAGTATGCAGGGTGAGCCATCGGTTGTAAGCGCTTTTGTCTTTTCAGCGTTTGTGGTCACCCCGTAAGAAAGAGCTATAGCGGCAATCTCTTGAAGAATTTCATCTGCCTCAGCGTCACTGAAGTCGCGATTAATACTAGTAAGCCTTCCGCCATGGAGGAGCATCACAATTGTCTGGAAAGTGTGAAAAAAGCAGAAAATGTGCGTGTCGCAAGCCTAAGAAGTTATTGTCAACTTTGCCCTGTGTTTCAATTTGTAATTGTCGTTTTGAGTTCCGGGCGAGCGCGTGGAACGTTCCGGAACACCCATGACTAGATTCTTTATTTTTTTATACCCTGCTTCCATTGTAATGGTAGGAAAAGATGCCTGCTAAGCGGAATTCTTCGAGAACGTTCAGAAGGGTTTTGAGATGAGAGAACTTGAAGATCAGCACTTTTGCGCTTTACTTCAGCGTTCATTTGTAAATTGTACGGCTTCATAAAGCGCTTATACAACTGTAAGAATGCACCTTATCAAAGTACTATTTTCAAAACGGAACACAATTTTGCAGGAACTTGACGATGTTCTTAATCAAAGAAGCACCAATGTGTTATTCTCCATGGGTTCCATAGCGTTGTCCAAAGACATGCCAATGAGGGTGAAGACTGGTTAGTTCTTTTACATGCACTATACACCCCATTTTAAAGCTCCACCAACATCTATCATTATGATTTCGTAACTTGCTTGGCTTCCAACAGGACTTTCTGACACCACGTACATTGTCTGCCCTTTCGTTGTCATTGTGATTTCACTCTGTTCCCTTTATAAAATGGAACATAGCAAATTATGCTGCTCCTATTATCTCACGCTTCACAGAGATGCAGTTATTTCGTTGCGATTAGTGCATACTTTTGTCAACAAGAGCGTCACACATTGCGATCAACCCCACACAATCATATGAGTTGGAAAATTCAATTGGCTAGAGCAGTTCGTAACCGAAGTGAATCCTTTCTCATACAAAAATGATATTATATTATATTATTTTCATACCATCATACTCTATAATAACGCGCTAAGCAATGAATCATACTATCGATCGGCGGTGCCGCAGAAATTAGCCATCAAATAGGGGGAAAATAGGGGGAAAATTACGACACGAAAATAGCGAGAATTACCCAGACGTCTTCTCCCTGTTTGAGAACTTCGGCCCTAGGGCAATCGAGGTCGCTGAGCACGAATCTGAAGTTCGTTTTCGAAGTACCGATCGCCATCAATCGATATTGATCAAATTACGGTGCGGGAAAATAGCGGAAAATAGCCAGACGTCTTCTACATGCCAGGGGATTCAGAAGAGTGCGGAATACGTCGCATGACGTGCCGGGGACTCAGAAGACATGCCAAAGACATCGCTCAACGTGTTTTGAGATTCAGGTAGACGTGCCGAACACGTCGTCCAATGTGCCTGGGGATTCAGAAGGCGTGCGGAGAAGTCATTCGCTAAGGGTGGATCATTGAGGAGACCAGTACCAGTAATGGGGGACCGTGTCACTAAGGGAGGACCAGTAGTGAGGAACCAGTAGATCGCCCTATCATACTGTACACTGTACGTACTGCGAGCCATTTGTACTCCTAGGTAGGGAAGAAAGCTGCACAAGTAGAGCAGCTAGCTTGATGTGTTTGTCCTTAGCTTAGTGATACTGCAACATCGCGCGAAGCGCGCAAGTGCGAGGTGCGCCAATAGGCGTGACGGAGCACTTGCGACAGATATATGGATGACTTACTAGTGGTACATAATTTCAGTGAAAAATGAATGATTACATCATAAAACAAGTGTACAAAGAGAGACTGGAATTGAAGAAAACGCGCATCAATAAACGTACATCAGTTGTAAATATTTGGGTATAGGATTATTTATTTTATTGTTTGGTATACAAAAATCATGGTTTTATATTGTATGATTTCTGAACAAAATTTTAACAAAATAAAGTCCTACATAACGTTTTAAAGCGTGTTTTTTACTCTATCTAACTTCATTACTCGTTTTCTTGCTTAATATTTCTCCGCTTTTTCAGGGCTTCAAGTACGATATGGACAAAACAAAAACTCGCACGATTTTCTTGATTGAATTCAAACTGGGTCAAAAAGCTGCCAAGACAGCTGGCGATATCGACATTGCGTTTGGCTCCCAAACCGCTTTGTGTATGGCAGGACAGGAGCTCTAAAACACTTCCCTAGGCCGACACTCCATCAAAAGAACGTTATGCTGACTGCTTGGTAATTAGTGCTCTTTCTCATACACCACAGCTTCCTGAGTCGTGGCGAAACGATTACGGCGGAGAAGTACTGTAAGAAAATCGTCAAAAAGCACAACAAACATCAAAGTATGTGCCCGAAGTTGGTCAGTATGAAGCAGCCAATCCTCCACGACAACTCTGGGCCGCATATTTCAATGATGACGCGACAGAAGCTGCATGAATGGGGCTACGAAGCTATCAACCATCCCTTTTACCAGACCTCTCGCTCACCGCCTACCACTTTATTAAGCACCTCGACAACTTCCTGCGCGAGAAATGCTTCAAAATCAGGAAGATGCAACACCGCCTTCGCCTCCAGGAGCACGGATTTCTATGCTACCGAATTAAGTAAACTCGTTTCTCGGTGAAAAAATGTGGTGATTCAAATGGCTTTCATTCCTATTAATAAAGGTAATTACAAAAAAGTTATGTTTTTAATGGCGAAAACCGAGAATGGTTTTGTCCCAATCTTCTTAAAATGTAATAACGTTAGGAACAATCAAAAATGCACAACAAAACAGATGACTTTGACTTTAATGTTTTAAAAATTCCAGGTATCTCATCAGCAGTTTCTATGTTATTTCATTAGAACCACCAAAAATAGCTAACATTTGCTCGATATTTGAATTTTCATTGCAAGAAACCTGAAAAACATATATGTATACATAAAAGGTATACCAGCGAATCTGCTATAACAAACACGTCTACACATAAAAACAACTTTATCCATTGTAAATTTATGTTTGATGAAAGGAGAGGTGAATTATTCACATTTACCAAACAAATGCTTGATAATTGAAAACGATTTTAGTAAACAATTATAATGCTCAAATACGTGAATAGAGCCAAAGTTAGTAGCTTTTGATTAAGCAACACTCTTGATGTTAATGAAAAACTTAATAAATTTTTTAGTTTTTCAGTATATATGAGAAATTCAAATTTAATAGGTCAAAAATTATAACAAATATCACTACATACACTTAGCAGAATTCAACGTTGTCTTATTGCGTTCACCTCTCTTTCAGTGAAGAACCACGGAAGGAGCACAAAACAAAGGTTCGTCTGAAGAAAGATCGTTTCTTCTACTCACTCAATTGTTTGTGAAATTTCCTACTATCTTCCTCTGTTTGATCTCATGCTTTTCTCTTGTTTGCATATATAATTATGTCTCTGCTTTTCTTCCATTCTTTTGTTTTATTTTCATTTGTTTTGATACAATCTACTCTGAATTATTAATCCACCTCTACTCTAGATTCAGCGGCCTAACGGCCGCCAAAAGTTTGGTTGGGGGGCTTCGCCCCCAAACCCCGAGAATGGAACAACCCCAATCTTCCTACTTTCTTCTTTAGGCCTGCTTACAGTAAAAAAAAACTGGTTTTACTATATAGATTAGTGCAGTGAGATATGGTAGGCAGAATTTTCACTGGGCATATGAAGCCCATCCACCGTCCAATCATATGCACGCAATTTATTCTCCGAAGCGTGTCGAGAAACAGGTAATGAAAGTCCCAATCCGGTGCTTCATCAGCAAAATCATAATTAAAATTAATCGGTATTGGTCGACACCGCTTACTGTCCGACGGCAGTAATACTCCTCCGAATACCATGGTCGCTCTCTCTACCCTCCCCCTCTCCCGAAATACTTCCTTTCCTATGTGCTGGCAAAGAAGCGAAGTGAGAGTCAAGCACGCACATGTGACACTGGGTACCGCTTCACGTGTCACTACGTTGCCACGACGTCTATTGCACTCCTTCTGCACTCTGACACACGTGCGACGACTTCTGTAAGCCGTCTTCAGAAATCCGACACACACTGAACGATGCTGAGGGAAAATGCTGATCCCCCCCCCCTTATTCACGCTCCCCCCTCTAATGGTACTTCGTTGGTCCTCTCCTATTGGTCGCCCTTACTCGCAATCCCTACGCAAGTTAGACGACGTCTTCAGCATGTCTTCTGAATCCAAACATACGTTGAACGACGTTTTTAGCACGTCTTCTGAGTCCCTACGCACGTTCGACGACATCTAACGCAGGTCTTCTGAATCCCTACGCACGTTAGACGACATCATCAGCACGTCTTTTGAATCCCAACGCAAGTTGGACGACGTCTTCAGCACATCTTCTGAATCCCTACGCACGTTAGACGGCGTCTTCAGCACATCTTCTGAATCCAGACGCACCTGAACGTCTAGGGCACGCTTCCTGGATCTCTACGCTTTGTATTCGATCCCCATCCATACCCTGGCGCGTTGCCCGCTCAAAATATCGTAAAGTTGGGCGATCAACCGCCAAGGATATAGTTTCCCAGCAATCGCCCATGGTTAAGCTCAAAGAAAGCCAGGCTGGCATACGCCGCACTGAAGTAGGCATCTTTTGGCTTCAGTCCCCCCTCCCCGTGACGGACACGTGACATTAGCCGAGTATGTAT
Organism: Heligmosomoides polygyrus polygyrus; assembly: GCA_947396885.1. Lineage (NCBI taxonomy): Eukaryota > Metazoa > Nematoda > Chromadorea > Rhabditida > Heligmosomidae > Heligmosomoides > Heligmosomoides polygyrus. The sequence continues at coordinate 106,066,485 of OX377202.1, forward strand.
AGTAGGATTACCTCAACCATTCCTATTTTATATAGTGCATACATTTAATTTTTATAAATGCATCGTTATTATCATATAAAATAATTGTGCAAAATTATCATGCTTAATAAAGAAATGCCATCGAATGTTGTTGTATTTTAGCTTTCATCGAAACATTTGCTTCTTTTCCAAACGTGACCTTCATCTGGAAGTATGAGGACTCTGATTATAGTCTATTTAAGCACATTCCAAACATCTTTCCAATAGCATGGACTCCGCAGGTCGATCTTCTCGGTAAGCGAAACTTATAAAAGCAGTGAGTCTAAACATGCCAGTGTAACTTTCGTCAGCAAGTGAAAACTCAAACACTATCGAGAACTCTTGAATTCCAGCAGATCGTCGGCTTTCGCTGTTCATCACACATGGAGGCATGAACTCCGTTTTAGAATCGGTCAGTCCACTTCAAATCCGGATTCTTTTAAGATAAATTAGTTTACCATTTTCCCATACAGGAATACATTTCCCTATCTATAGATGCACTACGGAAAGCCAATGATAGTTGTGCCTCTGTTTGCTGACCAACAACTGAATGCGAAATCAGTGGAGCGTAATGGGGTCGGCGTAATTCTCGAACGGCATCTGTTGAGTAAGGACACTTTGACAACTGCTATTAGAGATGTGCTTTGCAATAGGTAAGTTCATTGATCCGTGCACGACTTTCAATGGGTCTTGGTATATTGGCTTCAGATCGATGTTGTCTTCATGAGCTGGTAGCCAAGGTATCAGGTTTACATAGCCCGGCTTACGAAATTTCTCTTACAGAGTACTGTATCCAAGCAGAGACAGAGTCAAGATCCGACGATGAAGCGGTTAGGGAACTAATGGCAGTGGATCGTTTGTGCCAGTGGGGCATCTCCGCAACAACTGGAAAGCTGGACTTGGATGTTGGAGCGTAAACCAGCCCACAAGTCAACCTGTCTTAGTTACCCTAGAGGTTTAAACCAAACAGGCAAAGGCCCGCGAAACTGGACTAAAACGACAGTTTCTGAGTTAACGCTAAACGGGAATCACTAGCTGTGATCCAGTAGCCGGATTCATGAACTTTCCCGGAAACGTTCCCGGCTTCCCACGGGAAGCGGTCAGGTGAGAGAGCGAGGTGGGAGAGAGAGACGAGAGATGATATCGCATATAACCTGCTCCCGCCGCCTCACGAATCCGGCCCCTGCGCTCCTCAGGGGCCTTCCGTGTTGTTGCGATAGATGCCCCACTGGTAGAAACGATCCTCTGCCATTAGCGCTCCCAACCGCTTCATTGGCATCCGAGGTACCAACTCATAAGGAAAGGGAGCCCTATGAACTAGCCCTATCCGGGACCGTAATGCCTACTGCCATATTCGGAGAATTCACAATGGCGATACGTAATAGGAAACATGCACACAGCCAACACCCACACGAATAAACAACGAACACCATGATGCAATCTACGCGGCCGCCTGCATGCCATTCGCGTGGTGGACCAGAAGCATACGAGGAACTCACCCAATTGCTAAGGCTAGACGGTGACTCATGAGATTAACTGTGATACGTAGAGATCAGCAAATACTACGCACAAAACGAAGATAGGGATTAATGCCAGAAGCCCCTTCGGTCGTATTGAGCGCATTTTTCTGAGGCCTTGGAATGAGCATAGTACTCACTAGACCCCACGACCCTCTCTTTGAGCTGTTAACAGTGGTGAGCAGTATCAACGTGTCAACGTAGAGCAGGACCGGGGCTCCACGATGCCCACCCGGCATATTGGAAGTATAGGCGGCCGACTTCGCCGCACCGCAGGGACGATCGACGACAACTAAGCATGGCCGAAGGACAGAAATTACGCCGATCGACTGCTGACGTCAGCGACTTTCCCATTGAAGGGCCTCATCGGCAAGCCACCGTGGGAAACACCGCGCTCGACCAATCACAGGAGAGAGAAGCGATCGCGTTCGCGCCGATATATCACTTTAAGCCCTAGTTTATAGTTGCGCCGCTGCGCAACGCGGCACCATAGTCCGAATAGATATCGCCCGGACGGCTCGAAAGATCGATATCTATGGCGACCATTGCGTCGCGTCGCGTGGCGGCGCAAGTATAAACCAGGCCTAAGGCCTCGTTTATACTTCCGACGCCAAGCAACGCGACGGCATGTATAGGGCCTGCTTTACACTTGCGCCGCCACGCGGGGCGGCGTGACGGTCGCCATAGATATCGATTTCTCGCTCCGCTCGATCGATATCCATTCCGACTATGGTGCCGCGTCGCGCAGCGGCGCAACTATAAACCAGGGCTAATGGCCAATCGACCGCGTCGCCCGATCAATGTGGCCACAATACGTGGCGTCGCGTCGCTCGGCGTCGGAGTATAAACGGGCCCTAACGACACAGACAGTTGCAGCATTAGTACCCAAGGACTGCGGACCTTTTCTAAGGCAAGGGTGTTACTTCACCCTGAGACACGATACCTTGTCGAGTCTCCCTCCTTATGTAGACTTCAGCAGATTCGTTGCACGACGTGTTTCAGGCGTCTTGTAATCACCCTCTTTCCCATTAGAGCAAACTACACAGAACGGAGTGGAACATGCCCTGTTGTAGGTACAGTTGCGAATCTGTTGCGCCTGCAAATTGGTGGGAAGGATATCAGTTATCTTCGCCATGTCTTGAAGATCAGTTCTTTGTACGCAGGTTCGTAATTCTAAGCACACCTCGTCAGAAATAAAGGGCAGACAGTTTGCCGCGGTCTTTCTTGCAACGAGGCGCATTGGCTTGCGTCCTGCGCTTTTTATGCCATTGCTGCATTGGCTACCCGTCACTCTACAATGTTTAGAGCCATCTTCATGTACAATGTTCCTGCTCGCTATCAGACGATACTGAGCTGGCAGATCGAAACACGTTTCTAACGCTTTCGCGTTTCGTTTCGATAACACCTACTTTAATACTGGACGGATGGGCAGAATGGCAGCGAATGAGGATACTCCTACAATCGGGCTTCCGATACCATCAGGGACCAGCTTCATCAACGATACTGCCGGTATCACTGCACGGCGCATTCACCATATCGGCGTACGTAGTAAGTGACAAAGAGAGATACAGAGATACGAAAACCGATATACCGCCGTCACCGGCCGGTAAGCGGTTGGAGAATCTGCCCCTGGTTCTGATGATTCCATGAGCAAGGTAGAGTTGGATGTTAAGGAAAAGGCAACCAGTTTTGTAGTATTCTCACGGGTAAGCCTGGTTCAGCAGTTCGATGTTCGAAGCAACTGTCCAACTCATCATCCGTTTGAGTAGAACACAATATAAGACAGTCATCTATATACCTCGAGGCATGCGTTTCAGAACTGGAATTTTCACATTACAGTAATAACGTTGGTAATAAATATGTTTTGCTCTTCTTTGTCTGACAGGTATGGTATAAATTCCTTTATCGCGACCGACGTTTCGACGAACTCGTCTTTCTCAAGGTCTGAAAGAAGCTCGAAATGTTTGATTCTGCAGAGTTCATTGGGTCAGAAGCGTCGCGTCTATCCTTACACGAACAACATGCCCTTAAGAGTGTTAAGAAGAAAGACCACATCTGCCCTCAACTAACTCAACGATATCCCACCAGCGCCAAGAAACCGGCTCAACTGGTCGCCATGGACCAAGTGAGACATACTGGTCCAGTCAGATATACTGCTCCAAGCACGGTAGTATTGAGAATGTATGCGAAGCAGTATACGACATCTCATAGCTCACACAAAGGGATAAAAGGCAAGAATTCACTGGTAATGGAGATGCACTCGTTCCTGTTGCTCATGGATGGATTGCGCCTGTGAATCCAGAAGGCCTCAAGAGCCTTTTTGGTCCCTATTTCGCTCTCATGATACAACACTGTGCACTTCACATTAAAATCGTCACCGGAGTGGGCTTCACTTCGGTGTTTTCCAAGCGGTGTTAATAAGTTTTGTTTCCTCTTTCTAGCAAGATGTTCCTTAACACGGATGCCCAGCAGCCTCCCAGATTCCTCAATATAAAATTCACCGCAGGTTAAACACTCTATCTGGTAAATGACGCCTTTCTGCGCGCAGTCTCCTGTTCTTCCATACGGACAAATCACGCAGTCTTGCATTATTCATGCGCGGTCATATAACCGATTGCGAACAGGCTGACCTTTAATGTTGTCTCTCGGAATGTTTACCAGTACAACATCCGTATCCTAGCCTGCAACAGGCATTGAGGTACAGCTGCAGTAACCTTGATAATAAAACTGACACCAGTCTTTGTTACCGGCTCAACAAAACAACATTGATCTAACAATTAGTCTACTCGTTTTTAGAGCGGTTTCAACCAACTAGCAGTAATTTTCTAGAAGTAACAAAAGTCATGTCATCCTGCCATAATTAAAGAAAGCATTGTTTAGACAGATATCGGAGAAATGCAGCCTTCTACGCGCTCTGCTCGATGGTCGTCCAAGCCAATATCGACAGGACATAGCAAAATATACTCGAATCATAATCGAGTATGGAAAACTCGAGCACTTGCCGCTGTACTCACGAAACATGACTGGGATCCAATACTTCTGCCTTGATGTGATCGCCTTCGAACTTAGCGTTCTTATAGGTGTGACATATGCTTTCTGGCGATTGTGTAAATACATTTTGTCGAAACTGCGGTGAAATTCAAATAATAGATCCAAACTCTTGTCGCATTGATAAATAAAAGTTTTATTGGAATGTTGAAAAACAATGGTATTGAAACATTCTGCAAACTAGCCCACGATGTAAGCACAATATCAAAAACAGATTCGCCACGGGCACGTTCACAGACGTTTTGTTTTAGATTGCAACTGAGAAAAAAGTGTTTGAAAAATTGATCTTGGAGTGAAATTGGACGCTTTGAGAGATTTCTAGTTAATCTCAAGATTGGAGTCACCTATTATTATAACGTGGTTATGCGAAGAGCATATACATACCTCTGTAGATGATGAGTTCTTTATCATTAAAAGTACCTGAATTGGGTTGTCTTTACGTCAAAATTACAGGAAAAGAAGGCTAGTGGAAGCTATCACTTCAATACACAGAATATCTGAGTAAAGAGTGGATAGAGAGGCAATGGGAAACATGTTGATGTGGTCCTTACAAGGAAGGGTTCCCAACTCAAGGTTGGCCTTTGCTATTTTGAAAGGATGTAGGGCTGTGTGAGGGGAGTGCAGAATTACAGTTAGTTTTTGCTGAACGCTTTTTTAAGGACCTGAAAAAGAGGTGTGAAGACGTGTGCGCAACACTCATCAACCTCTACCACACCCCACGAGATGTGCCTCGGTGGCGCAGTCGGAAGGAGTATCGCCTCATAGGAGAGCACCGGCGGTCGTTTGAGTTCGATTCCTCGTACTGCCAATATTTTTGCACATAGTAGTTTGTTGTTATTACGCTTTCTCATGATCGCATTTGTCATTTTTAGACCATCACTGCTTACAAAAAACTAAGGCTGCTCATTTGCGCCTTCATATGCGCTAGCATTTTCGTAGCTGGCAGTTGCTTACGTCGATGTTCAACCAGAACAGGGAGAGGATTGATCCTCACTTGCTTTTGTAAGACGCTTCTGGTGTGACACGCGCTTGTGTTTTACTTGTTTCATAGTTTTGAACCATAGCTGTTGAGTAAAAGGGAAGAGCAAGACAGAACCTTTTATTTCCAGAGAAATGATGTGGTGCAGATACGCATCGTTGAAAAACTAGCACATACGAAGGCGCAAATAGACAGCCTTGGTTAGTTGTAAGCGTTGATGGTCTAAAATTGACTCCTGTGAACATGAAAAAGCGTAATCACAACAAACTAATGTGTGCAAAAATACTGGCAGTACATGGACTCGAACTCAAAAGCTCGCCAGTGTGCTCCTACGAGACGGCACACCTACCGACTGCGCCACCAAGGCACATCTCGTGTTAGGGGTTGATGAGTGTCTGTTGTGCACATGATCTCACACCCTTTTTACAGCGTTCAGCAAAAACTAACTGTGGTTCCGTACTCCGCTCACAAAAAGAAAAAAAAATGAAAAACTGGGCCATAAGATTGTACAAAAGAATGTCAAAACATTTCCGTTTCCCGAGCTTCCCAATGTTTAGGGATTTACTGGGGTGAATCTTTTGGAATGAGTGAATGATTTTCAAAAAACCCTCTACTTCTTGAGAGTACAGTTCTGTGAAATCTCGAGCTATTGGTTTCTATCTGCTCAGAATTTTGACAACCACACAAGCATCTTTCGCCTTACAACGAGGTTCCAAAACATCCGATACAATACGATGGTAATAAAACAAAAGTTAATCAAACTCATGCAACTGAAACCGTTTAGCCGCGAGTAAAAGTAAAACTTCCTGGTCAAATTTCTTCGCACTTTTTTCAACAAAATAATTTTAATTTTCCTTGTACAGCTGTCGTCAGCATTGGCCTAGCAAGGAAAGGGTCTGAAGCGTATGTCTGAACGGGGGGAGCGAGTCATATAGGGGGAATCCACACCCCTCAATTAGTATAGAAATGTGTTTATTTTCTGCCCAGGTCGCTAAACCCAAGGAGTAGGGGGTCACAATGGGATACAGCGCAGCACGCGTTTGGGGGTTTTGTACGCCCGCAGATGCGTCTGCAGCCAGTGGCTCGGAGTGCAGGTGGGTAGAGGGTTGCCTCATGCGAGAGAGGTCGGGGTTTGGCTCCACTGCGTTGCTGTACTTTTGCCTTTCAACTGATTAGTTGAGGTTTGGGGGATTCTGACGCCTAACCATTTTCAGACGCTTTCTTCGCATTTTTCCAGCTGTACGCTGTGGTATTCAACATGGTGATGTGTAAATGTTCAACACCAGTGATACACAGGTGCAAATTGCATGAAGCACCACTGGGCACCTTACGGGTAGCGTATAAAGGCTACAGGCTCCTCATAGTCTGTCTCCATACATGGACCAAAGGCCTCGAGGAAAGCCATCGTGCTCGGATTTTCAAAGGAGACCACGTTGTGACGTCGGAGGTGGTTCAAATGAGAAACGAGGTGTGAGGATCCCGCAAATTAAGCTAAACGGCATCGATACACTCTTTCCCTCATCTCTGTCTGTCACCTGGAAATCAGAGGTCTACTGAAGGTTTTCTAGAACCTAACACCAACATGCCCGCCGATGGTCGAGTGGTGATCCACCTGCTCACGCTGAAGTTTGGCCCACCTTTAGACAAGGAATCTTCGAGGAAAGAAATCAATCTGGACGAATGGATTACCAGCATACTCAAGGACTTCGAAGCACGTCAACTTGAAGTTGACGAAGACGAACAGCTGGAAGTGGTGGAAGAAGATGAGGAAGATTGGGATCCGCAAGATGAACTGATGGATGTGGAGAGGCAAGCAAGCAGTGGGCATATGATAACGTTTTCGGGTGGAACTCTTGCTTCGGAGGAAAGGGTATGCCATCAATTGGATTTCGGTTGCGTGCTCATAACCATGGAGGAAGACAGCGCGATTCACCACACAAGCACTTTGCATCTGTGCATCACTGGTGCTGAACATTTATCACCATGTTGAATACCACAGCGTACAGCTGGAAAATGCGCAGAAAACGTCTGAAAATTGTATAGACGTCAGAATCCCCCAAATCTCTAAAAATTAGTTGAAATGCAAAAGTGCAGCAACGCAGAGGATCCAAACCCCTGACCTCCCTCGCACGAATCAAACCTCTACCCACCTGCGCTCCGAGCTACTGGCTGCCGAAGCATCGCGGTCGTACAAGACCCCCAAACGCGTGCTGCGCCGTATCCCATTACGACCCCTACTCCTTGGGTTTAACGACTTGGTAAAAAATAAACCCATTTTCAAGCCAACTGAGGGGTGAGGATTCTCCCTATATGACTCGCTCCCCCCGTTCAGACATATGCTTCAACCCTTGTAAGTTCTCAAATCAATCAATACCATATTGACCACGGTCACCGCGGTAATAACGCACCCGTGTAGATCACTCGGGAACGAAACTGTTGGTGAATCCACGAGTTTCAGTTTAACAGAACACTTTCTAAGACAAACACGACTTTTCCAAGCCTTCAAGGGCATTCATTGGAGTGAACGACCTAATTTTCACTACACTAGCACAATAAATAGAAGAGCACAATCAAAATAAAAGTAAATGAATAAAAATAGATATAATATAATAAAATCATAACAAGTAACACAGTCATATCGAAATTTGCGATTAGAAGATTTACACGTAACATCGCCAGAGAATCGAAAAGCGGCAAAGATTCCTGTGTAGTTTGAAGCTTTGCTTACAAAACACCACGAAAAAAATGATTTTGTCCATAATAATTAGTTGATTAAAAAAATTATTCTTACGTTTCCAAAGGTGATCGGAAGCAAGTTCAAAGACAAAAACAGTCTCTGAAGTTGTAATGAATTGCAAAATGCTTGGCAGAGCGCCTCGACACTTGTTCAGCTGCACTCTCATCAGAGCTTCGGACACTTATCAGGAAGTTGGCGGACGGTTTTTATCGCACTCTCGCTGTGTCCAGCAGTCTTAAGAGCCATCGACCGCTACATTCTGATGCTGTTCCTTCTCAGCCAGCTCCCTAATTTCATGTAGTTATCGACCTTTAGGAGCATAATGGACTTTTCGGATTTTTTGACGTCAGAATTTCATTTGCTTCTTGATTTTCTTTTGTTGTTCTGACCCTTAACACTTGTTCCAAAATCTCAGTGAAGCGTAAAAAATTTCCATTAAATCAAAGCTTCCCCCTTCGTAAAACCTTGGCATTTCAAGTTCTTCAAGTGTTAGTATTGTGCCAAAACGAGGTTATTATGGTGAATCTTCTTTATTTATGCATGGCCGAACGTTTCGACGAGATCGGCGTCTTCAGAGGCGTGAACGTAGTGCAAGATTGAAGTTGCACTCTACTCCGTAGCCCTCCAGCATTTCCGAAAGCAAAGAGGGCCCCACCAAAGTACTTCGAAGAGAAGGACCACTATGAAATAATAACAACCCTGCACGTCGTCCTCTATTCTACAGCTCACATCTAGGCACAAACGGCAGAAAGTCATGTGTGATTGACGGACGTTCATGGCGGTCGTTTATACTAGGATTCCTTGCGAAGATCCAGAACGCCTCCAAAACGAACGGCACGCAAAGCGTTGGAGGCGTTCTGGACCTTCGCAAGGAATCCTAGTATAAGCGACCGCCATGAACGTCCGTCAATCACACATGACTTTCTGCCGTTTGTGCCTAGATGTGAGCTGTAGAATAGAGGACGACGTGTAGGGTCGTTATTATTTCATAGTGGTATACGACCGCTGCAGTAAGTCTCATTCGTCCTCGCTAGCCTTACTAACGCAGAGTGGCATCGGCACTCTTAGTGGATCGAATCGTGAGTGCATCCTTCTCTTCGAAGTACTTTGGTGGGGCCCTCTTTGCTTTCGGAAATGCTGGAGGGCTACGGGGTAGAGTGCAACTTCAGTCTTGCACTACGTTCACGCCTCTGAAGACGACGATCTCGTCGAAACGTTGGGCCACGCATAAATAAAGAAGATTCACCATAATAACCTCGTTTTGGCACAATACAAACACTTGAAGAATTTCCATTAAACCTCACTAAACGGAATTATTGCATTTTTTGTCCAAATCAAGTTACAGTCGAAACTACCTTTATGCAACGAGATGGCATTCCTTACTATGGTTGGACTGCTTAGAGCTTCCGAAACACGTAAATAACATAACCACATGCACTTCTACAGTTTCAGCTAGTCAGATGGTGAAATGGCTCCTTCTGACGGTTGGAATCGTGATCTCACTGCGAACACCATTCACATCAGCCTCGAATATTTTGATCTGGAGCCCAACGTTTGGCCACAGTCACGTCGCGTTCCTGGGAAACATCGCCGACGTGCTGACAGCCGACGGACACAACGTGGTCGGTCTCGCCTTCCTGAGCCGCTCTTTCAACTCCTATTTTTTCGAACGAATCTGTACAGACAATCCTAACACTGACGCTCGATCCGAATGTCACAACGTTCGGCAACCGCCTCCCGGCTCACACTATCAGGATAGAGTCTGAAGAGAACAACTGGCTGCAAATGGAGTGAGTTCGCATATATGAAGGTCAGGATGGCCTCAAATCTTTTCATCAAAAGAGAAAAGCATGAACCATTTAAATTTTTAAAAATAAAATGAACATTTTGCAAAACAAAAAAGTGGTTAGAAACCATCTGCTTTGAGTTAAGATACGTATACTTTAATTGAAAGTGTCCGGCTTAAAATAAAGAATGAAAATGGTGCGGTCACCTAGCGTTTATAGGGCCTTTTCATACTTCGCGACGTCAGCGGCAAGAGCGACGAGACCGCAACGCGCGCAGCGTGCGTAGCGCGTGGAAGCGCTAGTTTATACAGCCGCGTGCACACTTCCCTGCGGCAGTGCGGCAGCCACGCTGAAGCATAGCACGGAGGGGCGGGGTCACACTGCGGCAGCGGAGGCCGCAGTGAAGGGGGTGTGCACACCTACGCTGCCGCAGTGCTGCCGGCAGCGGCCGCAGGGGCAGTGGCAGCGAGGAGTGACCCGGACATTCCTCACTGTCGCTGCGTGCGGCCGCGGCGCACTCCAACAGTGCCGCAGTGTGCGAAACCAGCTCCGCCCACATTCCACTGCCCGCTGCCCGCTGCAAAGTGTGCACGCGGCTTACCTACGCCGCTGCGCAGAGCGGCACGATGGTCGGAATAGATATCGACCGGGCAGCGCGAAAAATCGATACCTATGGCGATCGTTGTGCAGCTACGCGTGGCGGCGAAAGTATAAACTAGGGCGAAGCATGAACAGGCGACAGCAGCGCTAGGAGCGACAGCGTCGGCGCTCGAGCATGAACACTTTTCGGCGGCGCGCGCTCGGTTTTCATCGATATGCATCTTTTGCACGGGCGACGAGTCGTACTTGTCGCAAAGTATAAACAGGCCCATAGTGACTATGTAGTTCATAGGAATTCGTTTCGTAAAAATTGGCTTAGAATTCCGTATGGAAATTAATTTGGTTGCTTATAACTAACTTATGACCGGTATGTTTCTAAGTTGAAATACATACATTGTATTATATTTTTTAATACACTGAAAAATAAATAAAGAAATAGATTAAATGATAAATTAAAAATAGGAGTATATAAAATTAGTGAAAATATTAAAATTTAATAATTTAAAAAATCTAAAATCTAATCTAGAAAACAAAATCTAAATCTTTAAAAAATCAATGCCAATAAGAAATTAAAATCATCAAAAACAGAAGTTAATTATAAATAAAAGGTAAAAACTAAATTTATGAAAAATAAATATAAATAAATAAATAAATAAATAAATTTTATAAATAAGAATGTATATATACCAGTATGTGTGTATGCATGTGTACATATATAAGTCACATTAGGTTTATAGTTAGTAACAATATGCTAACGGTTCTATAATGTAGTACAATTGTATTAAAACATAAGTTTTACCTGTATCCTTCAATTGTAAAATTTAGTTGTTACTACAAGCTAAAACACTTTAAAAAATAAATAAATAATATTTCGCCCAATACAATACTAGCAACTAAATTAATTCGTTACCTTTTTCACTGATGACTCTCGGGGTAACTAATTATAAACGTGTTTTGTATGAAGGTAAAGGCGAAACAACACATGTTTAAGTTGTCGTTAGCTGTCGTTGTTTTGGATGTAATTGTCCTTTAAATAAGATTGTTGCGTTGTTGTATTTCACGTTGTTGAAAAGCTATATAAAAAAGACAATTTTAATTTCAATAAACGATAACACAATAAATATTAAAACAATCTTATAAATAGATTTACAACTAATTCTATTAGATAGGACAACCGTACTAGATTGTGGCGAGAATGACTTTGAAACTGATATAACTATAGATCAGCTGTAGATGAACTTTACACTTTTCTGCTGTGCATACATATGTTCTAGCGAACGTACTATCAGAAATATCCTATCTGTTCAAAAATATATAAATAAACTCAAGGCAGAGGCATTGAGAACATACGAGCTTTCGACCTTGTACAAAAAATTCGAAGCGGCGCGTCTATTGCAGTCCTTTTGAACTATAATATAAGAGCAAATCCGATGACCTGTAGATGATATCAGAATTACTCCTTGGTAATATTACATAAGCGCCTTGATGTGAATTTGTCAGTTTTTTCACTTACAGCGTTAAAGGACCGTCGTTATGGAACACCCCGCCGTGCACTGGGCTATGCACGAGGACAAGTGATCTTCTAATTATAGCAGAGCAGTCGTATAGGATTTGCAAAGGCAAGAGATATTGAACGGTTTGGGAATGGTCTTCACATTGGCAAATACCTAGCATATTTCGTAATGCAGGGAATAGCTAACATACGAAAATTTAGGGCCAGGTTCATTGCCGCATACCAATGAGTTTACGTACAATATCATATTGTCCTGTACTGTACTAACAACTAAGTTGATTAGTTACCTTGTTTACTGATGAATCTCCGGGTAGCTAATTCTAAACATGTTTTGTATGAAGATAGAGGCCGAACAAGACATGCTTAATGTTGTTGTAGGTCCTAACTGCTATTGTTGCCTTTTTGGTTACGATCCGGTAATGCAGTGATGTTGCTGCGACTCCCAGGAAACGCTCTTAAACGAGTATCTTTGAAGCCGGCACCACAGTGATTGCGAACATCTATGGCGCCGAACTGCAAACGTTGAGCGAGGAGATGCAGCGGAAACGACCAGGATGGAGGAATGTTCACTTTCTTCAGGACAATGCTCGGCCACATGTTGCAAAGATGTCTCGCCAAAAGTTGCAGGAGGTTGGGTAGATGATATACTGTTGCGATCGGTGGCCCCGCAGGCAGAGGAGTTCCTCTGCGCCTTTGCGGCTCCGTGTCGCTCCACGGCTGGAACTGGAAACCGGAGGGTTCCCAGTTCTTACCTAACCCCACGGGACACCCCACGTATTGCCACAGTCGTATGTATTGCCTAAACGTATTGATCACTCTCCAGCTGTCGCGACTGGCCTCTTCCCCTGACCTCAAGCCCCCCACCCGACTCCTCAGCTCTCACTCCGCCTCAGGGGACAGACAGATCCCAGGGAAACCTAGGTGACAATCCAAGACATATACATAAACACAACCAAGACCCTTGATACAAAGGGACTCACCCAGTTTCTCAACACGCACACCATACAAAGGCATGAGATTCACTAGCACTTCGCGTCCAGTAGGCATCCACAATACGACGATCAAGATAGAGAATAGTCAGTCCTCCATGGCCGACGTGGTGAAATCTCCTGAGGCCGCAGGGGTAAGCGTGATGCTCACCAGACCCCGCGGCGCTCTCCTGATGCCTCCGTCCGTAGTGAGGGATACACACTCCGACGAGCAGGCACAACTTGAATCCGAGGTGGTGAAATTCTTGGTGATATCACAGTCGTCTTCATTCAAATTCGTGATATGCCCATTAGAAGAGAGAAGGTTGTCGATATCAGTGGTGATTACCTTTTAAAGTGAAATTGTATACAAGTAAAGCAATAACTGTCACAAACTCGGCAGCCCCAGTGCCGAACTGACCTACATGCATATAGGCCCCGACCGCTCCCGCCGTCTCTACCCGAGTACCAAGAGGGAAGCCCGATTACGAGAGAAGCGACTCGACAAGCAAGCCCCAGCCTCGATAACCTCCATGTAGGCCTGAGTGGGATGCCCGTACGGCCTGGGCACCCGGGTTGTATGGCTGACGATAGAAACCTGAACTTGTAGTGCATAACGGATAAAATATAACCCAGCATGAACATGAACTGCCCCAAACCCCAGCAGTATCTAAGGTAGTCAACGATCGTTCCGCTGCCGTAAATAATGGAATTATTATAGATTTACTGGTACTATAGGAATATACTGAACACCATAACAGACCGATGAATTGGCAGAAGACATATGAGAGAGCTCTCTCCGGTGTTCCCGACCATTAGAATGCATCTTGGTGTCGCAAGCCACTGACGGAAAAGCCTGCCGGGCTCATGACCCTTCCGTGGACAGCGATCCGTAAACTGTCCGAGATACTTGGGCTCAAGGGCCCGCGGTGAGAGCTCTGGCATGATGGAATAGGTGGAATAAGCGCCAAAAGATCGGCGTCGGCTCTCGGCCCCGAAGCAACCGGCTGCTCGTGGCAGCGAAGGAGGGACGAATGCATTGGTTATACTGGCGATAAAGCGGGAGCGCGCTTGGCGCAGATCGATTGGGCCTTGGGGGTGGAGCTTTCCCAGGCCGGCATTGGTCCCTTCATCGGCAGTTCACCTTTTCAGTTTTCGGCAGTTTTCAGAGCGCCACACCGTGGGAAACCAGTCAGGGAGAGGAGCGATCGCAATCGATTCGCGACAATAACATTTTGAAAAAATTCCAGATTGTTGCAAAACTTTTCCGAAACCTAATATAAAGGATTTGAAATCGAACAAATTTTGACGCGCATTCATTTCAGCCTTACTTGACGACGACGAGACAATGAGGAAGCTTCGCGCTAGTAAATTTGACCTCGTTTTTAGCGAGACCCTTGAGAACTGTGGCCCGGGAATCTTCCAGGTTTGAACATTTCCAGTCGGACGGTTTTCTTCGTTACCTCACGAAGTTACTTTCAGGTGCTGAACATTCCAAGCGTTGTAATGGTCTCTGCTCTAGGAATGATGCCAAAGATGTTGGAGATTTCTGGGTTGAGGGCAACGCCAAGCTTCGTTCCATGTAATTTTGGTTCATCACCTTGTTTGCATGATTCAGATGCTTTGATAGAGACGTTTGTGATAAGGACCCAAGGCCAAAACTACATTGCCTATCGCTCGTTCAATATTCAGTACATTCTTTCAGTGTGCCTGACACCGTATTCTGACGAGATGACGTTTTTCGAAAGATTCATCAATTTCAATCTACAGATGATATTATCCACCTACAAGTACAAGGTTGAAAACCAATATTGGCAGCTGTTCAATGACAGATATCCCGGGTTTCCTTCAATCGACAGTATTGCCATGGTGAGTTGAGTTCAACCGTGCTACACAAGACCATATAACTTCGCATCTATACTGGATATCTACAATACAGGGTGTCTCAAAAAATGTATACACTGTTTGGAAGGTGATAACTTTTCTCACAGTAAAGGTGCTAAAGACGTTGTAAGCTTGTATGAAAGCTTAATAAATAAAAATGTTCTGACACGTGAGTGGCATAGATGGCGCCATGCACTCGTCTGAAATTTTGCATTTTACACTCGATTGATTGTGTTTCGCTTGAACACATGTTATAATTTCTTCACAAAGTGGCCGTTTCAATTGATTTGTGCTTCATACAAGGTTTAAAACTTAAAAACACACTATGGCTAGCGAAAAATGCAAGGTTTCCTAAAAAATCAAGGTACTATGTGAAAGGTTATAACATTGCTGCTAGTGAATCTTTTGAGAATTTTTGGAACTTCTGTGGACGTACAGGGTAACAGGATTACTGTGTCGTACAAATAGTCAAGATTGCGCCATGCTCCTGCCTGAGATCTTGCATTCCATACTCGATTGATGGTGCATAGGCTGAATGCCTATTACAATCTTGTTGCTGCTTGGTCACATTAACCTGTGCTGTACTTCTTTTAACGTTTTGAACTCGACAACCTCGTCAAAGATACGTTACATGCGAATTCATTGATTGCACGGTTTAAATATGAGCAGAAGCTCCATTTTTCAAGACGCATTCTGTGGACGAATGAAGCAACATTTAAACTGAATGGAGAGGTTAATTGGCATAACTGCAGCTACTGGAGACGGAAAACGTTGAAAAAAGCACAGCACAGGTTAATGTGACCACGTAGCAACAAGATTGTAACAAGCATTCAGCTCATCCACAATCAATCGAGTATGAAATGCAAGGTTTTTGTGCATGGCGAATCCTGAGTGTTTGCACGTCACAGAATTCTCGTTACTCCGCGCTTGCATATGAGTCTCAAACGTCTCCAAATCTTGAACAACAGCAATGTTAGAATCTTTCAAACAGTACCTGCAAGTTTTTATAATACTCTCCATTTTTTGCAAGCTACAATGTGTAGTTAAGCTTTGAACTCTAAAATAAGCACAAATCAATCGAAACGGCCACCTTGTGAAGAAATTATAACACGTATGTATTCAAGAGAAACACAATCAATCGAGTGTAAATTTGAAAATTTCAGACGAGTGCATGGCACATTCTATGCCACTCATAAAGGATAACAGGATAAAGGACGGCGTTAGTCAATCCCTTCTGGGATGCGCCAGCGCATTCTACTTCTACGGGATGTCGTGGAGGCGACATGAATGCGTATTTGGCCATACAATGACTCGCGGTGGTCAGCCGATGAACAAGTCAGCGCTCTATCCTTCCCAGAAATGTCTGGTACCAATTCACCGACCCCGGAGGGATGGAAGGCTTGGTTGGCCTGGGCGGGAAATCCGAACCAGGAACCTGGTATCGGGTGCACGCGACAGTCGGCGCCTCCTCCGACTGCGCTACACGCGCCCTGTGCCACTCATATGTTAGAAAATTTCTATTTTCTTAGGCTTACATATAAGCCTTTAACTTCTTCAGTATCGTTACTATAAACAAAGTTATCACCTTTGAAACAGTGTATACATTTTTTGGGACATCTTGTATTATTGAACAGAAAATAGATACAGGTTTAGGCGCAGGTTATATCCATAGTGTTCCTTCCTCCATAGCGTCTGGAAAAATTTCTCTACATACCCATTAAATAAACCTCAGCACAAGTACATACACATTATGCCTATATATCTGTCACAATAGGAAACTAGTAGCAAATTCTTCGCGCCTTGGATAAATTAGTAGTAAATGCAAGTTAGAGCTCGTTCATCCAAACGCTCGATAACGTTTCTCCAGAGCACAACTCTAATACCTGTCATCACGCAGTTTGAATTTAGAGCTATAAACGGACCTTAGAGTGTTTTTATACTCCGCGGCGAGACGGCGCCTTAATTTGAAGCGCGATGTGATTGCCGCGCAGCGCCCAATTATTCTGCGGCGCGATTCGTCGAGCACAATATCGTAAAATTCAGTCAAATACGGTGTTTTACAGAAAGATTTTCTTTTTCTTTTTCAAAGAAAATTTTAAATCGTGGCGGCACCACCGGGCGGGCTGAAAAATCGATATCTATGCTGGTCGTGATTGGGCGCCGTGCAACTATGCTATACTCGCCGCTGCCCATCTCAAACCCGGAGCAGGAGTAGAAGAAAATTGGGCGGCAATGGAATAAATTGTATTCCAGGGTTCTCTATTTCCCGCTGTTTAGAACAAGACAGCTTTGATTATGACAAATGTGCACGAATTCGCTGAATCTCCACGTCCAACCGCCAACATGATTCGGTACGTAGGTGGAATGACAATGTACCCACCAAAAGCATTGAGTAAGGTACTACACACGTTTGCTCTGTTCAGAAATAGCATTGAGAAAATCGTAGGCGACTTTTTTCAGGACATCAACGACTTACTTAACCTGCGAAAAACTAACGTGCTGTTCTCAATGGGCACATTTGCTCTGTCTAAAGACATGCCATTCCAATTGAAAACTGGTTCGTTCTTTCAGCTTAGCACTGCTTTCTCGGCTAACTCTAACACCCCGCTTATCCACCATTCGCCGCGCGGGACGTCATGATGGAAAATGGCAATATCGATTGGACTGCGCGGCCTAATCGATATTGACCATTCTCATTATGACGCGACGCGCGACGACGAATGGAGTATAGTTGGGCAGTTAAGTTTATGTGAAATTTTTCAGCTCTGATCGAGACGTTCGCTTCACACTCGAACACGACGTTCATTTGGAAATATGAGGATGTAGATCACGACCAATTCAACGGAGTTCCGAACATCTACCCCATGTCGTGGGTTCCGCAAACTGATCTGCTTGGTGTGGAAAATTCTAAACTTGAAAGCATTGGTATTAAGCGAATAACTTGTTGCCAGACCACCTATGCGTAGATCATGCAACTGGTGAGATAGGTTAAGATGGGGAAAAATTAGTGCATACCATAGCAGGAATTATTGGGTTTTTAACTATTTTTAATGTACTGAAATTCAACTTTCTAGCGGATTCTCGAATATCGCTACTCATTACACACGGCGGTATGAACTCAATACTTGAGGCGGTTAGTTTTTTCTTCATTTTTTAAAATGTTGTATATTGATTTTGGCGCTTCAAGCTGCGAAGATGCACTGCGGAGGTGTGGAAACGCACCTTGCCTTCACCGTAGTCGCAGCAGCCAATCATCTGCCCTGCCTGTGCGGCTGGGCCGGTGCCTGTGATTGGCTGCCGCGGTTACGGAAGGTGCAGCGGCGCGTTCCCACACCTCTGCGATGCGTCTTAGCACGTCGTAGTTTCAGATGCAATACGGAAAACCGATGATAGTGGTGCCATTGTTCTCCGATCAACAAATGAATGCCAAAACGGTGCTCCGCAGGGGTGTTGGTGTCATTCTAGAACGTCATCTTCTCACCAAGGACAGCATGACGTCCGCTATCAGATACGTGCTCAGCAATAAGTAAGTCCGTCTAGATTTCAAAGAAATCGCATCTATCCCAGTGGAAGGGGGCACTCTTGGAAAAGGAAAAGAATCCCAAATGGAGGGGGATCTATCCCTAGTAGGAAATTGTATAGAAAGGCCACCATATAGGCCAGCTGACAATGAGGATGTAGCCCCCAATTTTAGCGTCGTTGTAAAAAAAAAAGAGTAAAGCGTAAAGAGGCCTATGCCATGTGAAAGAGATTGGAACGCTGATCACAAATATGCACACCAAATTTGCTAAATGAATCTCCTGCGCGAGCAGTCGCCAGTGAACGTTTCGTTGCCGACTGCATGTCGCGTGCGCTGATGAAGCGATGGCCGGAGCGTTGCGTAATCAGCGCAGCCATTAGCAGCACCGACGGATACAGTGTCGGCGCAGTGGTAGTGTTCTCGCTTCGCAGGAAGGTGGTCATAGGTTCGGTCCCCATTGATGCTGGTGCTTTTGCAATTTTTGATGACGCACCCGGCGATGCTGCTAATGGCTGCGCTGATTACGCAACGCTCCGCCCATCGCTTCATCAGCGCACGCGACATGCAGTCGACAACGGAACTTTCACCGGCCAGTACTCGCTTAGAAGTTCCGTTTAGCAAATTTGGAGGGTATATTTGTAATCAGGGTTTTAATATCTTTCACAAGGTTAGATCTCTGTCCTAAGTTCCATGAAAAGCTTAAGGCATTCCCTGATAAGAAGAACAGGATATCTAAATCTAAGAACACTGTAGCATATTTCGCATCAATTTTATCTACGTTTCTAATCAGTTTCTCTACTTACTCTTCATTCAAAGTAACTGCGCTTCCATTTAAGAGACATTGCGAAGAGGTGTGCCCTCATCAAGAAGCTATTAGATGGTCGTCCGAAACAATATCGTGACGACGTCGCAAAGTATACTCGCCTAATCATCGAGCATGGAAATTTCGAGCATCTACCGCTGTACTCACGGAATATGACCACTATACAGTACTATTCCCTTGATGTGATCGCTTTTGAGCTAGCAGTTATTGCAATTGCTCTTTATGTATGCTTTTGGATTATATCTGCATTTTTATTTACACTACGAAAGATCAAGTTAAAAGCGGATTAATAAAGATATCTACTAGCTACTGACTACCAACTACAATGTTGAACTGCAGCTGAATCTTACGAAGACGATGTTCATGAGGAACAGACGAGTTTCTAATGCCCCTTTCTCGCCCAAAGGAACGAACGTCTCCGAATGCTCCAGTGACGTGTATCTAGTTGGCGACGTCAACATGGTCATCGATTAGCGCCGAACTGCGCAGCAGGAAATGAGCGGTTTGGAAAAATTTCAAGAGCGCTGAAGAACCATGGAGAAGACGAAAAATGTCCAACTGCCCACTTATTCAACTCTACTGTTCTTTCTGCCCTAACATATGCCTAAAGGCCCGTTTATACTTCCGACGCCAAGCGACGTGACGGCATGTCATGTGTAGTGGCCCATTTGATCAATCGGGTCGCTCGATCAATTTGGCCACTAGACCCCTCTAGGCCTTGTTATTGTGCATGCACCGCGTCGCGCATTGCGTGCACAATAACAAGGCCTAGAGGTCAAATCGCGTCGATTGATCAGTGTGGTCACAAACGTGGTGTCGCATCACTCGGTATAAACGGGTCCTAAGAGACCTTGGCTATACGAAAGTAGGATGAACACACGATCATCATTATGTGGTCATAAGTAGTGATTGTACGCCCTGTATATGGTGTCTCGCCCACGATCGCTCTTCTCTCCTGTGATTGGCCCGGGTGCGCTGTTTCCCACGGCGACTTGCCGATGATACGCCACTGATCGGCCACGTCAACAGGTCGATTGGCGCGCGCCGCATTGATCGTCCTGCGCTCCCGCGACTAGGTCTGCCGACCTCGTGCTTCCGTCTTCTTTTCCGGATGGCCGCTATGAGGCCTCGGTATCACAGCACAATACCCATACAACACCGGGAGAGGGCCGTGAGGTCTAGTGGTTACAATGCTCACCCTCGCGGCCACCGAAACTAAATTCTATTCGACCGCGGAGGACCTTTGCATGCATCTGTCCTAATCTCCATTATTCCTTCTCTCATGTTCACTACATATTCGACATAAACCTGATTCGCTACTCGGTGTGCCATGGGCAAGGAGGAGAGGGGTGAGTCCCAATCAATACGTTGGTGTTGGATATATTCATATACTTCTTTGTATCGGATCGTTGGTTGTCGTCGGGTTGTATGTGGTTTCCCTGGGATGATCAGTATTTGATAAAAGATAGTCCAAAGTATAACCTTTAAAATAGTACCAATAATGTAAGCAACGCAAACAAAACTACTGCGCATATACTGCACGCGGTGATAAAGCAAAACAACACTATGCGGTAAGTACATGGGCAGATATCGTAGACATAAAACTGTTCGTCATACGCTACACGGACGAAGTGAATCGGAATACTCATCGATCCTTGAATAAACTTTTCGGAACACTTCCATTGTCACTCAGGTGCTATCATGCAGAAAGTGCAGAAAGCACATTCATCATAATATCACCATTAACACACTATGAAAACGTCTCGAAATAATGATGACGGGATGATGTCCTCACGGGGAAAATTTTTCCCAATACTGTGTGTGGCGCATGCATAATATTGCATCATATGATAGCAGTAATAATTTATTATGACCAGTCTTTCCGCAGCATGTCGAAATATAGTCCGGCATGCAGTTGCGGTTCAACATGCGTCTCTGCGCCGAGCGTTGACTTCACACTTATGAAGTCGAGCTTCGGCTTTCCTGTTGTTCGAAACTGAAATGATGCTCGTTTAGGTGTTAATTAGCCGTGCTTTCAATAAAGTACGGCTTAAAATGAAGCTGTGCAAGAGAGCCGCCATTGCGTGATTTCTCTCATTAAGCAATTTTTGATAAGACTGTCGTTACTTTTCTGAAGACGACGATATACTCATACATATAATGGTCATTTAGATGGACTGGAAAAATCAATGAAGGAAAATCTGGCTTTTTACCTACTAAAATACAGTCAAACTGACTGCAGCTAACGGATACTTTATTTAACAATTTTAGCGAATTTACCGATTTTAACGCAAAATTTTTTCGTTAAAAATAGCTGTTAAATGTTTAACGCAAAAAAAAAGTTTAACGCACAGCTCTGATATAAACCACGTAAAGGAAGTGAAGATCAACAAACTATCGACTGTTAGGATGTTTCTATATATTATGACCTCGCGGATATATCATTATGTGCTGATGCGATCAAGAAGGAAAGAACTATACTGGCTCTCCTAGAGCGCACTTACGAGTGCAATAAATAAATAAAATCCAAGCTTAATCTGTGCCTGTGCTTTCTTATATAAGAAAATACGTCTAAATGTTTGCCAAAATGTCGTCTTACTAAGGACACGTTTGTGCTTATAAAAACGCTCAACTATGCTTGAAATAAAAAATTCCTACGCACATCTTTCGTGCACCTCATCGAGTGGTAGCAGAGCTAAGCAGTGAGGTTGCTTGCTCTGTGGTAACAGATTAGAGGACTGCAGACCAAAACTTCGTCTCTTAGCCCTAGTTTATACTTACGCCGCGACGCGGCGCGGCACCATGATCGCCATAGATATCGATTCTTCGCGCCGTCTGATCGATATCTATTCCGACTATGGTGCCGCGCCGCCCAGCAGCGCAGCTATAAACCAGGGCTTATGGGTATCTCTTTTACGACAGTCTTCGGAAGCACATCAAGATGTCAGAGTCTCTGACGATTACAGGACTAATACCATACATTAGGCTTACCTTCGTCAGCAAGTACTTCAGTTCAGCTTTCCACTTTTCGTTGTGCCAGTACATCACGACGGGGATCACAATGCCGTACCTGAACAAGGTGTCGCTGGAGAAATTTTCAAGGTGAATTGGAGACACAAGCGAAGCAGAGAAGGCCTCCGTCGAGTGAAATTCACTCCAGAAAACGCACTCACACCAGCACTGAGTAGTTGAACGACAGCACTGCCATATTCCGCCAGAACATCGTGACGTTGAAGTTGTCGACGATCAGCGACAGAGTGGACGTCATGTTCAACAGACCGACCCAGAGCACTGTGTAGAACACGAACTAAACACGACATTCAGCTGCGACTCAGATATGCAGACGGAGCTTATTGGAGACCTTATTGGAGACACACCACTGTGAATGCATGGCTGTTTCGGCATGTTACGGCAGAAGAGCACACACCCTCCGACCTGTTCATACTTCGTGACGGGAGCGATCGGAGCGACGTATGAACAGGCCCTTCCTTACTGCGGAAATCAACTCCTTCGTTTGGCTTGTTTAAAACCGGAGTAAGAATAGATTATACATGATTGCATAAAAACACTCGGCATCTCCAAGTCAGAATCAACGAACCCGCGACGCTCGAATGTTCTCGGCGACCTGATAGCGTCCACAGAGCGAGTAGGCCCGGCCGGGTTTCTTTGGGTTCATCGTGTCTTTGTAGTATCGCATGTTCAGTCGGTAATTCACCATATTGCCCTGAAACAACGATTCCGATTCTCTATTTCAATTAAACTCAATTTTCTCAAACCAAATTTTTTAAAGGGATAGTGGATATGTGTCCTAATAGGAGAGGGGTGAAGTGATTTGCATCTCCAATCCCTTGTCTGGGTTTCTACGACACCTTCAACCGCTTTTTTATCATGCGAAGGCTTTTATTTAAATCCAAGGGATGTGGTTCTGCTATAGGATGACGCACACATCTCACACTTTACGGTTGCCCCTCCCGAATCGGATGTGTCGTGCCCCGGGTGAGTCCGCTGCACCGGTAGTAGAACTCATTTGGCCCTCAACCCGAGGCCACGTGTGAGGCACAACCGGAGTCGAGGTCTTACCCATGCACGCTAGCTCTTACATAACCTGTCATGCTAGGTTGAGGCCCTTGTTGCCCCGACTTAGCACACCTCATGCCAATGCGGATGTTATTTAGGACCTTTCCGCAGACTGCACCTGCGCTGGTCCCCGGCGACTCTCGCCCATCCCATCTTCACATCACTCGAGTGATACAATTGAACCAGCCGATCTTCTGCAGTATTACCACTGTGCTCAGAAAAAACCTTCCCTCGCTCTCGAGTCACATGACAGTACGCATCAGACAATATACTTCATACCAACCCAACATACACACAGTGCACATCAATATGGAGCACAGCTGCCTACGAGTTAAGGCTGAGCCCCGCCACGTCACCTACGGGTCAGCCCCAGGCGCAAGCCGCAGGTCCTTCCTCGCTCCTACTCTGGAGCCTGCGCTCACGAGGGCGGTGGCTCGGTCGGCCTCTGCGGTTACCTCTGATGTCGTTCCTGCGCGTCCTGTCCTGGTCGTCCTGGAATCCTGCGCGGCTGGTTGAGTCGAAGTCCTGGTGGAGTGGACACTGCGCTGACGTTGGAGTGTCGAAGCGGAGAGCGGACCGACCGCTCGGTGCGACGAGGAAGCCGGAGACTGCCGGGTGCGTGCGGGAAGGCGTTTATAGTGCGTCGCGTCGCGTGCGCGCGACCGTATGCCCTGCGCGTCGGGACCAGGGCGCCTCCCAGCGTGTGTGCCCTTGAAGAGTCGTGATGGAGCGTGGCGAACGTCACGACAGGATGGATCCGGAATGGGCTAATCTTTGTTCGTCTATAAGCCTTTCGATAGGCAAACTTAATTACTTAGACAACATACGATTCCTTCCGTAATATTTTTGCACACTTTTCCATACACTTCTACCTAGCCCCGAATCAAACCTTAGACTTTAGAATGCAAGAGACATCTGTCTTCGCGTATGCATAACTTCTTAAAACTGGGTGTCATTAAAGGTTATATAACAGCGTTGTAGCATAATGATTCCACATCTAACTGTAGTTCTACAGTGCATTTCAAAAGTATGTATCCACTCCAAAACTTGTCCATATCTCGTTTCTCGTTAATTTCTGCAGGCCCGCACTAGCATCACTAGATTCCTTGTAGTCAAAAATAGATAACCGCTCGCTTTCAGATTTTTTTCAGTCTCACACGAGAATCAGACTGTCTTGAAAAAATTGGTCGAAAATTGGCGTTTCAAAAGTATGTGTCCACTTGTGAAAAACAAACTTTTACTAAATTCAAAAGTCTAGCAGATCACCATTATTTCTTATAACATCATGCATCGTATTATTCATGCTATTGACAAGGTTCTGGATGGTTCTGTCTTCGTTGATGTCCCATGTAATCAAAATTGCCACCACGTCATTGAACTGTCGGTTATTCGCGTAGACTCGTCGAACCACAATCCCCACATGTTCTCCATCGGGTTGCTGTCAGGAAAACAAGGCGACCAGTCCGTTACTTGAATCTTCTGACGGTGGAGACAATCTTTGGTCGAGCTAGACACATGGACTGTAGGCGCTACCCTGCTGCAGAACATGTGTCTGATGTCTTCTGCCTCTCAAGAAAGGCAGGATAGACTCCATTACACCTTGACACACCAGACTGACCGTGCAACACAACGAGACACAGCGAGAGACTAAGCTTCAGCACTCCGCTGCTGCAGAAGCCGGTCACTGTCAGTAATGAACCACCTCCAAAGTTGCGAGGACGGGGACTTCTCGCACGTTGCTCCAGTGATGTCGTTATCCATCGGAGACATCCAGATTGGAATTTGCCCGTTGGTAAAGATGAAAGAAATGTAACCTGGATGACCCCGATGGATACCGACATTACTGGAGAGACCTACGAGAAGCCCCCGTCGCCGCAACTTTGAAGGCGGTTCTTTAGTGACATTGGTCGGCTTCTTCAGTGGTGGAATGCTGAGGTTAGGCATCCGTCGTGTCGCACAGACAGTCTGGAGTGTCAAGGTGTACTGTAGTCTATCCTTCTGCATTTCTTGAGAGGCAGAAGACATCAGACACATGCTTTGCAGCAGGACATCGCTGCAGTCCATGTGTCTAGCTCGACCAAAAAGTTGGCTTCACCGTCACAACATTCAAGTAACGGACTGGCCGACCTGCTCTCCTGACACCAACCCAATGGAAAACATGGGGGGTCGTCGGTTCGCTGTGTTTACGCGAACAACCGAAGGTTCAATGACGTGGTGGCAATTTTCACTACATGGGACACTAGCAAAGACAAAATCATCCGGAACCTTTTCAGTAGGATGCATAATGCGATGCATGATGTTATAAGAAATAATGGTGATGCGCTCGACTTTTGAGTTTAGTAAAAAGTTTGTTTTTCACAAGTGGACACATACTTTTGAAACGCCAATTTTCGACCAATTTTTTTCAAGAGAGTCTGATTCTCGTGTGAGACTGAAAAAAATCTGAAAGCGAGTGGTTATCTATTTTCGACCACGCACTGTTTGAAAGGTGATAACTTTTCTCACAGTGAAAATATTGAAGAAGTTCAAAGATCATATAAACGCCTAAAAAATTGGAAATTTTCTGGCTTATGACAGGCATGGAATGCGCCACGCACTCGTGTGAATTCTTGCATTTTACACTCGATTGATAGTGTTTCGCTCGAATAGTTGCTATAATTTCTTCACAAAGTGGCCGTTTCGATTGATTTGTGCTTCTTTTAAGGTACAAGGCTCAAAAACACACTATGACATAAGGTAAATGCAGGGTCTATATGTGTGTCTTCTGAAAATATTACATTTCCGCTGCACCGTTGACAAATGTGTAATTCCAGGCAAACGGAAGTTAGCTACCGATAAAAGGAAAATCGCGACGTCCTGTACAAATGCATGGCGCAATCTCTTTTTTTTAGCTTTACGAAACTATCACTTTCCGCACTTCAAAATAAGCTCCAACCACTATTTTTTTAAATAAAAATGCTGTAAATTTTCAAATAGTGGGTTTACTTGGAGTTCACTGGGGCAGGTGAATTTTACGAAATTTCTAAAAAATAAGCTATAGGAAATTTTTCTTGAACAAAAATTATTCTAACCGTGTTGGGGATTTTTGGTTTAAATCGGAAAATGAAAATGGGACTACGGTATATCTCACTTTTTTGACTTCTTTTGTTCACATTTTTGTTAATTTCAAGAAACTTAGAGAAAAAAATACGTCAAAATAGCTGGTTAGATGATAGATCAAATAGATGCATCAGAATACTCACCAGGATTCCCACGGTATTCAAAATCATGACGAACGCAAAGTGATAAATAGTCGAAGTTCCTGAAAACACATAATAATATCTGACTAGTTTTACTTTTTATTTTTATTTATACCTGTAACTTAGCTACATGATCTACAAATTCTGCACCAGTTTAAAGTACCAATTTTTTAAGTGAATCCGGACAGCTTCAGAAATATAACTGAAGTTTTGCAACTCAATTAAGGCGTACCCAATGTTTAGCATACATTACATAACAAAATTAAATTTCTATTTTAAGAGAAACTTTGTTAAAAATTTACTTCGTTTCAATTATCTTCTTTTTAAAAGAAAAAATGGTCCTATCGTGAATGTGGGCAGCATGGGGGAGGGAAAACGTAACCCGCGCGCCAACTTGCTATTGGTAGGCCTCATTATGACGCGCCGCGCGGCCTAATCGATATTGATGATTCTCACAATGATGCACCGCGCGGCGAATGAAGTATAAACGGAACCTGCTATTGGTAGGCTTTCAAAAACACAAGCAATAACAAGATGACCAAAATTGAAACTGACAGACCTGTATGATACATGTAGGAGGACCAGGTGGCGATGACCAGCAATGACACGATTATGGAGTAACCTATATAGGTTCGCGGCTTCTTCTCGTAATCATCCAGAAAGTACGTCGCAAAGCATCGTTCCAAAACAACAGCCGGCAAGCAATAGTACACTGAAATCGCAACACAATGTTCACAATTTTAAAATCGGCTGCTTCCTCGTCGATTGCGCCATGCGTGTCACATATAGTGTGACATGTGTCACACACGTGTCGCATGCACTGTCCGCGGTCATTGTGAAAAGGTGCTCGATTAGGGATTTATCCTAGTGAATGGAGGGGGGAGGGGGTACTGCTTCCAGACTTTTTGACGAAGGCAACAGAATTGAAAATAAACTAATAAACGCTGTTACCAACCTCGCCCAGAGTTCAAGGAAGAAACACTATTGAAAATAAACTGTTTTGCAAAGACAAAATACTGAATTACGCCCAGAGAGAACTTTTGACTAAAAATTCCTAGAAGGAACAGGCCGTGCTGCCTGTGTATGTTGGAATATCGATTAGCCGCGAGCCCGATCAATATCGCTTCTCTCTACATTGTCGCACCGCGTAGCGATTACATAAAGTATAAACCCTTTGTTTACTTGATAAAGCTTCTGCTGTCGCTGAAGAAGTCCTTGCAGGCCGTCCTGTTTGTGTTGTTTCACTTTTCTAGCGATGATGATAGATCTTGGTTTGCACTGGGACTTCTTCAGCGACAGCAGAAGCTTCATCTGCTTAACACAGGCTTTATACTTCAATCGCTTCTCGCTGCGACAATGTAGAAGGAACCGATATCGATCGCGCTCGCGTATAATCGATATTGCTAACTTTGACGCTGCCGCGCCGAACAACAAGTATGAACGACGCCTTATACTTCTTAGATTCTTGTTAGATAAGAAATTAAAGGTGCACATTTGGTTGATGCAGCAGGCAGAAGGCCCCGTGTATTTCAGTTCGGTACCGCCTGCAGCCAATTCAGTCTTTACAAACCAAGTTTGCTTATGAAGCGTTTCATCTACACCATACAAAAATGTGGACACTCAAAAAGCAATTAATTATCCACCTTGACAACAGAATAAATAACAAAGTATAAAGGACGGCGTTAATCAAACCCCTCTGGGATGCGCCATGCACTTTAACAACTGATTAGGAAAACTCCTACTGAATTACTTACCTAAGTAGAGACAGAAAGCCCGTATATAGGACGTGATCATGAATGCTGTCGAAGGATGTCCTCCTGAAATATCCCAAGCGTTGAGCTTTCACAACGGTGCCGAATTTATTTTTTAAAAATTTTGATGAATTAAAAATTCATGAACTCTGTAATAAATGTCCAGAAAGGGACACTTTAACGATTCTTTGCGAAAACGAACTGGTAACTAGGCCCAGAAAAAGCTACTTTTCAAAATTATGCTTAAATTTGAAGAAAAAATATTTAACGATATCTCCAGCCACACACACCTGAATCATCCAATGCAAACACCGTCAGTCCGGCCTGTACAGCTCGATCACAGGTGCTGGGCAGATACTGGGCCGTGCAGACGGCCCACACGTTGCGCATGTTCTTCTGATTCCACATCGTCTTCACCGACAAATAGACAATCAGCGTATAGCAGACGTGACTGAAAATCTTAACCATTGGGCTGGAAACTCATGTTTTTGAAATATTTTCAAAATTGACTGAAAACGAAAAACAGCAGATTTTACCAACCACATAAGCACCAGAATAATTTCGATGATCAGAAGAGCCTTGCATACGTTCCAGTAGCCGTGAAGTTCGGCATCGGTCCGATTGAAGTAGGTGAAATAGTGCATCTTCAGCAAATGAATAGATATCTGCAAAGTACACACGTCTTCTGAATAACTGAGAGCCCTATTCATTTCTCCAAAAACAAAACAAAGCGCGGAACGACTTCGTGAACATACAAAATATGACACGGCGGAAAACTAAAGAATATCACTGACTGATTTATTCATGCAATATTTGCTTATTTATTTATTTATTTATTTATTTATTTATTTATTTATTATGCTAGTGTTCAGGTATTAGTATATTTATTTTTGTGAAGGCCATTTATTTAATTGTAATTATTAGTATAGGATATTTAATTTTTGTGAATGTTACTCATTTAATTATTTATCTATTTAAGCCACCTATTTACGCCGTTTATTCATTTCTTGGTTTATTTTTTCTTACTCAAGTCATTTTCTTCTAAAAAATGTAACTCACTGATTTGCTAAATGAACGTTTATTCATATATTATTTTTTGTTTATTTTTCATTTATTTATTTTTTGTGAAGCTCAAGTCAAATTTTTGTGAAAGTTTATTTATTTATTTATTTAAGCCACTGAATAAAGCAGTTTATTCATTCAGCAATTTATTCATTCAGCGTGTTTGTTTTTGTTGCACTAATGTTCTCGACCTTTCCAGGCTCCGAAGAAGGCGAAGACGTTTCGGCGTCTTCGCCTTCTTCGGAGCCTGGAAAAGTCGAGAACATTAGTGAAACTATTCCCCCAAACGCCATTTCATCATACAGAATAGCATTCACAAGGCAGCTAGAGTAAAGTAAATTTATTCAATTTTTGTCTATTAATTTCCTATTCAAGTCATTTTCTAAAAAAAGAATGTCATCCACTTATTTTTTTCAATAGAGATTATTTATTTATTCAAGTATAATTACTTCATTATTTTTCATTTTTTTGTGAAAGTTATTTATTTGTTTAAATCCCTTATTTAAACCATTTATTCATTTTCCAATTTATTTATTTTTTATCAAGTTATTTTCTCAAAAAAGAATGTCATCCACTGATTTACTCAGTGAACATTTTTCTATTTATTTATGTAACACTATCTATTTATTTTTTGTTTACTTATTTCTGTAGAATTTATTTATTTATTTAATTCCCTTATTTGGGCTATTTATACATTTTCAACTATTTCCTTCTTGTTCAAGTCATTTTCTAAAAAGGAATCTCGCTCACTGACTTACTAAATAAACGCTTATTTATTTATTTATTTATTTATTTATTCAAGTATTACTATCTATTCATTTTTGTTTACTTTGTTTTGTAAAAGTTATTTATTCATTTATTTATTTAAGTCCACTACTTGAGCGGTTTATACATCTTTTATCTTATTCAACTCATTTTCTAAAGAAGAATCTCTCAATTTACTCAATGAACACTTATTTATTTATTTATTTATTTATTTATTTAAGCACTACTGTCTATTTATTTTTTATTTATTTTTGTAGAAGATATTACTTTACTTTGATACTTTGATGGTCCTTTTGTCGGCTGGAGGTCTTCTCAGTGGGACCACAACTGTTCCAGACCGCTCGATCTCTGGCTGCTTGTATCCAGTGAGGCAGACTCCGCTCTCTGAAAGATCTTGAGAATGAGTCTGCTCATCGCGTTGGCGGTCGTCCCAGTGGTCTCTTATGGTCTCTCGGGAGCCATTCAGTGACACGGAGACTCCATCT
Source organism: Heligmosomoides polygyrus polygyrus (assembly GCA_947396885.1). Taxonomy (NCBI): domain Eukaryota; kingdom Metazoa; phylum Nematoda; class Chromadorea; order Rhabditida; family Heligmosomidae; genus Heligmosomoides; species Heligmosomoides polygyrus. Next base: position 106,097,258 of record OX377202.1, read on the forward strand.
ATCGTCCTTTCGTCGAAGCAGGTGTCCGGCCCAGCGATATTTGGACTTCTTCATATACTGCAGCGGGTCTGCTAATTGCGACTTCTCCCGTAGCTCCGAGCTTCGTAGGCCTTCTTGCCATTGCTGACGAAGGCTTGTCCTCAGAAGACATCTCTCCAGTGCACGATGCGTAGTTTGCATTGCTCTGGCGATTGTCTTGTTGTCGGGCCAGGTTTCCGTCGCGTAAGGCGCCGTTTATACTTCGTCGTGGCGCGATGCGACGCCACGTATAGTGGCCATATTGATTGTGCGACGCGATCGATCAATTTGGCCTCATTGCGTGGCCATCGCGTCGCGCCGCGACGAAGTATAAACAGGGCCTAACACATCGCAGGTAGTACAGAGGCGTTGAATATCGAGACCCTAAGGCCGGCATCCTTGACCTGATCGGTGACTTCGCGAATCGAACTGAAGGCTGCCCATGCTGCGCGTCTCCTGCGGGCGATTTCAGGAGCGAGGTCGTTATCCATGTTCAGCTCTCTTCCCAGATAGACGTAGGAGTCGACCTGTTGCAGAGCGACTCCATTTCACCTTACGAGTCCCGTGTCACACCACTGGTTGACCATATCCTACGTTTTGGACATATTCATGTCCAATCCAATCTTCATACCTGCCACATTGAGCTCGTTCAGCATTTCCTCGACTTCTGCCGTGCTGGTAGAGATGAGAACAATATCGTCGGCGAAGCGAAGGTTGCTGATCCGTTTACCGTCGACAAGGTAGCTTTATCGTCCCAGTTCAAGTCCTTCATGGCATCCTGGAGTGCCGCTGTGAATAGCTTTGGGGAAATAGTGTCTCCCTGCTGTACTCCTTTCCCGATAGGAATTTTACGCTTTCGATTGAACAGCTGGATGGCAGTCGATGTGTTCGAGAAGCATTCGTCGAAAAGTCGGATGTAGGGCAATGGTATACCAGCGTGCACAAGTGCGTTCAAAACGGCTTTGATTTCCACAGAGTCGAACGCTTTCCGGTAATCCACGAAAACAATGACAAGTGGGAGGTGGTATTCGCGGCTCCTCTCGATGAGCTGTGAGACAGTCTGAATATGGGTCATGCAGGAGAAATCCTTGCGAAACCCTGCTTGCTCCACTGGCTGATACTCATCCAAGCAACGCTCCATGCGGTTAAGCAGTATCTTGGTGAAGTTCTTGTACACAACCGAGAGAAGACTGATGGATCGGTAGTTGTTGATATCCTCCTGCTGACCTTTTTTGAAGATTAAAACTGTTTTCGACTCCTTCCATGAGTCCGGAATCCTACCAATTCGAAGGTAGTGGTTGAAGTGCTTGGCAAGAAGTGAGCAGACGGCACTGCCACCCGCACGAAGGAGATTAGCAGAAATGCCGTCCGGTCCAGGAGCAGTGCCCGGCTTCATCCTTCTGATGGCATGAGCAACTTCTGATTCCAGAATGGGAGGTACTTCCTAAGCTGGTGGCATCAAGCATTTCGGGACAGTGATGGGAGAACGTAACAGATCTGTGTAGAATTCTTGAACGATGGCCTCCATCGCTCTTCGAGACGTTTGCGTTGTTCCATCCTTATCCACAAGGGCTGACATTATTGCCTTCTGATCGCAGAGATCTCGTTTGCAGCGCTTTATGCTTGAACCTTCCCAGCGGCTTCTAACAGCTTCAATCTTCTGTAGGCTTGAATGGAGTACTTCACTGCATTTCGACAGGCCTTCGAGATGGTGACTTTTTCCAGATGGGAAGCATTAGGATCCAGTTTAACAGCTCTTCTTTGCTCCAAGAGTTTAATCGCATGAGCGTTGAGTCTTGAAGCAGACGGTGATCTTTATCTTTGTGGCTGATGTGGTGATGTGGCTCAGCAAGAGCTGCTAGCACATTTCAACAGTCCTTTGGAGAGAAGGTCGTAGTCTTCCGATGGATCTTCAAGAGGATACCAATCATACGACTTTATTGCATATTCCAATTCCTCAGACTTGAATGTGGGGATCCTCACCGGTGCCGGTTTATGAGTGTCACGCTGGAACGTCCTCTTTTTGAGAGTCAGCTTCGCACAGACAAGACGGTGATCCGAGCCGGTGTCAAATGAAGGCAGCACGGAGACGTCGAAGAGACTCCAGCGTCTGTTTGTAAGAACATGGTCGATCTCCGAACGTGTTTCTCCATTTGGGTTTTCCCAGGTCCATCGTCAGTTTGAAGGCTTCTTAAACATAGAATTTCCATGGCAGAGACGGCACGCGGGTAGGAAGTCTATCAGGCGCTCTCCGTTTTCGTTCCATGTGGTCCTAGCCTCCATTCTTCGTGATCATTCGTACTGACGATGGCGTTAAAGTCACCAACGACAACTTTGTAGTAGCTCTTCTCGTCGTTGACTGTCCTTTCGAACAGCTTGTAGAATTCCTCCTTTTCTTCATCTGTGGCCGCAGATGTTGGAGCATATCCATTTATGATGGAGATGGTTCCTTGATCTTTGGTTTCCAGGCGAAGAACAGCTACTCGCGGACTGATGATCTTGTAAGAGTCTACTAGGTCGTGTCGAATTGTCTGACTGTCGACTGTCGAATTGACGAGAAATCCACTCCGCCAATATTCTTTCTGTCCACCTTTGCTGGTCGGTCCTTCTTATGGTTTCCGTTCTGCCTTTCGTTTCCCGCAGGGCGACAACGTCGTAAATTGATGTTGCGGCTTCCATAAAGTAGTGTCCGAAGATCCTGCTCAGATGCGATCGAACAGCAGTTATAAGTGCAGACGAATAGGCAGTTTCCGTATCGTGGTGGGAGTGTCGCATATGCGAGGCAATGCTCCGTTTTGACCGCGCAATCAACTCCTTGATCCCCCATCGACCGGCCTGGTCTTATCACCGCGGCGGTGCTAGGTCGGGAGCAATTCACTTAGCCAGTTTGTCTCCTCGTCGCTTCGTGATTCCGCCACTTTCTCATTGTCCGCCTCGCCCCTTGCGGCCTCCTCTGGCGGAATCCCCCTTCTGCAGAGATCGGGTAGTTTGAATGAACCCCCTGGGATCTAGTTCATCGTTAGTTCAATAATAAATGCGCTACTAGTTCACATCAGGAAAGAGAGCTCAGTCCAAAGTATCTCACCGTCAGCCTCCCTCGCGTGTATCTCATTTTTGTTTTTAATTTCGTGTTTCGTTTAGTTATAATAAACATTAGTACATATTTTCGCTAAATTCTGATAGGTATAGCCATATTTATTTATTTATTTATACGTGGATATCCACGCAAAAAATAGAACAAAGAGGACATGCACATTAAGAACCAGAATCGAGGGAGTAAAAATATACTGCTAGGTATAAGCGACAGACAACGGCAACAATTAGAAGCAAACTATTAAGGAACATCCTGGAGATACCTGTCAATAAGTCTTTTGTATTGCCTTAGCGATTTTGGTAAAATGTTTATCTTCGAAAACTTTTGAAATTCGGTTCCCGCTCGGACTGTGAAAAACGTAGACCTTATATTACTTCTAGCTTTTGGAATCTGCATCTTCATCTGACCACCTCTAGTATTAGAGCAAGACAGTGAATAAAATTCCTGAAGAGGAAGATCCAACATGCCATTGATCAGCTTATATATGATGATTAGATCATATCGTTTCCTACGAAAAGCAAAGGTGCGTAAATTGAAGAGTTTGTTTCTCTCAAGAGCCGATGGAATGTTAGCATAATTACACCTATGTACTCTTATCCAGAGCTTTCTTGTAAAGCTATTTTGTACAGATCCCAATCTAGAGATTTCACGCTTGCATTTAGGACTAAATACTGTGGTACCATATTCAAGTACAGGCCTGATATATGTTTTGTATGCAAGCACCATGTGAACTACCGAATTTGTTTTCAATGATTTAAAGATATTATGCACGATTCTGTCAGCTTTCTTAGCCGCATCTTCGCAATGTTGCCTGAAAGAAAGCTTTGTGTCTAGAATGAAACCTAGGTCCCGCACAGTAGGTGCACTACTGAGTAGCTGATGATCAAGACGATAGACCATTCTATTGACGTGCTCTCCAATGTGAAATACTTTCGACTTTTGACCGGATAATGGAAGGTTCCACTTAGCTGACCAATCAGCAATTGAATTTATTGCAGATTGAAGGGCATTGTGATCTTCCTCATTCACAATGTTTTTGTATATTTTGATGTCATCAGCAAACATTTTGCAGGTGACACCGTGTTGATCAATTAAGGAGGGAATCCAAGAAGTATATATAATAAAAAGAAATGGAGGAAGGACGCCACCCTGTGGGACACCACTAGTAACCGGGTATGATTCAGAAAGTGATTCGTTGACTCTAACTTGGAAGGACCTGTTTGTTAAAAAGTTTTTAACCCAGGTAATTATTCTAGTGTGGACACCTATCCTTACAAGGCTAAAGATCAATTTGCTGAATGGAATTTTGTCGAAGGCTTTCATAAAATCAAAATAGATGACGTCTACATTAATCTTTTGATCAAGAGCTTGTGTCCAGTCATTCAGTGCCGACAGCATTAATGTTTCGGTAGACCTAGCAGTTCGGAAGCCATGCTGATTTTTGGGAATAAGCGAATTCGATTCAAGGTAAGCAACAAGAGCTGTTTTGAGCTTTCTTTCAAATACCCTTGCGAAAACCGAGGTGATGCTTATAGGACGGTAGTTTGTGGCCAGATTGTAGGGTGCTTTCTTTGGGATCGGAGTAATGAATGAGTGTTTCCAACGAGCAGGTACTTCACCTAACATGTAGCTGGCGTTAAATATATGCTCAAGCGGGTAAGATATGGCAATGGCAACTTTCCGAATAAAATATGATGGTACATCATCTAGAGTAATGGTGTAGTTCGCGGGCAAAGTAGAAAAGTCCTTGAAGATCTCCTCCTTGTAAAACCAGATTGAATTTTCCATAAAGTATGGAGGGTCCTCACTCTCCAAGTGATCTTCACTGACTGTGCAATCAGAAAATGATTTTTGGAAATGTTAGCTAGTATCGATGCCTTTGATAACTCCGTTATTGCAGAAAGACCCGTTTCCTCCTTTAAAGTAGGGATCCTTTCAGGTCGCTTCAGTACGGAATTTAGTAATGTGTAAAACTTTGATTTGCTTGGACTTTCAAGAATTTCCCTCTCTACGTATTTTTTGGTATCTGCTTAAAAGACGTTCAAATCTCTCGCTTAAATTTTTAAAACGATCGAAATTATTAGAGCTAGGATAGTAGCAATAATTGAACCACATTTTTTCTCTCTGCTCAAAAAGCCTTGCAAGATTTGGTGGAAGTTTCCCATAACTCAATGGAATTTTTTCAATAGGAACAAATCTCTCAATACATTCGTGCAGAATAGATAAGAAATACTCATACTTGTCGTTAACGTTAGAGTATCTTTCAAGGAGTGCTCTCCAATCCAGGGACAGTAAAAATTGGCATATTCGATCATAGTCGGCCTTGTAAAAGGATTTTGCGAAGTCGATAGGTTGGTTTCATTATGAAAGACTTAATGGTGACGGTGATGCTCGAGTGGTCACTAGAACCTATTGGTGACCGGATAATAATGTTTTTGACAAGACATGAATGGTTTGTGAGAATGAGGTCTAGGACACTGCGATTACGTGTCGGTGTCAAAATATTTTGATGGAGTTTACATGATTGGCACATCTCCACAAAACGCCTTGACACCATGGTAACACAAGAAGGGGCGGCCTGACTGGACCAGTCAATGTCAGGCAGATTGAAGTCGCCCATTATAACACATTGCGCGCCGCAAGAAGAAAGGTCACTCATTACTTTAATAAGTTGCATAGTACTGTTCAGAGAAGAGTTGGGAGCTCTATATACGGCAATGAGTCTCAAGATGGATTGAAGTAGTTTTACGTCACAGCAAAGTATTTCAAAGCCATCAGCGAAGGATTCAGACCACACAGTTTCAAAAAGGATTGGAAGTCTGAAAAGAACGAGTATTCCGCCTCCTCTTTTATGAATTCTGTCGCACCTTGCATAGGAGAAATTGCTGCACAAACTACCCAAAAGAGGTGCAATATCCACTGACCCATTTAGCCAAGATTCTGTGATAACGATTATATCGCTGTTCAGGCTTTTTATCGAAAACCGCAGCGCCAAAGAATTCTTTTGGAGAGACCGCACATTACAACAAAGGCATTTTAGGTCAGATACAGGTATCTGAGGAGTGCTTATTAGTTTACCAAAGAAACGTTAAGTAGGGTCGACTGACTGTTTAAGTTCGACACATCATGCGACATCCGACGCAATAGTCTGGCTTCCCTATTGCGCTCCCTTTCTTCTTTGGTAAGCGAGGGCCTTACGTACACGCCCCTGCAAGAAAAGGAACGCAATCTAGAAGCTCGCCTAAGCATCAAAGACTGATAAAATGTATTCGGTAAAACAACCTTTAAAAGACGGGGACGATCTGCTTGGGGTTTTCCAAGCCTATATGAAACCTGAGGAATACATTCAACATCTAGATGATTCAGAACATTCTTAACAAATTCAAAATCCTGGCTAGCCCTCTCGGTGGATCCAACGTCTCAAGATTCAGGAACGCCGGATATAATAACTGAGCGCTTACGTATTTGAAATGTTCAGTATCGAGTCCGCCATGCTATTTTGTTAAGTCCACCGAGTGCAACAGGGAGGGAGTTTCCGGTAGTCCGATTCCAATGACGTCCTGATAGTTTAACTCCGAGATTAGATGGCCCCTCGCCGGAGGTGGATGCAGCCGACGTCGTAGAAGTCCACCTCCGACGCGCGGAGGACTGGGGCACGGGTTTAATTGTTTAAGCCATAGCGGTGGTCTGGTTACTCACATGTTCCTGGCCAGGGATACAGGAGAGCCGCCCATACACGACAAAGCGTCGCGTACTGCGTGACCGTTTGTGCCGTTAGCCATCACAAAGTGATGTTAACCCCTTCACCGCGATGATGTGGCATATGGAGGGGTAGAAGATATTTATTTATTTAGGTCCCTCATTTGAGTAAATTTATTCATTTCTTCATTCATTCATTTCTTACTTCGACCATTCAAAAAAGAATGTCACTGACTGATTTACTCAATGAACACCTATTTATTTACTTAGGCCACTTATTTAAGCCTCTCATTGATTTATTTTCTTTTGTTTATTTCTTATCCAAGTCATTTTCATCAAAGTTTAAGCGACTTCCACTAAGATCAAAGTCTCTTAAATATAGCGATGTTTTGTCTGGATTAAAACTCTAACACCAGGCAAGACTCGAACTTGCAGCCCTGCTTACCGGGCTGAACGCTACACCGTTACACCATTGAGGTTGTTCGATCGAGCGCAACACCACACACGAGAAAACTCAAATGTTATTTATTGATAGTTATTTATTATTATTTATTATGCTTGTTTATTCGTTTAGTTAATTATTCATTTATTTATTTACTTATTCTTCCAAGATAACAAACGAAACAAAATAAACTATTTATTTATTTACGGGCACGTGTAACGCAGTTGGAGTGGGTGCAGGTTGTCGCGTGCACGCGGTACCAGGTTCCTGGTTCGGATTTCCTACCCAGGCCAACCAAGCCTTCTCCGGGGTCGGCGAATTGGTACCAGACCGGTCTCGGAAGGATAAAGCGCTGACTTGTTCATCGGCTGGCCACCGCAAGTCATTATATGGTCAAATACGCATTCAAATCAGCCCACGACATCTCGTAGAAGTAGAATGCATGGCGCATTCCACAAGGATTGAGTGATCCCTTAGTCTATACATTCTTTAAAAAACATTGATGAATTCTAGTGTGGTCACCAACGAATGCAAGCGAACGTCTCAAGAAAATCAGAGAAACAAATCGGCATCTAAAAGAAAACACAACGGTGTTGTAAGGTGCTGGTATGCCGTTTCACTACGGCACTGCTCGTGGAAAAGTCAAAACGATCCTGCCAGACAATGGCACGTGAAATGAGACGGGAAGCTCGACTACGCAGGAAATTAGCGGCGGCGGTAGCTAAACAAGTGGATGAGTTTGTTGGTTTGTTTTCAGCTGATCTCTGAAGCACGGAACTTATTAAAAATCGAAATGTGAGACTCCTTATAAAGGATAAAAGATAAAGGACACTGTTCGTTATTCAATCCCTTTTGGGATTCTGTGAATTCTTTGAAGGAGGCTCTTCAGAAAGGGTGGGATGAGCTCGACGTCACATACTTGCGTGCCGTCGACGCCCCCGAAGTGTCTCAAAGCCTGTATCGACGCCGATGGAGATATTGTTGAATCTCAATGTAGTGTATCGTTCACAATAGACATTAACTCATCGTTGGTTTCTCGAAAGTGTTGCACTTTCGCTTTCGGCGATTTGAATACGTTGTCGCCATAATTTTGGCGCACAATGCTCAGCTAGAAACGATTACCCGAAAAAATACTAGGAGTAGCACAAAAACACCATACACTTTCATAGAATACAGCACGGATCCTTAAGACGTCCTCAGTAGATTTGCTAAGGGCTTCTGGATGTCGCTGCTCATACTTAAGGAGAAAGCCTAGACCAGAGATGACTGGATGCTCGAGACGTGGATTGCGCTATGAGTCAGCCGAGAAGGCGTGGCGGCATTCCTACGTCTACGATCCGAAACAATGCACTGCTATCGAAATCTAGTCGCGAAGGGATAAGCCGAGAGTATCCGAAGAAGATGAGCTCAACCTCTATTGGATTAGGACACCGAACAAAAGGTGATGAATCTGCATTTCTTCTACGCAACGAGCTAGCACGCCCTGAACATTGAGGTTTCGGTACTAAGCCGTTCTTACGACACCTATGTATCTTCATGTATGTTCTTTACAATTATTCTATTGTATTCTTCACAGGGGCGCGTGTAGCGCAGTCGGAGGAGGCGCGACTGTCGCGTGCACCCGATACCAGGTTCCTGGTTCGGATTTCCCGCCCAGGCCAACCAAGCCTTCCATCCCTCATGGTTCGGTGAATTGGTACCAGACTAGTCTGGGAAGGATAAAGCGCTGACTTGTTCATCGGCTGGCCACCGCATTGTATGGCCAAATACGCATTCAAATCGCCTCCACGACATCCCGTAGAAGTAGAATGCGCTGGCGCATCCTAGAAGGGATTGAGTGACGCCGTCCTTTATCCTTTTATTATTCTTTACAGATTTTTTTCATAATAGAAGTAATCATCTTGGGAATTTTTAAAAAATTAAGAAAAATAATAAATTTTGTTGCAAAGCGCAACAAGCAAGCAACCATTTTGTGCATTAAGAGACGAGATCGCGCCACATACTCGAAAAGCTCGTTGCAATTTCTTCTTGATTGGTAACGTCATAACTGCTGCGTCATACTCAGGCGGCTACAAATGGCGCTATTTGGAGAACAGCGCCACGGCGACGATGATGTTGTGGGAACACGCAGTGTGTCACATCCTCCGCAGTTCATGCAGCCGCGACAGTCATCAACAAAGCGCAATTATCTCTCACGGAGCGGAGCGATTTCAGAGGTGAATTTATTTCAGGTGAGAAGACAGGAAACGACAGCTCATCGTCTAGGGAATCGGGCAACACCCTTACGCCATGACTGTGTCTCCTTTTCGACAATCAGCAGCCATTCACAGGCCATCTGGGTTGAGTTCCCAACAAGTACCGAGATTCTTCTAATTGCGTTCAGGCTCATTTAAGGCGTGCATGCCTTTACGACTACAAATAAAGGATAAAGGACGGCGTTACTCAATCCCTTTTGGGATACGCCATTCCACTTTTACGGGATGTCGTGGAGGCGTTAAAGAATGCGTATTTGGCCATACAATGACTTGCGGTGGCCCAGCCGATGAACAAGTCAGCTCTTTATCCTCCCCAGACAAGTCTGGTACCAATTCACCGATCCCGAAGGGATGGAAGGCTTGGTTAGCCAGGGCGGGAAATCCGAACCTGGAGCCTGGCATCGGGTGCACGCGACAGCCGGCGTCTTCTCCGACTGCGCTACAAGCGCCTAGGACTACACATCTATAGTAAAAATACGTTAAAAATAAATAACGTATACGACAAAAAATGTCAGAGATAGCTTGGATGTTGCATTATCGTAAATCAGTTCGCTAAGCAGTGTAAAGCCAAGACTTTCACCAATGTACACCATTTCAACTTCAGATTGGTCACTTTTCACATCAAATTGGACGCTTTTCTAAACAAAAGGATGCTTCTGAAGCCAAAATGAATATTTTCGATTTCGAAACAAGCTTCTCACGGATTAAACTACATGCAAACTCTCCAAAACGGTAAGAATAAGTTTTTGCTCAAGTAATAATGTGGTATAACTTTCCCTGAAATTATTTAGTTTACCTCTTCCAATGTGTGTCATAATCTCATAAAATTTTATTTTTAAAGAAAACCTATCTATTAAAATTTGTTTCAAAGTACAGCAAAGAAGTGAGCTTATAGCGCATTAAAAGATCTGATCGCGCCATGCACTCAAAAAGTATGACCCAAATTTTATTTGAATGATTGTGAGAATATCACTTACATTGACCATCAAAGTGAGCGTGTGTGTGTTCTTTACAGTTGTTTTTGATTACGTCATCGTTTACAGACGCGAAGCTCCATGCAAACAGAAATTCTGCTATCAATCGAATAAAAATTGCGAGCTCTTAGAAGAGGGCATGGCGCAATCTTGTTTTTAGCATTAAAAAACCACCTCTCTGCTAATTAAAACAGGCTTTTAACCATATAAATAAATATTTACAAAATTATACAATTAATAAAAATAAAAATAATAAAATGAAACAATAAGAATAAAAACAATAAGAATAAATAAGTAGAATAAATAGAATAATAATAATAGTGAAATAGGATAGTAGAATAGCAATGATAGAATATAAAATAATAGAAGTAATAACAGGATAATAGAATAAGAATTAGAGAATTAATTTCCTAATTATGAATTAGAATAAGAATTAGAGAAATAATTAAACCATTATAAATAAATATTTACAAAATTATGCAATTAATAAAAATAAAAATAATAAAATAGAACAATAAGAACAAAAAACAATAAGAATATATAAATAGGATAAATAGAATAATAATAACAGTATAATAGAATAATAAAATAGTAATAATAAAATATAATATAATAGAAGTAATAACAGAATAATAGAATAAGAATTAGAGAACTATTTCTCTAATAATGAATTAGAAAATTAATTTAACCATTATAAAAAATATTTACAAAATTATGCAATTAATAAAAATAAAAATAATAAAATATAACAATAAGAATAAACAAACAGAATAATAATAGTAGTATAATATAATAACAGAATAGTAATAATAGAATATAATATAATAGAAGTAATAATAGAATAATAGAATAAGAATAGAAAAAATAAATAAAAACAATAAAAATAACAATAATAAAATATATATATGAAATAAAACATATAAAAAATGTTAGCTAAAACTGATAGATTTGGTGGTGTTGAATACGTACCACCTTGGAATAGCTCTTCACTTACAGTACACCTTAGGCCCCGTTTATACTTTCGACGCAGAGCGACGCGACGGCATGTAAATGGCCAAATCGATCGATCGCGTTGCTCAATCAATACGGCCTCTATACGTGGCGTCGCGTCGCTCGGCGTCGAAGTATAAACGGGCAAAGCGCACCTCAAGCCTATGGCAGGAGACAGAGTGAGGAAGTTGTTGTTGGCATAGTTCTGCTCGAACGAATATACTCGAGTGTTTATTCGAATAGTCGAATATTCGATAAATCTAGATTTTCGCATAATCGCTCGAATTCGAACAGCGAAAGGGACCCGTATTTAAATACTATTCAAATATCGAATAATATGCAAATCTTTAAGCATAAAACCTGATTCGAACAAATTGTCCGACTATTCGAATATTCGAAGAAACGAAAAACGGACTTGGTCGATTTTGGATCACTCGAAAAAATGATAAGCGAATAAATTCGTTTGTCGTTTATTCGTTCGAAACGTTTTGACATCGAATTTATTCGTTCATTTATTCTATTCTTTCGATAAAAATTTCTCAGAACAGAATTAAAGCTGCCAATCGCAAAGGCGCAACTAATGCTACTCCACTTCTTTCACGTCAAAATGAATGAAGAACCATTGGAACATAAAAAGGTGACGTCAAAGGTCACTCCATATATTTACAGTGTAGTCAAGCATGAACAGCTAACGAGACTCCTATGGGACAACGAAGTCTGACTTTGTCGACAATAGGAGCATTTGTGGGGAAGCCGGTAATCCGATTCGCAAACACTGATTGGTTTCCAGCCGGAACGCCGCTGGCTGTCGCCGGATCATGTTGAGCAATTAGCTGGTCACGACGTCTTTCTCACTAAAAATTCAGCAGAATACCCAATGAGGGTCGTTAATTCATCCGCCGAATCGTCGGGCGTGTTCGAGGCTTCTCTCGGCGAATGAACTACTTTCTCCATTGACGTATCTTCTAGTGAACAAGATTTTCAAGCCTATCTACGGTAGGGCGCGTGTAGCGCAGTCGGAAGAGGTGCCGGCTGCCGCGTGCATCCGATACCAGGTTCCCGGTTCGGATTCTCCGGCCAGCCAAGCCTCCGGTATACGCCACGCATTCTTCAACTAAAGGGTGAAGGATAGCGTTAACACACCGCTTTGTGTTATGCGTTAGCCTTAGTTTATACTTGAGTCGCCACGCGGCGCGGAACCACGATCGCCATAGATATCGATTTTTGGCGCCGCCCGATCGATATCTATTCCGTAGAAGTAGAAGTAGAAGTAGAATGCGTGGTGCATGCCAAAAGGGATTCAGTCACGCTGTCCTTCATCTGTTTATACATATCTTTATCATGGATATGGCAGGATTTCTTGTTCAACCAAAAAAAAAAACGGAACTAAAGCGGAATCACTAAGTCTCTTCGGTATACGCCACGCATTCTTCAACTAAAGGGTAAAGGATAGTGTTAGCACACCGCTTTGTGTTATGCGTTAGCCTTAGTTTATACTTGAGTCGCCACGCGGCGCGGCACCATGATCGCCAATGATATCGATTTTTCGCGCCGTCCGATCGATATCTATTTCGACTGCGGTGCCGAGCTATGCAGCGGCGCAACTGTAAACTGTGGCTTACGCATTCTACTCCCACAGGATGTAGTGGAGGCACTTTGAATGCGTGTTTTTAGCCTAGCTAATGGGTCGTCAGACGAATCCCAGACCATAGAGAGATGGAAGATTTCGTTGACATAGGCGGGATTCGAACCAATAACTATGAACCGAATGCACGCCACAATCAGAGCTTGCTCTGACTGCACTACTACGCCTCTATACCTGCCATTTCTACTTTAATCTGGAAGCTTCAGTTTGAAACTGGACAGATCTGAACAGAATTTGAAATCAGACACCGCCAGAAATGGAATGGAAATTGATTCAATTCAATTTCTTTAGTCCTCAAGTGGCTGGTACCAAGGATTTAAATTTTCATAACGATACGTTGCTGCGCTAAAAACTCTAGCCCCAGGTGGAACTCGAACCCGCAGCTTCTGTTGACCGGACAGGAATGCTCAAAACAACGCCGGTGGTGTAATGGCGTAGAGCATTCCCGCCAGATCAGCAGGAGATGCGGGTTCGAGTTCCGGCTGGCGCTAGAGTTTTGATCGCAACAAAACATCGTTGTAAAAGCTTACATCCTCGGCATCAGCCACTTGAAGCCTAAAGAACTGAATTGACTTTAGATACCTTTGTTTTTGCCTGAAAAGAGTCCACTTATATGAATGCTAAGTAACTTGTGTGTGGGTGCTACGCGGGTCTTCTTCTGTTCGAACACGAGCCACAGTCGAGGTTACCTCAAACTTGGGTAATTAAACCACAATTAATAAATCGATTAAAGGTGTTACAATAGTAATTGCAAAAACAGAGCCGGAGAGGGGGAGGAGAGGAGGAGAGGAGGAAGCCCGAAGCGAAGGCCCCGACTGGCCGTCCTTGCACTGTGAGCACGGTATTTATGCAGAGCCGGGGAGGGCGGAGCAGGCTGCCATTTGATGAAGCTGACGATAAGTGATGTTGAACAAGCAAGTACAGCTCGTTCAGCCAGCAGATAACGAAACCGAAACTTACAAATGAGTCATAGGATAGTACATGGATAACATATGGTAAAGGATTAGGAGGTGAGATACAGGTAAAATGCAGGTAGGTTACAGGTGAAAAGGTAGAGGGTTCCTCTATAACTTAAGAATAAAAATGATTATGATCGTCTGTTGCAGTCTTATTTGTCTGAATGTTCAGGAACCACTTCAGAATGCGGAGAAGTGTGTACGGTGGGATTGAGTCGTCATATGGTAGGATTGCGCCATGCCCTAGCTCAGCAGACGATAACACAAAACGAGTTGAATACAAATAATGGATAATGAAGGAGAATGCAGATAGAAAGGCGAAAATCAGATAGAGAAGGCCAGGTTTATTACAATGTTCCTCGTGTGTATGTGCACTTTTTTAAGCAGCGATCGATTTCGATTTCTGCGTTTGATTTCACCGTTAAACACAGAGATCATTTACTGAATGTTCAAGGGTTGTTAGAGAGCGATTTCACACGAATACATAGACGAGGACGCGAATTTGAAACAGTCAACGTTCGAATCAGAAGCTCCTTTCAGGAAGTGATCATCTGAGGTGTCTGTCAGACGGTCACTTCCTATTCATCTAAAATGCAAACCATTCACCTGGCTAGAAAACAGGTAAACACAGACGAACAACGATTGGATTCAGCTAACGAGATGCCGTAGATTGCGAAATATTGAAACGAGTTGAGAATATATCGTTTTCACTGAAAACTGAACACTTAAGCTTTCATTTGAGGCTGGATACATTTCACACTTCTCATGCAAAAGTGCGGACGAGATCTCATATCGTCGGTTTCTTTGCTCCTCAGACAGCTCGTGAGGCACCCACCTTTCCAGCTTTTTGGTCTTTCCAATTTCCTTCAGATGCCGGGCAGCTATGTTGTGACTGACGCCAAGAACCTTCGCTATCTCCCTGGCACCTTTGCGTGGATCCTCCTCTACCACATCTCTCAGCTTGTCCTCGTCAACATCACTATACCTCCCACGACCTTCATGTTCTTCCAAGCTCTCATCTCCATTGCGGAACTTCTGATACCAACGATACGCCGTCCGAATTGTGGAACATCCCTGACCGAATGCGGCGTTGATCTTCTCGTCCGCCTCCTTAGCTGTGGTGCCCAGTTTGAATTCATACAAGTAAATGCCTCGGATTACCCTTTTGTCCATCTGCAAAAAAGTCAATAAAACCCCAAAGGTTTCCCACTTTTACATAAAAAATTTGGTACTCACCGGTAGAGCAAAGTTTGCGCTTCTAAATGATATGCCACACGTTACGGTTTGTTCCTGATCAAACGCGTAAACACGCGCCAAAAAATAGCTCGAGCCAGTGCCATTTAATTCGTTACAACCTAATAGAACTATGTATTATTATATTCTGATTTTCCGAAGAAAGGAATCGAAAAATAAAAACGCTCAGCTCCAGTAAGCCACACTATGGATGCGGTTTGATGCTATTGGACGGGATAAAACTGCCAGGTGCCAGTGGACCACCCTTTTTATTTATGCCATTTTCACGCCGAACTGGACACATTTCACGACAAGTTGGACACTCTTCTAACAAGGGAGGTCAACGAACTCACCGTGGCAATTTTTAAAGGGTTGTAAGGGGTTGTCTGAAAAGAACCGCAGTGGTTTTCAAATTTCCTGCGGACATCTGTGCAGGTCAAAAATTGCAACAACAACAAAAAACCGTGTTACCTCAATGCGGACCGTGAAAGCAAAACCGATGTCTGGAACTGCCTTGTCGTGGTTAGAATGTAAACTGCAAAAGGTTTGAGGCTGGAATAGTAGTGGAATTACAGCGAACTCACAATTTGTTTGTTAGCCGTTCAGTAACGGAAGTGGAACATTGATGTGCCCCGCTTACGAACATAGACGCAGTGACTGAATGGCTGAGTGGATGTGAGGGCGGACTGGCAGGAAATGGGTCAAGTGTTCGAATCCGGGGGTGGGTATTCTGCATTGTTGTGTTCGCTCACTCTTCTCTTGTCGGTGTAAAGTGTATCTTGAACACTGTAGTGTACAATTCCGACACTATAACCTTATTTTAAATTGTCTGTTGATTTTTGATTTTTGTTTTAAAAAAAATTAAATTGTACCATTCGGGCTAAAATAACGTTATAATGACAGAATTGTACACTACAGTGTTCAAGATACACTTTACACCGACAAGAGAAAGCAAGCCCACCAATGCAGAATCCCCAATCCCGGATTCGAACCTTCGCCCCCTTCTTGCAAGTCCGCCTTCACATCCACTCGGCCGTCCAGTAGTTGTCGCCTTGCTGGTGAGCGCCGCACCTCAATGTTCCACTTCCGTTACTGTACGGCTAACAAGCGAATTGTGAGTTCGCTGTAATTCCACTACTGCTGCAGCCCCAAACCTTTCGCAGGTTAGATTTTAACCTCAATATGGCAGTTCCAGAAGTCAGTTTTGCTTTACCGGCCCGCACTGAAGTGCAACAGTTTTTTGCAATTTTTGACCTACCCAGATATCCGCCGGAAATTTGAAAACCACTACGGCGGTTCTTTTACAGTTCCCTACAACCTCAATAGGTCACTTTCAAAATTGCCACGGGACGCTCATTGACCTCCCTTGTAAGACTTTTGAAACCAAACAGAACTCTTCCGAATTGAAAAAAACCTTCATACAGGTTGAACTACAGACTCAATAAGATGGTTAGAATTTTTTTTTGTTCAAGGAAAAATTAGACCAACTTTTTTTGGATTTTTTTACTCGGGATGCCCGAATGAGTGTAATAATTTTATACAAATTTTACTTTTCGAGAAAAATAACAAATCAAATTTTCTTCTAAAGCGCAGCAAAACAGCAAGCGGTGCACTAAAAGGCCAGATTGCGCCATGCCCTCGAAGAGCTCGTCGCGATTTTTATTTGATTGATAGCGTAAATGCCTTTACATGGAACAACGAGGTATGTGCGTTCTTAGCAATTGTACTTGTTGCATTGTCTACAGGTATGTATAAATATAAACATATAAATATAACCAACATATACATAACACAAATCTACGCAAGTAGTATTCCCCTTTTCCATTTCATAACTCAACTAGACAAAAGAAACTACGGGATATATCGCGTAGATGAGCAGCATTGGTAGGTGGAAACGCCTAAACATTTTAATTTTTCCCCTCTTTTTTCCCGAAATTTTCCCGCTTCACTCGCCCAATATATGTTGGCTGAACACTGTGGAGGTCATACGTACTTGAGTACAAAATGGTTGGGCGTTCCAACCTACAAAGTGCTATTATCGAACTTCATAAGTGTTTGCAATACAGAAGACTAGTGGCGGACATGGTATTTTGCTACCGTATTCTAAGAAGAGAGGTTAAGCTACCTTCGAGCAAATAGTGGGTCTATAGGCCTACTAGCCCTAGAATAAATAGCCTAAATGTTCGTTACACTGGGATAAATCGAAGACATTACTCAACTGTTTTTCATTCTTTTTTCTATCGATGTGCTAGATGGATGAGTCTTCTTCCTGTTGAACTATTTCAGACGAACACAGCTAAAGTTTTTAAATAGAGAATTGTGAGGTTGGATCTTCCGCGATTACTAAATACCGGCATTTTTGCTAATCCCGAATTCTCTAGGCTATGGTCAATCCACTTTCAGCATTGTTCAGTTTACTGCAGATCTGCCTGCCTCTCCGTTAGCATATGCTCAATGGGTCGCGAGTTTTCTGAGATGCGGTGCTGTGTTACTATGATCTAATACCTGTTTGTGTTGTGTGTTGTTGTTTTTTTTTAGTCATGCTTACTGAGTCATTATGCTGCTCTCTTTTTGTGCTTGACGTCGGCGGCTGTTATTCAAAACTTAAGTACAGAGGAGCCTATGCAATACACTGATCTTACATTTGTGTTTTTCTTTATATATAATGTATATACAGCTTTATTCTCGACATTGATACAATGTACTACTGCAAATTCGGTTTGATTATCTCAGTTACTATGGAAGCAGCCTCGAATGGAAGCGTAATGAAGGCCTAGGTATGACCGGAATTAAGACCGGACTCCTAGGTGCTTCCTTCTGTCTAGCTGCTCGAAAGTGATTTCAGTACTCCATCGGAATCACGCCATAGTTATACTGTTCGCCAAACCGATCACTGCATCCAAGGTTTCAATAAAGTTATTTGCTTAAATTCCTTTCATTAATTTATATACTACTTTTTGACTCATTACACGTTTGTTTGTGATTGCAGTCCCCTCGTACTTAGGCTTTTGAATGCTGCAAAACACTGGCCCTACCAAAGTTGCAGTGCATGCTGTTAATATACTTCACTTGCTTCACCATTGTTCTTTATGGCGCACGTTGTGCACAAATAAATAAATAAATAAATAAGGTCGGCACGCAAACGAGATATATTGTGAAGGTCCTTTCCGTGTCTCGAAGAACGGTTCAGGACACAGTAAAACGCTACAAGGAATTGAAGGCCGAACAGGAGGAAGAGGGCGTCCCACGACAGCCACCAACGGGAAAAACGTAAAACTCGTAAGAGAAAAAATCTGGAGAAAATCCAGGAGATCGATGCGCCAGATGCCAAAAGACGAAGGAATAAGCGAAAGGTCAAGAAGGAGGATAGTCAGGGGAAAGCTTGAGAAGTTCCCTTATGTCTGCAGAAACGCCAGCTCCTGACGGAAGCTATGAAGAAGAGGAGATTGGAATGATGCAAAAGGATGCTGCAACGATTCACGGTGGCACGCGCTCGAGGCTTCGTCTTCAGCGATGAAAAGATTTCCACGTTGAATCGAGCTTTCAACTCCCAAAATAAGAGGATCATTGGGGACTCGCTTGCTGATGCTACGCTAAAGGACGACTTCAGGAAAGTGCGAAAAAGCCTCAATCCATTATGGTTTGGGGAGGAGTCACATCTTCAGGAAAAACTCCACTTGTTCTCGAAGCTGGCGTGAAAATGAACGCAGCGGTTCACAAGGATATCCTGAAAAAAGGCCTCAAGCCGTGGGCCGATTCCCTCTTCGGAAAAGCCTGCTGGTGCTTCCAACAAGATTTTGCTCCAGCACAAAAAGCGAAAGTGGTCCAGGAATGGTGCGCCGAGCAACTGCCTGACTTCATCACACACGACGAATGGCCCTCCAGTTCTCCGGACCTTAACCCGATGGATTATTCTGTGTGGGCCGTCTTAGAGAAAAAAGCCTGCTCTACCAGACACCCAAATTTTTATCCTCTTAAAGAAGCGCCTTTGAAATCCTGGAACAAAACTGATGAACCGTACCTGCGTGCCACATGCGAAGCCTTTGTCGAACTTCTGAAGGGCTGTGTTGCGGCTGAAGGCGACCATTTCGAAAACTGTTAGCATGCTTTGAATTGTCATGTTTGTAATAGATAATTTTGATAGTTAAAACTGATCTGCCAATGCAATCGAATTTTTAGTGTACGGGAAATTTTGCCGCACCCTGGACATGAGAATCTTATTCAAATAAAGGTGGTTATGACATTAAAGAAAGGACTTCAGCAATGACAATCAATACAAAATAACTGCAACAACTATAATTGTGAACGCGCATATCCCCACCATGCTGCTTCATGTAAGCAGCATTTACACTATCAATCAAATGAAAACCGCGACGTCTTGGACGAGTGCATGGCGCACCTCTTCTCTTTCCACTAAAAATTTATGACTTTCTGTTGTTTAAAACAAGCTTTAAAAAGATTATTTTTCCACGAAAAATTAGAATTTTATAAAATTTCAAACAAAGTGTTCACTTATTGAGTAAGTGAATTAAAGGTTTAAAGAAATTATACTGAAATTTTTCTCGAACAAAAAACTGTAAACAGTGCAACAGCTACAATTGTTAAGACCTCGTTGTTCAAGGTAAGCAGCATTTACACTGTCATTCAATTGAGAATCGCGACGAGCTCTTCGAGTGCACGGCGCAATCTGGCCTTTTAGTGCCCTATACTGGCTTTTTTTCCTTTTTCTCGCTCTCACTTTACTTTCGTCGGCATTCTGATGCAATTAGTTGACTGAGCCGCACGCTATGAGGTGTATAAATAAAAATAAATAAATAAACTTTATTTTCGTCCTACCTAAATGGCCCTCTTATCCGAGAGAGGGCGTCCTCTCTAACCTCAAACTTGGGTAATTAAACCTGGTAGTCGCGTGTAGTGCAGTCGGAGGAAGTGCCGGCTGTCGCGTGCATCCGATACCAGGTTCCTGTTTCGGATTTCCCGCCCAGGCCAACTAAGCCTTCCGGGGTCGGTGAATTGGTACCAGACGTGTCTGGGAAGGATAGAGCGTTGAATTGTTCATCGGCTGGCCACCGCAAGTCATTGTATGGGCAAATACGCATTCAAGTCGCCTCCACGACGTCCCGTAGAAGTAGAATGCGCTGATGCATCCCAGAAATAATTCAGTAACGCTGTCCTTTATCCTTTATTCTTTAGATTTTGATTACATAGCCAATCTTACGCGTATTCTGTTTTTCCCGCTTGGGTGAGTATTGTTATTGGCAAACACAGTAAACAAACAATAAATAAATAAATAAACCAGCAGCTCGGGTTATTAGCGTGAGCGGAGTGGCGACTGAACATTGGTTCACGAATGATTTTGTCCGTGATGTATACAAAGCAGCAAAAACACTGTACGAGGCTACTTCTAAACAGGCCCCGCTCAGTAGAAAATTGGTGGCGGGGAGCAACTTGAGATAAAATGGGGTGTAATTAAACTGACAGCTAACGCCTAGACTCCGCGGCGCGGGCAGACGATCATGACGACGTCAGGACCTAGTAGGACTCCACAACCAAGGGTTCACTTCCGAATTAAGGAAGCAACTTCACAAACATCGGAAGAACCACCGTCAGCTGAACAGATCCACTCACGACTCCTTCCGCCCCTTCGGCCTCGAGGTAGCACAACTTTGCCGCTGTCGCTATACATTAGACAACCTGAATAACGTGTTGCACGAAAATATTGTGAGAGGAGCTTCTAGTCTGGGCAGCCGATGCTAATACGTGGCTGAAGGGGGCCGAGCACTCTGCGAAAAGCCCGCTGCTGATGAATGAGCGCGGTAGTGAAGCATGTCACACGCCACGCTTCGCCGGCTCCTTCCCCATTGACTCCATGAGGGTCTTCGCTTGACGGCTTCTCTCTGAGGGCGGTTTACCTCCGCTCTCTGAGACCTATCTCAGGTCGGTTTATGAAAGGTCTAAAAGACATAAAGACGAAGCTAGAGCCACCCCAGATACAAGACGTCCAGACAAGGAAGGGCTCATAGGAAAAGCTGAAGTTCTTCTTCGAGGCCGCTACGGCTCATTCATAGCTTCTAGAATAGTATGAAATAGAATGGAGGATGGCATTACCCAATCCCTTTTGGGACGCGCCAAGCATTCTACTTCTATGGGTTGTCGTGGAGGTGGTCTCAACGCGTATTTGGCCATACAATGACTTGCGATGGCCAGCCGATGAACAAGTCAGCTATTTAGGGCCGTTTATACTTCGACGCCGAGCGGCGCCACGTATTGTGACCACAATGATCGGGCCACACAATCAATCAATTTCGCCGTTAGGGGTCGTTTAGTGTGCGCGCGAGGCGCGACACGATGCCATGTGTAGCGGCCGAATTGATCAATCGCGTCGCTCGATCAATTTGGCCACTACACATGCATCGCGTCGCACGTCGCGCGCACATTAAACGACCCCTTAGCCCTAGTTTACACTTGCGCCGCGACGCGGCACTACGTTCGATGTAGATATCGATTTTTCGCGCTGCCCGGTCGATATCTATCCCGACCATCGTGCCGCGCCGCGCAGCGGCATAAGTATAAACTAGAGTTAAGGCCCCGTTTATACTTCGTCGCGGCGCGGCGCGATGGCCACGCAATGAGGCCAAATTGATCGATCGCGTCGCACAATCAATATGACCACTATACGTGGCGTCGCGTCGCGCCGCGACAAAGTATAAACGGAGCCTTAAGGGCCATGCACACTTCTGCAACACCGCGGCGCGGCAACAGGAGCGACGGCCACCTCCGCGAAATCCGGCGGTTGCGGCGCAGTCGCGTTAGAGCATCGTTATAGGCAACAGGACCGACGTCCCAGTGCATGTCGCGCCGCTTGGAATGGTTTGAACCATTCCAGCCTGCGGCACTCAGCGCGGCATCGCTGGCGATAGCCGCAAAAGTGTGCATGCCCCCTTCTGCGGCACGTGCCGCTATGTCGCGCCGCGCCCGTCGCGGCCCTATAATTCATCATGGCCGTGCCGAGCTGTCGCAGAAGTGTGCATGGGCCTTTACACATGCCGTCGCGTCGCTCGGCGTCGGAAGTATAAATGGGGATTTATTCTCCCCAGACTAGTCTGGTACAAATTCACTGACCCCGGAGGGATGGAAGGCCATATCTGTCCTAATCGGAGAGGGGGGGGCACCACTAGAAGAACGAAGCAAACACATACCCGACTTCCCCGACTAGGAAGCTTCATAGGAAAGCCTCTCGTAGGCTCATGGTAATCTCCTTGTGAAATAGTTGAATTTCAATTCCACCATCGATGTTGGAATACCTGGTTGAAGTGCCCACTTCCCTCCGCTAGGATAGATCCTGGTTGTTCTGGGCGAGAAATCCGAACCAAGAACCTCGTATCGGGTATATGCGACAGCCGGCACCTCCTCCGACTGCGCTACACGCGCTCAGAATGGAATGATATGAATGAATTAACGGAAATTTCGTTCAGACTCACAAGAATAGAGGAAGAAGTGCTCTTTAAATCCAAAGGAAGCTTACAACGGTTAGCTTCTGAGCTGGGCTTCTCTTGTACCTCATTTCACGGACGTGATGTTTCTACGGCTAAAGCAATAGTAGCTTCTGATGGGTTTCAAAGTCCAGGCTTTTTAGGAAAAGCAAAAATAAAGGCAAAAAGTTGTCGTTTAGCCATTTCTTAGTACGCTAGAAAGGAGAAGCTAAGGATAAGATATGTTTATAGAGGATCCGTGATCTCTATTTCTTTTTAGGATGACTCATAGTTGAGCAATGTAGCATAATCTAGTGGCTCATCAGCGTCGTCGTTGTTGTTCTTTACAGTGTAAATACCAATCAGCCAAACAGTAGAGCAGCCTGTCAGTCTTTTAGCTTGCTGTTTTACATTGTAGATTTAGATAATAGTAAAAGTTTAATTACCCAAGTTTGAGGTGGAGCAGTCGCACGTCCACAAAGAGCCGCTTGGCGCAGTCCAAGAGGCAGTCTATCGCCAGCCGTCAGAATGTTAGCCTACGAGAGCAGTAGATTTCAGTAAATAATGAAAACTACGAGCCAGGTTAAATAAAACTGTTGCTTAAATTTCTCTAAAAATTTGATTTCGAAATTTTACAAAAATTCTATTTTTTGCGGCAAGAAGGTCTAAAGCTGATTCTAGGGTACATAGGATACCTATGCCACGCTGGATTTTGCAGACCATACCTCGAACTTGGGTAATTAATTGCTTATTTAACAACTGTAACAAATCAAGAAAATATAATAGTTACAGAAGACCAATCTCTAGCTCACTGTAGGCTTCTTTTCTACAGATTAAATAGGCAGAACCGGCTGGTATGATGTGAAGGCGATGTAGCATATTCACGTTAAAAACTAGAGGCTCTCCAAAACAGGCTTCGAAAACATTTTCATTCAGGGAAAATTTAGTATGAAGTTCTAATTCACCGGCCCCATAAGTTAAAACGTTGTTAAAATTTTATAAAATTCTCACTTTTAGAAGAAAATAACGGTCTAAAGCTTCACTTAAAGAGTAGGAAGAGGGCCGTTGTTGGTGCCACAAAAGAGATTGCGCCATGCCCTCATCCAAGGCGGCGCGTTTTTTATTCGATTCGTAGACAATTTCTGGGATCTATCCTAGTCGGAGGGTGGGAGGGCAACCATAAAGTACCAGTTGCCTAGGTCGTCCCCTGCCACACCACCATATTCACTAAATTTAATTGAAAATCCCAGCAATATGGGACAGCAGCTGATGCTCTCCCGTAGAACCTCAAGGTGGAAGGCAACGGAGACGCAAAAACACTGCATGCCCCCTCCGATTGGGATAGGTCCAATTTCTGTTCCATAATTTTTAACTGCCATTTTTATGCCATGTATATTTCATTTTAATATTGATTTTTTTATTTTTTTATTTTTTTTGGGCGCGTGTAGCGCAGTCGGAGGAGGCGCCGGCTGTCGCGTGCACCCGATACAAGGTTCCTGGTTCGGATTTCCCGCCCAGGCCAACCAAGCCTTCCATCCCTCCGGGGTCGTGAGTTGGTACCAGACTTGTCTGGGAAGGATAGAGCGCTGACTTGTTCAGCGGCTGACCACCGCAAGTCATTGTATGGCCAAATACGCATTCATGTCGCCTCCACGACATCCCGTAGAAGTAGAATGCGTGGCGCATCCCAAAAGAGGGATTGAGTAACGCCGTCCTTTCTCCTTTTGTCCTTATTATTTTTATTTTTTATTAGTTGCATAATTTTTTGTATATTTATTTATAATGGTTTAGCGTTTGTCTTAAAAAGCAGGAAAATGCCATTTTTAGTGCCAACGAAGAGATCGCGCCATGCACTTTTCGAAGACGTCGCGATTTTTATTCGATTGGTAGCGGAATTTCTGCACTGTCACACCTGCAAACGATACAATAAAAGCAACCGTAAAAGACACTTTGACGCTTCACATAAGTATCATTTACGCTATCAATCAAATAAGAATCGCGACGAGCTATTCAAGTGCATGGCGCGATCTGGTCTTTTACTGTGCTGTAAAATTGCTGCCTTGTTGTTATTTCATCATATTTTCTCAGAAAAGAAAAGAAATTTTCTGAGAAAATATGATGAAATAACAACAAGGCAGCAATTATACAGCACATTAAAAGACCAGATCGCGCCATGCACTCGAATAGCTCGTCGCGATTCTTATTTGACTGATAGGGTATAAATGGTGCTTACGTGAAAGTTGTCCTAAAATTTCCTTCAGTAACAGAAGTATTCTAGCCATCTCCGTAGTATAATCTGCTTGAAGGTCGTTTTGATTTGAAGAGGATCACTTTGAATTCAGAAGTATTTAATCTGTTTAGAAGAGTGTCTAATTTGACGTGAAAGTGGTATATCGACATAATAAGCCAATATTTCTGCAAATGCTTTGAAATCTCTCAACAGATAATCCTAGTGATAAGAAAATCGAACAGAGTACATGATTCTTCAACTTTTTTCTATTTTTTTTTCAGAAGAAACACTTCATATGAAATCAGCTACATAGAAAAACAATACACAGCAAACCAAAGCTAAAAAACTGGTAAGAATCCGGTAAAACGGACCAACACTGCTAGAAAACATGGGATTCTCTACAAGCAGAAGAAGGCTGAAGGCAGCATGTAATCGAGTGGTTGCGTGCGGCAATTATTTCAGCGTCATTCGAAGAACTGCCAGGAAAATTGGTATGCAACGAGCATATGCCTCGGATGGCCGCTCCTCTACGACATATGGTCGTTGTTTCGAACGCATTTCGAGAATACGCCGTGCATTCTTTCCCTTAGAGAATGCACGGCTTCCCCTCTTAATTCCGCTGTCCTTTCGTCTATAATTTAGAAAATTTGCCTTGGAAGAGCAATCAAGGCTATGCTCACAAGTTAAGAAAAGCCAACGGAGTGTAGACGGCGAAGTTCGTCGAAGCTCGAAGAACGAGGACGTTCTCACATTGCCAAGTCGTCGAAAATTAGGTGGGTCGAGCACATAGTGCACTTCACTGGCACTCACTAGGGGCAAAGACCTTAGCCGACTGGATTTCTGAGAGAGTCGTGAAGCCTACCAACGCATTTGCCACACTTCTTCGTGAAGGCCCTGAACGAGGGTGCACCACGCTTTTTTGTGTTCCTCGAGCGAGTACATAGACCGTCTGGGCTGCTCTGGCACGCAAAAGGGACGAAAGAAAACGTTGTCCCACTCGAACAAATCCACGATTAACAGGACGGCTATCGATCAGATCAGACGAGCCTCTCCAAATGTTGTGAAGCCCTTTCAGTGGCCATTAATTTTGAGACGGAACCTCGTACGGACGCACGGACGGATTTTTACGCATCTAGACCGGTTCGAAAGCGCTTCAAATAGAAATGTGGGCACCGTCAAATGAAGAGGAAATGCTCTGCCTTCTTCGCGAAGGCCTTCAACGAAGGATCCTGTACGCTTCTCGTGTCCCTTAAGGGATTAGAACCTCTGGGCTTTTCTGGCACGCGGAGGGGACGAAAGAAGACATTGTTCCATTCGAATAAATCCATGACCAACAGAACAGCTATCGATCAGATCGGACGGGTCTCTCCAAATATTATGAAGCCCGATCAGTGGCCATTAATTTCGAGACGGAACCTCGTACGGACGCACGGACGGATTTTTACGCATCTAGACCGGTTCGAAAGCGCTTCAAATAGAAGTGTGGGCACCGTCAAATGAAGAGGAAATGCTCTGCCTTCGTCGCGAAGGCCTTCAACGAAGGATCCTGTACGCTTCTCGTGTCCCTTAAGGGATTAGAACCTCTGGGCTACTCTGGCACGCAGAAGGGACGAAAGAAGACGTTGTCCAATCCGAACAAATCCACGATTAGCAGGACGGCTATCGATCAGATCAGACGAGTCTCTCCAAATGTTGTGAAGCCCGTTCAGTGGCCATTAATTTTGTGACGGAGCCTCGTACGGACGCACGGACGGATTTTGCGCATCTAGACCGGTTCGAAAGCGCTTCAAATAGAAGTGTGGGCACCGTCAAGTGAAGAGGAAATGCTCTGCCTTCGTCGCGAAGGCCTTCAACGAAGGATCCTGTACGCTTCTCGTGTCCCTTAAGGGATTAGAACCTCTGGGCTACTCTGGCACGCAGAAGGGACGAAAGAAGACGTTGTCCAATCCGAACAAATCCACGATTAGCAGGACGGCTATCGATCAGATCAGACGAGTCTCTCCAAATGTTGTGAAGCCCGTTCAGTGGCCATTAATTTTGTGACGGAGCCTCGTACGGACGCACGGACGGATTTTGCGCATCTAGACCGGTTCGAAAGCGCTTCAAATAGAAGTGTGGGCACCGTCAAATGAAGAGGAAATGCTCTGCCTTCGTCGCGAAGGCCTTCAACGAAGGATCCTGTACGCTTCTCGTGTCCCTTAAGGGATTAGAACCTCTGGGCTACTCTGGCACGCAGAAGGGACGAAAGAAGACGTTGTCCAATCCGAACAAATCCACGATTAGCAGGACGGCTATCGATCAGATCAGACGAGTCTCTCCAAATGTTGTGAAGCCCGTTCAGTGGCCATTAATTTTGTGACGGAGCCTCGTACGGACGCACGGACGGATTTTGCGCATCTAGACCGGTTCGAAAGCGCTTCAAATAGAAGTGTGGGCACCGTCAAATGAAGAGGAAATGCTCTGCCTTCTTCGCGAAGGCCTTCAACGAAGGATCCTGTACGCTTCTCGTGTCCCTCAAGGGGTTAGAACCTCTGGGCTACTCTTGCACGCCGAAGGGACGAAAGAAGACGTTGTCCAATTCGAACAAATCCACGATTAGCAGAACGGCTATCGATCAGATCGGACGAGTCTCTCCAAATATTATGAAGCCCGATCAGCGGCCATTAATTTTGAGACGGAACCTCGTACGGACGCACGGACGGATTTTTACGCATCTAAACCGGTTCGAAAGCGCTTCGAATAGGAATGTGGGCATCGTCAAATGAAGAGGAAATGATCTGCGTTCCTCACGAAGACCCTGAACGCTTCTCGTGTCCATTAAGCGATGAGAACCTCCGGGCTACTCTGGCACGCGGAAGGGGCGTTCAGGATCCTTCGTTCAGTGTCTTCACGAAGAGGTCACGGCATGTCTTCTTTATTTGGCGATGCCCATATTCCTATTTGAAGCGCTTTCGAACCGGTCTAGATGCGTAAAAATCAGTCCGTGCGCCCGTACGAGGTTCCGCCTCAAAATTAGTGGCCGTTGAACGCGCTTCACAATACTTGAAGAGACTCGTCCGATCTGATCGATAGCCGTCCTTTTAATCATGGATTTGTTCGAATGGAACAACGTCTTATTTCGTCCCTTCTGCATGCCGGAATAGCCCAGAGGTTCTACTCGCTTGAGGGGCCCAAGAAGACGTTGTTCTAGCAGAGGAAATCCACGTTTAACGGCCGGTTTTTGGACGAATTCCTCTAAATGTTGCGATGCCTGTCCAGCGGCCATTAATTTCGAGACAGAGCACGGTACAGACGCACGGACGGAGTTTTCTGCATATAGACGGCAATGATTAAAAAGAATTCAAATAGGTGTTGAGCCCATACGAGGGGAAATATGGGCATAGCCATATAGAAAGGCTTGACTGCCTGATTGATTGATGACTGACTTCTTCCTAAAAACCCGTGACAAAAGATACAAACTTTTTGACGTCCCTCAGGCGAAGAGAACCTCTGGGCAACTCTGGCACGCGACAGGGACGAATAAAGACATTGTCACGCTCGTGTAAAACCACAATGAATCTGAGGGCCCTTGATCGGATGATTCTTGGACGGATCTCTCTAAATGTTGTGATGTCTGTCGGGCGGCCATTAATTCTGCATGGACCGCGGACAGACACACGGTCAGATTTTCCCACAGATGCACGCGGAGCTCGTTGAACACTAAACGAAGGCAGCTAAGAAGAGAGGAAATGCTCATGTTTTTCCCAAATGAACAACGAACTGGACGGCCTAAATGCCAAAGTAGCCCAGTGGGAGGACCCACTGGGCTACTTTGGCACGCGACAAGGAGCAGTTGAAGTCTCTACAGTGGCGCAATGGATGTAGCAAACGCAAAGGAAAAGTCGAGAATGTACAGCTGCAGGTTTGAAAACAACCACGAATAGTTATTCCTCATTCATCCATGCCATCAAAACACCGTATTGTATTCGGCTTCGATGGAATTTGTCAGACCTTCAGCTGAAAACGAAAACAGACGAACCCACACGAATGCTGCAGCATGCGTTCTACATCTGTAAGTCGATTTTTTCCCTCAAAAATGGGAATTTATCATTTTTCACCAATTAAAATAGCGTATTTTGATCTTCAGGAGGTGGTCCCAAATGGCACGATCCTCGGATAGAACTCTGAGTTTAAGCTTCCAAGAAAATAACTCCAACGGCGCAACCATAGGCCACTATGAAATTAACCGAAATATTTCATTAGATTTATTAAATATTTCAAGTAACGATGAAAAATTGCGAAATAAACGAGATGAAGACATCATTCAACCAGTCGTTCGTCTTCTGCTTCAAGAAGCGACCAGGATAGCCTCAGGAGATCCGACGTTACACATTCAGACGACGTCGTAAGCAGCGTACGCAGCCGAGGGTCACAACGACGGCAACTGAAACCGGAGGCCGTTAGAGCATCGCCTGAACTGTCGTTTATACTCTGACGCCGAGCGACACGACACGATGTCATGTACCGTCGGCAACAGAGGTATAAACGGGCCTTAGAGTCCAGATAATGTGGAACTTGGCTCCAGAAAGCGTCACAAAGTCGACACCCACCGTCAGCGACTGCTCCTTGCGAAAATACTGTGCACAACGGACGACAATCACCAGAAACCAACTGTGAATGAACACCGTGACCGCATAGACCATCGCTCCAAACAGCGCCACGAATGTGATCACTGAAAAGCTCGAAAATGTTCAGAAAGGCCTCTTATTAACCGCTGGAGCGGTTGGCCATCTAATAGACTTAGGAGGTTTCCATACTTCCACAGCGGTGCGGCAACCTCGATGCGCTGCGCCGACTTAATCTGCGATGCGAATCGTTGACTACAGTACCCAAGAAATTCCGTCAAATAACGTGTGTGTTGCGTACGGAGGGGTTGTTAGGCCCCGTTTATACTTCGTCGCGGCGCGACGCGATGGCCACGCAATGAGGCCAAATTGATCGATCGCGTCGCACAATCAATATGGCCACTATACGTGGCGTCGCGTCGCGCCGCGACGAAGTATAAACGGGGCCTTAGTGCGATACTGAAAAATCGATGTCGATGCCGACCCTGGTTGACGCACTGCCACCACTTGTGCCACCAAAAATCAATTGATATTAATCAATCAATCAATCAATCAATCAATACCGCGAATTTAGTTCCAATACCCGCTTATGGCGGAGTGGCGTTCTACCCCCCGCCCTTTAAACAGAGGCGTGGCAAATGTCTGCGTCTCCACTATCTCGTAAGGCAGCCACTGGACTCTCGAGCAAGCCCAGGGGTTGGGGGGTGGGCGGGCCAGGGGGACGAGGGTGTAGAACGCTCGACCCCCCCCCCCCCCCGACCCGTTTATACCTCCTACTATACTGATTGATGGCGTCGCTCGGTCAATTTGGCCGCCATATGTGGCGTCACGTCTCTCGGCGTTGAAGTATAAACGGAACCTAAAAGGAGGGACCACTATGCTATCCGAGCCTTGCCTCGTTCCACCACTACAAAAACATGGGTGATTGCAATCAGACACTGTCGATTCAAAGGTCGTCGATACTCAATCAATAAAATCAATACCAATCATATAACGAATAACCGGCCGTAGCTCTAGGCAGGTCAATCATCTATGTATATGGATCAATACCGAATGGTGATTAGCAGCAACAAGCATACTGTCAGTGTCAATCAATACAAAAACTAGATAATACCAA
Organism: Heligmosomoides polygyrus polygyrus; assembly: GCA_947396885.1. NCBI lineage: Eukaryota > Metazoa > Nematoda > Chromadorea > Rhabditida > Heligmosomidae > Heligmosomoides > Heligmosomoides polygyrus. Next base: position 106,127,987 of record OX377202.1, read on the forward strand.
TTAGTCGGAAAGAAAAGATCATTACCAGTTAATCAATACCAATCAATACAAATTAGGCATGCACAATCAATTTCAATCAATATCGGTCTACACGTTTTAATACTAGCAAAGGCATTTGATATGAACTAGCCGATAATTGTCGTCATGGTCAGTCGATACCAATCGATATGTAATAGATCAATACTAATAAGTCTAGAGTGGGCAGTAGCATTCAATCAATACTAATCAGTACCGATTACATGGGATCGCGTTCAACCCACTCTAGTCAATACAGCTCAATACTACCAATCGATACAAATCAGCCATCAGTATAGCCAATCAATGCCCGTTTATACAAAACAACACAGCGCTTAATCAATACCAATCAATATAGACAAATTGATGGTTACAATCGGTAGCATTCAATGAAACTCAATATCGATTCGTCAACAATAGCCTTGGCCTAATTATCCGTGATTCAATACGAGCAATAAAACTTAATGCCGATCGATCGGCTGTACTCGATAGCTGTCAATCAATACTCATCAATACTGACCTATTCCGATTAGTCGTCAATAGCCCTTGGCGGCCTGCCAGCATAAATCAATACAAATCAATACAAATCAGTATAGACTGATTCCTTCGTTCTTTCCATTTTACCTATTTTATTACTTTACCTTAGTCAATTGATTTAGAATTAATCAATAGCAATCGATTGAAGTACTCTTTGGATGCAGTTAGCTGCCAATCAATACTGACCTATAGCCCTCAGCGGTAGTCCAGCACTAAGTAATGTGACTGGTGGCTAGTCAATAGCAATCAATAAAAATCAATTCAGGTCCATAGTCATTGCAATTTTATTTATCCACTTTATTTACTACGACCGATAGAAACGAAAAAACTGTCACATGTCATGTCTGTGACACGTCAGCCTTCAGCACTCCAACATAGCTACTGGGCATTCATATTTTGTCCAAGAGACCTCGACTTTGTTCTTATTTCGCTCGATCTAATCTTTCTCAACATCTAAGGCCCCGTTTATACTTCGTCGCGGCGCGACGCGATGGCCACGCAATAAGGCCAAATTGATCGATCGCGTCGCACAATCTATATGGACACTATACGTGGCGTCGCGTCGCGCCGCGACGAAGTACAAACGGGGCCTAATCCGTCGATAGTGCATATTGAATGACAGTAGAACCACTACCTGTACGTGTCGTGACGTCAAAATACTTCGATATCGATTGAACATGGCCGGCGAGGAAAACTTCGATTTGTTCGCCGGCATACGATGTCGGATCGATGACGGCCGACGCGTAGAACGCGGTCAGGAGCGCGCAAAAGCTCACCGTCACGATCTGAATAGATCACAAAAATTGTGGATGAAAATCAAAAATATTCCTTAAAACTATTGGACATTGCGACATCTAGAATCCCCAAAGAGCTCTCAGATAGAAAAAACTCACTAAATAAATAAAATTAAATTTTAGTTTCAAAATTTTATCCGTTGAAATCGATCTGTATGTTGACCTACATAAGCACTGCTTACATGCTATAAAATCTGTCCAATTTTTATTACACTGACGTGGTTCCCACATCACTGGTCAATTCTGTTAAAAATTCAATAGTATCGATCGATATTCATTTTCCGATGAATACTGCCTATTATTTATCTATCTATTAGTTGCACGATTCCCACTTCAAGCAATTATTAATGGGCAGAGATTGATAATGCCGAAACGAGATATGGACCACATCAAGCAGCCATTAATTTCGCGCGGACAGACGCACATACAGCAGATGTGACTAGTGAAAGAATTAGCTCTCCTTCGCTCTTCTAATTACACACTCATGTGAGATGATAGAAATCGATCTATAATGTGATTGCATGCTGCGAAATCCGTCCGGTAACCATTAGAATCACATGGTTCCCATTAACTGGTCAGTTTTGGCAAAATTCGGCAGCATCGATCGATATTCATCGAACGATCAACAGTATCTGTTAGTTGCATGATTCCCATATCAAACGATTAGTCATGGGCAGAGATTAATAGCGCCGAAATGAGATATGGAACACTTCTAGCGGCCATTAATTTCGCGCGGATGGACGCACATACAGAAGATGTAACGAGGAACGAAGGAGCTCTTATTCGCTCTCCTATTTACCCGCTCATATAGGTCGGTCGACCCACTGATTACCCAATCGATATTATTGTTTACATGTTGTTTTTGTCCAGTAGCCATCATACTCACTCGCTTCCCATATCAATCGGTCAGTTCCACAATATCGATCGATATTGATTGGTCAATCAATATTATCATTATGCTATGACCCCCATTTCCAGCGATTAACGCAAAGGAGAGATTCGTAATGCCGAAGCAAAGATATGGACCACGTCTAGCGGCCATTAATTTCGCGCGGATGCACGCACATACAGTAGATATGTGACTAGTGAACTGATTAGCTTTCCTTCATTCTTCTATTTAACGCTCATATGGGTCGACAGAAATCAATAGAAGAATGAAGGAAAACTAATCAATTCACTAGTCACATATCTACTGTATGTGCGTGCGTCCGCGCGAAATTAATGGCCGCTAGACGTGGTCCATATCATATCTGCTGATTGCCTAATCGATATTGTTCAGACGTGGCGAAATTTTTTCAATAGCCATCATACTCACTCGCTTCCCATATCAACTGGTCAGTCCCACAATATCGATCGATATTGATTGGTCATTCGATATTATCATTATGCTATGACTCCCACTTCCGGCGATTAAACCAAGGGAAAGATTCGTAATGCCGAAGCTGAGATATGGGCAACGTCCAGCGACCATTAATTTCGCGCGGACGCACACACGTGCAGTAGATATGTGACTAATGTACTAATTAGAGCTCCTTCGCTCTCCTATCGACTCACTCATGTGAGGCGATAGAAATCTATCTACAATGACGGAATATTGATTGCTCTGAAATCTGTCCGATAAGATGAATAATGTCGAAACGAGATGAAGACCACGACGAGCGGCCATTAATTTCGCGCGTACGGACGCACATACAGCAGATGTGACTAGTGAACTGACTAACTCTCCTTCGCTCTTCTAATTACTCGCTCATATGAGACGATAGGAATCGATCTTTAATGACTGATTATTGATTGCATGCTGTGAGATCCGTTCGGTAACCATTAAAATTACATGGTTACCATCAACTGGTTAATTTTTGGCAAAACTCGATGCCTAGTCGATCGATATTCATTGAGCGATCAACAGTGTCTATCAGTTGCATAATTCGCACTTCAACGAATAGTCCTGGGCAGAGATTAATAACACCAAAGCGAGATATGGATCACTTTTAGCGGCCATTAATTTCGCGCGGACGGGCGAACATACAATAGATGTGACTTGTGACAATTAGTTCCCCTTCGCTCTTCTATTCAACGCTCACACGGGTCGATAGGAATCGATCGATGCTGATTGCCCAATCGATATTGTTCAGATGTGGGGAAATTTTTCCAGTAGCCATCATACTCACGTGGTTCCCATATCAACTGGTCAAGTCCATAACATCGATCGATATTGATTGATCAATCAATATTATCGCTATACTATGATTCCCACTCCCAGCGATTAACCCTAAGGAGAGATTCGTAATGCCGAAGCTAAGATATGGGCAACGTCCACTAATTTCGGCCACTAATTTCGCGCGGACGCACGCACGTGCAGTAGATATGTGACTAGTGAACTAATTAAAGATCCTTCGCTCTCCTATCGACTCACTCATGTGACGCGATAGAAATCTATCTACAATGACTGAATATTGATCGCTCTGAAATCTGTCCGATAACCATCAGACTCACGTCGTTCCCACCATAGCTGGTCAATTTTGGCAAAATTCGACAGTATCCATCGATAACCTTTGCCCGATTAATATTGTCTATTAGTTGCATTACTCCCCCCTCAAACGACTGGTCTTGAGCAGAGATGAATAACGTCGAAACGAGATACAGACCACGACGAGCGGCCATTAATTTCTCGTGGACGGACGCATATACAGCAGATGTGACTAGTGAACTAACTAACTCTCTTTCGCTCTCCTATTTACTCACTCATACGGGTCGAGAGAAATCGATCGATACTGGTTCTCCAATCGATATAGTTCACATGTTGAGAAATGTGTTCAGTAGCCATCAAGCTCGCGTGGTCCCCATATGAATTGGTCAATTCCACAATATCGATCAATATTGATTGGGCGACCAGCTTACCGTTACATAAATTCTATTTCTGGCGACTAACCAAAGGAGAAATCCGTAATGCCGAAATTGAGGTGTGCAGCACATCGAGTGGCCACGGACGTTTAATTTCGCGCGGACGGACGCACATACAGCAGATGTGACTAGTGAGCTAAATAGCTGTCCTTCACTCACCGACCAAATGTAAGATGTGAAGCATGTCGAGTGGCCATTAATTTTGAGCGGATGGACATGCAGACGTCGCAAATAAAAATTCTACTAATCCTTTGATTTTTAAGCAATTTTGCTTATTATCGATCAATTGCAGGCTAAATGTTTGTGCGTCAACTATGACTTACACTGATTATGGTGAACGGCTGAAGAAACGCCGGTTGCTCTCTGACCACTCCATACACCAGACAAAGAACAGCAATCGTGTCCGACACCAAAAAGAGCAGTTGCCAATTCCATTGAACCTGCAGTGATCAATAAAATCAATAAATCGATGACACATTCACAGTGCACAAACTGTTATGTAGTGCAGTTGCATTGGATCGGTTTCTGATTGACTACTATCCTAGCGTTTTTGTCAGCAAATTTCAGGTGCCTTGATGGCGAACGGTTATTGATTTATTGATCGATTAACTGCTCAGTAGAACGATATAAACGCAACCTCGTTCGACTTAAACAGTCGTATTCCCAAGTTCGAAACGATCATTGTGGCGTAGAAGATCGCCACACCATAGACGCCATTCTGAACATTGCCCACATGAATGTCTCAAAATCAATAAATCGATAGACAAATTGATTTGGCTACCTTGATTCGTACGAAACTACAGCAGCATCTATACGTGTTCTCATCTTGATCGGACAGCGACGATAGGCTCATGCTTGCACCATTCTGTAGCCTTAAATCAAATGGTCCGCAAGCGCCATTGATTTCATCCATGTGAAAATCGATACTATTGATCGATATTGATTAGATGCATATTTCTTCTATCCAATGAACCACCGCCACTCCAGTCTCCAGTGCAGTCAATAATGGGCAAGATTTGATGAAAGACATCAAGTGGACGACAATTTCGCGCGAACTCACGGACAGACACACGGACAGACTAATTCTTTTACATGTAACTGCTGGGAAACGGAGCTAAAAGCGACGAGTAATGCAAGGAACGCAACAAGGAGCCGCAACGACCGGTGGTGGTGGTGGTGGTGGACGACGTCGACGACGGACAGATGACCGACCGGACAGTGGTGTGCTGCCCGGCGACGGCGGCGCTTCGGTAATCGTCTGCTCAAACATGAAACGACGAAACGAACGTCAGAGAAGGCGGAAATCGTGGACGAAGCGCGGATACGCAGACGTACCTCGGACGACTTTGCACCTTCGCCGAGTCCCATTTCTCGTCCGTTCCACGATTCGCTCGGAGGATACTATAAAAAACCCCTCCGGGAAGGAGGGCGGATTCCTGGACGTTGCGCCTCATTGAATTCACGATCGATTCGGGGGTCACGAATAACGATTTCTAGGTATCACGTGGTTTCACGTCGCACTCTTCTTTGTCCTGACCGATGGAGAGAACCTCCAAAACGACGCAGGAGTGAAATAATCGCCTCTATTCATATTACGTCCGTTAGTCCTTTCGTGCATCCGCGCAAAATTAATGGCCAATTAATCGATGTTATCGATTTTTAGGAAGTGAGCGCGATTGTGATGACCACTGGGCAGGGCATGATGACATTCCACTGATCCTGGCCCTGACACTTGAAGGCGCTTAAAAAAGGGAAAATGACGGAAGAATGGGGTGACTGCTTCTACCTATGTTATCCGACTGTTGGTACTTCCGTGCATCCACGCAAAATTAATGACCGTTGAATCGCTTCCCCAATTTATCGATTTATCGATCTTCAGTAGGATTTTCAGTAGATTTTCAGTGGACAGGGATGCAGCAGGGACAATCGATCCATATTATCGATTTTTCCAATATTAAGCATGTGGGGTGGCTTTCACACGGATATGAATGTCCGAATGAATCCACAAAATCAGTCAGCTGATCAACATCCGAGAAAAATCGGAGTGACTGCTTCTGTTCATACTATCCTCCGTTGGTCCTTCCGTGTATCTATGCAAAATTAATGGCCGTTGATCATTTTTTCAGTCGATTGACGCTTTCTATTTTCAGTGAGCGAACGCGAATGTGAGGGCCGCTGGACGGGGAAGAATGACGTTCCACTGATTTCTTCCCCGACACCTGGAGGCGCGTGAAGGAGTGTGGAAGCTTGGAGGAAAAAATTACGTGATAATGAAGTTTTCGCCTCTATTTATTTGACCCGTACGCTGGTCCCTTCGTGCATCCGCGCAAAAATAATAGCCGTTGAATTTCTCAGTCAACTGATGCTATCGATTTACGGTAGGTGAGCGCAAAAATGACGGTTGATGCCACTTAGCAAGAGACATCGATCAATACTATCGATTTCTCCGATCTTAACCATATGGTGTGGATCTCACACGGATATGAAGGCCGGAACAAATCCCCAAAACCAGTCAGCTGGAAAGGAGTATGGACATGAGGGCTTCAAAGTTGAAGGAGTATGGACTCGAGGGCTTCAAAGGAAATATGACAAAAGAATGAAGTGATCGCCCCTATTCATTATCTGTCCGTTGGTCCTTCCTTGCATCCGCGCAAAATTAATGGCCGTTGAATCACTTCCCCAACATGTTATCGATCTTCAGCAAGTGGGAGCGAATATGCTGGCCGCTGAACAGGCTGCACAACGAACGAAAAGAATCGATCAATGTTATCGATTTTTCCGAAATTCACTACATGGTGGAACTCTCCTACGAAAATGAAGTCCGGAATAAATCCCCAAAATCAGTTAGCTGGTCAACATCGGAGAATAACTATTGACTCCTTGGATGAAGCCCCAGACAGTAGTGGTGAGTTCAGTCGCTAGGCCAGCATTTGTACATTCCAGTGTGCACACAAAACAGCTAGTTCGTCCGTTTGTTCGTCTCTGTGTCCGTCAGTTCGTCCGTCCACACAACAATTCGTGGCAAGGCATTATCGACTTCCGCTCAGCATCAACCGTTTGAGTTCGACGTTGTAGAAGTACGATGGTGGGAAGACACGCACCACAGCATGCGAACATTATCGAGCGACTAGTCAATCAATATCGATCGATATTATCGAGTTTAAAGGGGAGATGCCCTTTGAAGTTGGAATCGCGCGAGTTTCAAGGGGAGCTGAATAATATTTATAACGAGCAAACCATATCGATCAATATTATCGACTTTTCTCACAATTGGGCCGACAAATGCAGTTGCATTGGAAGTATCGATCGGTCGATCAATATCAACTGTCCATGTGGTCTTTCCGGATGAGGACCCGACCGGTAGTCAAATCGACCGCTAGACCGGCTCTTGCTCGACAGAGCTCTTGATCGACAGAGCAAATTAGTTGTTGGTTGCTCTGAACTAGTTTCTAGTTTCGGACGCACGTCCGCGCAAAATTAATGACCGCTAAACTGGAAAAGCATTCGAGTGTTTACGGTGGCGCAAATAGGTTGACCAGTGGGCGGGTTCCTTAGCAGATGAACCAAAACGGTGATCGATTGATGGATCGATATCGATTACTTCGGCCAAATCTGGCCGTTTCAGAAGCGGATCATCGAGCGAATTTAATGGCCGCTGGACCAGCTAAGTAACGAACAAAATTGCTGAGACGACCAATAACCAAGGGTGATGCATTGGCTATTTATCAGACAAGCGGCAAACAGGACTCCTTCTTGTCTCTGGACGTCTTCAAGACCATAAATGCGCTCCTGGTGGCCTTCTGGAGTGCCATATCCTCAAGAAGACGTCCGTTAGACTTCAGCCGGGTGTCTTACCCCCACTTCGAGGCGAATATCAGTTTCATAAGGGCTGTTTACCGCTAGCGCGTTTCTTCGAAAGGATATCGCTCGCTCGTTGTGGACACACCTATGTACGGGTGGTCGACGGCCGAAAGAGCGACGATCGCCACCCGTCCCCGTCCGCTATCACTGATAATCCCAGAGGTTTTCGTCGAAAAACTCGATAGCGATAGGTTCGACCGATAGGCAGTCTTGCGAACGCCGAACTGTGCAAATAGCTGCAACTAGTAGAACTGCTAATGGCGATGAGTAAAGGCACTGGGCCACTTTGGCACAGCTCAAGGATGTACCATTCATTGATTCGCTGACCCAAGACTAATCACTTTACAAGAGTTCTGCAGTTTGAATCGCAGAATTTTGCCCCGAAATGTGGGAGAATTGCAGTGGCCAAGTCAACCACCACGGGATGCGCCATGCATGTTGCATTCCATCAGATAGCCGACTAACGATGCTAAGGTGCTTCGGCCGAATTCTAGCCGTGAGTGCAAGGCTCAGTGAAGGCCATCGTTCCCTATGCAGTTTCACCAGTCCCCAAGGCCTTCTCCAGCGGTTCATGTGCAGCGCTCCTTCTCTCTCTCGTGTGTACGAGCTCCGACGGCGCTCCCATCCGTTCCGCCGCCGCTGACAGTTCACCTGTCGTCACCGAAGGGGAATCCTTCTCCTTCTGCTGTTGCAGATCTCGTCCGAAGCAGCGCCGGCGCTGACCTTCGGGCGGCGGGCCGACCGGAAAACATCGCCGGCCAGCAACTGATTACGGTCGCACGTCAGTCATTCGGATTCGGCAGTAATAGGCGTGCAAATCGTTCTGAAACGTTCAACGCGTGAACAAATTCGTGGAATAATCGGAAAATCCGACTCCGACTGACCCACGCTGGCCGTAAACCGGTGGCCAGAGGGTTGTAGCGTTCCTTCTTTTTTGAAGAAAAAAATGTTTTTCAACGGAAGTTTATAAAAATTCGTAAATAAGACAGAACAACGTGAAATATAGGGCGTCTCAAAAAATGTATACACTGTTTTAAAGGTGATACTGCAGAAGTTGAGGGCACTTAGGGAAGGTTTTTTAAAAAATTGCCATTTTTTGTTGTTTGTTTTTACTAGCGCTCTTTTCTTCATTCTGTTTTTCTACACATGATTGTTTCTGCTTCATTTTTTACTCAAATTTGGTGCACATTTTCTTACATATAAAATAAATAAATAAAATAGAAATTTCGTCACATATGAGTGGTATGGAATGCGCCATGCACTCGTCTCAAATGCTGCATTTTACACCCGATTGATTGTGTCTCGCTTGAACACGTTATGAACCTCTCACAAAGTGGCCGTATCGATTGATTTGTGCTTGTGCTTGCTTGCTCTGTTAGAATTTTAAAACTTAAAAACACACTAAGGCTTGCGAAAAATGCAAAGTACCCAAAATTGCAGGTACTACTTGAAAGCTTCTAACATTGCTGCTAGTGAAGCTTTTGAAGATAATGAAGACTCACTAAGACTCACATGAAAGCATAGGGTGACGAAATTTTGTGCGGCATGCAAATAGTTAAGACTGCGCCATGCTATCGTCTTAAACCCTGCATTTCAGACCGGATTGATTGTGCGTGGGCTGAATGCTTATTACAGTCTTGTTACTACTTGGCCAGATTAACATGTGCTGTGCTTCGTTTAACATTTTCCGTCACCCAGTAGCTGCAGTTATGTCAATTAACCTCTCCATTCAGCACGAATGCTCCTTCAAAAGTCCGTCCACAGAATCCGTCCAGGAAGATAGGTCCCCTGCTCACATTTAAATCGTACAACCAAGAAACTCTCGTGTCACGTACCTTTCACGTGAATGTCAAGTTTTAAACGTAAAAAGAAGCACAGCCCATGTTAATCTGGCAAGTAGAAACGAGAATATAACAAGCATTCAGTCCATGCACAATCAATCGAGTTTGAAATGCAAGGTTTCAGGCAGAAGCATGGCGCAATCTTGACTACATATTTGCACCGTTAGAGAGTTTTCGTTACTCTGTGCTTTCGTATTAGCCTTGAGCATCTTCAAAAACGTCACTAGCATGCAATGTTAGACCATTTTAAAAAGAACCTCCATTTTTTAGGATACGCTGCAATTTTCGAAAGCCGTAATGAGTTTTTGAATTCTAAACCCTAAAGCACAAATCAATCGACACGGCCACTTTATGAAGAAACTATAACATGCATTCAAGCGAAACACAATCAATCGCGTGTAAAATGCAAAATTTCAGACGAGTGCATGGCGCATTTCAAGTTCTAAACGTTAAAAGGAGCCCAGCACCGGTTAATCTGGCCAAGTGGTGACAAGACTGTAACAAGCATTCAGCTCATGCACAATCAATCGAGTCTGAAATACAAGATTCAGCAGAGGGCATGGCGCAATCTTGGCTATTTCCACGCTACAGAAATTTACTTCTCCTGTGCTTTCAAGTGAGTCTTAAGCACCTTCGAAAGCTTCACTAGCGAAAATGTTAGAACCTTTCAAGCAGTACCTACATTTTTTAAGAGATCCTGCATATTGATGCAAGTGAGGAGTGTTTTTAAGTTTAAACTTCAAAAGAAGCACAAATCAGTCGATACAGCCATTTTATGGAGAAAGTATGACAAGTGCTCAAGCGAAACACAATCAATCGAGCGTATATTGCAAGAATTCAGACGAGTCCTTGGCGCATTCCCTGCCGACCATATGTCAGAAAATTTCTGTTTTCTTAACCTTTCATATGCCCCGTCACTTCTTCAGTAGCTCTACTCTTAGCAAAGTTGTTACCTTTCAAACAATGCATACATTTTTTAGACACCATTTACAGTAAATAATAAACAAACTACTTAACAATCCATGTTTGTCAAACGTGAATTATCCAAAAAATGTAAGAAGACCCGCTCAGTCACTTTCTTCATAGCCTTTTTGTTGTCTTTTTAAAGTTCTGTTTAAAGTCATCGACGTCCTTATGCTTTCGACTGGCGAGCAGGAATTCGGGGTACACCTCAAACTTGGGTAATTGAACCGTAAAGGAGCGTGTGTAGCGCAGTCGGAGGAGGCGCCGATGGTCGCGTGCACCCGATACCAGGTTCCTGATTCGGATTTCTCGCCCAGGCCAACCAAGCCTTCCATCCCTCCGGGGTCGGTGAATTGGTGCCAGACTTGTCTGGGAAGGATACCGCACTAACTTGTTCATCGGCTGGCCACCGCAAGTCATTGTATGGCCAAATACGCATTCAAATCGCCTCCACGATATCCCGTAGAAGTAGAACGCGTGGCGCATCCCAAAAGGGATTGAATAACGCCGTCCTTTATCCTTTTCTTGCTGTTTAAAAGCTGATGACTTTGCTGACACTAAACTAAAGGTACTAAAAACGTTAAAGGCTCATATGAAAGCTTAAAGAAAATAGAAATTTTCTGACATATGACCGGCATTGAATGCGCCATGCACTCGTCTAAATTCTTGCATTTTGCACTCCATTGATTGTGTTTAACTTGAATACATGGTATAATTTCTTTACAAAGTCGCTGTATCGAATGATTTGGCTTTTTTTAGTTTAGAAACGCATTACAGTTTTCGGCAAAATGTAGGATATCCTAAAGGCCTGTTCATACTTGACGACGAGAGCGACGCGCGAAAGTCTTTTCATTTTTGTTGGCTGCTGATGTTGTTCTTCCAGCATTCCGCCTGATTCCGCTGCCAATATGGAGTGGAAAACTCGTCCATGTTAGGGAAGGAAGGGAAATGAGGGTGCCACATCCGCAGAATTCTCTTCGGCTGGGAGAAATATTGAAAAATTCGCTAATTTAGTCGAAAATTTCCCTCGGAGTTTCGGGTTATTCCTCGCGATTTCGTACATTCTCTTTATGGCGTAATTCCAAGAGGCTTCAGCTGGAATATCTACGCTGAATAGGCCACGATTCATCGAAAAAGTCGAACTTGGCCAGGTTTGCCCCCGTGATTTTCCACCCGGGAAGTGGACCGCGAGCATTAAACCTTCAGGAATCGAATCCTTCGCCGAACGCTGTCATGCAAGAATACTCTGGAAGAAACGAGCACGTTACGCGACAACAGTTGCTTTTTCTCGTGGGTGAACGGAGCGGCTCACTCGTCGTCAGCTCGGCTCAGCTGTCCGCTTCTCGGGTTCGCCGGGTAAACATCCGCACCCAATGCTGCTACGCGTAGATGTAACGCTTTCGAGTAAAAATAACCACTCGCGGTGGTGGAGGTTTGTGTCATCGTTCAGGCCGCTTTCTGTAGTTTTTCGGAGAGAAACAATAATGGGACGGAAAGCACTCCGTGCGCGACACGCGGAATCAATCGATACTACTGCCGCTTCGTGGCGCGAGAAAATCTCTCTACTATGGAAACTTAGGGCCCGTTTATACTTCGACGCCGAACGATGTGACACCATGTATGGTGGTCATATTGATCGAACGACGCGATCGATCAATTGGACCACCACATATACATGGCATCGCGCGGCGTCGGTAGTATAAACGACGCCTCAGAGATCTACAACGTAATAGTGGATGAGCGTGTAGAGGAATAGAACGGCACACGCGCTGTGCGCGATCACGCCAATTCAATCGATACCACACCACTTATTGCATAAATGCTGTCGCTTCGCGGCTTGATTGACTTAAGCTACGACGACGTAGAGATTCAGTTGGACACGCACGCCGTGCGCGATTACGCGCATTTAATCGATAATACCACTCCAAATACTGTCCCCTCGCGGCGCGACTAAACCATGAATACGTGGTGATTTACCACGTAGTAGTGAACAAATTCGTTAAAAAATCGGCAACATGTACGCTGTGCGCGATTACGCGTATTCAATCAATATCGCCGAATGTTGTCGCCTCGTGGAGTGTTTAAGCCACGAAAGGCTGTTTGTACTTCGCGACGAGAGCGATTTGTCGGCCAGGCAAATCATACGTATCGATTACTACCAAGCGATCGCCCAACGAAAATTGATACCTATGATTTCTCTGGTCGTGACTTCCGTCGCGAAGTATGAACAGGCCCGAAGGCGTAGTATTTACGTGATAGTGGATACGTGCGCGCAAAAATGAGATAACATGCACGCCGTGCGCGATTGCGCGCATTCAGTCGATACTGCTACTTATAATGTTGCCACATCGCGGAGTTATTACGCCACGAACGGCCCTTTTATGCTTCGCGACGGGAGCGATTGGTCGATCAGGCAAATCATTTGAATCGATTACTACCAAGCGATCGCCCGGCAAAAATCGATACCTATGATTTCTCTGGCCGACCAATCGCACACGTCGCTCCCATCCCACAGTATGAACAGGCCCGAAGACGCAGATATTGACGTGGTATCGGATAAATGTGCACAAAAATGAGATAACATGAACGCCTTGCGCGATTACGCGCATTCAGTCGATACCACCACCTAAATATTCTCACCTAGTGGCGCGACAAAACCATGAAGACATAGCGATTTTTCACCTGGTAACGGAAGAATGTGTTGAAAAATGTGGAATGGCATGCACGCTGTGCGCGGTCTCGAATCCAATCGATGTTGTCACTTATAATTATAGATTTTAATAAATAATAATATAACAAAATTTAATTATAAAATTGTAATGCTATCGCCTCGTGAGTGATCTTCGTTATGTGCCTACGGATGACGATGTGAAAAATGGGGTGATATGCGCACTCTGCGCGATCACGCGGATTCAATCGATATTACCACTTGAAATGTTGTCGCTTCGCGGCACGACTAAACTATAAATACGTAGTGATTTACCACGTGGTAGTGTGCGAGTTCGACGAAAAAATCGACAGCATGCACGCTATACGCGATTACGCGCATTCAATCGATATTGGCACTTATAATGTTGTCACATCTATGGAGTGGTTAAGCCACGAAGGGCCTGTTTATACTTCGCAACGAAAGCGATATTCAACCGATATTACCACCCAAAATGTTGTCGCTTCGCGGCGCGACTAAACTATAAATACGTAGTGATTTACCACGTGGTAGTGTGCGAGTTCGACGAAAAAATCGACACCATGCGCATCCAATCGATATTGCCACTTAAAATGCTGTCGTCACGCGAGTGATTAAGCTACGAAGATATCGATATTTATCATGAAGTAGCGGATAAGTATGTAGAAAAATGTACACTCTGAATGCACGCTGTGCGCGATTAGACGCATGCAATCGATACTGCAGCCTAAAATATTGTCGCTTCGCGGCGCGACTAAACTATGAAGAGGAATTCACCAAGTGGTAGCCAGTGGGTATATAGGGACCACTACCGCGGAGTTTGATGAAGACTTTTGATTCACTGGCTGTAGTGATCTCTGCTCAACGACCACGAGTGCGACTTCATGGCTCAAACCAGTCAGCTAGCACAATCTGCTGCAAATTACGCTGCGAACTCTCACAGCCAAAGGCCGCTCCCACTCATGCTTTAGCCAGTTCAAGGTTCGTGCCCCGCCCAGGTCAACCAACCCTTCAGGTGTGGACACCTTCTTAATAGCAGAGCACCTAGAACAAAGGGCATGGCGAGGTTTTGTCATCGAAAACCACGGGGATGACCATGGTCATGCCGGCCGCGATAACGGCTGCAGTCGGTAGTGGAGCCGAGAAAATGCTGATTCAGCACACGTCGTCGCTGCTATGGAATGCCTGACGCTCCGATTAGACTTGCAGAAGTCAGTTCGCGGTATTTCATCGTTCAAACAGCCGTCGCTAAGCTGTCTATGACCTTGGCTTCCTATAGCATCAACAAGGCTCTATGGGCTTTTCAAAACAAGGCGCTTTCATCGAATGTTTCGAGACTACAAAAAACAAACGTCGACAGAATTCAAACCGTACGTCTTCAAGCAGATACACAGTGCATGGCGCATTCCAGTGTGACTGATTGAAACCGCCAGCCCAGCGTTCCACTCCTACATTTGCCTTCGCTGACGATGACCTCGTAGTCCCCCTACTCAAGGTCCTCCTCTTAATTACCTGACGTTTTCTTCATCATTACATCCGACCTTCACGAATAGGGTCCTCATGTGCAAGGTTTCCTAATGATAGAGGAAGTCAAAGTGAACGTCTTCCAAATCGAGGTAAGCTTCTTACAGGTCAAACTGCACTGCTACGTTTCAAAACAGATTTTAATTTATCGTCTTGTCTCAAAAAAATTATAAAAACATTACATTCATTTTCTCCAGACTCTCTAAGATGGTTAGAATAGATTTTTGCTCAAAAAAAAATCGCTACCACTACTTTCTTTGAAGTTTTTTTTTAAGTTCAGCTGCACGAATGAGTGTAATAATTTTATAAAATTTCTATTTTTATGAAAAAATAATAAATTAAACTTTGTTTCAAAGTGAGAGAAGAAGATATTAGGTTGTTGCATAAGTTCTCGGACATTTGGGGCATGAAATATTTCTTATCACAACATACGAACAACAATATCAAATCATTTGAAACAACCACCGTTTACATCAATTGTCTTTCGCCAACGTGCTGGTAAGTCGTGGATGCCTTTCCTCCAAAACGTGGCCGGTTGTGATTCGAAAAATGTGCGCAGTGCCTCCTTGACATCCTCTCGGTTCCTAAATTGCTGGCCGTCCAAATAGCGTTGAAGGCTTGAATACAAATGATAATCAGAAGGAGCGAGATCTGGTGAGTAAGGTGGATGTGGAAGAACGGTCCATCCGCAGTTCGCCAACTCAGCCGCCGTTGCTCTAGCAATATAAGGTCTAGCGTTGTCGTGTTGAAAATACACCTTCACTTGCTCTCCTCGTGTGCTTTGAAGGTGGGCTCTCAACTTCCTCAGTTGGTGACGTAAACCTCTGCCGTCACTGTTATCCCTTCGTCCAGCAGCTCCCAGTATTCTACGCCATGAACGCTCCACCAAATGCATAGCATCACCTTTTTCACGTGAAGGTCGGGTTTTGGAACGTCCTCTGCCTCTCCAGTTGCGTCAACCCACTGTGCACGCCGGTGATAATTAGAATAGAGTATCCACTTCTCATCCCCGGTGACAAGGTTGTCCAGCCATCCGTGGGTACGTCTGAGGGTAGGGAGAGACAGAGCGACATCGGCTCTGCGATCCATGTCATGTTGTGTCAAGTCGTGAGGTACCCAGCGACCCAATTTTTGCACCTTGCCAATCGACTTCAATCCTCGAACGACTGTTGAGTGACCAACACCAAGAGTGCTTGATGGTTCGCGAGTGGTTTGGTATGGGTCCGCTTCCACTCTACTTCGGAGGCCATCCAAATCCAGTGTCATCGGGCGCCCTTCTCGCTCATTATCTTCAACGGAGAATTCACCAACTGTAAACTTCGAGAACCACTGGTACACAGTACTTCGAGCAGGAGCACTCTCGTTGTAAACATCCTTCAGGCGACGATACGATTCGTTGGCACTGAGGCCAGATTGATGCAGGAATAACATGACGTGCCGAATATGCGTCTCAGTTGGGATGAATTGCTTAGCCATAATAGCTGATGTTGACAACGCTGAAGTAAATGTTAGGAACAGTTTCGTAGCCCTTTCCTTTCTCTATCGATCGATCATTTACGCGTCGATACATGTGAGAAATTTGGCGGGAAAATGCGCTTTCAATTCAGGAGGGATCAAATGTCCGAGAACTTATGCACCAACCTAATAGTTTAAAGCATTTCAACATAGAGTAAAAGTAACAAGACAGCAATCACTTACTGCATTAAAAAACGAGATCGCGCCATGCACAGAAAAAGGTGACCGCAACTTTTCTTCGATTAATAGTGCAAATGCTGCCTACATGACGCATCAAAGTGAGCATATCTGTGCGTTCTTTACAGTTGTTTTTGTAGTGCCGGCCGTCAACACGAGTCAAACTTCATGCAAACAAAAATTCTGCTATCAATCGAATAAAAATTGCAACATCTTGGAAGACGGCATGGCGCAATCTTTTTCTGCACTAAAAATAGCCGTCTTCCTGCTTAAAAATTTTGATCATAAAATTTTAATTTTAAAATATTAATTTTAACCAATTTCATTTTAGCCAAATTTTAACTTTCAAAACATTTAACCATTAAAACCGTTTTTTTTTTCTCGAAAAATGAGAATTTTATGAAATTTTAAACAATGTATTCATCTATTGAGTAGGTGAATTAAAACCTCGAAAAATGTATACTAAAAAATTCCTTGAACAGGCTTTTCTCGAAAAAATCCTTTTTCTCTTTTCTTAAAAAAAATAAATTTTCTTAAAAAAAAATTCTTTTTTCTTTAAACCACAGTTTTTCCTTTAAAAAATGAAAATTTTATAAAATTTCAAATAAGATGTTCATTTATTAGGTCGGTGAATTGAACACTTAAAGAAGTTATGACAATATTTTCCTTAAATAAAAAATTATTTTAATCTTCTTGTAGAGTCTCTAGTTTTATGTAGAAGAAGCTCATTTCAATTTGGAAGATTTTGCTTTGATTTCAAAAGCCTTAAAAAAGCGTCCAATTTTTTAGTAGTTCTTCTATTTTATTTATTTTTATTTTTGTTTCCTAATGGTTACGTCCAATTTGACCAAAAAAGTGTTCCATTTGATTTGGAGAGCCAAATTCGACGTAAAAATGGATAGAATACTGAAGAGGCGCCACTGCTAGCAAACCATTCTGTAGCTCAATCACCCACCCAGATTGCCTCCACACTACCAACTGGCATCAAGTCCAGTGCGTGGCGCATTCCTGAAAAGCACCGTACCGTTGTTCTTTCTTCTTTATCCTCACTTTTTAAAGGAAATCTTACCGTTTCTGAGTGATTGCTGGCACCCAGTCCGTCATACTTCGAATTCCTCTCCAGAATCTTCTTCCACTCTTCTCCTAAATTAGTCCAAACTGGAGGAGTAGATCAGAATTCTAAGACACTCTCACCACACCAAGCCTTTTTCTTCCCTCAGACCTAACTTATGTACAACTACATACAGACCTAACCTACCCCTACGACCCTTCGAACGACACCTGCTGGCCTATCAGTGGACACGGGCAGAATAATCCCCCGTTGATGGCATTCTTTAAGGGTCATGGGGAGCGGCGTGAGAAAAGAAACAACAATTTCAACCCCGTGGCAAGAGAAAAACGCCGATAACAAACCTTGCAGGCACACGACACCACCCTATAATAGCCGTTTGAAATTATCGATTGATAGATAACGGAAAAATCGCCTGAAACCTCTTTATGCACTGAAGACGAGTCGCGTTTTTACTCGCGCGTGCGTGCCGCGTGCGGTTGCAGTGCATTGTCTACGACATTTGACATGTTAGACCCCGTTCGGCCTAGTTTATAGTTGCACGGCTGCGCGGCAGGCATCAAAGTTGAAATAGATATCGATCGGGCGGCGCGAAGAATCGATACCTATGACGACCGTGGTGCCGCACCATGTGGCGGCGCAAGTATGATATAAACCAGGACCTACGCATCGGCCAACCGGTCAAGAAAGGGCATCAGACTTACCAGGGAATGCCGCCAGCTTCCCAAGGAACTTCGGATTGAGACCTATACCACGTGAAAGAGCTCGAGACGCTGATCACAGATATGTAGACCAAATTTGCTACATGGATCTCCTAAGCGAGTTATGGCCGGCGGAAGCAGCGATGTCTTCCATGTGTTAGGCGCGCGCAATCAGCGTTGGGGGCAGTATTGCGCGGAAATCAGCGGTTCGGCTATCAGCGGCGGCAGCGCAGTGGTAGAGTGCTCGCTCCAAAGGATTGAGTTCATTGGTTCGGTTCCCGCCGCTGACGGGTTTTTTGCATTTTTTGGTCCATCTTCGACGAGGACCTATAATCTCATTTTTAGCACATTTTTGAGCGAACGGCTAATGGCGACTTGCATTTACGTCTATTTGCAGACGGAAACGTGTTTCAGGTAAAATGCTTTATTCATGACGTGAAGCAGGTCAGAAATTCAAATCAAAACAAAATAAAAAGTAAAAATAAAATCAAAGATCAACAAAACTTAATAAACATAATAAACAAAAAGTAAAGGCACTAGTTAAAGGTTCTGACTCCACCAACACGACCTCGGTCGAAAAAAAATTTTCGCTGAAACTTCGCCTAGGGGGGTTATTTGAGGTGCTGATCACGAATCTGACATCCGTTTTTCATGGTCGGAAACCATCCATACCTTTAACTAGGGTGGTCCAGGCAGAGTCACCGAAACACCAGAAAATCAATATCTGCACCCCAAAAGTCGATAATCTGTATCACCTGTCGTCCCGTTGATCATCGAGTTGCTCGAGCGGGCGTCAGCAGTGTCTCCATTCGTCCCTGTCGCGTGCCAGAGTGCTCCAATGAATCCTCCAAAAATTGATAGCCGTTTCAAATATGTAAACGTCAAGAAAATCTTTTCCGGAGGTTCACATCGAACTCCAACAAATCAAGATCTGGATCTATCCTAGTCCGGGGGGGCCACATAACTAAAAGTTATTATATGTAACAAATCCACTTGAGACTTACCGAGCGGCTCCTACAGAACAGCATGAGACCTAAATAAGAAAAGTCATGAAGGAAAAAAACGAAAAAATTACATTTGTTGCGGTTGTAAGCAGGCAAAGTTGTGTGCCCTCCTCACCATGTTAGATCCTGGTTATAACATGTCAGACGGCGGCCAGCACGCGGAATGCCTCCATTCCATCGCTCTTTGTCCGCCGAGACGGTTGTAAACCGCGGCAATTTTTTTTCGTTTTCGGTTTCTTTTAGGTTCCAGCTCGCTCTCTAGGAGCCGCTCGGTAAGTTTCAATTCATTTTGTTGCCTAGTTTTTAGTTATGTGCCCCCCCCCCCCCCCGGAGTAGGATAGATCCCAACATCTTCACCCAACAATATCAATCAATAAATCAATAACCCTTCAAGGCGCGAAACATCAAAAAACCGTTTTCTGAGGGTAACGTCAAACACCAAATAATCGATATCTGCTCTCCAACAGCAATCAATAAATCAATAACCCTTCTATATATGTGGACATCAAAGAATCCTTTATGGATATATTTAAGAACAAGTGAAAATTGCCTAAAAAAATTAAAAAGGACCAAATTAAGCACCGGACAATCAACACCTGCACCAAAAGAATCGAAAACCGTTCAAAATCCGTAAACATCACGAAATTCCTTTCCAGAGGTCCACAACAAACCCCAGCTAATCAATATCTTTCGCCCACAATACCAATCAATAACCCTTCCAGACGCGAAACATCAATGAATCCGTTTTCCCGAAGATCACGCTAAACTCCAATTAATCAACACCTGAACCCCAAACCAATCAATAAATCAATAACCCTTTAATATATGTGGGCATCAAAAAATCCTTTGTAAACATACTACAGTGCTCATATTCCTTACGTAGAAGCCAAAATGACGTTGTGAAGGCTGTCAATTATTTCGAAAAGTCCAATACATGGCGCACTGCGAATGGGCATAATGCTCACTGATAGCCAAACTCATTTACAACTCCGGCCTAATTTGAAGAAAAAATTGATAACAAAAAGGCGAATGTTGCCGCTAAAGGCCTGTTCATAGTCCGCGATGGCAGCGACAGAACCGCTCGTGTAAGGCCCCGTTTATACTTCGTCGCGGCGCGACGCGATGGCCACGCAATGAGGCCAAATTGATCGATCGCGTCGCACAATCAATATGGCCACTATACGTGGCGTCGCGTCGCGCCGCGACGAAGTATAAACGGGGCCTAATGCATACGGATCGATTGACGCCAAGCGATAGCTCAGTAGAAATCGATACGCATGATTTGCCCGGGAGATCAGTCGCTCCTGTCCTGGACTATTGCTACAGGCCCTAATGGTGCCCTGCACTTATGATAGTCAGCCACACGCGTGCGGTCGCGTCGCGGTTACCCAAACCAACACCGATACAGTATAAACAGAACTCTTTGAGTACGAATGTTTTTGAAATTGTCCAAAAAAGAAAATCACTTCCAACTATTCAATATCTGGACCCTTAAACCTAATCAATAACCCTTCAAAGTATCAGAAACCAAGTGGAAGTTATGAACCCTGTCAAGTATCCCCGAAATTTTAATGCATGGCGCACTCCAATTGAACCTGTTACTCAGTCAAGCTGATCTACGACCCCTTATCGAGACTGAAAAAATAATTATTTCGACCACAGAAAAGCAAGCGCCCAGCTAATGATGTCCTGTACTTAGTTAAACACGCGTGCGGTCGCGTCGCGGCCGTGCCAGTATAAACAAACAACGCGATGACGATAGAAATTTATTCGAAGCTGTTCAAGCTCAAATGTGTCTCTAGCTGAGTACGTCTATTCATAGAATAGGTCAGCTTTAATGTGCTGCTGCTGCTCAGCCACATAAAATAGATATATATATTAAACAAAAATACACAGACAATCAATACAATCGATAGGCGAAAATATGTAGATCAAAGGCGCGACACCGCCCCCCGGTTCGAATCGGTCGGTGAGCGGCGGTCGCGTACACGTATCGCTTTAGAGAGAGAAAGGGAGGGAGAGATGGCAATATGGCACCTAGGGAGAGAAGTGGTGTGTCCGGGCGACTGCCGGGACACCATAGCGGTCCGGAGAATCGTGTCGGGACCGACTGATCACGTCGTTCGGCTGGCCGTCAGTCTAGTCTTCGGACTCTTCCTCGATGTCGAATAGTTGCGGTGAAGGCGGCCGTGAAGCCGGTCGTTTCTTCTGCGATTTCGTCACCGGTCGCAGATTTGAGAGCAATGGCGAGGTAATATGCCGGAGGAGCTGAAAATAGGAGAAAATTAGGGAAAATATTCAAATTTTGAAAAAAAAGAAAAATAAGACTAATTTTCTGTTGAATTATGCATAGTTGTCTCAAAAACCCGGGTTAAATCGCGTATTCAAGTGGCAGGACCGCGCTATTGCGAAAATGCCAGAGCTCCGCCCACTCATCCGTAGCTCCGCCCCCCGACAGAGCACATTCTATTCTTGTCTTCGTCACTTGTCGTCAACGCACCCACGTATTTTTCACCCAGAAAGCGGTGAAAGTGACCAATTCTAAACGTAACATGTTTGCCACCAGGGTCCCGCCCACCTCACCCCATAGCCCCGCCCACATATCAAGCACACTGAGCCACTTCTCGTAGTGATGCTTTCACTTTCAATGTTTGATAACGAAAAAGCCAAAAATGTGCACTTTTGAAGGAAACTTCGGACATGTCGTTAATGTGGCCTACATGGCGAGGTGAAGACGAGTCAGCCAATTAAATCGCGAATTGTGCTCTCTGTACTGGACGGCGATGCGTGCTGATTGGTCTGATGCCTCCAACCTCCTCATGTACGCTACATTAACGGCTTGCCCCAAAAATTCAAGTCACAGGGTCCCGCCCACCCATACCATAACTCCGCCCACATAGAAAACACACGTTACTGCTGTTCTGCATGAGTTTCTTTTCGAAAAATAAAGCGAAAGTGCAGTTTTTGCAAGAAAATAGGCAAGAAAGTAATCAAAACGCGAAAACAACTGATGTGTTAGGGTCCCGCCCACTTTCTTCCATAGCCACGCCCACATGGATGTCAATTTCTTCATTTTCCGTGTGGCTTTTTCAGCAAAACTTCAGTAGAGTCATCATTTTCGGTCAGGAAAAAACCCAAAAATACAGCACTCTCCAAAAAATAACGAAGCGCCAGAGCCACGCCCATTTCTTGGCTAAGGACACGCCCCGATATAAGGCGAGGTTTCCTACACCCAGCGAATCTTATAACTGTTATGAACCATGTGGAGAGTTTACCCAGGATTCATCGTTTTTGAAGTAAAAAAACCATTGTTTAGCTTCGAAAAAACAGCTCGAGGCCGTCAGAGTCCCGCCCATTCTCTACCAGAGCTCCGCCCATTGGGCTATCTTCGCTTTAACCAGAATAAACCAACTTTTTGCTCGCATAAAAGCACTGAACCATGTCAGCGACAGCTATGGCGACGAAGTAGGAGCTCCTAATTCTAACAATCAGCGCATGTGACTGAGCCATGGATGTTGATCAAAAATGGGGGACCACATCAGGCGCCTTCGCATCTTTTAACGGTAAGCAGCTCTATTCTGCAGTGTGAACCGGTCGCTGGCTACTCGACCGGTCTTCAGATGCCCCCGTCCGTCCCTGCCAGCCAAACAAACAAACACACTCGCAACCACGCCAACAAAAACGCCCGAAAAATCGATCGATTCCTCTGGAGGTTTTCGATCAATAAAATCGATAAGCGGAACGGGACGAACCTTCATCTCGATGTCGGCGATGCTCGTCGTGCGTTTTTGCGACGGCGACAGATGCTGTTGTCGTCGTTGCTCCTGTTCGTGCAGCTGCCAGATGGACGTGCGTGACTTCTCGTCACCGCAACAGCCCATCACACACAGCACGGTGATCCAGAATAGCTGGACGCACCAGTTGTGGAGGCGATTGATCACCGCCATCGCCACCACTTGCGTCATGTCGGTCTTCATAAGCTGAAAAATCGATCAATAGATTATCGATCGACAGGCCACTGGGGCGAAATTCAGAAGAGTCAGTCATCCCCGCCGGGACGGGGTGAACGAACACCCCTCTCGTTCGGAGGGTAAACACACACACGGGAAAAGAAACGGGGGGGGGGGGCACAGGGCTCGAGAAAACCCTGCGGAGAAGACCGGGTCCAGGGCTACGTAGCCCACACTCCCAAAGGATGGCGGGAGATGGCGTGGCGACAGAACAGGATCGATCTCGAGGTGGGTGGTGTCCAAGCGGCCGTCGTGGGGCACCTGAGTGATCGACCGGCTCGCTGATGGTCTACTGATCCGTCAAACCAGCCAAATTTGGTCAAAATTCGCACCCCAAATCGGGAACTCAGTCGGGAATGCCCCAGAGATACGGTAGAATGACCGTATGTGGGAAACACGGCGTCTGTCAAAACTCGTTGATTTTACATGTCAAAATGCCGTTTTCAGTCGTGACATGCTAAGCCCGTGTCACACCCGCTCGGAACCATGACTAAACCACGCCTACCGGCAAAACTGTTACAATTCTACAATGGAACTCTCAATTATGTTGTTTTATTTACCAAAAACCGCTGCCAACCAAAACGGGGTTTTAAAGTTCTCAAAAATCGACCAATGAGAGAAAATCGATCGATCGTGTGCGATAATCCCTCCTCGTGGGAAATACCGTAGCCAAAGGGACTGCTCGCGTCAAGACCTGCAGCTTTTACATGTCAAATCGCCATGTTTTCACTCTGGCAAGCTACGCTGACATGTTAAACCTGTGCCGCACCCCTCCTGAGATCACGACTAAACCACGCCCACCCGGGAACACTGTTACGATTCGGCAATTCACTTGGATAGATGACAAAATTGAGGGGATTTTTGGAATTTTAGCAGAAAAACTTGCCTAAAGAAGGGCCTTAAAGCTTTTATAAGCAAATTTACTTAGTAAATTACTAAGAAGGTTACAGGTAGTAGGATAAATATGGAGGCAAAGAGATTTGTCCCGGCTCTTGGAAGGAGTGAAAGGAGTGGAACGTCACCGATATCAGTTTCAAAACCCTTTTAAGCCTTGCCAATGAGGAGGGACCAGCCCGTAGGCGTGGCCTGGTCCCTTTTTATACAATTTTATCTCGCTCTTTGCTGTCTTTACATCTCGGAAACCTGATGACAAAAAGTCATCATGTTGTTCGTTACGAAACGGATCCGAGCAACATTATTTATGTCAGAATGACTCATTTTTGACAGATGATGGTGCCAAGAGGCTATTTTTAGAAGATTTCACTAAAACCCATGCAAAGAACGTTCAAATGAAGCACTTGAGCACCACAGGCCCCCCCCCCCAAAAAAAAAACTTGTCACAGAGCTAATATTCCGGCAACTAAATTTGCAACATCAGCAAAAACGGGCCAGCTACTCCACAAGGGTCCACAGATTCTCCAAACTCTACACAAATAATTATTGAACGTAAAAATTCACCGAAAAATTACCTCATTCCGCGTCCGACTCGTCGATGCCACCGTTTCCAAGCAAATCCGTGATGCAGGGACTTGAATCATCTTGAAGGTGTAGTTAGTGGTAGATCAAATAGACGGCGGAAAGCTCGAAGAACTCGTCACACGTGGACGGCACGTGTGTGAACACAGACCGATCCGAGCCCGTGTCGCCGCCCGGTTATATAGCCGCCGACGGCTGGCCACGCCCCGTCGCGTCGCGGCGGCGTCGCACCGTCGCCGCCGCGACGAGGCGCGGCGCGGCGCGGCGTCGCGGTGACTGATCTCTGGATATTCTATGCACTCCGTGGGTTGAGCGGCTCATGGCGCTTAGAGAGTCTTCTGGATCGGCTACGAGGTACGGTAGTTCTACAGTAACCCTCAGAGGGCCTTGATTTGCGTAGGAAGGTCCTTATAGGACTACCGTAGCCCCTAAATGGGACCAGGGATGGGGGAATTTCTGTTCTGTGTTTGCTGTTTCCTGATTTTCCTGCCATTTTGAGCAAATGTTTTTCATTTTTCTGTAGGGTACTGTAGCTCTACAGTGGCCGCCATAGGACCTTACAGGACTACTGTAGCCCCTAAATGGGGTACGGTAGTCCTATGGGGGTCCTCCATTCTGTTCACTCATTTTGAATTCGATTTTCAATCCCCGTTGTTTCAGCACCACCCAGGCCTTTCAGCCTTCCCCATCGCTACCGTACCCTCCTCCCCAAGGCGCCCATTCACTGCCCCACCCGAATGTCCCAGATAGCAACTTATCAGCCGGCACGCGCTGTTCACGTGCGAAACCGCCCGCTCCTCACGGGGATGGGTCACCATCCAGAAGGCGGCGAGCCCTTTGGCAGAGGCGATGACGGCCGGGCCCGCATGAGCGCAACGCACCGCAACGGCTTAGGCCTAATCGAGGGCACAACACCGCTGTCGGATACGATAGCGGACAGGCAGGTCAGCCGGTCGATCGCGAGGGGCTACGGTGTCGGCCGTTTATTTGTCCGACGATTACTCACACACGTGTTTATGGCCGGTAAATAATTGCGCTCGACCGTAAAAGCTTAGCCTCTGAGCAGCCTCGGAGGGGTCTGTACTGTGGAGCTGAGCCTTTATAGGCTATTAGGCCAATACCAATGGGAAGACGTGGGAACGAAGGTTCATATGTCTTCCCATTCTATGAGGTTTTCGAGAAGGGGAGTTTGGCATCCCTCGTCGAACCCCTCCCTTCACGTTGATGACGATGTCGTTGTAGAATGGTGAGATCTTGGTCGTAAATCCACTATACTGCTCTCGAAGGACTATGATGTAGTGAGTAGGAACACCCTGAGTGAGCAGGGCTTCCATGACCGCTTCAGTCTCGACGGAGTCGAAGGCCTTCTTCAGGTCGATAAACGTAAGACACAGCGGCAACTTAACCCTCTGAGCTTTGTCTTTACCGTGTGGATGCGGATCGTAACCCTGAATCTCCTCCGAAATCCTGCCTGTTCGCATGGCTGTCCTTCGTCCAGCGTTCTGCTAATCCTATTCAGGATGACTTGAGTGAACAGCTTGTAGACCACGGAAGCAGATAGATCCGGCGATACTTGCCAATGTCGTGCAGGTCTCCCTTCTTGTACAGCAAAACAGTCTTGCTGGTCTTCCACTGAGATGGAACCTTGCACTCCGACAGGTAGCGCGAGAAGAGCCGCGCCAGGGTGTTGATGAGCGCTGGCGGGACGTTCTTCAGGTGTTCGGGTCTGATCCTGTCGGGACCGGGTGCTGTACGTTTCTTCACCGACGAGATGGCGTGTCGGATCTCGGAAGGGAGAACAGAGGGAACGACGTATCCATCCTGCGGAAGATGGCATGGGGGCAGGTGGACGTGGCTATCGAAGAGATCGGAGTAGAAGTCGTGGATGACTTTCTCCAGGTCCTTCTGGAAGAGGTGACGGTTCCGTCGGGACGTCGGAGAGCGGTCATGTTGGTCTTGAAGTTGGCGAAGTTCCGGCGGGCATTGCGGATGCTCAGCCCTGCCTCTGCTGCTTCAGCCAACACTTCCGCCCTTCTCTCCTTGAGATCTTCCTTTATCGCCGCTCTGCATAGCTTCGCAAGCTCGGACGTCAGCTGGTAGTTGCCTGACGTTCGTTCTGCTCCACGCTGGCGTATAAGCTCGAGAGTTTCCAGAGGCAGGCGTCTCTTGGTGGTCTTCAAGCTCTCGGCTCCCTTAGCACTATCGTGGAGATGGTGCACGATGCGGTCGTATTCCTCATCGACGTTGTCCATGACGGCATCTTCCCAAAGGCCGACAAGAGAGGTGTAGAGGTCCCAGTTGATGGTCGTTCTGGGATTCCTCTTCTTGAACTTCGCGGCCTTCTCTCCTTGACGCGAAAAGCGGAACCTCGCGCGAAGGAGGCGATGGTCCGATCCCGTGTAGAACTTGGGGACAACGGAGACGTCGGTCAGGCAATACTTCTGATTGAAGATGATGTGGTCGATCTCGTTATGGAACTGGCCACCGGGGGATTCCCAGGTCCATTGTAGGGAGGGAGGCTTCTGGAACAGTGAGTTTCCATGGATGGTCTTGGTCGACATGATAAACTCAGACAGCCTTTCACCTTGCTCGTTCCACTCCAAACCGTGGGTTCCGATGTGAAGTTCTTCACCGACCTTCGTGGCCCGATCTTGGCGTTGAAGTCGCCTACGATCACTTTGTAGAAGGTGCGGTCTTCCTTATAGAACTTCTCCAGCTTCACGTAGAAGGCTTCGACCTCTTCGCCGTCGTAGTCGGATGTAGGGGCCTACACGACGAACGCAGTCAAAGTTGGTACGAAGCCACATCGCTTCAGTCGCAGACGTCCGATCCGGGTTGTCAGAGACTCGTACAAATCGATGTTCATGGCGCATTCCAGTGAACTCCTCGGCTTACTTGGTGTTCTGCTTGCATTATGGAACTGGCCACCGGGGGATTCCCAGGTCCATCGTAGGGAGGGAGGCTTCTGGAACAGCGAGTTTCCATGGATGGCCTACTGCATTCCCTGCGCTGTACAGCCCCTCTCGTTCCAAAGCCGTGCCGCCGACCATCAGAAGACCGTAAAACGGCCCAGAACTACACCAAACATCCAGGTCTTCAATCTATGCCCCCTTTCGCCCATTCTGATGTGTGTACTCGGGCGAAGACCGTCACGAGGACATGTGCGTGTGTGTGTGCGACTCTCCGGGTGTTCTTCGTCGATTGTTGTGACGATTGGCAGCGGCCGACATCGTCCACTAATGACTGAAGTGACTACTGCAGACCGTCGAGCACTACGTTTTGGTCGCTCATAGATCGCCGCAGCGTATTCCCCCGCGATGGAATTCACTTCAGGAACCCAGTTCCGGCTTGAAATAGGAGGGCAGCAGCGTCAGGAGACTGCTCACCGTCAGATTGCATCATAATGGCGACGGCCGTCGTCAATGCCTGCGACGCACCGACTGGGCTGACGCAATGGCTATAGGGCAACGTCTGTGGGCGTCTGTTGGTAGCTTCTGCATCTGTAGGTCTTATCTGACAGCCAAGTAGCTCTCGAGGGACCGTCTGGATGAGGAACTTCCTCTATGCAGCCCATAGAATCTGCTTAGAAAGGCAGCAAAGGCTTTATGGATTGAATTGCTGCGAAAATATTGGCCGCACCTTCCTGGTGGGAAATCGTGCATTTTTGTGGACAAATGTGATGAAACGAGGACCTGATTGGCTGGCATGTGTTTGGTCGGTGCACTGATTGGTTAGTGCGCTTCCACCTCCCGATGCTTCTCACTTCCGTTCAGGTCCTCAGGAGCCTTCCTTCCTCCTACATAAGGAGGTGCTTTTCAGGCCTTTGAAAGAGCCTGAGAGCGGGCTTCGAAAGACCGCCTTCCAAGTCCCTCAGGGCGACCAGAAATCCCTCTTCTGGATCTGTGAGCCTTATCCAACAGCCAAGTAGTTCTCCAGGGTGTGTTTGGATGAGGAATTGGCTCCATATAGTCAGCAGAAGCTGCTAGAGAAACACCGAAGGCATTATATGCTAGAGTGTTGCGAAAATACTGGCCGTGCTGATCCTTTGGAATTTTTAAATTTCCGGCGAACACCTGGCATGAACGAAAGCCTGTCGAGTTGGAGTGTTTACATTCAGAGCTGAAAGTGTTCTTCGGCCTTTCGGAGGAGCCGGAACACGGCCACCATGGGCGAACGTAACGTCTTCTTCATCAGTAGCCCTCCTCAGCGCTCCTTGAAAAAATCCTTTCCTCCAGAAACCTTCTAGGGGTACCGATGACAAAAAACCCTCTAAACACCGGATAGAGATCTCCCATAGTCTCACAGATCTCGACAATGCTCCTAGGTGAAGCAACGGTAGCCTTCTAAAGTAAGGTAGTTCTGTAACAACGTCTTCGGAGAATAATTTTCTGCCGAGGGCGAGTGGTAGCGTCGTCGGAATCGTCGGAAGACGCGCCGGCTTTCGTTTCCACTCCCACTCAGGTTTCTTGATTTGAATTTCCTTCCCAGACCAGCCTTCCAGCCTTCCAGGGTCGATGAAATGCCTCCGGACTTGCCCGAGAGGGATAAAACACTGACTTACTCTCCGTAAGTCATTGTATAAGCCAGACACGCATTCAAGTTACCTCAACACGACATCCCTAGAAGTAGAATGCGTGGCGCATCCCAAGGGGATTGATTAGCGCCGTGCTTTACCGTTATCCTTTTAGGTTTTTAGCCTGTTCAATTTCAGACCTTTTAAGACTTTTCATATTCCAGACTTTCAGATTTTTTTCGTTTAGCTTCTCGGGTGAGCCAAGTTAGTTTCTTCAAGCCTTTTGTGGCTGGTATCGAGGTTGTGAGCTGTACAACAATGATTTGTTGCGATCAAAACTCTAGCGCCAGGCGGGACTCGAACCCGCACCTTCTGCTGACCGGGCGAGAATGCTCTGCGCCGTTGCACCATCGGAGCGCACGCCGTGGGATCCACTTCCTGTGGTCACCGCGCTCTTTCCTCTTCCTTGTAGAGGCTGCAGTTGACCTAACAAGGCATCGTCCGAATTTCTCGCACACTCATGGTCAGAAGAAGAGCACTCGGTCTCTTCGTTGGGTGTTGCCCGTCGATGGCTATCTCTCTCCGCTTGAATGGCAGGTACACTCAACCAGAATGATGGTTCTAGCGGTGGCGGAGATCGTTCCGCTGCGGCGTCGACTCGATTTCTTTGTACGAGTTGGTGGCCGTGGTGGGTGCAGGCGGCCCCACTTCTGCAGCTGACTGCTGACGCTGCTGTTGCTGTTGAGTACGAGCGACGCGAGCGATTCACATGAATGTCATCTTCTTCATCGGCGACAGCACCACCACCACTCGACAAACAACAACAACACCGATCACCGTTGTTCGAGGCACTGATAAAGAGGCGAGTGGAGTTTGCACCCGCTGCAGTAGTAGTGGTGCTCGGTTCCAAACAACATTCCTGCGGTCGGTAGGCACGGCCAGAAGACGCGGACTACCGCTTCTAGCCGCTTTCCAGGAAAGGAAGGCATGTGGCTGTAAGGACACAGAGAGATGCTTCTTCTGAGAGGTTGAAGGCCACATAGATCAGGAAAAGCTCACTGTCGATCTTTGGCTTGACGGCGTTACACCATGACGACAACTGCTGCTTCTGCAGTCTCTGCAAGCTGTCGTTGATCGCTTTTGCACCACCGACTCGAACCACTGAGCGCGTTCAGGGACTACGATCAGTGCTCACGATTACACTGTTTCAACGTCTCTATAGACGTTTGTTCCTGTTCTTCTGATGACGTCACTCTCCACAATAAACTGGAATGAGCCACGTACTCGTCTTCTATAGGACTTGTGGAGTTAAGTAGAATGCCTATTTAGACACCTAATGCATGAAAGTCAGAGTTGTATCCTTTCCAGACACGTCTGGTACCACCAGAGAGATAGAAGGCTTCGTTGCCCAGTGCAGGACTCGAACCATGAATCGATTCGAAGTTCACGCGACAGCCAGCACCTCTTCCAACTGTGCTACACACTGTACATAGCCTTCTAACTATCCACTGCACCTTTCGGGTCGTTGTCAATTTTTTGCCCTGCTTCTCGGAGAATTTTTATTCTCTTGCTTTTAACAGTCCTTCTTTCCTTCTTTCCCCTTTGTCATTCATTCATTCATTCATTCATTCATCTATACAATCATTTATACTTTGTTCATTCATTCACTCGTTCATTCATACCTTTGTTCATTCATTCAATCATTCACTCGTTCATTCATTCTTTCCTTCCTTCCTTCCTTCCTTCATTCATCCATTCATCCATTCATCCATTCATCCATTCAACCATTCATCCATTCAACCATTCATCCATCCATCCATTCATACCTTTGTTCATTCATTCACTCATTCAATCCTTTGTTGATTCATTCATTCGTTCATTGGCCCATTCATCTACTCGCTTTTCCACTCATACTTACATTCCTTCCTTCCTTTCTTTCTCGCTTCACTTTTCCTCTCAGTTTTTACATGTTTCATTGATTAGTTCTATGTTCCTCTCTTTCCTCATTTCAGTCTGTCGTTCTTGATTTTTATTCTTTTCGATTTTTATCTCTTTCATCGGTTCTATATTTCTCTTTTTTCTTCCTTTTGTTTTCCTTTCTTGCTTTTTCTTTGTCTCTCACTATTTGTCTTTCTCATCGGTTGCCATACATTCTTTCATTCATGCTTTCTTTTTGCTTCTTTTCTTTCCCTCATCTGTGTTTCGCCCGTTCTATTTCTTTCTGTCCCTTTCTTTTTCTTTATTTTTCATATTCTTCTTTATTTCCTCCCTTCTTTCATCCTTTCCTTCTTCGGCCCTCTAAATATTAGCCATCTATTCGTTTTTACACTCATACATATATCCTTTCTATCCTCTTTTCTCGGTTCTTTCTTCCTCTCAGTTTCTACTTGTTTCAATGATTGGTTCGAGCCTCGTCTTTTTTTCTTCTTTTCAATCTGTCGTTCTTGATTTCCCCTTCCTCGCAATTTTTACCCCTTTCATTGGTTCTATACCTCTCCTCTTTCTTTCTTTCCTTCTTTCGTTCTTCTTTCTTTCTTTTTCTTTCTCGTTTTCTTTCTCTTTCACTACTTATCTTTTTCATCATTTATCATACATTGTGTTTCATTCAGTCTCCCACCCTCTTTCATTCATGCTTCCTTTTCTCTTCTTTTCCCTTTCCGTCATCTATGTTTCGTTTGTTCTGTGCCTTTCTTTCTTTCACTTTCTTTTTCTTTCTTTATTTTTCTCTTTCCTTTTTCTAATTCTTTTTCCTCTCTTTCTTTCTTTATTTTCTTTTATTTCCTCCCTTCTTTCATCCTTTATTTATTCGGTTCTCTACATTTTGGCATTTCTTTCTTCCTTTCTTTCAATTTCCGTCTGCTTTTCTTATTCAGCATCTCTACGCAGTATTTATGGTCGCAACTCTCTGATCAGGTGTGGACGCCTGAATCCCCATCACTCATCCCTGTATCGTGCCAAAATGACCCAGTTGGTCCTAGCACACTCAAATAGCAGAAAAAGTGTCCAAAAGTGTCATTCTCGTTCAGAGCTCTTAAGCAAGAAGTACCAACGGCGTGGGGTGAACGTTCTGGTGTTGTCTTCACGTCGCTGATGTACAGACGTTTATCCGGCTCACATTCAGCGGATTCGTTACCGACCCACGTAGTTGTCGACGAAATCATGGCCTTGGCTGGCAGCTGGACGATGATAGTCCAAGCCGAAATCCTCCAGAATTGAGTTCGAATACGCACTGCTTTTTCACGAAAACCGTTTCTTCCTTTATGATTTGTGCAAATGTTAACCGTGGGGAGAAGTGGCAATGTTCGCCCACATTCCACCATTTCATTCCAGTTCCAGTTCCAGCTCGTTTGGCGACGATCACGACGACTACAATGAGGTTGAACAAACTCTTCCGTAAGAAAGAAGAACACTGAACAAACGGCAGAAGAACTTTCCTTCAGGTGGAAGAAGGCTATTATTGCCCTTCCCTTCGTCGGAAGCGCATCTGGGTTCTCCCTGCAGAAGATCGAAGGAAAACGAAGAAGACCTGTATCCTTTCGGATCAAAAACGGTACATGTCGCGAAAATGAGCAGCACTGGGGCCAGTCACGTCGTATCGAATGAGCGCGCCATTCTCCTAGCGCGTCCTATCCGCCGTGCAGACAGCACGGGATGCTGCTCTTCTTGCACTCCTCGGTGTACCAGCGCGTCCTTCTTCTCTTCTTATCGCCAGCCAATGCTTCCTATCCACAGATGACTCCTAGGCGGTGCACTTTCCGATCAGCTTCTCGTCTTCTCGACGACGTCATTGTCCTTAGGTTTTTTGCGGTCTCCTCTCATAGGCACAGCTCCTTCCGCAGGCAGGCAGGCAGGCAGGCAGGTGTACACTGGGGCGAACTTTGATTCGTGCAGGGGGACGAGATCGCCGAAAACATTTCGCCCTTATCACAAGGACTAAAAAGAAGTCGACGCGCGGCGATAGGAAGCACGATCGCTCGCTGAGTTTCAACGGAACAATTGCCCCACGTCTTTGTCAGCATGATGACGTTCTTTGAAAGAAGAAGTCGAGATGGGCGTGTGTGTACAGTGGAGTCAGGCGCAGGACGAGTGGAGCAGTGAAGAAGATGTCATTGTTTCCAGCTTTACGGCGAATTCAGGACGTGTCATGCCCGAGTATGGGCCA
Source organism: Heligmosomoides polygyrus polygyrus (assembly GCA_947396885.1). Lineage (NCBI taxonomy): Eukaryota > Metazoa > Nematoda > Chromadorea > Rhabditida > Heligmosomidae > Heligmosomoides > Heligmosomoides polygyrus. The sequence goes on from OX377202.1 coordinate 106,161,736, forward strand.
GAATCTGGCTACAAAGTAAGGAAGAAGGGCAAACGTCGATGCGAATGTGCCATGCTTCCTGTTCCTACGTGGTAGTCTGGCCACAGAAGTCCTACAGTCTTCCACTTCGTCGAAATGCGAGGAGCAAAGACACTGTTGCACGGCCCAGGTTGTCGAAAATTAGGTGGGCCGGTCACGAGTGCACCAGATCCGTAGCCGACTGAACTCCATGCTTCCTGGTTCTGCGTGTTAGCCTGGTCAGAGAGGATCTACAGAGTCATCGAATTCGTCGAAATTCGAGGAGCGAAGAAGCTGTTGCAAGTTTTGGGCAAGTTATCCAAAATTAGGTGGGCCGATCACTGCTGGACCAGAATCGTAGCCGACTGGACTCCATCGGATGTCAACATACCTTAGAATGCACCATGCTTCCTGTTTCTTCATGCTAGTCCAGGCACAGAAGACCAATAGACTTCCACTTCGTCGAAATTTGAGCTGCAGAGAGGCTGTTGCATGGGTCAACTTGTCCAAAATTAGGTGAGCCGGTCGCGGATAAGATACGTAGCCGAATGGACTCCATACAATGTCAAAAGAGTCCTAGAGCGCAGATCAACGCGTTGCTTCGAATTCTTCACGACACCCTCGGAGGGTCATCGTGACGCGTCTTTCGAGCGAGAAACGGTACTGGGCCATTCTGGCACATGACACGTATGGGTAGGCGTCGTAAGTGCCTGCTCAAAAAGCTCGATGACTAACGGCAACACGGATGATGCAATCGATTCTAAACGGAACGACTCGATAATGAGGCCTAGGTGTAGAGGAATGGGGAAGGAGGCACCAGAAAAACTCGTCCGCATCGAATGGGCGGAGCGTGTATGGCAGGTGCCACTAATTACACTGACACGTGTTCGGCTGTGATTCGCTGGTGCGTCCCCGCCTCCTCATGTAGGCCGCATTGACGACTAGTAGCTTCTCACCTTCATAGCAAGGGCTTTCCGGTTAGAGCGTCTTCTGAGATGTAGGCAGAGTTGTAGAACAGGTCTCCAGCCATTTTTGGCTTCCTTTGTGGGATCGTTTTCTATTCATGCAATGAGAATGGAACTTCTCGAGCTGGTCCTGGTTATGTTAGTCAGATTATTGTAAGGAAGACGTCTCCCTTCTCCTCTTCTCAGTCCGAAGCCATTCTAGCTACCATCTGACGACTCAATGGCAGGTCGCGTTCCACCGAGATTCTATTCTGAGTATGGAGTAGCACCTTCTGGTGTAGAATACTTCCAGATGCTGCCGCAAATTCTGCCGTGTCAAGTAACAACCGAACGCTTCTGGAGCAACTGAATAGCCTGCAGACGTAGATGCGCGACGGAAACTACTTCTATAGCCGTCAGCTCTCCGTAGCTACTTCTGCGTTCCTTCCAAGAAGCCGGGCGTTCCACACGAACAAAGTCCTTTTGTTCGGAGTCTCCATGGTATCCATTTCGTCGTCGTTGCATTGCTATCACCGATTTGTTGCCATCTGTCGGCGATAGCGGAGAAACTTATCCCAGCACCGGCACGGTACAAGGTTCACCTGAACGCGGGGGTGCTGGGTCACTAGAGTGAAGCCAGAAAACTTTGCCCACAACTCGTTTTGAAAGAGAGGGAAGCAAAGAAGTGGTCATATCCGAAGTTTCAGCTGTTCTTTCGGCCATCGATATCCTCGAGGAGGCGCCTCTGACGTCACCATCTGTCCCTGCTGCGTGCCAGAATGATCCAGTGGCACCATGCCCTTGAAGGGAGGTAGTATACTGCGGTCAATGCATTGCGCCGTCTTCACGGCTTTCCCGAGAAGTAGTTGGTTTAATTCCATACCGACGGAATTCCAGCGACATCAGCAATTTTGCCTTTTTAAGTAAATTTGTCTGTCCATCTGTCTATCTGTCTGCGCGAAATTAATGGCCGTTCGACAGCAGCTTCCTTCCTCGACATCATAGATCTCGCATGCGGATCATCCGATCCATTCTTTTCTTGCCTTTTTGGCCTTCTCGCCAATGTTTCACAGGATTTTGTTTAGTTTGCAGTTTGTTTTACTGTTTTTTGCCCACAGAAGCACCTATAGGGAATGCCTGCTGGGTTATATAAGAACCAGTAGGTCTGTCTGTTTATCAGTCTACCCGTCTGCGCGAAATTGATGGCCACTCCTCGACATTATCGATCTCGCATGAGGATGATCCGTTAGAGGCGCGGATAGCGCGAATAAGTTGGCTGAGTTGGATAGACTTCACAAAATGGCCAATATCGATCAATATTATAGATTTTGCAGACAGTTCGCCGCTTCAGGTGAGAATCTGGTGAACGCATGATTTGGTTCAGCGCACTTCCAGCGCTCTTATAGTGGGGTAGAGGTGGGCGATGTCCACAGATTCCTTACTTCTCCACAGAAGCACCTCCAGGAAATGTCTGGTGGCTTATATAAAAACCAGTAAATCTGTCCGTCTATCTGCCTATCTGTCTGTGCGAAATTAATGGCCGTTCGACAAGGTGCCTTTCTCGACATCAATCAATCACCCAGGAAGACGATTCGTTAAATACGTGGATAGCGCGAGCAACTTGTCCGATAGAGAGGCTTTTCCATAGACGAGCAATCAATTTTATCGATCAGTGTTTTCGATTTTGCTGACAGCTGCCCGTTTCAGGTGAAAATCTCATGGACGCCGGATTTGGTTCATACACTTCCAGCGCTCTTAGAGTGGGGTAGAGGTGTTCACAGATTCCTGACTTCTCCACAGAATCAGCAAATCTGTATGTCTATCTGTCTGCGCAAAATTAATGGCCGTTCGATAGCAGTCTCCCCCCTCGACATCATCGATCTCGCATGAAGATTCGTTAAATACGCTGATAGCGCGAGTAACCTGGCCGACAGAGAGGCTTTTCCATAGAGAGCAATCAATGTTATCGATCAGTATTATCGATTTTGCAGACAGCTGTCCGTTTCAGGTGAAAATCTCGTGGGCGCCGGATTTGGTTCAGGCACTTCCAGCGCTCTTAGAGTGGAGTAGAGGTGGAAGATGTCCACAGATTCCTTACTTCTCCACAGAAGCACCTCCAGGAAATGCCTCGTGGTTTATATAAAATCCAGTAAATCTGTCTGTCTATCTGTCCGCGCGAAGTAAATGGCCGTTCGACAAGCTTCTCGACATCTCGCAGATCTCGCATGAGGATGATCCGTTAGAGGCGCGGATAGCGCGAATAAGTTGGCTGAGTTGGACAGACTTCACAAGATGGCCAATATCGATCAATATTATCGATTTTGCTGACAGTTCATGATTTCAGGTGAGAATCCCGTGGACGCCGGATTTGGTTCAGGCGTTCCAGCGTTCTTCGAGTGGGGTAGAGGTAGACGATGTCCACAGATTCCTGACTTCTCCACAGAAGCACCTCCAGGAAATGCCTGCTGGGTTATATAAAAACCAGTAAATATGTCTGATTATCTGTCTATCTGTCTGTGCAAAATTAATGGCCGTTCGACAACAGTCTCCCTCCTCGACATCATCGATCTCGCATGATGATTCGTTAAATGCGCTGATAGCGCGAGTAACCTGGCCGACAGAGAGGCCTTTCCATAGAGAGCAATCAATGTTATCGATCAGTATTATCGATTTTGCTGACAGCTGTCCGTTTCAGGTGAAAATCTCGTGGACGCCGGATTTGGTTCAGGCACTTCCAGCGCTCTTAGAGTGGAGTAGAGGTGGAAGATGTCCACAGATTCCTTACTTCTCCACAGAAGCACCTCCAGGAAATGCCTCGTGGTTTATATAAAATCCAGTAAATCTGTCTGTCTATCTGTCCGCGCGAAGAAAATGGCCGTTCGACAAGCTTCTCGACATCTCGCAGATCTCGCATGAGGATGATCCGTTAGAGGCGCGGATAGCGCGAATAAGTTGGCTGGGTTGGACAGACTTCACAAGACGGCCAATATCGATCAATATTATCGATTTTGCAGACAGTTGACCGTTTCAGGTGAAAACCTCGTGGACACCGGATTTGGTTCAGACACTTCCAGCGCTCTTAGAGTGGGGTAGAGGTAGATGATGTCCACAGATTCCTGACTTCGGTGCCTTACTGGAAAAATAGCGTAATCCACTGTAGTTAGTTAAGGTTGACAAAGCGTTTTGAGGGCCTGATGCACATCAGACCTTCTCCATCACTGTGGCGAGGAAAAACTGCAGTAAACCATTCTTTGAATTTTGTTTTGCACTGCCGGCGTGTTTGTTTACCTTTTGACGATTTGTTTGTTTACTCGGAGTCAACATCGCTGCAGATCTAATCGTCAGCAGCTTCGGAGATAAGAAGCTTCACTCCTCCATCCATTGGTAGTACAGTTTCAGAGGTACTTTGACCTCATCGTTGGAGCAGAATGTAGCGGTCGTTCTCTGAGCGGCTGTCAACGCCTTCTGCCACTGAAGAAGCGAGCGATGACATAGTACTATATCAGCCACCGAGCGGACTACGCTCTCCTGCTCCCGCGATCACGTAGGTAATGGGCACGCGACTAGGTTTTTCCCAGCGTTCGACCATGATTTAGAACTGGAGAGAACGACCGGCGGAATTGCACGTCTTCGGAAACTATTCCGATCACCACGTCTTCGTGATATATCGGTCGCTTCCAAATACTCCCCGACACGGCGAGGCGACGGGTTTTTTCCTTGGAGTGGCAGCAGCTGTCATTCATGACGGCGTGTGTGTAACGCAGTGTTCTCGGCAGCCGTTTTTAAGCAAAAAACGAGATTAGGCCGCTTAAACAATCCGCAGAGGAACGAGCAGAGGGCCAACTCGGACTTCGAGGCTCCCACTTGCCAAGAAGTATGGGTCCATGGATTCTTCACGCCTCTTGGGTGGATTTCCAGACGTCTTCTGGCACACCATAGTCGTGCCTTCGACGAATTCTATCGAACGAATAAATGAACAAACTTATACCTTTTTCACGTCGAATTGGACACTTTTCAAATCTAATTTTTATTTTTTCCCTATAATTAGTTAGTTTTTTTAGTTACCAATGGGTGTCGCCGCTGCCTGATAATACGTTATTCTGGCGCCGTTTCTGTTTTTTTTCTGTTTTTTTTTCTGATTTGTTTGAGTTTGTTCTGGACCATATTCTAATGAGTATCGTCCATCATTTATAACGTAAATAAATAAATAAATAAATAAATAAGTTGAACACTTTTCAAGTCAAATTGGACACTCTTCTAAGCTAACCTAAGAATTTTCAAATCAAAGCGAACTCTTCCAAATCGAAACGAGCTTTTTCTACATTAAACTAGAGACCCTCCAAAAATGTTCGAATAATTTTTTGTTCAAGGAAAATTTTAGTATAACTTTCATTGAAGTTTTAATTGAATTCCCAATGAGAGATCACGTGGTTTGAAATTTTATAAAAATCTTATTTTTTGAGGAAAAACAATGATTTAAAGCTTGTTTTGAAGAGCGGGAAAACGGCCATTTTATATTGTCAAAACAGAGACTGCGCCGTGCCCTCGTCCGAAAGTTTGCGATTTGCATTCGATGGATAGCAGAATTTCCATTTGCCTGCAGTTTCACACGTACAAGCGGTACAACACAAACAATTTTAAAAAAACACACATATCCTGACTGTCTTGGTGCATGTATGCAGAGTATTTACAGTATCAACCAAATAAACATAGCGTTGAACTTTTTGAGTGCATGGCGCGATCCAGTCTTTTGATGCACGACATAACTGCTGCCTTGCAGTGCCGTAACACAAAATTTAATTTTTAATTTTTTCTCAAAAAAGAATATATTATATAAAATTACTACACTCATTCCGAAGCTGAAGTAAAAAAAAAATTTTTTTTAAGTTATTATATGTTTTCCTTGAACAATAAATTATTCTAACCATCTTGTAGAAACTTCAGTTTCACCTGTAAGAAGCTCGTATCGATTTGGAAGAGTTCGCTTCCATTTCAAAGTTCATAGGCCAGCTTAGAAGAGTGTGCAATTCGACGAGAACATCGTATATTTGATGTCGAAAAATTCCTAACAAATGAACAAACGAATTTATTCGCTCATTAATTTTTTCGAATGATCGGAGATCGAATGAGCCCCATTTGTTGTTTATTCGATTTTTCGAATAGTCGAACAATTTGTTCGAGTCAGGTTCTGTGCTTAAAGATTTGACGTTTATCCGATTTTGAAAAAAATTAATCAATTTTTGAATAATTTTAAAATATTGCAATATTCTTAACTGCTCCCTTTCGATGTTCGAATTCGAGTGAATATTCGAGAATCTAGAAATATCGAATATTCGACTATTCGAATAATTATTCGAGTGATTATTCGAATATGCTCGTTCGAGCACAACTATATGGTACACCACGTGGCAGATCTGCACCGTAAGAAAGAAGCACCCTCTTCCTAGACGAAGTGGACGATCCGTGTGATTCCACCAAATTATCAGAAATTTAAAAACATGGCGCATTCCTAACTCACCTTCTTCCTTTCACAGAGGTGTCTGGTCATAGAAAAGATGACCAATACGACGGTCAGCCCGTAAAAACTGGGCATTATGGTTGTATTCGAACGAAAATATCCGAATAATTACTCGAATAATTTATTCGAACAATTAGTCGAATAGTCGAATATTCGATATTTCTAGATTTTCTAGAATATTCATTCGAGTTCGAATATCGAAAGAAGGCCATTTATTCGAATATTACTCGAATAAACGAATATTTAAACCTTCTTCGAAAATGTATTTTTTCGAATATGGAATAAACTTCAAACCTCCAATCACAGGACTTGATTCGAACACATTGCTCGACTATTCGAATAAACGAAAAAATTGGACTCATTCGATTTTCGATCATTCGAAAAAATTGATGAGCGAATAAATTCGTTAGATCATTCGCTCGGAATTTTTCGACATCGAATAAAATCGTTCATTCATTCGCTCGATAAATTTCTCAAAAGCTGAACTAAAGTGGCCATTCCCAATCGAAAAACACGATGTGATCTACTAGGCCATTTTGGCACGAGACAGATCTGTGAGGAGATAGCACAGCCATTCTTGTTTATAGCATAACTTTTCAGCCTGCTTCGCTAACCGGGTCACTTTGGCACAGGATATGGACGAGTTGGGACCACTCATTGGTACACATTTGGGCAGATATTATTAATAGATGTGATGACACCTTCACTTACGAAGTTAACTCTGCGAGTATCTTCCCAGTTTTGTTTCCAAACGGCAGAAGGAGTATCCCCTCCTCGAATCCTGGAAGTACTGGATCCTTTTGGCACTGTATGGGGGTGAGTGAACACGTTGCAGGCTCTTGCTCAAAAGCTGACAGTGAATGGGGTGACATTCACTCTGCTCGTCTGTCGAGTTCCAGGCGTCCCAGGCCTACTGCAGCATTTCAGCACAAAGTCCCTGGGCTAATTTGGCACTGGGAGGGCATTGGCAGCGACATAAATGGTTAAACTAACCCCACGATATGAGATGACAGCCACTCTAGCTTGATATCCAGTCTTCTAGATTATCTCTATGATAGGTATTCAATTTGTCACCAAAAAGGAGAAATTAGGACCCACTGGGTAATTTTGGCACGAGATGTGGGTCACTGGAAATAAAATACTGGCGCGCACTCGAATCTTTAATGGATAACAGCTGCACGATTTGGAGAGCAACTTTGATCCGTTGTTCCCGTTCCTAGTGCGATACTGAGTGCCCTGAACACACTGAGTCACTTTGGCACGAGGCAGGGATGCGTGGACGCACTACGGGTTACCACTGGAAAAGATTGACTCCATATGGGAGGACGCTTCATCTCGGTCATATGTCGTCCCACTGATCGTCTTCCTGCCTGAACATGTCCAGCAAGGCCTTCATTCGTCCCTACTACGTGCCAGAATGGCTCATTGGGCTCTCATCGCTTGAAAGCCTACTAGATTTCGTTTTATAGGCAAAATCCAAATTCATCCTTCCGAGCCATTTGTTTGCTGGGCTACTTTGGCACAAGACAAGGATGTATCGAAAGGAGAACGCGGCTGCTGCAGGAACTAGACTATAAACGGGACCAAATGCCCCAGCTGACAGCTGATAACCCTGAAACGAGGCATCCGACATGCGTTCGAAGGACGGTCGACCGTTGTTCGCACGAACGACAACGCGTTCGGTCGATGATCGATGTGCTGTGGTGGAGTTGGGGGTGCCCCGCGTTCAGAAATTGCTTCTCCAACCGCCGATCTGCAGCTGCGCTCCAACTGTAGCTGATCCATCATCGGCTGCACGGACCGCTGAGTCCGCGTGTTTGTCAACGACAGCGGAAAACCCACTAGGGGAAGGAACGGCGTTTCCAAGGCGCTCCTAAAGAAGGTGCGGTAGCCCGGCGGCTCCTACGCGAGCGAGGCTCTGTCAGGGTCTTCTGGCCTGACTTCCCTTGAATCTGATGGCTTCTCGGCACAGAGCGATCGAAGACCTAGCCAGGCGAGCCAGTCAACCACGGGGGTCAATGTCCATCGCCCAGCAATCACGTATTTTCGAAAGAATTTTCCATGCGCAAAACACACAACACTGCCCAAGAACAGTTGTCGCCCAGCCCCGGGGCGACGGGGTTCCGCTTCCTGCAGCTGAAGAGTGTTGATGATGACTGGTGCAACGGCGAGGTGATCCTTGGCGACACCACGGGGACGCCGACCGGTTCGACACGTTCCCTGCACATGCGTCGGGGAAATCTCTTCGGAGTTGGACGAGCCTCGAAAAGGAAAAGAAGGGGTTTCGGATTTCCCGCCAAATCCGAGTTCAAACGGATATGTCGTTTGGCGCGCATATTTCCCGCGTGCAAGTTCGAAGTTGAACTTGGCGGGAACTGTCGCATAAAAAGCCCCGGATGATGACGCAGCGGTCAGTCTCAGTTCGTCTCGAGAGTTGCTGTGTTCACTGCTAATAAACCTGTCATCTACTGCCTCTCCCCTAGCATGAGAGAATGTGGGTCGCTGACATGACGTGTCATTCCAAAGACCTGAGGCCGGATTCATCAACGACTTACAGCAATTTAACAGAGAAAATTACAGCCGAAATCCCTGATAGCGCTGCTTATCAAGCGATATGATGAGCGATAAGCCGCTCAACAGCGGTCAGAGTCCAGCTTCTCTCATCGTAAAACCTCGGCATAGTAACTTGATGTGTATCAGCTTCTTATGTGGTGAACGAGGTCTTTATGGTGGATCTTTATTATGCGGCCTGACGTTTCGACGCGATCGTCATCTTCAGAGGACCGAAGACGGTGGAAGATATTGAAATGCACTCTACCACACCAAACGTCTCAACCACTCTAGCGGTTCTGATATCATAAAGGGATACCCACAAAAATCTCATGCAAAGAGGAATAAACTCACGATACGCAGTCGACCCACAGTGGTCTAGCACTCTGGTAAGCAGGGGAATGAAACTTACCATACCAAAGTGCCAAAATGCGGCTTGCGGCAAGTCTCCTTCTCCTTACTTACCATACTAGAGTGCTAGACCACCCTCGGTGGACTGCGTATCATGAGTCTATTCCTCTTTGGGTGAGATTTTTTGTAGGTTTTCCTCGACGATGTCGGAACCGCTAGAGTGGTTGAGGCGTATGGTGGAGCAGAGCGCATCTCAAAAGCTTGCACCATATTCAGGCTTCTGGAGACGACGATCGCGTCGAAACATCATGTCGCATAATAAAAGCCCTTCATAAAAACCTGGTTCGGCACATTAAAAATCTAATAGAGCGGTTAAAGTACTTATACTTTCCTTGAATACGACAGCTTCTTCTGCATATCCTTGGCAACGGCAGTGCCTTCTGTAAGAAGCACATTGTTGTTTTAGTCCGAAGAACGTAGAGTTACTTCTAGTTGTGTCTAAATTTTGTCAACAACAGCTACTCACGCTGCCAGCAAATGCACCTGATACATCTATGGGATGGGTTGAACCCGTAGAAGAAAAAAAATTTAAAAAAAATAAGAGTGCGACTTTATTGTGGCAAAATGATCACGTCGGCGGTCCATAGAAAAGCATTTTGACACGACCTTCCCGCTCAAACGCGTTTGAATTTGGGTTTGGCGGGAACTGGCGCATAAAAGGCCGCGGATGGGATGATCGTTGTCAGTTTAGCTGCCGGCCATTTCCCAGCCTTTCTCAGGCTCAGTTAGGCCCCATTTATACTTCCAACGCCAAAAAACGCGATGGCATGTATAGTGGCCAAATTGATCGATCGCATCGCTGGAACAATGTGGTCACAGTACGTAGCGTCGCGTCGTCGCATCGCTCGGCGTCGAAGTATAAATGGGCCTTTAGTCTCGGGACTTGTCGTATTCTCTGCTTATAAATGCGTCATTTACTATCCCTCTTCACACATACGAGGGAGTTACTTCTAGAAAGGAGTCTCTATCCAGAGGTCATCATAGAGATTTTGTTGCAGCAGAAGAACAGTGAATCCACAGCTACACATCGGAGATCAGACCGTGCGATAGATTCTGGTCAGGAATATGTAGTTGCAGTAAGGGAGGTCAGCTCATGAGAGCGTAAGGTTCCATTTATACTTCCGTGCGGAGCGAGGTGCTGTCGCGCATGCGGACCGCATTTATCGATCAGATCGCTCGATCAATTTGGACGCAACAAGTAGCATAACGTAGCTCTGCGTTGGAGTATAAATGGGTTCTAAAGCAGGATTTACTCTTTGTTGCGGAGCGGCGCGGACTTGTAAAATCTATCAATATCGATCGCCATGCCGCCCAATCAATGCGGGTGAACTTCATAATACGGCGTTGCGCGGCGTTTGAAGTATAAATCCCGCCTGCGAGACATCTGGGGCCGTATGCTATTCTCTCCCCAACCGTCCCCGGCCGGGTATGAGGCGGTCTCCGCCCACATCCCGGTATGCACATCATGCGCCATCGATTTTTCGCGCCGTCCCCGTCCCCGGGTCGGGCGAGAATAGCATACGACCCCTGACCACCATGGTGTACAAACTGGAGGTCACTTCCGATCATGACCGTAAAACGCACACATGGCGCGTCCTATTCGTATTGACAAGCGTAGATCACCGCGAGGACATCAAGACTGTTAGGGGTCGTTTAGTGTGCGCGCCATGCGCGACGCGATGCCATGTGTAGTGGCCAAATTGATCAATCGCGTCGCTCGATCAATTTGGCCACTACGCGTGCATCGCGTCGCGCGTAGCGCGCACACTAAACGACCTCTTAGATTAGTATAGGCGCGCACGCCACTCGGTACTCGTTATCACTACATTGGATGAGTGGAATGCGCCATGTATTCTACTTCTTCCTGGCTTCGCGAAGGACTTTGAAAGGACCCAGAAGTATACATAGATCATCTTTGCGGAGCAAGTCCGGTGCCAATCTCCCATGCTCCAAAGTGACGCAGCTCACACTAGGTACTGGAAACCACCTTCTGAATTGATCCAAGCGCCTACTCTGACCTCCCGGATGTTAGGCTAGAACGAGACCCTTCTCTTCTACTGCCGGCGCTCAGTTGACTTCAAAGATCGCAGTTCAAGGAACACTTCCTTCCTTCGAGACGACATCACCTTCAGATGCATATCTGCTGAAGGAGACGCGAGCGCCCTGTTCCGTAAACAAGGTGTTCTTCAGCGTGAACTCCTATGTCAGGGAACACAGTCGGGTGGAATTCGTCAGCGTTGATTCTTCGCGTCCAGCAGACAACCGACCACAGTCAACAATACGGACGTCGCCGGCTACGACAAACTGACGAACAAAGAACGGGACTGGGTTTGACGCTCCTGAAATACATCCAACTGAATGTCTTGAACTAGAGACCCTCCAGATTCTTAGAACAATTTTTATTTAAGGAAAATTTGGTATAACTTTCTTCGAAGCTTCTACTTTCACCTGACCCAATAATTGAGCAAAAAGTGAAGTCTGGAATTTTATTTTTTTATTTTTATTTTTTGAGGAAAAATAACAGACTAGATACTGATTTAAAGCGCAGGAAAGCAACAATCATTTAGGGTATCAGAAAAAGAGATCGCGCCGTGCACTCGACTAGACCGTCGCGATTTTTAGTTTATTGAGGTGTAAATGCTGCTTACTTACCATACGATTTAGTCGAGTGCATGGCGCGATCTCGTTTTAATGTGCTACATGATTTCTGCCTTCCCGCCCTTTAAAGTAAAATATTTGACTTGCTATTTTTCATTAAAAAATAAAAATTTAATAAAATTTCAAACTGTGTTCATTTAGTGGGGCAGGTGATTTTTAACATTTCAAAGGAACGTAGACCGAATTTTTTATTGGAAAAGAAATTCTCTAACCGTGTCGGAGTGTCTACTTTAACCTCAAAGACACTCGTTTTTATTTGGAAGATATTCAATTTGATTTCAGAAGCGTCCAGCTTGCTTATGTTCAATTCATTTTCAAAATTAAAAAAAATGTAAAAATTTCGTTTGAAAAGTGTTTGACGTACTCGTGGTCCAACCTGCCGTCACCAACGGCACCTGACCACGGCCTCCACAAGCCCCTCCAAGGGAATGTTCAACACTATCGATCGATATTGATCGATTAACTGACTTTGCCCACATACTTGTGAACAATGTCAAACAGTCATTGCTAAAATATTCGGGAACTCAGAAGCCATTCTCCGGTCATTTCCATCACAAACGGTCACCTAAGAGAAAATCGATACTATCGATCGGAAGAATTGGCTTCCCGGACAGACGCACAGATGGACGCACAGACGAGTACGTACGGATTAATAGGCACTTTTCTAAACAGCAGGACATAATAGAGCTCACATTTGTAGAAACGGACAGCGTGCTAATTGTGGCTAACTGTTACAAAGGAGGGAAAAATAAAAGTTGTGTCCTTTATACTATTAGCAAACATCGACAGGACTATTGAAGAAAATGAGAGCGCACACAACACCAACGAGAAAAAGGCCATAGATCGATATCAGCCACAGCACTACCAATCATGGACAGACGCATGGACGGACGGACACGTTCATTGTTTTCATTTGTTTCTTGATGGACGGCCGGAGGGATGCACGTATGGATTGAGCTATATTTTTCTTAGACACCTTTCAGAATTCCTTTCAGAACATTCATCTATCTTCGCTTCGTGATGGCGAAGTGGACGGACGCACAGATGGACACACGGACGGATTAACTCCTTTCCATTAGCATAGAATGGTTTTCTAACACAGTGCAGCGGAACTCATTTGTATAAACGAACACCACAACAGCAGTGCTTGAATCCCAAAAATGAGGTTAGAGCAAAGCTCAAATCGATTGATATCGATTATTTAAAGCGAACGACCGGAGGGTGTCGGAGAAAGTGAAAAAGGCAGCCAATATCGGTGATGAACAGCGCCGGAAAATTGGTGGGAGATACTGGTAGTTCATCGAGCGTGTAAATCCATAAATCGATATTATCGATCGCACTAGTTCATCATTCGCGGACAGACGCACAGACAGATGTGTGGACGACTGCACGAACGGACTGACTCCTTCATGTTCCTCATTTTCGGTACATCTTCCACCGTTACGAACATCGGACGGACGCACAGACGGACGCACGGACGGATTAATTGACTAATACATGTCGCTACTCATTCCGCTCCCATCCGTCGAGCTCAATTTCAATCTCTCTGCTGGCCTCTGTGCTTCAATCAACAGTAACTACACCATTGTAAGACTCAGTACTAGTGACTGAAGATTACTTAGCCGACAGCAACGTATGACTGAATCCATAAATCGATATTATCGATCGAGATGCTTACTCTGAACAGACGCACAGACAGACGTGTGAACGAATGCACGAACGGACTGACTGTTTCAGATTCCTCGTCATTATTTCATTTCGCTCCTTAACGAGCACCGGTGGGACGCACAGACAGACACACGGACGGATTGACTGGTTCCCATCCATCGAGCTGAATTTCATCCACTTGCTTCTGACCTCTGCGCCTCAACAAATAAATAGTAGCTACGCCAGCCTCTGTTATTGTAAGGCTAAGCATTAGTGATTGAAGGTCATCCAGACGGTACCGAAGTGCGACTCAATGCAGAAATCGATATTATTGATCGAGATGTTTACTCTGAACAGACACACAGACATACGAGTGAAGGAAGACGAACGGACTCATTGTTTCAGATTCCTCGTCCTTACTTCGTTTCGCTTGTTGACGAACACCGGTCGGATGCACGGACAGACGCACAAACGGATTATTTCTTTAGAAAAACGGTGTTATTCATTGTGTTCCCGTCCATCGAGCTCGATTTCAATCCCATCCATCTGCTGCTGACCTCTGTGCGTCAATCAACAATAACTACGCCGGACTCGATATTATTGATCAATTACTGAATCGATATTAACGGCCAAAGCCGCTTACTGCCGGACAGACGCACAAACGCACAGACACACGTGTGGATGAACACGAACGAAATGATTGTTTCAGATTCCTCGTCTTTATTTCATTTCGGTCCTTGATGAGCACCGGCTGGATGCAGACACAGACGCACGGACGGATTATCTCTTTAGCAAATGGTGCTAGCTCATTTCGTTTTCGTCCATCGAGCTCAATTTCAATCTCATCCATCTACTGCTGACCTCTGTGCGTCAATCAACAATAACTGCGCCAGGCTCGATATTATTGATCGGTTATTGAATCGATATTATCGATCGAAACAGCCGGACAGACGCACAAACGCACAGACACACGTGTGGATGAACACGAACGAAATGATTGTTTCAGATTCTTCGTCCTTATTCCATTCGGCTCCTTGACGAGCACCGGCCGGACGCACAGACAGACGCACGGACAAATTATCTCTTCAGCAAATGGTGCTACTTATTCCATTCCAGTCGATAGAGCTCAACCTCAATCTCATCCATCTACTGCTGACCTCTGTGCCTCAATAAACAGGCCAGGCTCTGTTATTGTAGCGCTGAGTGTCAGTGATTGCAGGCGATTCAGTCGCCGCTGCGGCTGCTGGCGCCGCCGCTGGTGCTGAGCGAGATCCGGCGATAAGGGACAAAGATCGCTGGCTGGGACACGGGGCGAGCACGTGCACACGGCATGCATGGCTGGGGCCGACGGGACCGCAGCAGCAGCAGCAGCAGCAGCACAGGGGCCGGCGCAGCGGCCACTCATATATCATCGGACAATGGCCGGGATCTGACTGACTGATCTATTCCGCATCTCGAGCCGCTGAATTGGCTGCCGTTGGGACGGCGACAACAATTGCTGACGGCAGTTAGGGGAGCGGTTGGAGAGGTTCTCACTCTGGAAATCCTCATTCTGAGGACCCTATCGAGGTTGACGGTAGGGGCCTACCGCACTTGCCGTTTGGAGGTGATTGTCTACGAAGACGTAGCTTCGGGCGTATCTTGAGGCTCCGTACCTTTAGACCCCACTCCAATGTACACCGAAGATACGGTTAAAGCCGCCACTTCTCCAACGTAATTCGTTCCTTTCCAAAAGCCGGCAGGTAGCTTCGCAGGAGGTTTTCTAAAGATCGGAGCACGCGATGTGACACATGGATTTGCGCAGCGGATTTTCTCTAGGGCACGTTATTTTCGCACCAGTTCAGCGCAGCCCATCCGATCACCTTGCCTTCGCAGATGGTATTGTTGGCAGGGTTTTAACCACATTTGTGCAGCTATCTGACACAATGCGTTTAAAATAGAAATTTTGAGGCTAGAGTGCATGGCAAGTGAATTTTCGAGGAATTTTCCCTCAGTAGGTACCAGTTTATGTTTATTGGGGTCATTATTAACGCAGTATGATGTAAGGTTTTGAATCCTTCATATTATAGCTATTACGGTAAGACTACGGTAAGAACAGAGGAAAGAGAGCTTGGCGGGAGACTCGCAGTGTGAGGTACGAAGTACATTAGTCGATCATATATGTATGTGTTTAAAGAAGCATTCACTGCCGTTGTTCAAAACGAAGTTAATTCGTTGTTTCATTGTATATGATCGTTTGATGTACTTCACACTCCACATTTCGAATCTTCTGCCAACTTCTCTTACCTTTGTTCTTACCGTAACCTTACCATAATAACTATAATATGAAGCATTCAAAACCTTACATCATACTGCATTAACAACCAGCCCAAGAAATATGGTACCGAACACGAGAAAATGCCTTGAAACTTCACTTACCAAGCGCTTTAGTACTGAAATTTCTACTCTAAACACCTTGTGTCAGATAGCTGCACAAATAAGGTTAGAGCCCTACCAACAATACCATCTTCGACGGCTAGGTGTCGGATGGGCAGCGCTGGCCTGGTGCGAAAATAGTGTGCCCTATTGAAATGGGCTGCGACAATCCATGAACTTAGGGCCTGTTCATACTTCGCGACAGCAGCGACAAGAGCGCAGCGCGCGAAAATATGAACAGGCGACAAGAGCGACTGGAGCGACAAGAGCGACAAGAGCAACAAGAGCGATTGGGGCGTCGGGCGTAATGTGGTGTACGTAATTGCACCATAACGTCTACTTCGTGGCCTAAAATATCAAGTGAATAAGGGTCTTCACGTCTAACTTCAACTTAATTGCATTAGTTTTTGGAAGCTGAAACAGACACAAGTAAACAGTTATATTAGTAAAAAGTCTCCGGAAACTGAGACAAACACAAGCAAACAGACATATTTTTAGTCGAAAAGTTGTTAGGAACTGAAACAGACAGAAGCGAACAATCACCTTATTACCTACATCGTCAGTCTGGCACTCAAAATAGACATAAAAGCCCTCCTTACCTTTGTGTTGAGAACGTCCGAACAGGAATCGTTTCCTAACAGCACTAGTGCGCCTTCCAGCACTAGTGCGGTGTAATTACGTACTCCACACTCCGTTTGTCGCCCCAGTCGCTCCAGTCGCTCCCGGCGCCGGCGCGAAGTATGAACAGGCGACATGAGCGACTGGAGCGACGCCGCCGGCGCTCGAGTATGAACACTTTTCGGCGGCGCGCGCTCGGTTTCAATCGATATGCATGTTTTGCGCAGGCGACGAGTCGCTCTTGTCGCGAAGTATGAACAGGCCCTTACAAGGGAAGGGTCTGAAGCGTAGCTCTGAACGGGGAGAGCGAGTCATATAGGGAGAATCCCCACCCCTCAATTAATATAAAAATGTGTTTCTTCTCTGCCAAATCGTTAAACACAAGGAGTAGGGGTCGTTGAACTCACAATGGAATACGGCGCATCACGAGTTTGGCGGTCTTGTATGCCCGCGATGCTGCCTCTGCCGGCAAGCGGCTCGGAGCGCAGTGGAAGTGTGGTTGCTTCATGCGAAGAAGGTCAGAGGTTCGGTTCTTGTGCGCTGCTGCATTTTTGCATTTCGGCTGACTGGTTGAGATTTGTTGGATTCTCACGGCTACACCATTTTCAGACGTTTTGATTCCTAATTTTCCAGCTTTTGTGTGGCCCACAAGTGTGGCCCACGTTTAGACAAGGAATCATCGAGGAAAGAAATCAGGCTGGCAGAACGGACGGCCAGCATACTAAAGGACTTAGAAGCACATCAACTTGAAGTTGACGAAGACGTTGTGGTTAAAAATCCGCTCAGTAATAAACAAGTCGCAAGAAAGGTACTCTCCACAGCGTACAGCTGGAAAATGCGCAGAAAACGCCTAAAAATGGTATAGAGGTCAGAATCACCTAAATCTCAACCAGTCAGTCGAAATGCAAAAATGCAGCAGCGCACAAGAACCGAACCCCCGACCTTCCTCGCATGAAGCAACCCCACTTCCACTGCGCTCTGCGTCGCTTGCCGCCAGAGGCATCGCGGGCGTACAAGACCTCCAAACTCGTGATGCGCCGTATTCAATTGTGACTTCAAGGACCCCTTACTCCTTGGGTTTAACGACTCGGCAAAAAAGAAACACATTTTTATACTAAATGAGGGGTGGGGATTCTCCCTATATGACTCGTTTCCCTCGTTCAGACATACGCTTCAGATCCTTCCCTTGTTTAGGATTGCTCTTCCCAACGGGGATAGATCCTCACAGCAGGAGAGGTTCAGCAGCATTGGTATTGGGTGCTGTTGTGACCAGATCACGGTTTTCGGATCTATCCTAGTCGGTAGGGGGCATAGTGAATGTTCTGCCTCACTTTTTCTTCCGTTGAAATTGTGAACAGTTCGTGGAAAATGGAAAAAATTTGTGGAAAATTGCTTCCTCCCACCGGGAAAGATCACTACTGTCCACTGAAGCGTCGTTACTTCATTGCTGAGCAGGGAGTCGTATGCAGTAAGTTGTTGTAGGAGCATTATTATTACTGAAATCGACGAGAAGAAGGTCGAAGAAGTGTTTGGTTCCTCCTTCAGTGCAACCCAGCCGATTCTGAATAAGCCGAAGGGCTTCCATAACACCTTGTGGCCACTAGAACTCACGCACTACACTTATCCATCCTTCACTCCAAGCCAAAGGCAAGTGAGACAGAGTTCCCTAGAGAATAGGCAGACGCGAGTCCTTCACTGGCCGCTCATAGACGTTCTGAATCCCATAAAGAAGCCAGAACTTGCAGACAGGCTTCACTTCAACCTAGGCCATCATCTGCTTCCCGAAGTATGAAGTGCTTCAGACACTGTCTGCTCCTTTCTCTAATCTACATATCCTCGAAGTCTACTGTACGTCTTCGTCGGGTCGGCGTAGTGTACATACCCCTTCGGAAACCTTTCTGAAAAGGTGGACTCTCAGTGAACCACGGTGTCAGGCCAATGTTCAGGCTAAAGCCGCCACGCTTCCAAAGCCCTTCGTCACCTTCCAGGTCTGTGTAGCTGAAGCCGTCAGGCAGCTAATAGCGTTCTGCGGAACGAGAAATTTTACGACAGCGGCGTGGTGGACCAGAGAACACCCATCGTGCAAAGTGCACCCACCCACCATCTGCCCGGGTCCGCACACGTTTCTCTCACGGGGGTGTGTACACTCCGCCGCCCCGACGAAAACGTACAGTAGACTTTGTCGAGGGCGTGTAGATTGGAGAAAGGAGCAGACGACGTCTGAAGCACTTTGTACTTCGCAAAGCAGATGCTGGCCTGGGTTGAAGTGCAGACTGTCTGAAAGTTCTGGATCCTTTGAGAGATTCAGGATGTCTATTAGCGGCCAATGACGGACTGGTCTCTGCCTATTCTGTGGTGAACTCTTGCTCACTTGCCTTTGGATTGAAGTGAAGGATGGATAAGTGTAGAGCGTGAGTTCTGGTGGCCACAAGATGTTATGGAAGCCCCTCGGCCTATTCAGGATCGGCTGGATAACCCAGCCGATTCTGATGCACTGAAGAGGGAACCAAACACTTCTGACGACCTTCTCCTCGTCGATTTCAGTAATAATAATGCTCCTACAACAACTTACTCCATACGACTCGCTGCTGAGCAATGAAGTAACGACACTTCAGTGGACAATAGGGATTTATCCCTGTTGGGAGAGGGCAATTTTCCACATTTTTTTCAATTTTTCACAAATTGTACACAGCTTCAATGGGACAGAAAGTGAGGCAGAACATTCACTATGTCCCCTCCCGACTAGGATAAATCCGAAAACTGTGAGCTATTCACAACAGCACACAATATCAATGCTGCCGAACCTCAGTGTGCAGGAAAAACTGCGAGGTTTCAGCTCATTTCTATTGCAGAATTACGTTGAAAACCTTGTTGTTGTTGTTGTTGTTGTTTTCGTCCTTCTTGTTCTTCTTGCTCTTCATCTTTCTTAACCGCGATTCTTCTTCTTTTCTCTCGCTTCGTCGTTCCTTTTAGCCCTTCTTCTCCCTTTGTCCTCCATTTGCCTTATCTTTTCTTCTCTTGTTCTTGTTCATGCTACCCCTCCTTTTCTCCTCCTCCTTCATTCTCCATCCTTCTTCCTTACTCGTCCCCTTTCTTTTCTCTTTCTTAGACTTTCTTCCACTCTTCCTTTCTCCTACTTCCTTGACCTCCTCCTTCGTTTTCACTCTTCTTCTTCTTCTTCTTCTTCTTCTTCTTCTTCCTTCTTTTGATTTTTTCCTCTCATTTTTTACCTTCGCCATACTTTTTTATCCATTATGTGTTTGTCTCCTTGCTTCTTCTCTCTTCCTATTCCTCCTACTTTTCATCTTTTCCTTCTCCTCTTCCTTACTTCTTCTTTGTTCATTTTCTTTCTTCTTCATTTTTCTTCCGCTCTTCTTACTTCTTCTCTTCCTTACATCTTCCTCTTCTTCCACTTCATTGTCCTCCTACTTCCTTTTATTTCCTTTTGCTTTCTTCCTCTTCCATTTTATCCTCTTCCACTTCTCTCTTCTCTTCTTTTTCTTCCTCTTCTTCTTTCTTCACTTCTGCGTTTTGCTCTTCTTTTTTCTTCTCTTATTCTTCTCCCTCTTCCTCTTCCTCTTCTTCTTCTTCTTTCTCCTTATTCTTCTTTCCCTTCCCCCTTCTTCCTTCTTCTTTCATCTCTTATGCTTCTTCCTCTTCTCCTTTCTTCCCTTGTTCTTTTTCCTCCTCCTATTCTTCTTCTCATTGTTCCTTCTACTTCCATTCCTTTCTTCTTCTTTTTCTTCTACCTCCTTCGTTTCTAACCTTCTTCTTTCTTTTTATTCCACACTTCCTTCTTCCTCTTCCTGTTCATCTTCTTCATTCTTCTCCCTCTCCTATCTTTTTCTTTGTTCTTTATTCTTCTACACTTCCCCCCCCCCCCTTTATCGTTTTCCTTCTTCTTTACTCTTTTACTTTCTTCCTTCTTTTAATTGATTGTTCTTCTTTCTATTTCAATTTTCTTTCTTTTCTTCCACTTTTCTCTCTGCTCTTCTTCACGTTGCTATTCTTTTTTCTTTACATCTTTTCTTCCTTCTCCTATTCTTCTTCTCCTTCTTCCATCTCCTTCAATTCCTTCCTTGTCGTTTCTCTTCCACCTCCTTGTTTCGTTTTCCCGTCTTCCTTTTTCCTTCATATTTTCTACTACCTTTTAATCTTCCTATTCATCTATTTCCTTCTCCTCCTCCTTCCTTTGCCTTTCTTTTATGTCCTTCCTGCCTTTTCTTCCGTTTTCCTCCTTTTTATTTCCTTCTGTATTATTCTCTTTTTCTTCCTCTTCCTCTTTGTTCTAAACCTTTCTTCCGGCTCCTCCTTTCTTCTTTCTTCTTCTCCTTCCTTCTTCCTCCTTTTCTGCCTTCCTAATCTTTCCTATCTGCTTCCTTCACGTCCACTTCTTCTTCTCCTTCTTCTTATTCTTCTTCATCCTCAGGTTTTTATTTTTCCTGTCCCGCCTAGTTCTGATTAAACGGCCAGATACAAGAAATGAAAGAGGGGAAGAGGAGTTTAGTAAATTTGAGCAGGAATCGAACTTTAGTGTGTATATTCTAACTTTACATTCGTCGCATTCAGCTATAATGCCTTTCTGCAGGCCGTGCATGGACCATCAGAATTAAGTAGCGTTTTCAGTTCCAGATACGTTAGGTCAATGATACCACAGCCACAACATCCTGAATCTCCGGAAAACGACATCGACGGCCTCTCCGAATCGAAAGTCCATCACGATCTGCCCTTCCGAGGCCGACTTATATCCTCTTTTGACAGAAGCTCTTCATGCCTACGCACCTTAAGGACAAGTGCGTGGCCTACACGCATTCCTTTACAACGCAGCAGCAGCAGCATCAGCAGCAGCAGTTTGACGCAATTTTACACACCACCAGCACACACATGCATACACCGTATCCGCACCGTGGAGCGTGCGCTTCACGTGCTCTCGCGCTCGGAGTACGGTAGCGGCGTGGCGAAGTGCGAGCGTGGTGGCGCACGTGAACGAGAGCAGCCGCGCCTGATAGCGGCCGTGGCTGATCATATCTACTTCACAGGCGCAGGTCACTCGCACTCTTCGGCCGGCGTGTTGCAGTAGCAGAAGTGCTTCGAGCGGGGGAGTCATATGCACAGGGGGCAAAGGGTAGGGCAACGTCCTGGTGTTTGGCTGGACTTCAGAAGACAACATCGGGTCGAGTTAGGGGCTTGTGACGGCTGGAGGACCGTTGTGAAGAAGTGTTGACGCTGTGGCAGAGATCTTCACAGATTCAAGGGCGCTGGTTGACTGTGCATTGTCGGCCGAAACCAGCTTCTTCGGCGTTAGAACGCAGTGAAGCGGCGTCGTCGCGACATACAAACAAAGGCCACACACACACACACACACACACACACACAGATGTTGAACTGAACTTCCACCCGCACTGTTCGACGCCGCGACAAAGCGCCGAACACTCAGGCGTTCTCTTCTGAAGTGTAACTTCTAGGGAATGCCTACGGCTAGAAAGGGGTTGACGCCCATATCTTTGACATGATGGCTGATGAACTGCAGCGATAATTGGATTAAACTTAAAGGATAAATCAGTTTCCACGACTTCTAAGGTCACACTCACTTTGAACCTCTATTCGTGAACTAAAGTAGGTTCGAAATACACTAGAACAGTACAGTACCGGACGCGTCTTCTGAATAGACGCCGAAAAACCGCAGTTTTGCGATTTTTGCGTCTTTTTGATATAATTCGCTTAAAAGCCACCCACACGAAAAACCGAGGGCATATTTGAGCTCAGAAGTTCGAGCTTTATCGTTTGGTGTACATAGCTCATATGGAGACGTGAAATTGCCCCAGCGGGAACGTTTATACTTCGACGCCGAGCGACGCGACGCCACGTTGTCGCCATATTGATCGAACGACGTGATCTATCAATGTGGCCACTATACATGCCCCACGGTCGCTCAGCGTCGGAAGTATAAACGCGGACAAATTGAAAACTTGCGCTCCACTGCCAAGGGCCCAAGGGTGTACATTAAAAATGTGCTCAGAGATAGGTTCTCCTTGCAATTAGTCATATATTAGGTTGCCCGGAAAGTTCTGGCGGTTTTGACTGGTCCGCTTCAAACGATCATAACTTTCTCCAACTCAACGGATTCAGTCGAGATAAGCGCGGTTCGGATCAGCACAATTTTTCCAACGCGATACTTGTTGACTGAAAAGAAACGGGCGGTCGAGATGCGATAAATTCTATCGGATGCACATTAATTACGGGCCTCAAATAATCAATAATCGTCCCGTCCCGTTGATCATCGATTTGCTCGAGCGGGCGCCAGCAGCTTCTCCATTCGCCCCTGTCGCGTGCCAATGCTCCAATGGATCATCCTCGCTTGAAGGACACGAAGAGCGTCATAGCGGTCGTTCAGGGCGTCAACGAAGAAGTCCGACCAACGCGTTGGTGGGCGTCCCGGTGTTCTCTTGACATCCCGCGTAATCCAGTCGGTGACGGCTCTCGTCCAGCGGGTGTCTGCGAAGCACATTACGTGGCCGGCCCACCTAATCTTCGACGACTTGGCCCATGCGACAGCGTCTCTGATCTTCGAGCGCCGGCGAAGCTCGGAACTCCGGAGGCCTTCTCTCACTTGCGTGAGTCGTGTCACTCCGAGCATCGTCCTCTCGATTCCACGCTGCGCGACGCTGATCGCGTGTTCATCCTGCTTTCGTATAGCCCAGGTCTCTGATGCGTATGTTAGGGCACGAAGAACGGTAGAGTCGAATAGGTGGGCACGGAGTCGGACGTTCTTCGTCTTCTTCGCGACTTCTTCGACGCTCTTGAAAGCTCCCCAAGCAGCTCGTTTCCTCCTGCTCAGCTCCAGCGCTAGGTCGTTGGCCATATTGACTTCGCGACCCAGATACACGTAGCTGGAGCATTCGGAGATGCTCGTTCCGATGAGCGAGAATGGGGCATCGGAAACCTGCCCGTTCCTCATGAACATCGTCTTCGTAAGATTCAGCTGCAGTCCAACGTTCCAACATACACGATCGAAGTCGGCCAGCATTCGCTCCGCCTGGCTGATGCTAGGTGTTATGAGCACGATGTCGTCAGCGAAGCGAAGATGGTGCAGTTGCCGGCCGTCGACCTTCACTCCCATGTCTTCCCATTCTAGTTCGCGCATGACGTTTTCGATGGTAGCGCTGAAGAGCTTCGGAGATATGGTATCTCCTTGCCGGACCCCTCTCTTCACGTCGATGACGACGTCGTTGTAGAATGGTGAGATCTTGGTCGTGAATCCACTGTACAGCTCTCGAAAGACTCTGATGTACTGAGTAGGAACGCCCTGAGTGAGCAGGGCTTCGAAGACCACTTCAGTGTCGACGGAGTCGAATGCCTTCTTCAGGCCGATGATCGCAAGGCACAGCGGCAGCTTGTACTCTCGCGACACTTCGATGAGCTTCGTAGAAATAAATAGAAACCGGAACTGCACTCGATGGATACAGCCGGTTTTACAGAACAGACAGTGTATTCAGACTTAAACATTTAGATTTTCGCAGGATGTCAGTTACTTATTTTTGTTGTCTCTATGCCAATATCCGCTCAGTTTGCAAGAACCTAAATCATCTCAGCTTTCTGATGGAACAGAAAGAGTTTGACCTAGTCGCGCTTAGTGAAACCTGGCTAACTCCCTTGATTCTAGATGCCTCCATATTTGGCACATCGCGCTCTCAGTATGAGGTGCTGCGATGCGATCGGTCCAACAAGCGTGGGGGAGGAGTTGCGCTACTTTTAAGGAAAATTTATTGTCCCTCTTTGGTGTTTAAGGAATCGGTCGTTGAGGGCTATGAAATTATTTGCGTTGATTTCAGCATTGCTGGGAGGACCGTTAGAGTGGTACTAATTTATCGGGCCCCCTCATTTTCATCGTTTTTGACAGATCAATTGATAAACGCTATCACTGACTTACTTGAATGCAACTCTTCATATCTAGTTCTAGGTGACTTCAATTTTCCCGATATTCGTTGGTCACGGACTGGGGATTCCTGCGCTACTACGGCCATGAGCAAATCTTTCCTTGATATGTGTCGGTCATTCAATCTCCACCAATTTGTTAATAGTGGTACTCTTCACAGCAACATATTGGATCTTTTGCTCTCAAACAATGGACACTTCGTGAAGAATGTTGTGCTTCATGATCCTATTGGTTCAAGTGATCACTCCGCAATCCAGTTTGCTCTTAACCTTAAAGCTCCAAGGGGATATAATGCACGCAGGGTAAGGAATTTTAAAAAGGCTGACTTTGGCAAAATTTTAAATTATCTAAGCAATGTTGATTTCTTTGGATCACTCAATAGCGTAGACTCAGTAGATGCAAAATATGAGACTCTACTTGCAATTCTTTCGCACACCATAAGTTTATTTGTGCCTTTCAAAGAGGTTTCCTATAATTCTAGTCTTCCAAAGCATTTAGATAGACTTGCCGGTAGAAAGGCTAGGGCATGGAAAAAAGCTACAAGAAGTAGTGATCCAAGAGATTGGATTTATTACAAGAAAATGAGTACAAAATTGGACCGTAGTGTGCGTAAATTCAATAGCGCTGTCGAAAGGAAAGTGATTAACACTAAAAATAAAAACTCTTTTTTTAGATTTATAAACTCACGATTGAAAGACAGGGCACGGCTTAGTGCACCAATTAGGGATGGTGCGACTATAGCCAGAACTGACCTGGAAAAAGCGGAAGTTCTTGCGAAAAATTTTCAAACTTCATTCAACGCTAACGAGGACTCTGATGTTCCTCGTATTTCTCCTATATGTCCAGTGATGAGTGATTCAGTTTGGTTCTCTGAGGACGAGATTTTGACGTTGCTTTCGAAATGGCCAAATTCCTGCTCGGATACACCCGACCACATACCTCTCCAGTTTATCAAGAACGTTGCACCTTTAATAGTGGGACCTCTTGCTTTCATATTCAATCTTAGTTTTATGAGGGCGGAAGTGCCGAATAGGTGGCGTAAATCCTTTGTTACACCTATCCCGAAGAAGGGTTCGCATTCCGATCCTAACAACTATAGGCCGGTCAGCATTACATCTATTTTTGCTAGAGTATTTGAAAAGATTCTTAAGAAAAGAATAGTGCGACACCTAGACGAAAACGGCGTTATCTCAGATTCTCAACATGGCTTTCAAAGAAATAGATCGACTATAACGGCCATGATCGAGTCGTTAAATGACTGGACAACATTCCTTGATGACGGACGAGGTGTAGACGTTATTTATGTCGACTTCGCCAAGGCTTTTGATAGAGTCTCTCATCAAAAGTTGTTGGTAAAGCTGACGGAAGTAGGGATTCACCCTAGGATCATAGCCTGGATAAAGTCATTTTTAGAGGAGAGAACGTTTTCTGTCAGAGTCAACTCAACATTTTCACAGCCTAGACCTGTTTTAAGCGGTGTACCTCAAGGCGGAGTCTTATCACCAATTTTGTTTAACATTTATACCCATGAATTGCCTAAAATTGTGACGGATAACGGAGTTAGGTGCACCGCTTTTGCTGATGATTTTAAGCTGTATGTCTCTGTAAGCTCTGCGTCAGATAAAGAAAAATTGCAAAAAGCTCTCAATGATGTAAACAAATGGTCATTGGAATGGAATCTCCCGATATCGAAGGAAAAGACAAAAGTCCTACATCTTGGTCAATCGGTTGTTGACTCAAAATACACAATTGGAAATTTTGAACTACAGCAGGTGGAGGAAATTACCGACCTTGGATTTCTGGTACGAAGTGATCTAAGTTTTGATGCCCATTGCAAAAAGGTAGCACAAAAAGCCACAATCATGATGCACAACATCTTTCGAGGTCTCTCCACTAGGAATCCCATCCTTCTCTTGCAGGCGTACAAAAGCTATGTTAGACCGTTGTTAGAATATGGAACTGTGGTTTTCAATCCTTCGAAGGTAGCCAGTGTGAAAACATTGGAAAGGGTGCAAAATAACTTCACGCGTAAAGTCATGATAAGGACTGTTGGCTTTGTTTATGAGCAAATCCCTTGTAGTAATACACGCAACTTCAACTTAGGGTTGGTATCGTTAGCTCTCAGAAGAAAAAAGTTTGACCTTATCACGTTTTATAAGATTTTGTCCGGACTCTCTGGAACGAAACCGCATGCGCTTCTTCGACTGAGAACTTCTAATACTAGGGGAGGATCCAGGAAGCTATATATCAAAACGGCGAAGCGTAATGTGAGGCGAAACTTTTTTGTTATCAGAGCTGGTGTTGAGTTTGAAAGGCTTATGAGGAGCTACGAGGTCCCGCTCAATTGCAAAATTCCTACATTTAAAGGCATTTTAAATAAGTTTCTGACATCCTGATTCACATTCCCTTATTCGTGTTGTGTTGTGTCCTTTTACGTTAAGCGGTTCTCAATTCTAGTTGTTTTTTGTCATCTCTACGACATAGGCACTGACCTGTGTAATAAACAATTACAATTACTTCGTTCGTAACATTGTGCCGAAAACGAGTGCATGGAGCATTCCAATTGACTTCACCCGTCGTTAGGGGTTCTATAGCCGCGTTCCATCGTCCCACGTCAGTGCCTGAAATTGTCAGCGAGCTTTCACCAGGGTTTCCACAGGGTTCTGAACATCGTCACTGTTTAATTGATTTTTTTCTTTAATTTTTCCTCCTTCAGAGGCTATGCACAGCTTAGCGAATCCCGTATTTTGCTAAAGACTTTCTTCAGTGCTCTGTAGTCCTGACTAAAGATAAAAGGCCCTTCTACTCCATTACGTCAGTGGAATCGGGTGACTGTTGCGCAACCCAGGGGTTGCAGGGAATCTGGGCGATAACATGCAACAGCGGCTGAATGACGGGGTCAGGCCGTGCATTGCACGTGCTGTCCGCAGCTGGAGGCACCAAGGAGTTCAGGGACCGGATTCATCAACGCTTATACTCACGGGTATGAGGGATATAGGGGTAGACGTACCCACGATGAGACATTCATGATAAACCTTACCCGACACATGGTGGGTATATCAGTGGAAAGAGAATACTCGACGATCGGCGTGGAGAAATCGACGTAACCGTGAGGATGCCGCGCCCCATTGACAAAATGGCGCTCCAGTTCAAAAGGGCAAGTTCATACTTCGCGACAAGGGGTCTTAATCGATCTGCATGCTTTGCACGAGCGACTCGTCGCCCGTGCAAAGCATGCAGATCGATTAAGACCGAGCGCGCGCCGCCGGAAAGGGGTGGTTTAGAGTGCGCGCGGCGCGCGACGCGATCCCATATGTAGTGGCCGAATCGATCAATCGCGTCGCTCGATCAATTTGGCCACTACATACGGGATCGCGTCGCGCGTCGCGCGCACACAAAACGACCCCAAAGCGTTCACAGTCAAACGCCGGCGCTGTAGCCCCAGTCGCTCCTGTCGCTGCTGTCGCGAAGTATGAACAGACCTTACCCTTGATTCCTTTCATGAATACGAATCGCACCCGCTACCCCACTGCGGCTAGTGGGTATGATTCCCTTACGGTCTCTCTAGCTATACCATCTGCTTGATGAATCCGGCCCCAGGGGTCTACCTCATCAACAACATTAGGCGACCTCACTTATCCGGTAGGATTTCGCGCTCCAGTGCTAATTGTTTGCGCAGTCTTCTGTTCACCGAGGTTATCCGCCGATTTCGTGGTTTTCTCTTTGTTTTAGGCCTACTCTATCTATGACCTCAGACCGTATACCGCGACCTCGAATTACGGTATGGCGGAAATTTGAATCGAAGTTTGTCCGGATTTAAGCGCCGCACCTGTACATAACTGCCGGTTCCGATTGTGTGAGTGGGCATAGTAATTGATGAATGCCGCATCCTGGGTAACTTTCTATCCTCTGCCCACTTATCCAGGAATCGGGCTGATCAGGGGTTAAACCCGCGAGTATGCGGGTATAAAGGGTAAAGATACTCAAGGTGATGCGTCTATCTCTACCCCTTAGGCCTCGTTTATACTTCAGACGCCGAGGGACGCTATGGCATGCATAGTGGCCATATTGATCGATCGCGTCACCCAATCAATGTGGCCGCTATACATGGCGTCGCATCGCGCTACACCGTTGCTCGGCGTCGAAGTATAAACGGGCCTTTATACCCGCGGGTTAGTCGTTGATGAACCCAGCTCCAGGATAAACTCATTGGAAACCCTGGTCGATGATCATTTCCTAGGTGGGTGGTGAAGTGACGTGAAATTTGAAGCGTTCGTACGGAACACCTCAATTCACTTCCTTTTGCAGAAAGCCGATACGACGCGCTCGAGCTCTCAATACGCTGCGCGGCACCATAGTCGGAACAGTTATCGATCAGGCAGCGGCGAAAATCGATATCTGGGCGATATAATGGTTCCGCTCCGCGTGGCGGCGTAAGTGTAAACTAGGGCTAAAACTGTGGTGGCAGGCATTTGATATCGGCGAACACTCCTATATTTGTATGAACAAGAGAAGTATATGCCTTGATTCAAGATTCGAGTCCCATACAGGTAAAAAGTACCCACTATCGTTCAGGGGATCCGCTTTCATAGAGGACTCGTCTAGGGCCCCGTTTATACTTCAGACGCCAAGCGACGTGACGGCATGTATAATGGCCAAATTGATCGATCGCGTCGCCCGATCAATGTGACCATAATAATTGGCGCCACGTCGCTCGGCGTCGAAGTATAAACAGGCCTTAGCCCTCAGTTGACTGAGCACCGCAAGTCCACCCACCGAAACCACCTCCACAAAGCCAGCGGAAGTAGAATTAGTCAAGAAAACTTTGAAATATTTGAAAGAGATAGGTTTGTTCAGTGAAAATCGAGCAAAAGTCGGGGATGTCGATCGATCGCGCTGCCAGTTGGCAACTAGCCAGCCACGCCAGCGCTGCGTGCTGCTGCGGCGCAGTGCCACGTGCGGCAGCGGAATATGGGCGGAGTTGTTATCCGCCCACATTTCACTGCCGCACAGATCATTTTGACATCTAAGCGAAGCGGTTAGCAGTCGGAATGATCCCATATCATCTGATGAACGAGAGCTGTTGGCGATGAAGCCGTCGGTGATGTTCATTTCTACTTCTGTTCCCAAACAGCACTGTCCACGACGTGGTCGTTCGTCGTGGTCGGTCGGCTGAGAACGCTACTAGTTAATGGCGGTGAACGACGCGATCAAATTCAACAACGGCAAGGTGAGCTGCTCTTCTTCCGCCACTACAACGTACGACCAGTCAGAAACCAGGCTGACCGTTAACAGATCGTTTGTGGTCGATGGAAGGTGCTGTCCAGACTCGGCGCCGGCGGCTGCGGAAGTGTCTACAAGGTCGAAGACATGAAGCAGAAGGGCTACGTGGCAGCATTGAAGGTAGTCAATCCTCTAAGGCGGGGTTTATACCTCAGCACAACGCTAGGAAAGTATCCAATATCGATCGCATGCGCTGCTTAATCGATATTGATAACTTAGCTTCTTGACGCCGTGTCACAGGCGACAGCGCAGAAGTATAAAATCCACTTAATGGCTGAAGAAACTCCTACTCCAAGGTAAATTCAGGCCGAGGCGATCATTGAGGATGACAGCGGGGTGCTGAAGCTAGAAGCAGCCGTGCTGAAGAAGCTCGCCAGTCGCAAGAACGTCATACGGTTACTGCAGTCCGGCAAACGGACTAAATACAGGTCTGTCCTCAATTTAACGGCGCCCAAGTCCATATAGTACTAGTCGTTAATGTGGCCTACATGGAGATGCGGGAGCGAGCCAGTCAAAGTGCTGACTAAATGCGCATCAGCCAATCAGGGCACCGACCATCCATGTCGCTCCCTCTTCGCGGCCTGATTGGCCAGGGACTTCTACTACCTTCGCAGGATATAGGCCACATTAGCGACTAGTACCCCGAAAGGTCAGAAAGGGCTTCACACCACCCTTTCATATACGTTCTCTCGTCTTCCAAGACTGCCTGCGTCTAACGGTCACCGTCACCGACCGCCTTCCTTCCAATGCCGACGCACTGAATTCAATCCTACCCGACTTCACCAGCAAGAAGGATTGATTTCGGTGATAAGTGGGTAGACGGTGACTTATCCTAGTTGGAGGGTTGGGGCTAGAAAAACGAGGCAAATGTAGGCAGTAGACATGGGATCCGAATCATGCATTTTCGGATATCCGGCCGGATTTATCCGGTTTCGGATTATCCGAAATCCGGCTCGGTCGAAAATTGCCCTCATCTGAATCATCCGAAGATCCGGGGTTTCTAAAATTTCCCTCATCTGAATCATCCGAAGATCCGGGGTTTTCAAAATCGCCCTCATCTGAATCATCCGAAGATCCGGGGTTTTGAAAAACGCAATGATTCGGATAAAATCGGATAAAAATCGGATAATAGGAGGTTAGCGCGCCTTGCTGGTAAACTCTGCGCCATTGATAACCTGACTTTTTCGGGCAGATTTGCAATCATTTGGCGGGAATTCTCTCACAAGGAAAGGGTCTGAAAGTATTCAGAAACGGGGGAGCGAGTCATATAGCTGGAATCCACACCCCTCAATTAGTATAGAAATGTGCTTATATTTTGCCCAGTCGGTAAACCCAAGGAGTAGGGGGTTCTTGAAGTCACAATGGAACGGCACAACTCGAATTTGGGTTCTTGTACGACCGCAATGCCTCTGCCGGCAAGCAGCTCGGAGCGCAATGGGTGTTGACGATGCCTCATGGGAGAAGGTCGTGGGTTCGATCCTCATGCGCTGCTGCATTCTTGCTTTTTAAATGATTGGTTGAGATTTGAGGGATTCTGACGTCTATACCATTTTCAGATGTTTTCTGCGCATTTTTCAGCTGCATGCTGTGGTACTCAACATGATGATGCATAAATATTCAACACCAGTGATACACAGGTACAACGTGCATAAAGCAGCCCTAGACACAATGGGCAGGGTATAAATACTGTTGGCTCCTCTCAGTCTGTTTTTATACATCGGCCAATGACCTCGGGTAAAACCATCCTACTCGGATTTTCAAAGGAGACCATGATGTGAAGTCACATGTGGTTAAAACGAGAAAGTCTGTGGATCCCGGAAATTGCCCTAAACGGAATCAATAC
Organism: Heligmosomoides polygyrus polygyrus; assembly: GCA_947396885.1. Taxonomy (NCBI): domain Eukaryota; kingdom Metazoa; phylum Nematoda; class Chromadorea; order Rhabditida; family Heligmosomidae; genus Heligmosomoides; species Heligmosomoides polygyrus. Next base: position 106,193,556 of record OX377202.1, read on the forward strand.
ACTCTTTCTCTCATCTTTGCTTGTCACCTGGAAATTAGAGGTCTGCTGGAGTTTCTCTAAAACCTAACATCAGCAATGCCGCCGATGCTCGAGTGGTGAGTGGTGATCCAACCGCTCACGCTGAACTGTGGTCCAACTTTAGATAAGGAGCCTTCATGGGAATGGCACCAACCTGACCGAACGGAAGCTAGCATACTCAAGGACTTCGAAGCACATCAACTTGAAGTTAACGAAGACGAACGGCTGGAAGGTGGAAAACCAGAAGAACTTTGGGATTCGCAAAATGAACTGATAGACGTGGAAAGGCTGACAAGCAGTGGGCATATGATAATTTTTGGATGGAAGTCTTGTTTCAGAGGAAAGGGAACGTCTTCAATTGGATTTCGTCTATGGAGCCGAACTCATTTGTCCATATATGGAAGCAAACTGTGAGGAACCAGCAGCCTTTATGCGCTGCTCGTATTGTGACCAGTGCTTATGTTCCATGCACTTTGTGTCTGTGTATCACTGATGTTAAACGTTCATACATCGTTATGTTGAACAGCTTTCCAATTGAGTTCTGGTTAAAAAACTGGTCAGTAATAAACAAGTGGCAACAAAGTTGCTCTCACGGCATACATCTGGAAACACTGCACAGCAAACATCTAAAATGGTGCAAATGTCAGAATACCTCAAATCAAACAATAAGCTGAAATGCAAAGATGCAGCAGCGCAGAAAAGTCGAACCCTCTACCTCCCTCTCATGGAGCAACGTCGCTATCCACTGCGCTACGAGCCGCTTCCCGCCGGCGGCATTGCGGGCGTACAAGACTCCCGAACTCGTGAGGCGCCGATTCCACTGTAACTTCAAGGATCCTCTACTCCTCGGGCTTATCGATTTGGCAAAAAAGAAACACATTTTTATACTAATTGAGGAGTGGCGATTATTCCTATATATATGGTGGGATGACTCGCTCTCTCCGTTCAGAATACGCTTCAGACCCTTCCCTTTTCAGAGCACGAAAAATTTCTTGCGGACGTTTTTTAATCGTTTCATTATTGTCCTTGTCAAGACTTCGCTGTGCGTTACCAACTCACTATTGAGTTGGAATTGGCTCTTTGGGGTCTTAAAGCTGCTTTTTGTTTGTTCTCGAAGCGCAAAATAGCTCTGCGGAGGGCTCCCCTCGTAAGGCATCCAAATACGACATCTTTTACGTAGCGCTGGTGTGTTCCACTCCATTGGTGAACTAAGCTAGGCCAGATATGATGTAATTGGGCATTCATGTGCCTTGCTTCCACGGCATATAAACACTTAGTTCAAGGTGAGGCGCTCCAAGCTGCTTTGCGCGCTCGTGACTTCAATTGGTCAATGAAATAGACGCGGAGCTACTGATGTGTTCCGTTTTTAAGAGGTTGCGTGCCTCTATTATATCACTTATCCGGTTGTATCCGAATCGGATATCCGAAATCCGGCTCGGCCGAAAATGGCGTTATCTGAATCATCCGAAGATCCGGGGTTTTTGAAATTGCCCTCATCTGAATAATCCGAAGATCCGGGGTTTTCGAAATTGCCCTCATCTGAATCATCCGAAGATCCGGGGTTTGAAAAAATGGCCTATCCGAATCATCCGATTATCCGGAAAATTGGTGTCGGATCCAATGTCTAGTAGGCAGTATCACTTCTGATCAGAAGGCCGTCTCGTATGCCAGTTCACACTGTTATCTTCATAAACTGCTGCCATTATCAAGCAGTCAGAGTGGAGTGCCCCCCCCCCTCCTCCAACTAGACAGATCCGAAGATGGTGTGACATCGGAGGGGCGCAATTTCCACTTTGGGGCCGCTCCTCCCGACTAGGACTGAGTGATTTGGTCGAATGAAGAACAGAAAATGCTGAACAGAATGTTTAGAATGTCCGTTGACGGTAAGTGACTCCAGAAGGGGAAATCTCCTGTACTTTCTCAGAATCCAGTGCTCGCTATAATCCTAGTTTGGGGGGACCATCCACAATGGGGAAATGCCTACCCTCCCATGTCTCATCACCCTCCACAGAAATTCCCCGCGCACCCAAACTCCATAACGCACTCGGCCCTGGGCTTTCGAGCAGATTCGGGATAGGGGTGATGGGGCGGAATTCCATCAGGTCCCCCGAACCAGGATTGCATCAATACTTAAGACGAGATGGGATGGAATCCTGGTTTGAGGACCAAAAAGTGTACGGCTTCTGCATCTCCTCGCTCGAATTTGCTCGAAAATCTGGTGGCAGCATGGCTCACAAAGGGTCTTACTTAAAGTTAACCAAATGCTCCAGGGAGATGGGATGATTTTCGGGATACTGTAGTGCGTGTCTGGTGCCGACAACGCAAATGAACGTTCAAACGTGTGTGAAGCGCGGGTTGACTCGCAGGTCTGTAGGATACTGTAGCGTGTGTTTAGACACCTCACCCTGGAGTCCCTTCCCTAGTCTCCGATGTCCCCCTCAGCGACGAAAGCAGTCTTGGCACGAGCTGCCTGGATGGCCCACACCCTGGGGTCCCTTCCCTAGCCGAGTTGTGCGCTCGAAGAGCGCACAACCCATCTCCGATGTCCCCCTCAGCGACGAAAGCAGTCTTGGCACGAGCCGCCTGGTGAAGAGCGGATTGATGTGCAAGTTTGCGTGGTACTCCAGCAGGAGATGGCATATTGCCAGCGGAGCAAGTGATTAGTTCTAATGGCTACCCTCACAAAGTAGCTCTCCGACTTTTATAGAAGGATTGATAGGGCACAGGGGAGGGAAACAACTGCTTTAACTCGGGCTTACTTATAACGAATCACCTACTGCTATTCGAATTTCGGGTTGATGTGCAGGTGTGCGGGATACTGTAGCGTGCGGTTGTTGGCGTTGCGTCGTGGATCGCGTCGGCGTCCACATAAACATTCGATCGATGCGTAATCCCCACTGAGCAACGAGACCGGGCCGAAAGATTTAAGGCCCCCACAGAGTTCTGCGGCAGCGCCGCGGCCCTATGCTTAACCATAGGGCAGAGACGCAGAGCTCGCCGCCGGCGGCGTCCCTGCCCTATCCTTAACCATTGCGGCGAGCGGCGTTGCCGCAGAACTCTGTGGGGGCCTTTAGGCGAAGGGCGGCTGCTGGCAGGATGCCATCGACGCACGCGACGCAACCGCTTGCGCTCCACTTTGGCGATGGAGTGCGGAAGGCGTGTGCTGTGTGTCTCTTGTGCGCCGCTATGACGCCACCGTCAAGCGGCCCTCAGTGCAGTGGATGGTGACGTCGTTTCATGCGAGGAAGGTCAGGGGTTCGGTTCCTGGGCGTTGTGGCGTTTTTGCATTTCAACTGGCCGGATAAAATCTGAGAGGTTTTAATGTCTAACGATTTTCAGGTGTTTTTTGCCCATTTCTTCACTTGTATGCGGTTGGGTGGGCCTTATTCTTCCTAGAGGTGTCTGTAGGTTTGTGCGCTCAATAACAGAAACGAGCTGCGATGACAACTGCTTGGGTGATGTGCAGGTTTGGAGATACTGTAGCAAGCGCGCGGGAACATTCAAACGGCAGCAGATGCTTAGTTATAATTGCTATCCTCTAATTCGATTGGTCATCATCGTCTTGGATTCCTTCAAGTGTTACACAGTTTCTAAAGCGGGGACTCCACATCGTGCTGCCCTCCTATTAGTACCCAGATTGCTCCAACATGTCTGCTTGGAACCCCTACATCGTGCTAAACCCACCTAATTTTCGACGGCAAATCGAATAGCTTTTCCTTGGTGAGTGTGTCCATGAAACCTCCTATTTCGTGCTTTACCCACCTAATTTTCGACGACACGATCGAAGTCGCACAGCTTCTCTTCGACGTGTGTGTCCATGAAACCTCCTATTTCGTGCTTGGCCCACCTAATTTTCGACGGCTCGTCGAAATTGAGCGGCTTGTTCTCGATCTGGTGAGCTCGATTTGGTCAGCGAAGTGAAGATGGTGCAATAGCCGATCTTCTCAAGCCAGTCCCCACGTGATGTCTTCAATAGCAGCACTGAATACTTTACTCCCGTCAATCCTAGTCGGGAGGGGCAGTGCTAGGGCGACATTGCGTTCGACATTCCCTGACTTCGGATGGCGCTGAGTTCATCACAAAGTCATGAAAAAGGGTGAAGACGCAAAACACCACCCCTGCCCTCCTTTAACTAGGATAGTTCAGGGAATCAACGATACTTGTCGCTAATGTGGCCTACATGACGAGGACAACACAATGGACCAATCAGGGCATGACACCCGAACACATGAAGGAGTTGCGTTCATTCGGCGCCCAGATGATTGTGATTGGTCGGCGCGGTCCCGCCCCCCCCCCCTCCATCCCATGTAGACCACATTAACGACAAGTACCGAATAAGCACTTCAACATTCAGTTTTCTTGCAGCTTTATCGTGATAACCATATGTGGATCGGATTTAATGTCGTTGAAGAAGAAAACACCCGAGGGATTCGGAGAGAGCACGATCCTACGGATAGGCATCTTCGCGCTCTACGCCATCAAGCAGGTATGGTGCGGCTCGTGGTCTTCTGACGAGGGTCTCCCGTGGTGCAAGCGGGTGCTCTTTCCAGCTGCACGAGATCGGCTTCGTGCATCGAGATGTGAAGCCGGGCAACATGATGAACGGCGCCAATGGGAGAGACCGACGGATAATCTTCCTGATCGACTACGGTAGGTACGGCAGCGTCTAGAAGGCTAGAAGACGTAGAGGTACGTCACAGGTATGGTACGGAACTTCGTGGTTCGTGATGGGAATCACATTGCGATGCGGAAGCCGCGGAAGAACGTGCTGCTTCGCGGGACCTTGCGGTACTGCTCGCTGAGTGTTCACAAGCGGCTGGAGCAGGTACAGTGCGCCTTTGGCGGCGATTCAGATGACACAGGAAGACGTTAGTCGCTTCAGGGTCGCGTCGACGACCTCTGGGCGATGATATACATGCTCGGCGAGCTCTACGTGGGCTTGCCGTGGAATCGGCTGACCGTCGAGAAGGAGATCGTCAAGTTGAAAGAGAGCGAAACCGACGAGAACGTGTTCAGGGTGGGTCCGCAGGTCGCGTAAGGGCACACACCTAGCCTAGAGGGTACATCGGGGTCACTTATTTCCACTCCTGAACACGTAGGCGTACTACAGACTGTGAACACAACACTAAACCGGTAATTTAGAGACGAAAAATAAAAGCAGCACAGCAATGAGAACTGCTCAGTAGCTGTCGCGCTCCACGGCCAATTAGGGCTTTTTCGCTCCTTACGCGTTACCATCACTCAGAACCATTCAGTATTGTTTACTTGTTGCAAAGCATGTCCAGCGGCCATTATATTTGCCAGAATCCCCGCTTCAAACGGTAAATCCCAACAAAATCGATAAAATAAATCGATAATGTGTAGGTAATCGATATTGCTGACTAACTAATACATCCAACCACCAATTGCCCATAATCGCACAACTCGTCCAACTACCGTTTCCGAGCAAAGATTAATATAATCGATCGATAATATTATGTAGTTGACCAATCATTTCAGAACAGAGATCGATAAAATCGATCGATAATACTACGCAGTTGGCCAATCACTTCGGAACAAAGACTGACAAAATCGATCGATAATATTATGCAGTTGGCCAATCACTTGGGAACAAGGATCGATAAAATCGATCGATAATATTATGTGTTGGCCAATCACTTCGGAACAAAGACTGACAGAATCGATCGATAATATTATGCAGTTGGCCAATCACTTGGGAACAAGGATCGATAAAATCGATCGATAATATTATGCAGTTGGCCAATCACTTGGGAACAAGGATCGATAAAATCGATCGATAATATTATGTGTTGGCCAATCACTTCGGAACAAAGACTGACAAAATCGATCGATAATATTATGCGTTGGCCAATCACTTCGGAACAAAGACCGTAAAATCGATCGATAATATTATGCGTTGGCCAATCACTTGGGAACAAGGATCGATAAAATCGATCGATAATATTATGCAGTTGGCCAATCACTTGGGAACGAGGATCGATAAAATCGATCGATAATATTATGTGTTGGCCAATCACTTCGGAACAAAGACTGACAAAATCGATCGATAATATTATGCAGTTGGCCAATCACTTGGGAACAAGGATCGATAAAATCGATCGATAATATTATGTGTTGGCCAATCACTTCGGAACAAAGACTGACAAAATCGATCGATAATATTATGCGTTGGCCAATCACTTCGGAACAAAGACCGTAAAATCGATCGATAATATTATGCGTTGGCCAATCACTTCGGAACAAAGACCGTAAAATCGATCGATAATATTATGCAGTTGGTCAATAACTTCAGAACAAAGATCGATAAAATCGATCGATAATATTGCGCAGTTGGCCAATCACAGTGACAATCGCACGATTCCTAGTTCGAATGGTCAACTCTTAGCTAAAATCGATAAAATCGATCGATAACAAATGATCGATTGATAAGCATTACCTGCTGTGAAGGCAGTCCACCCCCGTCATAATCGCACGCGACACCCAGCCGATCGATATCTGAAGCCAGTTGAGCGAGCGGCAATTAAATATGCGCGGACAGACGGGCGGAAGGAGACTGAGGCGGGTGATTGGTTCTTTCATACAGACTTAGTGTAGGACAATGGCTATAAGAGGGCAATTGAAGTTGAAAACCACAAAAGGGATGTCTACTATTTCAGACATCCAATTAAATCCGGACCAAAATCGATAAAATCGATCGATATTGATCAATGACACTTATTTGTTCTAGTCGACTATCACATTCGTATGACTGCCACTTCGAGCACGTAGCTCAAGACAGAGACTCAGAATGCTGACCGATATGCGAAGCGGATCTAGCAAGCGGCCATCAATTTTGCGCGGACAGGCGGATGCACGGACATCGGGACAGGCAATTGGGTTCCTCATAGAAAGCAGTGTGATTGCCTTAACAGATCATTTAAAGGGGGTTTTGGCACAGTTGAATCTGAACGGAGTCAAGTCTTTGAACGTGCTGCACAGTTCGTGTCTGCACACAACACACCATACCGAACGACATACCCCGGTAACTTTATTGTTAGCAGATTTTCGACCTAACTGCATCTGTGCGGATTTTTTCACAGCACCTCTGCACCACTGAAACTGCCCATTGCCATTTTCTCCCCCAAAAATCGCTAGTTATGTCTAAAATTGATGAAAATGACCCCCCCCCCCCCCGACTAGGATTATGTCAGATGTTTTTGACAGAAAGTTACGCACCATGAAGGATTTTCTTCTAGGATTGTCCTGAGGAATTCGTGTCCGTTGCGAAATATTTGCGCACGTTAGCCTATCCAGATCGACCGGACTACTACAAAATCTATAACTGGGTGAGAGCTATCCGTTAGACAGGATTTATACTTCAATCGCCGATTGACGCGATGAAAATTAGCAATATCGATCGCCTACGCGGCCTAATCGATATTGGCACTCTACATAAGCCCTAGTTTATACTTGCACCGCCACGCAGTACGGCACCACGAGCGCCATGGATATAGATTTTTCGCGTCGCCCGATCGATATCTATCCCAACCATCGTGCCGCAAGTATAAACTAAGGCCAGTGCCACGTCTACCGGCGACTGAAGTACAAACATCGCCTTAAGAACATCTTCTACTTACTATGGGCATAGGTTCAGCAGTAATCCGTCGGGTTTCAGTTCATGGACGCCATGAAGCGTGAGAAGTACTCGTTTTCCGAGAAGTATGAATGGGAAGACGACGTCTCGACACAATCGCAAGCTACTCGCATAGAGACTGCCGTTGACTATAGTGATCGCGAGAAGTCCACGAAAAAACCGAATGAAGGTCTGTGTGCCAGGTTATCATTGATGGAGACAACCCCCTGAGCAGCTCCCCTGAAAACAGCTCTTGTTCGGAATGTGGGCAGCATAGGCGTGGAAACGCGCAATCGAATCAGACCGCCTTGAATGGGCATCCCTTGCCTGTGCTTAGGGAAATTTTCCCAAAAGTACTTGTAGTTTCCTATTCTGAGACACTACAAGACTAGTCGTGAACTTGGTCTACATGGGGCCGGGGACGCAACAGACGAAATGATCCACACAGAGACAAAAAACGCTCCCAGTCGCGAATGTGGACAGCATAGAAAGCGCAAACCAATGAGGCCGCATAGAAATCCGTTCCAGTTAGCGAATACTGCTGTTGTATGCTCCGTGCTCTGATTGGCCAGTGCATGTTTGGCCGATGCTCTGATTGGTTGTGATCAGCTGACGAACCCCGCCTCTCAACGCTGCCTACATTAGCGACATGGACCAAAAAATTAAGCGAAAGCGTTTCAGTAAAAGACTTCAAGAGCATTACTATACCACAGATCTACCGCTACCATCGCATCTGGGTTGAAAACGTGTGGGTAAAGAGTTATTGCTTACCTTCAACTCGCTTGAAATCCACTAAACTCAGGGCGTTGGCGCTCCCCCCTAAGCAACACTCCATCGCTACTTCTACCCTGCAGCACGAAGTAGGCTAACCGCCTTCAGAAGACGTCGGAGGCGCTCATCTTCCTCCCTGTCCCTGCGAATTTTGCAAAATACTGCGTATCAGATCCTGACCATGTATAGTTGAATAGGTGGTTTGAACTCGACCGAGGCTAAGCAAACAGCTCATTTTCCGTCCACCTAGAGTGTACAAAGGGCTATCCGCAAGACAGGATTTATACTTCACCGCCAAGCGGCGTGTACTAATCGATCGCCTGCGCTGCCTAATCGATATTGGTAATTTTCATAACGTCGCATCACCCAGCGACTGAAACAAAACCCCCTCACGAAGGAACATCCTGCGTTAGCGTAGGGCCTGTTCATACTCTGCGACGGGAGCGATAGTCTCGTTCCTGCAAAGCATGGAAATCGATTAATGCTGAGCGACCGCCAAGCAAAATCAATATGTATACTTTGTTCGTGCGACCAGTCGTTCTGACGCTGACCACTCGGGGACTATAAAGCATACAAACATCCGCCCAGAGACGAGACGGAATGATACGCCTCGATATCGATTCAATGCGTCGCCCAATCGATATAGAGGCTCATTCTCGTCGCGATGGAGCTTTAGGCGGAATTCATACTTCAGAAGCCAGGCGGCGCGGCGTTATGAAATACATCCGTATCGATTCGGCGGTGCAGACGATCGATATTGATAGCTTTCATTGCGCCGTGTGCGGCTCGGCACCATGATCGGCATAGATATCGATTTTTCCGCCACGCGGCGACTCCGCATCGCATTTCTACTTCGCCGCTGCAATACACCTGATTTCACAGAATTTTTGGACGGGATACTGTAGTCGATAAATCGTGCGGCTGAATAAGGTGCAATTTATGCTCCAGTGGCACAGCGGCGCGGCGATGCGAAAGTCAATAATATCGATTACATGCGATATAGGTACCTTTTGAAACGTCGCGCACCGCTCAGCGACTGAAGTATAGACCTCGCCTAAGGTGTAGTTTATGCTTGCGCATTAATTCTTCACAGTCTTAATACACCTTATTTCACAGAATTTTTTGATTACTGTTGTGGACGAATCGCTTCCCAGAATTAGCCGGGATTCATACTACAGTCGTCCGGCGGCGCGACATTACGAAAGCTAACAATATCGATTACATGCGCTGTCTAATCGATACAGGTAGGTCGCGCGCCGCTCAGCGACTGAAGTATAAATCCCGCTTCAAAGAGCGCGGCGCGGCGTAATGACCAGCGTATGAATGGCTTTCGGAGAGCGGCGAAAATATGAAAGCCGTCATAAACACCAGCTAAGGGCGTGTTTATACTTCGCGACGAGAGCGACGTAAGCGATTGGTCGGCCAGGCAAAAATTATAGATATCGATTTCTTCTTGGCGATCGCTCGGCAAAAATCGATTAAAAATCCCTAGGAAGTCGTACTCGACCATATCTCCTCGTTTCAGGTTTCGACAAAGAGGCGCTGCTCTACACGAACATACACGAGCGCAATTTTAAAGAAGTGATCCTGTCGATTTAATCCCACACAGATACACGCACACACACACTGCTGTACTTCGATGTCTTAGAGAGAAACACTGTCGTCTTTTTTCACTTAATTATGCCAATGAAAATTCAAACATTTGATGAGATCAATGATGTACACGTATTGCTGGTTCCGGTTACACAATAAATTGTGCTAAAATACAAAATATTCATTTCGCCTTTCTTCGATTACTGAAAATGAGTTTGCTACGATTTTAAATCTTACGGCCCATTTATACTTCGACGCCGAGCGACGCGACGCCATGAATTAGGCCCCGTTTATACTTCGTCGCGGCGCGACGCGACGCCACGTATAGTGGCCGTATTGATTGTGCGACGCGATCGATCAATTTGGCCTCATTGCGTGGCCATCGCGTCGCGCCGCGATGAAGTATAAACGGGGCCTTACGGTCACATTGATCCAGCGACGAGATCGATCAATTTGGCCACTACGCATGCTATCGCGTCGTTTGGCGTCGGAAGTATAGACAGAGCCTTATGGAAAAAATCCTCAACATTTAGAATCAAAGAGTCGGACAACATTCAGACTGCAGCACACGTTTATGTTTCTGACCTACTGTTCTATTAGTGATTTAAAACACTGGACTTCCATCACTTATTTTATCACTATTTTTAAGGCACTTATTTTATTTTTGTATCACTTATTTTTTAAGGCGCACAACTTGTGCAAATACGAAATGAAATGCTCTGTTGAGTATTCAATTAGGATTTCCGCTGAATGGATCTAGCACCGTGCACCGTAAAACAAGCACACGCCTACTTGAAATGGTAAGCACTGAACAAAAATCGATAAATCGATAATCGTCGAGCTGGTTAGTGGCTAGTAGTGAAGAACACCTATCGATCATCACAAATGTGTAAGGCCCCGTTTATATTAGGTTGTAACGAAATAAATGGCACTGAACCACTGTAAATTTAAACAGTTAATATCTCGGCTTGTGGGCAAGTTTATTAATCGAAGTAAAAACCTTCTGATTCTACACATCTTTGCCAACGTGACACAAGCTTTTTGTCCCAGTAGCATAACAATCAGAAGTTCTGGAATTGACGAAATCTTCGAGGGCACTTTCGGCATCCTGTTGGTATTGGAATATTTTCCCTACCAAGAAGTCGCCAAGATGCTTGAAGAACTGGTAGTCTGTTGGGGAGAGGTCGGGAGAAAACGGAGGATGTGGTAGAGTTTCAATGCTCAGCTCATTCAATTTCTGCAACGTCATTCGTGCTACATGGGGGCGAGCATTGTCGTGCAGAAGGAGAACTCGCCTTCGGTTTACCAAGGCCGGCCGGATATCCTTCAACTTTTTCGTCATTTCTTCAATTTCAATGCAGTACTTCTCTGCCGTGATGGATTCACCGGGAGGGAGGAAGCTGTGGTGAATAACTCCCAGCGAACACCACCATACTGTCACCATTACTTTCTTTTGGTGCAATTCCGGCTTCGCAAAAGCCTTGGGGCTCTCATCGCTGTCCACCCACTGTGCCGATCGTCGCCTGTTGGCGTACATTATCCATTTCTCGTCACAGGTTACGATGCGATCAAGGAATGGGTCCGTTTCGTTCCGTAGAAGCAGTGCGGACGAGATCTCATATCGTCGGTTTCTTTGCTCCTCAGACAGATCGTGAGGCACCCATCTTTCCAGCTTTCTGGTCTTTCCAATTTCCTTCAGATGCCGGGCAGCTGTGTTGTGACTGACGCCAAGAACCTTCGCTATCTCCCTGGTACCTTTGTGTGGATCCTCCTCTACCACATCTCTCAGCTTGTCCTCATCAACATCACTATGCCTCCCACGACGTTCATGTTCTTCCAAGCTCCCATCTCCATTCCGGAACTTCTGATACCAACGATACGCCGTCCGAATTGTGGAACATCCTTGACCGAATGCGGCGTTGATCTTCTCGTCCGCCTCCTTAGCTGTAGTGCCCAGCTTGAATTCATACAAGTAAATGCCTCGGATTACCCTTTTGTCCGTCTGCAAAAAGTCAATAAAACTCTAATGTTTTCCCACTTTTACATAGAAAATTTGGTACTCGCCGGTAGAGAAAGCTTGCGCTTCTAAATGATATGCCACATGTTACGGTTTGTTCTTGATCAAACGCGTAAAGACGCACCAAAAAATGGCGCGAGCCAGTGCCATTTAATTCGTTACAACCTAAAGGCCCATGCACACTTCTGCGACAGCGCGGCGCGGCCATGATGAAGCATAGGGCCGCGACGGCCGCGGCGCGACACTGCGACACGTGCCGCAGGGTGGGGGTATGCACACTCTTGCGGCTGTCGCGGCGGCTATCGCAGGCGACGTCGCGCTGAGTGCCGCAGGCTGGAATGGTTCAAATCATTCTTGGTGGCGCGACATGCACGGGAACATCGGCCTCGTTGCCTATAACGATGCTCTAACTCGACCGCGCTGCGACCGCCGGACATCGCGGAGGTAGCCGTCGCTCCTCTTGCCGCGCCGCGGTGTCGCAGAAGTGTGCATGGGCCTTAATACTTCCATCGCCGGGCGACGCGATTCGAACGGAGCGACGCGTCCCATCGCGTCGCGCTGTTTTGGACGACGATGAGCATTCCGAACATCGGGTGACGTGGTCACGCGACCACGCACAATTGCGTAGTGTACGCACGACTACGTACTACGTACAGGTGTAAGTCTACACTGCGAGGATCAGCTGAGCAGCAATACCGCGCCCCAATCCACCGCGAACAGTCGCATCGCACCCATTTCGAGAGCGACGCGATCGGCCGCGAGTTCACGCGATTCATTCCCACCGGCTGGCGTCGACGCTGGGCGATCAATCAATTTGGCCTCAATTCATACCCATCGCGTCGCTCGTCGTCGAAGTATAAACGAGGCCTAGTGCCCATTTCGATCGGTGAACCTTAAGCTGCAATGCCGGTCCAACGGTGAACGGATTATCCCCCCCCCCCCCTTCTATTATTAGGTGATAAGGAACGTTTCCCGCCGCTCACTTTGGCGTTGCGCCAAACTTCTGATAAGTTCTGGAACCTTCTGCCAATAACGCATATACAAGCTGACCCGTCACCTACATTTACCACTATTGTCGTCATACTCCGTAACGAATATGGCAGAGAAAATCGTTCTGGACTGAGAAAAAACAAATTTTACTGCTGCTTTACGAGTTCAAAAAGCAAAGCAGTGCAAGAGTGGTGGTGGATAACACATGCAGAACGATCGGTCCCACCACTGTCCCCTACAACACAGTGAAAGTATGGCTCCGGAAGTTCAAGAAGAGAGACCTTCGCTCGGAGGACCGGCCACGGTCTGGAAGGCCAGCTGCGGCGAGGAGCGCCTTTTAGAGCTAGCTCAGGAGGATCCCCGATGTTGCACCCGTGAACTGGCAGAGGAACTCGAGTGCAGTCACACCACCATGACTCAATACCTGCGTGGCCGGGAAGACGTGCAGATATAGTGCATGGATACCGCATGAATTAGCGGCCGTCAGCTACAGATGCGCGAGGATGTGAACTTCTTGACTTTACGGCGGAATTTTTCTAGGCTCAAGAACCTGGTCCTTGGCGACGAAGAAAGGGGGGGGGGGGGCCTGCGTTAACCACATGCGAAAGCGTCAATGGCTCAGTCGCGACGAAGCAGGAATTCCCACGCCAGGACCGGAGCTTCACTCAAAAAGGTGTTGATCAGTGTCTGGTAGAGTTGCAAAGGAGTCATTCACTGGGAGCTGCTACCTGCAGACACTACTGTCACTAGCGAAGTCTACTGTAAGCAGTTGCATCTTCTTCCTTCACGACAATGCGCGTCCACACGTTGCGAAGGAGATTCAGAAGAAACTCCAGTGCTTCGGATGGCATGCTCTGGCCCACCTACGTATTCACAGAACCTTGCTCCAACGAACTACCATCAGTTTTTTCCGTTGTTGAACCATCTGCGGAGAAACAATTCGACGACAGGGAGCAACTTGAAAAGTGCCTCGCTGAGTTTTTATCGTCAAAACCCCAGGAATTCTATAGAAGTGGGATCTACAAACTAAATGCCTGACAAGTGTCAGTATGTTGCAGATAATAACGGTGCATATGTTCGTTAGTTGTTGTATGTATGGAAAGAGAGAAATAATTTTGAAAAAGAAACGCACAAGCACGAAACGTAAAAATGCATAAAATGCAATTTTGAAAAAAAAACGCGGAAAGGAAGCTGTCAGAAGGATGTTTATTGCGATCAAAACTCTTGCGCCACGCGGGACTCGAACCTGCACTTGCTGCTTTCCCGGCAGCGATGCTACGCCTTACACCACCAGCCGAACACAACTTTGAGCGAACAGAACATCCACGATATCTTCCTAGAAGCAATCACACCTATCAGCACTCATCCATGATATCGGGATATCGGGTGTAAGGCCTAGTTTATAGTTGCACCGCTGTGCGGCGCGGCAACATGGTCGGAACAGCTATCGATCGGACGACCCGAAAAATCGATATCTATGGCGATCGTGGTACCGCGTCGCACAGCGGCGCAAGTATAAACTAGGGCCCATCGCTGCCCGGAATGCAGAAGGTGCGGGTTCGAGTCCCGTCTGGCGCAAGAGTTTTGATCGCAACAAAACATCATTCTAACAGCTTCTATCTTCTATAACAGCTACTTCAGGCTTAAGCGAAAATGAAAAACGCGGAATATTTTCCTTACAACCTAATATCAGGCCTAATACCACTCCACAACGTCAAGAAAAACCTGCAGCCGTTAGCTCCTATGACGACTCGATTATGAAACGTCGGTGGTCTGCAACGGTGCATGATTACACAGCAGTCGTCTGGAACTGTAAGCAATTTAGTCAGGAGCAGTACACCTCGTCACTTGCATTGAATGCAAGGAGGAATACATTGGTGAGACGGGCGGACGGCTTTGGCTAAGGGTGAAGGAGCATGTGGAGTCATCAGATGCAAAGTCGCTACACCCTTGGGGGAGCAGAGGCTACGAAGTCATCGTGGCGCAGTGGTTGGGGTGGCGGTGACGATCCTGGCTCGCGAGGTCGACATCACAGCGCGCAAGGCCCTGGAGGCGCTGTGGATTGCGTTCAAGAACTCCGCCATCAACAGGAAGGAGGAATGGGTGGCCATAACACAGGAGCTGGCCCCATTTGTCGCCCCCTGTAGGCCTGACCCCGGAAAGCGCCAGCTAGAAGGTCGCCAAGGGGCCGCTGACCCGAAGAGGAGCGTGTTTCGCGCGTGTTGTACGTCCGCGCCGACCTGCGTGAGATACGCCGCCGACTCCGCGCCGCTATCACTACGGCGTCGCCGGGGATCCCATCCCGCGTGACGACAAGAGGAGTACTCGCAGACACACACCGGCCCCTGGTGGCCGCAGCGGCTGTGAGCGAAAGTCCCTGGACCCGTGGCCGAAACGGCCGTCCCCCAGGGGGAAACCGCAACGGGAATTGTCCCAGCAAAGTAACGCTCCCCGTCGAACAGCATAGGGCTTACTCTGTCTGTCTCGCACTTTTTGGATCTGGTTGCTCTGGGATGAGCCATGCACTTTGACCTAGCGCTTCTAATGGCTCTCAGTGATTGACTGCGACCTCTCACTGAGCATCTCTGACAGACAAACGGCGCTTTATCATTTGTGGGGAACTCGATTCGGCACAGGAGACGCGGAAGTGAACCACGTGTAGAATCGACGAATGCAATCTACGCTGTCCTTCGGGCGAAAAGAAAGCACAGACTGCTTTCCACGACGAACTTCAGCCGTTCTTTCGCTCTCTTCTGCCATTTGCACGCCAAAAGGGTTGATCGAGATGATTCTCCTTTGGAGGAGCTGCTAACATCAGTGGTGTTTCTGATTCCACTCAGCCTATCGCTACCTGCCTGCAGAATAACTCTACACCGAATTCCCTAGGCTCTTGGCCGTATCAGATTACGACTTATCCAGTGAGAAAGGGAAGACTTCAGGCTTTCTGTTCGAAAACGGCAGCTAAATTGATCGTGAACCACTTTTGAAAGCGTTTCCTATTAGTATTCTACACGGAGGAGGCCACCCTGTCCGTGTTTTTCTCGCGGTGTCCCCTCCGACTAGGAAAGATCCACAGGTTTTTCTGATCGCATCGTGAATTTTGGCTTCAGTCGCGATGCGGAACCATGTAGCTGCTTTCCTTCGAAGAACATCATCAGCCAACGATATCAAAGTGCTTCTTAAAGTCTCCCCAGCTCAGAAATTTTTACATTTTCTCTTCTAAAAAATCTCACAATGGCCATTGTTGACAATATTCAGTCTCAAAAATTGTCTCAAAAATTTATACACTGTTTGAAAGGTGATAAATTTGCTCGAACTAAAGGCACTGAGGAAGTTCAGAACTCAGCAATGAAAGCTTAAGAAAATGGAAGTTCTCTGACCTATAAGCGGTGTGGATTGTGCCGTGCACTCGTCTGAAATTTTACATTTTACCCTCGATTGATTGTGTTTCGCTTGAATAAAGGATAAGGATAAAGGACCGCGTTACTCAATCCTTCTGGGATGCGCCAGCGCACTCTACTTCTACGGGATGTCGTGGAGGCGATTTGAATGCGTATTTGGCCATACAATGACTTGCGGTGGCCGGCCGATGATCAAGTCAGCGCTTTATCCTTCCCAGACAAGTCTGGTACCAATTCACCGACCCCGGAGGGATGGAAGGCTTGATTGGCCTGGGCGGGAAATCCGAACCAGGAACCTGGTATCGGGTGCACGCGGCAGCCGGCGCCTCCGACTGCGCTACACGCGCCCTTCGCTTGAATACATGTTATAATTTCTTCACAAAGTTTACATTTTGATTGATTTTTGCTTTTTTAAAGATTTAAAACTTAAAAACACACCACGGCTTGCGTAAATGCAGGTCCCCTAAAAGATGCAGGTGTTATTTGGAAGGTTCTAACATTGCTGCTAGTGGAGCTTTTGAAGACGCTTGAGACTATATGAGAGCACGGGGTAGTGAAATTTCTGCGGCGTGTAAATAGTCAAGATTGCGCCATGCACCGCCTGAAACCTTGCATTACAGGCTCTATTGATTGTGCTGAATGATTGTTACAATCTTTGAGCTGTGCTATGTTTCTTTTAACGTTTAGGACTTGACAGTGCTCTACAACTTTATGTAAGCCCTGAACATCTTTAGAACCTTTAGTATCAGCAATGGTATGGCGTCTGAATCTATCCTAGTCCGTGGGAGGGGCACATAACTAAAATGTATGTAACAAAATAAATTGGGACTTACCGAGCGGCTCCTAGAGAAGAAGAAACGACCTGAAAAAAGAAAAAACGAAGGAACAAACAAAACAAAAATAAAATAAAATCGGTTTTACAACCGTTTCGGCGGGAAAAGGACGACGCAGTGGAGGCATGCCGCGTGCTGACCACCGCTTGACATGTTATAACCAGGATCTAATATGGTGAATAGGGCGCATGAGGCCGCATGCTGCGTGCTGACTGCCGTCTGACATGTTAGAACCAGGATCTAACATGGTGAGGAGGAGGCATAACTTTGCCGGCTTACAACCGCAGCGAAAACAAATGTAATTTTTCGTTCGTTTGTTTTCTATAAGTCCCAATTCATTTCGTTACATTCATTTTAGTTATGTGACCCCCCCAGACTAGGATAGATCCTGGCGTTTCATACAGTGCTTCTGTTTTTGAGGGCACCATGTCACAAGTTGCCACAAGCTTTAGTACGCTGTCAAGTTCTAAGCATTAGAAGAAGCACAGCACACATTAATATGGTCAATTAATTTCAATTAGCAAGACTATAACAAGCCTTAAGTCCATGCACAATTAATCGAGTATGAAATGCAAGGTTTCAGGCGAGCGCATGGCGCAATCTCGACTATTTGCACGCCACAGAAATCTCGTCGCCCCGTGAAATCTCGTCATCTCATAAGAGTCTTGAACGTCTTTAGAAGCTTCACTAGCAGCAATGTTAAAGGATAAAGGATAAAGGATAAAGCACCTCGTTACTCAATCCCTTTTGGGATGCGCCACGCATTCTACTTCTACGGGATATCGTGGATGCGATTTGAATGCGTATTTGGCCATACAATGACTTGCGGTGGCCAGCCGATGTTCAAGTCAGTGCTTTACCCTTCCCAGACAAGTCTGGTACCAATTCACCGACCCCGGAGAGATGGAAGGCTTGGTTGGCCTGGGCGGGAAATTCGAACCAGGAACCTGGTATCGGGTGCACGCGGCAGCCGGCGCCTCCTCCGACTGCGCTACACGCGCCCTTCGCTTGAATACATGTCATAATTTCTTCACAAAGTATACATTTTGATTGATTTTTGCTTTTTTGAAGATATAAAACTTAAAAACACACCACGGCTTGCAAAAATGCAGGTTTCCTAAAAAATGCAGGTGCTGTTTGGAAGGTTCTAACATTGCTGCTAGTAGAGCATTTGAAGATGTTCGAAACTCATATGAAAGCATAGGGTGACGAGATTTCTGTGGCGTGCAGATAGTCAAGATTGCGCCATGCCCCCGCCTGAAACCTTGCATTTCAGACTCGATTGATTCTGCATGGACTGAATTCTTGCTACAATCTTGTTATTGATCGACCACATCAACTCGTGCTGTGCTTCTTTTAACGTTTAGGACTTGACAGTGCTCTACAACTTTATATATACCCTAGACATCTTTAAAACCTCTAGTATCAACAATGGTATGGTGTTTCATATAGTGCTTCTGTTTTTTGGGGTACCATGCCACAAGTTGCTACAAGTTTTAGCAGTGTCAAGTCCTAAACGCTAAAAGAAGCACAGCACACGTTAATATAGCCAACTAACTTCAATTAACAAGATTGTGACAAGAATTCAGCGCATGCGGAATCAATCGAGTCGGAAATGCAAGGTTTCAGGTGGGAGCATGGCGCAATCTTGCCTAATTGCACGCCACAGACATCTCGTTACCCTGTGCTCTCATAAGAGACTCGAACGTCTTTAAAAGCTTCACTAGCAGCAATGTTAGATGATAAAGGATAAAGGACAAAAGACGGCGTTACTCAATCCCGTTTGGGATGCGCCACGCACTCTACTTCTCCGGGATATCGTGGAGGTGATTTGAATGCGTATTTGGCAATACAATGACTTGCGGTGGCCAGTCGATGAACAAGTCAGCGCTCTATCCTTCCCAGACAAGTCTGGTACCAATTCACCGACCCCGGAGGGATGGAAGGCTTGATTGGCCTGGGCGGGAAATCCGAACCAGGAACCTGGTATCGGGTGCACGCGACAGTCGGCGCCTTCTCCGACTGCGCCACACGCGCCAGCTGCAATGTTAGAACCTTTCAAATAGTGCCTGCATTTATTAGGACACCCTGCATTTTTGCTGTTGTGTGTTTTAAAGTTTTAAACCTCAAAAGAAGCACAAAGCAATCGATACGGCCACTTTACAAGTGTTCAAGCAAAACTCAATCATTCGAGTGAAAAATGCAAGGTTTCAGACGAGTGCATGGCGCAATCCATACCGCCCGTACGTCAGAAAACTTCAATTTTCCTGCGCTTCCATATGAGCCTTTAACTTCTCCAGTACCTTTCAAACAGTGTATACATTTTTTTGAGACGCCTTGTACATTAGTTTGTTATATAATAATTATTCTGAGTTTTATAGTTCAATTTTATCCATACCACTAAGGTAGAAATTCCACTGATCGATTTTTCGGTACTTGTAGGGAATCGGGCACTCGTGCGTGGAAGGAATTCAAGCATGTGACCTATCTATCGCACTTTTGCCAGAATTGACCACATCCTGGAGTTCCTCTCCTTGCTCTGCGTCATCGGAGGACAGCTCAGAACCTATCCAAGGCATTTCTAGACACCTTCGGTTTCGCTTCCCTGTAAGAGCCGATTTTTCTTTGGCTTACTAGCCACCAAATTCAGATGGTCTAGGAGAAGTTCTTCCTTTTACAACATTCCGCATTCCAAAAACGCTCTCGATATCAAGGCGATAACACCAGCATGATAAGCGCGCCGGATGACGTCAGTGATAGCGAAGCTGAAGCTCCTTCTGGGTCGATGAAGAGAACAGATGGCCGTTTCTCAGCCGTAAGAGGACCGACGGCGGGAATATGGAGACATCTGTCCTCCTCGATCCTAGGCAATACAGATCCTATTCTGAAGGTTTGCTACGCACTGGCTTCTGAAGGATCGGCTATGCATTTTGCTGGCTCTTGAGCAATGATTCTTCTGTAAAGCCTTCTTTGAAGCAGATGCCTGCCTTCGCAGTCGTGACACGACGACTACAATCCTTGAAGGACGAATTCTTCACCTTCCAAATGCACTTCGAATTGTCCTTCAATATAAGGCGTGCACTGAACATGACCGTGACACACCGACCAACAAGAAATCTCAAACGCGTTATCTCCTCCAACACATTCTTCCGCTACCTTCTTGACCAAAGACGGGTGGAATTTCTCTCTTCTGATTTCTGATTCGTTGGCGGTTCTGGGGAAATTCCCCCTGTTTTCTAGGAAAATGAACCAAATTAGATCAGAAAACAGAAATAAACAACCAGGGGCAGATTCATCAACCGCTTACCGCCCTTTAACGGTGAAAATACCGCCAAACCGCCTGATATGGCACTCATCAGCATCAGGTTTGGCGGTATTTTCACCGCCCCTGGTCAGAGACCATTAGCCCATTCGTAACCGATGAGTAAGCCCATAGGATCAAGTAGCTCATGTCGTTCGAGCGATCGTTTGAAATTTTCCGTTTTCTGATTTTTTCGTTTTCTGGCGTTTTTGACTTATATTTTTTCGCGTGTACAAATTTGCCTACTGTCAAGTGCATGGCGCATTCATTCTAGAGACGTGCCATCGCTGTGCTGCCTTTCCCGGTCGATATCGTATAGTCAACACGTGGCTCAAAACACGTGATTGCGATCGGCCGATAGTCACGATAATCCCCAGAATCCTCGTCGGGGACGATGCCGACGGCAGCAGAGGTGTCCCAGGCAATTCGGCCTGTTGATGGCCCTCTATGTCCATTCCTATCCGCTCCAGCTATCAGATGAGGTGAGATTCCTACGAATCGCTCGGTCGGAAGGAGCGTCGAAGGAAGACAAAGCGCTCCATTGTTTTCGGTACGGTCGCTTATCGGACTATCCGCCATCAGACGTCTCAGACGCCTCGTCTCCAACCTACACACTGCCTGGTTCCCTGGAGCCAGATTCATCAACCGTTCACCGCCCTCTAACGGTGAAAATACCGCCAAACCCGACATTGACGAATGTCATATCAGGGGGTTTGGTGGGGTATTTTCACCGTTAGAGAGCGGTAAGCGATTGATGACCCTGGTGGTCGACTCAGCTGTACAGCTGGCTAGCCGCTGGTGTTCCTCACCTATCAGTTCTTAATGACGACTGCCACTCTAACGGCCTCTGACCTGCTATGTTGAGCGCAGCGGCCTCTGGCCTGGGTCAATCACGAGGTTCGAGAATCGAAGGGGCGGGGGTGGAGGGAGGTCGCATTGTGACCCCGTTCGTGGGCAAGAGAAGTTGTACTGTGTCTTGGTCTTGGAACAGGATTGTCTCGAATTTTTTAAGATTTCAAGGTGATTTTTTATATTTAAAAGGCTGTTCTCTCAAGATGTGGTGTCGACTATGTAGAGAGTCATGTGCAGCTTTGTTCGTTGTTGAATTCCATAACATTTTCAATTTTGGTAGTTCATCACAGTCAGAAAATGCAAAGATTTTCTACGGCAGTCTTTGAATCAATCAGGACTGGTTTATACTTTTCCCGACTTTGGCGGAATATCATGGCACGACGAACAACATCACCCGAACGAATCGTGGAGGCGACTTGAATGCGTATTTCGCCTATGGAATGGCTTGCAGAGGCTAGCCGATAAGCATATTTGGATCTGACTCCGATTTGGACAATTCAACCGTTAATTTTTCAAGTTTCGGATTAAAAGATCATGCGAAGCATGGAATTTTTGAAAAGATCGAATCTTAAAATGACTCAGACAAGGGTGATTTTACCAGACCATATTCTCCCAGGGCCCGGATTCATGAACGATTTACCGGCGGGTAAGTGCAAAATTTACCCCCACTCCCCACTTACGCGCGTTTCATTAACGCGCGGCGGGAAAAATCCGAGGTAAGTGTTGAGGTAAATGCTACCCCATCAGCGCGTCGGGGAACATTTACCTCCAAGGCGAGGGTTTTGCTCCGCGGCCAACTTCTGACCCAATACATGCCTCCGCTGGCCCTTAGCCAGCTCTGAGCTGGCCGCCAACCGCAAATTCAATGCCCGGCAAGGGCGCCTAGTTGCCGTCGCCATGCGCACGTCTTTCGCCGCACTTCGGTGAGTTGTTTTACCTTTTGTTTTTCTCTATTAGGCTTGCATTCCATGATTTTTTGGCTCTGTGGACCATGGCGGCCCACAATGCCACTTATTTTTAAGTGAATTGCTTCCATTAGTGGCATTGTGGGTCGGCTAGGGCCACCATGAGCCTAGTCCACCACGCAAACCGTAAATTAAGATTTGCGTGGGTAGACTATGCCTTAGCCCTCCTTGGCATATGTGGTCTATGGAGGCCACTGTGGTGGATGGCACCCATTATTAGTCATGTAGGCCCACATTTACCATTGTTTCTCTACTTCCTGCTATGCTACTAGTTTCCACCCCTCTCCCTCCCTCCCCTCCCCCCCCCCCCCTCGCCCAGCCCCACATTTCACATTTCACTTCTCCTAAATACGATGCTGCTGGTGTCGGTGCCAGCGACGTCCCAGTAGCAAGTGTGACTGCTTGGCTTCGCTGTTAGCTGATGCCAGCGGGCCAGCGGAGGCATCCACACTGGGTCAGAAATTGGCCGCGGAGCAAAACCCTCGCCTTGGTAGTCATGAATCAGAAAACGGAGGTAAGTTCGGGGAAAGTGGCGGGTAAATGGCCGTCGAGGTAAGTGTGGGTTGAATTTACCTCCGGCCGCGTTCATGAATCCGGCTTCTGGATACCAGTTACCTGAGTGATCCGGAAAAATCAGTCTGGTGAAAATCAACCTTATCTGAATCATTTTAAGAATCGACCTTTTCAAAAACACCAATATCCCTGTGATCCATTTATCCAAAACTTGAAAAAAGTGACGGATCCGAATCATCTTCGGACCCAGTATATAGAGTCTAGCAACAGTTCGGCTTGAGCGGAACCGAAGCTAATCTTAAGATCGATTCCCTGTCATTAGCAGGGCTGGCACCTTCTACCCACTGCGCCACCTTCCGACCACTCATATGGAGGAAGAAGCAAAAGCATCAGTTCGGCTTCACAGGCTTCAAGCTCTAGGTTCTGCAGATATTTTTCTTGCTTTTGGATTAGCCCTTAACGATAGGCACCATCTAGAGAAATCCAGAGGAAGCGGCAGACTTCTTCTTCCCTTTTTGTAATTCCGTGTTATCTGGGCGCGTGTAGCGTGCATCCGATACCAGATTCCTGGTTCGGATCTTCCGCCAAGGCCAACCAAGCCTTCCATCCCTCCGAATCGACGATTTGGCACCAGAGTTGTCAGGGAAGGATAACGCACAGACGTTTCCATCAGTTGGCCATTGTAAGCCATTGGGTAAGTCAAACGGGTACTCAAGTCGCCTCCACGACATTCCGTAAAAGTGGAATGCATGGCGCATCCCGAACAGGGATTGATCAACGCCGTTCTTTATCCTATTCTGCCTTATTCTCAACTATTGGCGTAGATGTGATGTACCATAGGAAAATCATGTTGTTGTAATATTTTATTATTTTTACAAATCTACAGTATGCAAGCAGCATAAGACAAAATAAGGCAAAATCAGCCCTAGCAATATTCTCCTTTTATATCATTTTGCTGCTCATTTTTATAATGTAGTTTTCGTGAAGTCAACGTTTAATTACCCAAGTTTGAGGTGTAAGCGGAAGGAAATCAGGTTTTGCGTGGCTTTCTTGGCGAGAAAGACGTCGTTTCTGCTCTTCTTTCCTCTAGGACTTCCAAGAGTCCCGAAATTCGAGCTTCTTTTGGAATTCGCTGTTTGGCTTTTTTGCACGCGGCATTTCCTGAAGTCGGTCAAGCTTCAGTTCTCATCCATTAGTGTCTTGACTGGCTTCCGATAGTCAGTCCGTTGGAGTGTCAGAAATCCAGTCCCTGTGCTTAACCAGCGAGTTTTACTGTGCAAACTGACGCTGTGTCAATGTGATCCAGGACACTGAATAATCAACGTCCATGCAACCATTTGAGATCAGAAACACGGGAATCAGCATCAGGCAAAGCTGGTGAGGACATAAAACCCTATGGACGACAACAACCCGCCCGATAAACGCGCTCGATGCTTGGCGGTCACTCGGTTGCACGAGAGAGTCACATGCCGAATATGTCGGCGGATTTCTAAAGAGCACCGCCTGACCGGTGCTGGCTGGATTCGTCGCCCGTTTTATGTCGGGCGCGCGTGCGATTTCCAGTTTTGTCGTCGTGCCGCCGGAATCTTTAGAAATCCCTCACGCGCTGCTAGCGAATTCAGAGATCGCTTTCGCGGTCACGCCTACGAATCGGGCAGACCTTTAAAACGCGTCCCGTCATCCGGGTGGTTGTCTGGTCTTCTTGCAATTCTCTGAGCTTTCGCTATTTTTTGCTGTTGAAAAATTCCATAAATTCCTGGGATTGAACGAATCTGAGTTTTCCGCTGTAAATTCTCTGTTAAAGTTATGTAAGTCGTTGATGAATCCGACATCCGGTTAGGTTGGGGTGAATGAATTCGATTCCAAGTCAAACTGTCATGTTGGACCCTCGATGAATCTTGGTACTGACGGCTCATCTCAGATCCGAGAGCGTACAAGCTTCATTGACTGATGCGAAGCTGACGCTTCAGCCTCAAACTTGGGTAATTAAACCAGGTTTAATTACCCAAGTTTGAGGCTCCGATGAAAGTGCTTGTTTTTCTCATTTCGAGGTCCAAAATGATCTACCTTCAACCTCTCTTTCGTTGTATTTGTACATGTTTGTTTATTCTCTTCATAATGTTGCTTACTCGTTTGTTTACTTGTTTACTTTCGCTCACTTCTGCTACAAGTTTGCTACGCACACGTCCTGATCTCTGTAGTTCAGTCCCACAGATAGCAGTAGCTTCCGATCGTGCCCAGCTTATCATTTCTCGGCCGGTGTCAGCCACGTATAAAGGGCGCCGGGAGGTTTTCGACGTTGTAATCCATTTCTTACGCGTCTTTTTCGGGCATTTTTGACTTTTTTGTACTTTTCTTCAAGTGTTGCTATCGGCCTTCTCTTCAGTTGCTGATAAGAACCGATCTGCATTGCTTATTGGTTAGGAATTTTGTCCACCGTCTGACATCTGATACACTCGCGGGTTTCCGCCCCAGAAATCGATAAAATCGATACCGACAATGGACAGTGGTCGATATTGTTTACCTTTTGTGAGCCACATCCACCAGCCGACATACTTACGTGATTCTGATCTCATATGGTCCAATTCCAAGAAAAATCGATAAAATCGATCAATAATCGTGAACAGATCGATACCGCAGAAATGATCGATCTTGTTGTAAATCATACTTAGGTCAACGCCTAGTATAAACCGATAATGTCGACCGAGATGTGAAACCCGTTCAGAAGCCGTTGAACTTCGTTGGACAAACGGACGGATGCACGCACAGACAGACACACATGGGACTGACGTCAGCTGTTTTATATGCAGTCGTCAACCCAATCAGTAAAACTCAGTTAAAACCTAAATATCAACCCTTAGTTCATCCAGAAGAGCTTCTGATCGCGCTCAGCCTATCATTTCTCGGCCAATGTCAGCCACGTATAAAGGGCACCGGGAGGTTTTCGACGTTGTAATCCATTTCTTACGCGTCTTTTTTGGGCATTTTGACTTCTTTGTACTTTTCTTCGGGTGTTGTTATCGGCTTTCTCTTCAGTTACTGATAAGAACCGATCTGCATTGCTTGTTGGTTAGAAATTATGTCCACCGTTTGACATCTGATACACTCCCGGGTTTCCGCCCCAGAAATCGATAAAATCGATATCCATCATGGACAGCCGATCGATATTGTTGACCTTTTGTGAGCCGCACATTCACCAGCCGACATACGTGATTCTGATCGCATACCGTCGTCTTCCGACCAAAATCGATAAAATCGATCAATAACCCTGAACTGATCGATACGGCAGAACCGACCAATCGATCTTATTATAAACCATCCCTACTCAACGCTTAGCGCATGCCGATAATGTCGACTGAGATGTGAAAGTTGCTAGAGACCGTTGAACTTCGTTGGACAAACGGACGAACGGACGGACGCACAGACAGACAGACAGACGGACAGATGTCAGCTGTCTGATACGCAGTAGTCAACCCAATCTCTAAATCTCAGCTACATAAAACCGAAACTCCAACCTTGAATTAATTCAGAATAGCAGCTGGTCTGAAAATGAGTTACCAATAGCGCAGTGGTAGGAAGCGCATTGACTGAATTGATAGTGTTCGATTCTGCGCTGAAGCCAACTAGAAGGAATCGTTCAGTTTCTACGCGGCCAATTGTTCTCCACTTGTTTCTACAATGATATGAGCATCAGCAAACTCATTAAGTTGCTAAATACAAGGTCATTACATCAGCTGGGTTTTTCCTAATCGGAGGGGGCACACAGTGATTCGCATCTTCATTCTCTGGCTTGAGTTTCTACGACAGCCTGAATTCCTGTGCTATGATACGAGGGCTTTCCTTTTAATCCAGGGAATATGGTTATGTAAAATGCGCTTGCGCCCTCCCGACTAGGATGGATCTCAACAGCCTTCACTGTATCGTGTAAGAATGGAATGCATGGCGCATTCCGACGCTTAGCCCTACGTCACTATTGCACTGTCGTTTCATCTTTCCAAAGCCCGAAGCTTCGATTCCTGCCTTCGACTCGGAATATTTTCTCTGTCTGACCTAGGATAGAACCTGCTGTTGGTCAACACAACGGGAATGCGCCATGCATTCTATTTTCGGAAATTTTCAGTGTCCGCTCAGTGAGCAGTTAAGGGCCAGGCTACAGCAGACGCAGTGGGTTTGACTCTTTTTCTGATCCAGAAAGTGAAGTCACACTATCGGTCTCGGAGCCAGATCGATCAGATATCGATTAGAGCAGCAGCTGGGGGGCTCCTTCCCACTGCGCCACGCGTCCACTGGTCGGGTCTCGATCGGGAGACTGGGAGTGGCTGTGAAGTCCCGATCTCTGATATGTGATACGTGAACCCGATCCCCGTCCCAGATGAGCGTCTGGTATCATACGGCTGACCCGAGACGGAGCAAAGGCCGGCTTGACGTTGGCCTCTGATGAGCAGCAGCCGCGAACCACAGCGATAGCGGCACTTTTCCCCCGACCATCTACTGGGCTCACTCGTTGACAACTGTGGAAGCCTTCTATTCGTTCTCCTTGTCCCATATAAACCCATAAACTAAAAATTCATATTTTTCTACCCGTTTTCTGCCACAAAAGGCTTTCAGTTTTTGACAAAAAACCGTATTTCTTCAAAAATTGACTTCCTCTCGCTCCAAAACTCTTCAATTTCATAAAAAAAAATAAGCGCTATTAAACGCAAGGGTTTAAAAAATCTGCCAAAAACGTTCTGCAGTGGGTTTTCAATGTGCGCCGTGCATTTCGCATCTGCGTCATGCGATAAGAAAGGTATGCCGCCGCCGAAAACGACAAAATCATCGTTTTCGCCATCGATACCTGACCAGCTACCTTGAAATAACGGTCATTTCTGCTATTATAACCTTGTTATAGGCGTCGTTCATTTTTTACATCATTTTTTCGTGCAACTGAATACTCTTAAAATCATATTCCATTAATAGCTCCACTAAAAATTAGGGCTGAGGGGCAGATTACAGCTCTCAACCCAATTTTTTAGTGAGCTATTGATAGAATATTCAATTTTTTCTGCATTGTATCAAAATATAGTTTTCGTTTTTTGTTGTTTATTGCAGCAAACTTGTTTCTCTCTCCTGAGAATAATACATAATGCCGTTGAGCTTTGCTTTTTTATTGTTTTTTATTGTTTTTTCACGACGTTATGTTACTTATCATGTTGTGCCCATGAATTTCCTTTCTTGCAGAATTGTACGCACATTCATGTGTAAATCAATAAATCAATAAATCAATAAATCAATAAATATTCGACAGCCTCACAAGCAAACTCGTCGCTCTTGAAATCAAACCTAATGTCTTCCAAATCGCAACGAGATTTTTCCACATTAAAATGAAATAAAAAACTCTTACAGACGGTGGAGTTATTTTTTTGCCCAAGGAAACTTTAGTTTTTAACTTCTTCTTGGGAATTTTTCATTTCACTATTCTCAAAAAGTGAACGTGTTGTTTGAAATTTTATAAAATTCTATTTCTTTGCGGAAGAATCACGGTCTAAAGCTTGTTTTAAAGAGCAGGAATGCAGCAGTTTTTCGCTGCTAAAAAAGAGATTGCGCCATGCTCTCGTCCGAGACGTCACAATTTTTGTTCGATTGATAGCAGAATTTCCGTGCGCATGAAAAAAATATTTTTTAATAACAAATAAATAAAAATCTAACGAATAAAAATTTCACATTATATGGAAGAATAAAGAACTACGTTTTGTTTTAAAGAGCCGTAATTCAGCGCAGTGATTCAGTATATTACAAGAAGAGACCGCGCTATGCACTCGACTGAATCGTCGCGATTTTTATTCGATTGATAGCAAAAATTCTACTTGCACGGATTGACATAGATATAAGTGGTACAATAGCGATTATAAAAAAATATATCCATACATCAATAATTTAATTTTAATGCAAAAACCGTGACGATCTAGTGGAATGCATGACATTCTACAGAACAAAAGTTAATTCATTATTTTTCTTCAAAAAATGAAACTGTCACAGCGATGCTTTGTCGCGATCAAAACTTCCAGCGCCAGGCGGAACTGGACTGCTGTCCATTGAATAAAAATCGCGACGTCTTGGAGGGCGGCGCAATCTCTTTTTGACACTGAATAACGGCCGCCTTCCTGATCTTTAGAACAAGTTTTAAATCATTAGAAACGATTCAAATCAGTTTCTTTAGGCCTCAAGTGGCTGGTATCGAGGATATAAGCTGTCACAACGATGCTTTGTTGCAATCAAAACTTCCGGCGCCAGGCGGGACTCGAACCCGCACCTTCCTCTGACCGGGCGGGAATGCACTACGCCATTACTCCAGCGGCGCCGTTTGATCGAACGCAACTTCCACACCTCGTGGGACCAATCATCCCGGTATATGGGTGAGTGCTGATCGGTCCCACGAGGTGTTGATGTTGCGCTCGATCGAACGGCGCCGGTGGTGTAGAGGCGTAGAGCATTCCCGCCCGGTCAGAGGGAGGCGCGGGTTCGAGTCCCGCCTGGCGCTGTAAGTTTTGATTGCAACAAAGCATCGTTGTGACAGCTTATATCCTCGATACCAGCCACTTGAGGCCTAAAGAAACTGATTTGAATTGTATTCATTCCAAATTTTCTTTGAATAAAAAATTACGATGGCAGTCTTGAAGAGTCCCCACTCTAATGTGGAAAAAACCGCTGTGATTTGGAAAATGTGTTAAGTGCGACTTCATAGGTGTCAGTCATGCTCAGAAGAGTGTCCAGTTTCACTTCAAATAGCCCCTATAGTTCGCAATCGCATGCCATGCTAATTCTTCCGTATCATCCGGCCCCAACAACGATCGATTCTGTTTCAGATGACATTCTCCTCAGCAGTTAGCGATGTGGATCTGAAGCGGCGGCCGGAGAAGTCTGACGTCTCCAGCAGAACTTCATTGTCACTAGACACCACCAGCAAGACTTCGCTGTCACTTAATCCCGTGAAGGAGAAGAAAATCTCGTGAGTTGCTTTGTAATTTCGGTGGTTTGGAGGTTTTTTGCTAATTATTATCCTCTTTTGCTGAGTTTTAATCGCAAAACGACATTGTTACGAGAGTTCCTTGTTCTGCTACTTGTTCGCTTATATTCTCTGATCAAAGTAGAGGTCCGTTTTCAGCACCACATTCGCCCTGGTGAATCTGATGAAAGGCATGGTTGGACCCGGATGTTTCTCCTTGCCGCTCGCGTTTAAACAAGGTGGACTTTGGGTAATTTTCTTCTACTTAGCTCTTGTCTTCTAAACGAATTCTCCAATTTCATGCCGTAGTAACATTTCCTACGAAAAATGGACACCAACATGAATTAAGTTGATGTAATTTTGGAAAGGGCGCGTGTAGCGCAGTCGGAGGAGGTGCTGGCTGTTGCGTGCACCCGATACCAGGTCCCTGGTTCGGATTTCCCGCCCAGGCCAACCAAGCCTTCCATCCCTCCGGGGTCCGTGAATTGGTACCAGACTTGTCTGGGAAGGATAGAGCGCTGACTTGTTCATCGGCTTGCCACCGCAAGTCATTGTAAGGCCAAATACGCATTCAAATCGCCTCCACGACATCCCGTAGAAACAGAATGCGTGGCGCATCCCAGAGGGGATTGAACAACGCCGTCCTTTATCCTTTTATCCTTTAATTTTGGAATCAGACGCAATTGTGCAAAACCACGCCCATAAGAGAATGGGCGTGACTTTCCGTGTTGTTCTCATGTGCCATTAATAAGTCACGCCCATTCTTATGGGCGTGGTTTTGCACAGTTGCGTCTGAATCCAAAATTGAAGGATAAAAGGATAAAGGACGGCGTTGTTCAATCCCCTTTGGGATGCGCCACGCATTCTGTTTCTACGGGATGTCGTGGAGGCGAGTTGAATGCGTATTTGACCATACAATGACTTACGGTGGCCAGCCGATGAACCTACGGCGAATTTCAAGTGAACCTAGAAACACGTTCAGTGTTCGTTCATCGATATAGCATTGCCAATAGGCGCTGAGAAACCTCCCTGACTTTTAACCATAAAACAAGAAGAATGACTAGTTGTGATCAAAACTCTTGCGCCAGGCGGGAATCGAACTCGCACCTTCTGCTTTCCGGGCAGCGATGCTACGCTTTGCACCACCAAAGCGCTGTATGACCCTACAGAACATATCCCACGATATCCAGCCGCTCTAGGCTTAAGCAGAAATGATAATCATTTTTCCTTCTATTCTCCTGTTCAGCGCAAAAGTTCAAAAATCTTCAAATCTCCCAAACAACTTTTGAATCCCCTGAAGAGCATCATCTCTCATTCAGGCAGCGTTTGCCGTGGATTTTCTGCTCGGCATCACATCAGCCATCTGCATGACTAAGCTCGTCCGATGTGCACAGTTGCTATGCAAGAGGTACGATCTGTTACTATCGTTATGATTATTGATATCGTAGTGCTGGGCTCGTGCAGCGCAGTCGGAGGAGGTGCTGGCTGTTGCGTGCACCCGATACCAGGTTCCTGGTTCGGATCCCCGCCCAGGTCAGCTAACTCTTCCATCCCTCAGGGGTCGGTGACCAGACCTATCTGGGAAGGACAAAGTGCTGACTTGTTCATCGACTGGCCACCGCAAGTCACTGTATAGGCCAAGTACGCATTGAACTCGTCTCCACGACATCCCGTAGAAGTAGAATGCGTGGCGCATCTCATGAAGGATTCAGAAAAGTCGTCCTTTATCCTTTCATCCTTTATTATAGGGCTACTGTATACAAGATCTATCTGGGTATTTAGGATGTATAGGTCAAATAGTGGTGAGCACATGTCCAGCCACAGAAGCACCAAAGGTCGCGCCATGCGTCTGCCCAATGTTCCCAAATGCTTTAGTTGAGCGGTAGACAAAATATAGACCGCATGGGAGCCGACGACGGATTTTTCTCTAAGTTCATGGATAAACATAATCAGCGCTGTACCCTAAAGAGGCTTAGAGGCTTCTCATAGCATTTTCACGTCAAATTGGACACACTTCTAACCATAAGCAAGCTTTACGATTTTATGTAAAATCAGACGGAACATTTTCCAAATTAGAGTAGAGCTCTTCAAAAAGGTCTGAATAATTTTCTGTTCAAGGAGAAGGTATATGTCGCGAAGATGAGCAGCATTGCGAGTTGGGAACGCGTCAGCCAATCATAACCAATCAGAGCACCGACCAAACACATACCAGCCAATCCGGATAGCGACCGTACATCCCCACACTCAATGGCACGCCCATTCGGTGTGGCGTGATTGGCTGGCGCATTCCCAACTCCTAATGCTGTCCACCTTCGCAACATGTAATTTCGTACAACACTCTTCGAGGTTTTAATTGACCAAGCCGATAAGTGAGCATATTGTTTGAAATTTTATAAAACTCTCATTTTCTAAAGAAAAAACAATGAATTAAACCTTGTTTTAACGCGTAGGTAGGCAGCAGTCATTAAGTGTTATAAAGGAAGAGATCGCGCCATGCACTTGACTGAATTGTCGCGATTTTTATTTGAATGATATCGTAAGTGCTGCTTACTTGAAACAACAAAGTGAGGGTATACGTGTGTTTTTACAGCTGCCCTTGTTGTACCGCCCACGTCTGTGTTACATAGCGGAAACAGAAGTTTTGCTATTAGTAAAATAAAAATCGCAACGATCCAGTGTCGAGTGCATGGCGCGACTTGGCGCTACAAACTACTGCTGCTTTCTGCTCTTTAAAACAGAATTTAATTCCTTATTTTCCTCTTGGAGGGCGCGGTAGCGCAGTCGGAGGAGGCGCGACTGTCGCGTGCGCCCGATACCAGTGGCCGTATTCATGAACGTTCCCGGGAACGTTCAAGGCTTCCCGCGGGAAGCGACCGAGGCGGGAGGCAGAAGATCGTATTCACGAACATGCCGGGAAGCAACGGGAGCCTCCCGCGCCGATGGCGGGAGGCTCCCGGCCTACCCGCACTCAACCGGTCGGGAACGCCGGGAAGCCGTCAATGAGGTGGTGTGTGCAATTGCAAGAAATAGCATTTCGATGGCGATTTTGCCATCGAAAGTCGTCTTCACGTGGGGTTATCTTCGCTCTTTCGTCTCGTAACGTGTTCCTGGGATATCTTCTGAGGAGAGGGGGGGGGGGGGGGTACGGCTTCTGTCACTTACTTGATTTTAAAGAAATCACATAATTCATCTGAAACATTGACGATGAGTAGTTCTTTCGTCGGATGCGCCACGCACTCTATTTCTCGCAATACCACTTCTTATACATTCCCATTGCCAGTCGGTGGACATTTTACGAGCAGGTCCTGCGTGGAAAAGAAGAGATCGTCAGCGAAATAGGATTGAACTTCGTAATAAACAATAAAATAATAATAAAACTGAAGGTATGTGTAAAATTAGAAATTATTTCCTCAATAGTAGAGTAGTTCCAAAATCTTCGAAAAAGTCTACAACTGTTACCACAATCCTTCAGCCATTTCTTCTTGTAGTTTATCTTCGTCTCATCTTTAGAGAATATGGAGGATTAACTTAACCTAATAGTCGCACGTCCAACGCTGTGCGCTACGTCCTGGGTGCGCCGTGCACGCAGAGGTGTCGTAGAAATCGAACAAACGAGTGAAAGGATAGAACGCCACGAAGGTGATTACACTAACAACGGGGCATTCCCACACGGCGATCTGTGTGTTCGATTTATTTACATGCGGCAAAATTAAAAATTTAAATGGTGCAGTTATAAATTGCATCCAATTATTTTAAATTGCTTGTTATAAATTACAAATTAAATGATAAATTAAATTGTTATAAATTATTTCATGCATCCCAATTGTTATAAATTATTTCATGCATTTCGACTGCTTCCAAAAGGTCATTTAGGGTGCTTTAGGCGTCCATCCTCGCGTTTGGCCTCTTTAACTTCAAAAAAGGAATAGTTTTAAATTGCAATTTGTGCTGTGAAATGATCTATAAACGAGTAGTTTCTTAAGCGCTCCTTGTTATCTCCAGCCACTGAAGGTGGTTGTGCCGAAACATCAGCCGAGTGGAGTGGCAAAAGATTGTATTACAAAATAGTCTTGGTTTCTCTATTGGGGATCGTGCCACTTTTCTCGCCGATAAGCTCGGTAACAGTTCACCTTTTTTCTTCAAAATACTTTTAAAATGGTGAGAGATGGTATGTAACTTGACAGTGCGTGAACATCTAATATTCTGTTGAGATTCGAGCAGTTTAAAGCCAGTTTTAATTTTTGTTGCTTGTTTATTATCCGTGTTTCCGTTATCCGGCCATTTTTAGGCAAAATGTCCGTAATCCGGGTCTCAAAATTTCGTTATTCGCTCATCCCTGGTTGACACAGCGGTAATTTGAGAAATTGGTTTTTGAAATCTTGCAATTCCCGCCTCCGCTGCGAATCTAACTCGTGCGTTGCGGTTGCTCCCGCTTCCCGGCGGTTCATGAATACCGACCGGGTTGTATGAAGCCGGGAGCGGGATGCGGCGGGAGCGGGAAGGCATCGCCTGCCTTCCCGCTCCCGCCGCTTCATGAATACGGCTACAGGTTCCGGGTTAGGATTTCCCGCCCAGGCCAACCAAGCCTTCCATCCCTCCGGGGTCGGTGAATTGGTAGCAGACTTGTCTGGGAAGGATAAAGCGCTGACTTGTTCATCGGCTGGCCACCGCAAGTCATTGTATGGCCAAATAGGCATTCAACTCGCCTGCACGACATCCTGTGGAAGTGGAATGCGTGGCGCATCCCAGAAGGGATTGAATAATGCCGTCCTTTATCCTTTATCCTTTATCCTTATTTTCCTCTTAGAGGGCAGCGATTCCCAAAATTTCAAACAACATGTTCATCTATTGGGGCAGGTAAATTGAAAATTTGAACAACAGAAAAATGTTAGGCACATGTCGCGAAAGTGCGCAGCATTGGGAGGTGGAAACGCGCCAGCCAATCATAATCAAGCAGAACACCGACCGAACACATGCCTGCCAATAAGGGCACCGACCGTACACTTCCTCACTGAAGGGCATGCCCATTCGATGCGATCTGATCATCTGGCGCGTTCTCACCCCCCCCCCCCAATGCTGCCCACTTTCGCGACATGTGCCAAATATTCCAAATTCATGGGAAAGTTTCTATTTTACTGCGGAAAAACTCGTTGTGACTTGGAAGACGTTCAGTTTCACTTCTAAAACGTTACGATTTCTTCGAATAGTGTCCAATTTGGTTCGAAAAATGTAAAATTTGATGCGAAAATGGTATACACCGTAGTCATGTGCCTTTTCGCCTGTGTAAACTGCGGTAACGCCGAATTTTTTCAATTTTTTTCAGGAATAAATGTGGTCCATTGGACTATGGTCAAATGGCGGAGGAAGCATTCGCTAGCAGCTACAAACCCCTGGGACGATTTCGACTGGTTGCAAGGTGAGCCACATTGATGGAGTTCATATTTTTATTTTTATTTTTATTTTTATTTATACGGGGTTATTTATATTTTATATTTATATTTTTCTTATTTTTCTTCAAACTGATGCTCAGTTAAGCTTTTGGTAAAAGAGATTAGAAACCGATAAGGGTACGTCGCTCAACTGGAGCTCATCCGCGACTTCAAGTTCTTGAGCGGCCGACAACACCCCTGCTATGGGAAAATCTGAACTATCAACTGATCCTCGGAGATAAAATTAAGGAATGGAAGGCATGGCGCACTCCACAACGGACGGCTCCAACCATTCTGTCCACTTAGTCTACGGGCAAATGCTTCAAAAGGAACCTAAGCACCTCCACAAATGATGAGAAAACGCCACGCTTCCCTTGACCAGTGACAAGCTAAGAACTGAGAAAAAGAAGCTTTTCCAGGATCTATCCTAGTCGGAGGGGGGCATCGCTAGAAAAGTGAAGCAGTTGCAAACAGTATGGCATCTCCCCGCTAGGAAATTTCAAAGAAAAATTTTCTCCTAGGTCCGTTCACGTTTAGCCTGTTTTCAGTTTTGCCGCCGTAGTCCAAGAGTCAGAGTGAACTGCCCCCCCCCACTAGGATAGACCCGTATTTCCATTTAAAAAAGCCCTTTAGGCTTAATTTGGAAGTCCTGTGGTTTATTAGCCTCTCCACAAGCCATTGTCCACTTACTTGAGCTTGGTTAGATGTTTTGGTAGATGTCGTTGATGTGGCCTACATGGAAATGAAACGTCTTCGACAGCAGCGCTGCAGACTTATTAGGGAATGCACGGACATTAAGTGTCAAGGGATGCCATCATAGACACCTGGAGCGGTCAGCGCCCTGATTGGCTGGCACGTGTTCGGTCGGTGCTCCGATTGGGCGACGCGCTCCTCCTCCCCATGTAGGCCACATTAACTACTAGTACTCATGTTTTCTTCAAACGATATGGTACATTTGTGTGAGAAAGTCTACCGTATGACCTTCATTATCCATCATCTGTAAGCTCTCCTAAGTGTCCAGTTATTTCTGCTTGGTTAGATGTTTTAGCAGATGTCGTCAATGTGGCCTACATGGAAATGAAACGTCTTCGACAGCAGCATTCAGATTTATTAGGGAATAAACGGCGTTGGAAAATAATAGGCTTAGGCGCCATCATGGACACCTGAAGCGGTCAGCGCCCCGATTGGCTGGTACGTGTTCGGTCGGTGCTCTGATTGGCCGACGCGTTCTCCCTTTCCATGTAGGCCACATTAACTACTAGTACAGATGTTTCCTTCGTATTATATGATACATTTGTGTAAGAAGGTCCCCTTTGTGACCTTCATTAGCCATCATATTTAGATTCTCCACCCGCCATTGTCCAGTTATTTCAGTTTGGTTAGATGTTTTGGTAGATGTCGTTAATGTGGCCTACATGGAAATGAAACACCTTTGACAGCAGCACTGAAGAGCTATTAGGGGAATAAACGGCATTGGACGTTAATAGCGAAGGGGCGCCATCATATACACCTGGAGCGGTCAGCGCCCTGATTGGCTGGCACGTGTTTGGTCGGTGCTCTGATTGGCCGACGCGTTCTCCCTTTCCATGTAGGCCGCACTAACTACTAGTACAGATGTTCCCTTCATACTATATGATACATATGTGTGAGAAGGTGCCCTTTGTCACCTTCATTAGCCATCATATTTAGATTCTCCACCCGCCATTGTCCAGTTATTTGAGCTTGGTTAGATGTTTTGGTAGATGTCGTTAATGTGGCCTACTTGGAAATGAAACGTCTTCGACAGCAGCAGTGCAGATTTATTAGGGAATAAACGGCATTGGACGTTAATAGTGAAGGGGCGCCATCATAGACACCTGGAGCGATCAGCGCCCTCATTGGCTGGCACGTGTTCGGTCAGTGCTCTGATTGGCCGACGCGTTCCCCCTTCCCGTGTAGGCCGCATTAACTACTAGTACCCATGTTTTCTCCTATGGCACTCTATGGTACATTTGTGTGAGAAAGTCCCCTTTATAACCAGATTTCAGGTGGTTCGTCAACAGCTGCTTGATTTTTCTACAGCTCGGCATCTGCAGTGTCTTCTACATATTCGTGGTTGATCACGCTAAAGAGGTTGGTTATACTTCTGAAGCGATTTCTATAATTGGTACATGTTGCAAAGACGCACCGCGGGAGTGCGGGAACGCGCCGTTGCTCCTACCGTAACTGCGGCAGCCAATTAGGCACCGGCTCAGCCACACAGGCAGGGTACATGATTGGCTGAGGCAACTACGATTGGAGCAAAGGCGCTTCCTGCACATCTCGCAGCGCGTTCCCGCACCCCTGCGGTGTGTCTTCGCGACATGTACCCGCTAAATAACGCAAGTAGAAGCAGCACTGAGAGGTTTCCCTAAGTCCATTATAAGCGATAACATCATCTGGAGCTTCATTTGAAAGGACTGAATCCACCGTCGCAGCCACAGAATTGCGTGCATGGCGCACTCTCTGATTCGCCCCGAGATATTACCAGTAACTCCGCCCACTTTGAATCTTTAGAGGCATCGTTCGTTCACACAACGAAACCCTGTAGTTGCTTGCGAGACCTGCCTGGGGCCGCGCCGCAAAATCGTATGCTCCGCCCCTTATGACGTAAGGAGGAAGAACGCGACGCCCCATAACTCGAATGATTACTGTAGCATAACCCCACTGGGCGGAGCCAGTGCCGACTGTATCAGCCTCGATTCCCACCTCCAACACGCTTTACGTGCCACACCACTCTCCAGAGCCACGCCCATCACTCGATGGTACTCGTCGCTATTGTGGCCTACATTGAGATGCGAAGACATGCTAGCCAGTTACAACCAATTTTTGATTGGTGCTGACAAGTGATGCTCACACACCTCCATATGTAGGCCACATTAAGGACAAGTACTACCGAGTGGCTCCGGAAAGTGGTGTGACATGTAAACGCGTGTTAAAGATGGGTAACAAGTCTAATGCAGTTCGCATTCGGCTCCGCCAATTGTGCTTGTGCTACAGTCATATTTCGCTTTGAGTATTGGGGTGTCACGTTCTTCCTTCTAACGTCAGAAGGGGGGGGGGGCATAAGATTTCGCAGCGCGGTCCTAGGCATCGACCGAACTTGCCTCTCTGGGTGGTAGGCACACCCGAGGCGGAATGATTGGTCTAGTGCGTCGCCACTCCACCCCCTCAAGTAGGCCACATTCCCGACTAGTACCAACTCGGCTAACGCAGCAATTGATAAGGTTCTGTTTTCGGATCGTCGACCACATCTGGCCGCACAACGAGCTCACACGTGACGACTTCTTCCTGTTCGCGCTGCCGGCGTTTCTGCTGCTGTCACTGGTGCGCAGCATCGTTGTCCTCTCGTACATCTGCCTTTTCGGCAACGTTCTGATGACCACGTGCCTGGGCATTATTCTATACGTAGGTTTGAGGACTTATTTCAGAATTGGTCGTTAATTTGGCCTACATGGTTAGGTGGGAGGTGCAGGTAGTCACAAGCGATCAAAGCATCGACGTGCACGCCCCTATTGGGAGTCACAGCAGTTCGATGCGGTCTGATTGGTCCGTCGCGATTCCTTCGTCATGTAGGCCACATTAACGACAAGTCTCTTTATTTCTTCCTTTTTCAACTTATGCGTCTCCACGAAGAGTTATGAAAACTGGCTCCGCCTCTTTTTAAAAATTTCTACGCGTGAGAATTGAACGACAGTCATAATGCTGTTAAAGTAGGATAAACGATAAAGGACGGCGTTACTCAATCCCTTCTGGGATGCTCCAGCGCATTCTACTTCTACGGGATGTCGTGGAGGCGACATGAATGCGTATTTGGCCGTACAATGACTTGCAATGGCCAGCCGATGAACAAGTCAGCGCTTTATCCTTCCCAGACAAGTCTGGTACCAATTCACCGACCCCGGAGGGATGGAAGGCTTGGTTGGCCTGGGCGGGAAGTCCGAACCAGGAACCTGGTATCGGGTGCACGCGACAGTCGCGCCTCCTCCGACTGCGCTACACGCGCCCGCTGTTAAAGTATCCGATACTAATTTTCAGTGAACAGAACAGCTATTTTGGCAGATTTGACAGTGTTAGCCACTACCCCGCCCCTTTAGTTATAGCCCCGCCCACTTGACCTAACCTTGCTGCTGCAATACAGGTTTTCTAAACCGTTTTCTTTACTATTAGCAACTAGGGATTTAATTTCAAACCAAATCGAAAAACAAATCTCCATCCTGATCTTTCAGAGCGGGAAACTCGCCCGCTTCTACATGAAAACTCGTCCAAACTTTCCAAATTTATGATCTGACGCCGCTTCGGTCTTGTATAGTGGGCGACGGTGCTCCATCCCGACGTACAGTATCAGATCTTAAATTTACAACCTTTGGACGAGTTTTCTTTCAAAGAAACCTGTATTGCACCAACAGGCACAGTTGAAAGCATATTCAGCTCCATATTTTCCCGTGGGCGGGGTTACAACCTAAAGGGGCGGGACCACGGCAGATTTTTGTCAGATTTGCTTGAGAACGGCTGTTTTTTCCCGCTGTTAGATCGTGCCACGCATTTCAATCGAATCGAGATTCTCGGTAAACGCGTAGGGGCGGAGTTGCGGCAACGAGGCGGAGCTACCCCACCGCAAGCCCAATCTCCCCTGTGAACCGCCTACATGGAACAATTGTCCGACAAAAACCCGAACCATTCCTAATAAATGGCCGAAGGAAATTCCTCATCAACAAAAAATTACTATTTTTTCAGGAACTGGCCAGCGGGCCACATATCCCGACATCTCAGCTGCCAGCAGTGACCGATTTTAATGGAGTGGTAATGGCGGCCGGCTCAATTTTGTACGCTCTGGAAGGCCAGGCAATGGTATGGAGCTTAATAAATATTTTTTGAAAAATCATATTTTTGACGAGAATTCAATTCTTCAGTAAAATTGACAATATTGTGATCTGTTACAACGATGTTTTATTGCGATCAAAAATCAAGCACCAGGCGGGATCCGAACCCGCAACTCCCGCTGACCGGGCGGGAATGCTGTACGCCATGAACCACCGGCGCTGTTTGATAGCTTGTCCGCCGAGCAGTTCGAAACGGTGCCGCTCTGATCAATCGATTTTTTGAGGCTCAAGTTCGCACCAAACAGAGCTTGCGCTTTCAAAGTATAATTCGCACGTGTTACTAGGCACCTTCCAAAAGGCTTCTCTAACTCCCATCGCATATTTTTTATTTTATTTATCCGTATATTTAAACATTTCTATCTATTTATTGTGTTTCTATTTTTTATTATCGTAATAAGCCGCTAAGCGATGAGTCACACTATTGAACGACGCTGAGTCGTGAAATTGGGGGAAATTACGGGGAACAAAAGGACATGAAAATAGCGAAAAAATACCCAGGGGTCTCCTACGTTCCTGGGGGTTCAAAAGACGTGGCGAACACGTCGCCCAACGTGCCTGTGGAGAATCATTGACGGAAGGCCTTCGCAGCAGAGAACGCAACCAATATCGATCGATATTATCGCTTTTTTGTGGATATCGTTCAAGCGACCAGGAGCTTCAGCTCTGGTGGTTATCGAGGTCGCTGAACATGAATTTGAAGTTCGATTTTGAAGTTCGCGACGAAGCGGGACAAACGCTGAAGAAGAAGAAGAAGAAGATTTTGAAGTGCCGATCGCCATCAATCGATAATGATCGAATTATCGATTTTTATGGGTGTCGTCCACGGATCTCCCTCGATAGAGAGCCTTCGGGCTCTCTTGTTAAGAGGGATCTCGGGCCGCTTGTCGCAGGGCCACGTGGCGCGTCCCCGGGTGGTGGATAGGGGAATTAAACGCGAACCAAATGCGACCGTGTACTGCCCAGAGACGCAGGTGGGATGCAGGGGATGGACTCCTTGCTCCTGCTGTGTCGGGTCGATGCGTTCCTTGTGCGTGGGAGCGGCATGTTTGTGCACAGTGTGCGTGGATGTGTCCGTGACTGTGCGGATTGTAACTGTGTCGGCTCGGCCAAAAGCTTGCACTCGGTAGACTGGGACTACATGTAAGGCGATTCGAGGCCGCCTTAAGTCTCGCCCCGTCCCTTCGGGCAGTCTGGCTGGCTGCCCGGAGTACCCCGCCCGCACGACAGAGCCTGACTAGCTACCCGTGTTGTATTCCAGTCAAACACAGCAGCACTAAAGGGCCTCATTCCCCTGACCCCGAAGGAGCCATCATTTCTGCAGCGATGGGAAGGACGAGTACGGAGAGGCTGCTAAAATCTCAAGGCCTAACCAGGCTGCGTAAATTGAGAAGGACTAGGATGACGATCTGTACTTACAACGCCCGCACGCTCGCATCGGAAGCATCCGTCGAGGACCTGATGATGCAAGCCAGGAAGATCAAGTACGACGTCATCGGACTGACCGAGACGAGAAGACACCACCCCCTACACGCCATCTACGACTCCGGAGAAGAACTGTTCCTCGGAACATGCGACAGCAGGGGAGTAGGCGGCGTTGGTGTCCTCGTCAACACGCACTTGGCCATGAACATCGATTCGTACGAGTCTCCGACAAGCCGAATCGGACGTCTGCGACTGAAGCGATGTGGCTCCGTGCCAGCCTTGACTGTGTTCGTCGCGTATGCCCCAACATCCGACTACGACGACGAAGACGTCGAGGCCTTCTACGTGGAGCTGAAGAAGTTCTATAAGGAAGATCACACCTTCTACAAGGTGATCGTCGGCGACTTCAACGCCAAGATCGGCCACGAAGGTCGCCGGAAGAACTTCACATCGGAACCCACGGTTTGGAGTGGAACGAGCAAGGTGAAAGGCTGTCTGAGTTTATCATGTCGACCAAGACCATCCATGGAAACTCGCAGTTCCAGAAGCCTCCCTCCCTACGATGGACCTGGGAATCCCCCGGTGGCCAGTTCCACAACGAGATCGACCACATCATCTTCAATCGCAAGTATTGCCTGACCGATGTCTCCGTTGTCCCCAAGTTCTACACGGGATCAGACCACCGCCTCCTTCGCGCGAGGTTCCGCTTTTCGCGTCAAGGAGAGAAGGCCGCGAAGTTCAAGAAGAGGAATCCCAGAACGACCATCAACTGGGATCTCTACACCTCTCTTGTCGGCCTTTGGGAAGATGCCGTCATGGACAACGTCGACGAGGAATACGATCGCTTCGTGCACCATCTCCACGATAGTGCTAAGGGAGCCGAGAGCTTGAAGACCACCAAGAGACGTCTGTCTCCGGAAACTCTCGAGCTGATACGCCAGCGTGGAGCAGCACGAGCGTCAGGCAACTACCAACTGACGTCCGAGCTTGCAAAGCTATGCAGAGCGGCGATAAAGGAAGATCTGAAGGAGAGAAGGGCGGAAGTGTTGGCTGAAGCAGCAGAGGCAGGGTTGAGCATCCGCAATGCCCGCCGAAACTTCGCCAACTTCAAGACCAAGATGACCGCTCTCCGACGTCCTGACGGAACCATCACCTCTTCCAGAAGGACCATGGAGAAAGTCATCCACGACTTCTACTCCGATCTCTTCGATAGCCACGTCCACCTGCCCCCATGCCATCTTCCGCAGGATGGATACGTCGTCCCCTCTGTTCTCCCTTCCGAGATCCGACACGCCATCTCGTCGGTGAAGAAACGTACAGCACCCGGTCCCGACAGGATCAGACCCGAACACCTGAAGAACCTCCCGCCTACGCTCATCAACACCCTGGCGCGGCTCTTCACACGTTACCTGTCGGAGTGCAAGGTTCCATCTCAGTGGAAGACCAGCAGAACCGTCTTGCTGTACAAGAAGGGAGACGTGCACGACATTGGCAACTATCGCCCGATCTGCCTGTTGTCCGTAGTCCACAACTGTTCACTCGAGTCATCCTGAATAGGATTAGTAGAACGCTGGACGAAGGACAGCCATGCGAACAAGCAGGATTTCGGAGAGGATTCAGCACGATCGACCACATACACACCATTACGAAGCTCATCGAAGTGTCGCGAGAGTACAAGCCGCCGCTGTGCCTTACGTTCATCGACCTGAAGAAGGCATTCGACTCCGTCGAGACTGAAGCGGTCATGGAAGCCCTGCTCACCCAGGGCGTTCCTACTCAGTACATCAGGGTCCTTCGAGAGCTGTACAGTGGATTCACGACCAAGATCTCACCATTCTACAACGACGTCGTCATTGACGTGAAGAGAGGGGTTCGACAAGGGGATACCATATCCCCGAAGCTCTTCAGCGCCTCCCTCGAAAACGTCATGCGCGAACTAGAATGGGAAGACATGGGAGTGAAGGTCGACGGCCGGCAACTGAACCATCTTCGCTTCGCTGACGACATCGTGCTCATAACACCGAGCATCAGTCAGGCGGAACGAATGCTGGCCGACTTCGATCGTGTATGTGGAAGCGTTGGACTGCAGCTGAATCTTACGAAGACGATGTTCATGAAGAACGGATGGGTTTCTGATGCCCCATTCTCGCTCAACGGAACGAACATCTCCGAATGCTCCAGCTACGTGTATCTGGGTCGCGAAGTCAACATGGCCAACGACCTAGCACCAGAGCTGAGCAGGAGGAAAAGAGCGGCT
The DNA here is from genome assembly GCA_947396885.1 of Heligmosomoides polygyrus polygyrus. NCBI lineage: Eukaryota > Metazoa > Nematoda > Chromadorea > Rhabditida > Heligmosomidae > Heligmosomoides > Heligmosomoides polygyrus. The sequence goes on from OX377202.1 coordinate 106,237,437, forward strand.
TGGGGAGCTAGGGAAAGAGCGTCGAAGAAGTCGCGAAGAAGACGAAGAACGTCCGACTCCGTGCCCACCTATTCGACTCCACTGTTCTTCCTGCCCTAACATACGCCTCAGAGACCTGGGCTATACGAAAGCAGGATGAACACGCGATCAGCGTCGCGCAGCGTGGAATCGAGAGGACGATGCTCGGAGTGACACGACTCACGCAAGTGAGAGAAGGCCTCCGGAGTTCCGAGCTTCGCCGACGTTCGAAGATCAGAGACGCTATCGCATGGGCCAAGTCGTCGAAAATTAGGTGGGCCGGCCACGTAATGCGATTCGCAGACACCCGCTGGACGAGAGTCGTCACAGATTGGATTCCGCGGGATGTCAAAAGAACACCAGGACGCCCACCAACGCGTTGGTCGGACTTCTTCGTGAAAGCCCTGAACGACCGATATGACGCTCTTCGTGTCCCTCGAGCGAGGAGGATCCATTGGACCACTCTGGCACGCGACAGGGACGTATGGAGACGCTGCTGGCGCTCGCTCGAGCAAGTCGATGATCAGCGGGACGACAGGTGATACAGGTGATGGGTGTCGTTCAAGCGACCCGAAACTTCAGCAGTCGAGGTCGCTGAACACGAATCCGAAGTTTGTTTTTCAAGTGTTGATCGCTTTCAATCGATATTGATCGGATTATCGATTGGATCTATCCTAGTCGGAGGCGGGTACATAACTAAAACAATTGACTTGGGATTTACGGAGACGCTTCTAGAAAACAGAATACGGCCCAGAAAGCAAACAAAAACTAACAAACAAAAAACCATATCATAGTGAGAGGGGCATCTAAAGCCGCATACCGTGAGCTGACCGCCGCCTGACATGTTATCACCAGGATCCGTCGTGGCGGCGAGGGGCGCACACAGCTTTACAACTGCGGTGAAATTTTTTCTGTTTTTATTGTAATTCTTTTTTGTTGTTGTGAATTTTGTCCTCTAGCACCCGCTCCATGAATCCCAAGTCAATTTGTTGCATAAGGTTTAGTTATGTGTCCATCCCCCCCCCCCCCGACTAGATCCTATCGATTCTTTATGGATGTCATTCAAGCGGTCCGAAACCTCAGTCTTGGGGTAATCGAGGTCGATCGATCGATATCAATCAATATTGATTGGTAGCGATCGAATTATCGATTTTTTATAGGTGTCGTTTAAGCGACCCGAAACTTCAGCTCTGGGGTAATCGAGGTCGTTTGATCGACATCAATCAAAATCGATCGATATTATCGATTTTTATGGATGTCGTTCAAGCGGTCCGAAACTTCAGCCTTAAAGGTAATCGAGCTTAATAATCGGCTAAGAGCTATAGATCGGCGAAAATGTGGGGGGGGGGGGGGGGAGAAATAGGGGGAAAGGAATTACAGGGAGCAAATCAAGGGGAACGAAAATAGCGGGAAATAGCGGAAAATACCCAAAAGTCTTCTACGTGCCAGGGGATTCAGAAGACGTGTCGAAGACGTCGTCGAGAGATTATTGAGGGGACCAGTATCAGTAATGAAAGACGAGTTCCAGTAAGAATGGGGGAGGCAGAGGGGACTAGCACCAGTAGAAGGAGACCACTTCCAGTAAGGGGAAAGCAGTGATGGTAGAGCAGTACCAGTACGGGGACGGGCGTAGGGCTTAGTAACTTTAACATCGTGCAAAGCTGACGGAGCACTTGTTACTTCTAATGTATTTGCCCATTTTTCTTAAGAATTATCGATCAATGTCTTTCTATCGATTTTTTTTTGTTTGCTGCGAAGTTATCATCTGCATGATGTCACGAGGACGTCTGATTTCTTTAACATATTGTGAGAGCCTTCCAGCCGCCAATAATTTCGAGCGGAGAAAGAAGGCATACACGTAATGAATTAGGAAGCTCAGTAGAATCTATTTATTCCTTTATTAATTGTAGAAAGGAACATTATTTTTAGGAAACACCACAGTTCTTAAAAAATAATCGATTTCGATCGATCGACATATTTTTATCTGCACACAACAGAAAAAAACGCGTTTTGCGTCTCGAACGTAAATTGGTTGATTGTTTAGCGGCGGTACTGTAGTCGCCATGTTGTTGTGTTGTTGTAGCATTAAGTTGTTGTTGTCATGCTGCTTAACCGTCAGACTAGTTGTCGTGATATGATGCGTCGCGGCTATGCGACGCGGTCTATGTCTAAACGCAGCGAACAGCGGCAATCCTCCTTTAAGGAAATCAATCCATTAGTGTCTCTTCCAGGTTCTCCCTCTCGAGAACAAAATGAAACACCCGTCAGAGATGGGTGGCCTCACAGGGGTGCTATCCACTGGAGTCTCGCTGGTCACGCTCATCTATGCCGCCTGCGGATTCTACGGCTACATCGCGTACGGAGACGACGTGCAGGCCAGCATCACACTCAACCTCTCCAACACGCCGTGAGTGTCTTCTGTCTTCACGCACGCCTCCAGGCTCAACTTCGCCCATTTCAGGCTGAACTTCTCGGTGAAGTGCATGCTGCTGTGCGTCGTCTACTCGGGCTTCCTCATCCAGCAGTATCCTCTGGTGGAGATGCTATGGCCCCTGGCGAAGCAGCCACTTCGACGCCGGCAGACCAGACGAGCCTACATCATCTCGTGCGAGTACCTCTTCCGGTTCTCGATCGTCTTTCTCGCCTGTAAGTGCCCTCTCCCTTTTCAAGCCGCTCTATAGCCTCCAACGCACCCTCCGTTTATTTCAGTGGGCATTTCGTGGCTGATTCCGAACCTCGACCAGATCATCCCGTTGGTCGGAGTGACGGCCGGCATGCTTCTCGCTCTGGTGCTGCCGTCGCTGCTCGAGCTGGTCGTCTTCCTTCAGGAGTGGAGAGAGACGCTTCCCACGTGGAAGTTCGCCTTGTACGTAGGATTAGACTGCGGCTATGCTGCGCTAGGCATATTCTTTGTCGTCACGGGTCTGCAGGCGAATATTCGGAGCTTGATACACGGGGAGCCGAACTAGGAAGAAGATCTGTAATAGGTTTTCAAGTAAATATGTACATACTATACAAATAAATATTATATCTGCTCAACAGCGAATGTTTGGTTTAGTTTTTTGGTACTAGTCGCGAATGTGGACCGCGCTGGAAGATGGGAACGCGCCAGTCGATCAGAACTCATCGAGTCGAAGTGACATACGGGGTGGATGTGCATGGACAATGTCCTATTTGGTTGGAGTATATTTGGTCGATGCTCTGATGGATAATGGTTGGCTGGTGCTTTCAAATCTCCTCCCACTGCTGTCCACAATCACGACATGAACCGTTTTTGTTGTAGAAATGCTTCAGAAGACATGTCGTCAGCTTCATCCATGAAAACAGACGTAGACGTCTTCCCTGGGAGCCTTTCCATTTTCCGAAAGAGTTTAACCCGAGCTCTTCTTCCTCTCGACGTATCCATCCTGCGGAAGATGACATGGGGAGGTGGACGTGGGCGTAGAAGAGATCGGAATAGAAGTCGTGAATGACCTTCGCCATGGTCCTTCTGGAAAAGATGACGTGGTTCCTTTACGGCGACGGAGAGCGGTAATCTGGGTCTTGAAGTTGGCGGTTTTTCAGCTTCAGCCAACACTTCCGCCCTTTGCTCCTTAAGATCTTCCTTTATCGCCTCTCTGCATAGCTTCGCAAGCTCGGACGTCAGCTGGTAGTTGCCTGACGCTCGTGCTGCTCCACGCTGGCGTGTCTGCTCGAGAGTTTCCGGAGACAGGCGCCTCTTGGTGGTCTTCAAGCTCTCGGCTCCCTTAGCACTATCGTGGAGATGGTGCACGAAGCGGTCGTATTCCTCATCGACGTTGTCCATGACGGCATCTTCCCAAAGGCCGACAAGAGAGGTGTAGAGGTCCCAGTTGATGGTCGTTCTGGGATTCCTCTTCTTGAACTTTGCGGTCTTCTCTCCTTGACGCGAGGAGCGGAACCTCGCGCGAAGGAGGCGGTGGTCCGATCCCGTGTAGAACTTGGGGACAACGGAAACGTCGGTCAGGCAATACTTGCGGTTGAAGATGATGTGGTCGATCTCGTTGTGGAACTGGCCACCGGGGGATTCCCAGGTCCATCGTAGGGAGGGAGGCTTCTGGAACTGCGAGTTTCCATGGATGGTCTTGGTCGACATGATAAACTCAGACAGCCTTTCACCTTGCTCGTTCCACTCCAAACCGTGGGTTCCGATGTGAAGTTCTTCTGGCGACCTTCGCCGTCCATTCTTGGCGTTGAAGTCGCCGACGATCACCTTGTAGAAGGTGTGATCTTCCTTATAGAACTTCTCCAGCTCCACGTAGAAGGCCTCGACGTCTTCGTCGTCGTAGTCGGATGTTGGGGCATACGCGACGAATACAGTCAAAGCTGGCACGGAGCCACATCGCTTCAGTCGCAGACGTCCGATTCGGCTTGTCGGAGACTCGTACGAATCGATGTTCATGGCCAAGTGCGTGTTGACGAGGACACCAACGCCGCCTACTCCCCTGCTGTCGCATGTTCCTAGGAACAGTTCTTCTCCGGAGTCGTAGGCGGCGTGTAGGGGGTGGTGTCTTCTCGTCTCGGTCAGTCCGATGACGTCGTACTTGATCTTCCTGGCTTGCATCATCAGGTCCTCGACGGATGCTTCCTATGCGAACGTGCGGGCGTTGTAAGTACAGATCGTCATCCTGGTCCTTCTCAATTTGCGCAGCTTGGTTAGGCCCTGAGATCTTAGCAGCCTCTCCGTACTCGTCCTTCCCATCGCTGCAGAAATGGGAAGGTTGTGGGCCTTCTCACTGTCCTGTAGTGAGCACCACGAATTCTGATATGCCACTCAACGATAATTTCTCGGCACTGTCGCTACCGATCAATAAATCAATATTGGTTGGGTGGAACGCTGCAGTGACTCGCGCAACCCAGCTGGCCCCGTGGCCCCACGTGCGAATGCGTTACCACTGCATCTGCTGATCCTACACCATCCGCACAGGTCCGCAGCCGTCGGACTGCTTCGAAGGAACGATGTAGAATAAGTGAGTTGTTTCTGCTCCATATTTGCTCTCTCTCTAGTTAAAAACACCGCGAAAAAATAAAAATTTATTACATGGTATAAGACACACGTTAGAAAAACCAATAAAAACACGGAACTATGTAATGATAAGAAAAACGAGATGGTTCTCAAAATTGAAAAAAAAACAAGGGACTTCTTTTCAGCCAGACGTTTGAAAGAGAAAATCAGCTCGACAATACAAAAATCGATAACATCGATTTTTCATTTTGCTTTTCTACACCTTAATCTACACCTAAAAACACTTCAGTCGTTACAGCAATAAAAATTTTACCCCCAAAGAGCCCTCATTTCTACAGTCTGAACAAAGTTTGGACATCCTACGTTGTCGGTTCATAGATTTTCAAAGAAGGCAATTTCGTTTTTTATTCGAAAACTAAGCTAGCCGGCTTCGCCGGCGTCGGGTATGGTGAGCCATGTGGGGTCAGAAACCCATCCCAACGTCGAGTCCGCTAGGAATGCTTCCTAGCGTTGATAGCAAAAGAAAGTGCAGAAAAGAGTAACCGGCTGTCATTGTGCACAATGGAGAGAGATTCGGTATTTGAGGCCAGATTCGTCAACAGAAATCACCCTACGTCTGGCAGTCGATGGCAGTCGATGGTAAACAACAGTCTTGGACAACGGTCAAGCGTTTTGGTCTTGGACAACTGGCAACCGAACCCCAAACTTGGGTGATTAAACCGGCAGGGCTGGGCAGTATACAAGTACGGGTGGCTAACATCGGACAAAAAACCCTTCCTCTTTTATAGGGGGATTTGTAAAATAGGTTTATGATTTTATTTGTAATTTTGTTGTTGTTTGTTTTTATTTACACCTATGTTTTTTATAGTAGGTTACTTTGTTATGATTGGTTTTTTGGATCAAATTATTAGATCAGTTTATTTTAACACGTGTCCAGGTTAATTTGCAAAGCGTTCACTTGAATTGAATTGGCTGGTTTACAGTTCGAAGTGAAAATTCTATTGCATACGGAAGGGCTAATCCGTCCGTTTGTCTGTTTGTCCATCCGTCCGTTACAATGGCCAAAGGAAGGGTTTCACAGCTCCATCGAGATTACTTATCACTGCTCAGAGTTAGACTTTCAAGATTGGAGCCATACGAATATAATGGCCGATGGATCGATGAGCTGATCACTGTGTATCTATTTTATCGATTTTTGTTCGGAGCCGAGTAGGTAGTACGTAGGTAGAAATTGCATGTACATGCTGACCGGAGAATTGATTTTACAACAGGTGAATAGTATCGACCAACTCACCATGCTCGATCGATTTTATCGATTTTTTCTCAGAGTCGACCGTTACAGGGAAACCACTTATTAGGTTGTAACGAAATAAATGGCACTGAACCACTGTAAAATTAAACAGTTAATATCTCGGCTCGTAGGCAAGTTTATTAATCGAAATAAAGACCTTCTGATTCTACACATCATTGCCAACGTGACACAAGCTTTATTATCCCAGTAGCATAAAAATCAGGAGTTCTGGAATTGACGGAATCTTCGAAGGCACTTTCGGCATCCTGTTGGTATTTGAATATTTTCCCTACCAAGAAGTCGCCAAGATGCTTGAAGAAATGGTAGTCTGTTGGGGAGAGGTCGGCAGAAAACGGAGGATGTGGTAGAGTTTCAACGCTCAGCTCATTCAATTTCTGCAACGTCATTCGTGCCACATGGGGGCGAGCATTGTCGTGCAGAAGGAGAACTCGCCTTCGGTTTACCAAGGCCGGCCGGATATCCTTCAACTTTTTCATCATTTCTTCAATTTCGATGCAGTACTTCTCTGCCGTGATGGATTCACCGGGAGGGAGGAAGCTGTGGTGAATAATTCCCAGCGAACACCACCATACGGTCACCATTACTTTCCTTTGGTGCAATTCCGGCTTCGCAAAAACCTTGGGGCTCTCATCGCTGTCCACCCACTGTGCCGATCGTCGCCTGTTGTCGTACATTATCCACTTCTCGTCACAGGTTACGATGCGATCAAGGAATGGGTCCGTTTCGTTCCGTAGAAGCAGTGCGGACGAGATCTCATATCGTCGGTTTCTTTGCTCCTCAGACAGCTCGTGAAGCACCCATCTTTCCAGCTTTTTGGTCTTTCCAATTTCCTTCAGATGCCGGGCAGCTGTGTTGTGACGGACGCCAAGAACCTTCGCTACCTCCCTGGTACCTTTGTGTGGATCCTCCTCTACCACATCTCTCAGCTTGTCCTCATCAACATCACTATGCCTCCCACGACCTTCATGCTCTTCCAAGCTCTCATCTCCATTCCGGAACTTCTGATACCAACGACACGCCGTCCGAATTGTGGAACATCCTTGACCGAATGCGGCGTTGCTCTTCTCGTCCGCCTCCTTAGCCGTAGTGCCCAGCTTGAATTCATACAAGTAAATGCCTCGGATTACCCTTTTGTCCATCTGCAAAAAAGTCAATAAAACTCTAAAGTTTTCCCACTTTTACATAGAAAATTTGGTACTCACCGGTAGAGCAAAGTTTGCGCTTCTAAATGATATGCCACATGTTCCGGTTTGTTCTTGATAAAACGCGTAAAGACGCGCAAAAAAAAATGGCGCGAGCCAGTGCCATTTATTTCGTTACAACCTAGTAAATATAATGACTGATAACCAGGCCTTACAGCTCGTAAACAATATCTTACGAGTAGCCATTATCGATCGACATTATCGATTTTGGTCCAGATTTGACATTTGAAGGTATCATGCGAATGTTGTCGGGCATACGAGAAAAATGATCTATATTGACCGATAATGTTGCCTTGTTGACGTTAAACAAAGGACGCGTGTAGCGCAATAGGAGGAGGTGCCGGTTGTCGCTTGCACCCGATACCAGGCTCCTAGTTCGGATTTCTCGCCGGACCAACCAAGCCTTCCATATCTTCGGGGTCGGAGAATTGGTATCAGACTTGTCTGGGAAGGATAGAGCGCTGACTTATTCATCGGCTGGCCACCGCAAGTTATTGTATGACCAAATACGCATTCAACTCGCCTCCACGAAATCCCGTAGAAGTGGAATGCGTGGCGCGTTTCAAAAAGGATTGAATAACGCCGTCCTTTATCCTTCATCGTTTAACGTTAAACATCAACTTCTTGGTTATGTAGTGGATATGTTGAGCTGTTGCTTGACCTCAGTGCAAGCAAATTTTATCGATCATCCACTCAATATCGATCGCGGTTCTTGATTCCTGACCCGTGCTGGACGTCTGAGGTGGGGATGGCGTGGACAAGTCGCGTTTCTGGGCGACGGCCCAGCCAGTAATCAGATTGACAGTATTTGAGGACGTTTATGACAATCAGAGAACAGCGTCGAGCAGAAGAGATGTGGAGCAGTGGCAAAAGATGCTCTGCTCTGGTTCGACTCCACGCGATGATGCCGATTCCGAAGGTTCAACTTTCTGGCGCCGATGAACTTGAGCGAGACATAGCGCTTGAACACTTCAGGCGCTTGTTGAGACCTCGAGTTCGCCAACTGGAGAAGCAGAGGACACGGCGCACTCCAGACTGATGCTGCCGTCCCCTCAGAAGACCCGTCACCCGTAGGGGCAAGGGAGAAGCTCCAGATCGTCGTCCGGCGCCTGATCGTTGTCCTCGCGCTCCTCACAGTTCACGGATCGTCTCGAATCGCCCCCGCCTCCGTCGCCGTCCATTGTGCACCCCGTGGGTGGTTTGCTCCGTGGCGGCCGACCGACAGCGTCAACCGTCTCTAAGCTGACTAAGTCGCGCGTATTTGCCGAGCATTATTCGCGCCTTTCGCCTCGCTTATCGCACCATTGAGAAGACGAGTTCCACTCAGCACAATCGATTCCTTAAGCCTTTTTTCCTTCAGCTGATAGACTGTCAGCGAACGCCTCCTGGAACACTTCCGCGTTCACATCAGTTTGTTGTATTTCTCTGCGTTGGCGGCTGTTTTCCGATTGCATTTAGCGGCTTTGCAAACGAATTCTTTCCTTGCCTCCGTTCTAGGATGCGCCATGCACCTTGCCTGAACTCGTTCCGACGATAGGGACCTTGAATCCACCTCTACAGACCAGACACAGTTCTGTCATTCTCACATGAGCCTCCAACACCTTACGATTATTCCACAAGAAGAAAGCCTGCTACTGGTCCCAGCCGGGAACCGATCCATGTTGTCCTAGACGGCTTCACTCCCCACTGCACTATGGGCCTGTTCATACTTCGCGACGGCAGCGACACGAGCGACAAAGCAAAGCACACCTATCGATTTTTCCCAGGCAACGGCTCGGCACTGATCGATACCTATCCTTCGCCCTTCCGTTTCTGCCGTTGCTCCCGTCGCAAAATATGAACAGGCCCCAATTGAGTCCTTTTGTAAGCAATGCCAGGAGTTTTAGTTCAACGTAGTATCGTGGAGGTTTCTCGATGTGTTTGAAGTGCCTCAAGGACTTCAGGGGTCGCTTTGATTGAACAAACAGAGGCGCCAAACACATTTAATTGATGCGCACGGAAGCAGCGCCTCCTTCCACTATCCTATATGAGCCCTCAGTTCGATTATTATCTCCTCTAGCGAGGTTTTTGGTGCAGGCAGCCTATTTTCTCTGTATAGTCCTTAATGCGGCCTACAGGGGTAACGGTATACGCATCAGCTCAATCAGGCCGCATCGAGCGAGCCAGCACGGTAGCAGGCCTGATTGACCGGTGATTTCCCGCCTCCCCACTTAGGTCATGCTATGGACTAGTGCCGTTTCCCTACAATTAGGGAAGGAATTGCGAAAACAGATGGTCAAGCAGATACTGTTCACAAATCGGAGGGTTGGAGTGGACAACGGGTAGCGCCGGTACTTGCGCTATGCTGTTTAATAGACAGACTTTTACTGGCCAATGCTTCGGCGAGATCGCCTTCTCGGAGTCTGAAAGGGAAGGGTCAAATAAATTAGAAGTTATTCCACCAAATGTCGCCTCATACCTACAAAGCTCGGTGTTAACTTTTGCAGAGCGGGACCAATGAGTGAGATGGAGTCCAAGTGCCGTATCTGACTGTTGTCCAGCAAAGACCAATGGTAGTAACGTAAGACAGACGAGGGGTGCGATACAGCAACTACCCCAGTTCAGAATGCGAGCCTGAGGTAAGCCTTGAGCTCTCGTATTATATGTAGCCACCCATCCCCCTTTCGATTGACCTTGGAGTCTCTGGAGTGCATCCAGGCGCCGGATTCATCAACGACTTACACACATTTAACGGAGAAATTACAGCCGAAATTCCTGAAAAAAGAACGCGAACTAACGAGGCTTATCAACAGGTGATATGGTGAAATGTTGGCGTTGTCAGGAATTTCGGCTGTAATTTCTTCGTTAAATCTTTGTAACTCGTTGATGAAGCTGGCCCCAGAATGCCTCAAAGGCCTTGCGCGCGGATGTTCGAACCTCGTGCCCCAGAATCTTCACATTGACCCCGAAATCCTCCCCTTCATGGCAATGGATCCTATGGTAGCCTTCTCAGAAAATTCCCGGCCAACTTACTTCAGGCACCAGAGCTCCAGATTAGCTTAGTTGTGCCTTAAAACGTCCAAAATCAATAACCTGCGTGCTTTAGAGGAGCTATGTAAGTTACTTACAATAGAATCAGTTACACATCGATATGTAAAAATATTGGACATCTCACAGTTCTTTAACAGTCTAAAATTATATGCCACAAGAATCGAATAGGATGAGATAGAATCAGGCGCATAAATATACTCAAATTTGCTCAAAATTTTATAATTCCTCAACAACTTAAACTCCGTGTCACAACAGTCACAAGCAAAGGACAACAACAACCAGAACAATGACAACCATAATATTAAGCATGTTTCGTTTCGCCTCTATCTTTATACAAAACATGTTTATAATTAGTTACGCTGAGGCTCATCAGTGAAGAAGGTAACTAATTAACCTAGTTGTTAGTAGTGTAAGGGGTAATATATTATTGTTTTATTATTTATGTACTAACAAGTACATTTTACAAATGAAATAAAGCAAACACACACCATTACAATACAACTGTGTTAGAACATCAACACCAATTACATACAACTTATCACAATTAACTTACTCTTTATTTATTTATTTATTTATTTATTTTGTTTTATTAATTACAAGTTATTTTTTAAATTATTTTTACATATAAATTAAGGCAAAATGCTTGTGTAATTTAACAAAATTGCATATTACTATATAATGAATACAATTATAAATAGATGTTTTACCAAAATTTTAAAATTTTAATTATTTTATTTATTTATTTATTTATTTGTTGTTACATATTTTATTTTATTTGCATTATTTTTGTTTGAAAACGTAATAAAATTAATTAACTTTGTGTACTAGTATACAGCTTACCACGTGTTGCAGAAGATAGTAATAAAATGAGAACTACTACGTTTGAGTTGATGTATATCACTGTCACTGTCAGTCACAATGTAATTCTTACTCTTATTCCAAGTTATGATTGTTATTGGTCTATAGCTTAAGTGATATTATCTCTGTATGTGTTGTGTTCCCTTGTGTTATAATTCAGTAAATTGGGGATGAAATGCAGCATATTATCGTTATCATACTTATTACAAGCAAGCCTTAAGGTTGCATGTAACCAAAGCAGGTTTGCAAGTAAGTTACGTAAGGATGTGCAAGTTAATTGGCAGTCGTTAGGCTTACAATTAACTTACGCAGGACGCGAAAAGATGCGCGTAAGCAATTGCATGCAACCGTCTCGAAACTGCTAGACAAGCTACTTGCGGCTTAAGGGCTGCGATTTAACTTACTTCTGCCTTTAGACCTCCAGAACAAGTTATTTCTGCCTTATTTTACGCGGCTAAGTAATCTGCCAGTCGCTAGGCTATGAATGGAGAGTTACTTGCAAGTAATTTAAGTGAAAGTTACGAGAAACTTGTGTGCAAGTAGACGTGCAGGCTGGGCCATAGATTTTTTAAATTTACACGCGACACTGCTTTAAGTTACTTGCAGCTTGCGCTTTTCTAGCTTGAGAACGTCAATTTAACAACGTATTTCGAAAGCGTGACTCCTATCTGGTGTCGTTCTATAGCGGGAGCATCAAGACACAGATCGACTTCATCCTTGTGAAGCATCGCGATCGAAAGCTGGTTACAGATGCGAAGGTGGTGCCGTACGAGACTGTCGCCACACAGCACCGTCCGCTGATATGCACTCTTAAGTTCGCCCCTCCGAGGCTGAGGCATGTCGAGCGATGCGGTCCACCGAGAATCAAGTGGTGGCGATTGAAGGAAAACGCTGCAGCTTTTGTTTCTCGTATTCGGTTACCGACGGTGACAACCGTCGACGAAACATGGAAAACCGATACGATTTTACAAGTTGCATGCTCTGAATTAGGCATGACTAAGCCTGGACGCCGCAAGATCGAGAAGCTGGCGTGGCTGTGGACTAACGACGTAAGAGGAAAAGTCCGAGAGAAGAAAAAATTATATCACGCGTTCCTGCGCGACAAGACTGCAGACAAATGGCGTATGTACCAGGAGGGGAAGAAAGCGGCAAAGAAGGCCGTAGCCGTGGCAAAAGCCGTCCATTATGATGATCTTAGCGATAAACTCGAGACGCGCGATGGTGAACGACATCTTTATCGACTTGCCAAGGCACGCCATCGTCAGGCCGAGGACATCGAGAAATTCTTGGGCATCAACGATGAGAATGGCCATCTACTGACGAACCGCAAGAGGGCTATGAAACGATGGCATGACTACTTCGAGAGAATTTCGACAGAAGAGTTTGCCCATCCGCCCATCCCTTGCGTCCCTCCTACGCACGGTCCTGTGCAGAAAATCACTGTGGAGGAGACGGAAGCGGCTTTGGAGAAGATGAAGCCAGGCAAAGCAACGGGCCCCGATGATATAGCGGCCGACCTATGGAAGTTGAGGTGCTGGAGTCCTGCTGAGTGGCTAACGAAGTTTTTCAAGCAGGTTGTTACGGAAAAGAAGGTACCTGGTAGTTGGCAGGAAAGCACGACGATCCCGATATGGAAGAAGAAGGGCAGTCCTGCGGACTGCACGAATTACCGTCCAATTCGCTTGCTCTCGCACAGCATGAAAATCTTCGAGCAAATTGTAGATGGACGTATTCGCGATATCGTCCAACGTTCCACCAATCAATGTGGCCTCGTAGCGGGCAGTGGCACCATCGATGCCATACATGCTGCTCGTCTTCTGGTAGAGAGACATCGCGAAAAGCAGAAACCGCTGCACATAGCTTTTCTCGACTTAGAGAAAGCATTTGATCGTGTTCCGCGTGAGGTTATATGGCACGCCTTACGACAACACGATGTTCCCGAAGAGCTTATTGAGTGGGTGCGCATACTTTACTCTGGTCCAAACAGTAGTGTGCGAGCGCCAGCCGGCACATCGGCGGAGTTTCCTATCTCCGTTGGTGTTCACCAGGGCTATGCGCTTTCCCCGCTCCTATTCATTGTCGTAATGGATGCCATTTCGAGAGACCTTCAGAAGCCTGCCCCCTGGACGCTGCTGCATGCAGATGACGTAATGCTTGCAAGCGAAGAGAAGAGCGAACTCGAGCGACAAGCGCAAGCTTGGTAGGACCGCTTGGCGATGTTCGGGCTCAAGCTAAACGTCAAAAAATCTGAGTACTTGACGACAGACGTAAACGAAGCCTCCATTGAGATCAATGGCACTGCGCTAGTACGAACGACAAACTTCAAGTACCTTGGATCTGCAATTGCGTCTGATGGTAGTCTAACGTTCGAGGTGAACTCGCGCGTGAACGCAGCGTGGTCCAAATGGCGCTCGATGACAGGCGTTTTATGCAACAGAAAAATACCGGAACGCCTTAAATCGAAGATCTATAGAACCATCGTCCGACCAGTAGCAATGTATGGAGCTTGAGTGCTGACCTGCAACCAAGGAGGTTGAGACTCGCCTCAGCGCAATGGAAACGAAAATGCTGCGATGGACGGCTGGTGTTACGCGTCTGGACCGTATTCGCAACGATGAAATACGCCAGAGGTTTGGTGTCGCTCCAATTGCTGACAAGTTACGCCAAGCTCGCCTTCGGTGGTATGGCCACGTTCTTCGAGCTAGTGGTGACACTGTTAGGAAGATTGGCCTTAACATAGATGTGCCCGGAAAACGGCCTAAAGGGCGGCCGAAGTAGCGATGGCTTGATACGTTGCATGTGGACCTAAAGGTTGCTGGTATCCATCCCGATCAAGCATTTGATCGCATAAAGTGGAGTCACCACAAGAATAGCGGACCCCGCCTCGAAGTGGGACGAACGCTGGAGAAGAAGAAGAAGAAGAAGAACGTCAAATACTAAACACAACCCGCATGTAACTTGCCTAGGAATTTCTGAGTAGAGCAATATAGGCTCGTAGCTTTTCCTTGCCGTCAAGATGTTCCTTAATCCTCAGATGAAGTCATCGACTAGTTTCCCCGATGTATTCTGCTCCGCAGGGTTGACATAAAATCAGGTAGACTATATCGAGCACAGTGCAGTCCCCTCATTACTACCTGGGCAGACCACATAATTAAGCATCATGCAGAAATTATTGTAGAGGCGGTTTCGAACTAGCTGTTACTTCAGAGTGCTATTGTTACTTCTTTATTGAGCGGGAAATCCACAATAGTAACCGTGCACTAGTGTATTGTAAATACATGGATGAATGCTGTATTGTTTCTTCAACACAATCCGAAATGTATGAGTGATTTCTATGATTAAACGAGCAGTCGCAGCATACTAGGCCTACTCGAGAAACCCAGAATAACGGTTGCCTATCACGTCTTAACACGCAGGTTAAACTATCCAATGTCATCGTTAGTGTGAAGTAGTGGCGGAGGCCAAGCACCCAAGCACAGACAGTATCCTGATTCATGTCATTTCTGCTCTCAGAAACATGAATGTGCTCGCAAATATGCACAGGCGCGAAAAACCTGCAAGAGTCAAGTAGTTCCCACCATATCAGCGCAGACCCACTGCTAACCGTCTACGAGAACAGCCACATGACAACAAGGGTCGGATCCGTCAAAGACTTACAGCAATTTAACGGAGAAAATACAGCCGAAATCCCTGATAGCGCGCCTTACCAATGGTAAAATGTTTCACCATATCGCTTGATAAGCCGCGGTATCAGGTATTTCGGCTGTATTTTCTCCGTTAAGTTGCTGTAAGTCGTTGATGAATCCGGCCCCAAGATACCTCTTTGTATACCGTTTATTTCTGATAATGTGAATGCTGCTATTCAGAGGAGCATTGTGCAAGCTCAGCTGGAAAATGATGTTGTTCTAGTCAACATCCGAAATGACAACGTTAACCGCCTATCGGCCATAGATACGCCCTAGAGAAGCACTGTATGTCAGAAAACTGCGTTATGTGTCCACATGGTAAGCTAGGCGATTGTTCTTGCCAAGGAACAATTTACCAGATCGAGTGTCGGGCTTGTAATTTAGCATACATCGGGGAAACAGGAAGAACGCTAGCGATACGCTTAAGGTCCCGTTTATACTTCGACGCCAAGCGACGCGACGGCATGTATAGTGCAAAATTGGGCTCCAGGACCTAACTCCAACGCGACGTCGCGCGCTGAAACGCGGACGTGCGCTCGATGAGGCATGATTAGCCGCGGAGCACGAAATGTTCTCAGTGTTTAAGCTCCCAGACCACATTTCTGGCAAGGAACTTAAGACCCCACAGAAGGCAACAGTCTGCAGTAGGACAATTGATCTGAGAATGGGTGATAGTGACCTTTTTCCGTAGTGTAACCATAATCACGGGTAAAAATAGACCGAAGAAGTTGTAGATGACAAATACTGACGCTAGAAACCATCCACAAGACCAGGATTCCTGCATAAACTGACGCTGATCGTCCCATTAAAACCACATTCATATAACATCTCCAAGAAACGTTGAAAAGAGGAAAAGGCGTGCCGCATGCCCCTGTAGGAAGCGTTTCTAGCCGTCGGAAGCATCGGACCGCGACAACTCATCCAATTTCGTCGCACACCGTGCGCGACGCCAGGGGGGTCGCGCGGCGTTGGAGTTATGTCTGCCCCCGGCAAAATTGATAGCAGCGCGACAGGAGGTACACCGGCCCCTACTGGGGGCGTGGCGTCAGGAGGTACATCGCTGTTCTGCGAACCGGGAACTTTTATTTTGCGTGCCAAAGGTTTCGTAAGGCAGCCGTTAGACTCTCGGTGAAGCCAAGGGGGTTGGGGTGGGTGAGCAAGGGGGTTGAGAGGAAGATCGCACGCCCCCCAGCAGGGGCGGGTGTACCTCCTGACCGTCCCCCCAAATTGATCGATCGCGTCGCCCGATCAATGAGTCCACAATACGTGGCGTCGCGTCGCTCGGCGCCGAAGTATAAACGGGCCCTAAGGAAACAACTAGCTATTAAGGGATCGTTTAGTGTGCACGCGATGTTGTGATAGGCTCCCATATCGATCGCGCTGCGCGATGAATCGATATGGGGGGTTACCATTTCATCGCATCGCGCTTCGCGTGCACATTAAACGCTCCCTAAAACGTGTTGCGACATAAGAACAACCCTAAGATGACATAAAGCGAGTGAGCACAACGGTAATGATTCCGACATAAAGTGCACGGTCCTGGCAGTTAAGACTGAATTTCGGCAAGGAAAGCATTGGAGGCGCTTCGGGTTTTCACAAGAAATCCAAGAATGAACGACCGCCAAGAACGTCCATCAGTTACAAATGACTTCTCGTCGTTCCTGCCAAAATGCGAGCTATAGAATGCAAGATGACGAGCAGACCGTTATATCTGCGGTAAGCCTCATTCCCCCTACTTACTATACTACTGTGCTAGATCATTCTCGGTGCACCGTGATTTGTGAGTTTATCCCTCTTTGGTCGAGATTTTTCGTAGGGTTTTCTCTACGATGTCGGAATCGCTAAAGTATCTGAGGCGTATGGTGGAATAGAAACAAAGTAACCATGCCCTTTCCCGGTCATCACAAAAATGATGGAATGGGCACCAGACTGGGACATTCCTGTCAATTTATCGAAGACTTGCGTTTTCCATGTTGGAAATAGAGAATTCAATATCTATAAGTTTAACTATATGGTTCTAAACACCAGAGAAGAAATTCGGGATCTTGGTGTTACCCTAAAACCTGATTTAAATTTTACATGTTGATCTAATTGTTCGCAACGCATATGCTACTATGTTAACAATATTTATTTGTTTATTTATTTACTACATAAAATGTGTGCCATAAATAATAAACAAAACAAATACTGTAGATTACGTCAGACCACATACATGACATATGTTCAGTTTGAGTGTTTTTCAATCCATTGGTGAATGTGGGAACTCCAGTTTGAAATTGGATAAATTGAGATCGTTGTGAGTTCATTGCCTGGTTTATTGTTAATGGAAAAAAGAGGTTTGTCGAAGAGTAGTCCGCATTGTTTCTTACAATGGAAGAAAAAAATAACCTGCAAAGGCTGTTGAAAATAGTGAAAAGAACATAAAGCGTAGATAAAATTCTTTTCGCAAGGACGTCTTGCATGCGAATTATAAGGTGCGCAAAGTCTACGACCTTCTACGTACACGACCCCAAGGCGGGCCCTGTATCTCAAAGGCCTCTTTAAACTGATACGCACCTCAGGCGGTAGCATAGAAGGGAGTTGCGCATATTCAAACGCACGAACGTAAGACGTACGTCGGTACGGAGAATAAGATTCGTTTAAATTGAACAAAAGCAAGAAAAAGAAAATGTATAAAGAATATTAAATGCAACCTGGGATATGCTATGCAATATGCAGAAATATTGAACGCCGCAGTTATCAGATTCTCAATAGGCTACACAATGCATATGTGGTCCGTAATTTGGAATAAGCGTCAAGGATTTGGAGTCCAATTACAAAGAAACTTCAACGTAGAATTGAAAAAGTTTAACAAACTTTTACCAGGACGCTAATATACAGGTGTTTCCCCAATCCTGAGCATTCTATACCATACCAAACTTCAAAAAAGTTTAAATTTGTTGTTCGAAATATTACTATATTAACAAGCAACAAAAAATGAAAAATGGTTCATTCATCAAACTATCAAAACAACTCCATTCCTTGCCTCGTTAAGTATATTTTATACAGACATTGCAGAAACGCTTGATTGCTTACCTTCCTATAATTTTCTGAACTTCACCACCCTGTCGTGAACTCTGGTTCATGATTTTGAACCACGCCTCGGCTTAAGCTCTGCCTCCTTGCCTTTATAAATGGCTCTGGAGGAGGATGAAGGGAAGGAACAACGGAGAGAATCGGACGGCACCGATCCCGTCTATGCTGCTCTCTAACGTTCTATCCTCATCCAGAGGTTGGATTCTTGCGGACGTCACTATGTCGGCGGACCCGCACATAGGTCAACTAACCTAAGGGAGTCTTGAATAAGTTAATAAGCAATACAAGAATTAAGACAATTGTCATCCAAGACGAGATAAGTCAAGCACATGCTCTCTATCTATCTCTCGAGTTCAGTCTCTATTTTCCCTTCCATAGTAACGTTTGCTATGTTAGCTAGATCAAGAAATAAATAAATATATATTAGGTTGAAATAACATGACGTGCCGAATCTGCGTCTCAGTTGGGATGAACTGCTTAGCCATAATAGCTGACGTTAACAACGCAGAAGTAAATGTTAGGCTCTTCTGGAGAGTTGGCAACTTTGTGCAGTGGCTCTCTTGTGGCTCTTGCATATAAGTTTATAATTTTGGTAATCAAAGAAAAACAATATCTCGAACACAACAACACTAAACAGAGCACATCACACATCATAACATCCTATTATGAATGCAACAAGCAGCAGTAGTAATCGGTATTACTCTATGGTTCACCTGGGGCCAGATTCACCAACGACTTACGTAACTTTAACGGAGAATTGCAAGCTTATCAAGCGATATGGTGAGCGATAGGCCACGTTAAAAGCTCAGATAAAGCGGCTTATCGCTCACCTTATCGCTTGATAAGCTTACAATTCTCCGTTAAAGTTACGTAAGTCGTTGATGAATCCGGAACCTGGAAGCATCATAGTGAAGTAATGTTTTCGCCGACTAATCGCTTAAACTGGCCTAGAGATAGCGCATTTGGCAGAATCTTCATAACCTTAAGGGATGCAGTTCCTGCTCTATACGTAAAGGACTTGGCGTATAGTGTGGATTTAGGACGAGTTAAAGCGATTGTTGGGTGCACAGCCTCTGGTATGTGAACTCGTAACACGAAACAACTGTTCCATACTTTACTTCACGCCGTTGTATCACTTGAACAATATCTTATGAACCATGCATACATCGATTACTTTGCGTCGAGATGCAAGCGAAGGCAATTCAAGGCATCTATTCCTTACTAGAGCGTTTGGCAGTCTTTTATACATGAAATCACCAGTGTGTAACATCAGCTTGCGTGTAGGATTATTCTGTACCCTTTCAATGCAATAGCTGTCTTTTTCCTGCAAGGATTGAATACTGTAGTGCTAGATTCCACTATAGGGCGGATGTGAGTTTTGTAAGCACGTAGAAGGATAGCCTGGTTTTTGCTAGAAAGTCCTTTGAAAATATGATACGTTCGCATAATTGCTTACCTACGTTGAATTCTGATATGCTCCGAAAAATCCAGACTGTCACTACAATGAAATCCTAGATCTCTAAGCCCTAGTTTATACTTGCGCCGCCATGCGACGCGGCACCACGATCGCCATAGATATTGATTTTCGCGCCGCCCAGTCGATATCTATCCCGGCCATCGTGCCACGCCGCGCAGCGGTACAAGTATAAACTAGGGCTAATGGAACCAACGGGGAGACTACGACACCATCTACTTTATATGTACGCGCGCAAGTCTGAGTTTTACGCTGTGAATTCTCTGTTAAGGTTATGTAAGTCGTTGATGAATCCGACCCCAGATAGGTAATTAACAATCTATTTGATATATTCTATATTCTTTCACTGGTCAACAGAGCACACTGGGTATCTCTGGCACATCAATGAAGTGCCTCCTCTATGCAACTCTGTAGCGTTACATAGCTCTTGGCTCATCGAAAAAGGATTGATTGTATTGAGAACGAAACTTGTTACGAGCGTCGATTTCTTTGAACCGCTTCGGAAACGCCTTGAAACCAGTTCTTGACATTCTTCTCAAACGATTTCGATTTCTGTGATATGAACGGCGATAAATTGTGACGCCTTATCATCTCCATGTGGGCATCAAACGGCCTACAGCAGCTGGTGTTCGTTCGTTTTGAGTTATGCTTCAGCAAATAGAGCAGAAGAAAAGGAGGAAACTCTTTGGATTTAGAAGCGTGAAGGCTTGAAAAGCCGAATTCTTATGTAGACACCCAGATAAGGTGTCCCGCTTTAGGCATAGCCACTCCTTGCCCCGTCACTGCTCATAGGCTTCCAGCTTCTGGAAAGAAGCTCTTTGTTATCCACAAGTCAGTGCCAATTTCCAGGAGCTTCAAAGTCCCAGAAATCGCGAGCGGTTCTTGCTCCACCTCACGAAACAATGACGACACTGATCAAGTACGACGCCTCACAGTCTAACTATTTCTCAAGAATTGCCTCCAGTTACCGAATTCAGAAGCTGGTACGCGTTTATCACACTGGCGAAGGCAATGTGTGGTGTAGGCATCTTTGCCCTGCCGGTTGCCTTTCAACAGGCTGGCATCTGGGTGAGTTCTGAGGACTGACGTCAGCAACTCGACTTGATCCTCTCGATCTCATCGCTTCCAGGTCGGCACAGCGCTTACCATCGCTCTCGGATTCGCCAACGCACACTGCATGATAAAGCTCGTCAAGTGCTCGCAGTATCTGTCTCGATTGTAAGCACACATTCTCTGTATACCATTGGTTTTCGTGCTTGTCGTTAATGTGGCCTACAGGGGAAGGACGGAGAATGCGCCAGCCAATCACAGCACTGACCGTACACGCCTTTTGATGGCGTCCACTCACGCGACATGATTCTTCTACTGTATCCTCTACTTACCACAGGCCACATTAACGACTTGTACCGATTTTATGGTTCAATTTACCAATTTTGAATCCTGTTTGGGCTCTGGCGATTATTTTTTTTTATTTCCTTGGATCTTAAAAAGTAATAAGTTATAAACCAATTATTGCTTTGTGAGATTCGACCGTTTGTCAACCCTTTCCCGAGCGAAATTTGATTTCTTACACCGCTGCTAGTCTTGAGGGCTCGGGACGAAACGTAGGAGGAGTCATTTGACTATAACTCGATACTGATCGATTATCGATCGGCATCGATTTGTTACAAAAATTGTTTGCTATAAGTACTTTTTATCGAATAGTTTTTATCACTGTTTTCTTTCCCATCCCAAACACACAACCGCCAAAAACCGATACCGCAACTTATTATTGATTGATTGATTTTTTGTTTTTTGAACTTGTTTGCTCTGATGCGAAATATATCTATCGTTGTCACATCTACAAGGTCGATCCGCGGTAGAATCCCTAAAACGGACAGACACATCAACGGACGTATGGAGCTACATCTAACCAAGACTTATCGCCTATGAAACCATGCGCTAAAAATCGATACTGCCGATCAATAATGGTCGATAAATCGATTTTGCATGTTTGCGCGTTGTAAGACTCCGCAGAGCTGTCAGCACTTTCAGTTCAATCGAATCTTAAAAGATCGGCGTTTGCGGAAATCGATGACGTAGAAAGAATCTATATACTTACAGCTGACGAACAGACACACAGGTGGATGCACGGACATCTAATCTAAACGTACAGCTCGTACCACTACATCCTAAAAAGTCGATATTCCTATTCATTCATTCAATTGATTGACAGACCTTAATTAAACCTTTATTTACTTATTGTTGTTATTGTTTTTGTTTATTAAACTTATTTAGTTACCATAGTATTTACCCAATTATTTATTTACTTCAATATTCATTTATTTATTCAGTTACCCATATTCACATCTATGTATTTTTTTTTCATTTTTCCATTGTTTGCTCTTATTTATTTATAAGTTTACCTAGTTGTTTACGTATTATTCAATTATTTACATTTCTTTATTCATTTGTATATTTTGTTTGAACTGTTAACTTACTTACTTACCAATTTGTTTACATCACTTACATCCCTATTTATTCATTCACTTCCAATTTATTCGCATACCTATTCGCTAATTCGTCATTATTATTTAGCTGTGCGCTTATTTATTTACCAGCCGTCCGTGCGGCCTCTCCGCCGCACCGACGGCTTCTTGACGGCTTCACCGTGACAATAACTTCTCATCATCAATTGTAGCTGTCACCTATGCCATGGTTTCCTCAGGAAGACATCTTAACTACGTCGATTAGGGCAAGTTTAAAAGAAGCGAAAAAATGGACGACATCCACAAAAACGCTTGTTTGCCCAATATCGATTGACGGCGATCGACAGTTCAAAAACGGACTTCATATCCGTGTTCAGCGATCTTGACTACTCCCGGGGCTGAAGTTTCGTGTCGCTTGAACGACATCCACAAAAAATCGATAATATCGATCGATATCGATTGGTCGATTCCAGATTCGTGTTCAGCGACCTTGATTACCCCCGGGGCTAAAGTTTCGTGTCGCTTGAACGACATCCACAAAAAATCGATAATATCGATCGATATCGATTGCCTTCCCTGCTGTCAACGCCTCCCGTCGATGGTCATCTAAATGCCCAGGCACGGTTGCCGACGTTTTCGGCACGTCTACGGCTCGCCATGCATGGTCGCCGACACACCACACACACACACCGCACATACACCACACACCACACACACACCACACACACCACACACACACACCACACACACACACACACACACACACACACACACACACATAGTAGGATCTCTTTATTTAATCCTTCATTTAATTCTTTATTTAGTTATCAGTTGGTCGACTATTAGCTATCTGCAATTCTACGGCCAATGAAACAGTCCATTAAATATACTGGCCCTCGCACAGCAAGTATGTTAATAATCTTAGATTATCGATTACATTGATTATTTTATTGATTTCTTGATTACTTGATTAATCTGGCCCTCACCCAGCAGACACGTTAATATTTTATATTATCGATCACACTGATTGTTTTATTGATTTATTGATTGCTTGATTATACCGGCCCTCGACCAGCAAACATGCTAATACTTTTAGATTACCGATCATATTGATTATTTTATTGATTTATTGATAACTTGACTTTTGTTTCGATTCTACTTTAAAAATACCTTTTTATTTTTTAATATTTATTTTTTTATTCTTAATTTTATTCTTTGATTATTCTCACCATGTGATACGGAGCCAATCCAGCAGCCGCCATACTTGTGTCATTGACTGCTCAAGCAATCGACAAAGAAAATTGACAATAGCGTTCCGAGGCACTCGCACAGAGCGGACGGACGCAGTGACGGACGCATGAACTGATAAGCTGTTGCGCATACAGTGGGATAATTCTGGACAGAAGATTCCGCTTGAAATCCGATGAATGCTTTTACAAAAAAGTGCCTTACTCTGAAACTCTAAAGATCCCAGTAAACCGCCTCGATCTCTTGGTATGCCCCATGTATTTAGATACATTTCCTTGAGTAATGACGCATCGAGACAAAGTCCAGCCCTCTCGCTCCCTCTAGTACATAATTTTAGAATATCGATCGTATTGATTACTTTATTGATTTATTGATTAATTGATTATTATTATTGTATTCTGCGCTATAAATAAAAAGGTTTTTTATATCAGGAAGGAATCGACCATAGCATCCTCGGCAGAAGACTCACATGGCAAGACCATCGAAGCTGATCAGAAAAGACATAACACCTCGGTAAGGTTAGTGGGTAGATCTCACTCACTTCAGGGTAATTATTTGAAGAGTTTAGGACTCCTCAAAGAGCGCCAGCGAGTCGGACAAGTTTCAACCGTGTGAGAGCTCAGACGACACTATTGATACGAAGCCTAAGCTGCCTGAGCGGTAAGAACGAGGAACTCCGGCCCATTCAAGGCGACTGGCGATTGTCCTTCGATGGTGAAGTCGCACACTAAGGTACACCTGTTCTCCTTTACAGAACAATCGTTCTCGACTACGGTCATATGGCAGAAGAGGCTTTTGCTGTGCACGATTCCTGGTTACGCCACCTCGCCAAGCCGGCTTCGTACGTATCCTCTTCTAGGAAAGCTCAGCTTACTCCACTCCTGTCTAAACGATGTGTTTTTCAGAATAATTGTGAATCTGTGTCTAGTCCTTCTTCAGCTGGGAATTTGCAGTGTATTCTATATTTTTGTCGCAGACCATACTAAACAGGTCAGTAATCTCAAGTTCGACGTTCTTGAAACCTGGGTATCTTGTAAGTTTCTTCTCATTCCTCTTTGCCTATCAGGTTCGACATAGAGCTCTTTATTGCGGCTAACGTTTCGATGAACTCGTCTTGCCCAAGGCCTGAATGGCGCTCAAATTGCTTTTGACACTGGAAATTCACCTAATTAAAAACATCGAGTCCATCTCTTTACCAGGGACAACATGCTCCCAGGGGCTAGATTCATCAACCACTTACCGCCCTCTAACGGTGAAAAAACCGCCAAACCCCCTGGGGCCGTATGCAATTCTCGCCCGACTCAGGGACGGGGACGGTGCGAAAAATCGATGGCGCATGAAGTGCATACCGGGGATGTGGGCGGAGACCGCGTCATACCCGGCCGGGATGGTTGGGGAGAGAATAGCATATGGCCCCTGATATGACATTCATTAGCATCAGGTTTGACGGTATTTTCACCGTTAGGGCGTAAGCGGTTGATGAATTTGGCCCTGGGAGCACGTTGTTCCTGGTGAAGAGATGGACTCGATGTTTTTGACCCAGTGAGTTTCACATAGTCAAAAGAATTCCGAGCTTCTTTCATGCCTTGAGAAAGACGAGTTCGTCGAAACGTCGGCCGCAATAAAGAATTCTATATCAAACCTGGAGCCGGATTCATCAACCACTTACGTAACTCTAATGGAGAATTGTAAGGGAAAAGCTCAGATAACGCGACTTATCGCTCACCATATTGCTTGATAAGTCGCGTTATCTGAGATTTTCGCTTACAATTCTCCGTTAGAGTTACGTAAGTCGTGGATGAATCCGGATCCTGGTAGGTAAAGACGATTGAGAAAAATAGGTCAGTCTTTGTTTCGGTAGAATGCGGTGTCGGCAAAGCGCGCCACGCGCGTGCGCACCTATTGATCGGCGTTCGATAGTGATTTTACCGAAAGACGTAGCTGCCGAAAAATTGACTACCCTGAGCACCGGACCTTGCCATAGCCGGTCGTGTCCGAAAGTTTAGGAGAATTCAGGTCTCATTGCCCGGAATTGATGACACGATAATATGAAATGCCCAAAGATGAGCAAGGACTCGCTAAGATCGACAGCATTGAGCTTTTATCCATCCATTAAATCCTTCGGCTATTTCGCAATAAAAGTCACGTGTAACAGCAGCATGTATTCGGAGGTGAAGGGAGCGCTGTAGGGGTGCTATACTTCGGTGTCGGTGGCAGCTCCGGCGTTGTTGGCCCTTGCGCGGGTTGATACGGATAGCGTAGTATCCGCTCTGCACTGTCGCCGACGGAGAAGCCGACGGATCACGGAAGCATAACATGTACCTTTCGGGAGGTATCACCGTTAGAAAGAATGAGATGGCTGCAGCATTATTAGCGTGCTTCGCTCAACTTGTTAGTTTATCAAGATCACGCCAAACCTCTGTCGTACACTGCGTTCAAAAAGAGGTCTACGCCTTTTTTCTTGCTTCTGCACGTAATTCGGCTGCAGTCGATTCCAAAACTATATCAGTGAATTGAGCATAGCAAAAAACATCGGAGCAAAAGTCTCCAGCGAGACCTGCAAAGACTACAAGAAATGAGGAAGGGTTGCGTGAAAGCACTCAACTCGAGGTTGTTTAAAAAAGATCGGTTCGAACAGGAAGTACTCCGTATATTTCGTTGCAAACGCGGTATAGACGTATCGCCGACCGTCCACCGTAGCATTTTTGTTCTCGTTGCCCTGAGGCCTTCAATTTCATTGGTAACGGGCCAGCGCTCACAAGCTTCTACGTCGTTACTGGGCGGACGACTGTCCCATAAATCTTTGATTTAAGGTGTTTAGGTAGTGACTTGATTGCAGGACAGAGCACCACAGTAAAAAAGCGACAATTGCGCCAGGCTGTACTCACGAATGATTCACCTTCGACTTCATGCTGCCGTTACACACGAATTTTGATCCAAAATACCAGAAGAATTTAATGAATAGATGAAATTTCAATGCTAAGCGACCTCAATGGGTCCATGCTTACCCACGCCCATCGTCAAATATTCTGTCTTTGCAACTTTCAGCTTAAGTCCGGGCATCGTCAAAATACTACACCATGCTTGTGCTTGTTCGACTTAACTTCGCACATTCACATTGTCAAGCGTCCATTCACTGCTCTATGCACGAAAGAACAGCTCGTCGAGTTCAAACAGAGCGCTGACTAATTCTTGAACGTTATCTTATTGGTCGCTATAAACAAACAACGGAAAACGCATCACCTTCCAGAGTTCAGAAAGCTGAAACGAAGGCAATGTGATGAATTGTATGATCTTTCCTGTAAGGCAATGAAACACAGATGTTTTCTGCACCAGCATACGACGTGCAGAATATGTTTATAACAGCTTCGAATTCTTTGCTTTAATCATCTCTGATATTAAAACTCATATTTTGAGATTCCCATTACATGACTAACAATATTCTGACTTTGAAGATGTAATTTTATTAATCATCAAATTGACCCTCTCAAATTGCCATTCTATTCCATTCGTGTCTCACATTTCAATTAAACCTCCATAACGCTTCCTTCCTATCTGCCTTCCGTTGAAGAAAGCAGGTGCAATAAAAGAGTACCGTCCATTCTTCCGAATCAGATGGTTAAAGTTTAGGTGTCAGAAGTTGTTTGTCACATCAGTCATAGGTAGTACGCCTAGAGGTCCCGTAAATTTCTGCCTACACCGACACAATGTAAATAGGTCAGAATTGTACCATCGCTAGAATAAAGGGCAGCACTAAAGAAAAAATAATGGAGTCACAACAACCAGAATCCAGAAAAAACTGCTGGGACTCATCGCTAAACTATCACCACATTGTCCATGCCCGACTCTCCATAAATCTTGGCATCGCTAGCACTGACGTGATAGAGTTGACTAGAGCTGTTAACAAGATTGGTAACGACCTTCATTTTGGCTAATTCGGCGTTGTCGGCTTTTTCGTCATAGAATCGAAAGTCGAAGAAACATTTGGAAACTGGTGTTTGAGCGAATAGTTTTCAAATGTTCTTTCGACTTTTCCAGGCTCTGATGAAGGCGGCAACGCCGAAACGTTAGCCAGAAAAAAGGTCGGTAGAAATCTTGGTTAACATCTGCAGTCAATTTCATCATACGCTGCAGTTAAGCCAATCTTGTCTCCTCGTGTCTTCGAAACGTCTCCCTCGTTGCCCAGTGTCGTTCCTTCCGTCTTGACTCTTGTAAAGAGCGCGCCAGCTGCACACTGCATTGGGTCCCGACACGCGCAGCGTACGCCTGAGTATCAGGGCGGGCGAAACAGCACGCGCATCTGGCGTGCAAGGCAGTCAAGCATCGCCTTGTCGCCGCCAACCGGTACTTAGTCAGCACTAGCCTCAGCCATGCGATGTGCAGTGCGGGCACCAGCAATCCATCCAGCCGTAGAATCATCCTCGTATGTACCCTGGTTCGGAAATAACTGCTAAGTGCTGGAACACGTACTGCTCTTTCGGTAGCCAGCGATCCAAACACCACTCGATATCAGGTTTGGCAATGCAATCATGACCTTGGATAAGGATAGCAGCTGCTTCTATGTAGGCATGGAGAGAAGGGACACTTTTCTAAGCAGGCAACAGCAGTCACTCCCTTAGACCTTGTTTATACTTCGACGCCGAGCGACGCGATGGCTATGCATTGAGGCCAAATTGATCGCCCAGCGTCGACGTCAGCCGGCCGGAATCAATCGCATGAACGAGCAACCAATCGCGTCGCGTCAGATCGCGTCACCTCGAAATGGGCGCGATACGACTGACCGCGGTGAATTGGAGCGCGGTATTGCTGCTCAGCTGATCCTCGCAGTGTGGACCCACACTTGTCCGTAGTACGTAATCGTGCGTAAAGTACGCAACCGCGCGTAATCGCGTGACCGCGCTGACCGCTGCTCGGAGTGCTCATCGTCGTCCAAAACAGTGCAACGCGATTGCACGCATCGCTCCGTTCGAATCGCATCGCGATGGAAGTAAAAAACGGGGCCTTATGCTTCTCCCTTCCTCCACGCTTCCCTCGCCCTATAACTAGTACCGAAATGGATAGAGGTAGATGTAGCGGTAACGGTAATGGGTTCGGTAACAATCAGCTCGTGACTCCATTTTGGGATCCTGGGCCTCCCTTCTAAGACGTCCAGTATGCATACGTTTGATGTGATATGCGATAGCATACCGATAAAAGATTGATGAAACAAATGTGCAGGTTGATACTCCAGTTAATATCCTGAGGCGTTAGGCCCCGTTTATACTTCGTCGCGGCGCGACGCGACGACACGTATAGTGGCCATATTGATTGTGCGACGCGATCGATCAATTCGGCCTCATTGCGTGGCCATCGCATCGCGCCGCGACGAAGTATAAACGGGGCCTTAGACATTACAGTCGGATGATCTTCCTCTCTTTTCGCAGTATGTTGTCGTGTTATGGTAAGTAGCCTACTGATACGATCTTCTGTTATGTAAGATGGTCCATATGGTGCGACACGTAGAAAGCTAGTGTTATACTTCCTCGGATGAGTGGGAAGGTATCTTTGCCTGTAGCAGTGTATACGCTGAGCAGGCAGGTAGAACTTACCACGAACACGATGAAAGTAAACCCGATCAGCCCAGTGATACAACCCAAGTGGTGTAGTTAGGATCGCAGGGCCACAAGGCCACATGTCCTGCATAAGTTTTACCCGCATAACGGCAGGCATACAAGCATAAGGTAGCATGGATAGTCGTCGATTACGAATAACCTAACGCGCAGTTGGGCATCCCTCAGATTTGAGTAAACTTGTCGCTCCCTAACGCACATTCGTGTTCCACTTACAAAGTAGTTTGTCTATCAAGGTGGTTCCTTAAAAAGAATACAATAAATACAATAAATGTAAGGCTATCCGTCATAAAAGTGGTCAGCATTGGAAGGTGGGGAAACGCCATCCAATCAAGCCACCCCGAATCGAGGTCCTATTCAGAAAAGACTTGTGTGAGAGACACCCTGATTAGCTAGTGTGTGCACGGCCATTGTTCTGCTTGGTTATGATTGGCTGGTACGTTCCCACCTCCCAATGTTGCCCACATTTGCGAGATGGACCTCTGCATCAGATATGAGTGGTGTGTTTATGGCAAATAATATTGTAAATAGACTTTAAGACAATCAAAAGGTTCCTCGCCCTAGCGACCCTCTAGACGATCAGCACGGCTCACCTGGCTCTCTGACGACCATTGACTCGAGTGGTCGGTCCTCGTCTAGCGCTCAGTTACTGAGGCCACACTGGTTCTGGAGAGTTTCTAAAAATATTAGAAATATTATGCATTAATTGAAAATCTACATTTGCTTTAATATAACTTGACAGTGAAGGCGCCCCAATTGCCTAGTTAGCAAAGTAATGTGCCTAAGCCCTAGTTTATACTTGCGCCGCTGCGGGGCGCGGCACGATGGTCGGGATAGATATCGACCGGGCGACGCGAAAAATCGATATCTATGGCAATCGTGGTGCCGCGCGAGTAAAAACTAGGGCTAACGAGCAATTATACCAATTTATGTTCATCTTCAGGTAATCGATCACTTCTTCTCGACGAATCTCGATCAAAACACAGTGCTCGTCTCAATACTGCCATTCTTTATAGCACTATCCAGTGTGAAAAGTCTTATTGTTATGTCGTGGATCGCCTTTCTGGGAAATATTCTTGTGCTTGGAGCAATCCTCATCATTGATGTGGTAAGGATTCTATCTTAAAATTGTTTACTTTAACGCCGGTCGCTCTTCATTCACTATAATTACTTCTTCGCGGAAAATTGAGCGCATGTAACTTATTTTGGAGGTCTAAAGGCACAAGTAAGTTAATTTAGAGCCCCTAAGCCGCAAGTATCAAGTGTCTTAAATCTTCTGTGTTAGGCCAAGACACGATGGAAACGGTTATGAAAGCTGCAAGAATCAATCGTCTCCTCCACCTAATCAATACTGACAGCCTTCACAATACCGCATCGCTGGGCGAATGAGTGCGCTACTTTAAACCCCGAAAGGGTTAAAGTGCGGAGCGAGCACATGCGGTAGGACGAGTTCACGCGGTGCAAGAAGACGGTCTCCATTCTAAGATGGCATGCTGCTAGTGCCACCTTCGAATGGATGTACGAACTAGCAATAACGGATTAGAAGTGGTGTGAGCGGTGCCAATGAAAGCGATGCCAAATGTGTTGCATTCAAGAAACGGTGCTTCAGTCGGTCGGTCGATAAATGCCTCGTTCAGAGTTCAGGGAATAAGAAAAGGGAATAGTAAAAGGAGAGCGAGAAAATTCGCCAACACAACTTGAAGATAAAATACCGCAACCTAATCTAATCGTAAGGTCTAAAGGTCTATACTATTAGGTTGTCACATAAGTTCTGTCCGATTTTCGACGGCAACTTTGCGGTGTAATATCTCAGCAGAAAATAAAGTTTATTAATCAAAGTAAGAACCGTTACAATCAATGCACTTCTGGCAACGATATACAGGAGCATTAATTCCATTCCGGAAGAAATCTGAATTTCTAGAAGCAATGAAACACTCGAAGGCAATTTCGATATCTGCTACATTAGTAAAGTTTTTATCTTTGAGGAAACCATCAAGATGTTTGAAAAGATGAACGTCTGTTGGGGCTAGGTCCGGTGAATAAGCGGGATGGGGAGAACTTCATATCTCAACTGATTTAATTTTTGGATGGTCAGATGCATGACATGTGGACGGGCGTTGTCGAGAAGAAGGATCGGTCCTCTTTGATTCACCAGTGCAGGACGCATTTCAAGCAACTTTTGGTGAACCACGTCTAATTTGCGACAGTACCTCTCTGCCGTGATGGTTTCACCAGGCTTCAAGAATTCGTAGTGGATAATACCAGTTGTAGCCCACCAGACAGTGAGCATGACCTTCCTCGGATGGAGGCCAGGTTTGGGAAAGTGTTTCGGCGGTTCTTCCTTATCCAGCCATTGCGCTGATCTTCTTCGATTGTCGTACACGATCCATTTTTCGCCACAGGTAATTATCCGGTCAAGAAACGGATCGTTTTCGTTCCTTATAGTAAGGGAAGAACAGATCTCCAGGCGACACCTCTGCTGTTCCTCGGTGAGTTCGTGGGGCACCCACTTATCCAGCTTTTTCACCTTTCCTATCGCTTCTAGGTGCCTCGAAATGGTTGTGCGACTGACCTGAAGTTCTCTCCCCATCTCACGCACAGTTTCTCGTGAATCGGCTTCCACTCGTTCTTTCAAACGTCCGTCATCACATTTGGCTGGTCGTCCTGAGCGGTCCTTGTCTTCGAGGTCCACGTCTCCAACCCGGAACTTCTGGTACCATCTGCACACGGTGCGTTCGTTAGCGGAGTCCTCTCTCCATGCCATCTTGATGTTTTGAGTTGCCTCGCTAACAATGTGGCGAAGCTTGAACTCATGAAGCATTGTTACCCGCAAGTGCGTTTTTCCATGGTTTCGTCCAGCACCATAAACGAAGCAATGCTCACGACTTTTTAAAACTAACACACCAAGTTTTATAGAGCGAAACAAGCGCTACAAAATGGTATACAACATACATTTACTTTCTCTAGACATGAAAAAACAATCGCAAAGTAACGCCTATCAGGATCGGACAGAACTTATGTGACAACCTAATATTCTACATCGAATGGTCTATACTAACATAGTACCTTTTAAGTGTGAAGTTAAAGGTGCATACGCTGATAACCTTTGGATAGCAAGAAAATCTGGCAAATGAATGACAACCAATATGATCTAATTGTTAGCACGCAACAGATTGAGCAGATCAACTTACCGGCAGGTTTGGAGATCGCAGTTATGTCGGGGCATCCACTGGAAGGTACCACACCATCTTGCTTATCAAAAACGGCACTTATGCCAGTAGTACAAGGTAACCTTCATGAAATAGCAAGATGGGTGTTATAGATGGGGAAATGGACATGGGGATATGAAGAAGCGGAAGGAAAGGGCATCCAATATAACAGCTGACGACCAGCTGCAGCGGCGACACATGACAACTCGTCCTGCGCGGGAGGGACTACCAGGGGGCGAGGTGTCTAACCAAGAGACTATCTCAACGGTTGGTAGGAACGGCCCAAATGTTGTATATG
The DNA here is from genome assembly GCA_947396885.1 of Heligmosomoides polygyrus polygyrus. Classification (NCBI taxonomy): domain Eukaryota; kingdom Metazoa; phylum Nematoda; class Chromadorea; order Rhabditida; family Heligmosomidae; genus Heligmosomoides; species Heligmosomoides polygyrus. Next base: position 106,269,908 of record OX377202.1, read on the forward strand.
GGTACAATCTCTGGGAGACAACAAGATGCAAATATCTCGACCCCAACACAAATCTGTGCAGAGTTAGGGACGACGGAAGTTGGGCGGCTGCCGGCGTTAACTCTTTGCTTTCACGCAGAGAGCGGGCTCAAGTTGGCTGGAAACAGTGATCACGGGGATTACGCCACTGCGCCACGACCGCTCGCTCGTCATCGCTATTTCCAGCCAACTTGAGCCTGTCCTTCGCGCGCAGGCATAGGGTTAACGCCGCCAACAGCCCAACTTCCGTCGTCCCTAACTCTGCGAAGAGTTGTATTGGGGTCGAGATAATTGCATTTTGTTGTTTCCCAGAGAGAGGCGATTCTAGCCATATACAACACTTGGGCCGTTCCGACCTATCCCTGACATGGTCTCCTGGAGCCGGATTCATCCACGACTTACAGAGATTTAACGGAGAAATAAAAACCGAAACTCCTGAAAAAGCGCGAATTAACGCGGCTCATCAACAGGCGATATGGTGAGATGTTGGCGTTATATGGAATTTCGGCTGCAATTTCTCCGTTAAATCTCTGTAAGTCGTTGTCGAATCTGGCCCCCGGTAAGGGTTATCTAACGTCCGGAGCCATTTCTATCCTATGGGGTCGAAGGTAGAGCTGCTGCGTTGCGACGAAAATGTGTGAATCTATCTTACGACGCCTTGGAGTTGTGAATCCGTCATGATCGGTGATCATACCATATCATGTCTATCGAAAACCTCTATGTTCTTTCTTTATAGCAACTCTGCATCGCTCCTCATATCCCGCTTTCGGATCTAGCAGGAGTAACAACAATCCAAAAAGCTGCAGTGGTCGCTGGCAGCATCACATACGCCTACACATGTCCGGCGCTGGTAAGGTTTCAGTTTTCTTCAGGTTCGTTCATCCACAAACCGTCGGAGCTCTAAGGGATTCAGGTGCTTCCACTCGAGAACAAAATGCGCAATCCTCAGCGCATGATGGGTATATTCGGAGTGATCTCGACGTCGGTCGCCTCGGTCGGTCTTCTCTATGTGGTCACCGGTTTCCTCGGCTACTACACATACGGCGACAATATCCAGGGCAGCATCACACTCAACCTAACCAACAATCCGTACGTTTCGGCGGATCAGCAGATTCAGAAGCGTTTAGTGACCGCATATGCGCATCTTGTAGGCTCGACTTTTCCGTGAAGACATTGCTGCTGCTGATGACCTTCTGCGGATACATCATTCAGCACTATCCCATCATCGAAATGATCTGGCCGACGATGGAACGCCTCCTGAGTGGAGCGCACTGCTGCCTGACAAATTCCGTCAACTACACTCTGCGCTACACCATCGTCATCCTCTCATGTAGGATCTGAATCGTTTGTTCCTTCGTGACGCCGAATTATCTGAGGCAATCTGGCGATCTCGCGTATTTTCTCGTGTATTCTTCTTTATTTTAGTCGCATTGGCCTACTCGATCCCCAAGCTCGAACAGATCATTCCAATCATTGGCGTCACGACCGGAATGTTGTTGTCGTTTGTCATTCCGGCCACGCTCGAGACTGTGGTCTTCTGGAACGAGTGGAGGAAACACAGCGTTCTGCTGTTCGTATTCAACGTCGCACTGAACACCTTCTACATCATACTTGGCATACTGTTCCTTGTCACTGGAGTCTACTCAAACGTCCAACCGCTCGTCAATTCTGGCAGTTTGTAAATATAAAGTCATTGATTGTATAATAAAGCGTTTATTCACTAAATTTTACGTTTTGTTAGATTTTCTGAAGACTTCTCCTGATCTCTGCAGACATTTCTGAAGATCTTGCATGAAGCAACGACAAGTGCTCGCGCTCCACGAGGCGATACAGCCAACTGGGCAACTCTGGCACACAAGTTGGATGGATATGTGGATTAAAAGCCGTGGATGTTTATCTTCGATGCTGCTCAAACAACTGACAGCTTGTAGTTGTATAGCAACCCAACAATCACAAGGCCTCTTGGCTACCAGTTGAGGCTTCGCCCTAGGAAACGATATCATTGATCGATATAAATCGCCCGATATTGCATACTCGTCGTGAAGCCTGTCCACAGACCATCAAAGATATAAGATTCCCACTTTTAACCACCATTCCTGTACAGAAAGAAACTGTATCGATCGAATCGATTTGATAAACGATACCGTTGTTGTTTTTTCTTTTGAACAGGGTTCAACGGCCGACATGCACCAATGATTCTCGGTTTAAACTTTCAGAGAAAAATCGATATCTTTCGGTATTGGTCAATGAATCAATACCGTTTAGTTGGGAAATCGATCGATAATTAATTGACCATCGCTATTGCTCACTTTTCGCATCGAGTGCTAACCTCATAGGATCAATTTTAAGCCAAAATTGATAATATCCACTAGCACTGATTGGCGAACTACAGTGTCCACCTCAATCGATACTGCTGCATGTAGTATCGATCGATTTTGATTGGAAGATAATTTTCAATTGTTTGAACCATGTACATCACCAATACATTCGAGTGGTTCCTCTTCAAAGGATCAGTTTTGACAATAATCAATAAATGAATCGGAATGGTATTGATTTATCAATCGATTAGCTTTACATGTAATATCGATCAGTGCTGACCGGACGATCTATGATGTCCATTTGCGATGTCGACCGATATCGATTTTCGATCCGGCACTGTTCATTTGTTGTGAACCACATCGGCTAACACATATGCATCATTCCCATTTCAGACAGTCAACTCTAGGCAAAAATCGACAGACCTTCCGGCCTCGATCGATCGATCGATATTGCTTACTTGTGATATTGATTGATGTTGATTTGCCGGTCGATACTGTTCACATTTCGGGATGCTTCTCCACCATCGAATCTATTCGAGTAGATTCCAACTCGGATACTCATTTCTGGATTAAGAAAAATCGATAATATCGATCCATGTCGATTATCCGATCAATCACGCCGACTTGTTATGAATAGTGTCCACCAATCTCTATGTTTAACTGTGAACAGAGACAGATAAATCGACTGAAAACTGTCGAACCGCAATGAATTTTATGCGGACGGACGCACAAATGGAACAACGGACGAATTGGCTGATCTTGCTCGGCCGATTCGGCACTACAGGTAGTTGTTCACTGTGCGACTCTGCACTTGGCTGGATGCGCTAGCAGACATAAAGTATTCAATGAGAAGCACCAAAAGCGTTGCTTCAAAACCTCTTCCACATCCTGCGCATCCTGCCATCTGCTACAACTCCTCCTGGTTTACTGTAGCTTCTGAAGAGAGTCGTCACCGCCTTTGAAGAGGGACCCAATACGACGTGCCTTCGTGCATCCACAACCGGGACAATGGTCGTTCCCATGTGTGACAGTGGATGACACAGCGAAATTTGGCGACGCTTCTCTAGGACACATTACAGTGTCGTTACGGGCGTCGCGCCGATAAGCTTCCGTCAGTGGGTTCCTCCTTGAGGTGTCTCTCGCAGACCTTGCGGATCCGTAACCGAAGTTCTACGTCAGCTCCGAAGAAGTTTTTGGGCATCAGATGATCTTCTGCTGGAGCTCCAGATCTTCTGGCTCACCTCTTCTTCTTGTTCGTTCCTGGTAGCTCGATACCTGCGTTACCGTCTCTTTGAGGTACCTGATGAACAATACGCTCAACGCGCTCATCCTACAGTCCAAGCGACCGCATCTTGCTGGGCACTTTTGGCACAAGGGCAAGTTTACGTCATCCAATTCGTCTAGTGTCTAACGTAGACCTTCCAACTGAGCTTAGTCGAGCCTGAGCTTTCTTTATGGCTGTTTTAATGTCTTTTTTGCCTTTTCGACAGTCAGCCATTGTCTTTCTGCATTTTCCCAATAGGGATTCTGAAGCAGCGACGGTCAGACAAGATGAAGGAGTAGATGACAAACACCTCCTTAGGGGCAGATTTGCCGAGGCTTCCACTCGCATCAACGAATCCCACGTAGATTCAGTTCCCAGAGCTCAAATGGAAGAGTATCTTTCATTCTCAGGGCCGTGAAATTCTTCAGACCTCAGCTCCCCGAAGCTACTTTCTCGTCGCAGGAGGGGCAGAAACTGCGCCAGAAAAAAGAGTTTTAGGTACTATTCGTCAATATGGCCTACATTAGGAGGACGCAAGAGACCAATCACACGGCATCGAATAGACATGCCATTCAGGACGGTATGCACGACTTCTGCCTGGATTGGCTGCGATTTGCTCGGTCGGCGCTCTAATTGGCTGTGATGGGCTAGTGCACTGCCGGCTCTCAAGGTAAGCCACATTTAAGACTAGTACCAGATTTAATGTAGTGACCAATCAAACAATCCACTCATATGCTGTGTTTGTGCAAGCTGCTGGTTGGTAAGCTGTCATAACGCTGTTTTGTTGCGATCAAAACTCTGACGCTAGGCAGGACTCGAACCCGTACCACCTGCTAACCGTACTATAACTTTACGCCAATATACCACCGGCGCTGTTTTGACCGAGCGCAACATAAACACCTCGTGGGAACAATTAACACTCAGCCGTATATCGCGATTGGTCCCAAGAGATGAGGACGTTGCGGTCGACCAAACAGCACCAGTGGGATATTGGTATAGAGCATTCCCGCCCGGTAAGCAGGTGCGGGTTCGAGTCCCGCTTAGCGCGGAGAGTTTTGACAGCAACAAAACATCGTTACAAAGCTTACAACCTCAGTACCGGCTACTTGGGCCATGAAAAAATGAATTGTTTGATTGGTGTTTATGTTTATGTGTGTGTGTTCCCTTTTTGAGACGACGTGTACAGAGGGCGATCTTCTAAACTTCTCATCGTTAGTATGTCTTCTACTTCTCTTCTTCGATGAGCGACTTCTCTTGCCGAGCCACATTTTCACGCAGGCGGTTTTATGTCATTTTCACGTCGAATTGGACGCTTTTCAAATCAAACTTAACCCTCTTCTGAGCCAGCTTTAGTTCGTAAACAGTATCGATCGAGTAGCCATGATCGATCGAAGATTTAGGGGTTTGCGAGTGCTGTCGGGATATGAGAAAAATGAAATATACCATTTTCACGTCCATTCGGACACTTTTCAAACCAAATGACACTCTTCCAAGGTAGCCTAAGACTTCTGAAATCAAAGCGAGCTCGTCCAAATCGAAATGGCCTTTAAGCAGGGTAAACCATAAAACCCAGTAAGATGGTTAGAATAATTTTTTGTTAAGGAAAGTTTGGGATAACTTTCTTTGAAGTTTTTAGTTCACCTACCCCAATAAGTGTATTATTTTTATAAAATTTCTATCTTTAAAAAATAGTAAGTTAAAATTTGTGCTAAAGCACAGCAAAGGAGCAGGTGTACAGCGCATTAAAAGATGAGATAACACAATGCGCTCAAAACGTTCGCCGCAACTTTTATTTTATTTGATTGATAGTGTAAATGCCACTTACATAAACCATCAAAATGAGGATATGTGTGCGTTCTTTACAGTTGTTTTTGTTGTATCGCTGACAGGTGTCAAACTCCACGCAAATAGAAATTCTGTTATCAATCGAATAAAAATCGGGACGTTTTAGATGAGGGCATGGCGCAGTGTCTTTTGGCACTCAAAAATTGCCGCCTTCCTGCTCTTCAAAACCAGTTTTAAACCATTATTTTTCCTCGAAAAATCAAAATTCTATAGCGATTAAAACAATATGTTCACTTCTTGGGTATGTGAATTAAAATTTTAAAATTAAAATTTTCTTTGATCAAAAAACTATTTTAATCTTGTTGGAGAGAGTCTCTAGTTTAATGAAGAAGAAACTCTATTCCATTTGGAATAGTTCGATTTGATTGCAGAAGTCTTCGGCTAGCTTAAAAGTGTGCAATTTGGTTTGAAAAGTGTCCAACTTGACTTCAAAAACGCCCAATTTGACGCGAAAAGTGTCCAATTCGACATGAAATATTTCCAATTTGATTTGCAAAGTGTCCAGTTTAATTTATTTATTTCTTTATTTGTATGCCTTGCAATATTCTAAAATATGCGGCACCTCGTTAGGCCCCGTTTATACTTCGTCGCGGCGCGACGCGATGGCCACGCAATGAGGCCAAATTGATCGATCGCGTCGCACAATCAATATGGCCACTATACTTTGAGTCGCTTCGCACCGCGACGAAGTATAAACGGGGCCTTAGAGCGATCCCTTCATGTTTTGTTTTCGTTCTCGCTTCTTCTGGCCAATTGCATGTTTCAAAGGCTTTGGCGGTTTTAATTTTGTCGAATTTTTTTAAAAAATCGTCAACAATAGTCTCCAACGTTGCGCTCCTCTCCTTGACAATAATTATGTCTATTAGCTCAGTAGCAGAAAGCTTGAATATTGCAAAGCTCTATTCCGCGCCTAAAGTTCCAATGGTTTCATCATGTTCGGTGGTTGTGTGGCTACGACGCCGTGTTAGTAGATCAGAAGAAACGTCTTCTACTGCTTGACGTCCTTAGTAGACAATAGGCATTGGATCAGATGCCGATCGTATAATTCGCCAATTTTTTTTTAAACCCCGATTGAATAGATTCCATGAACAGTGGTATTTTTGAAAAGCCTGGGTCTTAGGATGATTCGCACGGGGTTGATTTTCATCAGACCGGATTTTCGAATAGTTCAGACAACTGATTTTGATCAGAAAGAAATCTGGTGTCCAATCCGATTCGGATATCGCATATGGGATCAAAAGTGGAATCAGGTGTTTGAATTAGCCGAAAATCCGTTCTTATTGAATTAAAGTTAAATATCCGAATCGGATTGGATACCAGGGGCCGAATTCGTCAACGACTTACAGCAATTTAACAGAGAAAATACAGCCGAAATCCCTAATAACGGGCTTATCGAGTGATATGGTGAAACATTTCGCTGCGTTATCAGGGATTTCGGCTGTATTTTCTCTGTTAAATTGCTGTAAGTCGTTGATGAATCCGGTCCGATTTCTGACCAAAATGTTGATCGAAAATCCGGTCTGATGAAAATCAGCCTCGTGCGAATCGTCCCAAGATGAAAGCTTTTCAAAAATACCGTTACTCGCATAGTCCTTCTAACCGGTTTTGAAAAAGTGACGGATTCGAAGTATCCGAATCGACATTGGGTCCAACGTCTACTCGCCAACGGTCTAACTGACCACTTTTCAGGCGGCTTTTCGATCGCCAGTCGCTCCAGCGGGCGCGCATCGACGTCGTCGCCCTTGCGGAAGCCTCTATTATTGTCTTCCGCTCGTCTGCGAGAAGGAAACTTCTTTGGGTCGGCCAGCGTGCTGCGTGCACAGCAGCCGGGCCGGCCGCCACTAGGAGAACGGTGCCGTCGTATATTCTGGTACGCCGGTATTGTGCTCCGTCGACGCATCCGTGTCTGATTCAGATTCGTGCGATTGTTAGCCACGAACTACCCACACTTTACGACTATAAATAGCCACCGCCGAGCTTCGACAGGCATCAAATCTCGAGTTTCCAACCATCAACACAGGATGAAGGCGACGACTGTTCTTACGGTCGTCTCGCTACTGTCTGCCTACGTGGGCGTCGGTTCGTTTTTAGAAACTGTAGCTGCACATTTTCCCTTATTTCCATTCGTTTTTGTTTATTTTAGAAAATTTCCATTTAAAAATCGTTTTTGTTGGTTAGATTGCGAGTTGGAGCGTTTGCTGTCAAACAGCTGTAACTGGTGTAACTTCACCGAACAGTCGTCGGCATTCTAATTCGCTTCTCGCTTCCTGTCTAGCCGTCTCCAGTTGAGATTCTACTCATCGTCATCCCTCTTTTTCGAGTGCCAGAGTGGCCCAGTGGACCCTTGGCTCAAAGAGTACGGGAGAGAATAGTCAAATTTGTCGCTCAAAGCTTTTACGAAGAAAATCGTAAGATCAGATGGGATATAATGAATAACGGTTCGCTTCTAACATCTCCCACTATCCATTCCAAGTGTCGTAGGATGTCTTCGACTTGTGGATGAACTTTTCTGGATATGGGTATTTAGTCACGCCTTTTATAAAGCGGTCATTTTTTTCGCAACTGCATGATATACAGCAGCCGCCTTGTCCTCGTGTCGAATTGCCAAATTGACCCAGAGGATCCTTCTGCTTTGATAGACAATGGGAGCCTCAAAATCTTCGTTCAGAGGTTTTACGAAGAAGTCTGAGCAGAACTTGAACGTCTAGAACAACCGTTTCTGACGACTGGTCCACAAAAACGGTGGACGTAGCTTCAAAAGCTATTCTGGAGATGATCATCTGTTTGCTCAAAGCAGAGCCAACAACGTCATCATTCGTCTCTTTCGTATGCCAAAGTGACCCGGTGGATCCTTTAGTTCAAGGGGTACAAGGAGCTTTAATCCTGTCAGTCCCACCAAGGATTTAATTGTGTGCTTAAATCCGTCGTTTAGGACTTTCGTGAAGTCTTCCGTCCCAACAGTCCCTATTGACCAGATTTCAAGTCATATAGGACGTTTCTTACAGTTTGCTTAAGTGTTTCGTAAATAAGGACACTTGATCAGTGGCCGCTAAATTCGCAACGGCCTGATTCAGAGGTGTCACTCCATCTATATCACGTTCCATGCCGAAAGAATCTCCGGATCAGGAAACAAATTCTGTTCTTCAGAATCTTCTCGAAGAAGTCTGCATAATGGCGTTCTTTCACTGAAAACCCGGCAGTAGTGGTCTTGTCCAATGGTTACCGATACCGTAATCCTTGGCGTAACTGGTCCACCTAGTCTGGGTCTGGCTCACCCACGCGACAGCATCTTTCCCGCCAGAAAGCTCAGCTCGGAAATCCTCTCCAACGTCGTCCACTCTATTCGGCGCCATGATCACGTCTCCATCCTGTCTACGTAGGCCCCAGTGACTGATATTGGAGTAGAATAGATTGGGTACGGATCCGGACGTACTTCATCTTCTTCAGGAGCTGTTAGCCACGCTAGATGGCGATCTAGTGCGGTCAATTTTCGTATCAGCTACCGTACAATCCATTTCGAGGTCTTCTTGGTCGCTTTCTCCTCCATTATTTTCTTTATCTCCTTCATTATTCCCGATTAGGCTGTTCCGATGGCAAAAACAGAATGCATGGCGTATCCCGCTAAATGCCGAGTTGAATACTGCTTCTGAGAAAGTCGGTAGTACGGCCTACATGCGGCCACATTTCCGACTTGTGCACAATTCTCGTTCCTTTTTAATAATAATGGTTGCAGTCACCGCCGGCATTCTTCCCAGCACTTATCCCGTTGGACCCGTCGGGCCAGTGGGACCCATCGGGCCGATCGTTCCGCCGTCCGGTTTCGTGCATCCTCCGCCTCAGCCACCACGATATTCAGCAGTGCCGGTCATGCCGGCACCGACGAATCCGTTTGCCGGTGGCGTCCAGTTCATGCGGCCCGTCGACGGACCCGTGACGCAGACTGTAAGTCCTTCTAAAGTCGCTGAGAGCTTGCCTTGAGAGATTGAAGCCTTTTTTCAGAGGATGCAGTGTCGAAAGTGCAACTGCTGTGCTCTTCGCGGCGGCGGTCAAGTTGGAGGAATTGGCGGAGGCTTGCCCGTTGCTCCAAGTCGACCAATTCTTCCACTGCCCATCAGGCCATTCGGTAGAGGTGCGTTCTTTTCCGGCTCTTGCGTGGTCTTACCGTAGCTGTTCGTTTCAGTCTGCTGCGAGTGCGGATCGTGTGAGGGTAAAACTGGCGGAGGAGTACCTCCACCGCCTCCTCCTCCGCCGGTCTATCCGCCACCGCCTCCACCACCTCCGCCACCGGCGGTGCAGCCTCCGCAGGTCCGATACGAACTGAGACCGCCCACATACAGGCCGGTCTATCCGTCACCACCGCCACTGCCGAACTATCCAGCCGTTCCCACGCTTGCACCTCCACCACCTTTGCCGGTGACGCTGCCGCCGCCTCCTCCTCCTCTTCCTGGAGCTCCGGCACTTCCTCCTCCGCCGCCGCCAGTTCCTGTTCCTCCAGGACCTCCAGCGATTCCTCCTCCAGTTCCGCCACCACCTCCATCGACGTACGCTGGGAAGCCGCCAGTTCCGCTTCCTCCCCTTCCTCCTTCGCCTCCTCCTGTCGTCATTCCGCCTCCAATCCTTCCTCCGCCGCCTTCACAATACGTGAAGCCTCCGGTGCCTACTCCTCCGCCAGCATACGCTCGGCCTCCTCCTCCACCTCCGCCGGCATACGTCAGACCTCCACCGCCACCAACCTACGCCACTCCGCCACCACCTCCTCCTCCACCTCCGCCAGCATACGCTCGGCCGCCTCCACCACCTCCACCGGCCTACGTCAGACCTCCTCCGCCACCAACCTACGCCACTCCGCCACCTCCTCCTCCGCCACCACAGTACGCCCTGCCTCCCCCACCCCCGCCAGTCTATCCCACTAGCCCACCGATGTACGTCACGACACCGCCTCCAAGCTACGTCGTCCGACCACCACCTCCTCCTCCACCACCACTGCCCAGCTACCCAACGCCACCGCCATCGCCTCCCAGCTATGCAGCAGCACCACCACCCCTCGGAGGCGGCGGAATGGCTGGTCCGTTCCCGTCTCCGACGCCGTTCGCCGCCGGCGGAGCACCACCACTCGCCACTCAACTCGGCTGCGTCGACGGAAAATGGTCAGCATGTTGCCGACTTGACTGCACTGATCAACGTTGATTCTTTGCAGAATAAACCGAAATTCCGTGTCCACGCATTCATACAGTGCAACACGCTTCTGGCAGCGACGCGCCTTTATCATTCTTTAGCGGCGGAAATTCTGGAAATTTTTTGCATTTTTACGCTGTGTCGCTGTCATGGCCGATGCCTGCTATGACTGCTCTGTATTTCTAACTCAGAAATTTCGCTCAAAATTCAATAATTTATTGATTATTGCGGCTGGGAGGACTTAAATTTCCAATAAGCTTAAATTTAAGACAAACATTTGCCGGCCACTGGACCTAGTAGCATCCTTAAGCAAAATTTGCAGCGCTAAGCGGCTCGAGGGGGGGGGGTGGTCACCATGAAAGAAATTCAGCCCTATAGTCCATTCTGTATTGCCCAAAATTAAAAATTTTACACAGCACTGGTGTGTTCTACCCCAGAGGTGAACTGAGGTAGGCCATTTCTGATGTAATTTGGCATTCACGAGCGTTCCTTCCAAGGCGGATAATAACACAGTACAAGGTGACCCCCACCCCACCGAACCGCTTTGCACCAAATTTGTAAAAAAAATCTGTGTTTTGTCAACTATTCAGGTCTGGAAAAGGAAAAGGCGGAATTTTGGAGCAAACCTCAATAATTTAACGACTAATCGAAAACAAAAAGATGATTCAAAATCAATAATTTATTGACTAAAGGGCGCGTGTGGAGCAACAAACATGTGAACAAATAATCAATCAATTATTGATTAGTCAGCGGGAGACGGCCAAAAACACTAAGCAAAAATCAATAACTTATCGACTAATGAGAGTGCAGGAACCCGATCTTTCATCAGTAATTTATCGATTAGCGTTTAAGAGTGAACCGAAAATCAATAAGATATCGGTTTGTCAGCATTAAAGGGCCAAAATGTATGAAAAAAGGTAAAAAACAATAGCTTGAATGATATGCAATGATCATAAAGCCAAACCTTTTCTCAACAATTTATCGGTAAGTCCCAACTAAAAATCAATAAACTATCGATTGGTCAGAAAAGTAGAATCGAACGTGAAAATCAATAACTTCTCGAGAGTGTTAGGACCAAAAAACCAAATTTTTATCAACGGTCTATCGATTAGTGGGGGAGGCAGGATTATAGTACGAAATCTGCGCCAAAAATCAATAGTTTATCGATTAGCTCTCGTGGGACCACGAGAAAACAATACTTTGCGTGGAAGGACCAAAGGACCAAATACTTCGAAGAAAACAGAACCTTATCGATTAGCGGACCAACACAAAATGAAATTTTAAGTCCAAAATCACTATCTTATCGATTACTAGATGTCAGAAGAAAATAAAGCCGAAATTTTCATTAGTAACTACGGGTGTAGGTGAAACGAAGGCCTGCATTTCAATCAAAAATCAATAATTTATCGATTACTCGCCTTTGGAGTACAGTGGGATTAAAGTGAAAACGCACTGTTTTACTCAGAGAGCAGGTTTTCGCCTACACTTTGCGAATGTGATCGTGAATGTTCGCTTTTCGCTCCGCCCTCTCGATCAGATCTATCTGTACAGCCTTCAAGCCTAAGCTTTTAGGACTAATTGAAGTGCTTTTTTGAAATTTTTAGAAAGAGCCACAAAATGGTGCCAAAAATCAAGACCTCCAAGGTCAAGCGATGGGACTTTTACGGGAAATTCACATGAAATTCTGATATGATATCGGCTTTTTCATTAGAAAACAGTACATGCAGCGAATGTGAGCAGCACTACGAGTGGGAGCGCAACAGCCAATCATAGCCAGGCAGAGCACCAGCCGCTGACACACGCCAGCCAATCAGAGTGCCGACCGCATAAATCTTCTCTCAATAGAACACCTATTCGACTCGGACTGATTGGGTGGCGCATTTCCACTTCTAAATGCTGCCCACATTCGCGACATGCACCCAAAATATTCACTATTTTTATGTTCTAAAAATGTCTTCAATACACCTTCATTTAAGCGTCCCAAATAGAAACTAGCGTTATCACAGTTGGTTGTGGCCAGTGCAAATGTACAGCACCCATAGTGGCCGCAGCCCCATCCAATTAGGAAAACGTCCAAAATTTCTCATTCATATTTGCCATATGGAATGCTGCCTACGTTCGCGACATGAGCGCAAAATATTCACTACCTTTATGATCTACAAATATCTTCAATACATCTTTATTTCAACGACCCAAATAGAAATTGGCGTTATCCCAGTTGGTTGGGGCCAGCGTGAATGTGAACAGTATCGCGGGATACGGTACAGCATCCAGAGTGGCCGCCACCCCATTCAATTAGGAAAACGACCAGAATCTTTCATTCATGTTCGCCACATCGTTTCTAACGCCACCTTTTTCAGCGTCGTTCCGTCGAATCCACCGCCCTTCGTTCCACCACCGCTATGGTAATGCACTCCATCATCAATGGCACACGCGCTGTTCACTCAGCAGCAGCGCTTCTCGTGTCTTTCCCTCTGTCCGATTCGACACAAATAAACGTCTTTCTCTGCAGTGTGCTGTGTTCGTGTCGCATTCCAATCGCAATGCTAGTTAGGGGGAGGGGTGGGAGGGTGGGCGTGGTCACGGTTGTGTGCATCTTGACCGTAGGCTGTTGTGATTGGTCATTGGTCACATTATCGATCGATCATTGGAGCATGACGAACGGGCGTAACTAGCACTGTGGTTGGAACGCGCTCGACACACGCTGCACCGCGAAATGGCGGATCTAATTCTGAGCCTGTTTCAGCATTCCGCCGCCGCTAGTCATTCCGAACATTTGGTGAGTCACACTTGGCATTTAGGGCTTACGGAAAATCCGGTAAGGGTCCTGGAGGGTTTGGCGAAGTGACTCAGAATTTATACGGGCCGACGCTTGAATTATGACACGGCGCCACATCAAAGAGCCGCAACATCGATCGATATCGATTGGGTCCCGAGAAAGACGCCTTTCCTGAGTCGCATTGTACAGAGGTTCAAGTATAAACGGAGCAATCGCTAAATTTATCAGCTAAATTCTATTGAGGGAGCACCTTCACGATACTTTTGGGATAAGCCATGCACTTCTGTTTCTATACCTTCTCTTGGACATAACATAGGTGCAAATACATATAGGCCTCACAATAACCTGTGAGCCCAAGACACGTCTTCTACCAAACCACCCACCCTGGAAGCAAAGCAGGGAGATTTGGCGGATATGGAAGCGAAACGAATCGAAAATCGATTCAAAATTCGGACGAGATCATGTCCAAAAATTTGCTTCCATTTCAATTAGGCGCCAAGTACTCAGCCAATTTAGCGTTATACTGACAACTGGCCGGCGTTTCGCCCGAGAAGTTGAGTGAAACAGATCGATATTCATCAGATGACCGGTCGGTCAAATCTAGGTAAAAATCGAAATCGATCGATACCGGTTAGCCTATATTCGCTGTAATCTATAGCCTAAATTCGCCTAATCGACACCATTCGCTTGCTGCAAAATCGGATCGCGGACCATCTCATCCACAAGGAAATCAATATCTTCCCCATGCCCAGAACCCCGTACAGCGGCCAATAATTTTGCGCGGACGCACAGACAGACGGACAGACAGACAGACGAGCAAAAGGACTAGTGATCCCAAAGTTACTACACTGACTTCTCCATGCGCATGGCACCACAAGTCATATCAAATGCGCATTAAAATTTCCTCCACAATATCCCGTACAAGCAGAATGCATGGCGTATCACAAGCAGGAACTTATTAAGGCAAAACTTAACCCTCTAAACAGCGGCCACCGCGTCCGGACCAAATGCTAGCTGGAGCTTCGCCTTTCGCCTCCATATTTTCGTGTCGAACTGAACACTTTTCAAATCAAATTGGACGCTCTCCTAAGCTAGCCTAAGCCCTAGTTTATACCTGCGCCGCCACGCGGCGCAGCATCAAGGTCGCCATAGATATCGATTTTTCGCGTCGCCCCGTCGATATCTACCATGGTGCCGCGCCGCGCCGCGGCGCAAGTATAAACTGGGGCTAAGGCTGTTCAGATCAAATCAAACTCTTCAAAATCGGAATTCTTCGAAGTTTTAACTCACCTACCCAATAAGTGAACCCATTGTTTAAAATTTTACAAAATTTTATTTTTCGAGGAAAAATAATGGCTTAAAGCTTGTTTTAAAGAGCAGAAAGCGGTTATTTTATAATGTCAGAACAGAGAGTGCGCCATGCCTCTACCCGAAACTTCACGATTTTTATTCGACTGATAGAAGGATTTCTGTTTGCATGGAGTTTGACATCTGTAAACGATACAACGAAAAATTCGCTTTTATTTTATTATTTTTTCCTAATTCCTAAAGCTAGCTTAGAAGAGTGTTAAATTTGATTAGAAAAGTGTCCAGCTCGACGTGAAAATAGCATAAATCTATCAATATTGTTCAGTTGTTCGATTATGGTTAGCCGATGGAAAGGAAACCACTCTAATGGGCATTATACTCGCCCCGTTCCCACATATCGAACAGTCGATTTTTAGCGAAAAATCGATATCATCGAACAATGCTGATGGGTCGGCGCCTAGTTCCACCTTCACATAATGAACCCCACTCAGTTACATTGGATCCGACGCCGATTTTTCGGACAATCGGATGATTCGGACAGGTTATTTTTCAAACACCGGATTTTTGGATGATTCAGATGGCGATATTTTTGGTTGAGACGGATTTCGGATACTCCGAAACCAAATAAATCCGATGGAATATCCGAAAATGTATGGTTTGGCTTCCACGTCTACCATCCAGAAATCAATAATTTTGCATGGACGAGCCACTTTTTCGAACACTGCAGGAACTCCGTTTTCGTGATTCGTACCCCAATTTATTAGTCTGATTCATTTCTTCCTATACAGCGTGTCTCAAAAAAAGTATACACCTTTGAAAGGTGATAACTTTGCTAGCAATGAAGATACTAAAGAAGTTGAAAGTCCTATGAAAGTTTAAGAAAATAGAAATTTTCTGACATATGGGCGGTATGGAATGCGCCATGCACTCTTCTAAAATTTTGCATTTCACATTCGATTGATTGTGCTTCGCGCTTCGAATACTTTTCATAATTTCCCCACAAAGTGGTGTATCGATTGATTTGTGCTTTTTTCAAAGGTTTAAAACTTGAAAACGTACTAAGGCCCCGTTTATACTTCGTCGCGGCGCGATGCGATGGCCACGCAATGAGGCCAAATTGATCGGTCGCGTCGCACAATCAATATGGCCACTATACGTAGCGCCGCGTCGCGCCACGACCAAGTATAAACGTGGCCTAATGGTTGCGAAAAATGCAGCATATTCTAGAAAGTAGAGGTTCTGTTTGAAAGGTTTTAACATTGCTGCTAGCAAAGCTTTTTTAAAGATGACTAAGACTCGTATAAAAGCGCAGGATGAGGAGATTTCTGTTGCACGCAAATAGTCAAGATTGCGCCATGCTCCCGCTTAAAGCCTTGCATTTTGGACTCGATTGATTGTGCATGTGCTGAATGCTTGTTACAATCTTGTTACTATCTGGCCAGATTACCTGTGCTGTGCTTCTTTTAACGGCTGGAACTTGACAATTACATTAAAGACACGAGTTTATTGATTGCACAATTTAACTGTGAACAGGAGCCGCAGTTTCCATGATGGATTTTGTGGACTGTTAAAGCAACATTCAAGTTGAATGGAGAGGTTAATCGGCATAATTGCAGCTGCTGTGCGACGTAAAACGCTAAAAGAAGCACAGCACAGGTTAATCTGGCCAAGCAGCAACAAGAGTGTAATGAGCATTCGTCCATGCACATCAATCGAGTCTGAAATGCAAGGTCTTAGGCGAGAGCATGGCACAATCTTGACTACTTCCATGTTACAGAATTTTCGTTATACTTCGCTTACATATGGGTCTCAAACGTCTTCTAAAGCTTCAGTAGCAGCTATGCTAAACGTTTCAAATAGTAACTGCATTATTAGGATACCCGCACTTTTCACAAGCTATAGTGCGTTTTCAAGTTTTAACCCTTTAAAAAAAACAAGTCAATCGATACGGCCACTTTGTGGGGGAATTATGACAAGCATTCTAGCGAAGCACAATCAATCGAGTGTAAAATACAAGAATTCAGACTAGTGCATGGCGCAGTCCATGCTGATCACATGCCAAAAATTTCTGTTTTGTTAAGCTTTCATATGTGTTTTTAACATCTTCAGTGCCTTTGGTGTGAGTAAAGTTACCACCTTTCAAACAGTGTATACATTTTTTTGAGACACTCTGTATGTACGGATGAGTGTAGCGCAGTCGGAGGAGGTGCCGGCTGTCGCGTGCACCCGATACCAGGTTCCTGGTTCGGATTTTCCGCCCAGGCCAAGCAAGCCTTCCATCCCTCCGGGGTCGGTGAATTGGTACTAGACGTGTCTAAGAAGTTTAAAGCACTGACTTGTCCGTTAGCTGGCCACCGCAAGTCATTGTATGGCCAAATAGGCATTCAAATCGCCTCCACGACATTCCGTAGAAGTAGAATGCGTGGCGCTTCCAAAAAAAAATTGAGTAACGCCGTCCTTTATCCTTTATCCTTTACAATTTGGCAACCGTTGTGGTATTACCCTAGCTTAGGATTCGCTTTTAGGCCACGATAAGGAAGTTGCCTTCACCTCCTTGAAATTTTGGGTAATTAGACATGAATTCGAACGATAAGACGTTGCCCGCGCGTATCTCACAATCGCCAAACCATCCATGAAACTCGACGTATTCAAATGAAAGCGGAATGCGTGGCGCATCCCACTAAACGATTCAGCTTCATCCTTCGCTTCCAAAAATTGAGATTAAAATTTCAGCAAACGCGCAGTCGGTCGCCTTCGAACTCGATGGTAAGTAGCCCAGTTTCTTAAGCGATTTACCAACTCTGCTAAGGTTATTCAATTCTTTCAGCGTTCCATCTCAGGAACCCCACGGACGAGCATCCTGGTATGCCTCACGTTATGCATTGAAAACCTCTACGTATCCAGTAAAATCTGGAATTTTCAGCTTTGGCCCGCCGCTCTCCCTAAGAAGACGCTGGTACGCTCTTCGACTTTTCGTCGATTCTCTTTATTCCATGGGACTTTTCAATAAAAAATCTTATTTTTTAGCGCACGAGTTGAAAGTACCGGCGAGTGGTGAGTATTTAAATACCAATAGTTGCACTAGTGTATGTAGGACGTAGACCACCTTCCTTCCACTTCACCTGAAGTTCACACGTAGTTCACCTAGCGGTCGCCTACGTGAGAACTTCAGGTGAAGCGTAAGGAAACTACTCGAAATGCACCTGTAGATGATCGCATTTTCGCCTATTGGTGACCATTTACCGTTTGGAAAGTGACGCTTCAACACACGAATTACACATCATCTCAACCTCCAGCTCGCAGCGGTCAACTGGAAAGACAACTATAGTTCACTGGTGAAATTGACCGGCAGTTGGCAGTTGAACAATATTTCTCCCGTACTTCAACGAATTTCTGTGCTTGAGGGTGGGGGGGGGGGGGGTTGAAGTGTATTCATTCGGAAAACCATAACACGTTTCAAACTCCTGCCCATATTGGCAGGTTCGACTACTATTGGTGAAATTCCGTTCACGTACCGGTGAAGTTGCACCGCCGAACTATACATAGTTGCCCTTCCAGTTGACCGCTGTCAGTGTCTGCAGAGATCATCCGCAATAGATCGCTTCAGAGTGATCCTCAGCACAGCTTTTGCTACATCGTCCTATGTAAGCGTCCCTCGTCGTTAATGTGACCTACATGGGGCGGAGCGAATGCAGCCAATTAGAACCATTACCAGCACACGTACCTCTGGAGGGCAAGCCCACTCGTTCAATGAGGCCCTTGGCCTAGTGTGTTCCCGCCACCACGATGTAGGCGGTACTGACGACATGTAAATGTATTTTGTCCCAAACAGGGCTGAGGGCCTCGTGTCGACTTTTCCGGGCTAGAAATTCCTCCTTCACACACACTAGGTAGACCATGCTGGACACTTTTGTACTTTCGGGACTCCAGAGGACGGGGAGAGGTCGAACAAAAATTTCGCCCAAACTTCACCTGGGGAGGGGTTATTTGGGGTGCTGACATCCGTGTTTCGTTTTACGCTGGAGTACGGTAGGCACGAGTGACTAAGGTAATGGTCACCGATTCCGCCCAAACTCCAGCGTAAAATGAAAAACGGATGTCAGATTCGTGATCAGCACCCTAAATAACACCCCTAGGCGAAGCTTGGGCACAATCGATGATTATGACCTCAGCAGCCTTAGTTACCCGTAGCTACTGTAATCTACTGTAATCGGCCGCAATTTCAAAAACGGATGCCAGATTCGTGATCAGCACCCTAAATAACCTTCCTGGGCGAAGTTTGGGCGAAAAAAATTCGACCTCTCCTCCACCTCTGGATTCCCGAAAGTACTATAGTGCCCCATGCTGGATTCATCACGCAGTGGGTATATGTAGAGATACCGTAAGGTAGTCGTACCCACTACCTGCAGTGGGTAAAGTGCACTGTCTCCTCCAGGTACCCAGGCGAATGTGCACGCCTACGAACGACAAGAGCACACTAGTCTTCAGCCGTTTATCGAGCTAACGAGAACATGAGTGTAAGGAATGAACAAATCTCAGGAGTATGCGCGGACGAGAGCAAAACACGAAAAAATGAGAGAGAATGAGTCAGCGCGCGCGGCCGGACGCTATTTATGGACTTGCGGTTCCTGCGTTGGCGCCAAGTGTGATTCGAATTTGAAGTTGGCGCCGAGAGTGATTTTGAATTTGAGGTGAGCGCCAAAAGGTCGATACATATCAAGAGCGTATGCGGTTGTGGATGCCGGGCGCTAGCGGGTAGGATTCGTATTCATGAGAGGAATCTAGAGTGAGATAGAACTGAGCCTCTCGCGGAACAGATGATCTCAATGGAGCATTTTGTCAATGGAACGGGGAATCCTCGCGGGTACGCGAATATACCCTCGACGATCGTTGAATTTTCTCTACCCACTGATACACCCACAAGGTGGCGGTTAAGGTTTATCATGAATGCCTCATCGTGAGTACATCTACCTCGTATATCACACATACCTGCGGGTGGAAGCTTTGATGAATACGGCCCCAGGTAAGATAGAGCGCTATTAGCTCTTGGAAAAGATACGCTGGATGAGGTAACTTTTCCTCATAGCGCAGTGGATTAGTTCATCGCCTAAAGAATGAACGGTGAGAGTTTGAGTCCCGGCTACCTTCTTTTTATTCGGTTGGAACTAGTTCCCCGCTGACATTTAACGATTTTATTCTGATTTTCAGTGAAAGTTTTTTGTATACAGCTATACACCGTTTGAACAGTAATGATTTTTTCTATCAGAAAAGCTGCTTTTCTCCCATTTCTATTTTTGCACATTTTTAAGCTAATGAAGTGGAAGGTCAAAATAAGAAAAATGACCTTCGCTGACAGCTCCTTCTCTCTGCTTACGCTTGAGTTTTCTGCATAACATTATATACCGTTGCAAAGATGTTGACTGATTTCATAAGAATTTGTGTTGCGCTTTTCGTTCATTTTGACTTTTGTTAATTTTCAGGACCTTAAAAAGGAGTGTCGAGAGGACATAAATTATTTTTACCAACGGCTCGTACTATAAGTATAAGTTTATTACGTTGCTTAAGGCAAGCGTCAAATACAAGCAGAACTGCCAAAACATGAGAACAAGTAACGAACAAACAAACAAAATTATTAACCAATAGTGATAAAAATTCTACGTGAACAAGATGAAGATGCTACGGCTTCAATAGAAAGTTCAAGACTTTACGCTTGAAACATCCAAGGTTTGTCGAAAAAGCATTGTTCTTAGTCAGCTTGAGATACATGGAACAAGCTCTGTTTACGAAAAAAATTGGCTCTTAGTGAAGTTTTAGCCCTATCAAATGCAATTTTGTTCCGTTGGCCACGCGTGATTGACGATACAAGCCTAAGCGCTGCAAGATCAAGCTTAATTTGTTTCTTTAAGTTTTTTTTGGACAGCGTTTTTTTTTTTTGAACACTCTTTAAGTTTTTTTTGGACAGCGTTATAGGTCTTCTGAAAGAGAATGTTTTGCTGTCTCAAAGCGTGCGCTGCGTTTATTCGTTCATGCTCATAATTTCCAATTTTTAGCAAAACGCTAAAAAACAGAAAAATGACCTTTCCATTTCTTTCGCATAGTGACATACGTCATTTAAAAGAGAATGCTTCGTTCTTTGGCCATTCTCAATTTTGTTTATTTTTAGTCGTGGAGTTGAGATTTAGAAAAAACAACCAATGAATAGATGCTGCTGGTGAAAATAATGCATGTCCTCTGGACACTTCATTTTAATGCCCTGAAAATTAACGAAAATCAAAACGAACGAGAACATCCAACAAATGCTTCTGTAGAGCATATCATCCTCTTTCCAATGGTTTATAACTTTGCGCAAAAAATCTCAAACGTAAGCAGAAAGAAGAAGCTGACAGCGAAGGTCATTAGTCTTTTTGACTTTCCAAAAAATATATTTCAAAAAATCGAAACGGGAAGGAAGCGGATCATACCTTTTGAAACAGCAAATCATTTTTTCGATCTTCTCTTCCCATCTTACCTTTCTCCTTACCTTTTTCTTTCTTTCGGTGTTTAACATCATGCAAAAAACTTTCATTAAAATTCAGTACAAAATATGTTAAAAAACGGCGAAGATTTAGTTCTCAACCCAACAAATTCGCTAAGATTAGAAGATGACGATGATCATTCAGTGACCCGTCCTCCTATTCGTCAGACACGTCGATGGACGCAGCGAATGCTTACGCGCAGTATAGTCAGGTTGGCATATTATGTCACTTTATGGAGCTTAAAAATCGAGAAAATAGCCTTAGACGGGCTCCCTCGCAAAGGATGAAGTTAATTTTGAAAAACTCAAATTTTTCGTGTTCAGTACGCGACTGCTCTACATGAATACGGTCTACCGGGCGCTGGTGTGGTTTCTCAAACAACTGCGTAAGCACTTCACTTTTACAAATTTTTAGGAGCTGTGACTGTGCGTGTGATAACCATACATACATAATGATCTTCTCAAAACACTAGTCCATACCCACTCAAAATCATAACGTAAAAATATTGCGCGTCTCAATGGGTATGATCCAAGACAACGATATAGCCGGATGGAATACAGACATGGTGAAAATGCGCGGGAAAAGAAGGTATGTCTCCAACTGCCCTTTATTTCTGACGAAATCACGGCAGCTATACGTCTCTGCCTAGTGCGAGCAAACTTGGACGATGAAGTTGTGCTGGTTAATATACCAGGAAGCAATATAAAACGGCTCCTAGTTCGCAATAGGCTTTACGATCGCTCATGCATAATGAGAGACTGCGTGGTTTGCCCGTATGCAAGGAGTGGAGACTGTGCGCAGAAGGGCGTTGTTTACCAACTTCATTGTTTAACCTCTGGCGAGCTATACATAGGTGAAACAGGGACGGTGTTCGCATCAGGAAAAATCTAGCTGGTAAGCAGAAAAGGAGCTTACTAACCACACTCGGTAAACAACGACAGGAAGCCTACGCTTGAGACGATTTCAGTACGTTGCTGTGTGAAGGTGAGATTGGAGACAGAAAGCCTCGAGGCGCTTTTTGGATTCGAGAATGTAAGCCAACGATGAACAACCGAAACGAGTGCATTTCGATCACCAGTGGCTTTTTGCCGTTCATTCCGTTGTATGGGGTATGAGACCAAAACCAAGTACTTCTATAGCTCAACATCGCTATAGATTTGTACTTGGTAGGTATGGTAGTCCAATAACAGAGCTTCCACTCAGTGCTGGTGGAACAACGGTGAGTTCGGTTTGCTTCAGTGGGGATCCCCTTTAGCACTCTTAGGAATTCGTTGAAACTGGCTGAGTTGGAAACCTAAGTCTTCGCCGAGATGAATGCCTGATCTTAGGCTTCGAACTTCTTTCAGGGCTATGAAAACGACGAAATTGTCAAAAAGTCAGGCCGAAGTAGACTCTCGTCCATATCAAACCTGCTTGCCGCAGAAGCATCGAATCAATAACGTGAAAAATTAAATTGGACTTTACGGCTTTTAGGATTCTTCCGTCTGTCACTCACGGTGGATAGAACAAAATCGCCTATAACAGAGCTAACGAGAGAAGCCCATGAACGTCCCACAAACTCATTCACTCGACCTATGCTTTTGTAGGGCATGAGATGAGGAGCACAGAAGTGCCTTTCGTTCTTGCTATAAGCCAGAGTGTGGTCCGAAATTGACGAAAAACTGCCGCAAGGCAACACCATGTGATTGCTGGGATGCCGTATTTACTCTTTGCCACGCGGATAGAAGAAGTGTTTGAGAAATTTGTTTCCTTAATTGAGGCACAAATGAAGAAAACTTGCAAAGAGATAATGAACACAAAGAAATGGAATTAAGTGAATTAAGCTGAATTGAATTGCATCGAATACTCCAAGAAGAACGAGCGAGCGGTATTGAATGCGCCTCATCTAAAATTAACTATATAAAATGAAAATAACTCATCTGAAATTTTGCATTTTGCACTCGGTTGATTGTGCTTCGCTTTACTTGTTATAATTTCTTCACGAAGTGGCCGTATCGATTGATTCGCGTTTCTTTTCAGGTTTAAAACCTAAAAACACACTACTGCTTGCAAGAAATGCAAGATATCCTAAAAAATGCAGCAACTGTTTGAAAGGTTCTAACTTGCTTCTAGCGAAGCTTTTGAAGATGTTTGAGGCTCATTTGAAGGCGCAGAGTATCGAGATTTCTGTGGCGTATAAATAGTCAAGATTGCTCCATTGCCGCTTGAAACCTTCCATTTCAAACTCGATTTATTGTGCATAGGCTGAATTCTTGTTACAGTCTTGTTACTACTTGGCCTCATTAACCTGTGCTGAGCTTCCTTTAACGTTTTCCGCCACCCGGTCGCTGCAGTTGTGTCTATTAACCTATCCAACCAGCTCGAATGTTGCTTCATCAGTCAACAGAATCCGTCTTTCGAAATGGGGCTTCTTCTCACACTTAAATTATGAAAACAATAAACTCGCATGTTATCTGTCTTCCACACGAGTCTTCAAGTTCTAAACGTTAAAACAAGCAAAGCACAGTTAATGTGGCCAAGTAACTACAATATTATATCATTCATTCAGTCCATGTACAACCAACCGAGTCTGAAATGCAAGGTATCAGGCGGAGACATGGCGCATTCTTGGCTAGTTGCACGCAGCAAAAACCTCGCCACTCTCTCATATGAGTCTCAAACGTGTTCGAAAGCTTCACTAGCAGCAATGTTGAAACCTTGTGTTCAAGCGAAACACAACCGAGTGTAAAATGAAAGAATTCAGACGAGTTCATGGCGCAATCCATACCGCTTGTACGCCAGAAAATTTCTATTTTCTTAAGCTTTCATACGAGCCCTCAACTTCTTCAGCATCTTTACTGCAGCAAAATTATCACCTTTCAAACAGTGCATTCATTTTTTGGGACACCCTGTATATTCACAAATCGCGTTCTAGGCGCGATATTGTTTCCTTCCTCACGGCCATGAGCGAGTGCTTTAATCCGCTTCACGAGGTTTCTTATTCTCGCAAAGCAAACTTCCATCTTTGCAATGCGTACTTCTCTTTCTTCTTCAAGTTGTTTTGACTGATCCGGAAGTTCGCAGATCGCTGGATGATGGCCTGTTGCTCCGCAGTGATGGCATTGATAATCTGTTTTTCGCAGCAGATTGCCTGTTTGCAGTTCAGCTCTAAAAGGATGAAATACCTTTTCATTTCTTCCAAGATAAGTCGCCCTTCCAGTTTTTATGTAGTCACACAAATCGTAGTAATGATGACCTTTGGTGAAGCAAATCACGCATCTGATCACTCGTTCTTGTTGGCGAGATATTTCTGCACCATAATTACGAGTTGGACAAGTGCGCCTCCTTGATGTGCTCATGAAGTGCTTCTGTTGCGACTCGGAGGTTGCTCTTTGTCAGCTATGTCTCATTAGGATCCCGTTGTCCAAGGAGGGGAAGCGCAAGACCCCATGCCTCGCGTCCTGGTTCCAGCTGGGGCGCCGCGTGGTGATCCCCGATCGGGAAGGCGGAGCCTATCTTAGGGGCGTAGCCTATTCACAGATGCATTCGAAGCAATAAGACCGGGTCAGGACCGGCTTGCACCCGCATAAATGACATTACAAGGTCAATACAAGCAATACAGCAATACAATACCAATACGTCGATTTACCCGAGTCCGCCCAGTGCGCAACCCGACACGACTCCATCTGGAATAACCATGCATGCTAAGGACTCACCGACCTTGTTCCTCGTCTCCAGTAGACACAGGCAACAATACAGGTTTACTTCCAATCCGTATATATGCAGCATGTCAATACAACAGCAGACAGAAATAAATAGAAGAGGCGATCGTCACGGAGATGAAGTGAGAATAGGAATGTCACGTCAGCAGTTAGGAATATAGATACATTGAGGACTCAATGGAAGGCGAGCCTTCCTATCATGCTCGTAGCCTCCCTTGCCTGCAGCTTGCTCTGAGTAGTCGACGATGAGACGGCAAGGCTCGCAGGCCACTCCTGGAGCAGGGTCCATAGACGCATAGTGCCGAGAGGTCGGCGATCTGCGGAGCGCGACCGAGCAGGACCCCGGTGGAAGTGTAGACTGACAGCCGGGCGCCCGGAGTGGGCGGGAGCAGCAGCGATCAAGAGGGTGCGCTGCGGCTGTAGGCCGCTCCGCATCCACCTCATCAAGGTGCCGCTATGGGACCGGCGACCGCGGAGCATGGAATTGAGAGGGAGCGATCATCGCATTTGCGACAGCTTCTGCTGTACTGTTAGCCCATCAGTTGCACTAATCAGTCCATCTTCAATGTGTTCGATGGCTCGAAGGTCTATGTAGTGAGCTTCTGGTAAATGGAGGGTCTCTATGAAATCGACATTTGCTTGGATTCGATCCATTCCTAGGTTTCGCGTACTGCCGCGATCCTCTTCTGCGGGGTAGTGATGGGAACTTTATTTCTTTTTGTTTTGATTTCACGTCATCGAAGTTGCTGTTGAGCGATTGAAGGGCCGAAAATATTTGATCCCGAGTGCATTCTCGTTGTGCTCGTTCTTCGCTGACGCAATCTGCCTTCATGTCGCGGATTGAAGCAAAGAGTTCGTCGATGGCATTTGTCGTGCCGCAGGGGGGTCCTCCGAACGTACATCGGTGGAGGCCGAGGACCCGCCCACGGCCTGAACTGTGGCACGCTAGACCCGCGGCTCGCACCGGTGGACTCAGAGGGGCCACGCAGTATTTATTAGCCTTGACTGCCGCGTGCCTGACCCATGCGACTTAGAGTTCCCACATGCTAGCGTCTCGACTTCTGTTGACTTACTCCGGGAGGAACCCCGGTTGGTCGGAGCGTCCCCCTACCCCCGGTGGTCCCTCCACTTGCGACGCTTCATGACCTTATGTTTGACCTCGATACTTTGGTAGACCACCTCACATATTTTACACTTTAAACCTTGTATTTTATAAGTCTATGTTACTAGGAGGCAACGACCAATATGACATAACATAAATGATAAAGCGACCTAACCTACGCCTCAAGGGTCAGGCTGCACCCAACCTACTCGGGGAGTCAAGATCGCGACCTGTGGGACTTACCTGGCCCAGGTCCTGTGGCCTGTGCCAAGAGAAGACCAAAGAGGCTAGGCAGAGGCCCCGCGTTACCTGTGGGCAGACGACGATGACGTTGGCGAAGGATCCTTGATCCTCTGACGACGGCTGACATCGACCCACGATGGAGACACTCGACGACGACAGCGGCGGGAACGATGGATCTCGACGGCGACCAAGCTGGATCCTATTGACGGACGGCACCTGTCCTCAGGTGCGAGGGCAGCGACAATGATGAAGCCCGTCCGCTCAGCGGGAGCGGCCGGGGACGAGCCACCGCTCAGCGGGAGCGGTGGAGGCGCAACTGGCAACCGAGCCGGTCAGAGACGACAGAGGCACGCACCCTCTGCGTCTCTGCCGGCTTCTAGAAGCTTCGGCGGCGACGACACGTTTGACCAGATTTGACCTGGTCGATCGACCGGACCGGCCCAGCGACGGCGGCGACGTGTGAAGACCTGTCAGACGCGAGTCACGACAGCATTGATCTGATCATGGATTATTCTTTCAATCATCTCAGGTTTGTACGGGAGTTCCCTCATCTTGTCTAACATTGATACGTAATTCTCTGGTTGCGAGATCAGTTCGTCCCATGCAGCTTTTGAAATGGTATCGCTCGCTATGAGGAGAGGAGTGGTTGCAGTGGATACAAGGTTTGCAAATTTTGTTGTTAAAATAGGAGGTGGAGCCTACATTTGACTACTTTGAGTTCTAAAATTTGAGCGTCCTTTTCTGGTTCTACCCAGGATTCTTGACAGTTGTAGAAAAATTTGACCTAGCCTTTAGGAAGCTGAATGGTTTCTACTGTGCTCACGAACTGAATGGAGCTATTTACGAAGTTTTTTCCAAGCTGCTCTGGCGACGGTAGTGGCGGAAGGGCAGATTGCAGGCGTTTTAACTGCCGCTGGAGTCGTCGCGCGTTTTTTGTTCGTAGTCCATTTCTTCATAGGTGACTATGAATCCTGCAGATACTGTATGATTTATTAAAGCCACGATTTGAAAATTGGGCCTCTGGTAAAACATTCCTTCCGGGAAGACGATGGGAATTGTCTGGAGAAGATATTTTATTCGAAGGAGTCAAGCTTTAAGGACGTTTGATAGCTGTATGGTCAGGCGATGCACCATTTACTCTTTGCCACGCGGGTAGTAGTGTTTAAAAAATTTATTTCCTTAATTGAAACACAAATGAAGAACAATTGTAAAAAAACGATGAACACAAAGAGATGAAATTAACTGAATTGAAATTAATTAAGCTGAACTGAATTGCATCGAATACTACAAGAAGAACAAGATGGCTTTCATACCAAAACGTTTGAAGTGTTTTCAGGCGATGATTTGTCTACGGTTCATATGTTGTTTAATGTGTTGTCTACGGAACATTACGTGTCCCTTCAAAGGCTCCATGGGATCTTCTTGATTGTACATTAGTCTCAACGAGCTTTTTCAAAACAAATTCAACGTTCTTCTGAAATCTTCTCCCGTATCATATAAACGGACCCCTCCACACTTTCCTGTCATTGAGCGACTTGCCAAGTTTGCAGACAACATGAAAAAAAATATCAGTGATGGCACCAGTAACAGTGCCAAATTCTGCAAGCTCATTGAAGAACCTTTAAACCGAATTCGCGACAACGAAGGGTTGAACGGCGAGTGGCTTGTCATGGACAACGCCAGAATTCACAAAGCAGACAACCTGCGAACAATTATGGGACAATCCTACACATTAAGGTTTTTGTCGCCATACTCTTACATGCTTAACCCTCCGGAAAACTTTTTTTTCAAAAGTGGACGCTACGACGAGGGGTCTCATAAGCAATCCAGTCGCGGAGAGGACGCCGGCCTAAATTATTGAAGAACGTGTGCGTTCAGTATCGCAGCAAGATTGTGCAAAGTACGTCCTCCACATGATGGTAAACACGACAGCAGCAGCTGCAGAGCGAAGATTCAACAGTACATGAATTACTTTCACTTACTCATTATGATATTTTGAATTGTTATTGTATTATTGCTGTATTGTTTATCGTACTGTTTATTTTTTCTTCAAAATCGCGTTTTAGTCGTGATACCGTCCAGCACCAGTGCTGGGTTGGCCGAGTGGATAGTGTTGAGCACTAGTGAGCACCAAGTAGGGGGATTGGGTCCAGACCTACGCAAATTGCTGCAGTGGTTTTGCATCTTCTGCCAGTATCATTAAATCATATAAGTTTCTTTTTTCATTTTCACACTATTGTGAACCATTCTCTCCTGCACACTCAATGCATTAGTATGTTACAGCGAGGTGTGATTGCGCAAAAACTGCGACCAACAGTTTCACAATTAACTTCGTTTTCACACATATATTTTCTTCCAAAGTGTCTGCGCTCGATATGCATCTACGGCCATCTACAGTGTGTTTACAAATGATGAACTATTACTGCATGCTTCTTTCTTGCGAAGACCTTCGTTGAATACGAATCAGCACAGACACGATTGAAATTGAAAAAAGCTTATAAAAATACATGATAGTGGTAGAAGAGTCAAAACCACTGCAGTAATCTGCAGGTCTGGATCCGAACCCCGACCTCGCGCTCACGAGTCCTCAACACTACCCACTCGGCCAACCTGGCACTGCTGGTGGACGGCATCCCGACAAGCACATGGGTTGCCCTGCGACAATTTTTCGTCGTTTTCGGACTACCCAGTGGCTCGTAGCAAAAACGAAAGTACATATGTGCTCCTCATATCATGATGTAGAACACAATACAGGTCTTTTTGGGAGAATTTGGGGAAGTTCATGGGCTTCCTTTGTTAGATCCAATTTTCCTGTAAACACTTCTAGCGCTCTCAGTATTTGAAACTTTTTAGCAAGGAGAGCCTCCAAAGCGGCGGTGAGCTTTTGTGATGCAATTTTTACAAGATGTAGGGTCTCGTGTGGAGAGTCCAAAACCATAGTTAGTTTTTTCGGAATGCTCTTCTATGGTTGAAAAAAGGCGTGTGGAAGCGCGATCGCGAAGTTCGCTACGCACTGCTGCCACCCAAGCGATTGTGTTTGGTTGCCGTAGTGGATAGTGTTGTGCTTCACAGGAACGTGGTCGTGGGTTCGATTCCCCAATATGCCGGTGTTTTTGCGCTCTGCGATTTATCGTCAGTGAACCCTTTATCCCCATTTCCAACACAATTTTAAACAAAAACATGGCAACAAATGTCGTTTACGTTCATCGAGCTGTTTGAAAGTAGAAAGTTGAGATTTTCGACTTCCAGATTAAGCAAGTCAAAAACTGATGCCATATTCGTGAACGACAATTCGTTGCTATTTTTTGTCCAAAATGTGTTAGAAATGGGGATAAAGGGTCTCACCGAAGATAAATCGCAAAATGCAAAAACGTCAGCATATGGAGGAATCGAAGCCACGACCACGTACCTGTGAAGCACAACACTACCCACTACACCAACCAACCACATCCAATGCGGGACGGGAGGGCGTGATGAACTCTGCGTTCACGTCTTCGCAGGCCTCTTTTCGATCGCGGAAAAGGATTTCGAAATAAAATAACTATGGTTTTGGACACCCTACACGGGATTCTACATCTTGAAAAAACTGCATCGCAAAAGCTCACCTCCACTTTGGAGGCTCTCCTTGTAAGAACACACTTGCCCCTAACAGCCTGGGATGCTTCAAACGGAAAGCCTCGGACTTCCGTTGAAGTCTTAGGGTTTTGGCGTCTATTAGATTGACCCATAAGTCCCCGCCGTTTTTTCAACGATTCATTGTGGATTTCGCCAGCGGTCTCTTGCATAGCGCTATAAAGCATTCGAAAGAGAATGATTTGCTCTATCAGAACATGTGTTGCATTTCTTTTTTTATACTGAATTTTGTCAATTTTAGTTCGTTAAAGTGAAAAGTGAAAAACTGGAAAGTGGGCATCTGCGCGGTTGCTTCTCTCGCATAGGTTTGGAATTTTTGCGCAGCTTTTTATAGCATTTGGAAGATAATGTTCTGTTCTCCAAGAATACGTGTTGGCGCTCTTTGCTCATTTGTTCTTTATTGATTTTTAGTCCATCAAATTGGGAATTCCGACTTTTCCGTCCGAATTTTTACCAAAACTCCGGTTCTGTGGTTGGACTTTTTTGCTTGGTGTCATACGTCGTTTGGAAGAGGATGTCTTGCTCAATAAGAATATGTGTCGCGTTTATTGGCTCATACTGAATTCTGTCGAATATCAACAACTGAACAAGGAGAAGGAGTTGTTGGTGAAGATGATTTTTCTCTTTTTGGAATTTTGTTGATATTCGACAGCAATCAGCATGAGTCAATAAACGCGACACATATTCTTATCGAACAAGACATCCTCTGCAGAATGACATATAACACCAAGCAAAAAAAGTCCACCCCAGAGCAGGAGCTGTCGATAAAAATTCGGACGGAAAAGTCGGACGTCCCAATTTGTTGACCTAAAAATCAATAAAAGACAAATCAGCAAAAAGCGCCAACACGTATTCTTGTAGCACAGAACATTGTCTTCCAAATGGTATAAAAAACTGCGCAAAGCTTCCAAACCTAAGCGGAGAGAAGCTACTGCGCAGATGGCTACTTTTTCACTTTTTCACTTTTCACTTCAACGACCTAAAAACTGACAAAATTCATGATGAAAAAAGAAATGCAATAAACGTTCTGATAGAACAAATCATTCTCTTTCGAAAGCTGTATAGCGCTATGCAAGAGACCGCCTGCGAAATCCGCAACGATTCGTTTGAAAACGGCGGGGACTTATAGGACAACCTAATATTTGTGTTCCGTTATGGTTTTCTCGTGTACATGGAGTTTGCCTTAAGCAGCGTTATAAACTTACACCCTACAGTGCGTTTCAAAAGTATGTAGCCACCTTAAATTCAAAATTTTTACCCTTCGCCTCTGTTTCTACGAACCGGCGTTTGTCGCATTCAATTCCTCGTAATCGGAAGTACCTATGTTGCTTTTTACAGGAAAAAGCCTGATCTCTAGCAAAAATAGATCGTTTTTGAAAATTTTTGTTTGTTTCAAAAGTATGTAGCCACTCTCAAAAAATACAATTTTTATTAAAAATTAATAGTCAATTGGACCACCATTATTTCTTATTTCATCAAATACCCTGTTAGGCAGGCTAATGACAAGTTTCTGGATCACTTCTTCACCGATTTTCTCCCAGGCAGTCAAAATAGCGGTTTTCAGTCCTCCAACATTGTTGAACTGCCTGTTATTCAAGTAGACCTGCCGGCCCAAGATAGCCCACATGTTCTCCATTGGGTTGCAGTCAAGTGAGCAAGCTGGCCATTCCATTACTCGGAGTCGATTACGTTGGAGCCAGTCTGTGGTCGATTTGGACACATGAAGTGCAGCGCAGTCCTGCTGCAGAACATGTGTCTGCCGTTTTCTCCCCGTTAGGAAGGGCAGCAGGCTGGATTCCAGTACGGCTTGATACTCTAGACTGTCCATACGACATGATGGGAATCTGAGCTTCAGCTTCCCCGTACTGCAGAAGCCTGCCCATGTCATCAGAGACCCGCCTCCGAAGTTCCGTCGGGAGAAGGTGATGGGAGCCTGTCGTAGATCTCTCCAGTAATACCGGTAACCATTGGGACCATCCAGATTAAATTTTTTGTCGTCACCTAGAATGACCTGAGGCAATAAGCGTGTGAAATTCATGACGTCAACGAAACCAGAAAGTTCCTATCTTTTCCCATTGCGTTATCATGTTTTTGGGGGCAAACTCCAGTCGCGCCTGCTTGTGGAAGTTCGTGAGATGAGGTGTTTTCTGCATGGTCTGTATGCAGATGTGTTCGTTCGATCGAATAAAACGGCATATCGTTGTTCTTGATGCAGATAGACCCGTCTCAGCGCGAACTTGGTTGACGCTCCATGTGGAGTTCGACACCATGCGGCTGATTCGTCGACGATTCCGGCTCGAAATCACACGCGGACGACCCGGTACAGGTGCAGACCGATAACAATTGGGATTTCGTAGGAAGTGGTCGACACATCTTGCGAACGTCCGAGCTGACGAGCAATGGCGCGGTTTGTCAAGCCAGCATCCTTTAGCGCTCGGATCTGAGCTTGTTCCTCGATAATCAGGACACGTCCACGGACTGCCATAGTGGTTATTTTTGAAGAACAGGTCAAGCTGGCTATTTATGACAAGAACTTCCCGCCAAAAAGAGCACAAAATTCGAGTAGGAGTGTAAAAATGCCCGATATTCTGGAGTGGCTACATACTTTTGAAACAAACAAAAAGTTCAAAAACGCCTAGTTTTTGCCGGAGATTAAGCTTTTTTCTGGAAAGAGCAATCTTGCTATTTTCGTCTACGGGGAATCCAATGCTGCTAACGCCCGTTCGTATAAACGAACGCGAAACGTGAAATTATCAATTTCAAGGTGGCTTCATACTTTTGAAACGCACTGCAAGTTTATGGTCAATATATCGCTGATTAATATTTGTTGTTATTGTAAATAAATTTACTATGAAAAATATGATAAAACAACACTAAATAGCGAACAACTCAATGCATGTTTTAGATCGAGCTGCTGCTTCGTCACGGCGCAAGGCACTCAAGCGAGCATCTTCTGTGACTGTAAACAAAGCGTGAGTGGTAACTCTGCGTATTCTTCCTTTTTTCTTTTCTTTCTATTCCTAAGTTTCTTTTTCTCTTCTTTGAACGTAGTGGATGAACAAAGTATTCAGGCTGACAACACGTGTTCATGGGAAATCAGTGATCTCAGCACCTGCACAGCGTTCAACACGACTCTGCCTTCAGGTAAGGAGGTACACTGGGTTTGCAGTGCTGTTTTGTTATTTTTGAGAAGGCGTATCACCCTTTATTTGTAGAATATACATAGAGGTTATTTGCATTTTTAATTTTAAACATGTTTTGTATGAAACAAAACATGTTCAGTGTTGTTGTTGGTTGCCACTGTTTTGGTAGTGATTATCTTTGGGTTGCGATATTACGGCATTGAGTTTTATGCTGTTGAAATATTATTAGATTTTGAATATTTTTTTACGTTCAGATTTGTATCTTATTCGGCGCTATCGTACTTTCGGGACTCCAGAGGTCGAGGAGAGGTTGAAAAAAATTTCGTCCAAACTTCGCCGAGGGAGGCTATTTGGGGTGCTGATCGCGAATCTGAAATCCTTTTTTGAAATTTCTGCCGATTACGGTAGGCTACGGTAGGTAGGGGTGAAAAGGCTGTCGGAGGTCATAATCACCGATTTTGCCCAAACTTCGCCTAGAAGGGTTATTTGGGGTGCTGATCACGAATAATCTGAAATCCGTTTTTAAAATTTCGGAAGACTACGGTAGGTTACGGTAGGTACGGGTGACTAAGATAAGGCCACCGATTCCGGCCAAACTTCGCTTAGGGGGAAGGGGTTATTTGGGATGCTGATCATGAATTTGACGTCCGTTTTTCGTTTTACGCTGGAGCACAGTAGGTTACGGTAGGTACCGGTGATATGGGCACCAATTTCGCCCAAATTTCGCCCAGTAAGGTCGCTTTAGAATATCTGAAACATATCCCTCAGGCGATCGCTAGGGGACCGTTTGCATCCTGTGCCACTACCGTAGCACTCAAGATACCTCCTGTAGCCGAAGTTTGGGCGAAATCGGTGGCCATATCTTAGTCACCAGTACCTACGGTAACCTACTGTACTCCAGCATAAACCGTAACTACCGTAACCTACCGCAATCGGCCGAATTTTCAAAAATGGATGTCAGATTCGTGATCAGCACCCCAAAAAACCCTAGGCGAAGTTGGTGCGAAATCGGTGATTATGACCTCGACAGCCTTAGTTACCCGTACCTACCATAACCTACGGTAATCGGCCAAAATTTCAAAAACGGGTGTCATGTTGGTCATCAGCACCGCCAAATAACTCCCCTAGGCGAAGTTTGTGCGATTTTTTTTACCTTTCCTCGAGCTCTGGAGTCCCGAAAGCACAATAATGCGCCTTATTCTATTCCGGAGACACTCCACAAAGCTCCGGCTCACCTATTCAGGAACTTCTCTCAACATCTCAACAACGATCTCTTGTCAGGAGGCTGTTGGACAAGGCATTATCTCGTGAGTCTATCCCTTCTAAAGCCGAAATGACTGGGAAATTAGTGGAGTTGGCGATTCAGATGAAACTGTGATCCATTCCACGATTTCCTCGCCATGTGTCTTAGTACTATTTAGACATCCAACAGTTTATCCAATTGGGGCATTCTCGAACGGTGTTGTAACGGTCGAGACAGAATGGTCGGTAAGATTGAGCTACGATGTCTTCTGCCGCGGTGGGCAGCGGATTCATTCGATTCTGAAGCTATCGCCACTTCTTGGGCAACGCTGCTGCACGAATTCATTGTAACTCGGGCTTTTCAACGATGTCTCTCTGAGCCTCCCTGTGCTTCCGACTTCCGGATGGGGACGAAATGAGAGCACTGCATTATGTAGTTGCTTGACGACTGGCTTTCTGAGTTAATAGTACCTCTTTTACACTTTCGTGCAGAAACAGCATACGCTGAGCATTCTTGAACTAGCAGAAGCGGTCTGTGCTTTTCTTCCATCATTACATACCTCGACTTTACCACTTCAGAAGCGACGTTATCCAACAGCGATGTGGAGCCGTCGCATCACCTTCAATGTCTCAAATTCAAGTGAAGTGGTGGGTGGTCTTCCTTCATCAACCGATTTCCGTCCGAAATCATCTCGGATATGCTTGGTAGCAACATTTTTGTCCTTCTTCTTTAGCTCATCATTTCAGCATTCAGCCGCCAGGAACAGTCCCAGTCTGGTTAGTTCCTTCGAATGTTTATTAGGGTAATTGCTAAAGGCTCGTGCACAGTTCGGCAGCGCAGTGAACCACCCATGTTGTAGCATAGGCGGTTCACTGCGCTGTGCCAAAGCGCGGAGCCACCGCGCGGTGAGGGGCCGTACACACTCACCGCGCAGTGGCACCGCGCGGTGTCACTGCGCTGAGGGAATTGGAGCTCCCATTTTCACCGCGCTGTGCCGTGGTGTGGCGTGTGGCTCGCGGGATTGCGTACCATGCGCGCCTCTGCTGGCAACCTTCCAGCTACGCAGCGCTACCGCACCGCGCCGACGTGGGGGATGTGGCAAAAAATGAACCTCTCAGCGCGGTGCCACAGCGCAGTGAAACTGTGCACGAGCCTTAAGACCACTAGAACCAGATCGGAATAGATGCATGGCATAGGAACGCGTAGCGTATGGAGCACACTTGTTCGACGCGCCGCACACGTAGGCTGTGTCAGCGTCCACGTGGACACTCGATCGATGCGCATAGGTCTCTTGTACGCCTTCGGTGGCGCTACTGGCAGGCGGATCGTGGCCCAGTAGGTGTGGCGTTGCATCATGCGAAGGAGGTCGGGAGGTCGGTTCTGCTGCGTCGCGAGATTTTTGCATTTCAACGGAATGATTGAGATTTGAGGGATTTTGACGTCTACACAATTTTCTGGTGTTCTGTGCGCATTTTTCCAACTGTATGCGCTTCAGCAGAATCCAGCTGCGGTGTTCCCCTAGACGACGAAAGCAGTTTCCAGCTTGGATGGACCGCAAAATCTATTCCGATCTGGTTTTAGTTGCCGTAGATCCATTCGTTTATTAGTCGATTTCTGCTGAGCTACATCTGCTCTAGATTTTTTCACCTTTGTTTTGCTCCTTGAAATGTTTATTCATTTCCTCTGCAGTGCATTCAGAAAGGTGTGTTTCAGCTTCCCATACGTTTCACACGACGAGCAGCAGTCAGCTAGCTCTGGCGCTCCATCGGTTGCTGAGGTACGCACCTGTCTTCCATGGGAACCTCAGTCCAACATATGTAACCTTTCTTGTGAGCGATTGGGTTCACCGAGCTTCGGTTAGGTTATGTTAGACGGAAAACCCTCTAAAGATCCCGTAGACGTTGACGTGATGTCGTTTCTTTTCAGAGCGCTCCTGAGACGACTGTGTGGGAGAAGTGAGTCCATTTCACTTTGCTCGAAATTCTTCTGTATTCGGATGCCACAGGCGGCTTCGTTGGCGTAGAATTCAAGCATGTACACATGCGTTGGCGCCATTTTCCACTGTGCCAGCCCAGTCAGACACACTCTGGCAGCCCTCCAAGAATACTTTCTCTCCGTTTTCAGCCCCAGCTGCTGTGCCGTTTACATCCGTCCGTCCTACCTTACAATCGCCTGCGGATGCAAGCAGTCCTTTGGGATATCGGTTAGCTCATGACACATGCTTTCTTTGCCTTGGCCACCGTCAGAAATATCAACTCCTTTAATGAGGTGATACTCAGGCTCCACACAAAAGCTTTAACACGCCTACACTGCCTGATGAGGATAGATTGGATCCAACGCTGATTCGGATAATTCGGATCCGTCGTCTTTTTCCAATTCGGTTAACTGAATCATTCAGATAATGACGTTTTTGAAAAGCCCGGATCCAGGATGTTTCATATAACAGTGGTTTTCACTAGAACGGATTCTTGGGTGATTCAGATAACTGCTTTTTCCTCGGATCAGACATCGGATGTCCGATTCGTGTTCGTGTTATGTCGGATTTCTGCCAA
Source organism: Heligmosomoides polygyrus polygyrus (assembly GCA_947396885.1). NCBI lineage: Eukaryota > Metazoa > Nematoda > Chromadorea > Rhabditida > Heligmosomidae > Heligmosomoides > Heligmosomoides polygyrus. The sequence goes on from OX377202.1 coordinate 106,306,747, forward strand.
AAATCCTAAATCATTTGAATTATCCGAAAATCCGTTCCTGTGAAAATCATCCTTATCTGAGTCGTGGTGTGATCCGTGCTTCTCAAAAATGCCATTATTCGCATGATCCTTTTATCCCGCACTTGAAAAAATGAGGGAATTGAATTGGCACAGGATCAACTGCAGAAGAAATGTGAACGTATCGCCTCGTTCTGAGACTAGATGCACAGATGAAGTTACGGTTACAATATCGCCGTCAACTACTGCCTAACCCTGGAGTAGGAAAGGTCGCTATCCACTAACATAGGCCTGAGTTATACTCCCGCGGGAGCATCCGCGGAAGGGCGGGAATCGCGCCGAGACTCCTCACCTGGCCAATCGCCGCGCCTCGCCACGCCCGCCTCCGCCGTGCACCATTGGTCCGCGGACGTTCCGCGGATGCTCCCGCGGGAGTATAACAAATGCCATAGCCAGTAGGAAGACCAAGTTCACACAGTTCACAGTCTTTGTCCCTCTTCTGACTATCGTTATGGAAAAACTGTCCTGAATACAAAAACGACCATATCTTTTGGCCTTTGGGCGGAAAAAGCGCCAGAAAACGCCTTTCCTTCGCTCTTTGATAGAGCCCCTCAATCTGCGTGCTTTGAAAAACGGTACTTCGATATTTGGGATCAGCATCTATCCGATGAAGCGAAAAACGTCCAGTAATTGTTTAAAATATTGATTCGATGAGCTATATTCAGAATTTGGCCCTTGGGTGTAAATACGCTGCGCCGACCAGAATATAGCTCATCGAATCAACATTTTAAACATTTACTTTTTCACTTCATCAAATAGATCTATGGATGCTGATCCCAAATAACGGATTTATTTTTCAAAGCACGCAGTTTGGACAGCGCAATCAAAAAGCGCCGGAAAAGGTTATTCTGCGCTTTTCCGCCCAAAGACCAAAAGATACGACCAGTATTGTAAACCGGCGCTGAGGCGATGGTTGACGGCGATTTTGTAGTCGTAACGTCATCAGCTCCCCTGAGGCTTAGAGAGCGGTACCTCTCTTGAACTTGTCCACTAGACGGCGAAAGGCTGTTAATCCCTTTGAGGAACATGAACAGCATACACCTGGAACCTCCGTAATGCTGCTGCTCATAAAAGCTCTTCTTCATGGTGTCGTTCCAACAGCTGAGAACAATATGCATTCTTTCGCGCGTCAACGTCTTTCCTCATGGTTTAGCGAAGAGCTTCTTTGAATTCTTACAAAAATCCTCCTCGATTCTTCAGACTTCCTCCTCTGCCTGCTCCGAAGCTCTTCTTATCGACGATCTCACCAGTTGCACGGTTATAAAGCCGCAAGGTAGGCCATTGTAGTCCAGGTTCAACCGGCCATACGGCCAATACCAGTGTCCGTCCGACTATTTTGGCAGCATTCCAGAGAAGAAAGGGCTGAAGACAAGAGCAGTCTCTGGCAAGAACAACACCACATCCAAAAGGACGAACAAGCGGACACTTCAGGAGCTCGGTACTGTCGTCGATGAATCTTGCAGAAAAAACAGCTCTCCATCTCAAATTTTCAGCAAATACAGTGGCTTATTCCGCGCCAATTAGCTGCGAGAAGGCTCTTCAGGACAGAATCATCGAGTAAGCTGCACCTCATCTTGATGAAGCTACTTCTAAGTGCTCGGCTTTCAGGCGTGAGGACCTCGAGCAATGTGAGGCGTCGCTACTGATACCTTCTCAAGGAAGCGCTTCGAGCACCACTGTGCAATCTGGCGAATCATCCAGTCGACAAGCTCCACAATCGCCTTCGTTTCCTTCTTCTCAACCATACGCCGAGACCGAACAGGCCCAGTGGCAGTACCCTCCACCAGCATCCGACACAGGCACGGCCGCGAACGACTTCAGCTACTATTCCACGACGAGACAACCCTCGTCGACTCCGAGAAGCGTTCAATTCGTGTTCACCACGACGAATCGGCCAGGTATCTACAGCAGTGCTGGCTTTGAACCGGACGTTGAACCTGCTGACTACACGGATCGCCCGCGAGGACCGTACAGCATCGGCAAATTCGGAACGTGTGAGTTTTAAGGCGTTTCAGGAGGCCCTTCCCTTCCCTTCCATAGGTAGCCCCAGACAGGCTGCGTTGACCTCATCATGGCTGGTTCCTTTGCAGCCACTCTTCAGACGCCCATAGTAAAAATTGCCGGCACAATGCCACTAGCACCATCCGTATTGCAGCCGAACACTGAGCCTCCATCAGGTGCGTACAGTTCTATCTGGTTCGATCCTCCGTAGAGTCCTCATCTGCATCACCTGTCCTCTCGTCGCTCGTCGAGTTGCTTGAGCGAGTGCCAGAAGAGCTTTCGGCTGTACCTATTACGTGCCAAAGTAGCCCAGTGGGTCCTCATCGAACGCGAAGCACCCACTGGGCTACTCTGGCACGCGACAGCTACAAGCGATGTCGTTCATTGGTTAGTTTTCCACAGCTTTCACAAAGAAGTCCGACCATTCCATGCTGTTTGACATTCTAGTGTCGCTTCCACATTCCGGAGCAGCTCTTCGGCCACGACTTTTGTCCAGATGGCGCCAGCGAAGCCTTATTTCCAAACATTTCTCGGAAAAACCTTTAGGTGCTCAATATTTCGAACGATCGATGGCTTGCAGGCCACGTCGCTTCGTTCTGTGTATTCAATTTTGAATTTTCAATTTTTCGCACCAAAGTCTCACCCTTCTAAGCTTAAGCCTGAAACTTTTGAAACCAAAGCGAACTTTGCCAAATCGAAATGAGCTTCTTCTACATTAAACTAGAGACTCTCCATAAATGTTAGAAAAAATTGTTCAAAAAATCTTAGTATGCTTTATATGAAGTTTTAATTCATCTACCGAATAAGTGAACACATTGTTTGCATTTTCTAAAATTCTCATTTTTTAAAGAGAAAAATTTTATTTGTTAATATTTATTTTATTGTTTGTTGTTTTATTATTTGCGATTTATTATTTGTTGTTTTATTATTTGCTCTGTGTTCGTTTTTATTATCTATTAGGTTGTAACGAATTAAATGGCACTGACTCGCGCCATTTTTGGCGCGTCTTTACGCGTTTGATCAAGAACAAACCGTAACATGTGGCATATCATTTAGAAGCACAAACTTTGCTCTACCGGTGAGTACCAAATTTTCTATGTAAAAGTGGGAAAACTTTAGAGTTTTATTGACTTTTTTGCAGATGGACAGAAGGGTAATCCGAGGCATTTACTTGTATGAATTCAAGCTGGGCACTGCAGCTAAGGAGGCGGGCGAGAAGATCAACGCCGCATTCGGTCAAGGATGTTCCACAATTCGGACGGCGTACCGTTTGTATCAGAAGTTCCGGAATGGAGATGAGAGCTTGGAAGAACATGAAGGTCGTGGTAGGCATAGTGATGTTGATGAGGAAAAGCTGAGAGTGTGGTAGAGGAAGATCCACACAAAGGTACCAGGGAGATAGCGAAGGTTCTTGGCGTCAGTCACAGCACAGCTGCCCGGCATCTGAAGGAAACTGGAAAGACCAAAAAGCTGGAAAGATGGGAGCCTCACGAGCTGTCTGAGGAGCAAAGAAACCGACGATATGAGATCTCGTCCGCACTGCTTCTACGGAAGGAAACGGACCCATTCCTTGATCGCATCGTAACCTGTGACGAGAAACGGATAATGTACGACAACAGGCGACGATCGGCACAGTGGGTGGACAGCGATGAGAGCCCCAAGGTTTTTGCGAAGCCGGAATTGCACCAAAAGAAAGTAATGGTGATAGTATGGTGGTGTTCGCTGGGAAATATTCACCACAGCTTCCTCCCTCCCGGTGAATCCATCACGGCAGACAAGTACTGCATTGAAATTGAAGAAATGATGAAAAGTTGAAGGATATCCGGCCGGCCTTGGTAAACCGAAGGCGAGTTCTCCTTCTGCACGACAATGCTCGCCCCCATGTAGCACGAATGACGTTGCAGAAATTGAATGAGCTGAGCATTGAAGCTCTACCACATCCTCCGTTTTCTCCCGACCTCTCCCCAACAGACTACCATTTCTTCAAGCATCTTGGCGACTTCTTGGTAGGGAAAATATTCAAATACCAACGGGATGCCGAAAGTGCCTTCGAAGATTTCGTCAATTCCAGAACTTCTGATTTTTATGCTACTGGGATAAAAAGCTCGTGTCACGTTGGCAAAGATGTGTGGAATCAGAGGGTTTTTATTTCGATTAATAAACTTGCCTACAAGCCGAGATATTAACTGTTTAAATTTACAGTGGTTCAGTGCCATTTATTTCGTTACAACCTAATATTTTATTTGTTGATTTACTTTGTTGTTTTATTATTTGTTTTTGTGCTTGTTTTTATTATTTAATTTACATGTTGTTTTGAGTTTGCTTCTGTTATTTATCTTACCTGTTGTTCTATTATGTTGTTTCATTACTTGGATTAAAGAGGAGGAGGGCGGCTACATTTTAGTGCGAAAAAAGAGATTCAGCACTCGTTCAAGGCGTCGCGATTTTTATTCGATTGATAGCAAAATTTCCGTTCGCCTGGAGTTTGATACCTATTAGCGATACGACAAAAACAGCTGTAAAGAACACACATATCCTCACTTTGATGCTTCACTTTAACAGCATATACACAATCATTCAAATAAAAATAGCGACGAACTTTTCGAGTGCATGGCACGATCTGATCTTTCAGTGCACTAAATTACTATTTTTTCTTTAAAAAGTAAAAATTTTATGAAATTATTACACTTACTGGGGCAAGTGAACTAAAAAGTTTCAAAGAAAATTATACCAAATTTTCCCAAAAAACCATCTTATTGAGTCTGTAGTTTAACCAGCAAGAAGTTCGTATCGATTTGGAAGTCGTCCGGTTTGGTTTCAAAAGTTTTAGGCTAGCTTAAAAGTGTCCAATTTGGTTTGAAAATGTCCAGTTTGGCGAGAAAATAGTATATAAGGAGGTTAGTCAGCGTCCCTGGTTTTCGATCAATATTATTGACACTTGTCGTCACATCAAGAAGGCGACAGAAGCGACATCGCTTTCATCTACCGCGTGCCAGAGTAGCCCAGCGGATCTTTCCCGCGCAGATCCACCAATCGATGTGATCGATACCATACGTTTTTAATCGATATTACCGATTCTTGGACAGAATTGCGTTTGGGTGGGAATCGTGTGGCTGTGTCGAGCGACAGAAGAAAGACTTCACAACAAGCGAACGTTACCGTCCAACAAGCACGTCGATATTATCGATTTTCAATCGATATAGCTATTATCGACTTTCAATTGATATCGCCAAACTTCTTCAGAATAGGTCCTTCTGGTGAAAATCGCGTGAATATGGATAGGTTTTGCAACAAGTAATCGGTATCGATCGTCGACCAATTGATATCGATCAATACGACAGGTTTTTAGAGCGATATCGCCACTCTTTGGTCAGAACTGCCTGTTTGGAATGGGAATCATGTGGCTGTGCTGAAGAATAGGAAAAAATTTCACAACACGTGGACGTTATCTATCAACCCATCGATATTATCGATTTTCGATCGATATTTAATCGGTATTGCCAATTTCGTTCAGAACAGCTCGTTTTACATGAAATCTAGTGACTGTCGGCTGACAGATAGAGCTCGCAACATGTTTTCGTTGTCGATTGACTAATCGATATTGGTTGATCCGTTGACCGTTCGATGTAGAAATCGAGTGGATGTCTTGAACGGTGGTCAGGCTTCACAGCGTACGTCTCACGCGGAATTTGTACATTATTCACTGAACAACTATCTATATCGATTAGATGGCGCATTCGATCGATATTGGTAACTTCTTTCGCCACCCCGCGTCCGAAATATAAACACCGGCCCTGCTTATACTCCATTTGCCGGCGCATCATAACAAGAACCAATATCGATTAGCCTGCGCGGCCTAATCGATATTTGTAACTCCCTTATATGACGCACCGCGCAGGGAACGGAGTATAAACTGTGTCAAAGTTCCTAAAGTCGTAATGACCTCTTGCTGACAGAACTAATGCAACAATGGACCGCCAATAAAGGACACTCTCCTCTCCTATTGCAGGCTCGACAACGCCCAGCGGTCTAGAATCACCGACAACAGAGCCAGAACTGCAGGTACGTATCCTAGCCATCCTATCTCACGTCATTTCTCCATCGTTCCTATTCAGATAACCTCGTCAGCGTCTCAATCTCAACTTCAACTCTTCAGCTATTGGCCACTTCTAGGAATCTTTTACACTATCACTGTACTCAGCACCTAGGCATATCATAGCATCTATATAGTGAACATACGTAATTAGGTGGATACTTAAATCTCGGACATTTTCATATTTGGGGACATACACTTCCGCAGGTCTCAACCAGACAACCAGCAGCATTATTCTATCAGCGATATTCTCGTGCATTGTGATACGGTAATTACGGTAACTTATTATTTTATTAACTCATTATTTTGTTATCATATGTCTAACGAAATAAATATTATTTCGAATAAATAAATAAATTTTATAAATATGTACCCCGTTTTCATATGAAAAGATGTACCAGCACGAATAACGATAGCACACGAACACAATTACTCCTCGATCTCCAGTAAACTCCGCCTACCATTAGAAGAGTAGAAACCCTACTTCCTCCGAACCACGCTAGGAGACACAAAGAAGCGAAAGGGTGGTCCCGAAGCGGAAGAAGTGACGCTGACTGTATTACCTATGTCCATCTTTCCCAGAACATCGCCAAATTATGTAGGTAGAATGAAATGACTACCACCTGGCGCTTACCTGTTCAATGCAGAGAGTACGATCAATATATAAAATTAAAACGATTAATACATGTATAATGGGCGCGTGTAGCGCAGTCGGAGGAGGCGCCGGCTGTCATGTGCACCCGATACCAGGTTCCTGGTTCGGATTTCCCGCCCAGGCCAACCAAGCCCTCCATCCCTCTGGGGTCGGTGGATTGGTACCAGACTTGTCTGGGAAGGATAGAGCGCTGACTTCTTCATCGGCTGGACACCGCAAGTCATTGTAAGGCCAAATACGCATTCATATCGCCTCCACGACATTCCGTAGAAGTAGGACGCGTGGCGCATTCCAAAAGGGGTTGAGTAACGCCGTCCTTTATCCTTTATTTTTTTTATCCTTTAATACATGTATAACATGGCACTTTTGTGCCATCTCGCCTCTAGAGGTCAGGAGAGGTCGGAAAAATTGCCCAACCTTCGCCCAGGGGGTAATTTGGAGTGCTGATCCTCCGCTTTTGGCCTCTGTGTTCGACAAAATTCCGCCGATGATTTACAGTGAGATTGATGTTGAAATCCTTACGCAGAGCGACTATGTGTACACCAGGGGTGCACACAAAATCTTGTGCGTTAAATATTTTTAACGAAATTTCTTAACGGAACATTTTTGTAAAATTTCCGGTAAATCGTTAGATTTCGTTAAAAAAACACAATTAGCTGTAAACCATTATTTCAAGTGAAAAATCAAACAAAACCTTTGGGTTTCAACTTCAAGAGGTCAGCAGCTAAGTTCAAGGAATGTAGTCCAACACTGCAATTCAGATAAACAATTCAACATAGAAAAATAAACAAGCCTTCAACAACAAATTATCTACAGGGCTTGAAATAAAAACAGCTGAGGAATTTTCACTGAAGATGATCACTGACAACGCATCTTAAAATGTGAGATCAGGCAGAACCCGGAGTCCATTGTGTGGCTGTTCTACCAGCATGTACATATAATCTTGGGGCGGGACCCAGCCCATTAGGTACAGAAAGAACTAATAAAAAAGACAATTGAAAGCCTATCAGTGGGATGTTAACACGTTGTCGGACGAACGATTTTTGAGCGCCTGGTGCGCGGGACCAATCCATTGCAACGTCGGGACCGTGACATCATGTCACAAGGTCCGACGCTGCCGCGAGGTGTGACACGTTGTCAATGTTGTTAACGTTCAGGAAAAGTAGCTCTCCAAATTTTTTTGCTGGTGTTTTTCAAAAAATCATTTAAAATAACTCCAACGTCCGAAAACGTCGTCTCCGCCTCAACTGTTCCAGGTGGCGAGCAAAAGTATTCTGGGATAAGCAACGCCAGGCGAGGATAGGCATATCTTACGAGGAGATTAGACAAGCATCTTTGTGGATTCGTTGACGTGCTTGTGGGTTCGAAGAGGAAATTTCTAGCTCCGAAATGCATAAGAGGATACGGGCGAAGGACAGCGTTATTCAGTCTCTTTTGGGAAGCGCCACGCATTCCGCTTCTATGGGATATCGTGGAGGCAATTTGAATGCGTGTTTGGCCGTACACATGCCTTGCGGTAGCCAGCCGATAAAGAATTCAGCGCTTTATCCCTCCCAGACAAGTATGGTGCCAATTCTCCGACATCGGAGGGATGGAGGGCTTGGTTGGCTCGAGGGGAAAATCCGAACACTGAAAATAGTATCAGGTACACGCGACAGCAAGCACCTCTTCCGATTGCGCTGCACGCACCCCACGAAATGCATTGTTTCCAAAAATTCAAAACAAAAAGATGGAAGCATAAAAATATTCTTGCCGACTTTATTATTTTTTTCAGGAACAGTCCTATTCGGGAGGATGAGACCTGCAAAATTAGTGAAGATTGAGGGCGAATGTGGGAAACTCACTGAGAAAAACGTCCGTTAAAAATTCCGTTAAATTTCTAAAAATTTCCGCTAAGTCGTTAAGCCAGATGTTAACGAAAAATGCCGTTAATTCGTTAAATTCGTTAAACCGCTAACCGTTAAATGTGCACACCTGGTGCACACCAGCAGCTACAAAGATGTATAAGATGTCAGAATCGTGATCACCCCCTTCCCCCCCCCCCTCCCCCCACCTAACAGATAGCCACCATAAACAATGTTTGACTGAATTCGGTAACTATAACCTCGACAAGTTTAGTCCGCTGTACCTACCGTACTCCACTGTAATGCCAAAGATTGATGTCTTCGCGATCAGCACCCCAGATAACCCCATAGACGAAGTTGGGCGAAATTGCTGATCATGACCCGACAGCCTTAGTCACCCGTACCTACCGTAACCTAATGTAATCAGCCGAAATTTCAAAAATGAATGTAAGGCTCAGGACGAGCACCCCAGACAATCCTCCTGGGCGAAGCTTGGACGAGATTTTTTCGACCTCTGGAGTCGTGAAAGTACAATAATGGGATCTATCCTAGACCGGAGCAGGGCACATAATTTAAAAGTACGTAACAGAATGAATTGAGACTTACCGAGCGGCTCCTGGGGAATAAGATGAAACCTAAAACAACCCAAAAATCGAAAAAATAAACAAAAAATAAAAAATCGCCGCGTTTTACAACCGACTCGGCGGGCAAAGAGCGACGCAATGGAGGCACGCCACGTACCTACCGCCGGCTGACATGTTATAACCAGAATCTAACATGGTGAGGAGGGCGCATGAAGCCGACGCCGCGTGCTGACCGCGGCCTGACATGTTATAACTAATACCTAACATGGTGAGGAGGGCACATAACTTTGCCTGCTTACAATCGCAACAAATGTATTTTTTGTTTTTTTTTGTGACTTTTCTTGTTTAGTCCCATGTTGCTCTGTAGGAGCCGCTCGGTAAGTCTCAAGTGGATTTGATACATATAACACTTTTTAGTTATGTGACCCCCAGGAGTAGGATAGATCCCAATAATGCTTATGAAGGATAAAGGATAAAAGACGACGTTACTCAATCCCTTTTGGGATGCGCCACGCATTCTACTTCCACGGGATGTCGCGGAGGCGATTTGAGTGCGTATTTGGCCACACAATGACTTGCGGTGGCCAGCCAATGAATAAGTCAGCGCTTTATCCTTCCCAGACAAGTCTGGTACCAATTCACCGACCCCGGAAGGATGGAAGGCTTGGTTGGTCTGGGCGGACGGGTGTAGCGCAGTTGGAGGAGGCGCCGACTGTCGCCTGCACCCGATACACCAGTGCTTATAACATTAAAATAGGGACAAATTCCATGAACAACGACCAGAGGAATATTGTGAAGAACTCGCCAAGTCGATTCCATGGAGAATCCTTAGCACTGCATTGCATCCGGCGTGAGATCTTCTGTGACGACACAAGCTTTGTCGCATGTGCACACCTGAGAAATACCCTCTAATAGAACTTTCGAAAGGGCTTGACTGTGCACTGTTCAGTGGAGAAGATTGTCATCGAGCTGTCGAGTGTCAAGATTGATATAGATCCCCTATTCAGCCTAGTCACCCTTCGGATGGAGAAAGATGTGGGTGAATGAGGTCGTCCCTACGGGTCAGCCCCTCCGCGACCCGGTTGGCGCCCTCCGGGGTCAAGCTAACAGAGGTCGGCAAATGGAGTCAGCTCCTGGGTTACGGCCCCGTCCCTCCTTCATGTTGATTGCGGGGTTCTGAACGCAATCCACAGCGCCTCCAGGGTCCTGTGTGTTACGATGTCGACCTCGTGAGCCAGGATCGTCACCGCCTCCCAATCACTTCACTGCCTTCTGAGCTATCTGTGATCCGTAACTGTGATCGAAATTTTTAAAAAATGCCACTATCTCAATGATCCATTTATGCAGCCTCCGAGAAGATAACGACTCCGGATTATCCGAACAGGCGTCAGATCCAACGTATATGGAACAATCATTCATTCCGCTTAGATGTGATTGACACTCAGGTCTAATGGCGGTTACGAAAGTTCGTCTTCTTGTACATATGTGTTTTTCTTTTCAATTATTTCTTTTAACGGGTCTTATATGCACCGCTTCATGCCACCAGCTGAGGAAGCAGGAATCAGAAGTTGCTCATGCCATCAGAAGGATGAAGCCGGGCACTGCTCCCGGACCGGACGGCATTTCTGCTGATCTCCTTCGTGCGGGTGGCAGTGCCCTCTGCTCACTTCTTGCCAAGCACTACAACCACTACCTTCGACTTGGTAGGATTCTGGACTCATGGAAGGAGTCGAAAACAGTTCTAATCTTCAAAAAAGGTCAGCAGGAGGATATCAACAACTATCGACCCATCAGTCTTCTCTCGGTTGTGAACAAGATCTTCACCAAGATATTGCTTTTGCGCAAGGAGCGCTGCTTGGATGAACATCAGCCAGTGGAGCAAGCAGGGTTTCGCAAGGATTTCTCCTGCATGGACCATATTCAGACTGTCTCACAGCTCATCGAGAGGAGCCGCGAATACCACCTCCCACTTGTCCTTGTCTTCGTGGATTACCGGAAAGCGTTCGACTCTGTGGAAATCAACGCCGTTTTGAACGCACTTGTGCACGCTGGTATACCATCGCCCTACATCCGACTTCTCGACGAATGCTTCTCGAACACATCGACTACCATCCAGCTGTTCGATCGAAAGCTTAAAATTCATATCGGGAAAGGAGTACGGCAGAGAGACACGATTTCTCCCAAGCTATTCACAGCGGCACTCCAGGATGCCATGAAAGACTTGAACTGGGACGATAAAGGCTACCTTGTCGACGGTAACGGATCAGCAACCTTCGCTTCGCCGACGATATTGTTCTCATCTCTACCAGCACGGCAGAGGTCGAGGAAATGCTGAACGAGCTCAATGTGGCAGGTATGAAGATTGGATTGGACATGAATATGTCCAAAACACAATTTATGGTCAACCAGTGGTGTGACACCGGACTCGTAAGGTTAAATGGAGTCGCTCTACAACAGGTCGACTCCTACGTCTATCTGGGAAGAGAGCTGAACATGGATAACGACCTCGCTCCTGAAATCGCCCGCAGGAGACGCGCAGCATGGGCAGCCTTCAGTTCGATTCGCGAAGTCACCGATCAGGTCAAGGATGCCGGCCTCAGGGCCTCGATATTCAACGACTCCGTACTGCCTGCGATGTGTTACGCGACGGAAACCTGGCCCGACAACAAGACAATCGCCAGAGCGATGCAAACGACGCATCGTGCACTGGAGAGGTGTCTTCTGAGGACAAGCCTTCGTCAGCAATGGCAAGAAGGCCTACGAAGCTCGGAGCTAGGGGAGAAGTCGCAATTAGCAGACCCGCTGCAGTACATGAAGAAGTCCACATATCGCTAGGCCGGACACCTGCTTCGACGAACGGACGATAGATGGAGTCTCCGTGTCACAGAATGGCTCCCGAGAGACCATAAGAGACCACTGGGACGACCGCCAACGCGATGGGCAGACTCATTCTCAAGATCTTTCAGAGAGCGGAGGCTGCCTCACCGGATGCAAGCAGCCAGAGATCGAGCGGTCTGGAAGAGTTGTGGTAAATATGCCCTGTTCTATGGCCGAATAGACCACAACCAGATCAAACAAGGACACCAGTTCAGAACAAACTTTATCGTAACGCGAAAACAACCACTACAAAGGAAAACTTTGCCCAAAAACGACGATCAATATCGATGAGTGTCTCGGAAATAATATATGTAACAGACGCTAGACATCACCTGCTTCTTCTTTTTCTTCTTCTTGCTTTTAGGAAATTGACATAACATTTATAATCTAAAGACGAGAAAGCTCGCCAGAGGTGCGTGATGTCCAACTCATTGAAACCGTATAGCGCAGATGGAAATCTATATGTTTGTGTATGTATGTAATGTGACGCAGCAATAAACAACAACACGCGCGAATGAACATCATCCTCTTCTCGCCTTCTCACCGATGCCTAGAACTAACAACGACAATCAGTCATACAGCGCAACTTCTCCGATTAATGTACCGCGGCGACGAAACAACAAGAATTACAACCACATGACTACTCAAGCGCCCACTTCGAGGACTGCAGAGGTTAGAGGAGACAGGAGACGGAACAAAGGGGGTGATAACAGGGCACGGAGGGGGGATAAGAGCCACCGGATACCGCTTCACACCACATCCTTCCTTCTCCTCTCACGCTCCTGCTGCGTCGGCGGAGGCGGCGTGCCTTTCCTGTGCAGCACGTCGATGTACTCGTCCAGAATCCGGTCGCGCTCCTGCGAGTGGTTCTCCGACATGCGCATCCATCGCTTGTCATTCTGAACAGGAGTTTGCAAACCTCATTCGTACTCAGGTAGCGGCTCGGTGCAACACTGTCGCGCGTTAGGGCCCCTTCATACTTTAAATCCCAATTCCCAATTAATTTCGATTTTTCTTCACCCATTCGGTACCGATCACATGCGCTAATCGATATCGATTTTCCGCGCATCCTATTCGATGCCGGCCTTGCCGCCTTAATGATCTGGACTTTATAAATCGCCGCCTAATCGGTGTCGATTTTCCACAGATCCTAAGCGATACCGCTTTCCCGCTTGCTAATTTATATCGATTTTCGATCCATCCTAGTTGATATTGATGCCACGCGCTGACTAATCGATTGACTGTTCTCACCATCTAACAATAAAGGTCTGTCCATACTTCGCGACGGGAGCGATTGGTCGGCAAGAAAAATCATACGTATCACATTTTCGCCGAGCGATTGCCCAGAAAAATCGATACCTATGATTTGCCCGGCCGAAAAATCGCTCCTGTCGCTTTCTTCGCGAAGTATGAACAGGCCCTTGGATGGTGCGTACAACCTATCGATATCGATTAGCCACCACATAAATCAATATGGACTAGGATGCACGGAAGATGACACCGATCGGATACAAAATCTATATCGATTAGTTTGTGAGAACAGTTAGTCGATGTCGATTAAGTAGCGATAACAATGAATCGATATCGATCAGTGAGCACGTGGCATCATTATCGACCAGGATTCACCGAAGATCGATATCAATTAGCAAGCGGATGAAAGCAGTATCTGTCTGTAGAGTTGCTGAGCTCTTCACAAGGTTGGTAAACGACTTTATTGGCGGCTAACGTTTCGGCTGGATCGCCTTCTTCAGAGCCTGAAAGGGTCAAGTCAGTTAGGAGTTACCCCACCAAACATCTCTTCAACCTTACAAAATTCAATGTCAAATTTTTGGAAGCCTAAACAAAGGAGAGAATCCGAGTACCGTACCTCACCACAGTCCACTGAAGGACCAAAGGAAGCCGCACAAGGTAAGCTGGGGTACGGGACAGCACCTACCCCAGGTTAGAATGCGAGACTGAGGTAGGGCTTGAGTTCGCGCGCTATATACAGGCATTCCCCTTTCCGGTTGACCTTGGGACCCCTGGAGTAGATCCAGAACGCCTCAAGGGCTTTGCGCGCCGACGTTTGAACCTCGCGTCCCAGAACCCTCACTCCAACTCCAAAATCCTCCCCTCCATGACAATTGATCCTGTGGTAGCCTAGGGCAGTGGATGCTCTAAGCTTCTCCTTGCCATCCAGATGCTCCTTAATCCTCACGTGCAGAGGACGGCCAGTTTCGCCGATGTACTCCTCGCCACACGCTTGACAGGAGATCAGGTAGACTATACCCGATACGGTGTAGTCGCCTTCCTTTCCCCCTGGGCAAACCACACAATTCGGGGTCCCACAAGTGCGGTCATATAGTCGATTGCGGACCAACCTGGTCTTAAGGTTGTCAGGTGGAAGATCAATGACCGCAACCACGTTTTCTAGCCCAGATCTCCTCAGGCACTTCCGTATAGAAGTGCTCACTTCATCGGAGACGAAAGGCACCAGAAATGGAATTTTCGTAGTTGGAGTAGTGCCGCTTTCCTGAACTGCCCTCCCCCTGGGTCTGAATGAGGGTTTACGGAGAGAATAGCCGTTGAGAACGGCTATCTCCCGAGCCACCTCCAGGGATTCATTCCGCTCACCTTCTCCGGTACACACACTAGCTGCCGTTCGGAACATGTTCCTCACTACCGCTTCCTTTGTCCGATGTGGGTGTGCCGATCGACTATGGACAATTATGTTTTTGCAGCTGGGCTTTCGATACCACTTGGTGATATAGCTATTCCCTGCCAGCTGAACTTGAACGTTGAGGAAAGGGAGCCAGTTCCCACAAGGCTTTTCCCTTGTGAGTTTGATGTATTCGGACTGGCTGTTCATAATCTCAAAGCACTTGTCCATTTCGTATTGTGTGGCGGTGACGATAAAGCAGTCATCCATATATCGGCAGTATAACAAAGGAAGCCGTGACACCACCGGTGCCTCGATCTTTGACATGAAGGCAACGGCCAGTGTGGGTGCTAGTCGTTGTCCCATAGCCAATCCCCTTATTTGCGCAAAATACCTCCCAGACCACCTGAAGATATTGCAAGACAGACACTCTTTAAGGAGTGTCATCAACTGACTTATGGAAAAACCAAACATGTTAATAGCTCCTTGGTGTTGGCTGAAGAGCTCGAAGATGGCTTCCATAGCGGAATCGTTTGACACATTGGTGTATAACGCCACAAAATCAAACGACTCCATGACGCAGGTGGTGCTAAGTCGCGTTCTCCGGAGGCATTCAAGGAACATGTTGGTGTTGCTAAGGTGAGCTGGAATAAATTTTAGCAGCTGGCCTAGAACTGAGTTGAGAAGCCACCCGATTTTGTCCGTTGGACCACCCACGCAGCTAACGATGGGTCTGACCTTGATGGCAGCGGGGTTGACTGAGGCCAAGTTGTCGTCTTGTGAAAACTTATGGGTCTTAATAAGTAAATATAAGACTGGACAACTAGGAAAGCAGTATCGATTTGCAGCTGTGGAAAATCAATATTGACTGGGATGCATGGATAATCGATTTCGAACAGGTCGCGCGAACAAAAAATCGCTGCCGCTTGTCTTGCGTGAAACCTAATCGACATCGATTAGCCGGCAGATAGTATCGATATCGAGTAGTATGCATGGGAAATAGATATCGTTTAAGCAGCAAGTGAAACCGCCATCGATTTGACTGCGCACTAAATCGATATTGATTAGGTGGCACTGCATAAAGCCCAAATCAATAAGGCGGCAAGGCTGATATCGAATGTGATGCGCGAAAAGTCGACATAGACAAGACAGTACATGAAAACTCTATCGATTAGGATGCGTGTGAAATCGTAGTCGACTAGTACAAAATCGATATCGATTAAGTAGCGTACGCAATCGATACCGAATAGATCATGAGAAATAGAAATCGTTTGGGAAGCGCGGAAAATCGATTAGGACGCGCGCAAAATCGTTATCGATTAGGGTGCGCGTGAAATCGTAGTCGACTAATGTATACGGGAAATCGATATCGATTAGTCGGTGTATGTAATCGATACCGAGTGGTCATGAAAAATAGAAATCAATTGAGATGCCCGGAAAATCGATATGGACTAGATGTCACATGGATTAGGACGCGCGCAAAATCGTTATCGATTAGGGTGCTGTGAAATCACTATTGATCAAGCAGATAAAATTCCCCGACCGCGATGCACGACAAATCGATTAGACAGCGAGTAGAACCGGTATCGATTTGGTTGCGCACGAAATCGATATCGATTACATTACATATGAACCCCGTATCAATTTGGATCAATTGGCAAAATCGTTATCGCCGGCCTCCATATTGTTCCGCTACCCTGTAGAATAGAAGCTGATCGAGACCTATACTTTACTGACCTCCAAAACCGCCAGAATGTCCTTCAAATGCTGCTCGTTCTCCTCGATCATCCGTTTGCTCTTGTACGTGATGATCTTCGTCTCTTTGAGCAGATCTTTGAACTCTCGCACGGCATTGTCGTGACGCATCTCTTGCCAGTCCCTGTAGTCCCGCTCGACCTTCTGAAATATAACGCGTTCTTTAAGTGGCCACGGAAACGCTTTTTCTCACTCGACTTACCCTCTCGCTATTGCTGGCCACCTTCGAGAACGTCTCCTCTTCATCCTGAATAATTCGTCGCGCATCCTTCCACCGTGTTTGCGTGGTGATCTTCGGATGATCGTCCAGCACAGCGAAGAACGCATCCCTTCGTTTCTTCTCGAGATTTCTAAAGAAGCAACGGCTTACGGAAGTCACTACAAGCACTTTGCGAGCTCGGATGGCCTCGAACTCACCGGACATGTTCGTTGAACGCACTCTCCTTCTTCTCTTTATCCAACAGATCACATTCTGCATAGCGTTCGTCCTTACGTAGTACTCGTCTGGCCTCATGCCATGTGGCCTCGGCTGATTTCACCTAAAGAAATCTCTCTCTTTATACCTACAAATGAATCTCAATGGTATAGTTTATACTACTGCCGCTTTAGCGACTAATCGAAGTAAGAAATCGATATTGATGGATTTCATTCGGCGACTGAAGTAAGAACCCCTAAAGCCCTGTTTATACTTCGTCGCGGCGCGATGCGATGGCCAGGCAATGAGGCCAAATTGATCGATCGCGTCCCACAATCAATATGGACACTATACGTGGCGTCGCGTCGCGCCGCGACGAAGTATAAACGGGGCCTAAGAGGGGATGCTCGACTCCTCTTCACTCACCAAATCGACGAGCAGCGCATTGAATCGCTCATGATGCTCCTGCAACCGATGTCGCTCGCTTTCCAGATCGCGTTCACGGAGCTTATCGCCCAATTCGGCTTCGACCTGAACATCTCGGCTTGATCTACACCTCGTCTGAGATAAAAATAGGGTAAAACCTACTTCTCTCTGACGAGCAGCAATTGCAGCGTCAGCGGCCAGGCGTTTCTCACGTTCAGCTTCCTCTTCGATGTCCTAAACGAGACATGGAGTTAAACTTTGTCGTACTTTATATTGATTGGCCGCAGCGAGCGACAGCATGAGTTGATCGATATCGATTAACCAGCGCAAAGAATCGATATCGATGACCTCCGCGCGTCGCGTCCTCAGAGGTTGAAGCAGGAAACACCCTTCAGGGGTAGATTACTCTTAAGGCGCTGCGTCATGCGGCACTACGAAAACGATCGATATTGATTTACCAGCGCGAAGAATCGATGTCGATGACCGCTGTGCTACGTCCTCAAAAGTTGAAGTAGGAAACATCCTTTAAGGACGGTTTACACTTGATCAGCTGCGTCACTCGGTGTTACGAAAACGATCGATATCGATTAGCCAGCGACAAAGATCGATATTGATGCCCATCGTTGTGTCGTCTCCTCAGAAGTTAATGTATGGAACATGCTTTAGGGACAGTTTACACTTGATTCGCTACATCACCCGGCACCACGAAAACGATCGATTGATATCGATTAGCCCGCGCGAGGGATCGATATTGATTACCACCGTTGTGTCGCTTCCTAAGACGTTGAAGTAGGAAACAACCTTTAGGGGCAGTTTACACTTGATTCGTGCGTCACGCGGCACTACGAAAACGATCGATATCGATTAGCCAGCGGGAAGAATCTATATCGATTAGCTAGCGCGAAGGATCGATACTGACGATTCCTCCCAGTGAACGAAGAATTGAACTCCTCCAAGCATGACTGAGGGCTTGTCCAATGTCCGTGGCGGCTGTGCCAGGTCGCTCGTGGCTCGTGCAATGTATGCATATCGATTTTTTCCGAATAATCAATTCGCACACATTACCAGGGCGTGCGACCAAGTCGCTGCCGTCGCGGACTATAAACAGGCCTTCATTCGCATCTAGACGGATTTCATGCCTCAGTCATCGGGGGATGCAACACGAAGAGAACTATCGATGCTGATCCTGGGCTGATTAATCGATATCGACAGTTGCCGCAGTGTCACACGTTAAGGTATAAACCTTTCATAGAGCTTTCATGCTTCCACCTACAAGGAGGCAATGAATCGAAAATAAAACTATCGATTCTGAGCTGTCCAATCAATATCGATTGGCCTCACATCGCCCCACCAAATAGCTACTTGAGTATAAACCCTGCTTCGGGATCGTTTCTACCCCATTTCTGCACTAAACTCACCGAAAGGCTCTCATCGCCGAGCTTTTCGACATGATCGCGGAACATCTGCTCCCTTGACGACGAGCTCTCTACGGCCTTGAAGCGTTCATCGTTCTCGAGCAGTTTCTTGGCAGTGGACCACTTGGTCTTCCTCGTGAAGCTTGTCTGCTCGGCCAGCAGCGCCATAAACTCTTTCTTTGCCTGAAAAACGGGAATTAGATGCCGAAAAGTGAATGTCTTCTGCTCTTTCGGAAGTTGTAGACAATTAAGGCCACAGACAGGCACCAACCGACCTTCTCCTTTTTCTCTCGACGCTCTTCCTTCTCCTTCTTGTGCAGCTCGCCAACAAACTCATTGAACAGATCCTCACGATCGCGCATCTTTTCGACCGCTTTGAAGCGAGGATCTTTGCCGAATTTCGATCCGAACGAGGAGAACGATGACCTGCAATGTCCACGCCTATAGAATTAAGGACGCGGTATAAACCCTCCGAGAATTCTTCAGAACCAGTCGGGAAAAACGTTTGATAAATTGAGAAAAGCACTCACTTTCCGTGCAGCTCAGCTTCCGCCAGCAACTCCTGGAACTTCTCCTTGGCTTCTTTCATGCGGCGTTTCTTCTCGGCTCGTTCCTGCTCCAGTTTTTCGCGCACATACGCATCGAAGCACTGAATCCAAATGGAAATTCGACATAGGGCGCAAACCACAACACGATACAGAAAGAGTTAGGCCACTTATTTAAGACAAAAAAGGCTATTGTCGTGATGGAATCTTCACAATCATTTAGCGTTTTAAAATGAAGATCGCGTCATGCACTGGGCTAGCTCGCCGCGATTTTCGTCTATTTGATAGTGTTGACACTGTTTGCTTGAAACAACGACATGAGGATTAGTTTGTTTTTATAACTGTTCTTATTGTATCGTTTGCACCTGTGTTACTAAACGAAAACGGAACTCTTCCCTTCAATCAAATAACAATCGCGACGAGCTAGGCAAGTACATGGCGCGACCTTTTCACTTGAAGCACCAAATAATTGCTGGTTTCCTGCGCTTTAAAGCTAATTTTAAATAAATATTTTTCCTGAAAAATAAAAATGGCCACTTGATCGATTTAAGTGATCTCGTCTCATCGATCCAACTATGAACACTATTAAACAGGGTGTCTTAAGAATGTAGGCACTGTTTGAAAGGTGAAACTTTGCTAACAGTAAGGATACTGAAGGAGCTATGGGCTCATATAAAAGTGCACGTAAATAGAAGTCTTCTGACACGTGCACGGTATGGATTGGGTCACACTCGTCTGAATTCTTGCATTTTACAGAGTGACCCAAAATAACGCGGACAAGATTTTTCGTCATAATTATAAAACAACCAACAATTCGAGAAAACGACGACTAAATTACAACAATACAAACATTAGGGCACATCATGTTCAAGTGGTTTCGAAGTGGCCGCCCTCGGAGCGGATGCAGAGCGCCAAACGTTTCGCGAATTTTTCGGCGAGGGGCCGCAGGTCATCAGGATACAACCGTTCCCACTCCTGGCCCAAGGATTCCTTCAGGGACTCGAGCCTGCGGTGGCGTTTGACGCCGACCCTGGCCTCTAAAATGCCCACACACTGTAGTCCATCGAATTCGAATCCGGAGAATACGGCGGCCGTTCCGAAGGCGTGATTAAGTCGGGGAAATAGGCCTTGCACCATGCCTGCGCACTCTTCGCCCCATGTTCGGGTGCAGAGTCCTATTAGAAGGTCCAGTGGGCATCACCGAAGTGCTGGTGGGCCCAAGGAAGAACTGCGGTCTCGAGAATGTCTCGCTGGTACATATCTTCGTCGATTTTCACTCCTTTATCCACGAAAACCAGGGGTCTCGCCGCTGGCGCAGATTCCGCCCCAAACCATGAGAGATTGTGGGTTTCGGACGATAACAGAGGTGCTTGGAACCTCTGTCGGCCAGATCGTATCATTTCGGCGATTGTGCGCCTTCTCCACGGTGAACAGCTTCTCATCCATGAACAGAATCTGTTCCCAGATACGAATTCCGGCCCATCGTCGAAAAATTCGCGAAACGTTTGGCTCTCTGCATCCGCTCCAAGGGAGGCCACTACGAAACCTCTTGAACATGACGTACCCGAATGTTCGTATTGTTGTAATTTAGTTGACGTCTTCTCGAATTGTTGGTTGTTTTATAATTCTGACGAAAAAATCTTGTCCACGTTATTTTGGTTCACCCTGTACACTCTATTGATTGTGTTTCGCCTGAATACTTGCCATAATTCCTCCATAATGAAGCTGTATCGATTGATTTGTGCTTCTTCTAAGGTTTAAAGCTTAAAAACACCCACAGCTTGCTACAATATGCAGGGAGTACTAAAAAATGCAGGCACTCTTTGAAATGTTCTGACACTGCTGCTAGTGAAGCCTTTGGAGATGTTTGAGACACACACGGAAGCATAGGATAACGAAAATACTGTGACTTGCAAATGACCGAAACTGCGCCATCCATCCGTCCGAAACCTTTCATTTCAGACTCGATTGATTACACATGGGCTGAATGATTGTCACAATGTTATATGATGTTACAGGATGTTTTGTTGCGATCAAAACTCTTGCGCCAGGCGGGACTCGAACCGGCATCTTCTGCTTTCCGGGCAGCGATGTTCGCCTTACACCACCGGCGCAGTTTGACCGCACAGAACATCCGCGATATCCTCGAGGCCTGTCAGCACCCACCCGTGATACGGGATGGGCCGGTCGCTGATATCAGCATGGAGCCGGTTAAGCTGAAGACCTTACTAGTAACAATGTTCTAACACATTTGCTTAAGCCTGGAGCGGCTGGTAGAGAGGCTATATGATGTCCTGTAACATCATATAGCCTCTCTACCAGCCGCTCCAGGCTTAAGCAAATGTGTTAGAACATTGTCACAATGTTGTTATTACTTGGCCACGTTAAGCTGTGCAGTGCTTCTTTTAACGGTTAGAACTTGACAGTGCGCTACAACTTCGTGCAAAATGTGGGGTATTCTACAAACCTAAGCGCTATATGAAATGCCATACCATGGTTGCATGTTAAGGCTTCACATGAAGATGTGGTGCACTGCCAAGTCGCAAACGTTCAAAGAAGCACAGCACAGGTTAATGTGGTCGATTAATAACAAGATTGCAACAGGAATTCAGCCCATGCACAATCAAGCGAGTCTGAAATGGAAGGTCTTAAATGGATGCACGGCGCAATCTTGACCATTTGCGCGTCACCGAAACCTTCGTTATCCCGTGCTTTCATATGAGTTCCATACACCTACAAAGCTTCACTAGCAGCAATGTTAGAACCTCTCAAGCAGTACATACATTTTCAAGGAGACCCTGCATTTTGATGCTAGCTGAAGAGCGTTTTCAAGTTTGAACTCCGAAAAAAGCACAAATCAATCGATACGACCACTTCATTGAGAAATTATGAAAAGAATTCGAGCGAAACACAACCAGTCGAGTGCAAAATGCAAGAATTTTACGAGTCCCTCCTTCTTTGGGCCTATTCATACTTCGCGACAAGAGCGACTCGTCGCCCGTGCAAAATCTGCATATCGACCAAATCCAAGCGTGCGCTGCCGAAAAGTATTCACACTCGAGCGCCGGCGCTGTCGCTTCAATCGCTCCAGTCGCTGCTGTCGCCTTTTTATACTTCCGCGCGCTGCGCTCTCGTCGCTGCTGTCGCGAAGTATGAACAAGCCCTTAAGCTGTCATATAGCCCTTAACTTCTTCAATACCTTTACTGTGAGCAAAGTTATCACCTTTTAAACAGACCTTTGAGACACCCTAAATAAAATTTAAGTGTTGTTCATATAAGGGTAGGTGAATTTTTAAATTTTTAAAGAAAGTCATATTAAATTACACGGACAAAAAAAATATTTCCACCTTCAAGAACTCTCTAGTTAAATCTGAAGGACGCTCGTTTTGATATGAAAGATTTTCATTTTTTTTTTTCAAGATTTATTTCCAAAAACCTCCAGGCCTAGAAAAGTGCCCAATTTTACGTTAAAAACTGTTAAAAAATCGTAAAATTATGTAAATTGCCAACATATGAATAGCAAACTCACAGCTCTTCGCTCTGTCGCGCTCAGCAACAAGTACCTCGGATCGAACACAATCTTCGACAGCTCCTTCTCGAACGTGCTGCCCGTCGCCACTCCTTTCTCGCCGAGCATCGTTTTGAATTGAATAAGGCGTTCTTCAAGCGGCATCTGAACAGAAGGCATTCACATCTCCGGCTTAAACATCGCCACCACGGCTCGCCTACCTTCTCGCGATCCCGCTGAGCTTGCAATTCAGCAGCGACGGCTGGGTCGACGGGCTTCTCGAGCATCTGACGCACTGGCTTCTCCTTAAGCTGAGAAACATGAGGCCCCTATCACGACAAGGGGAACGCAACAGCAGCCACATGACTGATACCTTCTCCTTCTTCTGTTGAGCCAGTAGCGCCTCCTTCTTCCGCTCCGAGCGACTCTTCTTCTTCGGAGGGCCACCGTCCTCACCCTCGTCGTCGTCGGACCCGTCGTCAGAGTCGCCCGCCGCAGCAGCAGCAGTAGCAGCAGTGTTATTCTCCTTCTCGGGCTCATCTGAATGGAGAGGAGAAAGAGAAGTTGCTCACAGTTGCTAAAGGTGAATAGAGCCTTACTCCAACCTTTCTTCACTTCAGGGCACCTGCTCACAAGCACATCGACGTCCTGCCTGCCGTACATCTCTGGCGGTCTCTCCCACACAGAAGTTTTGGTCGAAGGGTTATAGAAGAACACCTGCAAAGAGGAAACCTTGGTCTTCGTAAACAAGTTGGCCAAAATAGCCCTATTTTTCAGCTTGTAAATACGTAAAGAAAAAAGGGAAAGTCCTACCTTTCCATCGCCGGTCCACACAACGCACCACGCCGTACCGCTTACAGGTGTGCTACTAATCGGGCGAGTATTGTCCTTCTTCTCTTCCTTCTTCTGCGGAGGATTGTGCTGTTGAGTGACGTTGTTCTTCGCCTGGAAACACGAAGGGCTTTAGAGCTGAGAAATGAAGGACATTCTTTGAGCATTCATCCGAGGGAAAGAAAACTTGAAAAAATTCCAGCAGAATTCCATTACATATGAGATTAATTACATCCAGAAATCTCTCACTCTTCTTCAACCTACGTCAAGAGGTCAGAAACAATACAGCCAGGTAATTATGCATGACAATATAGAAAAATGTCAAGATATAAATACATCGAACAACAAAAGTTATAAAAATGACAAATGCTCCACAAAGTGATAAAAATCCGATTTAAAAGTGCTCTAACAAGGAAAGGTTCCCAGCTCAGTGTGAGCTTTTGCGACGCTATTTTGGATGCAGAGTTACAGTTAGTTTAGGCTGAACGCTTTTTAAAGACCTGAACGGAGGTGTAAAAACGCGTGCGCAACACTCATCAACCCTTATGACACCTTACGAGATGTGCCTCGGTGGCACAGTCGGTAGGAGTATCGCCTCATAGGGCTTTTGAGTTCGAGTCCACATCCCGCCAATATTTTTAAACATATTAGTTTGTTGTTATTACGCGTTCTTAGGCCCCGTTTATACTTCGTCGCGGCGCGACGCGACGTCACGTATAGTGGCCGTATTGTGTGACGCGATCGATCAATTTGGCTTCATTGCGTGGCCATCGCGTCGCGCCGCGACGAAGTATAAACGGGGGCTTATGGTCACAGGAGTCAATTTTAGACCATCAATGCTTAAAACAAACCAAGGCTGTCTACCTGCGCCTTCATATGTGGTAGCTTTTCAACGATGCCTACAACCAAATCATTCCTCTGGAAATAGAAAGTCCTATGAAACAAGTAAAACACAATAGGTCGTGTCACACCAGCAGCATTATACGAAAACCAGCAAGGAACAATCTTCTCCAAGCTCCCATTTTCATAATACCACGTTTGAAATCCGGTGTGAAGGTGGAAAGTAGTTGGCCGACAGTATGTTCAGGTGAGAACGACATTTTTACTACAGCTATGTAAAGATATGGTCCGGGTTCATAATACTCAACCGTAAAGTATGCGAATTTGTGTGCAGTTACGGTATCATTGGTGATATGGTATGCTATGGTAGTGGCGCAGATAGGCATCGTTGAAAAATTCGCACGCTTGAAGGCGCAAATAGACAGCCTTAGTTTGTTGTAGGCATTGATGGTCTAAAATTGACTCCTGTGAGCATGAGAAGGCTTAATAACACCAAACTAATATGTGCAAAAATCTCGGCCGTACGCGGACTCGAACTCAAAAGCCCACCGGAGTGCTCCTATGAGGCAACACTCCTACCGACTGCGCTACCAAGACACATTTCGTGGGGTGCCATAGGGGTTGACGAGTGTTGCGCACACGTCTTCACACCTCTTTTTTAGCTCTTTAAAAAAGCGTTCCGCTATATTCTACCAAAATAGCATTGCAAAAGCTCACCGTAAGCTATTTTAGTAGAATATAGCGGAACGCTTTTTTAAAGAGCTAAAAAAGAGGTGTGAAGACGTGTGCGCAACACTCGTCAACCCCTATGGCATCCCACGAAATGTGTCTTGGGAACCTTCCTTTGTAAGTACTGGGGCGTGCTAAATGGATTCCATTTTACACTGATTTGTTTGACAAATTTAAATTTAAAAACGACAGCTAATACGTTACCATGCTACGATCCCTCTTCAACTGAAGTTTTACAACATTCTGAAGGAAATATCATCTTCACGACGTCGGTTGTGAGCTGTATTTGCTTTTTGACGCTTTCTTCTTCATTGTGTTAATAACTATAACGCCATTTCTTCGAAGGCGCGTTGTAGCGCAGTTGGAGGATGGCTGTCACGTCCATTGGATCCCAGGTGGCCGGCTCTGATATTCACTTCAGTACCAAAACCAAGCACATTACATATTCTGAAAATTTCTACCTCTGGGCCGGATTCATCAACGACTTACGTAACTTTAAAAGTTAGAAGCTCAGATAACGCAGCTTATCGCTCACCATATCGCTTGGTCAGCTCACAATTCCCCGTTAAAGTCAGTAAGTCGTTGATGAATCCGGCCCTGGATTGCCTACGAGGAATAAAAATGCCTCAAAATTGTCGGCAATGTACGCGAGGGTGTTGGCACTCATCTCGTTCGATGCCTTCAGTAGATCTCTCTTTGAAGAATTCAAGGAATTGATCAAAAAGCGTCCAAACAGTGGCGTCGACTGAACTGACATCCTTGAATAGGACGGAGAAACGCCTTTTACTCACTAGTCCGAGAAGAACTTGTCGCCAACGGTGATAGTGGAACGAGCTCATTCATTCGGTTGAAACATTTCGACATCGAATTCATTCGTTTTGAGAAACATTATGGAAAATTGAAAATTTTAGTTTAAGGTATGGAACAAACACATAAAGTCGTGAGTTGTCAGTTAGTGTATGCTGTGCCATACGAAGTTTTTCAAGTGGATCTTTATTTAGCAGGGCCTGACGCGTTTCGAGATCACGTCGTCTTCAGAGGTCAACTGGATCCACCGCAGGGGCCGATTCACACAGGTAAGTTGGCCAGTAGAGGCGGACGATTCACCTCTACTGGTCTAATTACGTGGGTGAATCGGCCTTTGCGGTGGATCCAATTGGCCTCTGAAGACGACGTGAAGTCGAAACGCGTTAGGCCCTGCGAAATAAAGATCCACCTTTAAAAAAAACTCGTGTGGCACAGTATGCACTAACTGACAACTCACGACAGTGCCGAAGTTTCAAGAAGACTGAAGTTTGAGATCACATAAAATAGTGTCATATGTATGACAGTTGAAATCGCACATTTCATTCCCTAACACAACAACTGCTCACCATCAAAAAATTAAACGATCTTACGACGTATGATAAGCAAAATTTTGGTGTCTTGACATGAGATAAACTCGCTTTACAAGCAAGCAAATCTCCTATGGTAGTAACGTGGCGTTGGAAATGGCTGAAATTCAACAGCTGAACCAGATAAAAATCAATAAGTTTATTTATTTGTTTATTTTCTTATTCAAACAGAGCTTAATCGCTTCTACATCACAAAACTACACATGCTCTTGCACAAAGTCAACTAATTTAGCTGAAACAACCTAGATTTTTAGGCATATCAGATATCCGAAACGCCTATAGGTGTCGTCACTACATTGCTTAGGTGAAATTTCAGCTTAAAATTCGATCTTCCTTCTAACTTAAATATCTTTCAGTACCAAAGCGGGGAAGCATCTTAGTTCAAAACCCCTTCCTTAGAGCGTGAATCTGCGCTTTAGATCTTACTAAAGACCACATCATTCTGGCCGGGTCTCCAAGTGAACTATATTTGCTGTAACGGATCATAGACCTCATTAACCCCAGCTGAGACCGGATTCATCAACGACTTACAGCAATTTAACAGAGAAAGTACAGCCGAAATCCTTCATAGCGGCTTATATCGCTCACCATATTGCTTGATAAGCCGCACTATCAGGGATTTCGGCTGTATTTTCTTCGTGAAATTGCTGCAAGTCGTTGATGAATCCGGCCCCCGAATGCAAATTTTACTGACAAAATCAGTTCTTCACTTACCAGCGACTCACTACGGTGGATCATTAGATCCTCTTTAAGAGATTCTCATCAAAAACACTTTAATTTCTTTCTTGCTTAATTTGACCTAAATCAGTACATCATCTTTTGTCAATTCGAGAGCTCTATCTCACCTTTACATAGGAGGTGAAACGTTTCTAGAACAACTCCAGCGCTTATAGGAAAGGGTCTGAAGCGTATGTCTGAACGGGGGAGCGAGTCATATAGGAAGAATCCTCACCCCTCAATAGTATAAAAATGTGTTTATTTTTTGCCAAATCGCTAAACCCTAGTAGGGGGTCACAAGGGGATACGGCGCTGCACGCGTTTGTGGGTCTTGTACGCCCGCGATGCCTGCACTGCCAGTGGCTCGGAGCGCAGGTGGGTAGAGGGTTGGCCCATGCGAGAGAGGTCAGGGGTTTGGCTCCTCTGCGTTGCTGCACTTTTCCACTTCAACTGATTGGTTGAGATTTGGGGCATTCCGACGACTATACCATTTTCAGACGTTTTCTGCGCATTTTTCCAGCGGTACGTTGTGGTATTCAACATGGTGATGTATAAATGTTCAACACCAGTGATACACAGGTACAAAGTGCATGAAGCACCACTGGGCACCTTACGAGTAGCGTATAAAGTCTACAGGCTCCTTACAGTTTGCTTCTCTACATGGATCAATGACATCGGGAAAACCATCTTGCTCGTGTTTTCAAAGAGACCAGGAAGTGATGTATCTCATTTTAACCACCTCCGACGTCACATCCTGGTCTCTTTTGAAAATCCGAGCGGGATGTTTTTTCCTGAGGTTATTGTTCCATGTATGGAAACAAACTGTGAGATCCTGTAACCTTTATACGCTGCCGGTATTGTGCCCAGTGCTGCTTCATGCACTTTGCACCCGTGTATCACTAGTGTTGAACATTTATACATCACCATGTTGAATACCACAACGTACCGCTGGAAAAATGCACAGAAAACGTCTGAAAATGGTGTAGACGTCAGAATCCCCCCAAATCTCTACCAATCAGTTGAAATGCAAAAGTGGAGCAACGCAGAGACCCAAACCCCTGACCTCTCTCGCATGAGTCAACTCTCTACCCACCTGCGCTCCGAGCCACTGGCAGCACAGGCATCGCGAGCATACAAGACCCATAAGCGCGTGTTGCGCCGTATCCCATTGTGACCCCTACTCCTTGGGTTTAGCGACTTGGCAAAAAATAAACACCTTCTCATACTAATTGAGGGATGAGGATTCTCCCTATATGACTCGCTCCCCCTTCGGACATACGCTTCAGACCCTTCCTTCCCTTGTTAGTGGAGTTATAATGATGTCCTTCTAAACTCAAGCATGTAGTTCTTAGGTAATTTCATCTGTAAACAAACCACTACTACTTGTTTACAGATGAAATCACCTAGAAACTACACGCTTCATTTGCTCTCCAACCCGTTCATGGTCAGTAGGATTTTCATAACAACCTTAAACATTAAAAAATGACATTAAACCCGGCAAAAGTTCACGAAATGTTAAAAAAGGCACAAACCTGAGCTAGGTACTCTGCCAACGCCGCCTGCGCCTTTGCCTGTGCTTGAACAATCGCATCAAGCGGCATACCTGCGCCTCCGGCAATCGTGGTAGCCACGGAAGTCGGATGAGCTTGAACTTGAGCCGGAGACGTTCCTTGAGCGTCCAGAGGGGACTTCCCAACTTGAAGCAAACTCTTGAGACCCGTTACACCTCGTTAACAGGCTTCATAGGGGACATACCTTCTTTGTCAATCAACACCTGAGGTTTATCCCACGTATTTTCCTGAGTGATAGAATTGTAATAGTATTTACGCCCATCTGGAGCCGTATACTCATTCCAAGCATCGTCCGGATTCGTCGGGACCATCGGATGCTGTCCACGACCTGGCACGGGGAATCCGGGTGGGAAGAACGGTGGCGGCATGAAACCTGAACTGGCTTTGATCAGGATACATGGTAGGAGAGGACGCTGAGCAGGGTTTACACTTGAATCACACACCGAGCGACAAGACATGAATTCCACCATTATCGATTAGCCACCGTGGCTGATCGATAATGGTGGAATTCTGTTTGTCGTATCGCTCGATGAGTATGAACGACACTTATGTCAATAAGTTCTTCAAGTGTTAATTATGTGCCAAACGAGGTTTTTACGGAGAATCGCCTTTACCCATGGCCTAAGATTTCGACGTGATCGTCGTCTTCAGAGGCCCGAATATGACACAGGAGTGAAATTGCACTCTACCCCACCAAACGAAACAGCCTCTAGCAGTTTCGAGAGCATAGAGGGCACCACCATAGTTCCCTGAAGGGAGAATAAACTCACGATTCGATCCAACAAGAGTGCCGATGTCACTCTGCGTTAAAAAGGTTAGTGAGAACGGATAAGACTTACTGCAGGGGTCATGTACCATCTGTAGAATGATAACGACCCTGCACATTGCCCTCCATTCCTCATTAACCTTACGAACGGAAAGTGACATCAGCACCCTTAGTGGACCGAATCGCGAGTTTATTCTTCTCTTCAGGGAACACTGGTGGCGCTCTCTGTGCTTTCGGAGCTGCTAGAGTGGCTACGGCGTTTGTTGAGTAGAGTGCAATTTCACTCCTGTGTCATATTCAGGCCTCTGAAGACGACGATGGCGTCGAAACCTTAGGCCACGAATAAAGGAGATTCATCACAAAAACCTTGCTTGGCACACTATTAACACTTGAAGAGCTTATCATGCCGAGATCCTACGAAGGGAGCTTTGACTTAATTAAGCGACTTATTTTTTGAATCACTAACCTGCTGGCGGCCGCTGAGCGTAGGCAGCTGTAGCAGCCGCATTTCTTTGTGCTTCTGAAACGAATTTCACTTAAAAACACCAAATATCTGGCGTCCACAGAGTGGGACGATTCTAAGAATGCAGGCCAACAATGTCATTCAATAGATGCACTACGTCAGAAGTCCAACAGAGGATCTTTACAGTCCTTAGTCCTACTAGCTCAACTAGTCCCTTAAGGCTGTTTACTCGTTGTTTACTCGCTAGTTGTTTCTTCGTCAATTAGAGCCTATAATAGTTCGAATAACGCTTTATATATGTATGTATAGTAGCTCTTCACACATCATGTAGATCCCTACATATAACAAAATGGACATTACACTATTGCGCTAGCGACGAGCGCGAGAGATGCGGATGGAGAGCCCGGGAATCTGGTTGTGTGTGTGTGTGCACGCTCATGCCGCTGCTGTCCATCAGCCACATTCCAGACATCTCACATTGGCGACTTTAACAATGCACAATTAGCCAAATACGCACATTTAACACTGCCTAGTGCGACCGCGCCGTGCACCACGTCGTTCTTCCCACTGTTGGAGCTGCAATAGATCGCCTCGCACGTCGTGCACCGTCAAAAGTCCCGCGAAAAAAAGGGAGAGGAATTACCAGACCCCCATACCTGGTTCTAAAAAGTGACATGGAAGGGCAACTGGAAGGAGTACTTCTAGCTTGAACCGAATATAGCCCCATTTTGACTGGAAATACCTACATGGTAATGCCATCTAGATCTACATGACCCGAACACCATAACGGCGATTTCATGTGTCATTTTTGGCCTTTCTAAACGACCTCATCCACTTAGTTGATAACAACATCAAGCGCTTTCGCCAATTCTTAAGGAACACCCTGACGGCTTCCTTCATACTGCGCTTCTGAAGGAAGCCGTCAGGGTTTTCTTCACGCATTCTAGTACTTTACAGCTGGTCAACTACCGGCAGATAAATAAATGAGAAGCACATTGCGACCCTTCTTGGTGATTCGATTTCTAGGATTTCTCGGCACATTAATTCTTGGAGAAAAGACCGTTCAAGATTGTAGGGTCTACAACAAACTCGACTTATTAAAACTGATCAAAGACCTCATTGATCCTATCAAAATGCAACCTTTCAATGACAAAATCAGTTTTTCACCTACCAGCGACCCATTAGAGCGGATATCAGACCATTGGACATCATTAGACATTATTAATTTCACAACGCAATCTCCCCTTTCGATAAGAAGCAAAACGTTTCTATAACAACTTCAGCCCTTAATGGAGTTATAATGATGTTCTAAACCCAAAGGGCGCTTCTGAATAAAATTTGCAAATTTCTTAGCATGTAAACAAACCGTTATTAGCTTTTTTGCGATGAAATTGCCTAAAAACCACATGTTTCATTTATTCGTTCAATTCAGTTCAAGGCATTCAGTGGACGCGCTACGTCAGAAGTTTATATTTCTGAAGGGCTTAAATCTGTGTTGATATCTAGACATATTTCTGCCATTCGCCACTTTAGATAAATTTGCTCAAGAAGGAATGTAAAAAAAAGTTGGTTTCGGTTGGGATGCTACTTCTATTGTTGAGGGGATTCTCTCCGGTCGTTTCAGACATACTGTAGTGGAGGACTGTATTTTGGTGGAAATACCCTCAATTCTGTTGCCGTTGGGAATTCAAAAGCTTATAAATCACGTCCTGCTTATTCTTAGGCTATAGCAAACCCGTTTTTCAACTCAAATGAATGCAAGCTGTCACAACGATATTTCGCTGCGATCAAAACTTCTAGCCCAGGCGGGACTCGAACACGCACCTCCCTCTGACCCCTCTCGCCTTTACACCACCGGCGCCGTTTGATCGAACGCAACATCCACACCTCGTGGGACCGACCAGCACTCACCCATTTATCTGGATGAGTTGGCCGCAGACATCAGCATGGAACCAGTTAAGTGATGGTCTTGATAGAAACAATTCAAATCAGTTTCTTCTGTTTCTAGAAGTTTTGATCGCAGCAAAACATCGTTGTGACAGCTTACAACCTTGATACCGGCCACTTGAGGCTTAAAGAAACCGATTCAAATGAATGTAGTCTTGCCCTATTGTGACTGTTGTTATCAGTCAGAATAGAACGAGTAAAATTTGTAGTAGAACCCATAGGACCCATATGTAGGCGTAGAAACAGTTCACCCTGAAAACGTTTTGAACGTTTCTGAAATTTTATCCCTGCACCTGCTCACAGCAGTCGCGTTTTTAATGAAAATTCAAAGAAACACATGGGGTTTAAATCAGGAAATGAACCAACTCTGACCGGCGCTGTGCGAGTTAAGGGCACACTGTTGTGACGGCATCCGTTCTTAATCCTATTTCTTGCTATAGTTTGAAATTCCAGCCGAATCCTAGAGCAGGGATGGACAATGGTAACCGAAGCGTAATTTGCCCCCCTTTCTTGAACTCTATATCGAAGAAATCCACGCACAGGAATGGGTCCCCTTCCCAACCCTAACCCGCACAGCACCCTGTTCTTTCAACACGAGCTGATCTTCTCATTGGAAGGCACGAAAGCCTAAATAAGCTCTTTTTATGTTTGAAAGATTTCTACTCTGAGTTTGTACCGCAAAAGCGGTGTCCCCACCTACATAGCGTAGAAGTGGACATCCGAGAGGCCCTGCGTAAAAAAACCTGTCTATTCTACCTTCTGTCCGAGTCCAAAACAGTACCATGGGAGCGGACTATTGACGATGCACGACTTCACGAGGCATAAGGCAGTGTTCGAAAGGTCTCCTACTGGGAACAACGACGCTCGGTCGGTCGCTGATATAGTCACTCATATTTCGTTATGTCTTTTATTGTACAGTATATTGATGAATGATTTAACCTGCCAGCTTATATCAGAATCATTCAGGAACCTTCTTCTTTCAAAATCCAGCCAGTCGATGTAGCGCGTCTCTCTCGTGCTGCTGGTGGTGTGCAGAGTGAACAATAGGGAGAGGAAGGGAAAAACTTGGCGAAAACGAAACACCTGTCCATTTCATTTCACGTCACAAGAGAGAGAGACAGAAACACAAGTTATCGCTGTACCTGCTCTGATCACTAACCTGATCTCCTCCGCATCCTTCTGAAACTCCTACCGACTCATAGACACCCATATCACCACACGTTATCCGTTCAAATACCGTCCGAATGACACACATTTCAAGCAATCGTAGAAGGAGAGGATATTCTTAGCGAGAACCAAACGCTCGCCGACGATAATTAGCCGCGGCAGCCAGCACATTCCTTGCGGTGACGGCAAGAAATGCGGCAAGCGGCACGCGCACACAGCGGTGCCGTGTGCCTCTCGCGCCACTCACTCCGTGCTCCACCTTCTTCTACACCGCTTCACGGCTCAGAAGCCACGCTCGCTCTTTGCGAGCAAAACAAGAACGTCGAGCACGAAATCAGCAGCTACCGTAGCAGCTATCACAGTGCTGTGCTTTGCCTACGAATAAAAACCGACCATAGAAGCCCACCTTCTCGCTCCTTGCGCTCCTCCTCGCTCGACTTCTGAATCAACTCTGCAAGTTCAGTTTGCCCAACGATCTTAGCCTTTTCTGGTCGATCCCACACCGTCTCCCTCGTCTGCCAATGATAGAAGTACGGCTTTCCTTCCGGCGATTCGGCCTCCACCCATAGTTCCTCGCCTTCTTCGCAGTTTGCAAGCTACAAACACATTATTAGGATTTATGTGAGACCTTCGGCATACTCTCGAATTAGAGGCAGCTCCACGCCTGAAAAGGAGCACGTATTAGGTTGTCCCATAAGTCCTCGCCGTTTTTCAGCGATTCACTGCAGATTTCGCCGGCGGTCTCTTGCATAGCGCTGCATAGCTTTCGAAAGAGAATGATTTGCTCTATCAGAACATGCATTGCATTTCTTTTTTCATCATGAATTTTGTCAATTTTTAGGTCGTTGAAGTGAAAAGTGAAAAGTGAAAAAGTGGCCATCCGCGCACTTGTTCTCTCCGCTTAGGTTTGTAATTTTTTGCGCAGTTTTTTATAGCACTTGGAAGACAATGTTCTGTACTACAAGAACATGTGTTGGTCCTATTTTCTCACTTGCCCTTTATTGATTTTTAGGCCATCAAATTGGGACGTCCGAAGGAGGATGGTTATTTTTGCCGACAGCTCCTGCTCTGTGGTTGGACTTTTTGGGTTGGTGTTATATGTCATTCGAAAGAGAATGTCTTGTTCTATAAGAATATGCGTCGCGTTTATTGATTTCTATTGAATATCAACAAAATGCCAAAAAGAGAAAAATCGTCTTCACCAACAACTCCTTCTCCTTCTTCAGTTGTTGATATTCGACAGAAATCAGCGTGAGCCAATAAACGCGACACAAATTCTTACTGAGCAAGACATCCTCTTCCAAACGACATATAACACCAAGCGCAAAGTTCAACAACAGAACCGGAGTTTTTGGTAAAAATTCGGACGGAAAAGTCGGAATTCCCAGTTTGATGGCCTAAAAATCAATAAAGGGCAAGTGAGAAAACAGGACCAACACATATTCTTGTAACACAGAACGTTGTCTTCCAAGTGCTATAAAAAACTGCGCAAAAATTACAAACCTAGGCGGAGAGAACAAGTGCGTAAATGGCTTTTTCACTTTTTTACTTTCCACTTCAACGACCTAAAAATTGGCTAATTTAATGATAAAAAAGAAATGCAATACATGCTCTGATAGAGCAAATCATTCTCTTTCGAAAGCTATGCAGCGCTATGCAAGAGACCGCCGGCCAAATCTGCAGTGAACCGTTGAAAAAAAAAACGGCGGGGACTTATGGGATAACCTAATATATTGCGCAAGCTGTCCAAACAGTCACGAATTGCTCAAGCAGTGACCTTTAGCGAGAATTTATCTGATCTCAAGCGTCCATTTATACTCCACTCGCCGCGCGGCGCGTCACAATAGGAAATACCAATATCGATTAGTGCGCGCCCCGCGGCGAATGGAGTGTAAAAGGAACCCAAAGCAAGATGTCTAGCGCAAGAAGGCTTAAATTGTAGCCTACGTTGCAAGAGTTGTCGCGCCATGCTATTCGAAAATGTTTGAAGACGTTATTGCTGTCAGCACTGAGCTTTTCAGCAAGGAAAGGAACAAAGGGTTGTCACACGCCTTAGCTTCCAAATAATACCTAAGGGCCTGTTCATAGTACGCGACCAGAGTGACTGAATTACTCGTGCAAAATATTCGGATCGTGTGATAGCCCACCAAAACCGATATGCATGCT
This sequence comes from Heligmosomoides polygyrus polygyrus, assembly GCA_947396885.1. Taxonomy (NCBI): domain Eukaryota; kingdom Metazoa; phylum Nematoda; class Chromadorea; order Rhabditida; family Heligmosomidae; genus Heligmosomoides; species Heligmosomoides polygyrus. The sequence continues at coordinate 106,342,151 of OX377202.1, forward strand.
CAGCTCGGGCGGTCATTCGCTTCTGTCGCTTCCGACGCGGACTATAAACAAGCCTTGCTCGATAGCTACAGATAAAATCTAAATGACGACCCCTATTCTACTGGAGGCACTGATCTGTTTGTTCCACAGCAGAGGCAAAAAATGAAAATGATCTGCTTCAACTCTTCTATACCACGCAGATACGTTAAAATTCAACTTTATCAAGCCTGACGTCTCGACCGCGTCGTCGTTATCAAAGGACTGAAAGAAGATCGTGCTTTTTTTGCTGACTGCTCACTCATATCGTCAATTGCTCTCGTTTTTCCAACCCTGCAGCACTAATGGAATCCAAAGGGTGTCAAGAAGAAACTACTCCAATACTAGCGCAAATCACCGCCGCTTTATCAGCACTGAAGGGCCGCCCTACCATGCGACAACCGTTCAGCAAGTGAAACACCCTGAGTGCTGCCGCATAGTAGGGAAGTCTTTCAGTGCTGATAAATCAGAGGTGAGTTGCATTCGTATTAGAGCATTTTCTTCTTAACACTCTTGGGATCCCATTAGTTCTGCATGCTTGGAAAAACTTGAACAACTGACGATACGATTGAGCAGTCCGCAAAAAAAAACACGATCCTCTTTCAGTCCTTTGATAACGACGATACCGTCGAGACGTCAGGCTTAGTAAAGTTAAATTTTAACAACCTGCGTGGCACAGAAGAATTGAAGCTATTCTACCAAAAATGCATAGGTTTTATGATAGCCGACCAAGGAGACTTGAAAATGAACCAGTCCACGAAAGACTTTCCTCAACCCACACTGCTAGTGTATGTTCGGCTTTTCTAATGGTGTCCTCTCATCGGACTAGGACATATCTATAAACAATCGACTAACACCACACTGGATTCTTACGTGATCGTCCTTGTTAAATGACAGAAACAGATAGAAGGGGCAAGAGTGTTGGATGAGGCAAAAGCCCAGTGAAGCACAGGACTCTCTGTGCGCCACTCGCGTCATTCCATCACAAAACGTGGAGCCAGCGAAAGAAAGGCGAGCGTAAAAACAGAAATCGATGACACTCACCCTTTTCAGTCTCGTCGCTTGATCCATCATGGGCGTGGACTGAGCCGGTGCATGTGCTTGCGCCTGCGGATGTGCCTGTGGATGCGCTTGTGGATGACCCGCTTGTGGATGCGCCTGTGGATGAGCCGCTTGCGGATGCGCCTGTGGATGACCCGCTTGCGGATGTGCCTGTGGATGACCAGCTTGCGGATGTGCCTGTGGATGAGCCGCCTGTGGATGTGCCTGTTGATGCGCCGCTTGTGGATGGGCCTGTGGGTGAGGCGCTTGTGGATGCGCCTGTGGATGAGCCGCCTGTGGATGTGCCTGCGCAGGCGGATGCGTCTGCGCCTGTGTCTGCTGTGCCTGCGGTGGCTGAGTCTGAGGCTGTGCCTGTGACTGAGGCGGCTGCTGACTTGGTGGTTGCTGCTGGTTCTGCTGTGTTTGAGGCACATAACCAGGAGGAAACCCAGGCGGATACGCGCCTGGGAAACCACCGCGGAACGGCGGGAAGCCACCACGTGGCGGAGGGAAGCCGCGACCACGGAACGGCGGCGGCACGAAACCTCCGCGAGCCGCTACCGTCGGCGGCGGCGCTGTTGCTCCAGCTGGCGCTGCTGGTGGCGGCGCAGCGCCGGCTGGAGGCGCTGCTCCTCCTCTCATCGGTGGTGGCATGCCTGGTGGCGCTGAAAAAGGATTTTCAGTATAGAAGTCTTTTTGGGGGTTTATAAATACAATTTTCACGCCGAACTGGACACTTTCAAATCCAAATGGACACTCTTCTAAGCTAGCTTAAGACTTTCGAAACCAAAGCGAACTCTTCCAAATCGAAATGAGCTTTCTCTGTCAAGGAAAACTTTATTATTGCTTTCTTTAAAGTTGTAATTTACCTATCCAATAAAAGAGCACTTTGTTCGAAATTTTATAAACTTCTCTTTTTTTTTGTGGAAAAATAACGGCGTGAAGGGAGCCATCAATTAGTGCAAAAAAAAAGAGATCGTAGCACGCCTTCGTCCAAAACGTCGCGGTTTTTATTCGACTAATAGCAGAGTTTCCGTTTGTATGGAGTATCACATCTGTCACCCATACCTGGGCCTTAAAAACTATTTAAAGCTGTTTCGATTACTTCTGTGCCGAACGAGGTTGTTAGGTGGATCAGTATTTATTGAGCGGCCTAACGTTTCGACCCGTTCGTCGTCTTCGGAGGCCTAAAAGTGGCTTGAAGATTCGGATGTTGCTATCTATCCGACCAAACGCCTCATCGACTCTAGCCTTTCGGATATCGTCTTGAGGCATAGCAAGAAATCCCAAACCCATGAACGATAAACTCACCCGCTGATCCACCGGCTTGTGCGGAGCGACGCCGCAGTTAGTCGACAGATGGTGACTGAGACTCACTATACTGTTCGTTCTACACTATGTATACTGTGTATACCAGTGTCATTCTTAACCACATCCTTGTCACCAAACTCTTCAGTACCTCAGTGCTTAACTTCTTCAGTACCTTTACTATGAGCAAAGTTATCACCTTTCAAACAGTGTATACATTTTTTAAAGACACCTTGTTGTGAAACTACGAATTCATCCTAATCGGAGGGTGCATGTAGTGATTTGGGTCTCTAATCCCCTCCTTGAGTTTCTACGAGAGCTTCAGCTGCTGTCCCACGATGCGAGGGATTTCATTTAAATTCATGGCACTTGGCTGGTATGGCGCGACATACGAAGCTGACATTTGACGGTCGCCCCTCCCAACTAGGACAGGTCCAAAACTGCTAAGCACTTTCAACCTCTCTTAACAGCGTGACAGAAAGCACAGAAGCACAGAAGGGTAGCACCCACCTTACCTCACCCAAACAGCACACGTGAGAGCAGAACCAAAACATTACACAGTCTAACTAACGAGAATTTTGATTTCAAAAGCATAAGCACCTGATTTGATTTGAAAAATGTCCTTTTTTGCTGAAATCTGTCCGCTTTCGTTTGGAAAGCGTCCAATTTCACGTGAAAATGGTAGTATATACTGTGGCCATCTGAAAACCAGCACAAACCTCCACGCCCACGGAAGAACGACGGTGGTGGCTGTCCCTGCTGCGGTGGCTGACCGTTGAACATCGGTGGCGGCATCGCACCGCCACGACCCGGCGGGAATCCACGGAACGGTGGACTGAAATACACAGAACGTTAGCGACAGGTAGCTGCAGTTGATCTTCTAACGTAGGACGTATACCCTGAAAACCGCGGTCGCGTCAGAATATCAGCCATATTTCCAGGAAAATACGAATCGAAATGATTCCGACACTATGATGACGGCTTATCGTTATCAAACTCTATCGCTCACTAGTGCGAGCTGCTATCGACTCCACGAATCAATTGAAACACGTGAAACGTGAAATCGTTTGGGTCTCTTCTTTCGCCGTAAGTAACAGGCTGTACAACGCCTAGCACTTGACAACTCGTCGTCATCTACAGCCCAAAAGGTCCAATCCGCACCGTTTCTCCCACCAGGGCCCAGATTCATCAACCGCTTGCGCCCTTCTAACGGTGAAAATACCGCCAAACCTGATGCTGATGAATACCATATCAGGGAGTTTGGCGGTATTTTCACTGCTAGACGGCGGTACGCGGTTGATGAATCTGGCCCATGAGCTCATCGCTAAACCCCTAGCGGAGAGCATTTCAAAGAAAAAATCTCGCACTACAGCGATTTGAAATGGATTCCGTTTCTCGTACATAGGATCAATAGAGTATCCCATACAGTTTCAAGTCCTTGCTACGATTCAGTTTGTGAGGGAACAGATTCGAATCAATCCAACAGTTTTTCATTGAGCACGATCGCAGTAAACATACACTGGATACGATGCCAACTGGACGCGCGTAGCGCAGTCGGAGGAGGTGTCAGCTATCGAGTGCACCCGATACCAGGGGTTCCTGGTTCGGATTTCCCACCCGGTCAACCAAACCTTCCATCCCTGCGGGGTAGGCAAATTGGTACTAGACTTGTCTGAGAAGGATATAGCGCTTCAGTCATTATATGGCCAAATACGCATTCAAATCAACTCCACGACATCCCGTAGAATAAGAATGCGTGGCGCATACCAAAAGGATTGAGTAAGGCCGCCCTTTATCCTTTAAACGATGCCAATAAGGATAAATCAGATCAGTCATTTTTTAATCACTGGACAAATGGATGACGCAGGTAATGGAATTGGAATGAAAAACACGGATCCTAGGCTGACTCAGATAAGGATGATTTACCAGATTTTGCGATGACTCTAAACTGATTTCGATCAGAAATCCGGCATTCTATCCAAGTCGGATATACGATCATAATAAAAATCAGTTATTTGAGTCATCCTAAAACCAGGTCTGGTGAAACTCACCCTTATCTGAGTCATCCTAAAATCCGGACTTTTCAAAAATGCCGTACAATCCATTGCAATTGAGAATTGAGAAGGATTTTGAGAATTTTATGAATGAACGAATCAATTCAATGTCAAAATCTTCCGAGCGAAAGGAAGAACGAATTTATTCGCACATAAATTTTTTCGAATAATCTAAAGCAGAATAAGCTCCATTTTTCGCTTACTAAGATACTCAAATAGTCCAACAAATTGTTCGAATCAGTGCTGGAAGACTTGAAATTTATTCGATGTTCGAATAAAATTGTTCGATTTTCGTATATAGCTGTCTTCCGGTATTCGAATTCGAACAAATATTCGACTTCTTGAAATTATCGATGTTCGAATTCGAATGAGTATTTGAAAATCTAGAAATATGGAATATTCGACTACTCAAACAATTATTCGGGCACTGTTGTACTTTAGGTCGAAAAAATTTTTTCGCGCAAACTTAGCCTAGGGGGGTTATTTGGGGTGCTGATCATGAATCTGACATCCTTTTTTTCTTTTTTCTTTTTTTTGGTTTTTTACGGTTTTTCGTTTTACGCTGGAGCACGGTAGGTTAAGATAGTTACCGGTGACTAAGGCTGTCGAGGTCATAATCACCGATTTCGCCCAAACTTTGCCTATGGGGGTTATTTGGGGTGCTGATCACGAATCTGACATCCGTTTTCCGATTTACGCTGGAGTGCGGTAGATTACGGTAGATATGGGTGACTAAGGCTACCAAGGTCATAATTACCGACTTCGCCCAAACTTTGCCTATGGGGGTTATTTGGGGTGCTGATCACGAATCTTACGTTCGTTTTTCGTTTTGCGCTGGAGTGGTAGATTACGGTAAGTGCGGGTGACTAAGGCTGTCGAGGTCATAATCGCCCAAACTTCGCCTAGGGGGGCTATCTGTGGTGCTACGGGTGAGCACAGCATGCAAGCGCTCCTGCAGCGATCGCCTGAAAATTCGCAAAACAGCGAGAAACTCTTCGATAGGCGAAGGCTTAATCGAGAGATAGCAGTCTAAGCATCATGGCCTTCCAGGCACTGTTCCAGGATGACCTGCGCGACTTCAAGCTAAACATGGACGCAGCCGATTTCCAGGAATGGCTTAGAAGGATGCGATTGCTCGCAATCGGTCACCATGACCTCGACAGCCTTAGTCACCGGTACCTATCGTAATCTACCGTAATCGGCCGAAATTTCAACAACGGATGTCAGATTCGTGATCAGCTCCCAAATACCCCTCCCCTAGGCGAAGTTTGGGCGAAAAAATTTTTTTCGACCCCCCCCCCCCCCTCGTCCTCTGGAGTCCGTGAAGTACAATAGTGCCATTATTCGAATGAATTGTCCGAGTAGTCATTCGAAAATATTCGTAAAGCATAAGCATAACTAGCATATAACTATATACTTAGCTGGTGTTTACAAAATAACGGATCCGAAATAATTATCCAAATCATCGTCGGATCTAACGCAAAGATCCTTGGTTAACTATGAAATACACTTTAGATTAGCGTGGTCGAGGTCGAAGTTACTTTACTGCAAGCCTTTTTTTTCACACCTTCCGTTAATCTCAAGAATCCTGCCCTCCTCCACCTTGCATTTCTTCTCTTTCCATCTTTTAAGCCAATTTAATCGGTTCCTTTTGCGAGTTCATCTCCCTACAGCGTGTGGTTTTGAATTGGCTAAAACGCCAAGGCATGCAGTGCAACTGTTAATGCACTCGATAACTCCTGGCCTCCTCACCGTGGCATTCCACGTCCGCGAAACGCTTCCGCAGGTCCGGGGGGTCCTTGGTAGCCGTCCTCGAATCCAGTATAGTTGCCCTGATCGTACGACTGGCCATCATACCCCGACGACTGATCGTAGTCTCCTCCACCGCCATGCTCTCCCCAGTCATCGCCATCATGATTGCCTGAAAATGGAGACGCTCACGAAATGGAAGAAGAGAACAAAACACTTGGGTGAGAAATCACATAGAAAGACTTTGGATCTACTTATTTGTACATTTCAAGTCTACTATTCAACCGCTTAACTCACAAATGTTCGAGCAATCAAACGGAATTTATGCACAAAACCCTATCGTCTGTGTGTATGTAGTGAAGAAACGGGAGATGAACACTACAAGTAATCGACACCTGATTGAGAATGAACGTCATTGTGAAATGGCCGTGCTTCGTGGCCGTTGTAACCGACCGTCGTGACGTCATGCTCAACGTCCATCTGGGCATGATCGTCATCAACTTGCATGGAATGGTCAACTAGAAGAGAATCACTAAGCATGTCATACAATGAAAGAGGAGCTCCATTAGTTCACAACACACGACACACAAACACACATGAAAACAGTCTGCACCAGCAAATATGAGCAATCGGCATGAGGTCAGAACTGAGTTCTAGGGACGCACAGCGTACAATGGATTCGGCGCCTTAATTCGGAGCCGACATTTTTGTAGACACCGGATAAATGGATCGTTCGGATTCATGGCATTTTTGAAAAGCTCGAAGTGCAATCCTCGCTTAAATAATTTCTTAAGAACTGAATGCATTCAGTACTGAAATATATTGAACTCCCACATTCCATAGTAACAAGCTGGACCAACGAAATCAAAATCAATAACCAGAAAATTTGAGAAAATATAACTTTTGTGAGCTAGGGGTCGGGATGTTTGCAAATAACTAGGTCGTGAAGAAAATTATCGTGACTGTGACCACGGATCAGGTGCCGTATTCAAAACTTTAAATGCTTAATGGTTACTTGACCTATTTTTTCTTATTTCACTAAAGTTATCTGTTTTATCTGCTAGAAGATAATCCGTTCTCAGAACAAATTCTAGATTTGCGTCGAGAACGGTCCTTTTTAGTGTCCCTCTCTCAACTAGGAATTCATAAACTGACTCTATCTGGGCGACCAGGTTCGTACGGTCTACTTATTTCTATACGTTGGTGCCCATTTATTACCCATTTTTTTGTTATCTCGGGAAATCGTTCAAGAGCGGTCACCACCAACTAGGCTTGCACCAAACTCGAATCTTACGAGAGAAGGGTCTGAACCGTATGTCTGAATGGGGGGAGCAAGTGGTATAGAGGGAATCCTCACCCCTCAATTAGTATGAGAATGTGTTTGTTTTTTGCCAAGTCGTTAAACCCAAGGAGTAGGGGTCACAATGGGATACGGTGCAGCACGCGCTTGGGGTCTTGTACGCCCGCGATGCGTCTGCAGCCAGTGGCTCGGAGCGCAGCTGGATAGAGGGTTGACTCATGCGAGGAATATCAGGGGTTTGGTTCCTCTGCGCTGCTGCTCTTTTGCATTTCAACTGATTGGCTGAGATTTGGGGATTCTAACGTCTATACAATTTTAAGACGTTTTCTGCGCATTTTTTCCAGCGGTACGTTGTGGTATTCAACATGGCGATGTATAAATGTTCAACACCAGTGATACACGGGTAAAAAGTGCATGAAGCACCACTGGGCACCAGGGATGGGCGGAAATTTTGAAAATTTTCTCAGAAAACAGAAAATCGCTTTCGTCAGAAAACAGAAATCAGAAAACAGAAAGGCCAAAAACGCCAGAAAATCAGAAAACAGAAATCAGAAAACAGAAAATTTCGAAATTATCAAATGACCTAATTATTATACCCAAAAATCTATATTTCCAGTAGCAAATGCTTTCGTATGACTAGAAATGTAGTCGTAAACCAGCGTTTTAATTTGCAAGCGTTTATAAAAATTTCTATTACACTCCAGTGCACTGCAATCAGCAAGTTGTAAATGTGGACTGATAGATACTAGGAATCACGACCCTTGAAGTATACAACATTACTCATCAGCTCCGTAATTATTATTATCAAATAGATAATGGTCCTACTAGTAAGAAACTGGCCTTTTAGAGTACCGAACACGATGAAGGCTCAATGATCACTGTTTGCATCAACTCAATTGCTAGAGTTTCTAGACACTCTCGCAACATACTCTAAAGCTGTGCAGAGATTCGTTGGTATTAGTGGCTCCGCCACAATCTGTATTCCTAGTTCGTTTCGTTCCTCGGGAATACCTTTCCTTGTAAGTGGCCTAGCTGAAAATTTTCAGGCCAACACAAATGCCCTTTACAGCACCTTACTACTTAGCCGACTGAAGATGTGAATTTCACAGAACAACACGAGATTGTGTCTGAGGGGGCTGTCAACAGGTCTTGGGCGGAGGTGCTTTCTTGAATGCGTAGACACCATATAATGAAGACCGAGCATAGCGTATACCCTCTCCATCACATTATTATTATTATTATTATTATTATTATTATTATTATTATTATTATTTCTCCTTATATCTACATATCATATTACATCTCAGTGGAAGACCAGAAGAACCGCCTTGGTGTACAGAGTGCACGGCATTAGCAACAATCGCGCGATCTGCCTGATGCTCGTAGTCTACAAGCTGTTCACTCGAGTCATCCTGAATAGGGACAGCAATGCGAGCAGGCAGAATTTCAGAGTGGATTCAGCACGATCCTCCACACCCACACCATTACGAAACTCATAGAAGTGTCGCGAGAGTACAATCTGCCGCTGTGTCTTACGTTCGTCGATCTGAAGAAGGCATTTGACTCTGTCGAGACTGAAGCGGTCCTCGAAGCCCCGCTCACTCAGGGCGTTCCTACTCTGTACGTCAGAATCCTTCGAGAGCTGTACAATGGATTCACGACAAAGGTTTCGCCATTCTACAACGACGTCGATGCTAACGTGAACAGAAAGGTTTTTTTATGAGGTTCGATGAGAGAGTATCCCCGGTTCTCTTCAGCGCCACCCTCAAAAACGTCGTTCGCGAACTCGAATGGGAAGACATGGGAGTGAAGTCGACGGCCAGCAGCTGCACCATCTTCGTTTCGCTGATGACATCGTGCTCATAACACCGAGCATCAGCCAGCGAATGCTGGCCGACTTCGATCGTGTATGTGGGAACGTTGGGCTGCAGCTGAATCTTACGAAGACGATGTTCATGAGGAACGGATGGGTTTCTGATGCCCCATTCTCGCTCAACGAAACGAACATCTCCGAATGCTCCAGCTACGTGTATCTGGGTCGCGAAGTGAACATGACCAACTAACTAGCGCCGGAGCTGAGCAGGAGGAGAGGTCTTCCCCACTTCTCTTTCGACACTCTTGGCGGCTTGAGGAGCCGTCAAGAGTGTCGAAAGAGAAGTGGGGAAGACGAAGAACGTCGGGGCTCCGTACCTACCTTTTCGACTTCACTGTTCTTCCTGCCCATACGTATCAGAGATCTGGGCTCTACAAAGGCAGGATGAATAAGCGCTCAGTATCGCGGAATCGAGAGGGCAACGCTCGGAGTGACACGACTCACACAAGTGAGAGAAGGCCTCGAGACTTCCGAGCTTCGCCGACGTTCGAAGATCAGAGATGCTGTCGCATGTCCAAGTCGTCGAAAATTAGATGGGCCACGTAATGCGCTTCGCAGACACCGACTAGATTTCGTGGGATGTCAAGAGAACACCAAGATGCCCAACAACGCGTTGGTCGGACTTCTTCGCCAAAGCCCTGAACAAACAATATGACGCTCTTCGTGTCCCTCGAGCGAAAAGAATCCATGGAGCACCCTGGAGCACCCTGGCACGCGGCATGGACGTATGGAGACGCTGCTGGTGCCCACCCTACCCACAGTAACTCTAGGACAAGTGGTTAGTTAATACATAATTAAATGCCCTCAGAGTACTAGTTTTATAGTTTTAAAATAAAATTTTTAGTGATCGTAGACGTTCCAAACTACTGTTAAAATCGAAAGAATACGAAGCCAAATTATGAAAGTCGAAAAATGCTCTACGATATACTCCTATACTCCTTGCCAGCAGCACTTACACAATCAATCAAGCAAACAAAGCGGCATAGTTCATGAGCATATGGCGCAATTACTACATGAGCACATCCAAAAAACGCCACATGCTTACCATGTAAGATACTCTAGAAACACTATTTTGGAATAAAGCTCACTATTCTACGATACCTTTTGGATCCTTTTTATTGGATTTCTGTGATAAAATTTTGTTCGCAACTCCATTTTCTGTTTTCTGGCCAAGTTTTGGCCATTTTCCCAGAAAACAGAAAACAGAAAAAATTTGCCCAAAATGGCCAGAAAATCAGAAAACAGAAAACAGAAAACAGAAATTCCGCCCATCCCTGCTGGGCACCTTACGTATAAAGGCTACAGGCCTCTCATAGTCTGTTTCCATACATGGACCAAAGGCCTCGGGAAGAACCATCCTGCTCGGATTTCCAGAGGAGACCACGTTGTGACGTCGGAGGTGGTTCAAATGAGAAACGAGGTGTGCGGATCCAGCAAATTAAGCTAAAGGGCATCGATACACTTTTTCCCTCATGTCTGCCTGTCACCTGGAAATCAGAGGTCTGCTGAAGGTTTTTTAGAACCTAACAGCAACAATGTCCGCCGACGGTCGAGTGGTGATCCACCTGCTCACGAAGTGTGGCCCACCTTTAGGCAAGGAGTCTTCGAGGGAACAAATCAAGCTGGCCGAACGGGTGGCCAGCATACTCATGGACTTCGAAGCACGTCAACCTGAAGTTGACGAAGACGAACAGCTGGAGGTGGTGGAAGAAGAAAAGGAGGATTGGGAACCGCAAGATGAACTGATGGACGTGAAGAGGCAAGCAAGCAGTGGGCATATGATAACGTTTTCGGGTGGAACTCTTGTTTCGGAGGAAAGGGTACGTCTTCAATTGGATTTCGGTTGCGTGCTCATAATCATGGAGGAAGACACCGCGATTCACCAAAAAGGCACTTTGTACCTGTGTATCACTGGTGCTGCACATTTGTCACCATGTTGAATACCACAGCGTACAGCTGGAAAAATGCGCAGAAAACGTCTGAAAATGGTATAGACGTCAGAATTCCTCAAGTCTCAACCAATCAATTAAAGTGCAAAAGTGCAGCAGCGCAGAGGAACCAAACCCCCTGATGTTCCTCGCACGAGTCAACCCTCTACCCACCTGCGTTCCGAGCCACTGGCTGCAGGCGCAATGCGGGCGTACAAGACCCCCAAAAGCGTGCTGCGCCGTATCCCATTGTGACTCCCTACTTCTTGGGTTTAGCGACTTGGCAAAAAATAAACACATTTTCAAACCAATTGAGGGGTGAGGATTCTCCTTATATGACTCGCTCCCACCGTTCAGACATACGCTTCAGACCTTCCGTTGTGAGACACGACAAGGTTCAAACCTAGCAGTAAATCTGTCCCAAACCCTTTCATGCTCGGTTACTAACCGACTTTTGTCTGAGATTGGGGTCCTGTGGGGGGGGGGGGGGGAAGCGTTGTCCGGAAAACCCATTCTGTTGAAGCAAACGAAAAGTCAAGTCGCAGGATATCGACCAAGGCGTCCGCTACAGCACTCATAGAGAATGAGAATCAAACCGACATAGTGGCTTTAGACCCTACAGATGAACACTTGGTTGCACTTCGCTCATTCAGATACTACATAGGCTACTAAGAACATCACACCCTGTTAAGACCTTGACAATGCGTGGTGTACTTCTTCAATTTACACACCGCTTTGATGTTCGAAAATTCATTGAAGTGAACGAGTTTCGCAGTTCTCATTAACCTATGCATGGAAGCCTTCTCTCAGCATGTGAATGTCCGCAAAAACAAAGAGATCGGAGCCTAGTCCATAGCATAGGTATCGCCTAGAAAAACCTGACAGACACAGTGAGCGAGCAACCGAATCAGAATCGAGATAAGAAGTATCAATACCACACCGTTAGAACAAGACGAAGAACAACGCTCACCTGCTCCACCATCGCGTTGGTTCTGGTGATGATAGCCTTGCATGTCTGACTCCGCACCGTGAGAGTCAGAATGTCCGTAGTTCTGATCTGAAATCGACGAAGATCGTATCTCGATCGCGCTCACCTCCCTACTACCCAAGATTTGTTCGTGCCTGCATGACCTTGCCTTAACCTCCATTATTTTTAAAAAGCGAACTAGTCGCCTCAAGTCGCTACACCAACCGAGAAGATGGTCACCACAAAGCGGAAAATCCACCTCTAAGAAGTTAAATAGAGCTACGTCAACGAGTTCACACCTACAAACGCATCTCTGACGCAGACAACTTGGTTTCCACTCCCTTTATGATCGTTAGGACAACCCAATCCCTGTCTGGGATCCCATTGAAAACACCAAACATGCTCGTCAAGCCAGCTACTGCTGGAACGATAGTCGGTGCTGTGTGTTCAATAAGCTAACAGCGGGGTTTCGTTGTCTGCAGGAGTAGTGGAAAAAACGGATTGCTTAGCTACGTCGCAGCGGCTATGGCTTGTACTGGCATATATAACATTTTCACGTCGAATTGGACACTTTTCGAGTCAGATTGGACACCCTTCTAAGCTAGTCTAACCTAAGACTTTTTAAATCAAATCGAAATGAGCTTCAGGCAGGTTAAAGTACAGACTCGATAGGATGGTTAGAATAATTTTTTCAAGGTATTAAGGAAAATTTGGTCTAACTTTCTTTGAAATTTTTTATTTACTTGCTCCAATAAATTAATAATTTTATGAAATTTTTATGTTTCGAAGAAACAAATTAAAATTTGTAGCGCCACGCCCTCAAGGTTTGCCGGAACTTCTATTTAATTGATAGTGTAAATGCCACTTACATGGATGTCAAACTGAGGGCATGTGCGTTCTTTAGTTTTTTGTTGTTGCATCGTTAACAGGTGTCAAACTCCATGCAAATAGGGTTATTACTATCAATTGAATAAAAATCGCGACGGCTTGGACGACGGTATGGCGCAGTCTCGTTTTAGTACTCAAAAATGGCCGCCTTCCTGCTCTTTAAAACAAGCTTTAAACTTCATTAGGAACATTGAGAACGAAGATATAAACATGAAGCTGAATGAAACAACTGTCTTACGAAGCTTTACAACAATTATTTTTCCTCAAAAAATAAGAATTTTATAAAATTTCAAATAATGCTTTCACTTATTGGGTAGACGAATTAAAACTTCAACGAGAGTTCTACTACGTCTAAGGGACCGTGCAAAACCAGAACGAAATTAATTCTTTGTTTTTCATATTTACTAAAAAATATTCTAACCATCCTAATGAGTCTGTACTTTAACCTGCGTGAAGCTCATTTCGACTTGATTTCAGAAGTCTTAGGCTAGCTTAGAACGGTGTCCAATCTGACTCGAAAAGTGTCCAATTCGACGTGAAAATGCAATATATTAGGTTGGAAACAAAGTCTTCATTTTTTTTTCAAAGATTTATTACTTCACAACTACAAAGTCAAATCAATTGAGATAAACTCTATTTTGTTCTACTACACTTCTCCAAAGACGTGGTAATTTTTCTAATTCCTCTCGCGTAAAAGACTGCAGTTCTGAAGTCGAATCACCGCTGAATCCAATTTTTGAGGTCCTCGTCCGTTTCAAAATATTTCTCTCCAATTTCTTGCTTGAGAGCGTGGAAGAAATAGCATTCGGGAGGGCCGAGGTCAGGGCTATACGGTGGATGTGGCATTACCTCCCAGCCCAGCTTCTTTATTGTTTCTCTTGTGAGTCTTGCAGCATGTCGCTTTGCGTTGTCATGCAGGATCATCACCTTCGACTTCTCAGGCCTCTTTTCTTGGAAAGCTGCGGCGACTTTGTGGAGTTGGCCACTGTATGTGGCAGCAGTAAGTGTCTCTCCACTTCTGAGAGTTTGCCGATAAATCACTCCTCTGATATCCACCAAACACTCAAGAGAATCTTCCGTTCGTGAACATTGGGCTTGAGATCAGACTTAGGGCTCTCTCCCTTTTGTACCCATTGCCTTTTCCTCGGAAGTTGGCACACAGAACCCAGGACTCTTCGCCTGTCACAATCCGCGGAAGAAACGATTTTCTTCCTTATCTGGACAGAAGAGAAGCAGCGATGGAGAGCCGTCGACCTTTCTGAGTGTCTGACAGGGCATGTGGAATCCAAGCTCCAAATTTCCATGCAAAGCCAAGGTCCTTCAGATGGATCCCCACTATCCTATGAGACACTTCGAGCTTCTCTGCCAGCTGACGTGTCGTCTGCCAACTATCGGTACGAAGAAGATGGTGTAGTTCACTGTCGTCCAATCCAGTTGGCCTTCCTGACCATGCTTTGCCCTCAGTGAATAATTTCCCTTTAAAGACTTTCCGAACCACTCATAACAGGCGCGATGAGTAGTAGATCCCAAGCCATATATGTGGTTAATTTGGTCTGCTGCCTGACGTGCTGTGGATTCTTTAATGAATTCTTGAAGAACGCCGTGCTGAAAACGGCCATGAGGTAGATCTGGCATTGAGTTCGGAAGATTGGATGGATAACGAATTACAAGAAGAGTCTTAACCTGTGTCTGCGTGCGAACGGTAGACAAGTGTGATAGGATTACGAAATCAGCAATCAACATTGGCTAGTGCGTTTACAAGGGGAAGGGTAAAAAAAATTTCGAAGTGTGAAGAGACTTTTTTCCAACCTAATATGTCTGCAAAAGCCATAACCGCACGAGCACGAAGCCGCGACGTAGCTAAGCAATTCGTTTTTTCCACTACTCCTGCAGACATCGAAGCCCCGCTGCTAGCTTACTGAACACACTGCACCGACTATCGTTCCAGCAGTAGCTGGCTCGTCGAGCATCTTTAGAGTTTTCAATGGGATCCCAGACAGGGATTGGGTTGTCCTAACAATCATAAAAGGAGCGGAAACCAAATTCTTGGCAAGCGACACCGTTAGGTAGATAATGTCATAGCAACGGCATAATTCCGCGTGCCGGTGTGCCTATGAGGGGACTATTGCCCATGAAGGGTTTCTTGGAGGGCGTCGGTATCCGACCCTCTCCGCATTTCTATGGAAGCTTTCCTCACTTAGTTGAGTTAGGCCATTCCGAGGTTCGTATCTCGATTTCTCGCTGCACGACACCGACCGCGTCGTCATTCTGCTTTCGTATAGCCTAGGTGTCTGACCAGGATACTATCTCAACGGTAGGTCGGAACGGCGCAAATGTTGTATATGGGCAGAACCGCCTCTAGCTGGGAAGTAACAAACTGCAGGTATCTCGACCCCAATACAACTCTGTGCAGAGTTAGGGGCGACGGAAGCCGCCTGTTGGCGCCCTGTTGATTCACGTGCTCCACAGCTGACGAGCGCGAGCGGGATGAGGGCTGGTATCGCGGATTAGTGCAGTGCACAGGTGGCGTAGTAGGGAAGAGCTCGGGCTCATGAACGACGGGTCGGGGGTTTGGATCCCGCAGACTGCGTTTGTTTTGCACTTTTGCAAAATCCATGTTTATCATATAGGTAGTCCACCTAGGGGTACTATAGTGTGTTATAGAGGATGTTTACATATAACATAGGCTTCAAACTACAGATTAGCTAAAATGTTCACTTCTGTTCACTGTTTTAAGCCTATTTTGTGTGAAGTTGTAGTTATGTAACGATAGATATTTTGTGGCACTAGTTAAAAGTTCCGACTCCACCAACAAGGCTTCACTCAAAAAATTTTTTTGCTGAAACTTCGTCTGGGAGGTTATTTGGGGTGCTGATCACGAATCTGACATCCGTTTTTCACGATTCGGTCGGAGGCCACCCATACCGTTAACAAGGGTGGTCCAGGCAGGTTCACCGATTTCGCTGAAACTTCGTTTAGGGGGATTATTTGGGGTGCAGATCACGAATCTGACATCCGTTTTTCACGATTCGTTCTCTATCTGCCGTCACCGGCAGAAACTTTAGGAATGTAATCCTGTGCCTTCCTGTATTTATATTATCCAGCCGAATCGTGAAGAATATATCAGATTCGTGATCAGCACCCCCAAATATCCCCCTTAGACGAAGTTTCAGCGAAATCGGTAACCCTGCCTAGACCACCCTTGTTAACGGTATGGGTGGCCTCCAACGGAATCGTGAAGAACGGATATCAGATTCGTGATCAGCATTCTAAATAACCCCCCTAGACGAGGTTTCAGCGAAATCGGTGACCCTGCCTGGACCACCGTTGTTAGCGGTATGCGTGATATATGTATATGTAAACATGCTCTATAACACACTATAATACCCTAGGTGGATTACCTATATGATAAACATGGATTTGCAAAAGTGCAAAACGAACGCAGCCTGCAGGATCCAAACACCTGACCCCGCGTTTACGAGCCCGATCCCTTCCCTACTACGCCACCTGTGCACTGCGCTTAGCCGCGATACGAGCCCTCATCCCGCGCGCGCCCGTCAGCTGTGGAGCACGTGAATCAGCAGGGCGCCAACAAGCGACTTCCGTCGCCGCTAACTCTGCGCAGAGTTGTATTGGGGTCGAGATACCTACAGTTTTTTACTTCCCAGAGAGAGGCGGTTCTGCCCATATACAACATTTGCGCCGTTCCGACCTACCGTTGAGATAGTATCCTGGTGAGTAGGAACAGGAAGAACAGAGGAGCCGAATTGAAGAGAACGAAGCCGAGGGTTCTTGGTCTTCTCCACGACTTCATCGACGCTCTTGAATGCTTCCCAGGCCGCTCTTTTCCATCTGCTGAGCCTCGGCTCTGGTCGTTTGTCGTGTTGACTTCGCGACCTGGGGTCGGATTCATCAGCGGCTTACAGCAATTCAACAGAGAAATTACACCCGAAATTCTTGATAGCGCGTCTTATACCGCTCACCATATCGCTTGATAAGCCGCGTTATCAGGCATTTCGGTTGTATTTTCTCTGTTAAATTGCTGTAAGTCGTTGTTGAATCCGGCCCTTGGATACACGTAGCTGGAGCATTCGGAGATGTTCGTTCCGCTGAGCGAGAATGGGGCATCAGAAACTCGTCCGTTCCTCATGAACATCGCCTTCGTAAGATTCAGCAGCAGCACGATCGAAGTCGGCCAGCATTCGCTCCGCCTGGCTGATGCTCGGTGTTAAGAGCACGATGTCGTCAGCGAAGCGAAAATGATGTAGTTGCCGGCCGTCGACTTTCACTCCCATGTCTTCCCACTCTAGATCGTGCACGATGGTATCGAGGGTGGCGCAGACGGATTTTTGGGATGCGGTACTCTTCTTCACGTTGACGACGAGAGGATAACTTCAGAAGCTGTTCATACAATTGGGATCCGTCATTTTTTCCGAACCCCGGATAAATGGATCGAGCGGATAACTACAATTTTTCACTCCTATTCCTGACCAAATACTGCATGTTTCAAATGTGATCTGCACACAAATTGATTCCACTACCCCGGCCCATGTCGCTAACGAAAACCGGTAGCAGGAGCCGGATTCACCAACAATCATGGGTATGCGGGGTATAAGGAGTAGAGATCAGATACGGCTCAGTGATCAGATACGAGTCATAAGCAAGAGTCAGAGACGCAGGCTTCATCGTGGGTAACTCTACCCCCTATACCCGCGGGTTAGTCGTTGATGAATCGGGCCCCAGAAGACAGAGAAATGAAGGAACCACTACTACACCACAGAAACACTCGAATAGTGCCATTGGCTCAAATCGACCAGATACACCAATTACAGCCCTATAAAGACGCGAGGAGACCAACCGCCATATCCTCCTCCGTTCATATGACCATCATAGTGCTTTTCGTGACCAGCGTGACCAGGATCACCATGACTCGGGTCTTGTCCTTGTGACATGACCGCATGATCACCTCCATTCGTCTCGTAATCCATTCTGCAAGGATGGATGATCGATGGTAAACACATACATGTTGAAGAACTATTCGATGGGCACGATGCACGCGAATGAATACGTCGATATCGAGTTGGATTCCCATAGACTCTGTTATTTACCTCGTTCAGACACGCCGTTTCCCCATATAACTGAATCTCTGAGTGCAGTTTTAGGCGAAAAATTGAGCAACACAATTCGCACCGGGCACACTGCACATCCAGCAAGGTCGGTCATCGATTTAAAGGAAAGCAGCCTGGCCTCCGATTAATTAGATCGAATCCTGGCTTTCTATTTAGCCCGAGTAAACGGATAATAGCGAGGGAGGATGTGATCCACGCAGTGCTTTCTAAGGCTACAATGCTAGACACAATGCAAAAAGCCATTACCTACTACGGTGGGACACGTACATGCAAGAAATGCTCACCTAATGAGTTGGAAAGGACCTTACAGCAAGACACCTCCAACCGCAACGTGCAGTGGGTAGTCTGACCGTCAGACCAGGAACCCTACTGACCTGAAGACGTTGGAATCAAAGTCCACAGAGGTCAAGGGAGTGGGAAGCTTGTTGGTGATAGCCGAAAACTGATCATTTCTATTCAGTTGAAAACGAAATAAAAACGAATAGAAAGGATCAATGCCCGGCTATCACCAACAAGCTTCCCACTCCCTAGATCGCTGCAGACTTTGATCCAAACGTCTTCAAGTCAGGAAGGTCCCTGGTCTGACAGTCAGACTACGCACTGCACTTTGCGCTTGGAGGTGTCATGATGTAAGGTCCTTTCCAACTTATTAGGTGAGCATTTCTTGCGTCTGTTTCTTCCACCGCACTTGGTAATGATTTGTTGCACCTTGTCTTACATTTTCGCTTGAAATGCGGTTGAGACTGGCCAGGTCACCTTGGTTTTCGATATTCCAGGGTCTTACGACAAAGTGGAGAAGCCGAAACACTCGCCGTATAAAACATTGGCGCCCAAGACACGGCTAGACTTTGACTTCAGCGAGTTCATGTCATCATGCCAAGACTCATGATGAACGGTCGAACTTGGTCAATATCGTTTGGGCTGCTTGAAAGTCGTTCAAACGGGAATTCATACCGAAGGAGTCACAAGCAGCGGTAAGGAAGTATCTAGAATGGTGAGCAGTGGTGATCATTCCTTGATGAAAAGTGCTCCAATCATGGAAATTGCAATTACATAAGGACAGAGTAGTTATAAGCATGGCGAAAACACGATGTTCACTCCAGAAAACGAAGAGTGGGAAAACTAACAGTTCAGCACTAGGAGAACCAACATTATATCATCATTCTACTCTCATGATGACAGACAGCATAAGACTTTCCCATTTCGTCGTTCCGCAGCTCCATTATCGATTAGCGCTCAGTTGGCATGGTGTCAGCACCGATACGAAGAGGTGGTGGTCCCGTAACGATTGTCGTTACGGTAAGGCCTCGTGCATAGTTCCCGTCGCCGCGATTCCATCGCTGCGATGAGTTCTTCAAAGAGACGCGAAAGAATTTGAACTTCCGAGTGCTCGTCGCATCGCCCATCGCTCTGCAAGAGAGCACGACGGCGACCCGTATAGGACCAACGCTAAACACCGCGCGCGGCGCGAAAAAGTATGCCATGCCCGCGATGGGCGCGGGAAGCCATCGCGCATGCCGACCGCCACTGTTGCGGCGGCAGCGGCGAAGTTTCCTTTGACTATTCGACCGCGTGCGACAGCATTCCTAGTTGAGGTGGCAACGGTGAAGAACACACGACAGAATAAGACACGACCTGAAGCAAATCCGAGCAACTCTGTCCTCGCCACAGTGAAGCAGTCGACGCGCACTCGTCTGGTCAGGAGACGCGTGAGGACATTTCATGACAATATTGAGCGTGCTGACGCAAAGCCGTGTGGGATTTATGGATTTCTATAGAGGAGTGGGTATGTGAAGACTGACGGTTTCATAGGAATCTGCAGGCATTTCCGATTGCTCTTACTTCCATCACAATAGCTCTAGCTCTACTTCTACATTCGCTCTCAGTTGTACTGCTGCAATTAACTTAGGCTTGCAGCGGATCTATCCTAGTCGGAGGGGGGGGGGGCGGTCCAGAAAATTAAAAATTATATAACAAATTGACTTGAGACTTACTGAGCGGCTCCTATAAAAGAAGATAGGACCTAAACTAGAAAAATTCACGAAGAAAAAACGAAAAAATTACATTTGTTTTCGCCGCAGTTGTAAGCGGCAAAGTTATGTGCCCTCCTCACCATGTTAGACCTGGTTATAACATGCCATCAGGCGGCACGCAGCACGCGGATTTATGCGTCTTCACCATGTTAGATCCTGGTTATAACATGTCAGGGGTTGGTCAGCATGCGGCATTCCTCCAGTGTGTCGCTCTTTGCCCGTCGAGACGGTTGTAAAACCACGGCGATTTTATTTTTTGTTTGACCTTCCTTTTTTGTTTCTTTTAAGGTCTATCGTGTTCTCTAGGAGCCGCTTAGTAAGTCTCAAGTCAGCTTGTTGCATAATTTTTAATTCTGTGGACCCCCTCCCGACTAGGATAGATCCCTTGCAGCTTTGCATTTTCTGTTTGAAATGAAGAAACACGTCACTGACAGAGAATGCAATTGAGCCAATGGTCGCTCACCTAAATGACTTTGTATACCGTCCCAAACCTCACATTCCTGTGGAATGTCAGATGAATGGGGATTGAAAGCAGCGCCAAAATAAGGAAAGAAAAGCTCAGTTGAGTTGGTATTATCGGGAGAGGGATCCACAGGATTGAAAAAAATGTAACAAATTGACTTGAGACTTACCAAGCGGCTCCTAGAAAACAAGATAGACCCCAAAAGAAACAAAAATCAACGGCCAAGCAAACAAAATAAATAAAATCGCCGCGGTTTCTCGGCGTGCAAAGAGCGGCGCAATGGAGACATGTCGCATGCTGACCGCCGCCTGACATGTTATAACCAGGATCTACCACGGTGAGGAGGGCGCATGAAGCCGCAGACTGACCGCCTTCTGACATGTTACAACCAGTGGCCGTATGCTATTCTATTCCCAACCGTCCCCGGCCGGGTATGAGGCGGTCTCCGCCCACATCCCCGGTATGCACATCATGCGCCGTCAATTTTTCGCGCCGTCCCCGTCCCCGAGTCGAGCGAGAATAGCATACGGCCCCAGGATATAACATGGTGAGAAGGGCACATAACTTTGCCTGCTTACAACCGCGGCGAAAACAAAATTTTTAATTTTTTTCGTGGATTTTTCTAGTTTAGGCCCTATCTTGTTCTGTAGGAGCCGCTCGGTACGTCTCAAGTCAATTTGTTCCATATTTTTTTAATTCTGTGGACCCCCGACTAGTATAGATCCGGATTTCCCCGCCAAATTGGATACTGGTCAAAACGTGTGATCAGCCAATCGATAGGGGAAAAAGGCTCTACAAAACCGTTCTGAAGGGTCGTTTAGTGTGCGCGCGATGCGACGCATGTGTAGTGGTCAAATTGATCGAGCGACGCGATTGATCAATTTGGCCACATTAGGCCTATGTCATACCATCGCTCACCCCGAGCGACGCCTAATGATATGCTCCCATATCGATCGGGCATAGCGATGGAATCGATATGGGTGCATATCATTAGCCGTCGCTCGGGGGAGCGATGGTATGACAAAGGCCCTACACATGGCATCGCGTCGCGCGCACTGAGTGACCTCTTATAGTTAGAGGTCACTAAAATACGTCTACAACCAGCATTTATGCTTCGCAATTCATGCCTTTTGATGCTCACATCCACAACGTGATGTTGTTTCTCCCTTTTTCTGGACCCCACGCCAACCAATCTCACGAGCGTCTGAAGGAGGCTTATAAAGAAGGGGCCCCGGTTCCAAGCACAGTCCACAACTGGTTCTCGAAGTTCAAGGATGGCGGCTATTCCATGGAAGATGAGTACAGGTCGGGACGCCCAAGGAGCCTGTTCATACTTCGCGACAAGAGCGACTGCGCCGACGCTCGAGTATGAACACTTTTCGACGGCGCGCGCTTGGTTTTAATCGATTTGCATGTTTTGCACGGGCGTGGGCAAAACCGGAAGTATGAACAGGTAGCAAGAGCGACTGGAGCCGGCACACGAGTATGAACACTTCGGAGGCGGCGCGCTCGGATTTAATCGATATGCATGTTTTGCACGGGCGACGAGTCGCTCTTGTTGCGAAGTATGAACAGGCCGAAAAGACTTGGATTTGGACGTGCTTCGGGACCAAGTTAAGGCGGATCCATATGAGACCACCCGAAATGTCAGTCACGTTTGGGGTTAATCAATCAACTGTGGTCCGTGAATTGAAAGTCCATTGGCAAGGTTAGAAAACGTGGTCGATGGATATCCCACGTGCTGACCCAGCGGGACATGGATCGCAGGGTCCACGTAGTACTCTCTCCCCATCCTCTGACGCACCCACGTCTGGCTCAACAATCTCATAACTGGGATGAGAAGTCGATACTGTACCTTAACGTTCACCGCCGTGTCCAGTGGGCGACAAAGGAGACGATGCAAAAGATGTCCCGAAACCCGACTTGCACGTGAGGAAGGTGATGATGGGCGTTTGGTGGAGCGTCTATGGAGTAGACTATTGGGAGCTGCTGGATGAAGGTGTGACAGTGACGGCGGAGGTCTACGTTAGTCAGCTGTAGAAGTTCAACGCCCATTTCGAAATTACACGTGCAAAACAGGCCAATGCATACTTCCAGCATGACAACGCTAGACCACACATTGCAAGGTCGACGAAGGCTGAACTACTGAAGTACGGCTGCACAATCCTTCTCCACCCCCAGACTCCCTGGATCTCGCTCCATCCAATTATCTTTTTTCGAGTCTGCAATGCCATTTGCATGGCAAGCATTTCATAAACCGAGGCGACATCGAAAAGGCACTCAAAGCGTTCTTCGTGGCGCATCCTGCTACGTTCTGGGACCGGATCTAACGACTTACAGCAATTTAACGGAGAAAAATACCTCCGAAATTCCTGGTAGCGCGGGTTATCAAACGATATGGTGAAACATTTCAGCATATCGCTTGCTGATAAGCCGCGCTATCAGGAATTTCGGCTGTATTTTCCCCGCTAAATTGCTCTAAGTCATTGATGAATCTGGCCCCTCATAGCGGGGCTTATCAACAAGCGATATGGCGAAATGTTTCATCATATCGGTTGATAAGCCGCGTTATCAGAACTTTCGGCTGTATTTTCTTCGTTAAATAGCTGTAAGCCGTAGATGAATCCGGCCCCTGAAGGAAAGGCATTCACGACCTACCAACACGTGGGCAGAGAAGACCATTGATACAAATGGTGCTTACTTCAAGTGATTCGCTGTTGCTGTTTCGATAGGATGAAATAAAATATTTTGCGCTTCAAATGCCCGAGAACATATGGATCAACCTAATTTAATACCCACAAAGAGCAACTTGTCAATCCTATGCGCCTATATCGATCAGAAACCCGAACTACTTAACCAAATATGCGAGAAGAAAGGTTGAAGTTACTTAAGCCAAAATTAGGATCAACGCTCTGGCAGAGTGTATCTTGAAAGTGACGTATAAAATTGATTCCACTCTATTCAAACTGTGAGTTTCCACCGTTTCATATCCGCAATGGACGCGTGGTAAAATCGTGATGGTTTAAAGGACCGACGCGCTCCAATCCAGCAATTGATTACGGTGGTAGCGAATGCTGACTGATCTCCAAATTCAGTCGTCTATCTGAGGACATGACGTCAAATAAAGTGATTTCCAAGTCTTGTGTGCACGCATAAATTGGAGTCCAAAATAGAGAGCCTTCGCTCCTCCTTTTATGTCTGCCTGTATCTCTTGGTGCAGGACCCATACACCCACATTGCCGAATTCCAGCAAAAGCTTACAGACCTAAAGATATCCTGCAAGGAAAACAGCGTCTCCGGTGCAATCCTAGTTGGTGATGCCCGCTCTCAAATGATATTCCGATATAACGAAACACAATAAATAGCCAACAACTACAAACCTGGGGTCGGATTAAGTTTAACTATACCAACCTGGGACCGAATTCTTCAACGATTTACAGCAATTTTGCGGAGAAAATACAGCCTAAATTCCTTAAAAAAAACGCGAATTAACGCGTTTTTCTAACAGGCGATATGGTAAAATGTCGGCGTTATCAGGATTTTCGGCTGTAACCTCTCTGTCAAATGTCTGTAAGTCGTTGATGAATCCGGCCCTAGGTTGGTACAGTTTACCTATTCCTATATGTTGTTGACTATCTATTGTGTTATATCGGGAAATCATTTGAGAGCGGTCACCACTAACTAGGATTGCACAGAGACGCTGATGAATCTGGCCCCTGGTTCCCTAGGCGGAGTCAGTAGCTGAGTTCCTAGTCGGGAGGGGAAACCTCAAGGAGGACCGTTCTCGGTGCAAATGTAGTGAGGGGTCCTCACTACATTTGCACCGAGCACGAATGTCTAACCGCTAAAGCAGCTATTAATAGTAAAGCAAACTGAAATAATAGGCCATAAAGCAGTTAACATTTTGTACACAGAGAATGAAAAGCACTTCACGTTCTAATCATTTGCGAGCGTTCTGACCTTGTATATATTCTTATGTCCTCTAGTATTTATTTGGAATTCGTTAGTGTATTTGTTTTCTATGGGTTAAATGAATCCAACGCATTTCAATATTGCACACATTTGATTCTTAAGAAATCGTTTCAGAGCGGTAACCACCAACTAGGATTGCACCGCGCCTCCTTAGAAACCGAAACAACGCATTTCCACAATCAACAGAGGGTACAGGACAAAAATACATGGCCAATACTGGCTCTTGAAGCTGGAATACAGCTCTTTGATGAGAAAGAGGTTACACGTCAGCCAACTTCGAGCCATACGCATCTGACCTTCTCCAGGTTCGAAACATTGGCAGAACTGTAGAAACTTACAATGAATACGCTCAAGAAAACACAATAACACGATACCGAACAGCCGGCGGAGTTTCGGAAACGCGCACACACCTGCATTGCGTCAGCGCTGAACTGTGAATGCGTCAACCTCTTCGCGGCCTTCTCGAAGGCGCGTTTTCGGTGCGTGCCACACAGGAAAACTCGTCCGCGAAAGCTCCGCCTCCATGAGCGCCTTCGCATTGGGGCGCGCTATTTTTTTTTCAGTGAGAAACCCACTTCATCCAAATTCTATGGGATCAGCCAAGTTATCTGGCCAGGCAAACAGTTCCTACTCGTCCTCATTTGGCGTGTGTTTGTCACTGGGATTTGCTAACATCCCGCTCCTCTCTCTTTACAGCAACGCTGGATTTATTTTGACGAGTTCTCTGTGTCAGACCGTTGCCATGATCAAGAAATGTAAAAAAAATGGGCGTGAAAATTTATGGTGATGGTTAAGATGAGGACTTCTGGAACAATTGCACACATCTCGGGCATTTATGCTTGCTGTCAAAAGCTCGAGCCGTTTCAGGGTTTTACTTATAACTTGTCCCCTACTGCTATTCGAATTGAGGGTGATGTGGAGATTTGGGGATACTGTAGCAGGCGCGGGAACACTCAAATGGCAGTAGGGGATTAGTTATAATTGCCATTCCGTTTCAGCGACTGTTTTGTATCAGACACGGGTAAAGTGCTTTACGAAGAGTCGCGGTTTTAGATACATTCCGGGCAAATGTCCAGCACACCACACGGTGCGGATTGCAAACGGTTTTCGGTCAATCACGGGAGGCTCTTTCTGTGCTTTGGTACGGCCCTTGGCACTAGCTCGAAAAGTGTCCGCAACTTTGTCATATTCTTCTCTGTAAGGTGGAGATTATACTTTAGCCGCCGGATCACGCGGTGTTACGAAACCTGCACATATCGATCGTCTTCGCTGCCTAGTCGATATTGATAGATGTGGTAATGCAGCGCTGAAGTATAAACACTACCTAAGGGATCATAATGGATAGCAATTATAACTAATCCCCTACTGCCGTTTGAATGTTCCCGCGCCTGCTACAGTACCCCCAAACCTGCACATCACCAAAGCCGTTGTCATCGGAGCTTGTTTTTGTCATTGAGCGCGCAAATCTACAGACACCTCTAGGAGGGATAAGACCCATTTAAGTTGCTCGTGCTAAAACCGCTCTCGTTGCTCAGTGGGGATTACGCATCAATCGAATGTCCACGTGGACGCCGATGCGATCCACGACGCAACGACAGCAACCGCAAGCCACAGCAATCTTGAACATCAACCCGCAGTGCGAACTGCAGTAGGGGATTAGTTATAAGTAAGGCCATTATAATGCTGCCCATTGACAAATGTTTCGTAAGAAAATCGTTCTAAAATGAGGGGCCTGTTGTGCACTCGCGTCTAAAGCCACAATTACAGTGTGGACGAGTTGTCCGCCAACCCTTCATAACAGATAATCGGCGTGGGACCACTTAGCTGCCACGTTACTTTCAGTCTACACTTTCTATCGCATCGCCCATGAAGGGGTTGGATAGCCTAGCGTCATGGCAAGTTGTCATCGTCGTCACATCGGCGTTGCTGGCCTTAAAAGTTCTGTTAATTCCTAGCTATACGTCGACAGATTTCGAGGTGAGACTTTATATCTGTCAGCGCATGCTCTAAACCTCCACCTATTAAACTGTTTATAGGTTCATCGCAACTGGATGGCTATTACACACAATCTTCCGCTTTCTCAGTGGTACTACGAGTCGACATCTGAGTGGACTCTCGATTATCCACCGTTCTTCGCCTACTTTGAAAAGGTACGTAGCAGCTTCTGTGTCGTGTCGGCTCAACAGTGCCAGGTCCCTTGTTACTGGAGAAGAACTCAATCTTCATACCTTTACAGCCCTTTCTAACCTGTTTGTAAGGGGTAAAACACTAACCTATCCATTGATGTTGGGTCACAGATCACTCTTCCAACCAGATAATCATCAATCACTCCCGCGAAATCGTGTAGGAGTGGGGTGCATGGCGCTCTCCAGGAACATGCCTGGTAATGCCGACGTTGTCCTCTAAGCTCTAGGTATTTTTATCCCAGTTCGTGGCATATAAACCGCTGTTTCGATTTTCATATGCACCGGGATTTTCAGTAGCTTTTTGTAGGCTTTCCTGGTACTAGTCGTTAATGTGGCCTACATGGGAAGTTGAGTTCACATCGTACCAATCAGGTCGTATCGGACGTGAATGCCACCCAAAGGGCCTGCTCCTCTGCTCTTCGTGACGGAAACCACGGGAGCGATTGGTCTGCCCGACGAATAATGCGCATCGATTTTTGCTGGTAGATCGCTCGGCAAAAATCAATACGTATGATTCGCCTGGCCGACCAATCGCACCCGTTGTTTCCGTGTTGAAATATGAACAGGCCCAAAAGAGGTGAGAACGGCCGATGAACTAATTAGCTGGCGCGCTCAGGCCCCCAGGCCAAATTAACGACAAGAAGCCTTTTCTACTTCTTTTTGTCCAGAAAATGTCTAACAGCTTTCCTTGCTCCTTCCAATAGGTGTTCTACTTGCAGTGTTTGGCCACTATAGCCTACTACTGCGGTTTGGAGGACATCCTGAGTCTTCAGAAGGATGCTCTCTTCAATAATCGTGTGCTGTATTTTCAACGGCTGTCTGTGATTGGAGCAGACGCTTTGTACGTGAGTATTCGTCTCTTTTAACTTTTCATATCTCTTAGGCCTCTTTTATACTCCGACGCCGAGCGACGGGATGCCATGTATGGTGTCCAAACTGATGAACGAAAAGGCGACAGCGTTGGTAGTCAATGTTGAGGAGGGGCAGTGCGGCGTTAGGGCATGTTCATACTTCGCGACAGCAGCGACCAGAGCGCGCGGAAGTATGAACATGCGACAGCAACGACTGGAGCGACAAGAGCGACAGCGCCGGCGCTCGAGTATGAACACTTCTCGGCGGCTCACGCTCGGTTTTAATCGATATGCATGTTTTGCATAGGCGATGAGTCGCTCTTGTCGCGAAGTATGAACAAGCCCTTAGGCCTCGTGCATACTTCCCGTCGCCGCGATTGAATCGCGGCGATGAGTTTTGCAGAGCGACGCGAAAGAATTTGAATTTCTCTGTGCTCGTCGCATCGCCCATCGCTCTGCAAGGGAGCGCGACGGCGATCCGTCCAGGATCAACGCTAAACACCGCGCGCGGCGCGAAAAAGTATGCCATGCCCGCGATGGGCGCGGGAAGCCATCGCGCATGCCGACAGCCACTGTTGCGGCGGCCGCGGCGAGGTTTTCTTTGACTATTCGGCCGCGTGCGGCGGAATGGCCATGAACTGAGCGCCGAGATGGCATCGCGGCGATGGAAGTATGCCCCCGGCCTTAGAGACGGAATAGAAGTGTCATTTACAGAGGTTAATCCCGCCCGACTAGAATAGGTCCCATTAGTGGCTCAAAGAGTTAGAATTCTATGAGCATTTGCATAACGTCAAATTTTTAGGACATTGATAGATTTACAAAAAAAAATCAAGAAATATATCGAAACTATTTTGACTTCCATCAAAGGCATCCTGTTTGGTGAAAAAAATACCTCGTGTAATGGCGTATAGCATTCCTTTCCAGCTAGTAGTTGGTGCAGGCTCGAGTCTCGCCTGGCACCAGAGTTTTGATCGCAAAGAAACGTTGTCATGAGAAAATACTCCATTTTGATTCCTATAAAGTCCTGCCATTCTGCGATGGAAGTGCTTGACCACTTTCATATCAAGCTGCACGTCTTCCAAATCAAAAAGGAGTTTTTTCTCACGAAGATTCTTTGTTGCGATTAAAACTCTAGCGCCAGGCGAGACTCGAGCCTGCACGACCTGCTAACCGGGCAGGAATGCTATAGGCCATTGCACGGAGTATTTTTTCATTAAACAGGACAGCTCTGATGGAGGTCAAAACAGTTTCGATCTATTTTTTGATTTTCTTTGTAAATTTATTAATGTCCAAAAATTTGCCGCGTTATACGAATTATCATACCATTCTTACTCTGAGCCACGGAATGGGGCCTATCCTAGTCGGGCGGGGTCAGCCTCTATAAGTGGCAGTTCGATTCCCCTCTGAAGCCGCACCGCTCCTCCTCTGTACGAGAGCACAACAACCCTCAAAGCGGCGCGTTCTAGCACCAGGATCTCTCAGACAAGTTCAGGGTTGCGCATGGTGAGCAGTTGAAATGATCTACTCCCCCTCCCGACTGGGACAGATCCCAGGAATATTAAGAATGGATTAGGAATATTTTTTCGAATAGATATAAGATTTCTAGATATAAGATTAGGAATTTTTTAAAAGAATATTTATTTTAATGTGTGGAAAGACAGTACACTTCCATTATGTGATGGAAAGAGTGCGCCATGCACTTCTCAAATATTTCAGTATGGCTGTCTGATTTGATAGTGCCAATCCTGTTTATGAGAAGCCGCCCGGTGGGGAAATTGCGCAGTTTTTACGTTTATTTATGCTGTGCCGGTGAAATTGAATTGCATAAAGAATTTTCACTACAAATCTTTTAAAAATGCTCGATCTATGTAAACTATGTGATCTATGCACAACCCTGTATGGCGGCCGGAAATTTTGCTTTTCTGTATTTTGAAGTGGCGTAATAATCGTACATATTGGTGAAAGAATAAGAAGGTTGTGGATATTTTTATAATGTGATCATTTCTCGGACATCGTCCTTAGGTGGGTAATAAAATCTTGAAGAAAATCGAAATAAATTTTTCAGTCGAAAATTTATTTCGACTTTCTCAGAACGATGACAATTTCACTTGAAAGGCGACCATTTTGATTTGAAAAGTGCCCAGTTTGACTAACTCGGGCAAAAGTCGGTCAGTGACCGGGACCCATGATAGGGTTTGGAACAAGTTTACTGCTCGGTTTGAACCTTGTCGTGTCTCAGACACTAAGTTGGTCAGTAAGCGACCATGAGAGGGTTTGGAACCGAGCACGAAAGGCGGCCACGCCTCCGCTGCGCAATAGCAACACGTGCTGTAGCGGTGGGGCGCCTTTCATGCTCGGTTCCAAACCCTTTCATGGTCGCTTACTGACCAACTCGTTGTCTTAGACATGACAAGGTTCAAACCGAGCAGTAAATCTGTTCCAAACCCTTTCAAGGCTCCCGCTCACTAACTGGCGTTTGACTGATAATGGTATAAACTCTGTCATAAGGTGACAAAGCCCCCTACTAGATTCTCATTTAGATCTTCTCCTGCGTGGTGTTTTGCTTCGGGAACTCTCCCCGATGGTCATCGCTTCCGAAAAAGCTGCAGGACAAGGCCAGGTAGCCAACATTTGTAGTTGTTTTCAAGTCATCTTTGTAGGTAATGGGATCTGTTCAAGGATAGCCACATTCACTGCGCTCTCCTGTCACTTCGGTCTGATTCTGGTGGATAATATCCACTTCCAGTACAATTCGCTGCTCACAGCGTTGTTGATTCTGTCGATTTACTTCGCCGACAGGGAAAATTACCTTTTGGTGAGTTCTGCTAGACAATTTCCACTATTTTGCTCTAGAACAGCCTTAGTAGTCGTTTAGTCGGCGCTGTTCTACTGTGTTCTGCTGAACTTCAAGCATATCTACCTCTACTACGCACCGGCCTATGTGGTCTTTATGCTCCGGCGGTATTTCTTCAGAATTGCGGACGATTTGCTGGAGTTTTCTCAGACACTGATCTCAGGCAAGTTGCTCTCTGTCGTCCTTCTGGAATTCTCCACTCTATTGGACATGTTTTCAGGCCTCAAGCTGGCCGGTGTTATGGCCGTGCCGTTCGCCCTGTCTTTTGGGCCATTCGTTGTAGTTGGAGGAATCGATGAACTCCTGCAAATTCTCGGGCGGCTCTTCCCCGTTTCTAGAGGTATAGTGTCTAAAAACGCGTTCATACTTAGCGCAGCGCAGCATGAACGTTTCTAGCATTTATCACATCTCAATAGACTGTTTAAGGGCTCACCCATGCCTACTGGGCGCCGAACTTCTGGGCGATATACAACGTCGTCGATCTCGCGCTCTATCGAATCCTATCTCTGTGGAAGCCCCATTTATTTGAAGCGCCGACGTACAGCTCAGGACTTGTTCAGGTAATGGTGTGCACCTTTCTATGGAGTTTAGGTTGTTGCCATTATTTTCACGACAGTGAATCTATTGGAAGCTAGGCCTGGATTTAAGGCTTTAAGGGAGTTCACACTGGATTTACCGGTCTCAATTTAAGGCTTTGAAGCTAGCAAACATAAGTTAGCGTTAGACCTTATTAAAAAATTTTATCAACAAAGAAATAAAAAACGATAAAAATGATGAAAATTTAGTCTTCCTAGTTGGGTGGTACCACTGCAGGTGTGTGCAAGACTCCGTGTGGTTCGCTGCGGCGTCTTCATCTTCGCGTAGTTTTACCCGTGGGTTCATAGTGGATTTTCATGCCTGAGCTTAAGGCGTTGGAGCCATTAAAATACCGTTTGACCCAGCACATTTGAAGGAAATGCTGCCGTTGTAGGTTTAACTAAGGCGGACTGATAAAAACGAGGTCTTCCTAGTTGGGTGGGACTGCTGTGAGTGTGTGCAAAACTCCGTGTGGTCCTCGTGGCGTCTGCAGCTTTACGTAATATTAGTGCATTCGGTTTTCAGACCAAACACTATTCTCTATCGTTGACTACGTTAGAAAGTTTATAACGTTTTGTTTTTGTCTTTGTTTTTGGTTTTTATGGTTTCAAATATTAAATAGTCTAGCTAATACGGCCTCCTAAGCTCTATCGCCTTAAATTCTTATCCTGAAGGTGTGTAATATTGCGTACTACAGACCCATTACGTATGATATGCAGATTATGCAACAATGCACCCATTCAGACTAGTCCCGCCCGACTAGGAAATCGCACAGACTGGAATTTTATAATTTTCGCGTCAAATTAGGCACTTGCGGAGCCAGATTTGACGTCTTTCAAACCAAAACAGACACAATCAAATTGGGCAATGTTCTAAGCACACTTCTGAAGTCAAACTGAACATCCTACAAATCAAAACGGGCGTCTTCCGGATTAAGCTAGGCTCAGATTTTTTGTTGAAGGAAAATTTAGAGTGACTTTTTGAAATTTCGGATTCACATGTACTAATAAGTGAACGCACTGTTTGAGATTCTGCAAAAAATCTTGTTTTTCATGGACAGATAAAGGCTGAAGACTTGGTTTAGAGTGCGGGAAGACAGCAATTTAGACTTAGAGGTGCTAACAGAAGAGATTACGCCATGCACTCTGTCTGCGAGGAGTTGCATACTTGTCACCAGTGCAGAGACAAGGGCAATTTTAGAAAAACAGATATCTTCACATTGCTGTTTCAAATGAGCAGCATTTTTACTGTCAATAAAATGAGAATGTAGACGTCCTGAACGAGTACACGGCGAAATCCCCTCTTTTATCACTAAAAATTGGTGCTTTTCTGCACTTTAGAATAAGCTCTAAACCATAATTTTTCCTTGAAAAGCCTTTTTATATAAAATTCCAAGCAGTGTGTCACTTATTTGAGCAGGCGAATTAAAATTTTCATGGGACAAAAATTATTTTGGCCCTCTATGATTCTCTATTCTAATCTGAAAGATGCTCGTTCTGATTTGGAAGATGTTCAGTTTGATTTCAAAAGTATCCAATTATATGCAAGTTTTTCTGGGTAGGTGGTGATAAAACATGTTGGACGACAGTTCCAATTTATGCAGAAGGCCATTATTTTCGCGTCAGCGACTTCTACCCAGAAATCCCATAGTAGACACGTTGTGGCACCGATAGCCCTACTTTAGGTCTACGAGCACTCAGTTCTGCCCACCATCACCGCTACACTGTCGCTGCTGTGCGTTCTAGCCTCGCTGGTGCCATTGTTCGCCACCGTGTTCAAGAAGAGAGTGCCGGATCTGTGTACGCTGCTGACACTGAGCGCCTTCTCGTTCTTCTGGTTCGGCTATCACGTGCACGAGAAGGCGCTGTTGCTAATGGCTATTCCATTGTTGTGTCAAGCCTTCACGGTAAGCGACGAGTAGATTTTCCGGGAAAATCTCCCAAGAAATCGCTTTTTTTAGGATCCGAAATTCATCCGATTGGCTGTGATGTTCTCCGTCATCACGGCGACGTCACTATTTCCTCTGCTCTTCACAGTGTTTGAAATACAAATCAAATACTGCATAGCATTGACATATATACTATTGCTTCTGCTGTTGATACGGTATGCTTTGTTCGAAATGATTCCTCGACAGTTGTTGGCGTCGCGGTCGCGTCGCGTGTTGACAAGTTTCGTCGCGCTGGACACATCTAATAGGGGTGGTTATGGACCTGTTCACACTTCGTGACGAGAGCGACTTGTCGCCCGAGCAAAACATGCAAATCGATTAAAATCGAGAGATCGCCACCGAATCCTGTTCATACTCGGGCGCTATCGCTGTTGCCTCTGTTGCTCTTGTCGCGGCTGCGCGTGTCGCATGCTCATACTTCGACATTTCTTTAGTTAATTACGCACACCACACTCCGTCCATCGCCCCAGTCGCTCTTGTCGCTCCCGTCGCTGCTGTCACATGTTCATTCTATCTGGGTGCTGCCGTAGCTGCCATCGCAAAGTATGAACAGGGTCTATTCCAAACGCTGAAATCATGGCCTGCTCGAAGAGCAGCTAATTCGTTCGTGAATCTGCTCGTGCGTCCGCGCGAAATTAATTGCCGCTAAGTATGATTCCATAAATGGGACAGAATGAACATCAGGGTTTGTTATGCCTTGCACGAGGCATGTGTTGCGTTCGATTAAATAGCGCTGGTGGTGTAGTGGCGTAGCGTCCTGTCGGACAAGCAAGGGTTCAAGTCCGACGTTATGCTAGAGTTTACCGCAACCGCTGCTGTAATATTTATATTGATCATTCAATATCGATCAATATTATAGATTTTTGCCTACTGCTGACCGATTAAGGTGAAAACCCTAATATGCTGTGGGGTAGTGTGACTTTATAGCAAGTTGACGGCATTGAAGGGCGAACTAATATCGATTGATTTTATTGATTTTTTGAGAGATAATTATTTGGTATAGGACTCGAGCGATTATAGAAGCCGCTGTGTTCTGAGCGTGCCCGGCGGGTAAGCTGCCAGTTCTTATAAAGTGTTGCCAATTACTTCTAAAAACAGCATTCTAAAGTAAATATAAGGTATATAAGGCATTGCCTTTAAGACCCAGAGGGTTAACCGCTCTAATAGAGGTCGTTTTCGGTATTTTTAGACCTATAGATGCTAAAGCTGGGCACAGGTACGTTCTAATAAATTGTTATATATAAGGGCGTGTTCATAGTCCGCGACAGGTGCGATTGGTCGCCTGGGCAAAGGAGACGCATCGATTTTTGTCAGGCGATCGATAAGCATTAATCGATTCGTACGCTTTGCACGAGCGAGTCAGTCGCTGACGCCGTGTACTGTAAACAGGCCGTTATGCTATACTGACGACAGGCGCGTTCCAGCGAAAATGCGCTGCTTGTACGCAACGCGACCGCGACGCCCAGCTGTGTCGGGGATAACTTCAGGTTTCGCCTAAAGCCTATATGATTCATTTTAGGCACGCTTTCCATATAGATGTCCACTCCGTAGTATCGCTACCATCACTGTTCTACATATGTGGGCTCTTGGGATACGAATTCTACGCCACATTCTTGCACCAGGTCAGTACCAATAATGGTTAGGGAAAGCAGTTGAGGAATGCGCCATGCACTTTGCTTCTCTGAATGGCTATACCTTATCTTCAGATTTTATTCGGGGCAAAGCTGGCGTTCCTACCGCTAATGCTCATATCGGTCTACAATGCAGTTGGAGTGCTTATATGCTATCTATGGCTTATTGTCCTGGTGTTCGACGATGACATAGGAGTAGCGTATAAAAAGAAGCACTGTGAATTAGTGGAGGTGAGTCCCAAAGGCGATCGGTTCTACGGGGGAAAGTGCCGGGGGAGGGGCAGGGAGCCGGTGCGGCGCGGTATTAACGAACGCCCCGTCGCGCGGAAGTACGTCGGGGGAAAACCGCTCCCGTAAGCGTATCGGCTAAGGACTGTTGTGCACAGTACTCTTCATTCTATAGAGTTCATAATACTCACAGATTTATTGCCTTCGGTGGAATGGAATACGTAGTGAGGGCAAGGCTGCCTGCTAAGGCAGACGAAAGACGAACGAAAAACGACTAATGACCGACGACTCATAGCTGACTATGAACTGAGGTACTTATAGCCAAACGAAAGAGTGGAGAGCTAGATGTTGCTCCAGAACGGCTTCTGCGGGATGAGCATGAGAACATACTATCACTAGACAGTGAACAAAATTGATCGTAATGGAAAGTGCAGATCATGAGGAGGGATGATGCCACGTTTATGCTTCTATCGGCGCGCGACGCGATGCCAGGTATAGAGGCCAAATTGATTGATCACATCGCTCAGCGTCGACGCCTCCCGGCCGGAGTGAATCGTGTGAAGAGGCGACCAATCGCGCCGCTCTCGAAATCGGCGCGACGCGTTTGATCGCGGTGGATTGGGGCATGGTATTGCTACTCCAGTTGTCCCTTGCAGTGGACCCGGAAATGTGTGCAAGTGCGTATCGCGTAAGGACCTGTTCATACTTCGCGACAGCAGCGACCAGAGCGACGAGAGCACAGCGCGCCGAGGTATGCACATGCGACAGCAGCGACAGCGCCAGCTCTCGAGTATGAACACTTTGCGGAGGTGCGCGATCGTCTTGCATATTTTGCACGGTCGACGACGAGAGCGCAGCGCGCAGATGTATGAACAGGCGACAGTAGCGACTGGAGCGACAGCGCCGGTGCTCGAGTATGAACACTTTTCAACGGCGCGCGCTAATTTCTAATCGATATGCATGTTTTGCACGGACGACGAGTCGCCCTTGTCGCGAAGTATGAACAGGCGCTAACCGCGTCGCTGGCTGATCGAAATGTTCACCGTCGTCCGAATCAGTGCGATCGCAACAAAACATCGTTATGACAGCTCACAACCTCGATACCAGCCACTTGAGGCTTAATGAAACTGATTTGAATCGTTTCTATCAAGACCATCAGCTTAGCTGGTTCCATGCTGACATCAGCGGCCAGCTCATCCCGGATACGGGTGGGTGCTGATCGGTCCCACGAGGTGTGGATGTTGCGTTCGATCAAACGGCGCCGGTGGTGTAATGGCGTAGAGCATTCCCGCCCCGTTAGAGGGAGGTGCGGGTTCGAGTCCCGCATGGCGCTAGAAGTTTTGATCGCAACAAAACATCGTTATGACAGCTCACAACCTCGATACCAGCCACTTGAGGCCTAATGAAACTGATTTGGATGGTAGTATAAACGGGGCCTGAGGCAAACATGGCAACGGCATACAAGGAACAATATCGACTTGCATGGGCTGATATTTTTACACTCTCAATGATTTCACTGTAGGCACGAGGACGTGCAATAGAGCGATTCATTACGACTTAAGGTCCGTCTGCCTACGAGGACAGATGCTGACCATACGGTCGCTAGGACGAAGGCGAGCTAACTGCTGGACACGGCCCCAGAACACGGAGGCACGCCCCTCTGCGTCTCTGACCGTTCGAGACGCTTCTACGTAGTTGACGTGTCAATAATGCGGTGATCTCCGATAATCAACACGTCATGACAGAATGTCAGGTTACAGCAAGCAGTGATCTACCATTTCCACGTCGCATTGGACACTTTTCACTTCAAATTGGACACTCTTCTAAGCTGGCCTATGAACTTTGAAATCAAATTGAAATCGTCTTTCAAATTGAAACAGCCTTCTTACAGCTTAAACTGCAGGCTCTCCATGATGTTTAGAATAATTTCTTGTTCGAGGAAAATTTTTGTATGATTTCTTGGAACTTTTAATTCACATAGTCAATAAGTGAACACTTTGCTTGAGATTTTATAACTTTTTTTTGGAAAATAAAGGTTTATAGCTGGTTTTAAAGAACAGAAGGGCGGCAATTTTTTTATTGCTATAAAGCAGATTGCGCCGTGCCTTTGTCCAACACTTTGCGGCTTTTATTTGCATTCTTTTTATTCTAACCCTATTCTTTTTCTTCTTATTATTCTTTTTATTTTCTTATTTTTTCTTATTTTATTTTAATAGCAAAATTTCTGTTTTCAAGGAGTTTCACACTTAAAAACGATGCAACATAGACAATTGTAAAGAACATACATATCCTCACTTTAATGCTTATTGTGAGTAGCAGTTACACTATCAATCGAATAAAAAATCGCGACGAGCTTTTCGAGTACATGGCGCAATCTGGTCTTAGTGCACTATATAATTGTTGCTTTTTTGCTGCTTAAAGCGAAATTTAATTTATGTTTTTTTTTTCAAAAAATAAAATTTTTAAAATTATTAGACCCATTCGAGCAGCTGAAGTAAAAAAAAAAATCCAAAAAAATTATTCTAAATTTTCCTTGAACAAAAATTTTTTCTAACCATCTTGGAGAGTCTGTAGTTTAACCCGTAAGAAGCTCGTTTGGATTTGGAAGACGTTCAATTTGATTTAAAAGTTCCTAGGCCAGCTTAGAAGAGTGTCCAATTAGATTTGAAAAGTGTCTATTTTGGTTTGAAAGTGTTCAATTCGACGTGAAAATGGTATATATTGATACCCGCATCTTTTATCGAAGTCGGCAATCATCGCCTAGGATTAAGCCTTAATGGAGCCGTACGTCAAAAGCTCTTTAGTGATTCTTCTTCAGGGCCTCATCAAGTCGGGCTTCTACCCTGTCCAAGCCGTGGAATCTCTGGAAGAAGTCGAAATTGTTGGTGGCATCGATATATCCACCTCTAAAACGAACAACGATTTCGCCGTGGTGGCGTTCAGCGTCTTTGAATACCCAAGTATGAAGGTGAGACCTATAGGTGGACACTATTTCTCGACCATTGCTGGGCGTTGCGGTCGCGTTGCGTGCCTCAACGCGCCTTAATGCAACAGGTTTTCCGCTACTTTTGAGGTCCTGTTCATACTTTGCGAAGGGAGCGACGGACGCGATTGGTGTGCCAGGCAAATCATACGTATCGATTTTTACTGGGCGATCGCTTGGAAAAATCGATAAGTATGATTTGCTCTGCTGACCAATCGTTCCCGTCTTTCCCATCGCGAAGTATGAATAGGCCATAAGGTAGCGACTACTTCAGGCTCTTGCGATTTTCGATGATGTTGTGGTGATAACGGAGCCCTATATCACCGACTACCTGGCCGTACGTGAAGCAGCACCGGTTGCCGAGTTCATCAACAGGGTGCTGGCCGATCAACCGCAGCTTCGACCAGACGTTTTGCTTTGTGATGGAAATGGGCAGTTCCATGCAAGAGGTGCTGACTTGGCGAATGTTGTGTTTGTACTTAAGGCCCTATATGGCGCGAGAGTGTGGGCGTCAGTGATATCGATTAGTCAGCGGAGTGATCGATATCAGCGGCTTTCGTATTCCCAAGTCAGCTGATCTGTAAAGCATAAACCCTCTCCGAAGCAGTTCACGTTCCTCAGAATTTGTTTTCAGGGTGCGGACTCGCGTGCCATATCGGCGCGCTGACTGGCATTGCTACGGTGGGCGTGGCGAAGAACCTAAATCTGTCCATACTCAAGTCGCTGGGAGCTGACGAGGGTGTGATAAAGGCGTCTGAAGAGGTGTGAGCGTACAACAGGTTGCCTTGGTGCGAATTATTCGGTCGGATGTTCTAATAGGCGCAGTTTATACTTACGTCGCCGCACGACGCAGCAGTGTTAAATCCATCGATATCGATTATGCGGGGATGATCGATATCCGTACGTAATGTGCTGCCACGGTGCCTAGCGGCGAAGCATAAAAATCGGAAGTTATCTTGATACGATTTTCTGTAGGGTTTCATAGTTTTAAACGAAAGAAAGCGCTTTCCTAGTTGGATGGGGTAATTCGAATGTGTGAAAAATTACGTTAACTTGCAGACTCATTCCGTATCGTTACAATGCATGTTCGCGCTCCGCTAACCCTGCCCTAAGAATCTTGAAATCGCCACGACGCAATTTTGCACATATTGTGCATCCGACCCCCGCCGAACTAGGATAACGTTGGAGAAGGTTGATTGCTGTGAATTCAGGCTTATTTCCCGTTCTTTAGCTTGTCGCTCGTGTTTCCTCGCAAACGACAGACGGATATGCACCTTATGACGTGATACTACCAGTTGTGATGAACATCACCCGATTGGGAGGATCAAAAGTCCCCGTCTATGTGTCGGCTGGTTACGGTATTGAACTGGACCTGGGCACGAACCTGGTGATGTCGACGGCTCGAAATCGAATATGCGAGCCGATAAGGAGTGTGAGTGCGCTCTAAGGGCCCATTTATACTTCGACGCCGAGCGACGCGGCGCAACGTATGGTGGCCATATTGATTGAGCGACGCGATCGATTAATTTGGCCACTTTACATGCCGTCGCGTCGCTCGGCGTCGGAAGCATAAACGGGGTCTAGGGACCAGAAAGTGCTGTGGATTTCCATCTGAGACCCTTTTTTTTCAGGCGGATCTCCATTCGAGGGAGAAGGTCAGACAGTATTTCGACGGCTAGGAGCGATCGAGACAGAGCTGATTTGATTGTTGACGGTTATTGTTGTTGTTGTTCGTGCTTGATGGGTTGGTCTTTCGTGTTTTTACACTGTGATTGAATATAGTCAACGATAGTTTTAAGTATAGCTGTACTTTTTTCTTGAAAAGTGATGTGATAAATTGATAGCATCTATGCGGACCCTTTAGTTCAGGGAATAAACAAAGTATGGACGACAAGAGAATATGGACAAGTAGAGACATTCTATGATCAAAGCGACGGATGTGGTGCGCTAGGTGTCTCCCACTACTGTAGAAGACGGAGCGATCCGCTCGATTACCGTAGGCTGACCTGGTGCCGCACCCGCCTCGACGAGATTTACAACGAGATGAGGCGAGTTGAGCAAAGCGCGCATTGCTGCCGTAGAGCAGATGCCGTGCGAGGGTAGGTGAGACCTAATCCTTTCTTTTTTGCTGTATATTCGGCTTTTCTGCAAGTTTTGGGTCCACAGACATGGGCCGTTTATTATTGCCTCATGAAACGGTCAACGCGCAATCTGCTCGCCAAATAAAAAAGGTAGTTCGGGCGGATAGACCACTCCAAAAACCTCAAACTTGGGTAATTAAACTTTATCGTAATTAACAAAGAAAAGAAATGACGCAAATGCAAGTTACTACAACGACATTAACAGCGCATACAATAAACTACCAACACAAGTAGGAATTGGGCGATTTAACTGAGTCCGTGACCTTGATCCAGGCGGGAGCGATGATAGACGAGGGACGACTACGCGCTGACGAGAGGACCCGGGGGAACCCAGAGAATAGATACCGGTTAAACTAAGATCCTCCAAAGGCAAAATGGGAGTGAGGTGATTTCACTGAATCCGAGATCTTGATCCAAGCGAGCGATGACGGACGAAAGACTACTACGCGCTAACAAGATGACCCGGAGAAACTTGAAAAATAGATAGCGGCTAAAACGACGGCCTTCCCCAGGCGAAGTAGAAGTGAAGCGATTTCCATGAGTCCGAGCCCTGTCCCAAGGCGGGAGTGGTGACGATACTCACTAACAAAGACTACGCGCAAGAGAGTGCCCAGAGAAACCTGGTCGATGAGGGCGCCGAAACCGTGATCACTCGCGATCAAGACTATTTGTCGTCACCTCATATCTTTATTAGTCGTACTTGGTTTGCAAATAGAAAGGTGAGTTAATGATTGCTTTACTGGCTCCGTGAAAGTGTATTATAAGGCGACCCCTCAACAGTAGTCATTCAGCGACACGAAGGTGTGTCTCTTCACTGTGTCGTTATCCTTTCGTCAAGCGCTCCATCCAAATGATGCACAGTAGCTAAATCACTTCGCACTTGCGTCTTAGCGTCGCCTTGAGAGTTCGTGCCTTAGATATCTCCCTGAGTTACGGTAGCATGACGCAACGGCTCACTATCGCCACCGGTTACGGTAGCGTAGCGGATCGTAGAGCCCGTCTTAGGCCTCTGTTATACTCCCGCGGGAGCATCCGCGGAAGGGCGGGAATCGCGCCGAGACTCCTCACCTGGCCAATCGCCGCGCCTCGCCACGCCCGCATCCGCCGTGCACCATTGGTCCGCGGTCGTTCCGCGGATGCTCCCGCGGGAGTATAACAGATGCCTTAGAGGAGGTATAACGGATGAAGAGAGCAGACAATGCACCGCAAAGCAGTCTTTCTGTCGCAGGGTGACGACACAGCGACACCTTTGTGTCGCTGAATGACTACTGTTGAGGGGTTATACGAAAACTATAAAAGCAACGAGAAAGAAGGCCAAAAACCAATAAAATCCTCAGTCATCACCCTGCGACAGAAAGACTGCTTTGCGGTGCATTGTCTGCTCTCTTCATCCGTTATACCTCCTCTAAGACGGGCTCTACGATCCGCTACGCTACCGTAACCGGTGGCGATAGTGAGCCGTTGCGTCATGCTACCGTAACTCAGTGAGATATCTAACGCACGAACTCTCAAGGCGACGCTAAGACGCAAGTGCGAGTGCTTTGGCTACTGTGCATCATTTGGATGGAGCGCTTGACGAAAGGATAACGACACAGTGAAGAGATCAATCCAGGCAGAGATCGGGTGGCTACCGTCTAGACTTTGTCCCGGACGGCGACGCCTGCGGTGCATGCGAGCGAGTAAGCGTCCTTTATCGATTGGCGCTGTTCCCGCGTGTTCTTCTTGGCGGACATTCGAGCGTCACGCCAGACAACACAGAAAGTGCCATCATTTCCAAATCAGCTCTTCGAAAAACTTGGTGATCAGATATATTTCTTTTCTTCATTCCTGTGCTAGACACCTCACAGCAACTTAATGGTAAGTTGCCCACAAAAAATATGTGTTTCTGTGCTCAAGAACAGAAAAAATCATTCACAAGGACCTAGAACAGCATTGACACAGAAGGAAGCTCACTTCCGAATAGGTTCAGTAAAAGAAGAAACGGGAATTAAAGTGGTACATCTGTCCTAGGCATCTCGCAGCTCAAAAATGAGATGTCTTAAACAGAAATGCCGGTCTGTGCCCATGAACAAAGAACAACAACAAATATAAAACAACAAAGCTCACGAAGAAAAAAATCGACAGAAAAACAGTGGAAAATGGAAACACCAAGTTATTTACTACCATAAAGAATGAAGAAGAGTCCACAGTCTCTCCAAGAGTAGACAAACAAGACGATGGAGAGTCGGGGAGAGCTCTGATGAGAGCTCTCTCTCCACTTCTGTCGCTCGTCGCTGTGCACTGAATGTTCCGCGAATGACGACGCGACAACTGTTCCCGAGAATTTCAGCTCTGCCGCGAAGATGGGGTCCCGTATGGAGAACCCTAGGCTCCCGCTATCGGGACAGTCTGCTGGCCTGTTGCGGACGGTTTCACGAAGGTATAACAAAACCTAACTGCCAAGAAATCAATATTTTTCATTCAGTTTATTGCAGCTCCCAACTTATCTCTTCTTGAAACTTCGACCTTATAAGTTGGTATTGTCAATATTAACTTGAGCCACTTTCGGGTGGGCGTTTATTCAGCAGACTCTGACATTTCGAGGTTCCGTCGTCTTCAGAGGCCTAAACGTAGGAAATCAGAGTCTGTGCTCAAAGCAATCAATGGCATCAATATCATTTTCGATCTATCTTCACAATCACCCCGAAGAAACTGTATGAAAGAGAAGCCTCACAGAAGCAAGAACTCACTGGGTGAGTCTCCGCTGATCTATAGATCCACCGCTATGGCCTCTTGCATGGCTCCCCTTGAATTGCGGAAATGAGTTTTGCAGAGCTAGGCAAAACGATGTGGAGTTCTCGCCAAAGTATAGCATACACCTCAAACTTCTGTGACACATCGCCGACGCAGTCGGCGACACTGTTGGGTGGGTGCTACGCAGTGCGTAGCAGCCCGGGTAACACTGTCGCCGAATATAACATATACCACAGCCCCAGCAAGAGAGCGCGACGGCGATCCGCCCAGGACAAACGCTAAACACCCTCGCGGCTCGAAAACTATGCCATGCCCGCGATGGCGGCGGGGCGCGAAGCCATCGCGAATGCCGGCTGCCACTGTTGCGGCGGCCGCGGCGAAGTTTCCTTTGACTATTCGGCAGAGCGCGGCGGAATGGTCATGAACTGAGATGAGGGCGGGCGAGGATCGCGTTGCTCGATCAATATGCTCCACCATACGTGACATCGCGTCGGCGCTGAAGTATAAACAGGCAACAGGCCTAAGGACCGATGTCCGCCCTATATGGTAGCCAGTAGGGGTGAATGAATCATTGCATATATCGCTCACTGGTCGCTTTGCAGTTCACAGTGAAGCACGACCAGCAAAGAGTCACTTGTTGCGGCTAGGCAATCATTTCGGTTGTTCATTACTGGACTTCGTGTCAAAATCCAGAATACCATATCTTTCCGTACTGAGGAATCTCCTAACATCTGTCACTTGTGATGCATTTGTTGTTTCATATCGCGCTTTCTCCGATTACCGATAGAGGAAATTGTTGTTTCGTTTTTAACCTAAATTTGGTCTAGGAGGAAGCTGGAGGCTTGGAAGAACAGGCATTCGTTGTGAGTATAGACGCCTTCGTTATTTATTACTTTTAATGAACATGGCACAAATAGCAGTGGTAAAAACTTCATTACGAACACGAAAACAAAAATACATTGTACCTTAGATGCTTGCGCAATCAACCACCGTTTGATGTTAACTGTTAGACCTATATTGCTGTTAGGTGGCAGAAGGATTAGATACAGAAACACTACTCGGATGGCGCCGAATGATAAAAGTTGTGGCCTTAAGTGGCAATCGCCTAATATGTGTATTCGCGAAAGTGTTAAATTTGTTCAAAACTGTTCCACCAATCAACAAGACCTTCCTTCGATAAGGCCTCACGGATACTACCAGTGCAAGACCGGACACAGTGCCGTAGAGACCCATTGCGATGAAGCACAGGTTTCCGAGCGCTAAAGTAGGAGTTTGGTAGTTGTGTAGATAGACTTTCCAAAGGTAGCTGGCCTCACCTTGTGTGTTCACTATTGAAAAGGCAAACACAAGCAGGACAATTACCGCTGGTAACATGAAGAATACCAACAGGGCAGTCATCTGAATTGATCTGAACGGTTGTTGATAAAGTATCTTTAATGCCAGTGATTTCTAGTAGCTTAATTACGAGCGCCACACACCATTAAGGCCTCCACACATTTTTTTCGGCAAACGGCGGCCCTATCTTAACCATAGGGCAGAAATACAGAGCTTGCCACCGGCGGCGAACGGTGTTATGCCGCAACCGCACACTTGCGACGAGTTGTTG
Organism: Heligmosomoides polygyrus polygyrus; assembly: GCA_947396885.1. Classification (NCBI taxonomy): domain Eukaryota; kingdom Metazoa; phylum Nematoda; class Chromadorea; order Rhabditida; family Heligmosomidae; genus Heligmosomoides; species Heligmosomoides polygyrus. The sequence continues at coordinate 106,386,608 of OX377202.1, forward strand.
GGTGGCAACGGTGCTCCGAATGCGGCAGCGGCAATATTGATCCACATAATTATTGCCACCGCCGCTGATTTGCCTCCGCAGCGTTCTATCTGCGCTCGAGCGCGGCAGGGGGCGGAGAGTCGTTAGATACATCGCCCTCAGAAAGAGGCGGGGCGATGGGCGCGCCGAGGGCAAGATGTCCGGGTCCCTGCCTTCACATGGAGGCATCGCATTTCCAATCACTTCCTTTGGCCTCCATCTCTATCCTGAACTGATTTCGTTTTTGAGACAAGGGTCAGAACCTTGTTCACCAAATTTGGAACAATAGAGTTTTCAGCTGTAGCGCCAAGGCTTCCTTCTGGTCCCGTCAATGTAGAACTGACCGGAATCGCCCATAGTCTCTAGTTGAGGCGAAAGTTTAAAGAATTGTGGTGAAAATTGAAAGAATCTAGAGAGAAGAATCTCCTTTCGTCAACTGCTTCCATAACCGAACCGACTGGAAAATGACTTCAGAGTTCCCCGAGATGCGCTTTTCAATCGTCCGCTATCAGTTATTAGGTTTTTGGACAACGCCACGCCAATTAACGACGGTTTCGAGCGCAGCAAACTTGTCCAAATAGGGCGGCGCGCGCAGGGCGGGAAGTGGGCGACGGGCAGCACGGTGTACCGAACGACTGCCCCCCGCGGCAGGGTATTCAATGTTTCCGAGTCAGAAAGCGAACACTAGCAGTAGGTCCCGACTAGAAAGAGTAAAGTGCATCTGCTGCTTACACCCGTATACGCGACACGGATTTAAAAACGACGGCGACGCACGTTGCCCGGGCTCGCGTTAGTAGGGCCGAAAACTTCGTGGGCGAATAAGTTCGCAGAATTTTTTACAACTTGCCATTACTTAATTTCGCGAATCTTGTCAACTAGCTTCCATGCTTCGCATTCATGTTTTTGTATTTTCCCATTTTATTTTCCTGTTGCAGCTTCCACTGTTGTCGAGTCGTTCAGGCGCAATTTCGCAGGTTTGAGTGCGTAATTCGTCCAATTCTTTTTCTGTAGTAACATTGTAGCGCTTCTAACTCTGTTTTCTTGAGCTCTTCGGTCAAATTATTCCATGTTCGTGTTGGAATCTTAGCAAAGTAAATAAAGAAAAATGCTCACTCAATCAAGAAGGACACCTCATGGCCCTAGACATGTCATGAAATCTTAAAAGTAAGTTATCTAGTACAGAAATGTGACCTCGTTGCCGATGAACGAAGAAAAAACAACAAATGTAAGCTCATGAGAAACATCAATATAGGAAACAAGCAGTCAACGAGCTATACCAGAAAAATCAAAACACTATGTCACTTATTACCATTTCGGAGGATGAAGAGTCCACAAATCCTTCAGGAGAGAATAAACAAGACGGCGGAAGACTATGGGAAGTCCTCGACGAGGACTCTTACTGCGTGACTGTCGCGCAGTGCAATGGTCGGCGAGGAACGCATTTCTCGGCGCAGTAGTATGTTTCTCCTTCAGTTCTCGGGCGATAACGGCCACGAGCGACATTTCGAGTGAGCGGAGATGCGACAGCTCTTTCCGCGAAATCGTTGACTACTGCGAACTTGGAGCCACGTATGGAAATCCGTCATCCTTGCCACGTTCAGTGGTAGTTGGTTGTCATGTTGTTGAGGCTTCGCGGGACTATACCAAAGGCCATATAAATAAACTGAGGAACACCTGTTTGAAGTGCTTCATTGAGTCCGCAGCTACATCTTTAAAGAATGGAGTGCACTGACCTGAAGATAAACCAGAACGGTAATCCTCCTTTGTAGCAGCTTTGTCGAATGTGATGAATGTTGTGATTGTCGTACGCAAGACATCGATGCAACGGTGAAAATAAGGAGCAAAGGCAGGAAGATAATTAGTTGAAGCATAGAATTCAGAAATAGAGGAACTGCAGTTGATGACTCAATCGCAATGGTCACGTATTGCATGATAGCTCCTGCACAGGAGAACTGCTGAAAATGTCGAGATAATAAACCCATTGGAAGAACGTTTCTTACTTAGCCCCTAAATCGTTTTTACTATACTCCAAGGAAACCGGTGCAGTAGAGGTTGAGGGAGATCAGTCTTAGAGAGATGTCGTTTCTTTTCTTCTGTCTCTCCTTGTTGGAGTTCATAATACAAGCGGAATCCTAGTTCTGGTTAGAATATTAGAACGGCTCAAATCGAAGATGTATAGAACCGTCGTCCGTGTAGAACCGTGTACGGAGCTGAGTGCTGGCCTATAGCTTATACATTCCATCCGATCGAAAATCTTCGGATAATTGGATGATTCGAATAAGTGCGGTTTTGCGGACTCCGGATTTTTGGATTGTTCGGATAATGGCAGTTTCGCGGGCATCGGATTTCGGATATTCGAATAGGATATCCGACTCATTAAAGCAAGACGCATTTTATCAGAATACTACCATTCCTCAAACAGGAATCCATTCTTTAACAACGACAACAACAATAACAAAACAGAAACAGTGCGTGTATTAAAAAACTTTGACTTGTCGTCAAGGAAGGGAACATTCAGGACTTCACACTTTATTTCGTTACACATAAAATTTGTGAACTTTCCAAGTTTCATTACTCTTACTATTAAATACTATTCACTCCTACTATTGCTATTACTTATTGGATTTCTGAACAAATGTGTCTTGCTTTCATGTGTTCTGCATAGCATATGGAGTCTGGTAGTGAAGTCGGTTGAATTAAGTTTACATTTTGTCCGACCACGCTTCCTCTATACAGTAGTATCTCTCTCCCGTTCACAGGTGGGACTTATTACAGAAAGGGTAATGATTGCGTCGTCCAGCTGCGATTTATCTTAAATTGAGTTGGACAACGGCTGTCAACAGATACTACCTGTTATATTAGGTCCGGCAACGATTACCCTGAATTTCAACTCGAAATTTTAGTGGGCAACCAGTACCAACCTTCTCCCGTTTGTAACTTTGTCGGCAAGGGGTGGGATGGTGGTGGATCGCGTATTCCCTTTAGTCGTAAATATTTTCGATACACAGCTACCAGTTGGAATGCCCTAAAAGAATTATGGAAAGAAAAATGGGCACAAATTGCGTAGAGAGTACATCTAGTATTCAGTGATTTTCCTCCTTCGCGAAAGGCACATGAATGTCAAATTATACCAAGAATAGCCTAACGCAGCTCAATAATGAGGTGGGACGCACCTGCGTTGAATAACAATTTTAATTTCAAAGTTGGTATGGGGTTGCTCTACATGATGCCCCCCCCCCCTCCCTCCCCCGACACAATTTGCGCCGGATGCTATACAATGTGAAATAGCGAAGTGCCGATTAGAGAACGTGCCTAATCCCTTCTCTCCCTCAGTCTCTCCTTCATGGGCAGCGCAACATAATATTTGAAGAAAAATATGCCAGGATCGACGCAACGCTCAACAGCGTGCTAAATGTGTTCAACTTCATTACGACACAATTTCACTGTGGGCAGCATATGAGTCAGTAGCGTGCCCGCCACAGAAATTCGTTTTGAATGTGCTCTTGTCCAAGGAGCGCGATTTCAAAATGAAGCGAAGAAATTGAACGGGTTATCCGATTTTATCCGAATCATCGCATTTCTCCAGAGTCCGGATGATTGGATGATTCGGATAGTGGCAATTTCGTGGACGCCGGATTTTTGGGTGATTCGGATAAGGACGATTTTGCGGACACAGGACTTTTGGATGGTTCAGATAAGGGCCATTTCGCGGGGCCGGATAATTGAATGATTCGGATAGAGATACCCGAAGCGGTATCCGAAAATGGTTCATTCAGATCCAGTGTATACTACAGCCAAGCAGGTTGAGACTCCCTCAACATAACGGAACGGCAAAGATTGGCCTTAACACAGATGTGCCCGGAAAGAGGCTCAAATAGTTACCGAGGCAGCGCTGGCTTGGTAAGCTGCATGTGGAGCTGAAGGACACTGCCGAACAAGCGATTGATCGCGTAAAAAGATGTCACCATTCCAGAACAGCGGACCATGCCTCGAAGTGAGAAAAACGCAAAAAAAAAAGACCGTAAATTGGTGCAAGACTTTTCGATCGACGTAATATATGGAGTCCTCAACCTATTTCTTAGGTTAACTACTTCATATATTAGACTGATCTTCTTAAGCTACAGTGGCTAGCTGATGCCTTTTGTCAGCGATCAGTTTCTCGAGATACCTTATCATAAGAAGAATGTGAAAATACCGTCTCATATGATGTCTTTTTGCTTTTCATGTTATTATAAATAAGAGCACCGGTGAGTGCCAACGACCCGGGAAACAAGATGTAGAATGTAAACATTACTATCATGTGACCTGAAATCTCAACATATTATATCCACAGCAAGGATCTCAGGTAACGAGCTAGCTTAGCTCATTGAAGTGTGGCGCTTTCCGTATGTTGTAGCTTCTGTTTTAATAAAACTACTAACCTTTCGTACTGATTTTCAGTGCATGCGGTTGAGGTAGGACCATTTGAATGCGACTCAAATGAATGCCAACGAATGCCACGAAGATAAGATTGATACAGATAAACGTGAGAATTATGAATAAGGCTGACAGCTCTTGTCCTATAGCAACTACGCCGGCTGAGTATCCCATAGGCATTGGGAAGAATATTACAGGAATGGAAACGAACGAAAACGCGGTGTCATAGCCCATCAAGAACACTTGATGCATGAACATATTCGCACGATAGGATACACTGAATCGATCCGGGCAGGAGACGATGCAATACATTGCTAGGATGTTGCTAAGTGGTCCCACAAATGAGAGCACATTTAGGGCTCTAATATAGTAAATGGGATGTTGATCGAGTTTCTCGCACTCCATCATTCTGAACAAGATAAATTTCTTCACGAATTCCGAATAAAATGAATTTGCGGTGGTTAGATAGAGAGGACTTAGCTAGAGCACAGTCAGATGTTTACGCATGTCTTGGCTGTTGACAGGGCGGTTTTTGGGTTTTGACATTCGTGTACAATGAGGTGACAGGAACAGCTGCGTCACGAAACTTGCTTCTGCTCTAGAAGCAATGGAATCGCAAGCAATTGCTTCGAGTTGGTTAGATGGGGCGGATATGACGGAACTATGGACAACAGCCGAACCAAAATGCAGTTGAAAACGATGACTTCGATATTGCGAGTTGGTGTGCATTGCATATACAGGGTGCGCATTAATTATGAGCCGCAAACAATTGAATTGTCATAGTAACGCAAACAATTCAAAGCAGAGAAAAACACTGTGTTATTTTTATTAACATCCTTCACGATCAAAAATTACAACCTTCATTCAATGTGCCCTCCTCTCGCGTGTATGCAGCTTCTCAGACGAGTTAAAAAGGCGTCGCAGGTGGCAAGCACCGCAGGATCGTTTTCAGTGACGCGAAAGTTTTCAAAATAGAACCTTTCGTGAATCCACAAAACGATCGGATCTTCGCAGCAGATAAGAAGCAGGTCATTTCTAGAGGAAAAGTCATCGGGAAACATCCGAGCTCTGTTATTGTTTGGGGTGCGGTAACCTCAAATGGGAAAACGCCACTTGTGTTCATCGATGCTGGAGTGAAGATCAATAAGGAACTGTACTTGAAATCGGCCTCGAGAAAGTTTTGAAGCCATGGTCCATTTCTCACTTCGGGGACAAGCGATGGTGCTTTCAACAGGACTCGGCTTCTGCACACAAGTCGAGTGTCGTCCAGCAGTGGTGTCAAAGCGAGCTTCCAGATTTCATCGCCAACGGAGAATGGCAATCAAATTCACCAGATCTAGAGCACAACATCTCAGCTACAAATAGAAGAACTTGGAATCGCCCAAAGTTGCATTTTCGAAAGCGTGGAATTTCGACGAGGACTATCTGAGTGCCGCCGGCGACGTCTTCGTGACTCGTCTGAGAAGCTGCATAAGCCAAGAGAAGGACACTTTGGTTGAATGAAGATTGTAATTTTTGATTGCTAAGGACCTTAACAAGGACTGCGAAATGTTAGCCTTCCTCTTGAATTGTTTGCGTTACTATGGCACTTCGATTATTTGAGGCCCATAATTAATGGGTACCCTGTACATACGTAGTCTTGGTTTTCGATACCGAGATTTCTTCGCGCAAGGTGCAAGAAGCGCTTTGAATTTCTGCTTGAAATCCATGAATAAACAAGGGTATTCTCATGACTCTCATCCGATACTGGTCTACCAACCCTGAATGGTAGCGACATAGCTACATTCAGAGGTGGAAAGACGCGTGAGTTCATCTTGTTCATTTTGGAATTTCGTGTTGCGTTGTTGGCTTTCTGCCAAAAGCGACAGTGCATTTAAAAACATTTAGCTGGTGTGCGAAATAAAATTTTCAACCATCTTTATGCCTCTGAGGATGGCGGAGCGGTCGAAACGTGAGATCTCAAATAAATGTTTCCACCTAACGACCGTGATGGCACAGAAGAAGCAACGAAAGTGAACATTGATGCTGAGCATTCAAGATGAGGGGAAGTGAAGAATGCCACACATGTTTTGAAAAAAAAGCTCTGATGCGAAAATTAACGGAAACAGACGCGGATGCGTACCGCATCAACATGAATTAAACGCACGCTCTCCCATCACCCTGGCGCTTAGTCATCCAAGCTATATGCAAGATCCGTTTGTGTCATCTGGGGTTGCTATTTGTGGAATATTCATAGTGGGGTCAGCTGTCTGCATATGAAATAACTCTATAAAAAGAAAAGTTTAAGAACGCGCCTTCCTGCTCATCTCTGAGCAATTTCGGTAACAAATTTATTTTTAAATAGAAAGATGCTCTGATGATAGAGAAGATTCAAAACATTTTTACCGGGAAAGTTATTTGGTGAGTTGGTAGGTTTCTGCAGAGCAGAACTCTTAAAGCTAACATTAGGAATGCCTATCGTGGAATTCTATCACTGAAGTGAAGAAGGCATTAATTTGATGTATTAGGTTGGCAACTAAATTCGTGGACTCGTTCGTGGTCATTTCAACTAGTAGAGACTATCAGGTTATTTGTACATAAATTTCCTTGCTTTTTCCACTGTTTGAAACCAACTATCTGTACTTCTGGAAACTACTTTTGCTGTTCTTCCTTTCCGATTTAGTGGGAAGTTTTTCAATCTGAAAAGCATAGACACAGAGTCACTATTCACGAGCGCCTTGTTCATGGGTAGCAGCTCGACCACTTTGCAACTGAAGCCCGACAGAACATATGTGTAGCTGTAGGGAATGATGTTGTCCAATGATCGACAGTGTTCAATTGGTTCAAGAGGTTCCGTGATGGTAACATTGAAACTGAAGACAAGCGACGACCGATTACCCTTGATCGTCGAGCTGTAATTAGTGCCATCGAAATCAGAGCTTGACAAAAGGAAAAACAAGAAAAGGAAATCAGAGCTTGACAACGCGAATGTTGGTACTCCAATTTAAGTGCTGAAATATCTATATTGAGAAGATTCTGCACAGCGTTGGCTTCTCTGTAAAGCTCGCTAATAGGTGCCTCACGACTTCACTTTATCGCAGAGGAAGAAGCGTGTGGATGCCGCAGAAGAATTGTTGGGCCTTCACAAGCAGGAACCATTTCTACATTCTACATGTTGTGAAAAGGTAGCATGTGATGAAAAGTAGATTCCACTGGATAATCGTCAGCGTTCTGACAAGTGGCCTAGCAAAATAGAAGCCGCTGCCAACGTCTAAGCCTGACCTTACCAAAGGAAGGTGATGCTATCTGTTTGGTGGTGTCGGGAAGGTGTTTGTTATCTTCTGGAAACTCATCGAGAGCGGTTTCAGCATTTGATGCCGAAGTCTACTCTTCTCAGCTTGACCGCGTGCAGGCTGAACTCTGTCAGAATCGGTTCTGGCAGTTCTACAGAAGTGGCATTATCCTACAGCAGAATAACGCTGGACCACACGTCGCGAACCGGACTCTTCAAAAAATCGAAGACCTTGGACGGGAGCGTCTAACTCATCTACCTTACACCCCAGGCTATGCGCCAGTGGCTACCACCTTTCTCGTTCGCTGCAGCACTAATTGAATGGAGGACGATTTACCAATGTGCTCCAGGTCAAAACGCACCTCCAAGGATTTTTTGCCTCAAAACCAAAAGAATTCTACAGTCGTAGGATGGATCACCTACCTGATAAATGGTAAGCAGTTCTGTGTTCCAATGGATCTTACTTTGATTAAAGATTGTTATTTGTTAATGAACACTTTTGTTGAAGATGTATGAGAGTCCAGGAATCCAGTTGTCAACCTAATAGTTATTGACTATAAACTAATCAACCACCTGATCCCAACCTCTTGCACACCATTCTATACTCTGCAACCCTCAGCTACTAACGGTGGAACTGATAAATTGCCTTATAGATCATCTAAAGCTTCACTAAGAGCCACCTCCTTTACGGTTAGAGTTGGTTTGAAGTACTCCAATTGGAGCAAGACGAGAACTGTGCCCACGTCTTCTGCTTCTTGCAAACTTATAGCAAAGGCGACTACACTCTGCGCAGAATAAGCAGTCATGTGGCAGTTCTTCCACACTTCTAGTCATTTCTTGCAAAGGAGTTTCAGAAGGTCTTTAACCAATCCGCTTGCAGTAGTTCAGCGTTTTTCGGCTCCCAGGACTATGCATTACCTAGTTTCTCCCAAAAGGGACCTACGCTGTGGTTCCATAAGGAGGAGATTTTCGACATATTAATTAAATGGCCCAAGTCTTTCTCAACGTCCCCGGATCATCTACCATTAACGTTTATTAAACAAGTGGCGGATTGTATTGCTTATCCATTAGAACTAATTTTCAGTTCGAGCTATATGAGAGCTGTGGTTCCTACAAGGTGGAAACATGCTGTTATTACGCCAATTCGCAAAAAGCCACCATTCAATCAACCAGGTAATTACCGACCTGTCAGTATAACCTCTGTATTCGTTAGAGCTTTGAAAAGATTGTAAAGAGACACATGCTGGATCATATTGAAGAGCACAACATCATCTCTAAGGGCAGTTTGTTTTCTGAAACAACGCTCGGTGGAAACAGCTGTTCTTTCTGCTCTAAACGAGTGGACTAAATCTATGGACCGTAGAAAGCACACAGACATTGTATTTTTCGACTTTTCAAAAGCCTTCGACAAGGTTCCTAAGAAAAATTATTGTACAAGATGGGAAGGGTAGGTATACATCCTATGATTGTACACTGGATAAAGAGTTTTCTTTCGGGCAGAACCTATCAAGTCAGAGTAGGAGGAGAGTATTCATCAGTTTATTCTGCCCCAGTGGTGTTCCACAGAGTGGAGTGCTATCGCCATTACTTTTTCTTTTGTATACGAATGAGATTCCTGATTCAGTTCAAAGGTTTGGAGTGTCTTGTAAAATTCACGCGGACGATATAAAGGTCTATAGAGAAGTCGACAATCGAGAAGCCTACTGTAATGTCCAAGCGGCTATAAATTTTGTAGAGAAATGGGTAAGCACCTGAGAATTACCCTTTTCGGCTGAAAAATCGCATTGTCTTCTGATACAATCTAAATCTTAAAGTCACCGTCCAACATACACACTCAACGGGTCAATTTTAGAGCAACTTACAAGTGCACGAGATTTACGTTTCCATTTCTCGAGTAACCTAAACTTTGAGCATCATTATAAAGCACTTGTAAAGAAGGCCAACCACCGAATTTATAACTTGTTTAAGGTACTGATAACCAAAGATCAACCTTCTTTTCTGAGAGCCTACAAATCTTCGTAAGGCCCATTGTAGAATTAGAGTTTTCAGTCCCTGTTAAAAGAAGGACATAAAACTCTTTGAAAGTGTTCAGAATAACTTTACCCTGAGCTTTTTCTAATGTGTCGGGTCTAAATTACGACAATATTCTGAGTGGGTCTGACAGGGTCAAAATGCTTGGGTTGTCTAGCCTTGAGACTAGACGAAAGCGAGCAGATTTAATTATGTTGTTCAAAGTTCTGACAGGAAGAGTTTCCATTGACCCAATTGGGTTTTTTGGCGCCCCTTGGACAACTGACAGAAAAGTGCATCTTCGACTCTACCTGCCACAAGAATTTCACTTCTAGAGACAACTTTATTCTCAACCCGGCTAATAGCTGTGTAATAGTGTCGGCGTACCCACAACGTCACTGCTTATTGAATACATCAAGGAATTTGTGTGCCATGCGTATGACCTTCTTTCGATAGGGTCTCACGGATACTACCATGATGACAGCCGAAACAATACCGTAGAATCCCATCGAAACGAAGCATAAATTTCCAAGCACTAAAGTAAAGATTTGATGATTGATCAGCAATCTGAGCGACTTGAACAGGCTCACCTTGTGTGTTCACTATAGAAAAAGCAAATACAAATAAAACGATGGTTACTGGTATGACGAAAAACACTAGTAGCGCAGTCAGCTAAACAAATGCATATTAGATGTTATAAGGTTGTAATGATAGTTCTGTCAGTTTTCGAGGTTTATATTCAAAAATCCATAACCCAGCTCAGAGAGCACCTATTCAATAATAATAAAGAAGCAGAAAGTCACCGGAAGCGAGTGGGGTTTTGTGTCGTTTCTCAATTGTTTTTGTTTGTTTTCCTAATGAAGGATGATCGACAGAAGAGCACTCGGTTCGGGCTAGCTTTGGTGAACACATTGCATGATGATAATCTCTAGGGTTCGTTAAACATTAACATGAGAATCTTTGAAACGTGTACAAATGGGTCGTCATGCATGAAGTATTGAAGCACTGCCAGTCGTACACTTCAGAAATGACAGCTCCAGTTTAGCGTTTTCTCTATGCCCGTTATATCTGCTACACTTTCTCCCTTAGGCCTATGGTATACTCCCTACGCAGCGACGCACGATTGCACAGCGACAGCGATGCCTCGCGACGCGCGGTCGATACAGGTGCAAAAATAGTGCACGACGGCCGTAGCGCGGGACTATGTTCCTCTTCCGCCAAACGGAGGTACAACACCCCTCTGCGACGCGTCACGGGATCGACTACGCGACAACTGACATGCGCGACACGCATTGCGCCGTCTGCCTCTGTAGTGAATGCGCATCATTGACAGTTGCCTAAGCCCGTCGCCGGCGCGACGCGGGAGTTTACCATAGGCGTTAATCTTTGGCTAAGACTCCTGAGGTTTAGATGGTAGTCAACAGTTCGCGTGCCGTACATTGCACGGGTCCAATCAATGCCGTTTAACACTACTAAATACGCGACACACTACACGATGCAGCAATACATTACAACAGCAATGCACTACAAAAGCAATATACTACAGCGAGCAGATGTATGTCTAGCGTTGTCTTCGTTGCGTTTGGGAAATAATTGCATACTGCATTCAGTTAAGCTTACTTGTACATCTTCTTTTATTTCTGTTTGTTTATTTTTGTGCGTTCTAAAGCGCTCTAAAAAATTATTTGAAAGATCCCACTCATCACGTTTGTGACAACCAGGCAACGGCCACTAATGGCGAATAAGACAGAAAAACTAGCAACTGAGACCTAAGACTGTAACTACTGAATAAACTGAAGAACTGCATCGATTTGGGAAAGAGGGTTAAAGAAAAAGGAAAGAAAATGTGAATAGAAAGCCCATAAGTATGAGAAGGGTGAATTGGAGCAGTCATTCGATTTCTGACTTGCCATTTCGAGAACAGACGATTTCAAAAACAAAGGGCTGTAAATACTAAGCGAATGTAAATACTAAGCTTCTTAATTTATTTAAATAATGTCGCGCACATGTGTATAGGTACCAGAATTCGACGCCTGATGGAACAACTAAAAGTTTTAATCAACTATGAGCCTGCAGCAATTCGGCTGATAATAAATGGGTGGAATAAAAGAATGAAACACGCAAATCAAAAATGACTCTTGCGTGAAAATCTTCAAGCAATACTGCTTTGTTAACGTTATTCTAGTGTTACTCCCGTCGGCACAATCTTCGTTGCTTTGCCTTTACAAAACGGGTAAAAATGTATTAGTTTTTTTTGAACGTTGGAGTAAACAGCGTCCTCTTATCGTCTTAGAGAGTGAAAGCACGTACCTGGAGGTAAACTAGAGCGGTAATTCGCTTTTGCAGTAATTTGGTGGACTGCGATAAATACCGAGTTTGTTGTGCACACGACATTGATGCAATGGTTAGAATGACCAACAGCGGTACTGTGATTACCGCTTGAACTGTAGGATTCAAAACAAGGGGCATCACGCTTGATGTATCAATCGCAACGACAACATGTTTCATTAGAGATCCTGCACAGGTGAACTGCTGAAAATTTAGATGTTAGATGGGGGCTTATCTTGGCCCTGATTGATCAACGATGGAGTCGGTAAAACGCGAAATTGCCTAACCGGCTCCTTGCTAGAAACTCGTTGCCACTGGTTCAGGCACTACCTGTGGAGCGTTAACGATACTTCACCGCGTCTTTTCTCCGACGCTCTAACCGGGCAACCGTTACAGCGGTTTGCTCCGTTAACCTACCACGCCGCGTGCTGAGGAATTAAGGTATGTGGAGGTTTCGGGATAAGTTACATCGTTACCGGATAAATCGTTGATGAATCTGGGCCTTTGTCTCGACGTCCATCTCACGTCGAATACCTACGAAAGTATCCGGCTCCCTTAACGTGCTGAGTTGCTGTCCTCAGTTTCTTTTGGTTCAGTGTTCCTGCATGGCGCTGCTCTGTCGGTATACGATGGTCCGTTCCCTTCTGACCATCTGTGAGCTAATGTAATTGCGCGATCAGCAACAAGGTGCGCCTCCGATCGGCCTACTCGCGCGCACACTAAAGCCCTCTGCACACTTTTGTGGCAACCTAGCAGTCCTATCTTTAAGCATGGGGCAGAGACGCAGAGTCACGGCGCGCGGCAAAACTAGCCTCGCGCGGCCTGCCGCTGATGTGCCGCCTACGCGGCAGATGCGGCAGACGCGGTGCCGCCTACGCGGCAGACGCGGTGGCAGCGGCAGTAATCTTTCAAGGCATTGTTGCCGCATTGGCCAGTGTTATACTCCCGCGGGAGCATCCGCGGAACGTCCGCGGACTAGGGGTGCACCGCGGACAGCGGGCGTGCGGGGCGCAGCGATTGGCCAGGTGAGGGATCTCGACGCGATTTCCGTCCTTCCGCGGACGCTCCCGCGGGAGTATAAAGGCTTTCGCACACTTTCGCCGCCACGCGGCAGCCCTATCTTTAAGCATGGGGCAGAGACGCAGAATCGCCTCGCGAGGCAAATCGATATCCATGGCAATCGTTGTGCCGCCGCCGCGTGGCGGCGAAAGTGTGCGAAGGCCTGTGTTATACTTCGGCCCGTCGCTTGTTGTCAGTGACATCGTCGGCACCGTCGATGACGTCGTCGGTGCCGTTGGCAACGTCGCCGACAAGAGTCTGGAACAGCGGCGACACCCTCTCGGGGACGCCGTGTTGCGCGACCTGCTAGTCAGTGCGTAGTAGCCCCCACAACATAGCGTCGGCGACGTCACCGACGCATCGCTGAAGTACAGCATAGGCCTTAGTGTGCACGCGAGCGCGACGCGATGTTATGATAAGCTCACATATCGATCGCTCCACCCGATGAATCGGAATATCTTTCCTATATACAAGGTGGTTGAAAATTTCTGGCAATTTTTAAAGTATTTCAGCAGCACGAAAAAACCACATAACCGAAACAGATTTTCAAACAAAAATATTAACTACTTCGTTACATCAATAACAACAGAACAAACAGAAAAATTCACAACAAGAGGTCAAAATTGTCTTCTTTGGCTTCAATACGTTTTCGCAGTCGTTTTGTGAAGTCGCTGACGATGGTCGCACACTGATTCTCTGTGATCTCGTCCCAGGATCGCATCAACGCTGCTTTCAGCTGCTCCACAGTTTCTTGTAGTGAAGATCTTCTGCTCCATGACTGATCACACCGAATGTCCGTCGGGATGAGATCAGGCAAGTTGGATGGTCACATGGGTACTTATGAACCAAAGCACCCGCGGTGCCGTCCCCGGGAAACAGATAAACGCGACAACCCCACGGCACCACGGACCCTCTGCTTCATAAGTACCGTCAGAGGTTCCCGCTTCAAAAGCCTGGGAAGAGCTCTGCGCAAGAGGCAATCGTGGATTTGGCGGAATGCGCAGGTGCTCAGTCCTGCTGAAGAGAAAATTCGGTTTTGCCAAAATAGCACGGCTCCAATACGTCGCGGAATATATATTGCTGGTACCTGACAGCGTTGATCTTGACGTTGTACTCCATGAAAGCCTGTGGCGTCTTTGCGGTAGCGCATATCCCAGCACACACCACCACCGAGGCTGCGGAATGACTGCGGCTGATGGTCCTTGCGGCCGTCGTCTTCTGCTGACCCTTTCTGAGCAGCTGCCGGCGATTCTGATGGTTGTGAACCGGCTGGACCGTCGTGAAAATCTTCTCTTCAGTGAACAGTACCTTCGCCAAGCGACCACCGCCGACCAGCCGGCGCCTTCGCCTGCATTTCTTCATTTCTTTTTTGCATTTCTTTCTTCTCTCAGCTTTCATCGCGTCTTGAGGAAGTGAATACGAGCGACTTTGTAGCTATGTAATCGCTAGTTTCTCCTGGGTATATTTTGGGCTCGCTCTTTACTGATCCCAAGATCCGTAGCCGTCTTATTCATGGACACCTCAGAATTGCGGCGAATGCGACAACGAACATTGCTGATCTTCTCTGGTATTGTCGCCATGATGGGACGGCCGCTGCAGGGACGGTTCAAGGTTCTGCCAGTCTCCTTGTGGCGCTTTACAATCTTGTAGGCGGTCATTTGTTTGAAGCCGGTTGCCCGAACTATGTCCGCGGTCTTCACTCCCGTCTTGTGCAAGTCGACGACGGTGACACGTTGACTTTCACGAAACATAACACAAACGCTACTAAAAACAAGAAAACTGGAGCAACACATTCTAAATCAAAATTGCGCGAGGAATACAAAGGAATCAAGAGAAGCGACAAAAAACCTCAATTTCAAGGTCAGAAGTAGCGGCGAAAAAATTGCCAGTGCTCTTCAGCGACCTTGTATATCTGTGAAGATAACCAGTAGGTGGGGCTGGTGGATATCAAATGGAGCCGGTCGTGATTTGCTATTTAGCTAAGTCCTGCTTATGGAAGAGTGCTCTGCCCTCACTAGGTTACCCAAGGCGCAGAATTTTCATGCGCCATTAAAAGTGAATAGGACCGGAATTTTCGCTTTCCCTACGATTATCAGATTTTTCAGCTAGCAGGCGTTCGAAGAATTGCTAAAATATTCAGCTGTACCAGGGCAACATTGAATTCCAAGTTAGGCGCTGCCGGTTGGGCGATGCTCCTTGGGTTTCAATGTGAAATGGGAGATTCTCTTTTCATTCTTCTATTACATTCCAGGTCACTTAATTTAAACTGGACACTGATGTGACCACACTTGCCAGGGATCATGTATCATCAGACAAATTACGACGACTAGTATAAAAATGGGGTGAACGGAATCGCGACATATTTTTGTAATGTATGATAGTTAAGAGAGCCCGGTAGCAACAGTGAAAAAAGAACAGCGAAAGCGATTGGAGATAATGTAGCAACCGTTTCAAATACAGCCTTTTTGTTCCTCATGTTATTGTAGCAAAGTGCACCAGTGATTACCAGCGATCCCGAGAATAATGTATAGATTCCAGACATAGTCAGAATATGACCTGAAAAATTCTCTCTCCTTAAAATTCTGCTCGAAAATTAGCATGCACAATCAACATATTTTTATTGATTCCGGTTCAGATGGAGCTAATTTAACTATAACGTTTCGTCAGAATATTAACTTATCGTAGAAGTATTAGAAGAGACTAACCTTTCGTGCTGATCTTCAATTTATGCGACTGTGGCAATATCATTTGGATTCGACTCAAATGAATACCAATAAATGTTACAAAGAGTAAATTGATGAGCACAAAGATGATAATCGTTAAAAGACACAACATATCCGGCGTGATGGCAGCTAATCCAGCGGAATATCCCATTGTCATTGGAAAGAATATTACAGGAATAGCGATGAGAGAAAATAAAATGTTGAAAGCCATTAAGAACAGCTGCAGCATAAACATGTTCGCACGATAGATTATGCTGAATCGGTCTGGACTAGTGACGATACAGTACATTGCTAGAAAATTGCATAGTGGTCCCACTACAGACAGCGCTTTTAGCGTATCAATGTAGAGAATAGGGATCGGATTGATTTCATCGCACTCAATCATCCTAAACATGACAGACCGTTGTTATTTGTTTAGGAACGTCGAGATTTGAAGACTACAATAGCGTTCGCATCGCACGGTTAAGAAAAAACGGTGTAATCTGCCTCAAACCGTCACATGCTCACAAATCCTTCAGAGAAAGGTATTTGAGGAAACGTGACCATCCGCTCGATTTGTTTTTTAGAGGGCTACACAGCAGTATATACATCTTTTTCAGACCTCAGCAGTTTTGCCGAGGTCTGATAAAGATGTATATACTCG
Organism: Heligmosomoides polygyrus polygyrus; assembly: GCA_947396885.1. Taxonomy (NCBI): domain Eukaryota; kingdom Metazoa; phylum Nematoda; class Chromadorea; order Rhabditida; family Heligmosomidae; genus Heligmosomoides; species Heligmosomoides polygyrus. The sequence goes on from OX377202.1 coordinate 106,403,076, forward strand.
AAGAATGGCAGGAGCGGGCTATTTGCGATTGGAGCATCTTATTTACCGGGACACGCATGCTTCCACAATCCCTTAAGCACAGTGTGCTTTGCAGGTGCCCAGTAGGGTCAGACATCTTTCTAGAGTGGCCGAAAATAATTCATATGGAATCGACTGAATCAATCTCGTGCACGGAGGCATGTCCACTGAGCCCCTAAATTCCCCTACTAGTAAGCATGAAGTGTTCAAAACTTCGATGAGTTACATGAATTTTATGAGATTTTCGGGCCGCCCTGAAACGCTGCACTTTGTCAGTGTGCCATGGGAGTGCGCCGTGGGCAATGCATATGGAATCGTCTGAATCATTCGGGTCAAAAAAGTATGTCCTTTGTGCCTCGATCTTTCCGTACAAGTAAACATGAAATATTCAAGACTAAGATGAGTTAAATTAATTTTATGAAATTTTCTGGTAACCCTGTTTCACATCACGTTTTTAGGTCAGTTAGAAGCATCTTCTCATTGTCTATGCGGGTGCCGTTTAGGAAAAAGGGAATTCTAAGTTAGACTATCTCAATTGGACATAAAGTTGGTGGCCATAAGGTACTGAAAGACGCCAACCCCGTAGTGTGCTCACATTACATCTCTGGGATAAGGAGGAAGATGAAAATGGTCGTAGAGCATGGTGGTGAAAATATCTTAGGGAAGTGATACTGTCCATTTTAGCGGAGATGAAATGAAGCATATACGTATATACGTATATGTATAGTTCTGTATCATATATCAAGTTATATGTATTGTGTATATGTGTAGTTAGAAGACGCAACGTGGATGCAAAGAGAATATAGTAGAGCGATTCTGTTTCGCAGCACGTCTGCCAGTTCGTGGTAATGATGACACCAAAGTTGTAGTGTACAGCCGACAGCACAATTATGTGATATCGAGTCGTTTCGTCATTCTATAATATTTGTTGACGCCCATCGAAACTGCGCAGGAGCCGTGGTGCGCACCACTGGCTCAGAATTCTCCCCATCATATTATGCAACACCGTAACAGCAATGAGTACTTCATTGAGACGCATTTGCTTGTTTTGCGCCTGTTACACCGTGTCACGTAACAGACAGGACGTTTTATGGTAACATTTCTCTTCACAGGCTGATGATGCCATCGAGAAGCTTTTCAGATTTGGTCCTGAGCAAGTTTAGCTGGTAGTCCTTACGCTTACGCCTTACGTAACTCGGTTCGCTAACGGACGGCAAGACTAATGGTGCACCCTTCTCCGCGGAATTAAGGTCGATTACCAGTGTCTAGCCTCTGCTATTATGTAGGTTATCAGAAGTGCCTGCCTGCCCTCTGATGGATTCTTTAGTGCACACCTTACCTTTCGTGGTGATAGGATTCCTTATAACATTCATTTCCATTTACAAGTAACTGGTCTCACAAAAGAATGTTTACTTATTTTATTTTTCGCTGAAAAAAAGAGCCAGAGGTTGACCTTTGGCACCCCCTTGTCGAAGCGCCAGTTCGTGCAGACCACGTGAATTTCTTTCTTTTCCTTATGCGAGATAATGTATCAACAGGGTCCACTTTGTTCCACAAACTGTCCTCGCTAAATTACTATTGGAGCATTGCTTCCAGATGTTCATTTGAACGACCATCTATTCCAGTCAAGATTTTCCATCATCTTTTTATCCCGTGTTTTTTCTCTGTTACTCAAAAAATCGGGGATTTCGGCGCTCATCGCTGAGCTCTCTAACTTTTGAGAGACATAAGTAGGTCTGTAACTTGGAAAATTGAAGTGAGGTTTGAAAGGTTACTCATCTAAGAACTATTTCAAGTCACAGGAGTTTCAGGAAACAATGGGAAAAGGCTACGAGATGGGAGTGAGGCAGCCCAACTAACCTAATGGAAGCAGCCATGACTCAGACCAATTTGCGTTTGTAACCGACAACCAACTGGTTTGAAGCCCGTTTGTTAGTAACCGACCATAAAAGGGTTTGAAACCGTCCATGAAAGGGTTTGGTTTCGGCCACACCCTTCGCCGCGCAATAGCAACACGTGCTGCGGGGGCGAGGCCTCCTTTCCTGCTCCGTTCCAAATCCTTTCATGGTCGGTTACTAACCAACGGGTTTCAAACAAGTTGGTTGTCGGTTATTAACCAAAATTGTGCAGAGGAGGCTGGTGAGTCAGCCCTCAAATAGAGCCATTTTGGGAGAATGAGATTTCCACCTTAGGTCGACCTCTCAGCAACCCTCCGGCTGTCGCCCACCGGGGTCAAGTACACGGAGACCAGCAAAGGGAGCCAGCTCTTGGTTTAGTGCTACGCGCTCTGCGCTTTCTCAGCGTTTTTGTTCTCCTGCAGGCGGACGATGTTGCCTAGGCAGGCTGTCGGAATTGTATCCATTGGACAACGCTATACGAGATGCCATCTCCCTTGAAGGTGACTCGAATTCGTCGTTGGAAAACGCCAACGCTGCTGTGCGTAATGTAATCCTTACAATGGTCCCTTTGGTACTGCTAGGGTTCGCTGACCTATAGAATATCAATCCTACTTGTATCAACGTTATGGAAAAAGATTCACTGACATTCGATCATTGAATTTTGAGAGACATTTGTTTAACTCCACATGATTTTGTCTACTTAGCGGTGCTAAAATATATTATCAATTCGTGCAGAGCAAAGGTGAACATATTTAAAGAACTAACGATAGAAGTGCAGGGGTTTGTGGCACGACCTGATGCAGCAGACGTCCCCATTCATCTAGCTGCAATGTTTAAAGTTGCGTTAGAATAACGGCTGGCCGGAATCTGAACAAATACGAAATAGATGTTCTTTCTTTGCTTCTGCTATTTCTCATTCCAGAATACCTTTTTGAATACGGGTAACAGCCAACCTGCCTTTATGTCTTCCTTACTTTCACTGACAACCTGAATCAGGTACGTTCATGCGTTTCAATTTGGGATCTAATCTGAGTAAATCCTACACTAGCAACGAAGTAAAGTCACATTACTTAAAGCGGTGCCCCATCTAGCTCTGCTATTGATGTATATCGCCTCAGCGCTCTTTCTGTAAACACGCTTTGTAGTTTCTCTTCATAAACGAAGCAGACTTCCTTGTTAATATTTACAACGTCGCTTTTCTTCATTCAACCATTCAGACATTTCCTTGTCGTATCTGGTCTTTTGAGCTAGCTTAGGTTGAACAATTTCTAGAAGCATAGGACTTATTCCATCATAACCGACAGTCGTATATAAAATAGATCCACTCGCTTGTATTTTATTCACGTTAGGTTTCTTCATTATGATTGAAATACTTGAAGGAAACACTAGCGTTTTTCATATCATTGCTCACAAATAACAACAAAGGAATTGTAGTCACCTCTGTCTCCACAAAATATTAGAAATGTTACCGCTTCCACAATCATGTTGCCTTCAGGATGATTGATTGCAAAGAACTTGATCCATCTCCTATTTTATATATTAAATCACAAAAGGCTGTTGCGGTGATGGGACCACTATGCAACCTTCTTGCAATGTTCTGCATCGTCACCTGCCCAGACCGATTCAGCGTCTCATATCGTGCCAATATGTTTATGCTTCAACTATTCTTAATGGCATACAATATTTCTTTTTCCCTTATCGGTGCACCCGTAGTTTTCTTTCCAATGACAATGGGATATTCTGCTGGACTGCTTGCCTATGCGCCAAGTCTATCATGTCTGTTAACAATTATCGTATTCACTTGTGTGAATTTAATATTTGTCACATTCGTTGGCATTCATGTGAGCCGTATTCAAATGATTTTGCCGCATTCACACATGCTGAAGATGAGCGGGAAAGGTTAGTGACTCAGTCTTATCTTTTTTGCCCGCGGAATAGCACTAAATTGAATCAAAAGGTAGATTTTAATTTGAGGATGCGCTGCTGTTAATTCATAGGTTACAAGGCTTCAAGTTAATTGTGTTTCTGGAGAACAATGTCAAGGTTTTACTTCAGCTCACCCAAGAACCATAAGAACTCAGCCTAAGAAATAATAGGTAATAGTTCCATTGACTGCAAAATTACCATAAAATTTCAGCTCATATTTGGGTGATGAGTGCAATCTACGTGTTGCTTTCTGGGTCGATGATAGCCACCGGTGCTCTAATCTATGACAACATGTTGAACAAGAAGGCTCTATTTGACACGGTAGTTCTTGCTCTCTTCCTTCAATCGCTGACTTAGTGCCTTTATTTTCAGGAATTCACCTGCGCAGGCCCTGTCATGGAATACGTTGTTGTAGCGATTGATTCAGCAAGCATGATGCCTCTGGTTTTGAATCCTCTCCTCCAAGCGATTGTGTCAGTGCCTCTTCTAATTGCCATTACTATCGCGTCGATGTCGTGTGCACAGCGGTCGTGGTACTTATCACAATCGACAAGATTACTTCAAAAAAGGATTGCCCTTCTGGTTTATATCCAGGTGAGACATACGCTTGAATAGGCAATCAGTAGAACTCACTGAGGCCATCACTGCACGTCCTTCGACGCCAAGAAAGCATTTCATACTATCCATAAGTGCTCGTTTATACTTCCAAGCTCTTCGTAGCGATGTTTCTAAGACCTATGGTATACTCCGCGTCGCGACGACGACAGATTCGAGGCAATCAATGTCAATGATGCGCCTTCGCTGCAGCGGCGAACGGTGCAGTGCGTGTCGCGGTTGTGAGTTGCCGCGCTGTGCTTCCGCAACGCGCCGCAAAAGGATGTTATACCCCATGTGGGGGAGGGGGACGGAACTTTTACTCACTTTTGGCCGCGCTGGCCGCCGCGCGCGCATGCCGCGTGCGCGACGTCGCCAGCCATTCACTGGCTGTGCGCACAAGATTTACGCAGTTCCATCAGTGGGCTTCTTGCTGCATGGATTCGTGAACAGGAACTGGCTACTGCGAATTTTTGCTGTCGACTAACAGCAAGCTAACTAACACTAACAGCTGACTGCTATTGGGACTACTATTGTGATAAGGTCTTCACTATTAGCAGGAAGTTACTGATAATAATATTTGTGATAGCCTAAGACCATTAGTAGAAACCTTATTTATACCATTTTCACGTCAAATTTGACACTTTTCACGTCGAATTGGAATTATTCTATACAAGCGTGATGCCTTTCAAATCAAAGTGAACGTCCTCCAAAGCAAAGCGACCGACCTTCGCTCAAACTAGGGGATCTCTATGGAGAGCAGGATATTTTTTTGCTTAAAGAAATTTTGGTATAATTTTCTTGGGAATTGTTTAGTTGACATGGCCGAATGAGTCAATCAACCAAACATCGCAACGTCTTACCATTAGACTGGGGCATGGCGTAGTCTCTTTATATGGTACAGAAATAGCCGCCTTTCCGCTCTTTAAAACAAGCTTTAAAGCACTATATTTCCTCAAAAAATTAGAATTTTAAAAATTTCAAACAATGTCTTCACTTACTGCGTAGGTAAATTAAATATTAAAGAACTCATTCTGAAAATTCGAAGGGGTTCATATTTTTCAAGAGGTTCATTACTTGAATGAAATTATTTTAACCTTTTTGTAGAGCCTCCATTAAACGTGGAAGAAGCCCGTTTTGATTTCAAAAGCGTTAGACCTCTTTAGAAGTGTGTCAAATTTGGTCCTATACTTGTATGTATATACTGCAACATGTTTAAAGGTAGACAATCAGCAAGAGCGGGACGACGATTGGCAATTTGCCAGCCGTCGATAATTGTTGCAGGACCCATGCGCACGAAGTTAACAAGCCGTAAGCGTTTTCGTCGAGCCATCGCGGGCTTGCCGCGGACGGCGGCGTCGCGCCCGAGGCGCGCGGCCGAAAGTGAGTAAAAGTTCCCGCACCCATGTGGGGGAAGAGGAACATAGTCCCTCGCTACGGCTATCGCTAGCCGTCGCCCGTCGCCGTGCAGTGCACAGCGACAAGAGACAGTCTCAGAGTGGGAAGCGCTCGTCGTGCACTACTTTCGCACCTGTTTCGGCCGAGCGTCGCGAGGCACCGCCGTCACTGTGCAATCGCGCGTGGCGCGAGGGACGGGAGTATACCATAGGCCTAATCGCGTCGCGCCGTTTCACCAATGATGTGTACTCTGATTTATTTCAAACTATATGCAATCAGCATAAAATTATTTAGAATATAATTAGATATGATTCCACAGTTATGCATTCGAGCTTTTCGTCCTTGTTGTCAGCAAGTTGTAGGACACTTCAATGACAACAACGTGAGGAACGAGAAAATACAATCTAAGGGAATCGTAGGATATTATATTAGGTTGATCGAAAAGTCTTGATAGGGTTTCTTTAAAAGTCCAGAATTTTCGACTTTCGACTGATATCCATCATCTTCCATGTGGTGTTCGTAAAACATTCTCGAACACTCTCCGTAAAGGATATATGTATGAGCGCGCGCTCTTTCTTAGGGAATAGTGTAATGTTAATTTCACAAGAGCGTTTTCGAGCAATCGTATTCTACGAGTGGCTCCGGGTCACTGAAGCAAGGCAGCGCGACAGGAGTTACACCCGCCCCATGCTGGGAGGCGTGGCGTCAGGAGGTGCAGCCCCTGTTCTGCGGACCGGAAACTTTTGTTTTGCATGCCAAAGTTTTCGTAAGGCTACCGACTCTCGGTGAAGCCTATTCGTTTGGGGGTGGGTGAGCAAGGGAGCTGAGGGGAAGATCGCACGCCCCCCAGCAGGGGCGGCTATACCTCCTGACCGTCCCCACTGGAACAACGGTGGCAACATCAACAGCGCATCATCAACATCATTAACCGATGGTCCGCTCTGTTCGCAAAATGGGGCACAGACTTCTAGAAAAACCTCGCTCGAGACGTGACGAAATGTGAGACTCCCCCGTTCTCGACGCTGTCAGGGAGGATCCGGGAGCTATGACACAGGGACTTGCGATAAGACTCGAATGTGCCCAATCGACAGTCGTCAACCACCTACAAGATTTCATTTAGCAAAAAGTGCTGATGGATCCCGCATTGCTTGAGCAATAACATGCGGTTCACTCAAACATCCACCTAGCAGTCTCTCCTTCTCCGCTCGCCTAGCAAGGCATCGTAGCGAGGACTTGACGAGAACGTCCGACATGCGGACCCGGAAGGAGCCAGGAGTCTGACGCGACAAGACAATGTCCCTAGGCCCGATTGGGAATGGAGAAGAACCCACATTTCTCTAGGACTTTATTATCAAGCCACAACACTACCATATAAGCTTGCGAATCGCAAGGTATGGACTCTGCATAGGGGAAGCAGATTGAACATAAGAATATACATATATTTGAAATAGAGAAGGCGAGAAAAGGGGGAGGAAAAGGAAGTGCGGAAGGGATTGTGGCGGCCGGCACGCGCAAACACCGTTGTTGGAAGAGCTACTGCGACGCATTTCTTATGTTTGGCGACTATTTCGGAGTCGTGGCAGAAATCCATTTGGTGCCTGTTTGGTTGTCCTTCCGTATCCTTATATGTCTGCACAAGCACCACTGTTAACTGAGTGGAGGTGACTCATTTCTTATGTTTGGCGACAGTCTCGGAGTTGTAGCGGAGGTCTCTTTAGTACCTGTTTGATTATCCTTTCAGTGTCATTACATGATAGTTGGGTTCTCTACGATTCCAGCGCAAACTCTACCGTTTGCTAACTCGAGAAGAAGAGCCGCCTTCACAAGCAAAGCCAAACGTGCACCTCAAGAAGGTTCCTCTGTGCGCTTCAGGGGCTCGAAGGGGATGCTACTCTACCAGATGTATTCGCAAAGCACACGGTCATTGCTGTCGTTTACGCCGCCCAGTTCTAGAAATTTACAGAAGCTTTTCTGGAAAAGCGGCCGTGACGACCGTCAGTGCACCTTCTTCATGATAACGCCAGACCCTATTTAGCTAAAGCGGCTCGCCAAAACACCAAGGAGTTGAGCTGGGAGACCGTACCCATCCACCATATTCTCCCGTCATAACATCCTCACATTACCATTGTTCCGCTCCCTAAAGGCTTTCTTGGCTAAGAAGGTTCAGAAGTCGGTCGCCAACTTTTTCGACTCCCGCTTTGAGAAAAGAGGATCGCAGACCCGCCTAGTAGGTGGAACACTGCGGTGGCTAACAATGGTGATTACAATGTTGATTGATCTGCATTGTATTCTGAATAAAGGAATAAGAAAAAACGAAAACCCTATTAAGGCGTTCCGATCAACATAATATACACATATGCATTTAATATGTATGCAAGTATATTGTATCGCGCTGATTTTGAGATCGGCGCGATCAACCAACTTCGCCATTATCCATGTCATCGCGTTGCTCGGTATCGGAAGTACAAACGAGGCCTAAGTCATTGTGGAGATTTCACGTGATTAGTGAATGGGAGTGAGAATAAAATAGATTAACTATGTGAGAATCACTAGTGAAGACAACGGCTTGCTCTCGAGTACAGTAAGCAGAATTGACTGCTCAACCTCAACGTTAACAGTACGGATGCAGACATATAAATAGACGTGCGTGATGCTGTGAGATGTAGTCTATATATTCTCACTATAGGAGCTAGGAGTTAAAACGTCACTTTCATAACATTGTTCAGCTGTCGGCGCTTCTTGTATTATTCGTCTCACCTATGGTTACAGTTATGTTTATATTTGCTTTATCGATTGTGAACACACAAGGTGAGCTTTTGCCGTTTTAGTAATGCTGAATGTTCACCAACTTCTATTTTAGCGCTTGGAGATTTTTGTTTTGTTGTAATGGGCTTCTATGGCATTGTGTCGGCCATTATCATGGTAGTATCTGTTAGACCCTATCGAAGGAAGCTTACGCTAATCGCTCAAAAGATGCTAAATGCAGTTGACAATTTCGTGTCTACCCGTATCCTACGAGTAGTACCTCATAATACGTCTCCATCCATGACCCCACTTAATCAGAATAACTACATCTTCTCTGTTTCTAGCAATATTGGTTCGATAAAATTGTCTAACAAGGAATCTCATATTGACAATAGATAGTGACGAGCAAATGTTAAATCAACTAGAAATAGACGTAGAAACATTGTTGGAATGCAATTTGATAACTTTTTTTGTTAACCTACCCTTGCATCCACTGTCATGAACTTAAGCTTACCAAGTCATTGATTCGGTCTAATTCTGTTCACTTGCTTGTTTGCAATAAAGTTGTATATTTATACTGTTACACCGGGGTCTTTTATCCGGGGCGGAGTTTAGGGGTGTGGAATGACCCAGACAGAGGAATCTATTTATTGGCATTATATGGCACCAGCAGGAATTGGTTCGTTCGCCTCTGCTGTGCCCCGCTCCTCCCACACTGGCAGCTAGCAACCTTGCCACAGGTGAAACTGCCTCGGCTCGCCCGGGCACGCTTTTTATAGGCGACGGCGGGGAAGAAGGCCGGCCCTTTAAGTGGGCACGTGCCGCCCCGCCTCTCCCGAATGGCCAGCTCTGGACATAGGCATGACGGACGGCTATTGATTGATCTCGCTACTGGGCCAACACAGGTACACTAGAAAAAAACATAGTTATTCACCCATTGACGACCGCGCGGGTCGATTTTGAGTCGCAGTTTTTCTGTCGCGTGGGACCGCGCAGGCTGATTTTGGCCCGCGTTCATAAAACAGGTTCGCTGCGGCCCATTCCTCGATTTTTCATAGTTTACGAGTAGTCATTAGATACGTTGGATCCTAGCAATGCTTCTGCACTATGCTTCGGAGGTCATTTACTTCTACGCACTGATAAAAACAAATAATCAACACCACACACTATTCAAGCTTCACAAAAATCGATACTATTCACAAACTCCTTCTTACAATCTACAAAATTGGTTATGCACAAAAGAACTAGTGATGCTACTTGTGAAAATCTTAAAAACAAATTCGTGGCAAGCCTGTGCCTTTTTTCTTTGCAGACTTTCTTATAGCAGCAAATACACCTGCTACGCCCTGCTTTCGAGCCTGTTCTAGCTTTTTCCAATATTTTCTAACCCGTTAAGCGGGAGTTCCATTTGGAATATCGTGATGTAGTGACTTCATGAGATTCACGAGTTGGCACGGCCCCATCGCGCGGTCCCACGCGGCAGACTACCGATTTCTCGCGCGGTCATCAATGGGTTAACAGAAACATTACACAGAAAAACACAAACAACCTATTCAAACACAATTAAACAAAAAGATCACTTTTGCGAGGCCTCGCGCCTCGTCAATTCTTCACATACTGAACTTTACTTATTGGGATAGAGCTTGAAGAAAATTTCTTCCGAGATTTACACTAAACGTCATTGGGTAGTCGAGTGGAATTATAGGGTTAGGGGAGGGGACTCGATGCTCTTCGTAGTGAATCGTGATGAGCAACATATCCCTCTCTTCCAGGGACTTGCTACGGATTAGAAAAATAAACTCCGGACTACAGCAGACTGCAAAATCTAACTTCTGTAACTCCAACACCCTTGTATGCGATTAGTGTAATTACCAGGGAACGCCTCCAGCTACCCATGGAACTTTGGGAGGGACCTGTATCATGTGGAAGATCTCGAGACACTGTCTATGATATTTGGACCAAATTTGTTAAATGGATCTCCTAGGTGAGATCTAGGACCGCATTCATGAACCCGGCCGGAGGTAAATGCTACCCCCATTTACCTAGACGGCCACTTATCCGCCACCTTCCCTGAACTTGCCCCTGTTTCTGATTCATGACGGCCAAAGCAAGGGTTTTGCTTCACTGCCAATTTCTGACCCAATGCATCCCTCCGCTAGCCCGCTGCCAGCTCTGAGCTGGTAACCCTCGCCTTGAAGGTAAATGTTCCCTACGCGCTGACGAGGTAGCATTTATCTCGACACTTACCTCGGGTTTTCCCCGCCGCACGTTGATGAATCACGCATAAGTGGGGATTAGGAGTAAATCTTCCATTTACCCGCAGGTGAGTCGTTCATGAATCCGGCCCCTGCTCGATAGCAGTTGGTGTTGTCGACTGCATGTCAGGTTCGTTAATGTAGCGTTGCGTAATCAGAGGCGTCCTCAGCTTTCTCGACAGCTGCGGCTGCGGTAGAGTTCTCGCTTCGCAGTTGTGGGCTTACGGGTTCAGTTCCATCGGTGCCGGCGCTTTTGCATGTTGTGACTTATCCTCGATGAGGACATGTAGTCAACGACTAATGACGACTTTCGTTTACGTCCATTGGGTAGCATGAAGTATTGCAAGATCGGGAATAGTTATTCAGATTGGTATGCGTTTTCTAACGGAGTGCCTCAAGCTGGAGTCCTTTCACCTCTGCTTTCCTCAGTGTACACCGCTGACTTTACACAAATTCTGAAAGTGCATCAAGTTTGCAGGTAAAATTCTTCAGACGATATTAAAATACACTGCGCCTACGACTCTTCAAGCCAAAATTTAATGCGTGAACATATCTCACTGCCTATACGAGGATTGATGGAGTGGTTTAGTAAGTGGAAGATTTCAGTTAATTTGAAAAAACAATAACCTTCATTTAGGACCTTATCCAGCACCCTCCTGCAGCTTTAATTAGGTCACAATGAGACAGGATGATGATGTGAGAGACTTGGGTGTTGTCACTGATGCTTCTTTGAAGTTCAACAAGCGCATGGATGCAACTGTAAGAAAAACACTGTCATCGCTTTTAACCCTTTCCAGGAACGTTCAATGCGGTGATGCTAAGTTTTTGGTTAGACTGCATAACACATACGCTCTGCGTCAGTTGGAGTGTTGTTCGACAGTTAGGAGTTTTTGCGTCAAGAAACATATACTGTCTCTGGGAAAAGCTCAGAAAGCGTTCACCAAAATCGTACTTTTTCAAACGAAAATTACCCTCAAAGCCTTCCTTTTCATAGAGGCCGCCTCCAAATATTTCGTTTGAAGACTTTTAAGTATGGAAGAGTTGTCAATTGATTTGACATTTCGATTTTGCATCATTAGCATGGACACCAAACTAAGTTCCAATATATACTGAGTTTTCAAGCCATGTTGTGGGGGCACAGCAGAGGTTGCATTTCAGAACCGCAGGCCAAAACGTCAGTTTAAAACTTGCGTTTTATTCATTTCTTATGAAAACAACGAGGTGGTTAAACGAACTTCCATTAGACGTATCATGCACAAGTTCTAAGGAATTCAAGCTAAACCCGAAAAAGTCGATGTTCTAGGCATATGAAAATGTTGTCGGCTTGGACTATGACATTTTGGGCCCGCTTCGAGTGCTTTGTGCAGCAAAGCAGCCTAAGCTTGTTGTATTTTTTAATTTTTGGACTATTATTTATGTGTATGTTATTGTATTATTTCGGATTTTAGAGTGATCAACGAGCTCACTATGGCTCAAATTACCTCAAGAGTTGTTACGGATGTTCTTTCTGTAGAACGAGAGATTACTCATGGCGATTGTCCACAAGGAGTGTGTTTAGGTAACAGTTGCTTCCATTTCTCCATTTCAAGAGTTCTGTGAGTTTCGACTGATTGACCATGCTATAACTTCGTCAACGTCACCGGAAATCTTTGCTTGATCTGTTCTGTGCCCTACACGGGTGATTCATTTTGTGTGGCTCATTCGTCCATTCGTTTGTCCAATCGTCTGCTCATCTTGCAGGAGTGTCATTCAATTTTGACCAATTTTGACAAATTTGTTGGTCAGCATCTCGAAAGTTAGTTTAGTTTTTCCCATAAATTCTGAAGTTCGGCATTGTTTTGTTACCCTCTTTTACTCCATATACTTCTTCAACATGAAGCTTTGTGTTTGCGTCGCTTAGGAGTAGTATCTGATTACAAATTAATTTACATATACATATTAAATTTGAAGATTTTTTTTACTGTGGACGTGTTTTTTCACATGCGTGCCTCCCTTCTACGCCTTCACCCGAGGCGCGTATCAGCGTATCAGTTTACAGGGCCCGCCCCAAAATCGTGTGTGTAGAAGGTCATAGACCTAGCGCATTTTATAGTTCACGACCAAGATATCTTTAACGAAACTTTTTGCTATGACGTTCTTATGTTTTTAAAGGCATTTATAAAATATTTTATTTCATTATAAAAAGACAAAGCAGGGCAATTCTCAGGCGAAACAATTAAACAGATGTTGTGGAATCCCTTAGGGCAGGACATTTACTGCCTATTCTAAAAAATTGAAGTTGCAATCCATGCTTTCTTTTTTCTCTTTCTTGGAGAAAACTTTATTTATCTTATTATTGTGTTTGTTACTGAGGTTTCAGTCTGGTTAACAGTTTGCATTTATTACTGTCTTTCTGTGCTAATATTTGTGTTAATAATTGATATTCTCCGCAGGTCTCCTTAGTAGGCTATCGCCTGGTGTGCATAGTAGTTGAAAGAGGTTTTTTAAATAGAGAACCCGCCCCGGTATGGCTATGCCAGTTGCGTGCCTATTAAGTCGTAGCATTCAAAGTACAGGGTGCGTAAAAAGTATTGACGCACTAAACGTAAGCGTTAGAAATGACAACACATGGTAAAATTTAACAAGTTCATATACAAAATGTCAACAATGATCTAGCGAACAGAATAGCATCACTTGTATTTCATATGGGTTTCTTTGCTGCGAATGCAGGGGCGAAGACGCCGAGGAAAGGCATTGACGGTGTGCCGCAAGTAGTCCACGTCGATTTCGTTCCATGCCTTGGCCAGATCATCCTTCAATGACTTCATACTTTTGTGGGAAGTAGCGTAAGTCTTGTTCTCCAAAACTTCTCATATAGGGTAATTCAGCGGATTCAACTCCGGTCTACAGAGGTCATTCCTATGCCGGAATGAAGTCCTCCAAGTTGGCGCGGCACCAGTCCTGAACAGTCCTCGACTTGCGCAGGAGTCTCATCCTGCTAGAAGACATACGGCTTGTTGTCAAGGTGGAATTTAAGCCAGGAAACTAGTTGCTTTTTCAGGACATCAATAAATATAATTGTACTGATTTATCTTCACTTCTGTATCCACGAAAACGAGAGGCGCTTGTGATGAATGCACAAACCATGATACTGGCCGAATGCGTCTTCCTTGCAGCGAGCCTTCCGCCAGAATTAGCACTTTGGAGCAGGGTCAAGCTTGAGGTTCGGGAATCGAAGGGGGGGGGTCGTACTGCGGCCTCGTCTGGGGGGGGTCGTACTCTCTCGGTTTTGGCAGAGGACTCTCTCCAAATTCAGGTTTTTAGACAACGTTTGCATCTATTAATAGGTTGTTTTTTCCAGGTGTGACTACGACAATGCGGAGATTTACAAGCACTGTGCAGTGAAAAATAAAGATTTCCTGTCTGCAGATTTATAGTCAAGGAGAGATTTTATTTTTTCAGATTTTCCCAGGACGTCATGGACACGGTAGTTTTCTGCCTGATGAGCGACATCTACTTCCAGAATTGCACTCTATAAAATTTCAAGTGTTAATTACTGAGGACGACCTAAGTGCTTTCCCTACAAGATTTTTGAAGCGCTCTTCGAGTCGATGACGGAATGGCAACCGAAGGACGGTCTTGCTTGAAAAGTAATTTCTCTCCTGCAGGAAACAGCATCAGAAGATAAAATCACACCCTATAAAATTTTAAGCCCGTTGGACACACAGTGATAAAACTATGTTTCTCTGAAACGATATTCTATATGATCAGACGTCTCGATTTACCGAAAAGATATCGACACACTAATCACATGGAACACGTTACTTTTAGAACCTGCCTTTCAAAGCATGGAAAACACATCTACTAAAGCTTTATGAATTTTCCAGGAGCCCCAAAAAATCTCCATTTTACGGCAGTTTAATGCGGCCACTGCGTTCTCTGACATGACCAATCGCAATTGAAATATGGACGGACTCCTCGCTGGAAATTTTTTTTCTGCCTTCTGAAGGACAGGACGACAGAGAGTGGAATTGCATTATATGAAATTTTAAGTCATGCTTAACATACAATAAAAACTATGCTTCTCCGCTGCGATGAAGATATGACGAGGATGGATCGCATACAAAATTCTCATTTTTCATGAAAATATTATTTTTTAGCCGAAGCAGATCACCCATACGGATAAAATCTAGCCACAAGAATCTAGAAGTTTTGATCAATTCACTGTGAAAAAATTGTGATTTTCTGGATTGAACAGGTTGAATCGACCTCTGGTCGACTTTGCACCAACGTCATCGGAGCATAAAATTGAACGTTCACAAAAAGGTTCTTAACTCGGTAAGTTTTTCGAATTTTGAAACTTGTTTTAGCTTTTCATAAAGTAGATAAAACGCCCTTTCTCATGGTGTAGAAATCGTTTTCCAGAAAAGGAGTCGTCACGCTTGGCTGCTGGTTCGATTTTTGAGCGAAAAAAATTGAAGTGGCTTCACAAAAATATTCATAAGTTGACCAATTCTTCGAAGTTTCAAAATCCCGCTAGCTTTTCAGAAACTAGAGAAAGAGCCCTTTCTTGCTTTGTAAGAATTAATGTCCAAAAATTCGGTCTTCATGGGCGGCAGAGGACGTTCAATTTCGGTTCCATGTCGCGAAAATACGTACCGAAAATCGAACCCCCCCGCCCCGCATGAAGACCCCTTTCTTGGAAATCGATTCTTACATGGTTAGAGAGCACATTTGCTCTATTTTTTGACGAGAAAGCAGGATTTTTGATTTTCGAAAAAGTAGCCGAGATATGATCAATTTTCGGAAGTCGTGAACTGAATCTCGGATCGACCCTTCACCGTCGACATCGGAGTGATCTCACAAAAATCTTCATAACTCGACTAATTTTTCGAAATTGAAAAATCCCGCTAGCTTTTCTAAAAGTACATGAAATACGCTTTCTTACCATGTAAAGATCGATTTCCAAAAAAGAGGTCTTCATGCGGGGCGGAGGGGGTTTAGTGTGTCGATATCTTTTCGGTAAATCGAGACGTCTGATCATATAGAATATCGTTTCAGAGAAACATAGTTTTATCACTGTGTGTCCAACGGGCTTAAAATTTTATAGGGTGTGATTTTATCTTCTGATGCTGTTTCCTGCAGGAGAGAAATTACTTTTCAAGCAAGTCCGTCCTTCGGTTGCCATTCCGTCATCGACTCGAAGAGCGCTTCAAAAATCTTGTAGGGAAAGCACTTAGGTCGTCCTCAGTAATTAACACTTGAAATTTTATAGAGTGCAATTCTGGAAGTAGATGTCGCTCATCATGCAGAAAACTACCGTGTCCATGACGTCCTGGGAAAATCTGAAAAAATGAAAATCTCTCCTTGACTATAAATCTGCAGACAGGAAATCTTTATTTTTCACTGCACAGTAATCGGCATTAAAATTTTTTTTGATATTCAATCCTATTTTCATATAATTATATTCAATAAATCAATGAGATCATCTGTGGAGGAAGCTGCGAGCGAATTTCCACGTGCTAGTGGTAAGCGTCGAAATCACATCTGGAAAGATGAACCTATTAAAGGGTACAAAAATCACATTAAAAAATTGAAAAAATCAATGGAGATAAGAAATAAAACGAAGAAAAACGAACCTGAAGAATAGGGGGGGGGGTCGTACCAAATCCGTTCCCGAAGGGGGGGGTCGTAAACCTTCGGCAAAAATCGAACCCCACGCTTGACCCTGCTTTGGAGGCCTTTGAAGAGTATGTAACACTTTTACATGTTGAATGCATAAAAGTGTCAAGTCACTGAAGCTCAAAGCATAGAACGAAATCGACGTGGACTACTTGCGGCGCACCGTCGATGCCTTTCCTCGTCGTCTTCGTCCCAGCATTCGCAGCAAAGAAGCCCATATAAAATACAAGTGATGCTATTCTGTTCGCTAGATCGTTGTTGACATTTTGTATATAAAATTGTTAAATTTTATGATGTGTTGTCATTTCTAACGCTTACGTTTAGTGCGTCAATACTTTTTACGCACCCTTTAGAGCGGCCGTTCATGCTATATATAATAATGTAAGTAGAGGATCGTCTGTTCCTAATTACATTTCTAACTCTTATACATTTTTAGCTACCTTCAATCAGCTGCTTTTTTTGCTCTCTGGGTAATCTTTCGGTTAATATAAGTAGAGCCTCAGTGTGGACCTTTCGTGTATCCTTAGTGTGGTTGAATTATCACCTCGAGAGTAATATCTTTCCTAGCTTTCGTAAATCATGAGGTATTTCACTAACAGCATTATTTACAGCGGAGCCAAGTCACCTTAGTTTTCTACTCTTGTTATGCTTTTGATGTATTTTATCGTTGTTCTTTTTATTGAGTTCAGATATAATGGTGGTTGTTTTTCCTTCATTGTTCCTGACATTTTTCCACTGTGGCGCACACATGTGTGCACGAAATAAATAAATAAATAAATAATGAGCGCACTATCAAGTGCTTGAATAAATAAATAAATAAATAAATAAATCAAAAACGACGGAAACTTTCGGCCTGCTTTGATGTTTTGCAGCACAAATTGTAAACGGTGATTCTTTCACCTGGCTCTAGGAGCCATTATGTTATTTACCGAAGCGACACCAAATGGTCTGGTAAATACTATTACTCACAACGTGGACTTAACACTGGACAACTATCAGCACCTTATATTGCAGGTTTCTGCTCTAATTCTACCGAAAAGTTGTTTTTTAAAACACTGCTCGCTGCTACGTCTGGGATATGATAATAGAACACAGTTCGTTTTGAATAAGACTTTACTCTAAGCAAATAAATAACAGCACAATCGTGAAGAGATGTTCTCAAAACATTTTTGAAAGACAATATTCGAGACTGAAATTACAAGGTTGAGTTAGCATTTTTAAACTACACGTTTCTTACATGAGAATTTCTAATAAACCACTATCTGTTATTACAACGACTAGAAACAGAAAAAACGTAGTTATTTTGAACAGGAAGGTTCTTAATTAAAGTGCCTTTACGTGGTAGCCGCAAAATACGCGTTGCTACAGAAGCGAAAAACTTATACAGAAGGTTCTCTGCAATGGCCGCAAACTTTCTTCGATAAGGTTTCACGGTCACCAGCATAATAACAGCGGAAAGAAAGCCGTAGAAAGCCATTGTTCCTAAGCAAAGATTTCCAACCTCTAAAGTAAAAAATATGTGATCATTTAGCGCTTACGAACATATAGGGTCTCACCTTGAGCATTCACCACTGAAAAAGAAATCAAGCAAAGAACTCCAACAACTGGTGTCGCGAAGAACAACACAAAAGCGGCCAGCTAAATAGATAAGCGTTATTGACTTATGAAATCCAGTTTGCTTAATACCGTTATAGCGGAGTACTGTCAGTCTTTTCGGGTAGTGATCTGTTAGTATTTAGTGAATACCGTGTTGTTTAAAGGAAGCTGTACGTACTGTCTCTAGTCTTCATAAAATACTGTAGTGCTTTCTAGAACAAAATACTTTATATGGTACATTTTGTTCAGACGGATAGTAAGTGAATAAGTAGTGTGCAGCATACTGCAGTGGAAAAAAGCAACGCCTATCCCGACTTGGCGCGGATTCCTTAGAATTCAAAAGAAAAATTACGGATCTTGAAACAGTATACAAACTGACTACAAATGAGATCAGTCTTAGTTTCTCTGATCTGTTTGAAAATTCTCAGACAATTGTCATTAACAGAGGACATCCATATCGGATAAGACTTGATGAACCAAATACGACTCAGTACAAAACCCGTTTCTCGTAAGAAGTGTAACTCTACGGAACAGTTTAGACAACGACCTTTTCATACACAGAAATTCCCTTGCATTCCAAACTCATCTTTCCCAGATGTTAAGATAAATTTTCTAGTTAGCATAGCAATCTTCTTCACAATCACTATCATAGACAGTTCCTAAGTCACATACCTTTCACAACTATAATTTAAGAATTTTGTTGTATCATTTTGTTATATCTAAGCCCTGGTTACTGTAATCATAACATTGAAGCTTTTCTGCACGGCTTCTGATATATCTCCATGTTCGAATGGATGAGGATCGACACCTTATATATGGATATATATTGTCTCTTATCACAAGCCACTATTCGCCATACCGTATCATCAACTATGTTTATATTATATGGGTCTCTTATCACAAACCAAGAACTATGCGTCATATCTTCTCAAAAACTATGGTTTGTTGATGTCTTATCGAAGCCAAGAACTACACCGAGCCAAGAACTACGCCAAGCCAAGAACCATGCCTAACTTCGTCAACATCTATGTATACTGTCAACACAATAAATGGCACAATAAATGTAATGTAATGTAAATTAATGTAAAAATAAGCTCACCTAGCATTTATGGTGAGCCTAACAAAGCAACTAGAGGATAAGGAATTGTTTCTCAGAGTTGAAACTCTGGAGCATTTGTTAAAATTTGGAGCAATATTTCAAATAAAAGAAAGACTTGTTTTTAGCAGTTCTGAACACATGAAACTCGAATGTGAGGTCTTTTACCTGTAAATAAACTAGGATGGTGATCTTCTTCTGTAGTTTTTTGGTGGCGTGTGATAAGGACCATGACTTCTGGGCCCAGGACGTTGATGCTATAGTGAATATAATGAGTATGGGTAAAACAATAATTGCTTGAATGATTGGAATCTCGACTAGAGGCATTATAGTTGATTGATTTATCACTAGAGTCGTATATTTCATGATAGATCCTGCACAGGTGAACCGCTGAAAACATTAGTATTATCATTAATACCAAAGAATCTTCCATAAAAGTATCATCCGAGGTTGAATATAGATCGTCGCCTGCGGATTTCCATAGAAATTCTGATTTCCTGAAATGCACTATGAGCTGAAACCTGTACTTTACTTAATCTCTTTATATGTTTATTTCTCGAACACAGTCATTTTGTTGCTGCTCCAGCCACGTCAAACTGTCTCTTATAAATGTCACTTTCTAAACAATGATACCTTTTATTTTGTATGGGAGGATTACAATATACATATAAAAACTTCCTTACCTACTAAAGAGTTTCAGAAAAGTTTTCATTTTTTCTTTAATTTTCTTAGATTCGTACTAATTTTACATCTTAAACAATCCAACTATTAGTCCTGAGACGAGCTTTGTTTTGAGAATGATATATTTCAACAGCATAACATAATTTAACATAGCACCACATGTACTATTCAACTTGCGCAAATAGGAGACACACATCATTATTTTGCTTTCATTATTCACGATATTGTAAACGTATTATATTCACTGAATCAAAGGTAGTGTGTTTACCGTCTCAAATGCAGCCTTTGTGTTCCTCATGTTGTCATAGATAATAGCACCAGAAATAACCACATGTCCAGAAACAAACATGTAGAATGCAGCCATTGCCAGAATATGTACTGAAACGCCCTGACTATTTGATATTCTAAAACGAGTCTTACAATATGTCTCCTTTCACTCTTATTGTATCAAACCGTTGTTTGTTATTCCTAGAGAAAGTAAGTCTTAAGTTGATGAAGGGATTGGAAAACACATTTCTCAAACACTGATGTGTACTTTTAAGAGGAAATAGTTGTCTGCAGATGTTGCAACTCAGTTCGCATTATTTGTTTATTTCCAAAAATTTGAAACTTGTTACTAGTTTCACGAGCTTGAAAAGAATAATAAACAATGAAACTAACCCTTCATGCTCATCTTCAGCTTGTGGGAATGCGGCAAAATCATTTGAATGCGAGTCAAATGGATACCGACGCATGTTACAAATATCAATCCAGTGCATAGAAAGATGCTAATTATGACGAGACATCCCAGTTCTGGGGCGCTGGCAATCAATCCGACAAAATATCCCATTGTCATCGGGAAAAATATTACCGGAAGGCCGACAAGTGAAAATATGACGTTAAATATCATTAGAAATAGTTGAAGCATTAACATATTGGCGCGATAGGATAATGTAAACCGGTACTGACACGTGACGATGCAGTACACCGCTAGAAGATTGCTCAGTGGTCCCACTACTGAGAAAATTCTCAGCGCTTTGATGTAGAGGACGGGAAACACATTCAGTTCGTTACATTCAATCATCCTTAAAATGAGACGTTGAATTTTTTTCGTCGTTAGAACGTTTGCAGAAAACATGAGCTTAAATGAAAAGCTGTGTAGCAAATAGCTCAGATTTGCGTTGGCTTAGAACTGTTAAGTGTATGTATGTGCGTGGGCGCGCGTAGTGCAGCCGGAGGAGGTGTCGGCTGTTGCTTGCACATCATACCAGGTTCGTGATTTCGATTTCCCACTTAGGCCAACCAAGCCTATATAGGTATGTACAGGTATGTATGTGTGTATGTATGTATGTATATATATGTATGTATGCTAAAAGAATTGTTCAAGAAGGAACTATTTAAGCTAAACGATAGCCATCTTTGTCCCTATACAAAACAAATTCAGCTGTATATAATAGAACATAAACGAACTAATCGCAAGCTGACAGCTTCTCTCATGAACGTCTCAAACGAAAAGCACAGCCCATGCTTGTGATGTAAGAGACTCCAGAATAAGGACAACGAACAGTGAAAAAGAAACACATATCTGTCAAACCGTGCAAAAAACAAAGATTTAGACCGCTTTAGCAGATAATGATGTGTGACGCGCAAGTATTAAATGACCGCAAATAGATCATTACTTTCTCCAACTGGAAGGGTGAGGAAACTAGAAAATTTAGAGCTCAGTATTTACTTCTTATAGGGTTATTGTAATAAAGGTTACACAGTACACCGCCATAAACTTACTTGAGTGTTATAATAATTAATTACGGGAGCGTATACAGCACTGACATCATATTTGGGCGACTATATACGGTTCAAAAGCGGCTACGAATTTCAGTCTTTCTTCAGTGCTATTCCCAGCATCTAATCGAATATGGAAAATGTTACGGCAGATGATTAAGTAACTTTTTGGAAGGCTTGGATTATTAAAAGTAACTAAGCATGCGTTTGACATTTGTAGATAAGAAATGTAAACCATTCTGGAATGGCAAAGAAGTTTCATGCACACAAAACTGTACGCAATTCATTATCAAAAAAAAACTGACGAAACGAGATGTATGCAGTAGAAATGGGAAAGAAACCTATGCATGATAGAAAAATGGCATAACGGTAACATCTTAACAAATTACCCTAGGAGGCATCTACTAATAAGCTTTCTAAGCTGACAAATGAAACAGAATATATTCCTTGGAAAACTTCGAAAAAACGAAGCAGCACTTTGAGTGAGAAGGAGAACTCGTAAAGAGTTAAGACCTTGCCTAGGGAAAACAAATTTTGATGCTGTAACCGCGCGTAGGAAGCGCAATAAAAACTGAAGGGGCAAGCATACTTTCCCAGTGATTATCTTGTAAATCACTAACAAATCGTTTCTCTTTCTTCTAATTAATGTAATGAATTTGAAAATGTTGTTATGAACATTAGCAGATGTTATTGTTGTGTAACCACAGAGAATAGGCGGTGTCCAAGGTGAGGAAACTTTGTTTTGACACTGGAGAAGGAAGCTTACAGTAAGCAGACCAATCAGCAACAGCTGAAATGGCGAGTGGAAAGTCAAACGGTTGTCAGCTTTTGGCATATTATATCATGACTATGTGTGCCCCGCCAAGCAGCGCAAAAACCGGGATATGAGAAGGGGTTTCAACTCAACCATGTTTGGTTTTCTTGTGCAGCTCATCTGCCTCTCAAATTCAGCCGGTATAGTCTGTTACTACTTGTCTTGTGCTTTCGTAGTCCCACTCTTCATGCATCATTCAAGGTCTGACATAGCCGGCGATAAATATATGTGTTACTAGTACTTCCGATAGTGCAACTCGTTCAGATCTATACGCGCGACACAGAATCAAACGCAATAGACCAAACGTCGTTGCACGATACATGAATTCACGAGCACAAGGATAAGATACAGAGTTACGCAACATAAGTAAAATATAAGCGGGCGGAGTTCGCAAAGGAGTGGCAATCTAAATAACCAGTCTCAAAGGTGTTGTAAAATTGCGTAAACATATGTATGTGACGCACAAATGTGAATCATAGGTCTCCTTATAATTAGACAGAAGAAGAGCTAACAACTGACTAGCCGTTGTTCATGTTTTGTTGTCAGTTTGCCCATGAATTTAGCGCAGCGTAGCGGGGCTGTATCAGTAAGTCAAATGGAAACCATAAAAACTACTAATTTTTGTTCCTGTTTAAAGTGTTCGGTATCATGTCCTCCTTGATGTTGAAGTTTATTGTGCTTGTTTGTTAAATATAACTAGCAGAGAACAACACAAGTTCTCAAAGAGGTACCATATAAATATGAAATAATTCCATGGACACCACAATGTAGGACAGCATTTGTGCTTTCCTTGGCGTGCTCCACCCCAGCCCTAGCATTCCGTTGAAGTATGAAGCTATAGACAATTATAGATGAAAAAGCAGCAAAAGTCATTAGTCATTACCTCATGCTGCGGGGAACTATTGATTTTGCATCTTTCGCATGTGCTCGCGCCGCGTGTTGCTCGTACACTAAACGGTTCCTAAGGCCTGTGTTATAGTCCCGCGGGAGCATCCGTGAAACGTTCGCGGACGAAGGGTGCACCGCGGGGGCGGGCGGTGCGGGGCGCGGCGATTGGCCAGGTGAGGGATCTCGGCGCGATTCCCGCCCGTGCGCGGATGCTCGCGGGAGTATAACTCAGGCCTAAGGCACCCTTTATGCCTGCGCTAGCGGGCGGCGCTGCGTGATGGTTGGCATAGCTATCGACTTTTCGCGACGGACGGCGGCGCCGCATCGCTTTAATACTCCACCTCCTCAAAATACCATATTTGACGGAATTTTGGGCTACGGTATTCGTCGAGTCGCGTCGCTGAAGAGAAGAGCGCGGTGTGGCGCGGCAACAGCAGCGGCAGACTCGGCGTGGAGATGGAGATTTCACAAGCGGGGCTGAACCATTTTGCTATCCCCTTTTGTTCTGGTTCCCGAACGGCGTATCCTAGGTCGGGGGTGGTGTGGGTGTTTCTGATGTGTATTGTGCATGTTTCCCAACTCGTTGCATTGTTGTGTTTCACGCAATTCGCAGAACAAACCACAAAAACGGAGGGTAACAATAGAACAGTTTGTCATTTCATTTGTTACATAAGTACACGTGGAAAATCAAAGAATAAAAGAGGGCTGTTATCTGGCCAGGCAAATATTTCCTTCCTAGCCTCGTTTGGTACGTTTCTCATTGAAACATGTTAATGCACATTTTCTTTGCTCTTAATGGCAAGGCTATCAGACATCAGGTTTATATCTATTTATACAAACATTTTTCTATTAACGAGCGAGTAACAGGTTTGCTCCAGTGCTCACGACGGGCGGTCGTACTTCCTCATCTTCACCATCCTAGTTAATTGAGATCCTTTTATCAGTTCAAGTAGCAAGGACTCTAACTAAACCCACCGTGGCTGGCTAGACTAATGACTAGAAAAATTCAGAGGTTATAAAGGCGAGTGCGTTTCCAAGCTCGTGGCTGCGCGTCGCTGACGCTCCCTTTTCTAAGGAATCGTTTAGTGTGTACGCGATGAGCGACGCGATGTTATGATAGGCTCCCATAAGGCCTATGCACACTTCTGCGAGAGCGCGGCACGGCCATGATGAAGGATAGGGCCGCGATGAGTGCGGCGCGACATAGCGACACGTGCCGCAGAGGGGGCATGCATACTTTTGCGGCTGTCGCCGGCGATGCCGCGCTGAGGCTAGAATGGTTCAAATCATTCCTAGCGGCGCGACATGCACTGGGACATCGGTCCCGTTCCCTATAACGATGCTCTAACGCGACCGCGCCGTGACCGCCGGATTTCGCGAAGGTGGCCGTTGCTCCTCTTGCCGCGCAGCGGTGTCGCAGAAGTGTGCATGGGCCTATATCGATCGCGCGACGCGGCGATATGGAAACTTATCATCACATCGCGTCGCGCGTCGCGTTAACCCTAAACGATCCCTAACTGAAATCGTGCGCAGCGATGCGGCCAGTTGCGTCGCAGCGGTACTATAAAAGACGTCTAAGTGAAGTATTGCGGAGGGGGGGCGAGTATTAGTGCCGCCGGAGCATAAACGGTATCGTCCGGTTGACCAATACCGATCCATTTTATTTGTTTTTGCAGATTACTGCCGATGGGACATTGACGATCTTGTTCTCGTCGCACAGAGTGCGAGCATTTCGGAGCATAATACGCGATAGATGGTGAGCAGGTTTTACTGGAACTGTTTTGAAGATTCTACACTACCATATCCCGCTATCCTGTACTATATAGTAAAACCAATTTTTTCCCGTAATGAGGGTAAGAAGGTCTGAAGGGAAAGGAAGACGATCAGATATTTTACTCTTGGACTTGGGGACAAAGCCTCCAACCAGACGTTTGGCGGGAGCTACGCCGCTGAATGTGTGGTGGGTAAATTAAAGAAAATGAAGCCTTAATTGGCTTCAAGATGAGCATTGCATGCCACTTCCTCGTAATATCATAAAGACTCGGGCATGCTTTCGCCTTCTGTGGTCAAATTCATCAATCGCTTACCGCTGTCTAACGGTGAAAATACCGCCAAACCGCTGATATTACTTCATTCATTAACATCAAGGACAGATTCGTGAACCGCTTACCGGCCGGTAGCGATATATCGGTTATCGTATATTTTTCTCTGTATTCCTGTATCTCTCTGTATCACTTACTACGTAGGCCGATATGGTGGATCCGCCCTGAGATGAAACCGACGGTATCGTTGATGCACCTAGCCCCAGGTTTCAGCGGCATTTTCACCGTTGGAGAGCAGTAAGCTATTGATGAATGTGGCCCATGATCGCTTACAAATGGTATCACACTGTAATGAACTAGTTGCTTATACTTCCTACATACGATGTTTGACACCAGGGGCCGTATTCATGAAGCAGCTGGAGCGGGTGATATGCGATATCATCTCTCGTCTCTCTCTCCCGTCTCGCTCTCTCACTTCATCTATCATCTCTCGCCTCTCTCTCTCCCAGCTCACTCTCTCGCCTGATGGCTTTCAGTGGGAAACCGGGAACGTTCCCGGGGACGTTCATGAATCCGGCTCAGGTGTCACCTACTATAGAAGAGAAAAGTTTCGAACCTGCACATTCTACAAGGCTAAATCCGATTAGTAGCATAGTGGCCATCAATGCCATGATGTCAGATACTACTATATGGTTCTGGCTGTCTGGCTATAGTCCCACTAAAGTCAAATTCTGTAATATATTATGCTAAAGTTTAGTTAAGTCTAGTTGAAACTAAATAGCCACTGCAACTGTGTTGCAGAAGATGGCCTACAAGTTACAAGTCAAAATTAGGTCACCTTATTAAGAAACTTTTTCAATTTTATAGAACAGCATTATTAACTGTTATGTAGCACATTCGTAGTGTAATATTCCTTGCAATAAACTCCATGTCCTCTCGTATTGAAACCTCGACATTGGTGTTGACCAGGTTTACAGTACTTCCAAGTCACAAGGTTGTTAGGTGAATCCTTTATTATTGGCTTGACGTTTCGACCTACTTCACAGGCTCGAAAACGACTTGAGTTGTTATCTCTGCAGCCTACCAAGCGCCTCACCCACGCTAGCGTTTTCGATCTGACGTCGAACGTACAATGCGAATGCATGAAAGGTGAACACGAACTCCACTGTTGGAGTTTGGAGATTCGGCTACCACTGAGCGTCAGTAAAACCAATAGCAAATTAGTCGTACTGCGTTGGTGAGACGGTTGATTGGGTAAGTTGCAAGGATAAAACCTCAAATCGTTTTTAGCATTCTGAGGACGGCGAGATGATCGAAATGTCAGACCAAAAATAAGAGTTACACCTAACAATCTCGTGGCGCAGAACTTTTATTTATTTATTTATTTATTACAATGCACATATTTGTGCGCCATAAAGAATATATATATACATATATATATGCAGATATAGATATCTAGATATGTAGGCAGTATAGTCGTTATAATCGCGAGAACAGTCGAGCAATATGGATATAGGTAGTGTCGTCGTTATAGTCCGCGAGAATAATTGAACACTATCGATATAAATATCGGAGCCCATGAGCGTAATAGAGCAATGTCGGGAACGTAATTATTGTAGCTTGTCTTCTTCTTCTAATGATTTCTTGTCTTCTTCGTGTAACATCATATATGAAGAGCGAACGTCATGCTTCATATGTCGGGATAATCAGGATCTCTTCACTATATTTGTGCGTTATAAATTATATATAATATGTAGATATATAGGTAGTATAGTCGTTATAATCGCGAGAACAGTCGAGCAATATAGATATAGATAGTGTCGTCGTTATAGTCCGTGAGAATGATTAAACACTGTCGAGATAAGTACCGGAGCCCATGTGTGTAATAGAGCAATGTGGGGAACGTTTGAAGAATTATTATTATTATTTATCCTTATAATGGGACGCTAACGTTATGTAATAATAGTAAGGTTGTCCGTCTAGCTATTAAGAAGAAAACGGTATAATTATTGTAGCCTGTATTCTTCTTCTAATGATTTCTTGTCTCCTTCGTGTATCTGCGTAAATAAAGAGCGAACGTCGTGCTTCATATGCCGGGATAATCAAGATCTCTTTATTCTGAACTTCATTGATCTGTACAGATGGTGTTTACAGATCTGGAATGTGAAGAGTTGATAGCAGATCTATTTTTTTAAGTCGCTTCTTAAATGTCGGAATATTGGGTGGAATTGCGTGGAATTAATGAAGCCATCTCGCTGTTCTAAAGAACAGTGAGTTTAATAGCCCATTTCCGTGTCTACTATGAATTCTTTCACAGTGCAGTGATAGCGTACTCATACGGCCTCGACTGGGTCTGAAAATTCAATATTTACTAGCTTTTAGTTTAAGCTCTCCCTTCAATATTTTAAAACAAAATGTTAGATCATTAACCACTCTTCGATATAGAAGACTACGAAGGTTGAAAAATCTTAGCCGCTCCTTGTAATTAGGCATGCTCCTTGGGTAATCTGCACTTGGAAAACATTTAAACATTAGGATTCGTGTGAAAGTTCTTTGTATTTTTTCTAGTTTTGTTTGTCTTTTTTAGTATGGGGACTCCATATTTGGGAGCCATATTCTATAATTGGGATTACATACGTTTTATAAAGCTTCAGCTGTGTTGCAGGATCATTGGTGTATGTATTTCGTAAGATAGAAAACATGACTGAAAAGGCCTTCCGAACGGTGATGTTGATATGATTATCAAATCCTAGTCTTGTATCGAGGTGAATGCCAAGATCGCGTGGGGTACTGTCTATACCCAAAATATTATTGTTGATTTTATATTCCATCATAGGTAAGTTCCCCATATGAAAGGTAGACGTTTTTGAAAGATTGATTGGAATTTCCCATGTTGAAGCCCACTCCATCATATTTGATATAGATTTTATTAAGGCGTTATAAACTTCTAACTGATTCGAATTATTATAAGTTCCATATATTTTTACGTCATCTGCAAACATCTGTACCTTTACTAAGGGGTGAGTTATCAGTCTTGCTGGCAAATCACTGGTATAAATGAGAAAGAGTAAAGGCGAAAGGGCACCTCCTTGTGGTACTCCACTGGTGCAGTCATTTTATAAACGTTGTTAACACCATGCCAAGGCTTTAAGGTGAGAGAAAGTTAGTCTTTTGCTGGCACAAAATTGAGGGGTTGTACGGAGAAGTGCTACCACCCACCTCTTTTCTTTTTGCTAAAAATCATCTCATTACCGGAATGTCTATTTTAAATAGCGCAGTTGGGTCCAGTAAATATGGCGTTATATTTTTATGCTTGTCAGACAAAGGCTCTTACAGGTTTCACTATTTTAACACAAACTCAGGGCATGTGAAAAGATATTTCTAGAAAATCGTGGAGGACGAAGGGTCGCTATTTGCAAACTCCTTTGCTCAAAAAGTGGGAATTTTACAAAATTTCAAACAATGTGCTGACTTATTGGATACGTGAATTAGAACAATCAAAGAAATCATCCCAAATATTTTCGTTGAGCAAAACTTATTCCATTCCAACCTTTTGAAAAGTTTCTAATTGAATGTAGAGACAGCTCAGTTAAATTTGGAAGAGCTTTTGTTTCAAATATTTTAGGCTAGCTGAAGAATGTCTAATTTGATTCTAAAAGTGTCCAATTTAACTTGAAAATGGTATATATATATACATTTATTTATTTATTTGCTTATTGCACTTTATGTGTGCTTAACTAAAAAACGAACGTAATAAAGGAGGATCATAACATTTGGCGGCTTAAGTGTTTCTCAGTTTGATGTTACTCTCGATGAGAAATTTAATCAATCGTAACGTCGCAGAAAAAACAAGCTCTCATTAGCAAATATGGAATGCAGTGAATTTGGAGGAGACATTGATTATTTATTTATTTATTTATTTATTTACTTCATACACTCATAGGTGTGCCACAATTTGAAAACTGTAACAATCCATAGGGAAAAAACATCATCGTGATATCAAGAAAGGAAAAAGAAACAGGAACGATCAATAAGGGATTGACAACAAACCGAGACACAACTAAGTAATGAACTGAAAAGTTTGATGCTTTTGTGAATCGGGCTGATCCTAAAATACCTCATAAACCTAACGTAAGATCAGAAAACATTTACTACTAATGATGGTGAGATATGGGCGACCATGATAAGATCTGTTATTGCTTCTGTACCGACGAAATCTGAAACAGTACATTATCTAAGGGATTATAAATAGACGTAGGAGAGTTGCAGGAACGATTGGATAGATGATTACTAAAAATTGATGCAGTAATTATTTAAACTTATCATAAGCTAAAAAAATAGGTGATCATTGAAAAGATTGACGAGATTTTCTGCTGCGAATTACGAGTCTTATTTGCGAGTGGTTGTTCGAGAAGCGCTACGCAACAAACAAGCCAGAGATTTCGTAATTAAGGTGTTTGTCACGTTTTGTCCTCACATATGAGACTCTGCCTGTTTTCCTTTTCTTAATCTTTTCGAGTGTCAGGCATAATGTCAACGCTAATGTTAATGTTTGTGTTTATTACGTCGCCAAAAGCAGATGCGGGATAGAACTATGTCAGTACGAACAAACAAACAACAAACATCAGAAAAGTGACACAATCAAACAAGAACTGGGTGGGGACGGTCTCCATGACTGGAGTCCGTCAAATTTATGTAAAATTTTCGATGCATACCGCTCGAACTGTAAATAGGGATATACAGTAAGCATTTGATAAGTTTTCTCGTGATCCTTATGTCACTGCTACCTGCTCTATGCGTAAAGAAGGAAGCACGAACCGTCGATGCCTGACAAGGCAATGTTATTATCATTGTATCACCTCTAGTTCGGGGAGGCATCAAACTATATAATTTCATAATCACAGCCACACTGGTTGCTGCAGAATTTTGTGAACGCGACAAACATAAAATACCCTATGTCCTGATAGGAGGTATGGAAGATCCAAATGTCTACTAACACTGTGCTGGGAATATTGGAGTATAAAAAGTGAGGATCTCCTACCAGTAGATCCATTTCACAAAGGCAGGTCACGTTCAGTGGTGATTACTTCAAGTCGATAATACTGATATGACCATTAGAATCCGGAAGTCGAAAACAGCGGAAGCTCTCGAACAGCACGCCTGTTTTCCAGCCGAAATTGTATGCCGTGATTCTTTACACCTGACTCTAGGTAGTCATGTACTCGCCACACCACAACGGCATCAAGTGGTCTGGTAAATACTACAAGTCAACATTGAGCACGTTGTATACTTTTAATTCTGCCCAAAAAGTTACATCGTATGGGATATGTTAATTGAAAACAGTTCGTTCTGAATAAGACTTTACTCTAAACAAACAGATAACAACAGTAGTAGTGGAACAGCAATAATACACATAAATAAACACATGTTCTTGAAATATTTTTGTAGGACAATATTCGAGACTGAAATTACAAGGTTGAGTTAGCACTTTTAAACTGCGTGTTTCCTACATGAGGATTTCTAACACACCACTGTCTATTATTACAACGGCTGGAAACAGAGAAGACATAGTTGTTTTTAACAGGATGGCTCTTAATTATTGCGTTTTTACGTGGGAGCCGCAGAACGCGCGTAGCCGCGAAAGAGAACAACTTATCCAGAAGGTCCTGTGCAATGACTGCACACTTCACTCGATAAGGTTTTACGGACAGCAGCATAAGAATAGCCGAAAGAAAGCCGTAGAAAGCCATTGAGCCGAAGAAAAGATTTCCAAACTCTAGAATAGAAATTATGGATTATTTAGTGCTCACGAACTTCTAGCATCTCACCTTGTGCATTCACCACTGAAAAGGCAATCAAACAAGGAATTCCAACAACTGGTGTTGCGAAGAACAATAAAAACGCGGCTAGCTAAATAAATAAAGGTTATTGGCTGTTCAAATTCCTGCCAGCTTGCTTAGTACCGCTACAGTGGTGCACTGTCAGTCTCTTCGGGTAGTTGCTGTGTAGTGTTTAAAGCACACTGCTCTGTTCTTTGCTGGGACTCTATGCACCTCCACTACACCCTAAAAAGTACAGTGGTGCTTGCCAGAACAAAAACACTTTGGTACATTATGGTACATTTTACTCACAGGATCACGACATCTGCTTTCGTCTACTTATGTTGGTGCATGGCCTGCTTGAGCAAGCATTATGCAGAATACTGTAGTGGAGTATCACTTAAGACACCGAGCATCTTCCGTGAGCCTAACAAGTAAGGATTTTTTTCTGACAAGGGAAGGATACTAGGTGACCATGGGACTTTGCAATGAGACGTATATCACTGGATGCGGCTTTGAACGCTGATTCCAAATATGTGTCCCTTTTCTGCTGTGCGCATCTGCTGACGGAGTTATGGACCATTTTCATCATGCAGGCTTCTTTGCCCTCGGTGCACGCAAAGCGGGCCAATCACAAGAGAGCGAGCTCAAGTAGGGTTGAGACTGCGATCGATAGAGCAGTGGTGGAACAGGGGTAGTGGGCGGCCTGGTGAGACGGGGTAGCTTATGGTTCGACTCCGCTGTGGTGCAGATTTTTGCATTTTTCTAAAAAGATCTGTCACGCTCAACCAAAGCTCTCTATGTCAAATCGCAGCGGAAAACCACCCATACTTACACGTGGCTGATCAGAGCCTTAACCAGTGCCCACCTCGTCGAATTGTTTTCGGAACGCGTGTCGGTAAGGAAAATACTGCTGACTTATCTTCCAAACTGTGTTCTCACCAGCTGTTGTGTTAGCGTACCTTTTGGAGGAGTTCGGTCTTTTCGATACTTTTGGCGTTCCTACAAGGCAAGAGAAAAAGATGGCCACCAATTTTGCATCAATCTTGCGAGATGTGCAATGCGGGAGCATCGAGGTAGGTTCAACACTGTTTTCCTACCGTAAACCACTGCTCTTACAGCGGCTACACCAATGTATTTTTTATCCGCTGCGGTCATTGTCAACAGCTGTGATGTTTTGAACATTTCGTAGTGTTGTTTCACAGTTGCTAGTGTAACGCATTGTTTGTTTTCTCCTCTTTTGATTTTAGCAACGATTCATGATGAACTGTATCTTCATGCCCGTATGAAGTCAGTATGAAGAGTAGCTCTTTCTCGTGACCCTTTCCATTACAATTTGACATAGAGAGCTTTGCTTGATCGTGTCTTTTTTAGAAAGTGCAAAAGTCCCACACCACAGGGGAGTCGAGCCATAAACCACCCCGTCTCACCGCGTCGCTCATCTACCCCTTGCGCCAACACTGCTCGGGCGGCAGCGCAGTTTCAACGCTACTTGAGCTTGCTCTCTTGTGATTGGCCCGCTCTGCGTGGATCTAGAGGGCAAAGGAGCCTGTTACGAAAATGGTCCACAACTCCGTTCACAGACGCCCACAGCAGAAACGGAACAATATTTGGAATCAGCGTTCGAAGCCGCATCCAGTGATATACATCTCTTTTCAAGGTCCCGTGGTCACCTAGTATCCTTCCCTTGTGAGTTGGATTTCTGAAGCAAAATTTGATTCAGAGCAACATTTCAAATAAAAGAAAGACCCGCTTTCAGCAGCCCCGAACACATGACATTTGAATGTCAGGCCACCTACCTGTAAATAGACCAGGATGGTGATCTTTTTCTGTAGTTGTTTGGTCGAGTGTGATAACGACCATGACTTTCGAGCAGAGGACATTGATGCTATAGTAAGTATTATGAGGAGAGGTAAAATGATAATCGCTTGAACGAGTGGAATCCTAATTAGAGGCATAATACTTGATGGATCGACCGCTATCGTCGTATATCTCATGGCAGATCCTGCACAGGAGAACTGCTGAAAGCATTATTATTTATAACGCAATTACCAAACAAACATCCACAAAGGCATATATCCTTTGTTGGACATATGTATTAGGTTATCCAATAAGTAATGTCGTTTTTTCGACCTTGACTTCAATTGAACAAATTTTCAACAAAACTTCATTTTAGCCAACAAATCATCATCATTATCAACAACCTTTCTCCATCTAACGAGCAAATCTTCAATACCTGAGCAATAAAACTGTTGTAGTTTTTGAGCAAAGTATATGGACACAGCATTTTGAATATCCTCCAAACTTTCAAATTTGTTGCCACTAAGAAAGCTGTAGAGACCGGAGTAAGTGGTAATCCGAAGGTGCGAGATAGGGAGAATACGATGGATGAGGGAGAACCTCTCATCCTAATTCGTTGATTTTTTCCAGTGTCCGTTTTGCACAGTGCGATCTTGCATTGTTGTCATGAAGAATTACGCCCTTTCTGTTGACGAACACCGGATACTTTTCCAGTAAAGCTTGGTTCGTTTGATCCAGCTGCTCACGGTAAAGGTCTGCGTCAACGGTCTGTTTAGATTTAAGCACTTCAAAGTGGACAACTCCACGGATATTTCACCAAACACAGAGGAGTGCCTTTCTGAGCCGAACATTCGGTTTCGCACTACTTCTTGGTTGTTCATTTTTGAAAAGCCGCTGCTTTTTGCGCTTCAGATGATCGTACAAGATCCATTTTTTGTCTCCTGTGATCAATCGATCAAAAAACGAGTCTGTACCGTGTCGCTGAAACAGTGCATTGCAAAGTGTCGATCGGTTGCACGGTTCTCGGCGGATAAATCGTGCGGTACCCAAACACCTGCTTTGCATACCTTGCCGATTTGGCGTAGATGAAAATGTATGGTTGATTTAGGTCTGTTGAGAGTACTCGGAAGTTCCTCCACCGTTTGACAAGGATTCTCCTCCAGCTCTGCCATCAGTATGTCGTTGACAAATGTTACTGGCCTTCCTGATCGAGAGGAGTCAGAGGGGTCAAAATCACTGGATTTGAACTTGGAAAACCATCGCTGGAATTTGCGAACGTCCAATGCAGCATGTAGATATACATGCAGATATTTTTAGTAGCAACCGTTGCGTTACAACCTTTCCGAACTTCGAACAGCATGCAATGCCGAATATGCTCCTCTGAGATTTGCCAAGCCATTTCACCTGAACTTTTAAGCTAACAGTTCAACAAATGGGCGATACTAAAAGAGCAAGTCTCATTTACCTAAGAATCATATTAGTGCACCTTCGAAATTAACAAATCTGCCGACAAATAAAGAGCTAAAACCGTAGTGCATAAAAAACGACATTACTTATTGGATGACCTAATACATACACTGCGACCGCAAAGTATAGGGACACCAAAAAATTGCGTAATTCTGCTAGCTACCCGCAGGAATTGATCTGAAAATTATACTATGGAATTCCTCACGGCAAAAAACATATATAGGAAAGAAATGTGCAAAATCTCCCGAGGTGGCAAGGAACGGGAAAGGGTCACGTGACGGGACCCTGTTTTTGAGTGACCAGAAAGTATAGGGACACCACCAAATAAGGTGCGCGGAGAAAGGTACGTTGTTAAAAACTATTTTGCTATGCAATATACTGCCTCATAATTTGCTCATTGTAAGGATGGGTCGCGGATCGATGCTATCAATAGAGGAACAAGCTCAAATCAAGGCCCTCAAAGATGCAGGACTCAGCATACGCCAAATTTCGACTCAACTGGAACGATCAAAGAACGTTATTAGCAAATTTCTATGCAGTCATGATCTATGTCACTCGTGGAAGTCTTCAGGACGTCCCAGGCTTCTTTCGAATCGAGACGAGAGGCAAATCGTGCGAATGGTTTCCAATAAATCAATCAGTTTGGAGGAAGTGCGCAAGAGTTTGAGTAAGAAAGTCTCGAAAGAAACGATTCGGTGCTGCTTAAAACGCAATGGGAATGTTGTATATACCCAGCTCCGTTCTGCTCCACGTTTGACAGAAACGCACAAAAAAAAAGGCTCGAGTTCGTCTCTAGGAACAAACGGCATCTTTGGACTAAGGCAGATTTTTTGCGTTGTCAGTTCTGACGCTAGGTATTTTAACATTTCATAGTTCTGGTGATCTTCTCGGACGAAAAGCGCTTTAACCTCGATGGTCCAGATGGGAACCGATTCTACTGGCATGACTTATGCAAGGAGAAGGAGTATTCCCCAGAAAGGAATTTTGGAGGCGGCTCAGTTATGGTGTGGGCGGCATTCCACGCAGAAGGAAAGCTCCCTCTTGCCTTCACGTCAGCAAGGATGGACGCAGATGAATACCAGCAACTGTTGGAAACCTATCTGCTTCCATTCCTTCAACATAATGCTGGTCAGGGATGGGTTTTTCAACAGGACAATGCACCGCCGCATGCCAGCAGATCCACAGCAGGCTTCCTCAGAAGAAATTCTGTTGAAGTTCTCGACTGGACTGCATGTTCTCCCGATATGAACCCAATGGAAAATATCTGGGGACACCTTGTGAGGAAGATTTACGAGCACAACCAGACATATTCTTCTCTGCAAGGACTTCGATCAGCAATTCTACGCGCTTGGAATGAACTTCCTCTACAAACACTTCGAAATCATGCTGCTTCGATTTCAGCCCGACTTGTAGATGTTGCAATGAACCGCGGAGGACCAATTGAGTACTAGTTATCAACGACTGTTTTTATCTTGACAATGAAGTTGTTTTTTACTAGTGTCCCTATACTTTCTGGTCAATTGAAAATGGTGCGTCTAAATAATTTATTTTCTTATTTAGCTCACATCAAACCAATTTCGCTAAAATCTTTTGCTTCGAACTTCTTTGCCGTAGCGAATTTTACGATAAAAATTCAGGTCGATTGATATCGATTAGCGTACGAAAAGTACAATTTTTAAGTGTCCCTATACTTTCTGGTCGCAGTGTAGATCGCCGCCAGAAGTACTCCTTAGCATTTCTTAAAATAGAGTGCTGTGACCTGTATATTGCTTGCATATCTTTATGAAAATACTTTTTAATAAAGTAAAGTTTTTAATAAAGTTGTTACAACACCACATCAAACTGCTTCTTATAAATGTTCACTTCATTTATACATCATCAACCACCACATCCAAGTATGCCATTATTCTTGAGGCCTTGTTTTTGGAACGATATAGTTCAACAGCATAACATAGTTTAGTATAGCACCACATATATTATTTAACTTGGGCAAATAAGGGATGAACATCACTATTTTGCTTCCGTTATTCACGCCATTGTAAATGTGTTATATTCAGTGAATGAGAGAGAATGTTTTGTTAGGTAATTTGTAGTGGCTCTGGCTCCAGTCGACCGGCGCTTGCTTTCGAGTCTAGATTGATCGCGTGTATTTCTCGCTGAAAGAGAATGTGTTTACCGTCTCAAAGGTAGCCTTTATGTTCCTCATGTTGTCATAGATCATAGCACCAGTGAGAAGCACATTTCCAGAAAGCAACATGTAGAGTGCAGTCATCACCAGAATATGTACTGAAATTTCCTGATTATTTGATAATCTTAAACGAGGGCGTCTAACTCTTCTAACTGAGGGCGATCGCGCTAGAAAAACACTTTGCAAAGGTTTATGTGTAGTTTAAAGCAGAAGTGATAGTGCTGCGGCTCTGATCGCATTCATATAACATTTCGAAAACGTTGAAAAGTTTTTTTTCCTAGTCGGGGGACACATAACTAAAAAGTATGTAACAAAATGAATTGAGACTTACCGAGCGGCTCCTATAGAACGAGGTGGAAACAAAAAGAAACAAAAAACGAACGAATAAACAAAAAATCGCCGCGGTTATACAACCGTATCTGCGAGCAAGAAGCGACGCAATGGAGGCATACCGCGTGCTGACCACCCCTGACATGTTATAACCAGGACATAACATGGTGAGGAGGGAACATAATTTAGCTTGCTAACAACCGCGGCGAAAACAAATGAAATGTTTTCGTTTTTTCTTCGTGAATGTTTCCAGTTTAAGTGCTATCTTGTCTTGTAATAGCCACTCGGTAAGTCTCAAGTCGATTTGTTACCTACTTTTTAGTTATGTGTCCCGACTAGGATAGATCCGTATTTTTACATTGAAGTACTACTATGGATTTTGTTGTAAATACCTACGTCAAAAAACATTGAATTGAGTCTAGGAAGAACAAAGAAGTACAACTTGAACTCTTTACTAGTTTCACTGCATAAAAATAATAATCAATGAAACTCACCTTTTCTGCTCATCTTCAGCTTGTGGGAATGCGGCAAAATCATTTGAATGCGACTCAAATGGATACCGACGCATGTTATAAAGATCAATCCAGTACATAGAAAAATGATAATTATGACGAGACATCCCAGTTCTGGGGCATTGGCAATCAATCCGACAAAATATCCCATTGTCATCGGAAAAAATACTACCGGAAGGCTGACGAGTGAAAATATAATGTTGAATACCATTACAAATAGTTGAAGCATAAACATATTGACACGATAGGATAATGTAAAACGGTACTGACAGGTGACGATGCAGTACATTGCTAGAAGGTTGCTCAGTGGTCCCACGACTGAGAAAATTCTCACCGCCTTGATGTAGAAAAAGGGGAACACATTCAGTTCGTTGCATTCAATCATCCTTAGAATAAGATGGTGTACTATTCTAAGCGTTGTAGTGAAGGTTGTAGAAAAGCCTGAAAGAAAAAGTATGTTAGTATAGTAAGTAAAAAGAAAAGTTGTCTAGGAAACTGCTCCGTTTGTGTTGTATTAGAACTGTTAAATGTATGTATGTATGTATGTATGTATGTAGGTATGTATGTATGTAGGTATGTATGTATGTATGTCCTCAAACCACGCATAGGAAGCATAATAATGATTCGAGGGATCAGCGTACTTTTGCAGTGATTATCTTGTAAATCATTAGCAAATCGTTTTTCTTTCTTCTGATCAATAGAGTAGGATTGAAAATATTGTTGTGAGCATTGGCGATGCTGGTGGTCTGGGGGGGGAGGTGCGGGTTCAAGTCCCGCCTGGCGGTAGAAGTATTGATCGCAACAAAACATCGTTGTGACAGCTCACAACCTCGATACCAGCCAATTGAGGCTTAAAGAAACTGATTTGAATTGTTTCTATCAAGGCCATCAGCTTAACTGGTCTCATGCTGACATCAGCGGCCAGCTCATCCCGGATACGGGTGGGTGTTGATCGGTCCCACGAGGTGTGGATGTTGCGTTCGATCAAACGGCGCCGGTGGTGTAATGGCGTAGAGCATTCCCGTCCGGTCAGAGGGAGGTGCGGGTTCGAGTCCCGCCTGGCGCTAGAAGTTTTGATCGCAACAAAACATCGTTGTGACAGCTCACAACCTCGATACCAGCCAATTGAAGCTTAAAGAAACTGATTTGAATTGCATCATCACCTTGTTCAGTCTGTCTTGCTCAGTTCTATACGACACTCGAAGAGGACAAGTGCATGTCTTGGTCTACCAGAATAAGTAATTTGTTTTTCGGTCATCTAAATTTTCGCTAATTTTCAGGTCATCAAAAATGGAGTGCCAGGTCGGCAAGGATGAGCACTTCTGACACCTTCTTTCTTCTCTTTGCTTTCAACTAGGTTCTAGTGCTGCTGCGGCTGCCAGAGAGACGGTGCTTCATGTTTGTTGACATATAAACACCATTTTTCATCGCCAGTTATAATTCTGAGCAAAAATCGTTGAATGTGTCCGTGTGACAAATGGTGATGGGCAAGCAGGCTGGCAGGCATCATTCATCACACGGATATATTGAACGAATTTTGCACAGAATTGTAACTGACGCTCAAAAATGGTGTTTGTATGTCAACATGAAGCACCCTTTCTCTGGCAGTCTCGACAGTACTAGAACCCTGGTTGAAAGCAAAGAGACGAAAGAAAAAGGTGCCAGAAGTGCGCGTCGTTGTCGAGATGGCACTCCACTTTTGATGACCTGAAGATTAGCAAAAATTTAAATGGCTAAGGAACAAATCATACACACTGGTAAAACAAAACATCCACTTTCGAGTGTCATATAAATCTGAGCAAGACAGAATGGACAAAGCGAAGGAGTTTGTGCTGAAGATGATTTCTCTCTTTTTGTAATTTTGTTGATATTCGACAGAAATCAGCATGAGCCAATAAACGCGACACAAATCCTTATAGAAAAAGACATTTTCTTTTGAACGACATATAACTCTGAGCAAAAAAGTCCTACCACAAAGCAGGAGCTGTCTGTGAAAATAATCTTCTCCCTTTTACGTCCCAATTTGATGGCCTAAAAATCAATAAAGGATAAATGAGCAAATAGGACCAACACGTATTCTTGTAGAACAGAACATTTTCTTCCAAATGGTAAGAAGAGCTGCTCAAAAATTCTAAACCTAAGCCTAGAGAAAGAGCTCTCACAGATGACAACTTTTCGCTTTTTCACTCTTCACTTTAACGACCTAAAAATTGACAAAATTAAGGATGAAAAAATGCAATGCAGGATCTGGTAGAGCAAATCATTCTCT
The DNA here is from genome assembly GCA_947396885.1 of Heligmosomoides polygyrus polygyrus. NCBI lineage: Eukaryota > Metazoa > Nematoda > Chromadorea > Rhabditida > Heligmosomidae > Heligmosomoides > Heligmosomoides polygyrus. Next base: position 106,442,834 of record OX377202.1, read on the forward strand.
TTCGAAAGCTGTATTGCGCTATACAAGGGACCGCCGACGAAATCCGCAATGAATCGTTGAAGAAAACGACGGGGATTTATGGGACAAAATAGTACTTCCGGTAGTGCAACTCTGTCCCATCTGTACCCACGACGCAGAATCAAACGCAATAGAGAAAATGCCGCTGTGTGGTACATGAATTCATGGGCACAATGAAAACATACAGAGTTATGCAAGATTAGCAGGATGTGAGCGGGCGGATTTTGCAAATCAGTTGCAAATGAGCAATTAGCAACCGAAAATTAGCAATCTAAATAACGAGTCTCAAGGGGGTGGAAAATTGAGTAAGCATGCTTATTTGCGGCGCACAAATGAGTCCGCTGCTTTATCCGTGGTGTAATATTTGAACAGAGTTTGATCTGAATAAGACTTTATTCCAAACAAATAAATAACAGCACAATCGCGAAGACATGCTTCTAAATTATTTTTGTAGGACGACATTCGTGACTGAAAATACGAAGCTGGACCAGCATTTTTAAGCTGTGCACTCCTTATACGGGTATTTCGAAGACACCACTATCCATTATCAATAATAGGCGCTGTGCTGCCGACTTTCGAAGAACAAATGCTCTTGTTATTACAACGGCTAGAAACAGAAAAAACAAAGCTCTGAATAGGTGGGTCCTTAGATAATATGGATGCACGTGGAAGCCGCAGAATGCGCATAGCCACAAAAGAGAACAACTTATCCAGAAGGTCCTGTGCAATGACTGTAAACTTCCTTCGATAAGGTTTCACGGACACCAGCATAATAACAGCAGAGAGAAAGCCGTAGAAAGCCATTGAGCCCATGAAAAGGTTTCCAACCTCTAAAGTAGAAATTATGCGACTATTTGGTGCTTGCAAACATGTAGAGCCTCACCTTGTGCGTTCACCACTGAGAAAGCAATTAAGCAAAGAACACCAAAAACTGGTATCGCGAAGAATAAAAAGAATGCAGTCAGCTAAATAGATAAAGGTTATTGGCTTCCAAATTCCTACCAGTTTGCTTGAAATGGTGATAGTGGTGTGTTGCCAATCTTTTTTGTAGTGTGCTATTTATCTATTTAATGCACAATGCTTTGTTCTTTAATGGGGACTGCAGGCATCCACTATTATTAGATTGTCGGATTATAAGTGTTGCCTGCTTCTGATTTTTCATTTCTCTTCCATTGTTATTCGTTGGATCACGTAACTTTACGTGTTTAACAAGCGCTTCCGAAGGCAGCTTTCGCCAAAGTTTCGTTCCTATTTGTTGACCTTGTTAAAGAATCTTTTTAGATTAACGATGATCGAACAAAAGTACCGAGTGCGGGTTTGCTTCCTGTACAGCCACAGTGGATACTTGTTGACCCAATACCATTGCCGTTCACACTCTTAGTTTCGGTCCAAAACGTGCAGCCCGAATTATCGCTTCGGTAGCTCCTTTTCAAGTATTGTCGAGAGTTGTCACGCCGGCAAATGATTGCCGGAAATGACAGTTGCTTCTTTTTCTTTAAATCGCCTTCACTGGTTCTAGCAGAACCGCATCGACATGCTTTCACGTTAGAGATGTGATCTCCAGCGAGGAGATTAGTGCACGTCGTTGTGCGACAACCTTCTAATTCGCGACGGCCTTGGCGTCTGTGGCAAGGCCTTGGTAGCAAAGCCTAACAGGAACATAGTCAACTTGCGTTTTGCATTGCCTCTTTAAAACGAAAATGAAGTGGGAGTCACGTTTTCGAAAGTTGGTGCTCGCAGTGATGAGGTTGTGTGTCTGCAAATCAAGTATACGTTCACCATCGTAGCCCGACCCACCACGACAGCTTTAATTGTCTTTCGCTGCTCCCACGCGACCATTGAGGTTATCTGCACCAACGATCATAATCCCTAACTGCACTTCCGATGTTTTCTCATCAAGCAGTGACGGCAACTCGCCGATGGCATTGCTCGTAACAGCCAGTCTGCGGAGTATATGAGAAAAAGAAATGACATCCTCACTGTTCTACGGCGAAGAAGTCTTTATTATCATCGAAACGTTCTACGCGTCACGTGTACGTTTGGAAACGACCGCCACCACTGGTTCTCCTTGAACTGCCGCATAGAACGCCCAATGCCCCACACTTGCAGCAGAACCACCTCGTCTCCTGCACGCATAAAATCTATCATTCTCCGCTCGATTGCTTCTACCACCTGATGGCAGCTCCAATGTTAAGGCTAATTTGTCAAGTTCTACCATTAACTTGCCCATTTTTCTTGTTGTAATTTTCGATTTTAGTATTACTTCGAGTACTGTTAGAGTTGATGTGTTGTGTTATTTTTTCGTTGCTTAGGCATTTTTTTCTACAGGGTCATCCATCCATCCATCCATACATACATGGCACATTGCAAGAGCGGTCTGCCAACGTACCCTCATTAGCTACTGCTACATTGTTGCTATGCCTACAGTTCAGCTCAGCTCACAAAAGCAAGAAGTTTTGAGTAAAACCTCGGGAGGAACAGACATCGCTACCACAGAAATTGTATTGATGCATGGTTGATATGACAAAGAAATAAATTATGTGCCGGATATCGCAAAGGAGTAACCCGAGGCACTCAGCATCCACTCTAATGAATACTGTTATTCTCTGAGATAAACAATTGAAGCATTCGTTGAAATTTGACACAATTTGTAAGATGAAAGACAGATTTTTCTTCAGTGTTTCTGATTAAATGACACTTAAACGTGAGGCAATCTACTCAAGAGCGACTCTTCAACGTACCCACACCACTGCTACTCATGTTGCTATGCCTACTGTTTGGCTCACAAAAGCAAACAGTTTCCAGTAACATCTCGTGGAGGAACGGACATCGCTACCACAGAAATTGTATTGATGCATGGTTGATATGACAAATAAACAAATTATGTGCGAAATATCCCATTGGAGTAACCCCAGGCACTCATCATCCTCTATAATACTTACTGCTGTTTTCTGAGATAAACATTTGAAGCATTCGTTAAAAATTGTCAAAGTTTTTCAGATGTAGATTTTTCTTAACTGGTTCTAAGTACATGGCATACCAACGTAAGGTCACCTACCTGTAAGTAAACCAGAATAGTGATTTTTTTCTGTAGTTGTTTAGTGGACTGTGATAAAGACCATGACTTCTGGGTCCAGAACGTTGATACTACTGTGAATATAATGAGTGGCGGTACAACAATAATCACTTGAATGATTGGAATCCTGACCAGAGGCATCATAGTTGATGGATCTATCACTAGCGTCGTATATTTCATGATAGGTCCTGCACAGGTGTACTACTGAAATTATAAGTATTAGAATAATTGCTAATGCAATTTCTAAAGTATTAGGTTGTAAGGAAAGTATACCGCCACTTGTGCAATTTTTTCAAATATATTTCTCTCGTTATACATATGACAACTGGCGAACATATGCACCATTATTATCACCATTATTATTATCGCCATTTGCAAGGTAATTTGTAAATTCCGCCTTTATAGGATTTCTGGGGTTTTGACAGAAGAACTCAGCGAGGTACTTTTCATGTCGTTTCCTGTCGTCGAATTGTTTCTTCTGCAAATGGTTCGACAACGAAAGAAACGGATGGTAATCCGCTGGAACAAGGTCCTTTCAAAACGGTGGATTTGCCAGGACATGCCATCCAAAACACTAGAGTTTTTTCTGAGTCTTACAGGTCTGGACGTTGGATACCCCTCAGAGACCTCGTCCCCAATAGTTCCACCCGCGCGGACGTTTTAATGCCCCAGCGCTGCAATCGGCAATCAGCTGTCATATTGGATGCGTTTGATAGGAACCCCTTCCGCTTCGTCGTACCTCCCTATTCCGTTTTCCTATCTACGCCACCCATCTTGCTATTTCATGAAGGTTACCTTGTACCTATCGCAACAAATGCCCTTCTTTATAAGCAAAATAGTGTGATACCTTACATGGATGCTCCTACAAAATTACGATCTCCAAACCTGCCGGTAAATTGGTCTGCTACTTTTGATGCGGGCTGACAATATTTCGTATTATTGCAATACTTTAGTCAGATTTTCATGCTTTCCACAAGATTATTACCGTGTACACCTTTAACCTCCCACTTGAATGTGGGTTTATGCTAATATAGACCCTTAGATATATATTGTACTGATCTTTAGACTTAGATTAGTATTGCCTGTAAGCTGTGTTGACGAGCTTTTTTGCTCCTCTTCTGCAACTCCCTTTTCTCGTTTCTTGAACCCTGAACGGGACTAAAATTGAATGCAACACATTTGGCATCGCTTTCATCGGCAACGCTCACACCATTACTTCTAATCGGTTATTGCTAATTGCTGAGTACATCAACTAGCACTAGCAGCATGTCATCTTCGAATGGAACCCGTTCTCTTGCACCGCGTAAACTCATCCAACCGCATGTGCTCGCTCTTCCGCATTGTCGGGGTATCTATTAGGGTGTCCCATAATTTTCTGGGCTATTTGAACCATAAGTGTTTGGCGCGTTATAACTTCTTTATACAAAATCCAAACGGGATGTTCTCTTGGCATAAGAAGGCGATTCGAATATGTTTCGCAATAGCATATCGATTACCTCTATCGGCCTGCTGCCCGCACTTTGGCAATTTCTCAAAAATGAAGCAGAAATCGACGTATCGCGACTTGCTTCTTCATCACTTCCGTTCTGGACAGTCTGCGTACGCTGCTCACAAAGCTATCGTTGCTTTGTTAGGTCCTGACGTCTGCAGCAAGTTTACGTGCAAAACTTGGCCCAATCGTTTCCGGAAGGGAATGTACAGCATTACGGACAAGAAGCATACTGGAAGAGCGATCGGACCGAATGAACGACGAGTGCCTGAAGCAGTCAGGAGGCAACCTGCCAGAAGCGTAAGGACGATATCGAAGGCTATCAGTACTCCACGTGGCATTATTCATCGCTACCTGAAACAAAGCGGAAGAAGGGCAGTCTTGCCAGGATGGATCCCGCATGCACTGACTCCGTCTCAGAGGCGAGATTGAATGGTCACCTGTCAGAATAATCTCAACCGCGCAAGAATGACTGCGTGGTTGAGCACGATTGTGGCACAGGACGAGAAGTGGTGCATGTACGATAACACCACACGGGTGATGCAGTGGCTTCTGAAGCACGCAAGATCAGAACGAATTCCGAAGCCGTCCCCACATGGGAAGAAGATTTTGCTTTCATTTTGGTTCACGAGTCGGGAAGTCCTGCACTACTCGCTTTTGCAGGATGGGCATGCGATTACAGCAGACTTGTTCGTTGAAGATATGCTGGAGACGAAGCGTAAGCTGCTTGAGAAGTACCCGAGATTCGGTACTATTCGTGTGTTAGTAGATAATGCACGACCGCATCGAGCGAAACGAACGCAAGAGACGATAGGGAAGGAGTCTATTTAAATTGCGGCACATCCTGCGTATTCACCAGATATCAGCACTTGTGGCTATGCTGCATTTAGAGGTCTTTCTCTTTTTTCCATGAACAAACGATGCTCGTAACGTCAAGAGGTTCATTGCGCAATCGTCGAATGGATCGGCAGCAGGCCAGCTTCTTTCTGATGGAATGCAATCAACTCTCTGCCCAATCGTTGAAGAAAGGTTGTGGCCACAGATGGAGAATATATCGATTGACTACCCTTGATCATTATGTTGCTAAAATAACTTTTAATAAAGATGGTATGATAGCTCAGAAAATTATGGGACACCCTAATAAAGTAACGCAGCTGAGTCTCACTTTCAACGTGTGGACGCGCATTGTCGTGGAGGAAATCTTTCTTGTTTCCCACAAAGAACTGCTTCAGAAGGCGCTCCTCGTTCACTGCAACTGGCCTTCCAGACCGTTGTGCTCCTCCAATCAGAAGTCTCTGTTATTGAACATTCGAAGCCATACTTTCGTTGTCTCTGGCAGGACCCATCATCGCCCATCACATCAGTCGACAACGATTTTCTCTGTCATAGTCGTAACGGAATATGGCGACTTTATTGGTAAATATAGGTCATAGGTCATTTTATATACTCGGTATTGGGTAAAGGTTCCTGAACACTTTTCGAAAATTTGGCGGGACGCAAATGTGAATGGCTGGAAATGTTTCTTACAACCTGGTTATATCCATCCGGGGTAAATCGATACCAGGACAAATTACTATGAGGTCAGAATTGTATTGTTTTACATGATTACTTCACGAATATAGCCATTTTATAGCTATTATATCACGTCAAGCTGTTTCTTATAGATGCCGCTACGCTACGAAACGTGTCCATTTTGGTTTTCCTGACACCGATGCCATTTTATACACTCATATAAGAGCCTCCTTTCTTACTTGAGAATTTCGGAAAGGTTTTTATTTCCTTAGGTTATCCTTCTCAGAATCGTGGAAGGGAAGAAACGAAACGAATACAAGATTAGGTTTTCTTTCTGTTGTTTTCAACTAACTTCGGACTCACGCATTCCTTTCAAGAGGACAAAATAGGACCTGAAAACAAACAAACAACCAAACAAACAAAAATCACCGCGGTTGTAAAAACGCCTCGGCGGGCAAATCTCATTCAAATACAGCTGGCGGTCGCATAATATGCTATTGTTCGAATCCATCATAGTGAGATGTACACATATAATGGTCTGTTTACAACCGTGGCGAAATCGAACGCAATTTTTTTGTGAATTTTGCCAAATTAAGCCCTATTTTATCCTATTGAAGCTTCTCCGTGACTCGCAGGTTAATTTGTTACATAATTTTTAGATACGTGCCTCCTTCCGACTAGGACAAATCCGAATTATTATTTTTTTGGAACAGTATATTTCAACCTGACTTGTTTATCGGCTAGCCATCGCAAGTTGTTCTATGGTCAAATACGCATTCAAAACCCCTCCACGCACGGCATCACGCATCTCAAAAGGGATTGAGCAACACAGTGCTTTATCATTGTCTCTTATATTTCATCAGCATAACACCATTTAATATAGTGTCATATATACTATTTAGCATGCACAAATAAGGGATGCACATCATTAGTGTCGGACTGTGTAATTGTTTATTATACAGTCCGACACCTATGTGATAAAGAATATAAAAAAACTCTTGCTGTCATAATTCATGCTATTGTAAACATATGATATTTGTTGAACCAAAGAGTATATTAGTTTTTTTTTGTTTACCGTCTCAAATGCAGCCTTTATGTTCCTCATGTTGTCATAGATAATAGCACCAGAGATAACCACATGTCCAGAAACAAACATGTAGAGTGCAGACATCGCCAGAATATGCACTAAAATTTTTCGATAATTCGGTACTCTAGGACGAATCTTACAATATTTTTCCTAGGACTCTTATTGTATGCCATTGTTCTTCAGTCCGAGAGAAAGTTAGTCTTCAAGTAGAACAGAATGGGAAAACACATTTTTTAAACGTTGATGTGTACTTTGAAGCAGAAGAATAGTCTACAGATGTTGCAGCTTAGTTTCAGTTCGCATTCATTTAACAATTTCGAAGACTTCGAAGGGAATTTTTAACGCAGACGTAGTATTATTATTTTTTAATAAGAATCTACTGCAAATGTAACGTGAACTGAATCTTATTAGTACCAAGAAGTGCCACTTAAACTCATTACTAATTTCACGGACTTAAAAATGACAAATGATGAAACCAACCCTTCCTGCTCTTCAGCATGTGGGAATGCGGCAGAATCATTTGAATGCGACCCAAATGGATACCAACGCATGTTATAAAGATTAATCCAGTACATAGAAAAATGATAATTATGGCGAGACATCCCAGTTCTGGGGCGTTGGCAATCAGTCCGGCAAAATATCCCATTGTCATCGGGAAAAATATCACCGGAAGACCGAGAAGTGAAAGAATGATGTTATATGCCATTTGGAATAGTTGAAGCATGAACATATTGGCGCGATAGGATAATGTGAATCGGTACTGACAGGTGACGATGCAGTACATTGCATCGTCATTGCTAGAAGGTTGCTCAGTGGTCCCACAACTGCGAAAATTCTCAGTGCCCTGATGTAGAAAACGGGAGACACATTCAGTTCGTTGCATTCAATCATACTTAAAATAAGAAGTTGAGCTGCGCTATCGTTACAAGGTTTGGAGCAAGCATAAGCCTGGAAGGAAACTAGTGTAGCGAAAAGCTCTGATCTTTGTTGGCTTATAACTGTTAAGTGTATGTATTTATGTATGTATGTATGTATGTATGTATGTATGTATGTATGTATGTATGTATGTATGTATGTATGTATGTATGTATTAGGTTGGAAAAAAAGTCTCTTCACACTTCGAAAAGTTTTCTACTGTTCTCCTTGCAAACGCACTAGTCAATATTGATAGCTGATTTCGTAATCCTATCGCACTTGCCTACCGTTTGCACTCAGACCTAGGTCAAAACCCTTCTTGTACTTCGTTATCTATCCAATCTTCCAGACTCAATGCCAGATCCACCTCATGGCCATTTTTAGCACGGCATTCTTCATGAATTCATTGAAGGATCTACAACATGTCAGGCAGCCGACCAAATTAACCATATATATGACTTGGGATCTACTACTCATCGCGCCTGTTACGAGTGGTTCGGAAAGTTTTTAAAGGGAGATTATTAGACGTGGGATCCGAATCATGCATTTTCGGATATCCGGCCGGATTTATCCGGTTTCGGATTATCCGAAATCCGGCTCGGTCGAAAATTGCCCTCATCTGAATCATCCGAAGATCCGGGGTTTCTAAAATTGTCCTCATCTGAATCATCCGAAGATCCGGGGTTTTCAAAATTGCTCTCATCTGAATCATCCGAAGATCCGGGGTTTTGAAAAACGCGATGATTCGGATAAAATCGGATAAAAATCGGATAGTAGGAGGTTAGCGCGCCTTGCTGGCAAACTCTGCGCCATTGATAGCCTGACTTTTTCGGGCAGATTTGCAATCATTTGGCGGGAATGCTCTCACAAGGGAAGGGTCTGATAGCGTATATCTGAACGGGGAGAGGGAGTCATCCTATTGAATAGGAATAATCGCCACCCCTCAATTAGCATAAAATGTGTTTCATTTTTGCTAAGTCGTGAAACCCAAGGAATGGGAGTTCTTGAAGTCACAATTGAACGGCGCATCACGAATTTGGGTTCTTGTACGACCGCGATGCCTCTGCCGGCAAGCAGCTCGGAGCGCAATGGGTAGTGAGGATGCTTCATGGGAGAAAGGTCGGGGGTTCGATCCTCATGCGCTACTGCATTCCTGCTTTTTAATTGATTTTAATTGATTGTTTTTATTATTAATTTTAATTGAATTTTAAATGATTTTTAAATGATTGGTTGAGATTTGAGGGATTCTGACGTCTATACCATTTTCAGATGTTTTCCGCGCACTTTCCAGCTGCATGCTGTGGTACTCAACAGGATGATGCATAAATATTCAACACCAGTGATACACAGGTACAACGTGCATAAAGCAGCACTGGACACAATGGGCAGGGTATAAATGCTGCAGGCTCCTCTAGTCTGTTTCCATACACCGGCCAATGACCTCGGGTAAAATCATCCTGCTCGGATTTTCAAAGGAGACCATGACGTGACGTCACATGTGGTTAAAACGAGAAAGTCTGTGGATCCCGGAAATTGACCTAAACGGCATCAATACACTCGTTCTCTCATCTTTGCCTGTCATCTGGAAATCAGAGGTGTGCTGGAGGTTCTCTAAAACCTAACACCAACAAAGTCGCCGATGCTCGAGTGGTGATCCACTTGCTCACGCTGAAGTGTGGTCCACCTTTAGATAAGCAGCCTTCATGGGAATGACACCAACCTGACCGAACGGATGGCTAGCATACCCAAGGACTTCGAAGCACGTCAACTTGAAGTTAACGAAGACGAACGGCTGAAAGTGGTGGAAAACCAGGAGAAGGTTGGGATCCGCAAAATGAATTGATAGACGTGGAAAGGGTGGCAAGCAGTGGGCATATGATAACGTTTTCGGCTGGAACTCTTGTTTCAGAGGAAAGGGAACGTCTTCAACTGGATTTCGCCTATGGAGCCGATCTCATTTGTCCATATATGGAAGCAAACTGTGAGGAACCAGCAGCCTTTATGCGCTGCTCGTATTGTGACCAGTGCTTATGTTCCATGCACTTTGTGTCTGTGTATCACTGATGTTAAACGTTCATACATCGTTATGTTGAACAGCTTTCCAATTGAGTTCTGGTTAAAAAACTGGTCAGTAATAAACAAGTGGCAACAAAGTTGCTCTCACGGCATACATCTGGAAACACTGCACAGCAAACATCTAAAATGGTGCAAATGTCAGAATACCTCAAATCAAACAATAAGCTGAAATGCAAAGATGCAGCAGCGCAGAAAAGTCGAACCCTCTACCTCCCTCTCATGGAGCAACGTCGCTATCCACTGCGCTACGAGCCGCTTCCCGCCGGCGGCATTGCGGGCGTACAAGACTCCCGAACTCGTGAGGCGCCGATTCCACTGTAACTTCAAGGATCCTCTACTCCTCGGGCTTATCGATTTGGCAAAAAAGAAACACATTTTTATACTAATTGAGGAGTGGCGATTATTCCTATATATATATGGTGGGATGACTCCGTAAGGCAACCAAATACGACATTTTTTACGTAGCGCTGGTGTGTTCCATTTCCATTGGTGAACTAAGCTAGACCAGATATAATGTAACTGGGCATTCATGTGCTTTGCTACCAGGGCATATAGACACTTAATTCAAGATGAGGCGCTCCAAGCTGCTTTGCGCGCTAGTGACTTCAATTGGTCAAGGAAATAAACGCGGAGTTACTGATGTGTTCCGTTTTTAAGAGGTTGCGTGCCCCTATTATATCACTTATCCGGTTGTATCCGAATCGGATATCCGAAATCCGGCTCGACTGCAAATGGCGTTATCTGAATCATCCGAAGATCCGGGGTTTCTAAAATTGCCCTCATCTGAATCATCCGAAGATCCGGGGTTTTCGAAATTGCCTCCATCTGAATCATCCGAAGATCCGGGGTTTGAAAAAGTGGCCTATCCGAATCATCCGATTATCCGGAAAATCGGTGTCGGATCCAATGTCTAGAGATTATTCACTCAAAGACAAAGAAGGTCAGGAGGGCCAACTGAATTGGACGGCACTAAACTACTCCATCTTCTTCGTACCGATAGTAGGCAGACGACACGTCAACTGGCAGAGAAGCTCGAAGTGTCTCATAGGATAGTGGGAATCCATCTGAAGAACCTCGGCTTTGCACGGAAATTTGGAGCTTGGATTCCACATGCCCTGTCAGACACTCAGAAAGGTCGACGGCTCTCCATCGCTGCTTCTCTTCTGTCCAGATAAGAAAGAAGATCGTTTCTTCCCGGATTGTGACAGGCGATGAGCCCTGGGTTCTGTATGCCAACTTCCGAGGAAAAGGCAATGGGTACAAAAGGGAGAGAACCCTAAGCCTGATCTTGAGCCTAATGTTCACGAAAGGAAGATTCTCTTGAGTGTTTGCTGGGATCTCAGAGGAGTGACTTACTGGGAAACTCTCAGAAGTGGAGAGACACCTACTGCTGCCACTTACAGTGGCCAATTCCACGAAGTCGCCGCAGTTCTGCAAGAAAAGAGGCCTTAGAAGTCAAAGGTGATGATCCTGCATGACGAGGCAAAACCACATGTTGCAAGACTCACAAGAGAAACAATAAAGAAGCTGGGCTGGGAGGTAATGCCACATCCACCGTATAGCCTGACCTCGCCCTTACCGATTGCCATTTCTTCCATGCTCTCAAGCGAGAAATTAGAGAGAAATATTTTGAAACGGACGAAGACGTCAAAAATTGGATTCAGCAATGGTTCGACTCCAGAACTGCAGTCTTCTAAGCGAGAAGAATTGGAAAATTACCCAGTCTTTGGAGAAGTGTAGTGGAACAAAATGGAGTTTATCTCAGTTGATTTGACTTTGTAGTTGTGAAGTAATAAATCTTTGAAAAAAATGAAAAGACTTTTTTTCCAACCTAATATGTATGTATGTATGTATGTATGTATGTATGTATGTATGTATGTATGTATGTATGTATGGATGGATTGTTGGATGGATGGATTGTTGGATGGATGTACGATGCAATGAAGAGTTTTGTACATAAGCGCGTTCAAGTAGCGATTTTTTAAACTAGACAACATCCATCGTTCCCCCAATAGAAATACAGATTCCTTCGAGTATCCCTGTCGAATATAAGCGGACTAAAGTGAGTTTTGACTTTTTTATAACCAAACGAAAAGCACACCCTATTTTAGAGATGTAGGGTGCTCCTCTAGAAAAAGGACAACAAACAAGAAATAAGCGCTTAGGTCGATTGCATTCACCAGTTAAATCTGACTCGAACGGTGGTTCAATTTCAATTTTGCGTTCATTTGCAACATCCATCCATCCATACATACATACATACATACATACATACATACATACATACATTCACATACATACATACATACATACATACATGGTTATCACGAGCCAAATGCCCAATTGCTCTGGTCGGGACGCAGATTGGGGCTGCAGAAAAAACATGGGCAACCTCGTACAAAAAAAGTGACGTGTGTGTTTAGTATGCAAAGTTTTGCACTAATCGCCATGTTTGACGAAACTTAATAATATAAAGTATATGAAAAATTCCCGAAATTTTACCAGCGGATTGTTTTGTGGGCCTATTCCACCTACTAGGTGAAAAGCTATGCTGCAATGTACAACACGTATGCGAACACAATGGAGCACAGGACAAATTGAGTGTAACGGCACTGCCTTTTCGTTGTATCTAATACGACCATATTAAAAAGTAGTGATATGTGTAACTCTACTAAGAGGGTGCCTAGGTAAAATGAGGGCAAAATGCTTGTGGTTTCCCTCAACTCGAATAAGAGGAAATTGAAAGCATTGAGAGCGTTCTAATCGGTTTTGTTAGCTGACGTTAAATGATGGTCATAGACGTGGAAGCCAGGAGCAAATTGAAGAAAGTGGGGTATTAACGGAGCGCACGTTGAGCACTGCATTTTATTTTTCGCAACGTCGTAAAGACGCGCGCATGCCCTTACCTTTTGATCAGTCAGAAGTGGTATTATCCTGAAAGAATCACTTGCTAAGTTTTCCAATACGTTTACCTGCACCAAATAGAGATAGGTGGAGCAAAGCAAAGTTAGAACCTGCACAATGTTCTTAGCTAAACCTGGTCAGAAAATGGATAAGGTTATCTTCAATGGCACGATGTCAAATTCCTTACTAGATCTTCTTAAATTCGAAATGAAGTCCAGTACTATAACAATTGGTTAAGTTCCAGCTAAGGCTAACTAAAAATAAGTAACCACTGCAAGAGAGTATTGCCAAATAACGTTGAGGACCACGGGTCCTTTCGTTGGTATTATGGTGTACGCTAAACGCTACTGTACATGAGATTCCTGTATTGCGTTAAAATCCGCGCTGTGCGAGTGTTTAATCAAAATCAGTCGCAAATTAGCAATTAGCAATCGAAAATTAGCAATCTAAGTAGCGAGTCTCGAGGTGATGGAAAATTGCGTAAGCATGTTTATTTGTGACGCACAAATGAGTCCGCTGCTTCATCTGTGGAACATATTTGAACAAAGTCCGATCTGAATAAGACTTTATTCCAAACAAATAAATAACAATACTATCGCGAAAACATGCTTCTAAAGTATTTTTCTAGAACGACATTCGTGACTGAGATTACAAAGTTGAACCAGCGTTCTTAAGCTGTGCACTCCTTACGCGGGTAATTCGAAGACACCACTATCCATCCTCAATAATAGGCGCTGTGCTGCCGACTTTTGAAGAACAAATGCTCCTGTTATTACAACGACTAGAAACAGAAAAAACAGAGCTCTGAATAGGTGGGTCCTTAGATAATATGGATCCACGTGGAAGCCGCAGAATGCGCATAGCCACAAAAGAGATCAGCTTATTCAGAAGGTCATGTGCAATGACCGTAAATTTCCTTCGATAAGGTTTCACGGACACCAACATAATAACAGCAGAGAGAAAACCGTAGAAAGCCATTGAGCCCATGAAAAGATTTCCAACCTCTAAAGTAGAAATTATGCAAATATTTGGCGTTTGCAACCAGTGGAGTCTCACCTTGTGCGTTGACCACTGAGAAAGCAATTAAGCAAAGAACACCAAAAAGCGGTATCGAGAAGAACAGAAAAAACGCGGTCAGCTAAATAGATAAGCGTTATTGACTGTTCAAATTCTTACGGGTTTTTGCTTGCTATAGTGATAGTGGTGTATTGCCAGTTTTGTGTAGCGTGCTGTTAAGCATTTAATGCACATTGCTTTGTTCTTTGTTGGGAGCTTGTGGGCAGTTCCTTTCTCTTCTTATCTCACCACCACTGGGTCTAGTAGAACCACATTGGCATCTTTCCACTTTAGAGATGTGATCTTCAGCGAGTAGATTAGTGGACGTGGTGGAGAGGTAATCGTCTGATTCGCCACGGCCTTCGCGTTTGTGGCAAGGCCTTACTAGTGACGCCTAACTGCGAAAGTTGGTGCTCGCGGTGATGAAGTCGTGTGTGTCTGCATACTTAAGGCCTCCGCACACTTTAGGCCCATGCACACTTCTGCGACACCGCGGCGCGACAAGAGGAATGACGGCCACCTCCGCGAAATCCGGCGGTCGCGGCGCGGTCGCGTTAGAGCATCGTTATAGGCAACGGGACGGACGTCCCAGTGCATGTCGCGCGGCTAGCAATGATTTGAGCCATTATAGCCTGCGGCACTCAGCGCGGCATCGCAGGCGATAGCCGCAAAAAGTATGCATGCCCCCCCTGTGCGGCGCGTGTCGCTATGTCGCGCCGCGCCCGTCGCGGCCCTATCCTTCATCATGACCGTGCCTTGCTGTCGCAGAAGTGTGCATGGGCCTTTTTACGTCAGCGAAACAGACTCGTGGGCCACAAATCTGCCGCGTAGGAGGCACTTATGCCCAGCTTTGCCACCCTACTCCATCGCCAATGCGACTTCACTATTAGTATCATCATCACGTCATTATCAGTTTCCATGGTAAAGCGGCTGAACTGGCAATAATGCCTTCAATAATTATTGCCACAGCCACGTTGGCGGCACATCAGCTGCTGGCTCTGCGTCTCTGCCCTGTACTTGTGCATACTGATAGATATAGATAAGGTTGCCGCGTTGCCGCAAAAGTGTGCGGAGGCCTTTAGGCATACGCTGTTCACCGTCGCTGCGCGACCCACAGCCAAGACCACATGACAGCTTTAACCGTCTCTCGCTGCTCGTACGTGACCATTGAGGTTTTCTGCAAGAGTGATGCTTTATATTTTATATCTTCTAGCGGCAACTCCGCTGTTTTGTCTTCAAGCAGGGACGACAACTCGCCTTTGGAACTGCGCGTAACAGTCAGTCTGCGAAGTATATGCAGAAAAGAAATGACATCGTCACTTTCTACGACGAAAAAGTTTTTATTATTATCGAAACGTTTTACGCACCAAGCGAACACTTGCACTAGTTGCACTTGCAGCAGAACAATCTCTTCTCCTGCACAGCATGGAAATCTATCCTTCTCTGCTCCAGTGCTTCTAGCACCTCGCAACAGCGGCTCTTCAACGTACCCACACCACTGCTACTCATGTTGCTATGCCTACTGTTTGGCTCACAAAAGCAAACAGTTTCCAGTAGCATCTCGTGGAGGAACGGACATCGCTACCACAGAAATTGTATTGATGCATGGTTGACATGACAAATAAACAAATTATGTGCGAAATATCCCATTGGAGTAACCCCAGGCACTCATCATCCTCTATAATACTTACTGCTTTTTTCTGAGATAAACATTTGAAGCATTCGTTAAAAATTGACAAAGTTTTTCAGATGTAGATTTTTCTTAACTGGTTCTAAGTACATGGCATACCAACGTAAGATCACCTACCTGTAAGTAAACCAGAATGGTGACCTTTTTCTGTAGTTGTTTAGTCGACTGTGATAAAGACCATGACTTCTGGGCCCAGAACGTTAATGCTACTGTGAATATAATGAGCGGCGGTACAACAATCATCACTTGGATGATTGGAATCCTGACTAGAGGCATCATAGTTGATGGATCGAGCGCTATCGTCGTATATTTCATGATAGGTCCTGCGCAGCTGAACCTCTGAAAATGTTAGTATAAGCATAATTGCTGATGCGACATTTAAAATATTAGGATGTAAGGAATCCCGCTAGTTGTGCAATTTTTTTTCCAAATTTATTTCTCTCGTTCCATACATAAGACATCTGACGAACATATGCACCATTATTACCATTTGTTAGGTTGTCGCGACACCTCAATCGCTGCTCTGTGCTGTGATTGGGCGGGCGCGCTGTTTCCCACGACACTTGTCAATAAGGCACCTCGATCGGCCCGAGGCATGGGAAAGTGGCTGAGTTCAGCAGTCGATCGGCGTAAGCTCCACCCTTTCGACTCTGCAGGTCTGCATTGATGCTCCCTGCGCTTCGGCGGCAAAGTCAGCCGCTCTCTGACTCATACTCCTTCCTACCCGATGGCTATCGTGGGCCCCAGGAACTGCACTACTTATCCGCGGCACTGGTAGAGGGCCGTAGGGTTTTATGAGCTTTACGTTCACCCCCCCCCCCACCCACAGCCTCAGGAACATTCCGTTTTCCTTTTTTGAAACGGTATACTTCAACCTGACTTGTTCATCGGCTGGCCATGGCAAGTCGTTGTATGGCCAAATACCTATTCAAATTCCCTCCAAGACATAGACGTAAATGCGTAGCGCATCTCAAAAGGAAATGGGTAACACCGAGGTTTATTCTTGTCCTTTATATTTCAACATCATAACACCATTTAATGTAGTATAAAATATACTATTTAGCATTTTGTACAAATAAGGGGCGCACATCAATAGTTTGGAACTGTTTATTACACAATCCAACACCTATGCGGCAAAAATTATAAAAAAACATTTACTTTCATAATTCACGCTATTGCAAGCATATGATGAGATCAAAGAGTATATTAGTTTTTTTCCTTCTTTACCGTCTCAAATGCAGCGTCTATGTTTCTCATGTTGTCATAGATAACAGCACTAGAGATAACCACATGTCCAGAAACACACATGTAGAGTGCAGTCATTGCCAGAATATGTACTGAAACAGCCTGATTATTTGATATCCTAGTACGAGTCTCACATTATTTTTCCTAAGACTCTTACTGTATGCCGTTGTTTTCCGGTTCGAGAAAAAGATAGTCTTCAAGATGAAGAACAAAATAGGAAAACACATTTGTTAAACGTTGATGTGTACTTTAGAGCAGAAGAATAGTCTACGGATGTTGCAGCTTAGTTTCAGTTCGCATTCTTTTAAGAATTTCGAAGACTTCGAAGAGAATTTTTAACGCAGACGTAGTATTATTAATTTTTTAATAAGAATCTACGGCAAAAGTAACGTGAACTGAGTCCTGTTAGTACCAAGAAGTGCCACTTAAACTCACTACTAATTTCACGGACTTAAAAAATGACAAATTATGAAACCAACCCTTCCTGCTCTTCAGCACATGGGAATACGGCAGAACCATTTGAATGCGACTCAAATGGATACCGACACATGTTACATTGATCAATCCAGTACATAGAAAAATGCCAATTATGACAAGGCATCCCAGTTCTGGGGCGTTGGCAATCAGTCCGACAAAATATCCCATTGTCATCGGGAAAAATATCACCGGAAGACCGACAAGTGAAAGTATGATGTTATATGCCATTTGAAATAGTTGAAGCATGAACATATTGGCGCGGTAGGATAATGTGAATCGGTATTGACAGGTGACGATGCAGTACATTGCTAGAAGGTTGCTCAGTGGTCCCACAACTGCGAAAATTCTCAGTGCCCTGATGTAGAAAACGGGAGACACATTCAGTTCGTTGCATTCAATCATCCTTAAAATAAAAAGTTGAGCTGCGCTATCGTTACAAGATTTGCAGGAAACATTAGCCTGAAGGGAAACTAGCGTAGCGAAAACCTCTGATCTTCATTGGCGTATAAATGCTAAGTGTATGTGTGTTGTGTATGCATGTATGTATGTATGGACCAATGGATGGATGAATGGATGAGTGGATGGATGGATGGATGGATAGATGGATGGATGAATGAATGGATGGATGTACGACGCAATGGAGGGTTTTGTACATGGGCTCGTTCAAGTAGCGGTTTTCAAACTCGACAACACCTATCGTTCTCCCAATAAAAATTCCGGTTCCGTCAATACAAACGCACGAAAGTGATAACTTTTCTCATAGCCAAACGAAAAGCACTGCCTATGTCAGAGGTGTAGGAATCTCCTTCAGAAGAAGAACAGCAAACAGTAATAAATAAGCGCTTAGCTGCCTGCCTGTGCATTCACCAGTAAAATCTGACTCGAACGATGTCCCTATTTCAATTTTGCGTTTATTTGCACAGGCTTATCATGAGTCAAATGCCCAACAGCCCTGGTAGGGACACAGACTAGGCTGCAGAAAAAACAAAGGTGAAAACAGCTTATGCAGATAATGATATTCGGTGCGGAAATATTAAATGACCGCAAATAGACCATTAATCCTCCGACTGGAAGATCGAGGAAGTTGAAAAATTTATAGGCCTCAATATTTACTCGGTTTATTGTAGCAAAGTGTGCACGATATATTGGTATAAAGTTAGTTTATAATTTTAGTAATAACATAGAAGATCTCAGCGTTTTAATAATAAACATCTTAGAGGTTTATTATGATGTTCGTTTTTGAAGTGTAGGTTATCATCAATCGATATGGATCAAATTATCGATTTTTTATGGATGTCGTCCAAGCGGTCCGAAACGTCAGCCCTAAGGGTAATCGAGGTCGCTGAACATGGTTATGAAGTTTGTTTTTGACTTGTAGATCACCATCATTAGATATCGATCAAATTATCGATTTTTTATAGATATCGTCCAAGCGGTCCGAAACTTCAGCCCTGGGGGTAATCGAGGTCGCTGAACAGATGCAACCGTGCCTGGGCATTTAGATGATCATCGATGGAAGGCCTTCACAGCAGGGAGAAAATCGATATCGATGATATTATCGATTTTTTGCTGATTTCGTTCAAGTGGCACGAAACTTAAGCCCTGGGGCAAATGGAGGTCCTGACCGGTGGTTTTCTCCGAGATTTAACCGATCGGGGTGGAGAGGGAGGGAGTGGGACACGCTGGTACTATATCCGAAGGAGTGCTCCACAACAGTCTGAGGACGAAAGCACTGATTAACGCAAATAAATTACGTTTCTGAACTGTCTGAAGATAGTGCCGACGTTGAAGGGATGTTGAGGATGGAAGAAGGGAGAGCTGGACGGCTTCATATCGAAGAACTACTCACCTGATCTTCAAGAAGGTAGACCAAGGTTCGAAATTGCTAAGGTTTTCAAATACCTCTTTTCACTGCTAAGGTGCCGAGAAGGCTGCACAAGCAGAGCGGCTGCTTGAAGTGAGTGATCTTGGCTTAGTGACTCTCTAAGGTCGCGCAAAGCGCGCAGGTGTGAGACACGCCGACAGGCGTGTCGGAGCACTTGTTTTTAATAATAGAAATGGAGAGCCATACGGAAATCCGCATTTCGCAAACTGCACCGGCTCTTATTACACCAACAGTGGTCCCTTATGAAAAATACCTCGCCATAGTCTGCAATGCATGTACAAGGAGAGTTTTAAATTGTACCAAATATGGTCCAGGTGGTTTTTCAACTGGGTTTTGCAGTATTTATGAGCAACCTTGAATAAAAAAATGAGGTCTGTGTTAACTACGCAAGTTTTACATTAAGCGCCATGTTCGACGAGATTTAATCATACAAACCATGAAAAGTTTCCGAAAGGTTTACCAGCGGATTGTTTTTTGGGACCTACACCGCCTACTCGGTGAAAACTATACCGCAAAATGCAACACGCACACGAACACCATGGAGCACAGGACAAAGTGAAATGGCACTGCCTTTCCAATGTATCTAATACAACCATATTAAAAAGTAATGATATGGGTAACTCTACGAAAAGGGTGCTTCGGTGAAAGGCAGACAAAGAGATGAGCTTGCTATTTCACTCAACTAGAATAACAGGAAATTGAAAGCAATGAGAGCGTTCTACGCATCGTTTTCGTCAGCTGACCATAAATTGTAGTCATAGAAATGGAAGACATCTGAGTATATCAGGTTGGTGCAAAAGTTCTAGGACATTTGGGGCATGAAATATTTATTATCAGACAACATACGATCAACAATATCAAATCATTTGAAGTAACCACCCTTTACATCAGTTGTCTTTCGCCAACGTGCTGGTAACTCATGGATGCCTTTTCTCCAAAACGTGGCCGGTTGTGATTCGAAAAATGTGAGCAGTGCCTCCTTGACATCCTCTGGTTTCCTGAATTGCTGGCCGTCCAAATAGCGTTGAAGGCTTGAAAACAAATGATAATCAGAAGGAGCGAGATCTGGTGAGTAAGGTGGATGTGGAAGGACGGTCCATCCATAGTCCGCCAACTCAGCCGCCGTCGCTCTAGCAATATGCGGCCTGGCGTTGTCGTGTTGAAAGAACACCTTCACTTGCTCTCCTCGTGTGGTTTGAAGGTGGGCCCTCAACTTCCTCATTTACTTGAAGTAAACCTCTGCCGTCACTGTTATCCCTTCGTCAAGCAGCTCCCAGTATTCTGTGCCAAGAACGCTCCACCAAATGCATCGCATCGCCTTTTTCACGTGAAGGTCGGGTTTCGGAACGTCCTCTGCCTTTCCAGTTGCGTCAACCCACTGTGCACGCCGGTGGTAATTAGAGTAGAGTACCCACTTCTCATCCCCGGTGACAAGGTTGTCCAGCCATCCGTGGGTACGTCTGAAGGTAGACAGAGCGACATCGGCTCTGCGATCCATGTCATGTTGTGTCAAGTCGTGAGGTACCCAGCGACCCAATTTTTGCACCCTGCCAATCGACTTCAACCCCCAACGACTGTTGAGTGACTACACCAAGAGTGCTTTATAGTTCGCGAGTGGTTCGGTACGGGTCCGTTCCCACTCTACTTCGGAGGCCATCCAAATCCAGTGTCATCGGCGCCCTTCTCGTTCATTACCTTCAACGGAGAATTCACCAACTGCAAACTTCGAGAACCACTGGTACACAGTACTTCGAGCAGGAGCACTCTCGTTGTAAACATCCTTCAGGCGACGACACGATTCGTTGGCATTGAGGCCAGATTGATGCAGGAATAACATGACGTGCCGAATATGCGTCTCAGTTGGGATGAATTGCTTAGCCATAATAGCTGACGTTAACAACGCAGAAGTAAATGTTAGGAACAGCTTTGTAGCCCTTTCCTTTCTCTATCGATCGATTATTTACGCGTTGATACACGTGAGAAATTTGGCGGGAAAATGCGCTTTCAATTCAGGAGGGATCAAATGTCCGAGAACTTATGCACCAACCTAATATTAAAGAAAAAGCATACAACTCACAGCATAGAACACGCCGCTTCATGTGTGAAGTAATACAAAGAACAAAATTTTATATGAATAAGACTTTATTCTATACAAATAAATAACATCAAGATTGTGAGGAATGTTTCTGAAGTATTTTTATAGGGCGACATTCGTGACTGCTATTACGAAGTTGCTATACTTCCTATACGAATATTTCTAACACACCACTACCCATTCTCAATAACATGTGCTGTGCTCGAGACTTTCGAGGAACAAATGCTTCTGTTATTACAACGGCTAGAAACAGAAAAAACATGATTATTCTGAACAGGTGGTTCCTTAAATAATATGGATGCACGTGGAAGGCGCAAAATGCGTGCTACCACAGAGGAGAAAAACTTGTCCAGAAGGTCTTGTGCAATGACGGCAAACTTTCTTCGATAAGGCTTCACGGACACCAGCATAAGAATAGCTGGAAGAAAACCGTAGAAAGCCATTGAGCCCAAGAAGAGATTTCCAACCTCTAAAGTAGAAATTATGTGATTATTCGGCGCTTGCGAACTTGTTGATCTCACCTTGTGCGTTCACTACTGAGAAAGCAATTAAGAAAAGAGCACCAAAAACTGGTGTCGAGAAGAACAACACGAACGCGGTCAGCTAAATAGATAAAGGTTATTGGCTGTTCAAATTCTTACCACTTCGCTTCATAGAGTTATAATGATGTATTGCTAGTTTTCTCTTGTAGTGTGCTGTTTAGCATTGCTTTTTTCTGTAATAAACTTTCCGGTGGAGAGTCGTTGGATACACCGCCCTCAGAAAGGGGCGGGCCGAGGACAAGATGTCCGGGTCCCTGCCTTCACATGGAGGCATCGGATTTCTAATCACTTCCCTTGGCCCTGCATCTCTTTCCTGGAGTCAGAACCTTGTTCACCATATTTGGAACAAAAGAGTTTTCAGCTGCAGCGTCAAGGCTTTCTTCAGGTCCCGCCAATGTAGAACTGACCGAAATCACCCATAGTCTCTAGTTGAGGCGAAAATTTAAAGAATTGTGGAGAAAATTGAAAGAATCTAGAGAGAAGAACGACATTCTCCGTCCCTCAACTGCCTACATAACTGAACCGACTGGTAAATCACTTCAGAGTTCCCCAAGATGCGCTTCCCAACAGTCTCCTATCAGTTGTTAGGTTTTTGAACGATGTCACGCCAATGAACGACGGTTTCGAGCGCAGCAAATTTGTCCAAATAGGGCGGCGCGGTCAGGGCGGGAAGTGGGCGGCGGGCAGCACGGTGTACCGAACGACTGCCCCCCAAACTTTCCGACTAGCACAGTCGCTCCTCCCCCCGCCCGATGCCGCTTCTCTCACACGCCGGG
This sequence comes from Heligmosomoides polygyrus polygyrus, assembly GCA_947396885.1. NCBI lineage: Eukaryota > Metazoa > Nematoda > Chromadorea > Rhabditida > Heligmosomidae > Heligmosomoides > Heligmosomoides polygyrus. The sequence goes on from OX377202.1 coordinate 106,465,677, forward strand.
CTTTGCAAGCGCGCGTTGGTTCTTGAGAGTTCTGAAAGACACATCGACCATATGATGTGACACGGATGTTCGGAGGCCGGCCTTATCAACTCTATTCAATTGTATGTGTTCGGCTCAGCTCACAAATGCAAGCAGTTTCCAGTAACACCTCGCTGAGAAACGGACATCGCTACCACAGACATTATGCTGATATAGTTGATATAACAAATAAATTAACTTTGTGAGTAATATTGCAGTGGACTAAAGGCTCCCACAGAGTTCTGCGGCGGCGCCGCGGCCCTATGCTTAACCATACGGCAGAGACGCAGAGCTCACCGCCGGCGGCGACCCTGCCCTGTCCTCAACCATAGCGGCGAGCGGCGTTGCCGCAGAACTCTGCGGGGGGGGGGCTTAACTTCAGGACCTAACTCCAACGCGACGTCGCGGCGACGAAACGCGGACGTGCGCTCGGTGACGCATGGTTAGCCGCGGAGCACGAAATGTTCCCAGTGTTTAAGCTTCCAGACCACATTTCTAGCAAGGAACTTAAGATCCCACAGAATGTGGAAGGCAACAGTCTGCAGAAGGACAATTGATCCGAGAATGGGTGATCGTGACCTTTTTCCGTAGTATAACCATAATCACGGGTAAAAGTTGAACGGAGAAGTTGTAGATGGCAAATACTGACGCTAGAAACCATCCACATGACCAGGATTCCTGTATAAACTGTCGCTGATCGTCCTATTGAAACCACATTCATATACCATCTCCAAGAAACGTTGAAATAAGGCAAAGACGTGCCGCATGTCCTTGTAGGAAGCGTTTCTAGCCGTCGGAAGCATCGGACCGCGACAACTCGTCCAATTTCGTCGCGCACCGTGCGCGACGCCAGGGGATCCGCGCGGCGTTGGAGTTATGTCTGCCCCCGAACTCCAGGCACATCCACTCTATTGATTAATGTTATTCTCTGAGATGAACATTTGAAGCATTCGTTGAAATTTGGTAAAATGTTTCAGATAAAGGATAAATCCGTCTTCAGTGGTTCTGAATACATGGCATTTGAATGTAAGGCCGCCTACCTGTACGTAAACCAGGATGGTGACCTTCTTCTGCAGATGCTTGGTCGACTGTGACAAAGACCATGACTTCTGGGCCCAGGACATTGATACTATAGTGAACATAACGAGTGGAGTTACAATGGTAATCACTTGAATGAATGGAATCCTGACAAGAGGCATTATAGTTGATGGATCTATCACTAGCGTCGTATATTTCATGGCAGGTCCTGCACATGTGAACTGCTGAAAATTTTAGTATTAGCATAATTGATGCACCTGCGGACTGTAATATCATCTATCCGGGGTTCAGCTTAAGTCGCTACTAGTGTAACTCCTTACAATGTTTGATTTCGTGGTTTAGGTATAGTACTATAAGCTCATACCTCTATTCTGCTTCCACCTCTTTATATGATCATTTCTTGAATAGAGTGGTTTTGTTGCTACAACAGCGTTAAGCTATTTTCTATGTGATTTTTGTTAAATCGAAGAATATATTAGTTTTTGTTTTTGTTTTTCGCTTACCGTCTCAAATGTAGCTTTTATGTTCCTCATGTTGTTGTAGATAATAGCCCCAGAGATAACCACATGTCCAGAAACAAACATGTAGAGTGCAATCATCGCCAGAATATGTACTGAAATTTTCTGACTATTTGTAATCTTAGAACAGGTCTCACATTATTTTTCCTAGGACTCTTACTGTATGCCGTTGTTCTCTAGTCCGAGAGAAAGTTACTCTTCAGCTTGCAGAATATGTTTGGAAAACGCATTTTTCAAACCTTGATGGTTGCTTTAAAGCAGAAACAATAGTCTACAGATTTTGCAGCTCAGATCATATTCATTTAGCAATTTCGAAGATTTGAAAAGTAGCCGTTTTAACGTACGAATATTATTGAATTTGCAGTAAACACCAAACAGCCTGAATTGAGTCCAGTGAGTACCAAGAAGCCGCACATAAACTCATCACTAATTTCAAGGACATAACAATAATAAACAATAAAACTAACCCTTCCTGCTCATCTTTAGCTTGTGGGAATGCGGTAAAATCATTTGAATGCGACTCAAATGGATACCGATGCATGTTACAAGGATTAATCCAGTACATAAAAAAATGCTAATTATGACGAGACATCCTAGTTCTGGAGCGTTGGCAACCAGTCCAACAAAATATCCCATTGTCATTGGAAAAAATATTACCGGAAGGCCGACAATTGAAAATATGATGTTAAACACCATTACAAATAGTTGAAGCATGAACATATTGACGCGATAGGATAATGTGAATCGGTATTGGCAGGTGACGATGCAGTACATTGCCAGAAGATTGCTTAGTGGTCCCACGACTGAGAACACTCTCAGCGCCTTGATGTAGAGAACGGGAGACACATTCAGTTCGTTGCATTCAATCATCCTTAAGATAAGATGGTGGAATAGGCTACCGTTCGAAAGTCTGTAGAAAACATAAGGCCGAAAATAGAGGAGCAAAAAGCTCAATAATAATTGTTAAGTGTTCCATGTTTGACTGTCGTTGAATCTTGGCATGCTGTTCTTTATTTGTGTTTTAGAATCTCATGTAAAGCTGTTGAGCCAAGATTGGTATACTCCTTTATTCGGCTTACGTTTCGGCGTAACCACCTTTTTCTGAGCCTGGAGAAGACAAAAGGAGTTGGAAAAATTACCCGCCCAAGAATCACTTCAAGTTACAGGAGCTCCAGAGTCTTCCGCGCTGCAATATCGAATTCGCGTGCTAAGATCGTCACTTCCACCCCAATCGCCGTGCCATTATGGATTCGGAGTCTGTGCTCCCCCAACGGAGTAGAGACCTTGCACTTATTCAACCCATCAGCGTGCTCTTTCACCCTGACCCAAAGAGGTCTGCCCGTCTCGCCGATGTATTCTTCCCTACATTCGGTGCAGGTAATGAGATACACCGTACCAAACACTCTGCAATCACCTTCCTTACCGTACGGGCAGACCATGCAGGACGGCGATGTGCAGGTGTTATCATAGAGACGGGTCCTAACAAGACGAGCCTTGAGGTTAGCCGGGGGAATGTCAATAACCCTTACAAGGTCATCTAATTCCGCCCTGCGAACACAGTTCCGTACTTGAGTGCTTAGTGCATCCGTGATAAAAGGCACCGAGAAGGGAACTTTGTTACGTTCTTCTTGAGCAGAGTGTATTGATGCTGCTGGTGGTCGACGACCTCTTCTAGGCATGTTTTCCGCCACATATCCATTTGATAACGCAATGTGGGATGCCGATGCCATTGACGAGGACTTCAAGTCGTCGTTGGAAGATACTAAGGCAGCAGCACGGAACATGCTCCGAACAGTAGCCCTTTTAGTATAGCGTGGATCATATTGCCATCATAATATGCTTGTGCTGCTTGCTTGTGCTCCGCTTGTTGATTGAGCAAATCGAAACAGGTGTCCATTTCGTTTTGCGTGGGGCACACGATGAAGCAGTCGTCTATATACGGACAGTACAGTAAGGGTCTGCGCTCCAGCACGGGTCTCTCTATTTTGGACATAAATGCTATGGCCAGCACAGGAGCCAGACGCTGACCCATGGCTAGCCTTCTGACTTGCCTGTAGTACTCGTTGGACCACTTGAAGATATTGCATTGAAGGCACTCATTTATAAGCGTCATTACTTGAGCAATACTTAGCCTAAAAAACGCAATATGATCCTAATCTAAATGGACACCTGTTTCGATTTGCTCAATCAACAAGCGGAGCACATTAGGCTAAGAAGGAGAAACCGACAGATCTGTGGTTGCCGTTCCTCAACGCAGAAGTTCGTCTCTCTCAGAGCACCTTCCAAACCAGGTGGTATCGGAAGCCCAGTAACAAGAACATCATCGTGCACTTCCGTTCAGCGCATCCACGCTATACTAAAAGGGATACTATTCGGAGTATGTTCCGTGCTGCTGCCTTAGTATCTTCCAACGACGACTTGAAGTCCTCGTCAATGGCATTGGCATCCCACATTGCGTTATCAAATGGATATGTGGCAGAAAACATGCCTAGAAGAGGTCGTCGACCACCAGCAGCATCAATACACTCTGCTCAAGAAGAACGTAACAAAGTTCCCTTCTCGGTGCCCTTTATCACGGATGCACTAAGCACTCAAGTACGGGACTGTGTTCGCAGGGCGGAATTAGATGACATTGTAAGGGTTATTGACATTCCCCCGGCTAACCTCAAGGCTCGTCTTGTTAGGAATCGTCTCTATGATAACACCTGCACGACGCCGTCCAGCATGGTCTGCCCGTACGGTAAGGAAGGTGATTGCAGAGTGTTTGGTACGGTGTATCTCATTACCTGCACCGAATGCAGGGAAGAATACATCGGCGAGACGGGCAGACCTCTTTGGGTCAGGGTGAAGGAGCACGCTGATGGGTTGAATAAGTGCAAGGTCTCTACTCCGTTGGGGGAGCACAGACTCCGAATCCATAATGGCACGACGATTGGGGTGGAGGTGACGATCTTAGCACGCGAATCCGATATTGCAGCGCGGAAGACTCTGGAGGCGTTCTGGATAGCGTTCAAGAACCCCACAATCAACAGGAAAGAGAAGCGGGTGGCCGTTATTCAGGAGCTGGCTCCATTTGCCGACCTCTGTGGGCTTCACCCAGGAGGGCGCCAACCAGAAAGTCACTGAGGATGGGACCCGAAAAGAGAGTCTCATTCATCCACGTCTTTCTCCATCCGAGGGTGACTTAGCAGTCTCTCTGCTGTCTTATAAGGTCAGTCCGGTTGCCTTACTCCCCTTTTCGTCTCATTCCATCACTTGCTCCTGGAGCTCCTGTAACTTGAAATGATCCTTGGGCGGGTAATTTTTCCAACTCCTTTTGTCTTCTCCAGGCTCTGAAGAAGGCGGTTACGCCGAAACGTAAGCCGAATAAAGGAGTATACCAATCTTGGCTCAACAGCTTTACGTGAGATTCTAAAACACAAATTGTTAAGTGTATGTATGTATGTATGTATGTGTGTATGTATGTATGTATGTATGTATGTATGTATGTATGTATGTATGTATGTATGTATGTATGTATGTATGTATGTATGTATGTATGTATGTATGTATGTATGTATGTATGTATGTGTGTGTATGCACATAGTATGTATGATGCAATGGAGGGTTTCGTACATGAGCTTGTTCAGGAAACTATTAGTTAAACTAAACAATAGCTTGTCCCACTGCAAAACACAGTTTCCGCCGCATGTAGAATATAAACGAACTAATGTGACGGCTTCTCTCACGACCAGACGAAAAGCACATCCTATGTCAGAAATGTAAGCCACATCAGAAAAAGGACAACAAACAATAAAAAGAAGCGCATAGCTGTCAGAGGCCGCAGAAAAAAGTAGAAGCAGCTTACGCTGATAATGATATGTGGCGCGCAAATATTAAATGACCGCAAATAAATCATCACTTCCTCCGACTGGAAAAAAGAGGAAATTTTAGAAAATTATTAACCTCAATATTTTCCTCTAGTAGGGCTACTGCCATAAATTTATGGCTATAAATTGTGCCCAGTATGTTACTGTAAAATTACCCCACTTTTCTATTAATAAAATCGATTACTCTCAGCGGTTTGATAACAAAAAATAAGTTCTTAGAATTTCCCTGCATTCTACATCTCTTATTTCATTTTATATTGACGTACAATGTACAGTTCATATTTATTTGCTTATTATTTATTTATTTATTTATTTATTTATTTATTTATTTATTTATTTATTTATTTATTTATTTATTTATTTTTGTGGATATTCATAACTTTTAGACCTAGACCTGTTAAGACGATAGTGCACATGGTATCGACATCAAGTTCCGGTAGTTCATATAGGTCGAATGCGGCAGGGAAGATCAATCTGTCTCCACTGCTATTTCTCAACGACTAATCGAATATTGTTTTGGCGGGTACTTAAGTAATTTTTCGAAGGGCTTTCTTTATTGAAAGTAACTAAGCACGCGTTTGACATTGGTTGCCAAGAAATGTTAGCCAGCCTGTGGTGGCACAGAAATCCCATGCAGACAGTACTGTTTGCAATTCACTGTCGAGAAAAATGTCAAAAAGAGGTGTGTGCAATAGGAAATGAAAAAGCTATGCAAGATAGAAAAATGCTAACAACACCATCCTAACCAATCACTTGAAGTACCTATTAATAAGCTTTCTAAGCCGCTAAATAAAGCATGGGAGAACACATGCTTCATTCAGCAGCTTAAAAAGCTTTTTTGGAAAACTTTGGGAAGACGGACCGACAAGAAAGGTCGTGGTTGAGACCTTTCCTTATAAAGACGTATTTTGCTCCTACAACCGTGCTTGTTCGAAAACGAAGTTCAATAAAGACTCAAGAGGTTAGTATATGTGTATGTTTTAAGAATCATTGGCAAATCGTTTAAGGTGAAAACGGCTGAGGTAGTTCAGCGGTATATTTCGATTGAGCTACGCGAGCCAACCACACACTGACACGACTTATTACCACAGCGTTAATCTCAAATGGGTAGTTAAACCAAAAACTACGGTAACACGGTACATCACAACATATAGAAGGAGTAACAAGGCACATCTGTGATAGAAATTACAAAGCCAAATACGATAGGAAAATACAGAAAATAGCACTTTATCTGCGTATTCAGTGAGTAGTGTCGATTACCATCAGAAGTCTGCGTCGAATAAATATTATAGTACAAAAATAAGTGTATAAGAAATAGATATTAAAAATGTAAGTGAACGGGTGCGGGCAAAGGGAACAAGGGGCCGCCGGAGCTTGCGACGGCCAGCTGGTCACGTATTCATAAATGGCTTACCGGCAGGCAGAACCTACCTCCACTTCCCACTTACGCGATTCATGAACGTGCGACAGGGAAAACCAGAGGTAAGTTTCGAGGTAAATGCTACCTCGCCAGCGCGTCGGGGAACATTTAGCTCCGTAGCAAGAGTTTTGCTCCACTGCTAACTTCTAACCCAAAGCGATCTTTCCCTGGCAGCGGAGCAAAACCCTTGCTTTGACTGTCATGGATCAGAAACAGAGGTAAGCTCCCGGAAAGTGGCAGGTGAGTGCCCTTCGAGGAAATCAGGGTAGGATTTACCTACGGCCGCGTTCATGAATCCGGATCCTGGTCCGACACTGTTCCGAGGAGTGGGCACCAGCTTCTGCATCTACGTGCCCTTTGACCGAGCCCCGCTCTCTCAGTTCTGATCGCTGCATAGCAGCGATATCGCTTCTCTTTCTACCAAGAAACAGAGTAGGATTGAAAATAAGAACATTGGTAAGTACTGCAGTTGTGTAAACGTTAACATAAAGCGATATCTAAAGCGTTCAAGTGAGATTGTTCTGCACCGCTTATAACCTGGCTTGGTTGCGCTTGGTAGATGAACCGAGCACCATATTTGAGTACGAGACGATGAACATAAGAAACGTAAGTCAATCCGAAGTGAGTAACTGGATTTGTGAACATGCAACTGAATACGTTGTGAATGGCTCTATCCGTCTTACTCGTTGTTACATTGCAGTATTTTTTACATGTGAATTTAGTGTCCAAATTAAAACCACTATATACCTTTTGTTGTGACAGTTATCTTTGACACGTTTGTTGTGACAGCAGATGGGATAAGAAGATCAGTCAGCAACGTCGGTAATGGCTGACTGAAGAGTTATACGGACGTTTCGCACGTTGCATCGCCTTTTATCTCGAAAAGTGCTCCTTTATAAGGAACACTACACTGCCATAATCTGCAGTGTATCTTCAAATAGCGTCTTAAATTGTACTAAATATGGTCCATTCTTACTCAGCACTCAGCATTCGAACTTTTGCAGCAACCGCCATTTTGACGAAATTTAGTGGTACGAACTATACAACGCGCTCCGAAACGTTACCAGCGGACTGCTCTATAAGGCCTAGTCGATGAGAAGCTATGCGACAGAATGCAACGCGCACGAACCACATGAAGCACAGAACAAATTGACTGTAACGGCACTGCCTTTCTCATGTATTTGACACGACCATATTGTAAAGTAATGATGTGTATAAAAAGGTGCTTCGTTAAAAGGCAGACAAAAAGATGAGCTTGTAGTTTCCCTCAACTAGAATAACAGGAAATCGAAAGCATTGAGAGCTTTCTACGAATTCCTTCCATTAGCTGACCATAAATGATAATAATAGACATGGAGGCCATGTGAGTAAATTAAGGAAAGCGGGTTATTATCTGAATTCAGGTTAAGCATTGCGTTTTACCTTTTCACATTGTCCTGCAGACACGTGCATGTTTTTACCTTCCCATCAGCCAGAAGTGGTATTATCCTGTAAAGAACCACTTGTTATGGAGTTTTTAAATACGTTTATCTGCAGCAAATAACGCCTGCTAGAGCAGACCAAAGTTACGTTTTTGGACTGCATCACTGTCCAGCATGATTTGGTGGTTCATAATTGGATCGACCTTGTTCGTTTTACATTTCATAAATTGACTATGATATCCAAGTAATGTACATACAACTACAATAATGTTGTCCTTGTTGTGATTGTCTTCTTGCTTGTAGTGTGTTGTTTGGCTTGTCAGCGAGTCTGCCAGTGTAGCGAAGTCGAGTGAAGTGGATTTCCAGCCGAAGGGCCCGCTATTTATACCGACGAAAACTGGATGGTATTTATAACGGTTTAGGCGGGAGGAGCGTGTTTGTAAAGTGATGTAAAGCCACTGCTGTAAACCATGACTCACGAACAACGGCCTGTTTGTGTGATTCATGAGCCACTGGTTATGACATTAAGGAAGTCGGTATAGTTACCTACAATGACGTGATGTCGCATTCTATAATAGATCTTCGTGAGTTTCAAATAAAGTGCAGCACTATAACAATCTGTTACGTTCCAGTTAAGTCTAGCTAAAATTAACTAACTACTGCAAAAGAGTGTTGTAAGATAACGTTCAGGACCACGGGTCCTTTTGTTGGCATTATAGTGTATACGCTACTGTACGTGAGCTCCCTGTGTTCAAATGAGCGCATGTGAGTCTTCGTGGTAGTACCCAATTCAGCGGAGCGCGAAACGAGAGCATAAATACCCCTTGCGAGATCTTCCTGGTCTCACGGGGGGTCTCAGTCTTGTGCTGTGCTCGGTGGTGGACGTTCGAGAAGTAAAAGTTAGTTAGCCTGCTTTATCTCACCTCAGTGCACCTCCAAGCCGAGCCTAGTGGCTATATACCCGAGCGGAGGCATGGGAAGGAGTCTGTACATCGAACAACTTCTTTTGAAGCTATTCACAAATAATCGTATCAAACACTTGGATACGATCCATATAATGTTTTGAAAGGAAAACAATCATTTGCCAGCTATTCATGGTATCCGCTGTAATCAAATTTTGGACGAATTTGTTATAATAAACGGTTTCTGATAAACGAGCAAGTTGCGTTTCCTGTTATTCACGATTTTTCAGTGACGCATTTAGCATCCAAGACGGCCAGTTTTTGCCGAATGCAGTATAGTAAAACGTTTTCGCAAAAAACATACCTGAGCTCGGATTCATGAATGACTTACCGGTCGGTAAGTTTAAAATATACCGCCACTCCCCAGTTAGCCGCGATTCATGAACGCGTTGCGGGAAATATCAGTGGTAAGTTTCGAAGTGAATGCTACCTTGCTAGCGCGTCCGGGAACACTTAGCGCCGAAGCCAGGGTTTTGCTCCACTGCTAATTTCTGACCTAACGCAACGACCTTGGCCTGTTCTCAACTCCAAATCACCTGCCAAATCAACACTCGGGCAACGGGTCAAAGAGAGATGCATTGGGTCAGACTTGCTTTGGCGGTCATGAATCAGAAACAGAGGTAAGTTCCCATAGGTCGCCGAAAAGTGGCTGTCGAGGTAAGCCGGGGTAGGATTTACCGCCGGCCGCGTTCATGAATCCGGACCCAGAAATGACCGTTGAGCTAGCGCGCGCCCATATTTGTCCGCAGAGCATCGATCGCGCGCGTTGTTGCGTTTGCGCCGCGGGACCTAGAAAGGCGTAACGACTATGAGACATTGAAGAGTCGTCACGACAACTACCGTTTCTATTTCGCAAGTCACAAACTATATGTTTACTATTAGGGTGTCCCATAATTTTCAAGGGCTATTTGAACGATGAGTGTTTGGCGCGTTATAACATCCTTCTACAAGATCGAAACGGGACGTTCTCTTGGCACACAAGGTGACTCGAATATGTTTTGCAATAGCATATCGATTACCTCTATCGGCATACTGCCCGCACCTTGCCAATTTTTTGAAAATTAAATTCCCTACTGCTGAAATCGCGACATCCTACTTTATCGCTTTCGTTCTGGACTGTCTGCGCACACTGCTTACAAAGCTATCGTTGCTTTGTTAGGCCCAGACGCCTGCAGCAAGACAACGTGTGAAACTTGGTTCAATCGTTTCCGGAAGCCGCACCCACATGGGAGGGAGATTTTGTTTCCATTTTTGTTCACTAGTCGGGGAGCCGTGCACTACTCGCTTTTACCGGATGGACGGACGATTACAGCAGACTTGTCCCTTGAAGATATGCTAGAAATGAAGCGTGAGCTGCTTGAGAAGTACACGAGGTTCGGTTCTATTCGTGTGATAATGGATAGTGCATTACTCGCTTTTACCGGATGGACGGACGATTACAGCAGACTTGTTCCTTGAAGATATGCTAGAAATGAAGCGTGAGCTGCTTGAGAAGTACACGAGATTCGGTTCTATTCGTGTGATAATGGATAGTGCACTACTTGCCCTCCCCCGTGAGGATATAGGATAGGATATCCGTTCTATTACTACTACTAGCTCTGGCTAACAAGCAAAACACAATAATTAACTGTTTTGAAACGATTTTCACCCATCACTTCTTTCGGGAAGTCTAGAAAGATGGGTCCACAGATTCATCTCTGAAAAATCCGGCGATTTTACTAAACAACATAGAAAACGGTAAGTAATTATACATAGACTCCTTTATATATAGTGGGACATAGATAAAAGCTCCAGCTGGATATAATACAAACCTACTTTAGCCGAACTGCCAAAGTGAAACAAAAACGAGGTGGACTTCGTCCTCCCTAGACTTGGATCCCCTTCTTTTTGGGAAAAGGCTGTGCGATACTTTCTTCTAATTAGGAAATGGATTTACAAATGCAAATAGCCAAAAGAGATGAGGGAGGAAACAAGAAAGATGACAGAAAGAATGGCAAGACTGTCCGGCAGAGCAACTCCGATTTCGAAGCATATACCGTACGACCGCGTACGCGTGTGATGACGCTAGCGAATGACTGCGTGCGCGCGTGATGACGCAACTTACTGAGTGCAAGCTTGCGCGAAAGCTTCTTGCAAGCTTGCAATACAGTTAGTTGCGTGCAAGTTTAAAATTCCTGGGTGCAAGCTTGCAAGTTAGTTAACCGCGAGCGATAAGTCGCAGGTAACTTGTTTTCGAGGCCTAAAGGCGCAAGTAACTTGTTAAATATTTTTTTTGAGCAATCGTTGGAGAAAACTTGTGGCCACAGATGGAGAATATATCGATTAACTACCCTTATCACTATCTTGTTGCAAGAAATTTTAATAAAAATGGTATGATAGCACAGAAAATTATGGGACACCCTAATAACTGCATTTCCCGCCATCTTTTTGTTCGAGCTATTAGGCGGGAAACCGTTGCCAGATGTTTTGAAACTTACCTGCTCAAATTCATACTGCGTGGTTATATAAAATCTCTTCATTCAAATTGTGTCTATGACACGGAACCGTACTTTCACACAACTTAATGACAGACTTGTTCAGCGGCAAGTGACCAGTCGCTGAATAAGGGCTAGTTAGGCCCCGTCTACACTTCCGACTTCGAGCAACGCGACGGCATGTAAAATAGCCAAATTGATCGATGGCGTCGCTCAATCAATATGGCCACCATACTTGGCGTCGCGTCGCATGGCGTCGGCGTATAAACGGGGCCTTATAAATAATTGCAATAATCACATGATATGGCTCAATATGTACAGAGTTGATTATGCTATACAACAACAACAACAACAATAAGCGAAATTATCGGACTAGGCTCGACCGAAGTCGGCTTGAGAGGCTTATTGCAAAGCTGACCAGTACGCTGTCTATTCGTTCTACAGAACCGGATGTCACATAGCCTATAGGAGCCTCGACGAAGAAGTAGAAGACCGACGAGGCGGCAAAGCTCAGTGCGACCACGAACGGCACCACCAGCATCAACTGGATAGCGCCGGTGGCCTGCTGAAGGTATTGGGAGTAGTTGAAGAGGTAGATGACCGGCATGTGGAGAAGGTAGGTGTTGTAGGTGAGTCGAGCGAAGACTGACCATAGGACGGACGTGGACTTGCTGAAAAGGGTACTGTAAGATATTGAACAGCCAGCTGGAGCAACTTGTTGATAAATTAGTGGCCGCTGAGTGCTCTATGCCATCACATGCTTATCCTACTCTGGAGCTAATCGGTCAGTCTGTCCGTCTGTCCGTTCGTCCGCGTTAAATTAATTTCCTATTAAATGGTCCCAAACCTTCACCAACAACTGATTCTATTGATTTCCGCTCAAGGCGAACTGATTGAAGGGAATCCACAGAGAATAGTGGCCAGAAGCAACGAGTAACAATTCGTTGGTCAACAAATATCGATCCGTATTATCGATTTTTGCAAAAAAGGTGGTACGAAGCATGAGTGGCGCGAGTGTGTTGGCCGATCGAAGGCACTACAACATGTATGCAGAACTCGTCGATCAATCAAAATCGATTGAAGTTATCGATTTTTATCATTGGAGCGGTAATCACGCAATACGATAGCCGGATGAAAGTATCGATTGATCAATCAGCACTAATCGATAATATCGAATTGATTGGCCATTTGACGTCAAAATCACGGGAACATGATGGCCGGCGTACAGACTTCACAACAGGTGAACAATCGGCCAATCGATATCGATCGTTGCTATCGACTTCTGGCTAGAATTAGCCGACTGAAGTGGAAATCACCCAACACGAGGCCGATTGGCAGAACTCAAAACGGTAAACGGTATCGATTGGCTAATCAATGTCGATCGATATTATCGATTTTTGCCCAGAATTGATTTTTAAGGTCAGAATCACGCAAATATAATGGTCTAATGATTGATCGACTTCACAACTAGTAAGAATACAGTATTGATTGGTGAAATAATATCGATCGCAAACCAAAATAGAAGTTAGATTGGACGCTTCAGTAAATGTTGATAACAAGAATCATCGCGCAATCCGAAGGATTTACACTTCGCTCACGCGGTCACACTGCAGTGCAAGAGCTGTCCATATCGATCACTCCCACTGCCTAATCAATATCGATCAATAACGGAGGTTTCTACGCAGTCGCTAGGCGACTAAGCATGAACTGCACTAATCACTCAGCACTTGGCGTTCATTAATTTGTCGACATCCAAAATTAGAAGGGATGTGCACTTCAGCAATCTAGCAGCGCGAGGGCGAACGCTGCCTAATCGATATCGATTCGTCCACAACATCACGCGTCTACATGAGTATAAACTGTGCCTTATAGTGTCCAAAACTCTCTCTTTTCCGCCCTCCCCCCTCCCCCCTCTAAGCGGCCACTAATTAGGCGACAACGCTGATGACCTGCTTACCTTTCTAATCGAGAGATGACCGCCAGAATCATCCCGCAGATGCCGACGCTGAACAGCGTTCGGAACGAGGCGGTGTAGTACAGGTTGTACAGCTGCAGGTGGTCGCCGTACCAGTACTGAGGCAGTATCGCGTAGATCACACCGACGCAGAGTGCGAGGAAGGCGCTGGCCATCAGACGCGATGCACGACGACTCAGATGCGGCTTCACGCCGACTGTCGCCGAGCCGAGCAGCAGTCCGAGTATGAACGGGCCGCATTTCGTGTATGGCCGCGCGTACATCTCCCACAGACCGCCGTAGATGCCGGCTAGGGTGGCTGGATCTTGTCCTGGGTAGGCGATGAACTGAAAAAGGGTCGTCTTAGACGCTTTAGCCACCAGCTGGCTGTAGAAGTCTTCTCAAGGTGATCACCTACCGGTATGTCGACGTCGCTCTTGTGACAGACACCGTATGCGCTACAGTATCCGGCTCGAAGAAACATCGAAACCACGACGAACACGGCCGAGACGAGCCTTCCGAGGGCAGGCTGCTTGTACAGAGCGTGAATGAGGAATGGGGCGATCATGTACAGCTGCATGTCGAGCCCCAGGTACCAGAGGTAGCCCATGCAGGTCGGGGTCGCCTGCCAATTGCCCAGGAATGTCAGGTGCGCGGCGATTCCTGACACACCACAGGCAGAGATCATCGACGAGTGGAACCTGAACGAAGCCAGCATCAATCAATACCTATGTATTACACAGCTGAAGTGACCTCCTGGGCACTCACCGTGGAAGAAAGTGCTTCGTGACGGGACCGGCGGCGATGTAGACGAAGAATACGATCGACGGGGCGAGCCGGAGGACCCTTCGGATGATGAAGGCCCTGTAGTGAGCGAAGAACGGCTGATCCGCCTTTCTCAGCCATGATCTGGCGCCGAGTAGCCCTGACAGCACTAGGAAGATCTCCACACCGAGGGCAGAGTTACCCAGCAGGGCGCCGAAGATCGGATTATTGTGGACGGAGCTCTGAAAATAGAGGAAATTCGATTTTTTGTAGATCAAAGTAAGGCTTTTCGATACATGTCGCGAAAGCGCACTACCGGAGTGCGGAACGCTCCGTTGTTCCTACTGTAGTCGCATCAGCGAATCATGTGTCCTTCCCGTGCGGCTGAGCCGTTGCCTGATTGGCTGCCGCGGTTACGGTAGGAGCAACGGCGCGTTCCCGTACCACGCGGTGTGTCTTTGTGACATGCATCGGATTTTCTTGTGCAAGTCGTTAATGTGGCCTACATGGTGAGGTAGGATCACGCCAGACCAATTAGGCCACATTGAACGAGCGCTCGTAAGGTATGCTCTGATTGGCTGGCGCGTGCGCGCTTGCTTATGTAGGCCAAACCGACTTGGGCAGTTTTTGGTCTAAGTAACATTACAGCCGAAAGGTTTGAAGATGATAAATGGGTTGGGAATTACACACGGAGTGGCGGGAACGGTCCAAACCAATCAGACCTGAGGAATGCTCTGATTGGCTGGCACGTTCCCCGCCCCATGTAGCCTGGATTGACGACATATGTCGTTCTCTGTCTATGTGACAGTGTAAGAATTTTCTTGCACAAGTCGTTAATGTGGCCTGCCCGGTGAGGCAGGATCACGCCAGACCAATTAGGCCACATTGAACGAGCGTTCCTAACGGGTGGTCTGATTAGCTGGCGAGTACCCTCCCCCCTTGTAGGCCACATAAACGCCTTGTACAGTTTTTGGTCTGTGTAACAGTACAGCCGAAAGGTTTAGGAGTAAATGGGTTGGAGATCCCATACGGAGTGGGCGGGAACGGCTCAGACCTATCAGGACACACTGAGCAGGCGTTCAACCAGAGGAATGCTGTGATTGGGTAACGCATGTGTGGGTCGGTGCTTTGATTGGCTGGCGCTTTTCTCCTTCCCATGTAGGCTATATTGACGACTTGTACCGCTCTCGGTTTCCTGATAGTATAAGGTTTTCTTGAACAAGTCGGTTGTGTGGCCTACATGTAAGGGCGGGAAGCTACAGGGGCCACATCGAACGAGCATGTACCCAGATGGGATAGTCTGACCGGCTCGCTCGTGTGAGGTCGGTACTCTGATTGGCTGTACGGAGTACCGACCTCACTCCCCGATGTAGGTCACATAAACGACTTGTACCGTTTTTGATCTGTCAGTGAAGCGATATCGAACAGGCGTGCAACCTGTGTGATCTGATTGGCTAGCGTGTATAGAGTAAGTGCTCTGATTGGCTACCGCGTTTCCCGCCCCCATGCAGGCTGGATTGACGACATGTATTGTTTTCGGTACAAGGTGGGTAGTATAAGGTTTTTCTTGTACAAGTCGGTAATGTGGCCTACATGTACAGGCGGGAACGCTAGAGGGACCACATCGAACGAGCATTGCACCCAGATGGGATGGTCTGACTGGCTCGCTCGTGTGAGGTCAATGCTCTGGTTGGCTGGCGGGTTTCGCCCTCCCCCCATCTAGGTCACATTCACGACTAGCACGGGATTTGGACTATGAGACGATATGGCCGAAGAGTTTGAGGAGGGCAAAATACGTGGGTTGAAGGTCATACATAGTGAGGCAGGAACGCCCCAGATCAATCAGGCCACATTGAGCGGTCATTCGATCTAGGGAATGGTCTGATTGGCTAGACGCGTTTAGGGCCAGTGTTCTGATTGGTTGCCGCGTGCCTAACTGTCCATGTAGGCCACATTAGCGACATCTACCAGTTTTCGTCTATAGTACAGTACGACCAAGGTTTTAAAAAGGCAAAGTGACTTGGAGGTCCTCTCCTCAGAGCCACTTCCGATCCCGGACGACGGAAGCAATCCCTGGATGATGTACTACCCCGTCTTCCTACGGCCGTGCACCTTATCGGAGTTCGATAAGACCAACTGGACGTCGTCATTCCTAGTGTTCCGGACGCAGCTAATGTCCTGGCATGCCGTAATCTGCCGTCTGATAGCAAGGTTCACCAGGAACGATCTCTGTCACAAGAGGCCAGGCGCTGTCCGCCAACTGATCTCTGGCCCAAAAGAGTGCAAACAGTGCGCACCGATCTGATCATTGGAATAGAATAGAAGGGTCAGCCTGTGGACCGTGATAGTGGACGACCTGCGCGGTGAATAATTCGTACTACGATACGGGTGTATGACTATAGAGCATAGGAGGCCAAAGAACTCAATAGTGTAGTTTTCAGGGGTGCGCCACGCCGTCGACATTTCCGTAGTGCTGCTGGTTCGAGTCCTTGCGTGGTTTCTTCACCATATTCTTTAAAAATTGGCCCATTTTTTAGCTAATTTTCGTGCTCCGTGCAGGTTTAGGAATGTGAATCGATCTGAACAGCTTGGGAGAGTGGGATTATCGATTGACGCGCCTGTCTTATCGCGCCTGACGCGCTTTACTATAGAAGTCATAGGAGAATTTATCCTTTTGTTCGCTAGTTGTCCTATTCCACACAGATTTTTAAAGTGAAACGATCTGTACAGCTTGGAAGAATATGACAAAATTCGATGGTGATAATGGTTTAACGAATTACTGAAAACTGGCCATTTATACTCGAAAAAAACTTCATAAGTAGCGTATTTCAAGTTTTTAGCAATAGCTTTACTAAACATTTCCGTTTTCCAGTCTAATTTTTGAGAATGAGTTTTTCGCAGTTTATCGATTGACGCGCCTGCCTAACGCGCCTGACGCGCTTTACTGTAATCTTAGGAGAATTTGACCCTTTTCTAGCCTATTTGTCCTGTTCACTGCAGGTTTAGAAAAGCAAAACGATCTGCACAGCTTGGGGGACAATATCGCCGCATTTAGTGATGATAAGAATTTAGCGAAGGCCGGTCGTTTATACTTCGAGCAATCTGCATAGCTATTACTGAAAACCTTGAGTATATTATAAATACCGTACTTTCAAGGTTCTCAACAACAGCTATGCTGAAATTTTCCCAGGTTTCTAGTCTAATTTTTACTAATGAGTTCGCTACTTATCGATTGACGCGCCTGCCATGTCGCGACTGACGCGCTTTACTGTAATCTTAGAAAACTTGGTCTTTTTTTGGGTTAATTGCCCTGTTCCATACAGGTTTAGAAAAGTGGAACACTCAGTACAACTTGGGGGAAAATATCGCAGCATTTAGTGACAATGAGAATTCAGCGAAGATCGGTCGTTTATACTTCGAGCGAACTGCATAAATTCCACACTTTCAAGTTTTTCAGCAATAGCTATGCAAAAATTTCTCTGGTTGGCAGTGTAATTTTTACTGATGAGTTCGTCAGTTATCGATTGACGCGCCTGGCGCGCTTGTCGCAAAAAACGCCGAAACGGCTCACCTTGAATTTCTCGGCGGACGGTAATCGATCCAGAATGTCCACTCGTCCTTCGCTACCGGTATGGTTGACGATTACCCAGATGATTGCGACCACCCGGAAGACGTCGAGCACATCGAGTTGCGAGTGTCGTTCCATCGTCAGCTCCTTGAACGAGCGACGAAGGCTCAGCGATGACAGCGATGACTTCACATTCAGCGTGCCGTAGATCACCTGAACAAAAGGCTTAATGGTTTGAATGGCTAAATCGCTGAACTGCCCCTTAATAAAGCATGGCTTAGACTCATAACACGGACCAAGGACGGCGACATTAGAGATTTCCGCGTTCTTTTAAGCTTATGGGTGTGGATGCAAACTGAACCTAATGGGTGGAGACTTCTGAACATCTGGAACTTTATTTACCCCTAAAACGCCTTTAAAAAGCTTCAAAAAAGGCGACTTAAGTGGTGATTCTGAAAAATATTGGCTTCTATAGCTCCCTAGACCCGACTTCATTTATTCATTTACTTGATACACTTCATCATTTATTCGAACAAGACCTAGAATTTCGACCACTATTTGGCCATTTATGCTTTATTGATCGCTACAGTGATTGAGGCATCCACCCGTAAACAAACAGCCGTTCAGAAACACTTCCCGCCAGTAGATCAAAAATGCTGTCAATACGGCGTGACGCGGCCGAGCGGCGCTCTCCTCCATTCGGTCTTTATTTCCTCGAGATTATAACGTCTACAGCTCGCTGTTCTTTTCTCGGATCCGTTCTTATCTTGTCTGAACTTTGCTCTCCGACCTATGAGACCCCACGTTTGCCTAGCCGTCCTATCAGCGGTTTTTTTTTCTTCAAATTCTCTGGTATTTTTGCAAAAGAAACATGTTTTTGTCGGCGAATCCGCCATTTTAAAAAATCATTAAATAAAAAAAATTTTAATTTTTGTAGACCGATAGAGATTAGTAGCCTCGTGTTTATAATTTTTCGTTAATTAATCAACAGGTTATCGAAATTTCTTCGAAATTTTCTTTTTTTAAACTTAAAACAACCAGTATGCACCATCACTTAAGAAAAAATTGGGAAAATGTTATCTATTTTTTCTGTAAGGTACACATTTATTCGTCACTTAATCAACAGATTTTTAACAATTCTTCGATTTTTTTTTTCAACTTAAAACATCCAGTACGCTTCATCAATTAGGAAAAGTTTGGGAAAGGTCTATAAGCTTAAAAACAATTACAAATTTGGCTTTCATTTGTTTTTTAATATATAGCCCAATCCAAATACAAAAAAAAATCCATTCAAATTTTGCTAAAGACGTTCATGCATTTGCTGGGAAAAAAGGTTTATATTTTGAAAATATTTTAAAAACAGTTTAAAAAATATTCTTGAAACTGTGCTTTTATTTATGTTTTTTTTTATAGATACACACCCCCTTCCTTAATCGTCCTAGTGAGGAAAGAATGCTTCAAGAATATTTTTTAAACCCTTCACATTTTCTGTCCCCATTCCTCCTTCCTCCAAAGTTTTTTCTAACAAATTGATTTTTTTCAACCTTAAGTCTCTACCCTCTGCGAACGAACGTTCATTTCTGCTTCATATTCATTTTTCCGTTTTTTACCGTTTCAATTTTATCATATTCACTACGAATCCGTTCATAACTCAGCAAGATTAGGGGCCTGTTCATACTCAGCGAAGCGAGCGACGGCAGCGACAGGAGCGACAGAGCAAAGCATACCTATCGATTTTCCTAGGCAACAGCTATACACTGATCGATACGCATCCTTCGCCCTGTCGCTTCCGCCTCCGCCTCTGTCGCTCCCGTCGCGAAGTATGAACAATCCCCAAGTGACGCTAGAGACTAGTAGCCCGTGTACGCCATGCATATCGATTTTAATCGAATGATTTAATCGATTTGCACTTTTTGCACGGGTGCCTCAGCATCTATTCATATATTCATAGTTCGCAACAGCAGAACCGGGAACGTTTGGTGCCCCTTCAAACGATACTCATCGATTTTTGTCGGACGATTACTCAACGTTAATCGATTCATATTCTTTTCATTGACGATTCTGTCGCCTGTCGCGGCTGTCGTGGACTATGAACAGGTCTTTTGTGCACTGCCAACTAATAGTATAAACACTCCCATATGTCTACTATAAGTATGGAGACACTAGTTTTCGCGCCATTTGCTTTGGTATGCTAGGGCTATCGATTGGCCAGTGTCAAATCGATTTTTCTTTTTTTTTCCAAAAATTTGCTCATTCGATTAAATTTCGCGGGACGTCGAAAGAACACCAAGGGCCGGATTCATCAACGACTAATCCGTGAGTATAGGGGTAGAGATACCCACGATGTTGTCTGCATCTCTGCCTCTTACCTTATCTCTACCCCTTATACCCCGCCTACCCACGGGTAGATGAATCCGGCCCCAAGATGCCCAACAACGCGTTGGTCGGACTTTTTCGTGGACGATCTTCGACCCCAGAAACGCGGAGGGTCCTGTGGGCCACTATGGCACGCGATAGGGATGAATGGAGAGCTTGCTGGTATCTATTTGAGCGATTCGACGATTCGCGGGTTGGTCTCACTCCTTCTCTACCCCATCACGAACGAGCCGTACGAGCGACCAGCTGACGAATTCTTCCAACGAACTTTGCTCTTTGAACTTGAACTCACAATGGCGACCCAGAGCAGCAGCGGTGTGACGGCCAGCACGTAATCGTCCGGAATGAGACTCTGCACGGTGGACAGCAGACAGAACGACGACGACGATTCGTTCGGCATGACTGGCACTCGCAGCTCTCGAAGGAGATGCACACTCTCCATCAGAATCGGCGTCGTCGAGTATTCGTGGGCAACTTCGAGCATTCGTCTGATAACTGGAAAATCGGCGGTGACGAGTTGTTTGCGAATGGGGCTGCGACACGGAGGAGCTGGAGCTGATAACGAACGCATATCAAAGATCAAAGTCTCGTTTTGAAGCCTTGGAAGCACAGCTTCTTATAGAGCAGTACGAAGGAGCTATAGGGCTTCATGAATAGAAGAGGAACAAATGAACAATAATAACAACAATAAACAAAATTCCACTAAAGCCACTCAATGAACCCTGAAT
This sequence comes from Heligmosomoides polygyrus polygyrus, assembly GCA_947396885.1. NCBI lineage: Eukaryota > Metazoa > Nematoda > Chromadorea > Rhabditida > Heligmosomidae > Heligmosomoides > Heligmosomoides polygyrus. The sequence continues at coordinate 106,486,788 of OX377202.1, forward strand.
GTTGAACGCGCAGGGTATTCTGCAAAGTAGGATAGTAAAAGGATAAAGGATAAAGGACAGCGTTACCCAATCCCTTTTGGGATGCGCCGCGCATTCTACTTCTACAGGATGTCGTGGAGGTGATCCGAATGCGTATTTGGCCATACAATGACTTGTGGTAGCCAGCCAATGAACAAGTCATCAACGCTGTCTCCTTTTCAGACAAGTCTGGTAGCAATTCGTCGACCCCGGAGGGATGGAAGACTTGGTTGGCCTGGGCGGGTAATCCGAACCGGGAACCTGATATCGGGTGCACGCGACAGCTGGCACCTTCTCCGACTGCGCTACATGCACCCACAAAAAACAGTAGATCGAGTTTATCGGGAGTTCATGTCGCAAAGGTGGGCAGCGTTGGAGGAGCGAGTGCGCCAGCCAGCCAGCTTAGAGCACCGACCAACATATGCCAACTAATCAGCGTAGCGGTCCTAATCACCGTCTCTGAATGGCTCGCCCATTCGACGCGGCATGATTGGCTGACGTGTTTCCACCTACCAATGCTGCCCATATTCACGACATGGACCATCTCTTATTATCGAACATTGGAAGGGTTTTATAGATCAAAGATGACGAAGCCACGAAGGCAGCTCTTTCATGATTTCAGGCTTATCAAGCTTTCCTAAGCTATCAGACGAATAACGAAATAACAAAAAATACACAAAAAATAGATATCAAACAAATGATGAAAAAATAGCAGGCAAATGCTGAAATATTAATAAATAAATATACGGCACTATTGTACTTTCGGGGTCGAGGTGGGGTCGAAAAAATTTTCGCCCAAACTTCGTTTAGGGGGGTTATTTGCGGTTCTGATCACGAATCTGACATCCGTCTTTCGTTTTACGCTGGAGTACGGTAGGAGGGTACTGTAGTTACGGGTGACTAAGGTTATCGAGGTCATAGTCACCGATTTCACCAAAACATTGCCTAGGGGGTTATTTGGGGTGCTGATCACGAATCTGACATCCGTTTTTCGTTTTACGCTGGAGTTTGGGCGAAATCGGTGACCTTATGGTCACCGTACCTACCGTAACCTACCGTACTCCAGCGTAAAGCGAAAAACAGATGTCAGCTTCGTGATCAGCACCCCCTAACAACTCCCATAGACGAAATTTGAGCGAAATTTTTTTCCGACCTCTCCTCGACCTCTGCAGTCCCGAAAGTACAATAGTGCCTAAATATACCAATAAGAGTCCTGAGGGATGGTGCAGAGGTTCGGAATCAGAAAAAGAAGCACCTGAACTGGAACCCAGAAGAATTCACATCAGTGAACGACATAAAAGTCTTGGGAGAAATGGAAGTCGACTTTGACTTTAAATGCGATGTTCAGCGAAACCTTCATGGCGAAGGTGGAGACTATTCTTTCAGAACCTGATTCCAGCTGTATGCAGGCGGAGAAAAATAAAAGGCATCTGTTCGATGCGCGACGATGACTTTGACATGGGAAATGTTCACTGATGTATGAATGGCTGAGGTGGAAGGAGAAAAACATCCGCGTTGACATCGGTCGGCGACCTGTGGACGATGATCGACTAGACTAGACTGGCTCGTAGTCCACAAAGTGTACATTGTCATCCGATGGGAAAGAACGAGTCATATGACGCGATTTCATGGTTTAAGGAGCCATTCTTCATTCGGATGGCAGAATGAACTCCTGAAGAAACACAGGTGCATGTCGCGAAAGTGGGCAGCATTGTGAGATAAGATCTCGCCAGCCAATCATAACCAAACAGAGCACCAATCGAATATAACCTGCTAATTCGGCGACCGACCGTATATCCCATCTCTGAATGACACGCGCATTCGATAGGACCTGATTGGGTGGCACGTCCACCTCCGAATGCTGCCCACCTTCGCGACATATACTGAAACCTTCAGATCTACACACGAGGTGAAGTAGGGATGAGAGCTCTCGGTAACCGCCTTCTGCTTGAAATTAGCAGCAATATTCACTGGAAGGGTAGACCTATAAGCCTGGAAAGCGTCTACAACGGGCTTATTTCGTTTTTTTTACTCTCTTACTCGATCTGGCCTAACGACAGGCCTAAAGGAAAGAAGCTTAAAAAGACGAAGATTTTCGAAACTTGAATCACAAAAACGAAATCATTCCGTGAACAGGGGCACGGGATGAGTGGCTCAATGGAAGAAGCTTGCATGCGTCAAGGGATAAGGATAAAGGACGGCGTTATTCAATCCCTTTGGGATGCGCAACGCATTCTACTTCTACGGGATATCGTGAGGGCGATTTGGCCATGCAATGACTTGCGGTGGCCAACCGATGAACAAGTCAGCGCTCTATCCTTCCCAGACAAGTCTGGTACCAATTCACCGACCCCGGAGGCATGGAAGGCTTGGTTGGCCTGGGCGGGAAATCCGAACCAGGAACCTGGTATCGGGTGCAGGCGACAGTCGGCGCCTCCTCCGACTGCGCTATACAAGTCCCTTACGAGTAATCAGGTGGGAAAAAAATAGAAATTAAAGAAGTTAGGCTTTGTCTAGGTCTAGAGACCCAGTATTACGGTACCATACCTTTAGCATCTTAATAATCGACATTTGTAAGCCATTTTAAAGTTAACTCCACCAAGGCATTGGTTTCATAATGCATAAAGAAGAGACTCCTAGCGTCTGGTATCTCATCGGGGAGCAACAACTCATTGGGCTAATCTGGCACACGACAGGGACGAACCCAGACGTCTCTGGCGCCTGGTCGAAATATTCTATGGTCAACGTGTCGAAATGTGCTAGAAGAGATATCTGCACAATATTCACCAAAATCCTTAAACAAAAGAGCAGAGATAGCGTCAGAGCCGCCTAGTCGATCTGGGATGCGCCATGCACTCCACCTACAACTTGTTTATGGCCCCATTTATACTTCCGACGCCAAATAATGTAACGCCATGTAAAGTGGCCAAATTGATCGATTGCGACTCTCAATTAATGTGGGCGTCGCGTCGCTCGGCATGGAAGTATAAACGAGTCCTAAGAGACATTTAAGATTCGCGTATATCTTGCATAAAAAGCGAGCTCGAGCCGTTGGACAATCCTGTGACTAATCGGCCAATCCCGGGGCTGTGGGCTTTGGATAATCTGGCAGCGGCTCCAGGAAGGGTTCATCAGGGCGCCTGGATCCCTATCCTAGTGGGGGGAGGCACTCCAATTTGACTCTTTTTATTTAAAAAAAAAACTGAAAGCAAAGAAAGTTACGAAGACGACGCCAGGGGCCAGATTCATCAACGACTTACAGAGATTGAACAGAGGAATTGCAGCCGAAATTCCTGACAACGCCAACATATACGATGTCGACTGTTTTCAGGAATTTCGGCTGCAATTTCTTCGTTAAATCTCTGGAAGGGCGTGTGTAGCGCAGTCGGAGGAGGCGCGACGGCCGCGTGCACCCGATACCAGGTTCCTGGTTCGGATTTCCCACCCAGGCCAACCAAGCCTTCCATCCCTCCGGGCTCGGTGAATTGGTACCAGACTTTCCTGGGAAGGATAGGGCGCTGACTTGTTCATCTTCTGGCCACCGCAAGTCATTGTATGGCCAAATACGTATTCATGTCGCCTCCACGACATCCCGTAGAAGTAGAATGCGCTGGCGCATCCCAGAAGGGATTGAGTAACGCCGTCCTTTATCCTTTATCCTAAATCTCTGGAAGTCGTTGATGAATCCGGCCCCCCGGACGAAACCTTTTTTCGGTACTTCCAGCCGAGAAAGGCAACGCTGTTGATATTTGTTCCCTTTCTCTAACTTTGCCCCCTCGCTCCGATTAGGATAGATCCGAGCGCCTTCTACCGACTGGTGAATTCTTCCACATCTATCTATTTCGTTTATTTCGATTACTCTCCAAACTTTCTCCATGATGGGGCAGCCTAGGGAGGTTTAGCTTCGCGCGGTTCTCAAAATTTTCTGTGTTACTTTAACCAAAAATGGTTAGAGAGGTGGGCAAGGCTAAGGAATTCATGTGAAAAACCGTTGGTCGGGCTCACGTGGGAACCTCGAAGTGACCTGAAAGGCTTATCAATCATAGCGAGCACGAGTGGAACTCTGCTGTAATGTACTTATTGTTATTGGGGCGTTCAAATGCAAAAAAGGAGATTAATTGACGGTTTCCAGTCAACAGGTCAGCGCTCTTTACACTGTAGGCCACTTCCGGAGCCAGCTGAACAATCCAGGATCGGCTTGGTGGCCTGTGCGGGAAACCCGAACTAGGAACCTGGAATCGGATGCATGTGGCAGCCAGCACCTGCTTCGACTGCGCTACACTTCCGGTTCATAGTTATAAGAGAGGAATAGCTCTCGGATCTTTCGTGAGCCCTATTAGGCCTGAAGACAGGCTGGAGCATCGATTCTGGTTCGCTAGAGCCACCACTACCTAGTTGGATCGACTAGTTTCTCACAGAGAAGTAGAGAGACAGAAACAGAAGACGTGGATCCTGCAGAGCAGAAGGCCTACAGCAGGTCCAGAGCCAGAACAAGAAGGTCAGAATGCCATGGGGAGCAGCTCCATCCGGGCTCCGCTTAAGTACCGTCGTCGGTGGTGGTCCGGACGGGCGGGGCTCGGCCGGTATCTGCCAGAAGTCACGTAGGCCGTCGCGGCTGTCTACGTGACTTCGTCGAGTTTCCCCCGCGGCCTGTGGCGCCGTCGGTTCCGCCTCGTCGGCGCGGAGGGCGCTGTGGTGTCGTCGGATGCGCAGACACCGCCGCGGACGACGAGTGCTGCTTCTGGCGGACGTAGACGGCGGAGAGGGAAGCGGCTCGTCGAAGGTTTTGCAGCGATAAGTGAACGACGCACGCGAAACGATGACAAACCACAATCTGTACGAGCGCCGATCGCGTCACTTGTTATGGTGTCGACCGGCATGGGCGGAGGGAATCCTTCGAACGGCCTGAAGTCGAAGAAGTCACGTACGCAGGGGCAAAGGTCTTCTGAAGCCCGCAAACTGCCGAACGACTTTCTGGATGGTCGATGTAAGACAAAGCACTAACTTGGGCGAATAAACGTGGAATGCGTGGCGCATCTCAACGAGCCGCTTAACGACGAGCTCTACGCTCAACAGTCTTCTACCATACAACAAAGGTAGTGATCCTCGTCTCGCTGAGATGAGCAACAGTACGATTTCTGAAATTGCTTGGACCATACTACTTCTATGTGAGAGTTTCTTGAGCAGCTGTGAAGTAGCCGACAGAATGCGGAGCATAGGAATCGATTGTTTTCGGCCTTTTACAGGGTGAACCACAATAACGTGGACAAGATTTTTTCGTCGTAATCATAAAACTGTGGGCGCGTGGAGCGGAGTCGGAGGAGGCGCCGGTTGTCGCCTGCACACGACACCAGGTTCCTGGTTCGGATTTCCCGCCCAGGCCAACCAAGCCTTCCATCCCTCCGGGGTCGGTGAATTGGTACCAGACTTGTCTGGGAAGCTGAAATTGCTGAATTGTTCATCGGTTGGCCACCGCAAGTCATTGTATGGCCAAATACGCATTCAGGTCGCCCCACAACATCCCGTAGAAGTAGAATGCGTGGCGCATATCAAAGGGGATTGAATAACGCCGTCCTTTATCCTTATCCTTTAATTATAAAACTACCAGCAATTTAACAATACAAACATTAAAAACGATTCAAATCAGTTTCTTTAGGCCTCAAGTGGCTGGTGTCGAGGTTGTGAGCTGTCATAACGATGTTTTGTTGCGATCAAAACTTCTAGCGCCAGGCGGAACTCGAACCCGCACCTCCCTCTAACCGGGCGGGAATGCTCTCCCGGTTAGAGGGAGATGTGGGTTCGAGTCCCGCCTGGCGTTAGAAGTTTTGATCGCAACAAAACATCTTTATAACAACAAACATTAGGGTACGTCATGTTCAAGTGGTTTCGAAGTGGTCTCCCTTGGAGCGGGTGCAGAGGGCCAAACGTTTCGCGAATTTTTCGACGACCGCCGCAGGTCATACCTGGGAACAGATTCTGTTCACGGACGAGAAGCTCTTCACCGTGGAGCAGGCACACAATCGCCAGAATTGTAGGATGTGGTCTACAGGGACTCCAAGCACCTCTGCTATCGTCCAAAATCCACAATCTGTCATGGTCTGGGGCGGAATCTGCGCCAGTGGCGAGACCCCTGGTTTTCGTGGACAGAGGAGTGAAAATCGACGAAGATGTGTACCAGCGAGACATTCTCGAGACCGCAGTTCTTCCTTGGGCCCACCAGCACTTCGGTGATGCCCATTGGACATTTCAACAGGACTCTGCACCCGCACATAGTGCGAAGAGTGCGCAGGCGTGGTGCAAGGTCAATTTTCCCGACTTCATCACGCCTACGGAATGGCCGCCGTACTCTTCGGATTTGAATCCGATGGACTAGTGTGTGGGGCATTTTAGAGGCTAGGGTCGGCGTCAAACGCCACCGCAGTCCCGAGTCCCTGAAGGAATCCTTGCGCCAGGAGTAGGGACGGTTGTCTCCTGATGACCTGCGGCCCATCACCGGAAAATTCGCGAAACTTTTGGCCATCTGGATCCGCTCCAAGGGAGGCCACTACGAAACGACTTGAGCATGACGTACCCTAATGTTTGTATTGCTGTAATTTAGTTGACGTTTTCTCGAATTTTTGGTTGTTTTATAATTAGGATAAGGATAAAGGACGGCGTTACTCAATCCCTTCTGGGATGCGCCAGCGCATTCTACCTCTACGGGATGTCGTGGAGGCGACTTGAATGAGTATTTGGCCATACAATGACTTGCGGTGGCCAGCCGATGGACAAGTCAGCGCTTTATCCTTCCCAGATAAGTCTGGCACCAATTCACCGACCCCGGAGGGATGGAAGGCTTGGTTGGCCTGGGCGGGAAATCCGAACCGGGAACCTGGTATCGGGTGCACGCGGCAGTCGCGCCTCCTCCGACTGCGCTACACGCGCCCGTTTTATAATTATGACAAAAAAATCTTGTCCACGTTATTTTGGTTCATCCTGTAGTTGCATAGACCAGCAGTTACTGCGCCACCACTTAAGAATGTCCATAGAGAGGCAATGGGCGCGCGATAGCGCAGTCTGATGGGGCGCCGGCTGTCACGTGCACCTCGACTATATTAGGTTGTCCCATAAGTCCCTGCCGCTTTTTTCAACGAATTCATTGCGGATTTCGCCGGCGTTCTCTTGCATAGCGCTATATAATTTCGAAAGAGAATTATTTGCTCTATCAGAACATACATTGAATTTCTTTTTCCATCCTGAATTTTCTCAGTTTTTAGGTTATTAAAGTGAAAGTGAAAAAGTGAAAAATAGCCAACTGCGCAGTTGCTTCTCTTGCTTAGGTTTAAAACTTTTTGCGCAGTTTTTCACAGTATTTGGAAGACAATGTTCTGTTCTACAAGAATACGTGTTGATCCTATTTGCTCATTTGTCCTTTATTGATTTTTAGGCCATCAAATTGGGACGTCCGGCTTTTCCGTCCGAAATTTTACCGAAACTCCTACACTGTGGTTGGACTTTTTTGCTTTGGTTACATTCGTTCGGAAGAGGATGTCTTGCTCAATAAGAATTTGTGTCGCATTTATTGGCTCATGCTGATTTCTGTCGAATATCAACAAAATACAAAAAAGAGAAAAATCATCTTCACCAACAACTTCTTCTCCTTGTTCAGTTGTTGATATTCAACAGAAATCAGCATGAGCCAATAAACGCGACACAAATTCCTACTGAGCAAGACATCCTCTTTCAAACGACATATAACAACAAGCAAAAAAATCTAACCACAGAACAGGAGTTTCGGTAAAAATTCGGACGGAAAAGTCGGACTTCCCAATTTGATCACCTAAAAATCCATAAAGAGCAAATAAGCAAATAGGGTCAACACGTATTCTTGTAGTACAGAACATTGTCTTCCAAATGCCGTGAAAAACTGCGCAAAAAGTTTTAAACCTAAGCAAGAGAAGCAACTGCGCAGATGGCCACTTTTTTACTTTTCACTTTTCACTTTAACGGCCTTAAAATTGACAAAAGTCAGAGTGAAAAAAGCAATTCAATAATGCTCTGATAGAGCAAAGCATTCTGTTTCGACAGCTGTATAGCACTATGCAAGAGACCGCCGAAGAACTCAGCAATGAATCGAAAAAACGGCGGGACTTAGGCCCCTGTTATACTCCCGCGGAAGCTTCCGCGGATGGGCGGAAATCGCGTCGGGACCCCGCGCCGGGCCACTCGTCGCGGCCTGCCACGCCCGCCTCCGCCGTGCACCATTGGTCCGCGGACGTTCCGCAGATGCTCCCGCGGGAGTATAACATTGGCCTTACGGGACAACCTAATAGATTGGCTATGGGTCCCTTCCATGCCAACTATCGGCTGGTCACCATAAGTCATCTAATGGACCAAATACGCGTTCAAATTGCCTCGAAGACATGCCATAGAAGAAGAATGCATGGCGCAATCCAAAAGATGGATAGATGAACACCACCCATTACCCTGTATTCCTTAAATGTGATTTCTGATGTGCGAAAATCTCACGAAAAGCAAGCCTAATCGATTCGTGATGGTGTATGTAACGATGTTCGTCATTTTTTCGAAGGGCAAATGACTCTTTGGCTTCTGCTCAACAACATTAAGAGAGAGCACTCTCGTATTGTTGTCGAGCCTGACTGCGGGTCAAAGAACTGCTCGTGCGAATGGTCTGAAAAGCAGATCTCTTTGTGAGGACGGCAACCATCCTCTGACACGAAATCGATCAAATCGATTTTTTGCCCTAGAAATGTTCACTATTACGATAACAGTAGGAAGGCACAGTAGGAATCCTCCCAACATGTAAAAATCACTTATTAAAAACGTAATTATTTTATTCAACAATTTGTTATTTATCTCGTCTTCACTTCAATACGGACACTTCTCATTTCAAAGTGGACATCTTTTTATCTGCAGTCGAATATTATGGACAAAAAAAGGATAAAGGGCGGCGTTACTCAATCCCTTTTGGGGTGCGCCACGCATTCTACTTCTACGGGATGTCGTGGAGGCGATTTTGAATGTGTATTTGGCCATACAATGACTTGCGGTGGCCAGCCGATGAACAAGTCAGCGCTCTACCCTTCCCAGACAAGTCTGGTACCAATTCACCGACCCCGGAGGGATGGAAGGCTTGGTTGGCCTGGGCGGGAAATCCGAACCAGGAACCTGGTATCGGGTGCACGTGACAGCCGGCGCCTCCTCCGTCTGCGCTACACGCGCCCTCAGTCGAATATTAAGAGAAAATGAACATTTTGCAAACCGAATAAAATATACCTAAAATTGTCATAGGCATTGTCTAATAAGCTTAAAATTATATTTCTAAAGATACAAGTTGTTAGATGGATGTCTAGTTACGTTGAAAACTCTTGCGCCAGGCGGGACTCAAACCGGCACCTTCTGCTTTCCGGGCAGCGGTGTTAGGCGTAGCATCGCTGCCCGGAAAGCAGAAGGTGCTGGTTCGAGTCCCTCCTGGCGCAAATGTTTTGTTCGTAACTAAACATCCGTCTAACAACCTGTGTCTTTTATACCTGCCGCTCTAGGCTCAAGCAAAGGTAAAAATTACATTTTTAAAGGAAATCTTCAATAAAAATTCATTTTCGCAAAACGCCTTAAGGAAACAAATGTCATACTGTGTAAACAAGAACAAAATTTACACTATTCTGCTTCAAACAATATTTTTGCATTCCAAAGAGGGTTGCCTATTAGCCTTCGAAGAAAAGCAGAGCTAGGAGATTGGAGACCTGTGGCCGGATTCATCAAAGTCACTGCAGTAACTTTAACGGAGAATTGTAAGCGAAAGCTCAGATAACGCCACCTATCAAGCGATATGGTGAGCGATAAGCCGCGTTATCTGAGCTTTCGCTTACGATTCTCCGTTAAAGTTACTGCAGTAACTTTGATGAATCCGGCTCCAGGTGACGATTTTTACCAAAAGCTTCTGACGAAGATGCCTTGACAGCTGTAAGAAAAACCACCGAGACGACTCGAAATCAAATGGCAAGAAGAACTGTGTGAAAACCTATGAATGGAGTCAGAATGAAAGACAAGAAAGCGCACAAAAGGAATAGCTTTAATCGCTCGTAACGAGGCGATTCAAGTTCAGGAGCCATTCGCAAAACGAGTGGTGTGTAGCTGATGCTGCACTAAAATTGAATTGTCAACCGGCTATTGATTCATGGAGTCGTATTCAATGCCGAATGATGATTCTGATTCAGCGTAACCAATGGAATGCCAGATATTCGCGGGCAGAAGAGGAATTTCGGCAAGAACAAGCCGGCCTGGCCGACCATGAAGTCGGACTGCGAGTGTAAACTGGAAGTTGTGAGCCTCATATCCGCCCGCTGTCATGCCCCCAGCAGCTGTCCGTCTGGCAAGGTGCACATTGGCTTCAGAACAGTGGTCCATGAAGATGAAAAACATTTGAGCAATGGCCAACTAGCTGAAAGCCCTGGGTGGAGGACCAGAGAGCGGTGCAAAAAAAAGAAAAAACTTCGGCTGCTGAGAAGAGTTGCCGCCATCTGGAGGGCTCAGTGAACTTTTGGTGGTCCAAGCCATTCCCGCTGAGCACTGCCACCAGCAATTTTCCAAGTTCAGCTCGAAATTCGACTGATTCCTCATGGGCCAAGTGCGCCAAGTGCATCTACAGATTCGTGAACGCTTCAGACACGTTCATCTGTCTATGAACACGTGCCGCTGGCTTCTATTTTAAGGAAGTGCACGGTAGCCACAACAGCTGCCAAGAATCACGCAGCAAAACAAAAAGAGCAAAAAGAACGAACGATAAGGTGCCCTGACGACGACCAAATAGAATCCTTCTGCACTTTCTGCAGAAGAAACGTTTTCATGGCTGCGGAGAACAATTGTGTCTAGAAGTCGAATGAACCGTGAGTTCCAAAAGTCCACAGAAAAGGGTTTGGGACATTTTAAATCTTTCATATTATGACCGCTCTCCGACGTCCTGACGGAACCATCACCTCTTCCAGAAGGACCATGGAGAAAGTCATCCACGACTTCTACTCCGATCTCTTCGATAGCCATGTCCACCTGCCCCCATGCCATCTTCCGCAGGATGGATACGTCGTCCCCTCTGTTCTCCCCTCCGAGATCCGACACGTCATCTCGTCGGTGAAGAAACGTACAGCACCCGGTCCTGACAGGATCAGAGCTGAACACCTGAAGAACCTCCCGCCAGCGCTCATCAACACCTTGGCGCGGCTCTTCACACGCTACCTGTCCGAATGCAAGGTTCCATCTCAGTGGAAGACCAGCAAGACCGTTTTGCTGTACAAGAAGGGAGACGTGCACGACGTTGGCAACTATCGCCCGATCTGCCTGTTGTCCGTAGTCTACAAGCTGTTCACTCGAGTCATCCTGAATAGGATTAGTAGAACGCTGGACGAAGGACAGCCATGCGAACAAGCAGGATTTCGGAGAGGATTCAGCACGATCGACCACATACACACCATTACGAAGCTCATCGAAGTGTCGCGAGAGTACAAGCTGCCGCTGTGCCTTACGTTCATCGACCTGAAGAAGGCATTCGACTCCGTCGAGACTGAAGCGGTCATGGAAGCCCTGCTCACCCAGGGCGTTCCTACTCAGTACATCAGAGTCCTTCGAGAGCTGTACAGTGGATTCACGACCAAGATCTCACCATTCTACAACGACGTCGTCATTGACGTGAAGAGAGGGGTTCGACAAGGGGATACCATATCCCCGAAGCTCTTCAGCGCCACCCTCGAAAACGTCATGCGCAAACTAGAATGGGAGGACATGGGAGTGAAGGTCGACGGCCGGCAACTACATCATCTTCGCTTCGCTGACGACATCGTGCTCATAACACCGAGCATCAGTCAAGCGGAACGAATGCTGGCCGACTTCGATCGTGTATGTGGAAGCGTTGGACTGCAGCTGAATCTTACGAAGACGATGTTCATGAAGAACGGATGGGTTTCTGATGCCCCATTCTCGCTCAACGGAACGAACATCTCCGAATGCTCCAGCTATGTGTATCTGGGTCGCGAAGTCAACATGGCCAACGACCTAGCACCAGAGCTGAGCAGGAGGAAGCGAGCGGCTTGGGGAGCTTTCAAGAGCGTCGAAGAAGTCGTGAAGAAAACGAAGAACGTCCGACTCCGTGCCCACCTATTCGACTCCACTGTTCTTCCTGCCCTAACATACGCCTCAGAGACCTGGGTTATACGAAAGCAGGATGAACACGCGATCAGCGTCGCGCAGCGTGGAATCGAGAGGACGATGCTCGGAGTGACACGACTCACGCAAGTGAGAGAAGGCCTCCGGAGTTCCGAGCTTCGCCGACGTTCGAAGATCAGAGACGCTGTCGCATGGGCCAAGTCGTCGAAAATTAGGTGGGCCGGCCACGTAATGCGATTCGCAGACACCCGCTGGACGAGAGTCGTCACAGATTGGATTCCGCGGGATGTCAAAAAAAAAACACCAGGACGCCCACCAACGCGTTGGTCGGACTTCTTCGTGAAAGCCCTGAACGACCGATATGACGCTCTTCGTGTCCCTCGAGCGAGGAGGATCCATTGGACCACTCTGGCACGCGACAGGGACGAATGGAGACGCTGCTGGCGCCCGCTCGAGCAAGTCGATGATCAACGGGACGACAGGTGATACAGGTGATATCTCGTTGATCGCCGAGAGTTTCGAACGGGCACTCGCTAGCAAGGTCGCCATTGCCATTCGTCCCTCTTCCTGCCAGAGTAGCCCAGGGGCTTCTTTGTTTCAGCGACGCAACGCCGTCTAAGCTCTCGTACAGGACATTCACGAAAAATGTCAGACCAGTAAAATTATTGGACCTTTTGCTCTCACCACAAGGAGTGCTATCTGCTGCGGCTATCCTACAACGTTTCAACGAAACGCATCATGCGGAAAACCCACAGAGTGTTCAATGAATTGGCCCAGGCAACAGCCTCTCTAATTCTTGAACGTCGATGGAATTTTCAAATCCAGATGGCAAAACTGTTGCCAAACAATGGCAAAACTATATGTTGTTACAGGATGTTTTGTTGCGATCAAAACTCTTGCGCCAGGCGGGACTCGAACCCGCATCTTCTGCTTTCCGGGCAGCGATGTTCGCCTTACACAGCGCAAGAGTTTTGATCGCAACAGAACATCCTGTAACAACATATAGCCTCTCTACCAGCCGCTCCAGGCTTAAGCAAATGTGTTAAAGCATTGTTCCACGAAAGCAGCTTTTGCTTGGTCCTGGTTGACGAAGGTTTGACCACCGAGAAAGTTCTGAAAGTGTTTGAAAAGGTGGTAGTCGGTTGGTGAGGATAAGGATAAAGGATAACGGATGGCGTTACTCAATCCCTTTTGGGATGCGCCATGCATTCTACGGATCTATCCTAGTCCGGGGGGCCACATAACTAAAAGGTATTATATGTAACAAATCCACTTGAGACTTACCGAGCGACTCCTACAGAACAACATGAGACCTAAACAAGAAAAATCATGAAGAAAAAAAACGAAAAAATTACATTTGTTGCGGTTGTAAGCAGCAAAGTTGCGTGCCCTCCTCATCATGTTAGATCCTGGTTCTAACATGTCAGGCGGCGGTCAACACGCCGCATGCGGCTTCATCGCCCTTCCCACCATGTTAGATTCTGGTTATAACATGGTGGGGAGGGCGATGAAGCCGAATGCCGCGTGCTGTCCGCCGCCTGACATGTTAGAACCAGGATCTAACATGATGAGGAGGGCACACAACTTTGCTGCTTACAACCGCAACAAATGTAATTTTTTCGTTTTTTTTCTTCATGATTTTTCTTGTTTAGGTCTCATGTTGTTCTGTAGGAGTCGCTCGGTAAGTCTCAAGTGGATTTGTTACATATAATACCTTTTTGTTATGTGCCTCCCCCCCCCCCCGGACTAGGATAGATCCCATTCTACTTCTACCGGATGTCGTGGAGGCGGTTTGAGTGCGTATTTGGCCATAAATAACTTGCGGTGGCCAGCCGATGAACAAGTCAGCGCTTTATCCTTCCCAGACACGTCTGGTACCAATTCACCGACCCCGAAGGGATGAGCGGCTTTGTTGGCCTGTTCAGGAAATCCGAACCAGGAACCTGGTATCGGGTGCACGCGACAGTCGGCGCCTCATCCGGCTGCGCTACACGCGCCCCGATGGTGAGAGGTTTGGAGAGTATGGCGAGTGAAGCAGAACTTCAACCTTAAGGCGCCTTTTATACTCCCGCCGCGCGGCCGCCCGCGCCGCGCTCCGAATCTGACGCGCCGCTGCGCGATTGCGGTTAGAAAGGGGGGGGGGGGGCGTCAGCGACGACGGCCACGAGTTTCTGCGTACTACTACCCACCGGGCGCCGATGATGACGACAGAGGCAGAAGAAGTTGAAGTTTTGCTCTAGTCTCTAGACAGAGATGGGAACTCAGCAACTTCAGAAAGGCGAGAGTTTCTACTTTACACACACAGTGTTAGAGAATGCCGTGCACTGGGAACATATTTACTCCCCGTAGCAAAAAAAACTCTCGAACACGAAATACGCATTCGAATTGTCACTACCTCAACACCTACGAATAGACTAGGTGACGCATTTCAAAAAAGGACTAAATGACGACGATTTAACCTATCCGCTCCTATCACTTACACATTACCATAATGTCCACCGGAAATGATAGTACCAAGTTACGAAACAAACCAACGAAACGAGTTGCGAAACAAGTGCACAGAGCAATGTACATGGCAAACAGACTCCCCCCCCCTCCACCCCTACCTAGAGATGCACGTCTGGGGGACCAAAATGCAAAGGACATAGCAATTTCTCCACCACGGTGGTGAAATCTTCGACTCAGCACCGAGTCCGCCGCGGCTGATCGCGCCGCGCCGCGCCCCTCCCTCCAGCGGCGCGATTCGCCGAATACCGTAACCCGAAATTCCGTCAAATGTGATGTTTTGCGGCGGCGGAGTATAAACGCGATGCGGCGCCGCCGGGCGGCGCGAAAAATCGATAGCTATGCCGATCATCACGCCGCGCCGCGCGGCGGCGCAAGTATAAAAGGCGCCTAATTCGTTCAACTTTCGAGTAGTGATCTGAGAAACGTGTGGGCGGGCGTTATCTTGCAGAAGAATCGGGCCTTTTCTTTTGACCAACGCTCGTTGAAGTCGACGCAATTTTCGGTGCATTTCATCGATTTCCTTACAGTAGGACTCTGTTGTGATCGTTTGGCCTGGTGCCAAAGCGTTGTGATAGGTCACACCAGCCGCCGACCAGCACACAGTGGCCATTACCTTTTTTGGAGGGAGGTTCGCCTTTGGAAAATGCCTAGGGGGTTCATCGGTGTCCAACCACTGTCTGGAACGTTTCCTGTTATCACACAGAAGGGGCAGCCACTTTTTGAGCTCTTTCACCTTCCCAGGGCGCTTCAGAGCATCAGCAACAGAAGTTCTACTGACGTCCAGTTCTTCAGCGATCCCGCGAGCTGTTCGGGATGGTTAAACTTACACCAATTCCTTCAACTCGTCGTCCGGAATAGCTCTAGGTCGACCGCTGCGGGGGTAATCTTGGAGGTTAAAATCTCTGGTCTAAAATCTACTGAACCACTGGCGCATAGTGCTTTCTCCAACACTATTAGGACCCCATACTTCACCGATTTGTGGAGCCGTCTCGGTTGCGGATTGTCCCAATTTGAAGTCGAAATAAAAGATCGTTCGGAACTACTCCTTCGACATACTTCAATAAGCCCGTCAAGAGACAATCCGCAGCCGAGACAGCTCCACAAATCAGTAAAGTGTGGGGGCCTAACAGTCAAGAATAGAAATATAAAAGTCAGATAAAGCGAAAAATCCTGTACAGAATGTAGCATTAATGCGCAATGCACGTTGAATTTTTACTTAGTAATAGAAGGATGAAAAACAGTAACACAAAACGCGGAGAACTTTCCGCACAACCTGATACTCGTGCCCCTATCCCTCCAATGCCAACTCAACCACTATCCGCTGGTGAAGTTCAATTTGAATGGAGTAAATCTGTACAACATGACGTTGTGCAATGTGAAGGGACAAAGGACGGCGTTTTCACATCCTTTCGAGGTTGCGCCACGCATTCCACTTCTACTTCTATGTCGTGGAGGGGATTTGAATGCGTATTTGGCCACACAATGACTTGCGATGGCCAGCCAATGAACGGGTCAGCGCTCTATCCTTCCCAGACAAGTCTGGTAACGATTCGCCGATCCCGTGGGAATGGAATGTTTGCTTGGCCTGGGCGGGAAATCCGAACCAGCAACCTGATATCGGGTGCACGCGACAGCCGGCACCTCCTCTTGGGCGTGTCGGGTCGGAGGAGGCGCCGACTGTCGCATGCATCCGATCCTGGGTACCTTGTTCGGATTTCCCACCGAGGGCAACCAAGCCTTCCATTCCTCCGCGCCAGACTTGCCTTGCAAGCATGAAACACTGACTTGTTCATCGGCTGACCACCAAAAGACATTGGTTGGCCAAATACGCATTCAGCTTTCCTCCACGACCCGATAAAAGTAGAATGCGTGGCGCATCCGAAAGGCGATTGAGCATCGCCGTCGTATTCCTTTTTTATGTGGAGATTTCATAAAAGGTTCACACCACTTTAGGGAAAGCAGGCTTCCCAAAAAAACGCTCAGCTTTGCACTTTATTTACTGGATTAAGCTCCTCGATCACAACTATTACTCATGTAATTAAAGGATAAAGGACTGCGCTACTCAATCCCTTTTCGAGATGCGCCACGCATTCCACTTCTACGGGATGTCGTGGAGACGATTTGAATGCGTATTTGGCCACACAATGACTTGCGATGGCCAGCCAATGAACGGGTCAGCGCTCTATCCTTCCCAGACAAGTCTGGTAACAATTCGCCGATCCCGTAGGAATGGAATGTTTGCTTGGCCTGGGCGGGAAATCCGAACCAGCAACCTGGTATCGGGTGCACGCGACAGCCGGCACCTCCTCCGACTGCGCTGCACGCCCCTCGTTGTGCAATACGACTGGATGCGACTCGAAGAAACAATGAAGCCGTCTGCTCTTGAAGCAGACCAAATTCATTCAAATTCCTGTTTACCTCACCTAACATGAGCTCTTGGGCGTGTCGGAGGAGGCGCTGACTGTCGCATGCATCCGATTCTGGTACCTCGCTCGGATTTCCCACCCAGGGCAACCGAGCCTTCCATTCCTCCGCGTCAGGAGCCGGATTCATCAACGACTTATCCGCGGGCATAAGGGGTAGAGATACCCACGATGAAGCCTGTGCCTCTGACTTATCTCTATCTGTCTCTTACCTTATCTCTACCCCTTATACCCCTATACCCACGGGTTTAATTGTTGGTGAATCCGGCCCCAGACTTGCCTTGAAAGGATAAAGCACTGACTTCACTGACTTGTTCATCGGCTGGCCACCGAATGTCATTGTATGGTCAAATACGCATTCAACTCTCCTCCACGACATCTGGTAGAAGTAGAATGCGTGGCGCATCCGAAAGGTGATTGAGCATCGCCGTCGTATATCCTTTTTGTATGGAAATTTCATAAAAAGTTTCACACCACTTTGGGGAGAGGGGGCTTCCTAAAGAAGGACAGCCAATGTGCTCAGCTTTGCACTTTATTTGCTGGACTAAGCTCTTCGATCACAAGTATTACTCACGTAATTAAAGGATAAAGGACGGCGTTTTCACTTCCTTTCGAAGTTGCGCCACGCATTCTCCGTCTTTGGGAAATCGTAGACACAATGTGAACGCGTATTTGCGGTAGCCTGTTGATGACAAGTCAGCGTACCGATTCATCGACTCCGAAGGGATGAAAACCTTGGTTGGCCTGGGCGGGAAATCCGAACCAGGAACCTGGTCTCGTGTGCAGCGACAGCCATCACCTCCCCCGACTGCGCTACACGCGCAGCCTCCTTCAATTACTGCCCCAATTTTCTGGCTATGTAAACCCGTACAAATTACCTGATTTCTGCTGACGTTTTTATCCTTAGGTTTCACAACTACATCATAGTATAGAAAACATCGAATTCGAATAGTAAATAAGACCGAATACGCCATGAAACTCCTACGTGCCTACGAGACAAAATCACTTTTTAAGAGCAGAAATACCGCCCAGGAAAACAGTGAGTTTTTCCGGTTATAACTGTCACACCAGTCGAAAACTCCAGCCGCATTATCTGATAAGGCAGTCGTCGACTGTCTGTGGACATCAGAACCACAACATTACGTGCCATTCAGCGGTGCACGCAGCCAAAATGGCCTGATTGCATGACGGCACCATGTGAACGATCGCACTGACATTCTCTTAAAAGTCACGTTCGACCGTCCGATGGTCCATGGACGAGAATAGCTCGACCAGGCAAAGGGCAGGCTCATTGTTGTTTGCCTGTCGTTACGCATTCAGAATCGACGAGAATCGCTGTCGATGGGGCAGAGCAGTCGGTGTTACACCGGCAGACTTGGGCACTTGCCGCATACATATAGTACAGTTGGCAGACGACGTCGTTGATGGCAAGAACGCCTCCATACAGGGTGGCTCCTAATTATTTGTGCGAAATTCAAACCGCTACTGTATTTTTGAAAATGGCGGGAGATCAATTATTAGGAATTTTCCAGAATGGGGGAAGTATGTACAAAAACCAGGCAAGGTGATACACTCAATACCCTCGACGATGAAGGCTTCACCACATCGTTCCACCATCGCTCATCTCGCCGATAAAGGACATTCTGCAGCAGAGATCGCTCGACGACTTCAAATTTCTGCCAGAACAGTCCAACACATTGTGAAACGGTACAGAGAGGAAGGAACGGTCGAATCGAGGAAGAGATCTGGCAGACCACGTAATGTGAACACCCTCCGCCTTCGAAAGGTCATCAAAAAGGAATCGTCCGGAACAATGGGGTTAGCATGAATCGGATGGCCGTAGACCTTGGGGTTTCCCGCAGAACAACACAGAAGATTGTCAAGGAGGATCTTGGGCTTCGCAGTTATCGTCTTTATCGTGGACAAGCCCTTACGGAAGCTGCCATGCAAATTAGATTGGAAAAATCCAGGTTGTTGCTAAAGGAGATCCAGCAGTGCCGCTTGTCAAGCGTCATCTGGACGGACGAGAAGATCTTTACCACTGAAATGACCCACAACTCACAGAATCAGCGTCAGTTGCTGCTTCCATCCAGAAACAGGTCTTCTCAACGTCGTGTTCTCAACAGGACTCTTTTTCCGAGATCCGTAATGGTATGGGCTGGCATTACCCTGGACAAGAAGACACCTCTGGTTTTCGTCGACCATTCAGTGAAAATCGCCGCTAAAGTCCATCAAGAAAAGGTCCTGCGCGATGTTCTCCTCCCTGGGTTGCTGAAAATTTTGTCAGTGGTCAGTGCGTGCTCCAACAGGTCTGGGCACCTGCTCATTCTGCGAGACCCACACTGACATTCTGCGAGAGTCACTTCCATGGCCACTGGACGAAGGACTTCTGGCCACCTAACTCGCCTGACCTGAATCCGATGGATTTCGCTGTGTGGGGGGCTACTTGCAGCAGAAGGTCTCCTCGAAGAGTCACCAAAGTTTGAACGCTCTCAAAGCTACACTTCAGAAGGCGTGGGACGATATCGACGTCACCGTCCTGCGTCCACAGTGATGTCGGTGGAGAAGATACTGAAGGCCTGTATTGCTGCAAAAGGAGCTCATTTCGAACACCTTCTCGAGTGAATGTTTGCTAGGGACTGCTCTATATAGAAGTTGTATCAGATTGTATAACTGTTGTATTTTGTTGAAGTTATTAGTAATAAACTACGCGCAAGTAATTAGGAGCCACCCTGTAGTCTTGGGTTCGACTCGATGTCTGTGCTAGCTCTGAGTTGGTTAAGACACTGATTCTGGCCAATTCGACAACCAATGAAATTGGGCGAATGCACGCAGAAACTGCCTCCTGGGGCCGGATTGATCAACGACTTACAGCAGTTTCACACAGAAAATTACAGCCGAAGTCCCTGATAGCACGGTTTATCAAACGATATGGTGAGCGATATAAGTCGCGCTATCTGAGTTTTCCGCGGTGAATTCTCTGTTAAAGTTATGTAAGTCGTTGATGAATCCGACCCCTGGTCGTAATACTCGTTGGTCGATGTACCGTCTACTCCGTGAGTGAATGGATAGGTGTAAAGGACGGCGTTTTCCAATCCCTCTTCAGGTTGCGCCACGCATTCTACTTCTACGGGATGTCCTGGAGACTATTTGAATGAGCATTTGGCCTGCTTTGTGGCTTGCAGCGGCCATGCGATGCACAAGTCAGTATTCTACCTTTTCTAGAGAAGACTCGGGGTATATCCTAGTCGGAGGAGGCACCGCAAGAAAATTTAAGGAAACACTAACAGGATGGCGAATATCCGGTAGGCAACTGCATAGAAAAACCCCTTCGTAGACAAAAGATAAAGGACGGCGTTACTCAATCCCTTTTGGGATGCGCCTCACATTCTACTTCTACCGTATGTCGTGGAGGCGATTTGAATGCGTATTTGGCCGTACAGTGACTTGCGGTGGCCAGCCGATGAACAAGTCAGGGCTCTATCCTTTCCAGACAAGTCTGGTACCATTTTACCGACCCGGAGGGATGGAAGGCTTGGTTGGCCTGGGCGGAGAATCCGAACCAGGAACCTGCTATCGGGTGCACGCGTCAGCCGGCGCCTCCACCGACTGCGCTACAGGCCCGACAGCTCATTAAATAGTCTCTTTAATTTAGAGCACTTTCAATTTTACCATAGTTCTCAAAAATACTAAATTAAGTGTCTCCCAATATGATAGATCCAAGTTCAGCGGCTCCTGAGGAATGGAAGGTACTATTGGCCTTGTTGAGGTCTGATCCAGGAACACTAGTCGGAATCCGCATCTGGTGCCCTACCATGCACCATTGAGAAGAATTCGAGTTCAGACCCGTCAGGAACGAGAATTTTGGGATATCCTAGTCGTGGAGGGGGGGGGGGCACATAACAAAAAAGGTATGTAACAAATCGACTCGAGACTTATAGAGCGGCTCCTACAGAACAAGATAGGACCTAAACTAGAAAAATTCACGAAGAAGAAGAAGCGAAAAAATTTCATTCGTTTTCGCCGCAGTTGTAAGCTGGCACAGTTATGCGCCTACCTCATCATGTTAGATCCTGGTTCTAACATGTTAGGCAACAGTCTGCATGCGGTATGCCCCCATTGCGTCGTTTCTTGCCTGCCGAGATGGTTGTAAAACCGCGGCGATTTTGTTTTTTTTTGTTCGTTTTTTGTTCCTTTTAGGTTCCATCTCGTTCTCTTGGAGCCGCTCGCTAAGTCTCAATTCATTTCGTTACGTACTTTTTAGTTATGTGCCCCCCCCCCCGACTAGGATCGATCCGAATTTTGGCATATATCTAAGAATGCATAAGATGCATGATAAAAGCAATGGTAACAGGTATGTAGATAAGAAACAGAATGTTAATACGACAGGATTTATACTTCAGTTGTCAGGCAGGACCGTGCTACCAATATATTGATCGTTCTCGCCGCCCGATCGATATTGATATCTGGCACAAGTGGGTCCTACATGGGGACCGAAAACGCTCCAGATCAACAGCCCACAGGCTGCATCGTATGGGCGCGCCACACATACAGGGCCATGCGAGCATCTTGACTGGCTGACGTGTGAATGGTCGGTGCTCTGATTGGCTGCTCTGTATTCATAATGCAGGCTACATTAATGACTGCGTGTGGAAGCTTTCTAAACTATAAATCCTTCTTTAACCGTCTATCGATAACTTGAGCAGTCTGAGCGACAGTTGTTGTCAATGCAGCAAAAAAAGACTATAAACCCTTCCTAATGACGAGGATTAAGTTCAAAATCGGGGAAACTCTTCAACTCCTAGTTAGAGGAGACCGTCCTTTGGTCAGAGAATAACTAATCTACAATGAGCATGCCTTTGAAAAGCTAAATAATCCAGAGCTACACAGGACCGAAGAAACAGTACAGCAGAAGGAGGAACAGAAAGCGCACTAAACGTCTCCACGACGGCGTGTCCATGATAAGGAGCAAGAAACGTGACAAAGTATGAGATTCTGATTCGACTTTTGCTCAGTTGAGAAGTAGAGTGAAGGGGCATAGATCGAGGTCATGATTTCAGAGAATTATCGGGAAAACTGGCCATATTCCGTGGAACGTGGCACGAAGTCGTCAGATTCTGGGGTCTGTGAGCTGCAGTTTCTCCCTCGAGACACCGATTATTCTTAAATTCCCTCTCAGAAGCAGCTGTGCCTCATTTTTGGTACCATAGACGTACACTTTACTGCTATCGTGACATGGCTGCGGATACATGACACCATGGAGGTATTCCGAGTGCACAATTGGCTACTTTAGCAACACAGCGTTGGTCAGCCGCTCCCCTCCAGACAACTAGCCTATTCTGGAAGAAGAAACCGCAAAAAATCGCAGCTTTTCATAGTCCGCGACCGCAGCGGCGGCGACAGCGACTGAACCAAGCATGCTTATCGATTTTTCTCAGGCGATCGCTTGATATTAATCGATCGATTCGTACGCGTTGCGCGGCGAACGACTCACCTGCCGGTATCACTGCCACCTCGGATTAGGTTTTCTGGCCACAGAACATGCACAATTTCTCCTTTTATCTGAACGCTATACTTCCCTTCATAATGCTGACTGGCTAGAGTCAATGCTAGAAGTCAATTTTGTAGTAATCGATCGCTATTGATTGGTTCGTTTCGTTGAATTGACTAATTTCACTGTTCAATTGTCCTAAAGCCCTTTCAGCAGCTATCCTTTTTCTTCAATCAGTTAACTCTAGGCCGAATTGGTAATGTCAATCGATACGAGTCATGAGGTCAACGCTCTGCGAAGCCCATACGCGCCGGCCATCAAATTCGCGACTACCCATGGAGGTCGATATTATCGATTTTTTGGCCTGTGCTGTTTGCTAGAATTGATATCCGCTGGATTGGCCTTTTACCATCACACCATATCAAGGAGTTCGCGCAGCCCGTTAGGGTATCACTTTTCACTGGCCAGCGGCCACTAATTTTGCGCCTACAGACGGAGGGACTCGTCACTGGCGGAACTGACGGGCTAGCTCTTCGAATACACTAAGAGTACATAATTGTGCGCAGACTTGGTGCGTGTCGCCCAGGTGCGTCGCGTGCAGCGGCAATTAATTTTGCGCGGACGCACGGACAGACATCGCCGGTCAAAGAAATGGATCAACGCTTTCGCGCATAGGAGGGGCATGTCCCAGCATTTTTTTTGCAGTTCGTGCTCGTATCTTTCAAGTGAGATCCTTTTTAGTGAAATTTTTATTAACATAAAACAACAACCGGTTTGAGAACATAGATCGACGACTTGAATAAATACACGAACACAGGACCATAAGTGGAGCACCAACGGGATTTATAATGTCGATTTTGGCAAGCTGATAACGACTAATTCTACGATGAGCTGCATCACGAACTAACTATTCTAAGAAAGTCGGGCGCTATCGCAGTAAGGTGGGGCCAACCGGGAGTAACCATGTCAAAAGCAAGATCCAGCCGAATATCTGGCGGTTGTGCTATGCATGGTGGTTGGCCATACTTTACTGTGACATGGGCTAGAAATAGATATTAACTATGATACTTTACTGTGACATGGGCTAGAAGTAGATATTAACTATGAAGTGCATAATTAGTATACCAGTATGACGTCAGGGGATAACGAATAATTTACAAAAATCATTATTTATTATTATTATTATGCAACTGGTCGACAGGGTCCGCCCTTTGCTCCGCCCCGCTGAAGGCAGAAGGCTGCAGTGTCTCTTTAGGCGCTACAGATCTTCAGCGACTGTCATGAACTCGCACTCGTCGAGCTTCTGGTGTTCCGTCTTTGACTAGAAGCGATGGGATCCACTCGACATACCCCCTTCACGATGCTGATGTGGAACACGGACTCATCCTTCCACGATGACACGATCTGAAACGGCCGAGGTTATCGTCTAACAAGGTCTCCTCCGGTGGCAAAGCAGCACTGACCTCATCAGACAGCTCCACTCTGATTCCTCCCGGACCTGGTACACAGAATCGTTCGACGACTGCTGTGTCAACCATTCCTTTCCTCTCAAGGAACGACACGAACTCTTCCTGAACAGTCTGACTTCGTTTCAGTCATAATGGCTATCAGTAAGCCTCGTTTATACTTCAATCGGCGGGCGACACGATTCGAACGGATCGATGCGTCCCATCGCGACGCGCTGTTTCGGACGAATATGGGCACTCCGAACAGCCGGCGACGCGGTCACGCGATTACGCACAATTACGTACTTGCCCGCACGTAATTGTGCACATTTTTAAGGGTCCACTGCAAAGGACAACTGGAGCAGCAATACCGCGTCTCAATCCACCACTGTCGGTTGCATTGCGCCGACTTCGAGAGCAGCGCGATCCGACGCCGACCGGCGCGATTCGACCCGTCCCTCTATACATGGCATCGCGTCGCGTGGCGATGGAAGTATGAACGGGGCCTAGCACCGACGGCACGTAGATTTCCCGCCAAGATGTGTTTGACTTTGAACGAGGCGGGAACTATCGCATAAAAGCGCCATCGGTCTGGAGCACAGCGCTCAATTCTTCATTCAGACGATGACTGTCTTCTTTCGGCCTCAGCTCTCACCAGGAGTTGTAGAAATTTCTGCATTTAAGTCTTTCCTCAAACGCCCCGTTTATAATTTCATCGCAGTGCGACGCTATACCATGTATAGGCCTCGTTTATACTTCCGACGCCGAGCGACGACATAAAAAGTGGCCGAATTGATCGATCGCGCCGCTCGATCAATGTGGCCACAATACGTGGCACCGCGTCGCTCGGCGTCGAAGTATGCCAAGCCAATAGAGGCCAACGTGAGTCCCGTGAACCCGCGACCACCGCGCCGCTCAAGATGTGTTTGATCGGCGCGGTTGGACCTAAGGTCTTTGTCATACCATCGCTCACCCCGAGCGACGCCCAATGATATGCACCCATATCGATCCCATCTCGCCGCCCGATCGATATGGGAGCATATCATTGGGCGTCGCTCGGGGTGAGCGATGGTATGACAAAGGCCTTAAGGCCCATGCACACTTCTGCGACAGCGCGGCGCGGCCATGATGAAGCATAGGGTCGCGACGTCCGCGGCGCGACACTGCGACACGTGCCGCAGGGAGGGGGCATGCACACTCTTGCGACTGTCGCGGCGGCTATCGCAGGCGACGCCGCGCTGAGTGCCGCAGGCTAAAATGGTTTAAACCACTCTTGGCGGCGCGGAATCCTTGGGGACATCGGTCCCGTTGCCTAAAGCGGTGCTCTAACGCGCCCGCGCCGCGACCGCCGGATTTCGCGGAGGTAGCTGTCGCGCCACTTGCCGCTCCGCGGTGTCGCAGAAGTGTGCGTGGGCCTTTAGTGTGCGCGCGACGCGCGACGCGACGCATGTGTAGGGCTCCGTTTATACTTCGTCGCGGCGCGACGCGACGCCACGTATAGTGGCCATATTGATTTGTGACGCGATCGATCAATTTGGCCTCATTGCGTGGCCACGCATCGCGCCGCGACGAAGTATAAACGGAGCCTAGTGGCCAAATTGATCAAGCGACGCGATTGGTCAGTTCGGCCACTACTCATGGCGCCGCGTCACGCATCGCGCGCACACTAATCGACCTCTTATTCTTCCGACGCCGAGCGACGCTATGGCATGTATAGTGGCCAAATTGATCGATCGCGTCGCTCGATCAATGTGGTCACAATACATGGCGTCGCGTCGCTCGGCGTCGAAGCATAAACGGGTCCTAACGTCGGATCGCGTCGCTCTTGAAATCGGCGCGATGCGATTGACCGCGGCGGATTGAGGCACGGTATTGCTGCTCCAGCTGTCCTTGGCAGTGGACCCGGAAATGTGTGTACAATTACGTGCGTGCAAGTACGCAGTGGTACATAATCGCTTGACCTCGTCGCCGGCTGTTCGAAGTGCTCATCATCGACCGAAACGGCGTGACGCGACGGGATGTATCGCTCCGTCCGAATCGCGTCGCCTGGCGATGGAAGTGTAAACAGGGTAAACACTCAAGTTATCTTCTTCACCGGTTGGAAGGCCCCGTTGGCGGGTAGATTTCCCGCCAAGTGTGTTTGAATTTGATCGTGGCGGGAACTAACGCACAGAGGTAAGCGGACTGGAGCGCGGTGGTTGGATTTTCATCCAGCCTACCTTTCTCTATCGCATAGAGGCCCAGATTCATGAAGGAGACCGGCGGCAAACTATACCCCCAGATTTATCTAACCGGTTTCTTACTGGGAGCCTACCGTTGTTTTTGATTCATGAAGATCGCAGTAAACCCTGTCCGGTAAATCTTGGAAACAAGCCCGAGTCCTACATTAGATCAGAAATTAGCAGTGGGGCACTAGGTTTCTGGTTCGAAGTATCGGTTATCGTCCATGCGTTACCTCAAAATTTACCTAGACTTTACCACGCTGCGCGTTTACGAGTCGCGGTCACTGGAGGAGCGGGACGGCAGTAAATTTCACCGTTGCTGGTAAATCGATGATTAATCTGGGCCTAGGAGTTGTAGTATTTTCTGCTTGTGACTGTATTTTCTCATACACGAGAGTTATGTCCTTGACCAATGAGAAATCCCGCTGTCGTGTAGGTTTTCCCACCCAAGTGTATCTGAATTTGAACCTGGCGGGAACTAGCCCATAAATGCCGGCGGATAGTGCCGAAGCGCCCAGTCTCGTATCCAGTCGTTCCTCTATCTTCTTCCAGCTTCATTTATCTCGAGAGCTGTATGTAGCACTCTCTGTCAATAAACCTATCTACTGTCTCTCCTTACATACCCAAGGAGATCACCTCCTTGATCAGTGGTTCCCCACTAACGCCGAGCTTTCCCGCCAAAACAGGCTTGAATCTTACCATGGTGAGAACTAGCCCACCTAGGGCACAACTGTAGGGCTCCGTTTATACTTCTATCACCGGGCGACGAGATTCGAACGGAGCGATGTGTCCCATCGCGCCGTGCTGTTTTGGACGACGATGAGCACTCCGAACAGCGGGCCACGCGGCCGCGGACTGTGCACGATTGCGTGCTTTAGGCCCCATTTATACTTCCGACGCCGGGTGACGCGACGGCATATGAAGTGACCAAATTGATCGATCACGTCGCTCAATCAATATGGCTACCATACGTGGCGTCGCGTCGCTCGGCTCAAAGTATAAACGGAATCTTACGCGCGATTACGTACTACAGACAAGTGCTAGTCCAACTGCGAGAATCAGCTGAGCGGCAATACCGCGCCCCAATCCGCAACGATCAGTCGCATCGCACCCATTTCGAGAGCGACGCGATCCACGCTGAGCGGCGTGATTGATCGCGTGTTTACGCGATTCATTCCGGCCGGTTGACGCTGGACTACGTGACCAATCAATTTGGCCTTAATGCATAGCCATCGCGTCGCTCAGCGTCGACGTATGAACGAATCCTAAGGCCCCCTTCATACTTCCCACGCCGAGAGACGCGGCTGCATGTAAATTGGCCAAATTGATCGATCGCGTCGCTCAATCAATATGGCCACTAAACGTAGCGTCGCGTCGCTCGGCGTCGAAGTATAAACGGGAACTAAGTCTCGCGCTCAGACGTCGCCTGTCTTCCTCCTGCAGCCGTTTCGTCTTCCGACAGAATAAGTTCGTCTCGGAACTTGTCG
Organism: Heligmosomoides polygyrus polygyrus; assembly: GCA_947396885.1. Taxonomy (NCBI): domain Eukaryota; kingdom Metazoa; phylum Nematoda; class Chromadorea; order Rhabditida; family Heligmosomidae; genus Heligmosomoides; species Heligmosomoides polygyrus. Next base: position 106,514,538 of record OX377202.1, read on the forward strand.
AGTTCTCTGCTAATGAACCTAATATCTACCAGTCCGAGAGATTGGAGGAGAGCAATCACGCAAGCGAGGGAATGCCTTCGGAGGTTACAGGATTCGTGGACGCTCGAAAACCAGTAACGCTATCGCATGTTCCAAGTCGTCGAAAATTAAGTGGGCCAACCATGCAACTGGTTTCTCAGACACCCGCTGAACGGGAGCCGTCACCAACTGTGTTTTGCTGATGTCAAAACAGCAACGGAATGTCCACCAATGCGATGATCAGACTGCTCCTGAAGACTCTGTACGAGTAATACTATGTTTCATTTCAAAGTTCCCTTAGTAGGACCACTCCTACTCACGTCGAAACGACACTCCAGGATCGCTACGCCTCGCCTGACGTTACCAGTCATTCCCTATCTCCTGAAGCTGACTGGGAGCCCAGGTCTGCTCCAAAGTGACCATCTAGTGCCAAAAAAGCCCATGGAATCGAGAACCTGAATCGAAGATAAAGACCTTGGTCTGATTCTTCAGCAGCATCATTTGGTAGATCGGCTCGTCTTCCGAGCAGGCGGACATCTCACCGACGAACACTCTGACCACGGACGAGACATCGGGAGCCGAGGAGAATCTGAAAACGACGTGACGTTGCACTCAACAACTTCCTCTTCCGTAGAATAACAACCCACTTGATCTTCAGCGAGTGGTAAATGCACAGCGCGTCGGCCTCATTCCTACATAGTCGAGTAAGTTCGTCGGTACTCAGCGACCGCATCACATCCATCGAGAACCTCAAAATATTTGCGCTTAAATGGCTATTTTTTGATCGATTGTCTGCGCCGCCTAATCGATATTGGTCGCCTTGATAACGCCGCGTCAGCACCTGTTCATACTCCGCGATGGGAGCTGCAGCATTGTCAACGACATATGGACGCAGTTTAAGAGCTGTTCATAGTCACCCACTACAGCGAGTAAGGTGGCCGAGTAGCTGTGGAAAACATACGAATCGATTAAATCCAAGCGATCGCACAGTAAAAATCAATACACATGCTTTACACAGGCGGCCGGTCGCTGTCGTCGTAGTAAGTCACCGACTATAAACAAGCCCTAAGACGTTGTTTATACTTGTGACGCCGCCAACACCGTCGTCATAATCGATGGCACAGCACTACAATCGGCATCGATATCGATTTTTTGTGGCAAAATAAGGCCGCGCGCGTTTATCGCGCCGCGACGGCACTATAAACACCCCAAGCCCCGTTTATACTTCTGACCCTAAGGAAGGCGTTGGATAGCGGCCGATCGGCATCGCATCGCTCAGCGTCAGAGAATAAATGGGACTTAAGACGTCGCTTTTTATCAGAGTGAGCACAAGAATCGCGGGTTCTGGTGGTGCATGACCACGCGGTTCCTGAAGTATGAACCTCTCCCTGCCCTTCATATAACCGCTGAGCAACCTTCCGCGAAGTGCTTATACTCAGATGCGACTTACCGAGCAAAGACCGACTTGTACTTGCTCATATTGGCGTCGTCAAGAAATTTCGCTACGACCGAATCGCATCCAGAATCAGTAGATGTGACGCACGACGTCGTGGATGGTCTGGAATCTGCATTCTGAAGCACGCATCTCATCAAGCAGCCATTTGGCTTTGGATAGCTGGCGTCTAAAGAGGGATTTATACTTCAGTTGCCGAATGGCGCGGTGTTTTGAAAGCTACCAATATCGATCGTCTGCGCCGCTTAATCGATATTGAAAGCTTTCGTAACGCCGCGCCGCTCGGCAACAAAGGTTAGATCCCGCTCCAGAGCCTGTTCATAGTTCGCTAAGGCAAAAGCGACGGGAACGTCTGAATCTCTCGTGCGAAGCAATCGCTCGAATCGATTAATGCCGATTGATCGTCTGGTAAAAATCGATGTGTTCTATACCCTGTCGAATATTCGCTTCTATCGCTCCCGTCGCAAACTATGAACACGCCTTGATAGTTAGAGGGAGTGCAGCAGCGCTTCGCCTTCGATTATATACTCACCCTTCTTCGCCCTTCAGAAACCGCACCATCTTCTTCGTCGTCTCGAACAGTTCCCAGAATTCCGCCGGATGCTGCAGGAATAGCTCCTTCACCGAGACAACATCGGCGGGTGCCTTAAAAACTTCTTTTTGGTACTGTCTGGGAAGTCTCCCTGGGCGTGTACACGACCAACGACAATCTTAAAGCTTTGGACCTACCCGCACCTCCTTCTGTTTCGACCTTCGTCTCCTCTTTCTAGGAGGTTCGGATGTCGTAGCTGGCGGCGTTGCTGACTCCTCTTCCGCTTCTGCCGTCGTCGCCGCCTTCTCCTCGGCCTGTTCGATCAGCTGTGCCAGATTTTGAATGGACGAAGCGGCTGGTAGGACCGGACACGGCAGCAGCATACAGGCGCTGGGTGGCGTCGCCGTCTGTCTGGAAACGGAGCGGAATCAGAAGAGGCACAGAAGAGGCAGTACAACGATGATGACGTACACGTAGTCTCCAGGAGGCGGTGTGTCGCCGTCCTCGCTTTTCAGAAGCAGCCATGGAGGCAGCTCGTCCGGATTCGGTGGCTCGTGTGAGTGGGAGTGCAGGCGTTTAATGATCTGAAGCACATCGCCTTAACGTAGTACACGAAGGAAAACTGCAGTGCTTGTCGTTAATGTGGCCTACACAGGGGGTGCAAGTACCAGACAAATCAGACAGCCTCGAATTGGTGTCTAAGCCCTAGTTTATACTTGCGCGCCAGGCGGCGTGGCGCCACAATCACCATAGGTATCGATTTTTCGCGTCGCCCGATCGATATCGATTCCGGATGTGGTGCCGCGCCGCGTAGGTCGCTCGTTCATACTCCGCGACGACAGCGACTCGTCTTCCGTGCAAAACAAGCAAATCGATTAAAACCGAACGATTGCCGCCGAAACATGTTAATACTCGATCGCTATCGCTGTCGCTCCCCTCGCTCTTGTCGCCACTGTCGCCTGTTCATACTTCGCGCCGGCGACGAGAGCGACAGGAGCGACTAGGGCGACGGACGGAGTGTGGAGTACGTAATTTATTAATATGTACACCACACTACGTCCGTCGTTTCAATCTCTCTTGTCGCCCTTGTCGCTCCCGTCGCCTGTCCGTACTTTCCGGGAGCAGTCGACGCTCTTGTAGCTGCCGCTGCGAAGTGTAAACAGGGCCGTAGCAGCGCAACTATAGACCAGGGCTAACGCGGATCGAGCGTGAACGGTTGGCGATCTTATTAGTGGTGATTGGCTGGAGTGTTCTCCCTCCCCCCCCCCGCCCATGTAGGCCACATTCACGACCAGCACCGCGCAAAATTAATTAAAGAACCTGATTAGTGAGCGGATTCGTATGCACTCGAGCCGGACACTCATTTTTCCGCTCACATCGCCAAAAACTTCGCTGGCCACATGACGAGTCCTTGTCGTACGTGAAAATGTAGCCGTTATCGTAGACCTGAAGATGGGCGTCGATTCTGAAGGCCACGAAACAGAAAATTCAGGTGCTTGTCGTTAATGTGGCCTGCAAGGGGAGCGGCGGAATGCACCAGACCAAGCAGACGCATGCAACCGACGAGCCACCAAAGGAGGCATGAGCAGCCGGCGCCCTGACTGACTCTGGCGCGTCCCGCCCCCCTATGTAGGCCACATTAACGACTAGTTCCACCATCAAGCGCATACCTTCATTCGATTGCCACGTCTCTGTCGCTTCAGGCGTTCTTTGCTGATCGCACCGAGAGAGCCGTTGCTGGCCTGGTTCAGCACACTCAGCACGTCTTCCATGTTGATGTTGTCGGCGATGCCCATCAGTCCGTCGGAGGTGTCCGCTGACGGAGTGACTTCGTCGAGAAGCTGTTTAAGACAGGGTGCTTCCGCTTTCGCTTCGGCCATTCCTAATGAATTATTGGTATCAGAAGGATAGCGCTACGATAGCAAATGTTGGCGAATCGATTTGGAGCTAAACGAGGGACAAAATCGAAGAAGAGAGCTATTTCAGCTTCAAAAAAAGATGAACAAAAAATAATTGCAAGGGCTATTTCGTTCCTCTGCGCTAGGAATTTTTGAAATTTGAAGAAAATGAGGGATAGAGGAAGTATGTAGGCATGGATCCGTAGACCTTAAGGGGTTTATACTCTCGCCTCGGCGCGGCGCGTCGCGTCGCGTCGCGTCTATTTTCAAGCGCGAGCGCGGTTGCCGCGCAGCTCTCCGAGAGACGAGATCTGTACATCGCGACGTTATGAAAGCTACCAGTATCGATTAGACGGCTCGGACGATCGATATTGGCCATGTCGCCCGACGACCGAAGTATAAACCCCGCTAAAACCATTCTGTTGCTGGTCATCGCGTGACGTCGCGCCCATGCATTCTGCGGCGCAATTCGCCGGATACAGTACCCCGAAATGTTCCGAAAATAATGTATACCACAGTGGTGAAACGAAATATAAACGCGGCGCGGCACAAGAAATCGATATCAACGCTGATCATAGAGCCGCAAGCGGTGGGAGCAAATATAGGGTGCCGCTTATAGTCCATTAGCCGTGGGAGTGTCATAATGACAATTACCAATATCGATAGGTTTGCGCTGCCTAATCAATACATATTAGTAATTTTCCTGGTGGCACGCCGCGCGGCGGTTGAACTACAAATGGGGCCTAAATTATGCCTAAGGGCCCGTTTATGCTTCGACGCCGAGCCACGCGACGCCACGTGTGGCATACTGATATTATATTGATGTATTGATCGGGCGAGCGATCGATCAATTTAGCCACCATACATCCCATCGAGTCGCTCGCTGACGGAAGTATAAACGGGGCCTAAGCCCTAGTTTATACTTGCACTGCTGCGCGGCGCGGTACGATGGTCGGGATAGATATCGACCGGGCGGCGCGAAAAATCGATATCTATGGCGATCGCGGTGCCGCGCCGCGTGACGGCACAAGTATAGACTAGGGCTAAGACATAGGCTACGGTCATCGGCGTTCCAAGTCTGATCTGGTGTGCACCACATGTACGTGGATCGAAGGGTCGAAGGATTTCTAAGGTGAAACGTCAAGGGCACATCTTGGCTCTGAATTCACCACGAAATTCACTTCAATTTGACGTGTTGCAACATTCTAAATATGTTTTCGGTTTACATAACCCAGAAATAGGTGCGTGTAGCACATAGGAGGGAAGTGTGGTCGGTCAATGCACCCAGAATCGAGATTTTTGGTTCCGTCCCATCGAGGTAAAGTCCATTCTGGGCGGGTAAATCTGTACCAGGCCTATTTGAGAACAATAAAATACTGACCTATCTCTCATCTATCGAGCAATGCGTCTCGCCAAATTGAAAACCTAAGGCCTAGAGCTCCAGCGTTCCTGTATGAGGGTTCGGATCGGATTACTTTAGTGCTGCGAAGGCCTTCGGCATTGTGCATTCATCGAGATGATGCACGAAGTCGCTCATCTCCTGATGGCATGTCTCCTCAGTGTTGGTGCCACTGTTCACGCGGTCATTGCACTCTTCAAGCACAGCTTTCAACTCGCTGACGTGATCGGCGCAACGTTCGCGCCACTGTGTAAGCTGGTCCAGTCCCTCTTCTAACGGCTCATCGTGCTCAGGCGGCATGATCCTCAAACTTGGGTAATTAAACCTATATGCCATTTTCATGTCTTTTCATATCAGATTGAATACTTTTCAGAAAACAAGCCTAATGCTTTTGAAATCAGACTGAACACCTTCCAGATTAAATTGGAGGAAATAGTATAATTTTCTTTCAAATTCTGTAACTCCTGCCCCAGCAAGTGAACAAGCTGTTTGAACTTTCATAACATTTTTGTTTCCCAAAAAAAATTGTCTTATTGGTTATTTTAAAGCTCAAAAGCAGCAAATTTCGCGCATCCATAGATGAGATGGCGCCAAGCACTCGTCTAGCTCCTCTCGATTTCTATTTGATTGATTGTGTTGATTCTGCTTAATTGAGAAGCAAAGCGAAGGAATGTGTGTATGTTTTCTACAATTATTGTTATTGTATGTACCATTGTACGAAACTCGACGCAAACAGATTTTTGCCATCAATTAAAGGAAAGCCGTGTGGCACAATCTTTTTTGATCATTTCTCAACACGCTTCCTTCTGCACTTCAAAATAGACCAAGACCATTATTTTCCCTCAAAAAAATAAAATTTTGATAAGACTTCAAACGATGTGTTCACTTTTCGCGGGAAAATGAGTTTAAAAATTGCGAAGAGGTCATGCTAAGTTTTTCCCGGACAAAAAAAAATTGTTCTAACCTCTTCGGACTATAATCTGGAAGATGCTTGTTTTATTTGGAACATGTTGCGTTTGATTTCAAGTGCGTCATGACCGCTTAGAAGACCGTCAAATTTTATTAGAAGAGCTTTAGTAATCCAAAAAATATATCCAATTTTATTAACATTTTCCCTCGGAACTGACCAATTTGACATATTAGGTTGGTGCATAAGTTCTCGGACATTTGATCCCTCCTGAATTGAAAGCGCATTTTCCCGCCAAATTTCTCATATGTATCAACGCGTAAATGATCGATCGATAGAGAAAGGAAGGGGCTACAAAACTGTTCCTAACATTCACTTCTGCGTTGTTAACGTCAGCTATTATGGCTAAGCAATTCATCCCAACTGAGACGCATATTCGGCACGTCATGTTATTCCTGCGTCAATCTGGCCTCAATGCCAACGAATCGTATCGTCGCCTGAAGGATGTTTACAACGAGAGTGCTCCTGCTCGAAGTGCTGTGTACCAGTGGTTCTCGAAGTTTGCAGTTGGTGAATTCTCCGTTGAAGATAATGAACGAGAAGGGCGCCCGATGACACTGGATTTGGATGGCCTCCGAAGTAGAGCGGAAGCGGACCCATACCGAACCACTCGCGAACTGTCAAGCACTCTTGGTGTTAGTCACTCAACAGTCGTTCGAGGATTGAAGTCGATTGGCAAGGTGCAAAAGTTGGGTCGCTGGGTACCTCACGATTTGACACAACACGACATGGATCGCAGAGCCGATGTCGCTCTGTCTCTCCTTACCCTCAGACGTGCCCACGGATGGCTGGACAACCTTGTCACCGGGGATGAGAAGTGGATACTCTACTCTAACTATCACCGGCGTGCACAGTGGGTTGCCGCAACTGGAGAGGCAGAGGACGTTCCGAAACCCGACCTTCACGTGAAAAAGGTGATGCTGTGCATTTGGTGGAGCGTTCTTGGCGTAGAATACTGGGAGCTGCTGGACGAAGGGATTACAGTGACGGCAGAGGTCTACGTCAACCAACTGAGGACGTTGAGGGCCCACCTTCAAACCACACGAGGAGAGCAAGTGAAGGTGTATCTTCAACACGACAACGCTAGACCGCATATTGCCAGAGCGACGGCGGCTGAGTTGGCGGACTACGGATGGACCGGTCTTCCACATCCACCTTACTCACCAGATCTCGCTCCTTCTGATTATCATTTGTTTTCAAGCCTTCAACGCTATTTGGACGGCCAGCAATTTAGGAACCCAGAGGACGTCAAGGAGGCACTGCTCACATTTTTCGAATCACAACCGGCCACGTTTTGGAGAAAAGACATCCATGACTTACCAGCACGTTGGCGAAAGGCAACTGATGTAAAGGGTGGTTACTTCAAATGATTTGATATTGTTGTTCGTATGTTGTGACAATAAATATTTCATGCCCCAAATGTCCGAGAACTTACGCATCAACCTAATATATCCCATTTTCACGTCGAATTAGACACTTTTCATGTCAAGTTGGACACTCTAATAAGCCAGCTTCAAGACGTGAAATCAAAGCGAACTGTTCCAAATCGAAATGAGCTTCTTCTACATCAGACTACAGACTCTTAAAAGATTAGACTTTTTTGTTCAAGGAAAACCTAGTAGAACTTTGTTTAAAAAATTTTTAGTTTTGCACCAGTAAGTGTAATAATTTTATTTAATTTTTTTTCGGAAAAAGTAATAAATTTAAAAATTGAATTAATTCGTTGAAATTTTGAATTTCTGAAATTTTCACAATTGAAATATGTCTTAACCTACGGCAAAGAAGAAAACATATAGCGCCTTAAAAGGAAAATTTGGAATAACTCTCTTTGAAAAACTCTCTTCTTTTTTTTAGTTTTTTTTTAGTTTTAGTTAGTTGGTTTTTAGTTTGATTGTTTTAGTTTCATAAAAAATTAATCTAAAAATAATAAATTAAAATATGTCTTAAGGCATTCCTTGAAGTAAGCGCATTGAAAGGTCACATCGCGCCGTGCACTCCAAAAGTTCGCCGCAACTTTGCTTGATTGATAGTGTAAACGCCCTTTACATGAGTCATCAAAGTGAGGATATGTGTGATTTTTCCAGTTGTTTCTGCTGTACCGTTAACAGTCAAGCTCCACGCAAACAGAAATTCTGCCATCTATCGAATAAAAATCGTATCGACTTGGACGAGCGCACGGCGTAATCTCCTTTCTGGCACCAAGCAATGGCCGCCTTTCTACTCTTTAAAACAAGCTTTAACCCATTATTTTTTCTCAAAAAAATAAAAAATTTACAAAATTTAAAACAATGTGTTCACTCATTGGGTGGGTGAACTAAGACTTCAAGGGAAGTTATACTCAAATTTTCTTTGAAAAAAAAATTATGCTAACCCTCTTCGGAGCGTCTCTAATTTAACGTAGAAGAAGTATTTTATTGAAGAAGTAGTATTTCGATTGGGAAAAGTTCGCTTTGATTTCAAAAGTCTTAGGCTTAGGCTTAGAAGAGTGTCCAATTTGAGTTCAAAAGTGTCTAATGCGACGTGAAAATGGTATATGTGTGGCGTGAACGGCACCTTGACTGGTATGATTGGCTGGCGCGTCTCCCCCTGTAGGCCACATTAACGACAAGTACCGAAAAACATCCACTCGAGTCTCTCGTATCTCTATCTAAACACGAATTCTTAAGAAGGTAGGCTACTGAGATTAGAGTGCGCCATGCTTTCTACTTCCTCGAGATATCACGGAAGCAAGTTGAAAGCGTAGTTGGCCAACACAGTCAGACACCAGCGGATAAGGGAATAGACATTTCAGCGTTCTATGCTCCTCAGATAAGCCGGGAACCCGAAGCAGTGGTAGACATGGGCAGAACCAAAGCGGCCACTTGGAGTAAGTCCAGATCTATCCTACTCGGAGGGGGGTATATGCTGTTTTTGCGGCTCCATTCCCTATCTGGAGGTGCTACGAGACCTTCAGCTGCTGTCCCCTAGGGCAAGGGCTTTCATTTAAATTAACCGGATATGGTTATGTGGCATGGGAGATGACCTAGCAATTGGTACTTTAGAGTTGCCCCCTCCGACGAGGATAGTTCCGTAAATCTTGTGCTAACGGAGTAGAACACCGTTGACCAGATCCATCAGAGCTCGAGGTTCAGGTGAGATTCTCACTCGCAACAGGCAAAGGCATGGATCCCACAGAAGGTATGCCAGGTAGGGCTACACTGAGGAGATTGGGACTAACCCAAAGCCCATAGACTTAATGTCTAATGGGCGATTTTAGACTTTTAGATGTCAGCCAAGGTTACGGCTAACCCGAATTTGCAGCGATTTTCCGACGAAGGTCACTGACGGTCAGTTCAGTCGAAAGATGGTCAAGGCGAGGGCCAAATGATCTACAAGAAGTCGAAGTCGAAACTCAGACGTCGAAGCTGAGAACAAGATGGACACCACCGTCGGCCTGGTGGCAGGCGACGGTGGCCCGGCGCCGATGGAGACGACGGCGGCGGCAGTGTTTTGGCACGGCGCACGGCGCGCGCCTCCGGGCGCCGTGGCCGCGCCGCACGGCGTGACGCCAAGGCCGCCATGGCGAGCCATTGATCGGCGCCCGGTGCCGCCACGGCGCCGTCGTCCGGACAAAAACACCTGGCGGCGACGGCCGCTGGCGCCTCGCCGACGACGCGGCGCCGGCGCCGTCGCCGTCGGCCCCGTCGCCGTCTCGTGCACTTTCCGACGAGTCACTGAAGGGGCTTCCCCGGGCGCGAAATCGTTCCGTGGCGGTCATGCTTCAAGTGAAAGCCTTATGGTACATGTCGTGAATGTGGACAGCATTCTGAGGTAGGAGTCCTCCAGTCCTGTTAGGGTATCGACCGTACACATTCTATCCGAATGGCAGCCCCTTTGATGCGGTCTGATTATTTGGAGCGTTCCCATCTCCCAATGATGACCACATTCGCGACAAGTACCGGTCTTCCCCATGTCAATTAAAGTTACTATTGCACTTGAATTAAAAAAGAGAAGGCGTTAGTAGTTCCAAGCTTCGTCGACGTTCGAAGATCAGAGACGCTGTCGCATTGGCCAAGTCGTCGAAAATTAGGTGGGCCGTCCACGTAATGCCTTCCGCAGGCACCCGCTGGACGAGAGCCGCCACGACTGGATTCCGAGGGATGTCAAGAGAAACCAGGACGACCACGAAAGTGTTGGTCGGACTTCTTCGTGAAAGCCCTGAACGGACGGTATGATGGACGCTCTTGGTGCCTCTCGAGGGAAGAGGATTTACTTTAGCACTCTGGCGTGCGACTGGATGCTGCTGGATCTCGCTCGAGCAACTCGACAATAATCGGGACGATGATCTACGCCGTGCTCTTGACAACGTGCCCGTAACACCACCGATTGGGTGTAGCCATGCTTGCGCCAACTCGTGGCGGAAGAAAAAAACAAAAAGCGGATCTATCCTAGTCCGGGGGGGGGGGCACATAACTAAGAAGTATTATATGTAACAAATTTACTTGAGACTTTCCGAGCGGCTCCTACAGAACAACATAGGACCCTAAGCAAGAAAGAGTCAAACAGAAAAACGAAAGCCCCCCTCACCTTGTTGGGTCCTGGTTATAACATGTCAGCCGGCGGTCAGCACGCGGCATGCCTCCATTCCGTCGCTCTTTGCCCGCCGAGACGGTTGAAAGCCGCGGCGATTTTTTATTTTTTATTTTTGTTCGTTCGTTTTTGGTTTCTTTTAGGTTCCAACTCGTTCTCTAGGAGCCGCTCGGTAAGTCTCTATTCATTTTGTTACCTACTTTTTAGTTACATGCCCCCCCCGGACTAGGATAGATCCCAAAAACCTAAAATGTTGAGCAATACTAACCATCGGAAGCCACTCCAAGACTGGTAACGCAGACAGCACTCAGGCTAACGTTTCGGCGTTCTCGCCTTCTTCAGAGCCTGGAATGAGACGAGAAACTACCCACCCCCCAAACGCCAACGACTTTCACTTTACGGAAATTGTTTGAGGAAACGATTAGACCAGAGAGACGGTGAATAGAGACCAGGATGGCTATCCTTTAGCAAGTGGATTAGTGACGTACACAGGGCACTCGCAGCTGGAAGCCTAGGGGACTTAGGCGGGTAGTCCTTGAGGCTCTAGCTTCAGTCACCCTCGTTAAACCTCCAGCTGCGGGTGCCCGGTGAACGTCACTAGTCCACTCTCTAAAGGTTAGCCATCCTGGTCCCTACTCACTGTTTCTTTGGTCTTATGGTCTTCTCGAACGATTTCTGTAAAATGAAATGGCGACTGGGGGCGTTGAAGTTTCTCGGATTGATTTCGTCTCATTCCAGGCTCTGAAGGAGGCGAGAACGCCGAAACGTCAGCCTGAATGCCGTCTGTGTTACCAATCTTGGAGTGGCATGAGATAAATATTATTTCTCAACATCGTGGGCTACTATCCCTAGATTTATCGAGAGCCGAACGTGGCCTGCCCAAGAGTATGTTTAGACTCCGACGCCGAATGACGCGACTCCGACATCGAGTGCCATCACTCGGACTCTTAGGTTTTTGTTTTTTCTTCCCCCGCGAGCTGGCGCAAGTATAAACTACACCTAATGCACGGTGTTATAAGCTAGTTGTGATCAGCGTGGCGTAGATGGTGCAGCTGCCGGCCGTCGATCTTCACTCATCTCCATGGCTTCTCATTCTAGTCGGCGCATGACCTCTTCGAGAGTGGCGCTGACGAGCTTCGGGGATACGGTATCCTCTTGTCGATCCCCTCTCTTCACGTTGACAACGACATCGTGGGTGCGCTACGTTGGGATAACCCCTTGCTGTAGAAGGCGGAGCGACGCGCTCGATTACGGTAGGATGTAAGGCCTATGTTATACTTCGGTGACGCTGTTGTCGGCGACGTCGGCGACAGTGTTGAGCGGATGCGACGCAGTGCGCGGACCTACTACCGTAATCCAGGGAGGTGTCTTACGTACGAACCGCATGCATCGTAGCCAAACTGATTGATTGCGTCGCTCGGCGTCGGAGTATAAACGATCGCAACGCAGCATTTTGTGGATATCGTCATGAGACCATCTCATTTACGGGCTACCTCTACGTCTTACCGCAGCGGAACTCTAAAAAGGCTCTCATATCAAATAGTAATGAGAGTCTTTTTAGAGTACCACTGGTTAGAGCTTCATCTCGCTGAATTCCTGCCTTCCCCAGTCGTTGACGCATTACCGGCTGTTCAATTACATGTATAGAAACAAGCTTCTGCATGCCTAGATTTCAGGTGTTTATATTTCCGTATTCTTGTATTGGGCGCAGTCGGAGGAGGCGCCGACTGTCCGATACTACGTTCCTGGTTCGGATTTCCCGCCTAGACCAACCAAGCCTTTCATCCCTCCGGGGTCGATGAATTGGTACCAGACTTGTCTGGTAAGGATAGAGCGCTGACTTGTTCATCGGCTGGACACCGCAAGTCATTGTGCATGGCCAAATACGCATTCAAATCACCTCCACGACATCCCGTAGAAGTAGAATGCGTGGTGCATTCCAAGAAGGATTGAGTTACGTCGTCCTTTATCCTTTATCCTTATTTATTTACACCATTTCCGCGTCTAATTGTATACTTTTCTAATCAAATTGGGCACTCTTCTAAGCTAGCTTTAAGACTATTGAAATCCGAACGTCTTTCAAATCGAAGTGACCTTTAGGCAGTTTAAACTATAGTACGTAGGACTGCAGCTGAATCTTCATGACGATGTTCATGAAGAACGGATGGGTTTCTGATGCCCCATTCTCGCTCAACGGAACGAACATCTCCGAATACTCCAGATACATCTATCTGGGTTGCGAAGTCAACATGACCAACGACCTAGCACCAGAGCTGAGCAGGAGGAAACGAGCGGCTTGGGGAGCTTTCAAGAGCGTCGAAGAAGTCACAAAGAAGACGAAGAACGTCCGACTCCGTGCCCACCTATTCGACTCCACTGTTCTTCCTGACCTGACATACGCCTCAGAGACCTGGGCTACACGAAGGCAGGATGAACACGCGATCAGCGTCGCGCAGCGTGGAATCGAGAGGACGATGCTCGGAGTGACACGACTCACGCAAGTGAGAGAAGGCCTCCGGAGTTCCGAGCTTCGCCGACGCTCGAAGATCAGAGACGCTGTCGCGTGGGCCAAGTTGTCGAAAATTAGGTGGGCCGGCCACGTAATGCGATTCGCAGACACCCGCTGGACGAGAGCCGTCACAGATTGGATTCCGCGGGATGTCAAAAGAACACCAGGACGCCCACCAACGCGTTGGTCGGACTTCTTCGTGAAAGCCCTGAACGAACGATATGACGCTCTTCGTGTCCCTCGAGCGAGGAGGATCCATTGGACCACTCTGGCACGCGACAGGGACGAATTGAGACGCTGCTGGCGCCCGCTCGAGCAAGTCGATGATCAACGGGACGACAAGTGATACTTAATAAAGTGCTTAGAATATTTTTTGTTGAAGGAAAACTTGATACAACCTTCTTTGAATTTTTTTTAGTTTACCTGTCCCAATAAGTGTAGTAATTTTATAAAAAAAAAATTATTTTTAGATGAAAATAATCAATGAGAATTTGTCTGAAAACGCAGCAAAGGCGCTAGAATGTCACTCATTAAAGCATCAGATCGCGTCATGCAACGTCAAATAGTTCGCTGCAACGTTTACTTGATTGATAGTGTGAACGCCACCTACATGAACTATCAAAGTGAAGCCGTGTGTGTTGAGAGCAGAATAAAGAATGGCGGCGTTACTCAACCCCTTTTGGGATGCGCCACGCATTCTACTTCTGCGGGATGTCGTGGAGGCGTATTTGGCCATACTGGCCAATCACTTGCGGTGGCCAGCCGATGAACAAGTCGGCACTTTAACCTTCCCAGACAAGACTGGTACCAATTCACCGACCCCGGAGGGATGAAAGGCTTGGTTGGCCTGGGCGGGGAATCCGAACCAGGAACCTGGTATCGGGTGCACGCCACAGTCGCGCCTCCTCCGACTGTGCTACACGCTCAGAATAGAATAGAACATTTATTGAGCCAAAAGTAACACAAAATCAATTCTGCGCAAAAGACTACCGCAAGAGTTGGCTTATTGATTATTGGTTAAAGTGACTTCTTCGAAGATTTGCATGATTTGTTCTTCACAGTTGTCGACGCCTTGGACGAGGGCATGGCGCAATGTCTTTTTGGCACCAAAAAATTGCCACTCTCCTGCTCTTTAAAACAAGCTGTAAATCATTATTTTTTCCACAAAAAGAGAGAATTTTGTGGAATTCCAAAAAAGTGTTCACTTATTGGGTAAGTGAATTAGAACATCAAAGAAAGTTATACTATTAGGGGGGGGGGGGGCAAAAGTAATGAGACACCCCATGCCGTGTCCACATACCTCGTGGCTGGAGTCTGGTTTCGTGCTTATCGTATTTGTATGTTTGTATGCTACTTACTGAAGGCCATCTGAAAAATTACCACTTCCGCCCTTTTCAGAAGCATGCCAAAACCCCAGCCTGTCTCATGCCGAAACCCCAATCTGACGAGTCGACCTGTGTCGCGCAAATCTCGCCCAATTCCCAACCATGAGCAGCCTGGACTCAATAGTCACGCAAGATTAGAAGTACGTCTTCTACCTTAACCCTGCCAAGTAGCGAGTCTGGGTGAGGCCTGGTGAATTGTTACCGACCTTCGTTCGGCAAGATGTTCACGGCGAGAAGCATCTTTGGAGCTTTTGGGTCTGCGCCCATGGATCGGTTTACCGCAGGCTGTTTCCCAAGAGCACCGCGATGAACTCCAAGGCCATGGTGAACGAAATAGAGGAGATGGGCCGGCGACTCGCTCTTATTCATTCGCAGCGCTTCAAGAAGGTTCTCCTCTTCGACAACGCCACACCCCATCGGGAACAAGTAAGCACGGATAAGCTTGGCCAGCTGGGCTACGTTCACATGCCTCACCCACCGTATTCGCCGGACATTTCTCCATGCAACTACCACTACTACTTGAGCCTACAGGACTTCCTAGTCGGAAGGGACACAAGAACCCAAGCAGTCCTTGACAACCATATCGAGCAGTTGATCAACACCAGGCTCAAGCAGTTCTGTAAGGATGGGATCAGGAAGTTGACTGAGCGATGGTAGCAAGGTCATTGCCCTTAATGGCAAATACATTCCTCAGCATCGTTGAGTTGTAATTGAGTTATAAGGAGATAAAGATTTTTTTTTTCATTTTGTCTCATTACTTTTGCTCCTCCCCTAATAAAATTTTCCTCAAACTAAAAAATAACCTCTCTCCCTTCTAACCTTTCTGGAGAGTATTTAGTATAATTTAGAAGAAGCTCATTTTGATTTGGAAGAGTTCGCCTTGATTTCAAAAGTTTTAGACTAGCTTAGAAGTGTGTTTAATTTGATTCGAAAAGTGTCCAATTCGACGTGAAAGTGGTATATTTATATGCTTTTCAAAATTGTACAATATGCGATTTAAATTTCTCATGCTCTGTATGATATTCTGATTATGGGATGGGAAATGCCTACATAACCATGTAAACTGCATTGTCCTAATCGGGTGGGATCAGAGCGAATTTGTACGATCTCACGTCTCACGGAGTCATTTCTCCCGGCAAACAAGATACCACATTAATCGTCGAGTTTGCCCAAAACCCTCACTAGCTGTTTCATCTCTATGTCATCTCATTCCCTATCGATCCTCTGTGCCGCCCTGTCGATATTGATAGCTTTCGTAATTGCGCGCTGCCCGGCGATGAACTATAAATTGCGCCTAGACTGTATAATTCTAGCTGAGAGGAATGACGGAAGTTGATCACTCTGGCGCAGTTTTCAGTACATGTCGCTTATGCGCACAGCATAAGTGCGAGAGCACGCAGCGGGGGTGCGGGAAAGTGCCGTAGCTGCTAGCGTAATCGCGGCAGCCGACCACTGTGCCGAACTAGTACGATTTCGGCGAACACACTGCCGAATGGTTACCGTATCCTTTAGGCGTCAGAAAAGCGCGTTCGTGCAATTACACACATCCGCGACCAGTGCTTCATAGGCGAACACGTCGCCCAGCGTAAAAAACACGGCGTGTCGTGAATGCACAACACACCGCTTACGCAATTTTGTGTTACGGTAAGTCGGCACTGGTTTTCCGTAATCTAGGTTCTTGTCAGGCACACTGGGCGACGTGTTCGTCTATGAAGCACTGGTAGCAGATGTGTGTAATTGCACGAACTCGCTTTTCTAACGCCTAAAGCATACGGTAACCATTCGGTAGTGTGTTCGCCGAAATCGTATTGGTCTGTGTCGATCTAGTGGTACGATTCCCGCAGTTCGCCGAGTTGGAGTCGAGTTTCTATCGGAGCGTACCGAGGGGCCGGGAAATTTGTTTTGTGTCTCTGAAGTTTCGTAAGGCAGCCATTAGACTCTTATGACAGCCTAGGGGTTGGGCGTGGGTGAGCCAGGGGTACGAAGGGAAGATGAAGATCGTTTGCCCCCTTGCGAGGGGCGTGGCCTATTTCGTACATCCTGACCGTCCTCCCGTTGTTTATAGTTGCACCATTGCGCGGCGCGGCACCATATTCGGAATATAAATATCGATCGGAAGGCGCGAAAGTTGATATCTATGGCGATCGGGGGGGGGGGGGGGGGGGAGGGGAGGGGTCGAGCGTTCTAGCCCCTCGTCTCCCTGGCCCACCCACCCCCAACCCCTGGTCTTGCTCGAGAGTCAAGTGGCTGCCTTAAACTTCGTTTATACTTCCGACGCGAGCGACGCGACGCCACGCATTGTGGCCAAATTGATCGATCGCGTCGCCCGATCAATATGGCCACAATACGTCGCTATGGGGTCGTTTAGTCTGCGCGTGACGCGATGCATGTGTAGTAGCCAAATTGATCGAGCAACGCGATTGATCAATTCGGCCACTACACGGCGTCGCGTCGCGCGTCGCGCACACACTAAACGACCCCTATCGGTAGCGTCGCGTCGCACGGCGTCGAAGTATAAACGGAGCCCTACGAGATAGTGGAGACGCAGCCGTTTCCACGCCTCTGTTTAAAGGACGGGGGTAGAACGCCACTCCTCCCGATCGTGGTGCCTCGTCGCGTAGCGGGGCAAATATAAACTAGGGCTAAGCGACATGCCCCAAAACATGCATATCGATTTTTGCTGGGCGATCGCTCGGTATTAATCGATCGCTACACTGTCCATAGCGACTCAGCCGCTCTTGTTGCGGACCATGAACAGAGCCTGAGGCCCCGTTTATACTTCATCGCGGCCCGACGCGATGGCCACGCAATGAGGCCAAATTGATCGATCGCGTCGCACAATCAATATGGCCACTATACGTGGCGTCGCGTCGCCCCGCGACGAAGTATATTGCACACCCTCACACTTATCCCTTCTACCTGAGAGGGCGCTGTCGAATTTTGTTTTTCTAAGGAATGAAACTACACCCACATATTCTCTAGTCAGGCGTAATGAGCTGCTTTGCGCGCCTACGGCTGCTCTTGTCGCCAATGGCGCCACGGAGGCGCCGCCGGTGGCGGTTTCCGCGCTCCATCGCTAACCATGGCGCCGGCAATTTTTGATTGAACTCAGCGAACACCTCGCCGGTGCCGTTGTTTCGTTCCATGCGCCTTTCGTCGGTGCTTCGGGTGGTCATTCGAGGTCCGGACGGCAAATCGATTTGGCGCGAGGTCAGCGATCTCCGCCTACCAAAGGGTGGGAAGAAGCTCTCATTTAGACAGGTAGCTGTTTTTTTCTTTTTGTCCTTCTACATCGTCCTTTCCTTTACTTATTCATTTGCCACCTTTTTTGGGACTAATGAACAGGCCAAGTCTATTTGGACACCCCTACCAGGTGACACATCTTCACATGCCTTTACGTGCAAATTCCGTGACCTCAAGGTTCCTCCACTGGTTTATGCACGTCCAACACATGTCTGAACATGCAAACAGACTGGAGCTGTCAAGACGTATTCACGTCGTGACGTGTATGGCTTCGAATGCTTCACCGTATCGCTTGATAAGCCGCGCTATCAGGGATTTCGGCTGTATTTTCTCATTCCGTATCATGGGTGGGTGCTGACAGGCCTCGAGGATATCGCGGATGTTACGTGCGGCCAAACAGCGCCGGTGGTGTAAGGCGAACATCGCTGCCCGGGAAGCAGAAGATGTGGGTTCGAGTCCCGCCTGGCGCAAGAGTTTTGTTCGCAACAAAACATCCTGTAACAACATGTATTTTCTCTGTTAAATTGCTGTAAGTCGTTGACGAATCCTGACCTAGGTGGTGTCTTAACGGATTTAACCGACGAAGACAGCATTTTAACCTTCATTGTAGCACAAGCCTTTCTTATTAGGGTACCACGTTTTCAAATCGTTACCGTAAGAACAGTCGTTGCAGGACCGCCACGTCCTCGGATCAGTGCTGGCACCTTTAATCAACAGTGGAACTATTGAACTACGGAAAAAGCAAGCTTCGTACTGTTTGAGGTGATTTTCGGTGCATTTTGGAAAGGAATGCAGTTTGACGTTGCAATAGATGAGTGGCTGCTTCAGCCTAGTCAAGATTGGTACAAGTCCTTATTGCGGCTTACGTAAGTTACGCTGAAGCGACTACTCGTTTATTAAAACGTCCAATTTCGTTTCTTTCCAAAATGCTCCACCGATAACCGCCACAGACAGTGTAAAGCTTCTTTTTTCGCAGTTTCACAGTTCCACTATTGAATAACCATGGAGTTCGCATGGTGCCAGCACTGATCCGAAGTCATGGCGGCCCCGAAACGACTGTTCTTACTGTAACGGTTTAAAAACGTGGTATGCTAGCAAGAACGTCTTGTGCTCTAGCTGACCACTTGGAGTGGACCGCGGAATTGTAGCAGCTATACTTAGAGCCTGTTCATACTTCGCGACATGAGCGACAAGAGCGACTGGGGCGACGGATGTAGTGTGGTGTACGTAAATAATGCATTTCACACTACATTCGTCGCGGACGCAGTGTGGAGTACGCAGTTATTCACGTACACTACACTATGTCCGTCGCCCCAGTCGCTCTTGTCGCGAAGTATGAACAGGCCGTGCGTCCTGCGAGCCGTCTCAACGTGTTTGAACTCGTTCACTACGGTCTGACAAGGGATTCAGTTAGTTGGCATGCTAGAACAGGAAAAAGGTGACGAGGTGTGTGTTCTACACACTTCATCCGACGCCTCTTAGCTTCTAGATGTCGCGTTGCCGCGTTTCTAGTCAGGATGGCTATCTAAAGAGCCTATTCCCAGCGTATCTCTGATGGTGAGAATGATGCTTGGTGCATATCTCAACAGCTGAGAAAGTTTGTAGGATGAGCGTGTAGCGTGTAGAATAAGAACACTGCCTCGATCGGGATTTAAGGTTAGTTGACATGCGGTTAGGGCCGCTTCATACTTCGCGACGGGAGCGACTGGTCGACCAGACAAATCACAGGTACCGATTTTCGCCGAGCGATCGCCCAGCAAAGATCGATACGTGCGATTTGCCCTTCCGACCAATCGCTCCCGTCGCGAAGAGTGAACAGGCCCTTACTATACCGCTTGGCGTAAAATATGTGCTTCCTGACGAGGTCACGAAGCAGGTAGGCTCCAAATGACGCCTGACCCGGGGGAGGGGGGGGGGTGGAGTAGGGTTAATCTTCTACTCAGTAGATATTCGCCTTGGTAAGAAGGCATATGTATGTGCAGTTACCTCAGATATGGCCTAGCTCATCATCATAGGGGTAGAACACACCGGTACTGCATAAAACCTTCAATTTTAACAACAGAAAACGTTGTATAGAGCTGTCCTACAAGATGAGTCCCTCCGAGCCTATTTGCGCTCATTTTGATATTCCAAGAGCTGTTCCGCATTAATGCTTGCAAGTTGGCACCTTTGTTGTTCAGCATATTTACGCACTTCAAATATCACCAAGGTCAGCGTTAGACATCATATTGAACGCGTTGTCTTCGTGATCGCGCCATGAAGCATATATTTTACGCCAGTAATTACGGTAGCCCTACTTCAACTGTCCTGATGTCTTATCCTTGTCACACTGTCTCCTCTATACAGCATGTGAAAGAAAAATGCCCATCAACTGCCTAGATCCTCTTTTTGAGTGTGTGATGATCATCTAAAAGGTTGTTAGTAATGGAGCGGACACACATTGTCCGCATCTTCCATCATCGGATCATCTACCATTAACGTTTATCAAACAAGTTGCGGATTGTATTGCTTATCCATTAGAACTAATTTTCAATTCGAGCTATATGAGAGCTGAGGTTCCTACAAGGTGGAAACATGCCTTTATTACGCCAATTCGCAAAAAGCCACCATTCAATCAACCGGGTAATTACCGACCTGTCAGTATAACCTCTGTATTCGTTAGAGCTTTTGAAAAGATTGTAAAGAAACACATGCTGGGTCATATTGAAGAGCATAACATCATCTCTAAGGACCAGTTTGGTTTCCTGAAACAACGCTCGGTGGAAACAGCTGTTCTTTCTGCTCTAAACGAGTGGACTAAATCTATGGACCGTAGAAAACGCACAGATATTGTATTTTTTGACTTTTCTAAAGCCTTCGACAAGGTTCCTACAGAAAAACTATTGTACAAGATGGGAAGGGTAGGCATACATCCTATGATTGTAGACTGGATAAAGAGTTTTCTTACGGGCAGAACCTATCAAGTCAGAGTAGGAGGAGAGTATTCATCGGTTTATTCTGCCCCCAGTGGTGTTCCACAGGGTGGAGTACTATCGCCTTTACTTTTTCTTTTGTACACGTATGAGATTCCTGATTCAGTTCAAAGGTTTGGAGTTTCTTGTAAAATGTACGCGGATGATATAAAGATCTATAGAGAAGTCGACAATCTAGAAAGCTCCTGTCATGTCCAAGCGGCTATAAATTTTGTAGAGAATTGGGCAAGCACCTGGGAACTACCCCTTTCGGCTGAAAAATCGCATTGTCTCGTGATTCAATCTAAATCTCAAAGTCACCGTCCAACATACACACTCAACGGGTCAATTTTGGAGCAACTTACAAGTGCACGAGATTTAGGGTTCCATTTCTCGAGTAACCTAAACTTTGAGCATCATTATAAAGCACTTGTTAAGAAGGCTAACTACCGAATTTATAATTTGTTCAAGGTGCTGATAACCAAAGATCAACCTTCTTTTCTGAGAGCCTACAAATCTTACGTAAGGCCCATTGTTGAATGTGGTGTCTCAGTTTTCAGTCCCTGTCAAAAGAAGGACATAAAGCTCCTTGAAAGTGTTCAGAATAACTTTACCCGTAAGCTTTTTCTAAAGTGTCGTGGTCTAAATTACGACAATATTCCGAGTGGGTCTGACAGGGCCAAAATGCTCGGGTTGTCTAGCCTTGAGACTAGACGAAAGATTTAGTTATGTTGTTCAAAGTCCTGACAGGAAGGCTTTCCATTGATCCAGTTGGATTTTTTGGCACCCCTTTGACAACTGACAGAAGAGGGCATCTCCGACTCTACCTGCCACTTGCAAGGTCAAAAGTAAGGTCAAGTTTCCTCATTCATAGGAGCATCAGGGAGCTCAACACCTTGCTTTCGGAGAACGAGAACATTGTTAATATTTCTCTATCCTCTTTTAAACTTCTTAAAATCGTTGGTTCCCTGAGCTTCATGGGTGTAACTTTGACTTTGCAATAGTGAAGCTCGACTTGGTCAATTCTTTATTGACAACGTTTCGGGCTATAAGCCCTTCTTCAGGTCTAAAAACAGTTATATTGCACATCTCTACAACAACACTTTACAAACAAATAAAGGGCTTTCCGGACAGACCTGGGAATCACAGGGAGAAGGAGGGGCCAGGGATCTTCAGTGGTGCGTTTGGCCGGAAATGAAGCGCAATAGTCCTCGGGCTACTTATATATCTTAGTGGGCAGT
The DNA here is from genome assembly GCA_947396885.1 of Heligmosomoides polygyrus polygyrus. Classification (NCBI taxonomy): domain Eukaryota; kingdom Metazoa; phylum Nematoda; class Chromadorea; order Rhabditida; family Heligmosomidae; genus Heligmosomoides; species Heligmosomoides polygyrus. The sequence continues at coordinate 106,536,703 of OX377202.1, forward strand.
GACCGCTCTCTCATATTTCCATGTCGCCATCATTGTCAGCCGGTCACGCCGCGTACCCTTATAGGGTGATAAGCCTCATTGCATTCTTCATTTCATCTCTCCGATTTATTGGTGGTTCCCAGTGTTTTATCTCCAGCGCTTCCTTGATCTTCCTCTCCACCGGATCTGTCAGATTCCTGTGGAGTATAGAAACTCGCAGTTGCGGCAGCGGATCACGTGCGTGCTTTAGGGTGCGGTGTTTCGAGAATGGATTGTCTGGATAGCTTTGAGGGCTACGCAGAGCTCTCAGATGTTCATCCATTCTCTTTCCTAGTGGCCTTCCTGTCTCGCCAATGTAGAATTCTTCGCAGGATGTGCAGACCACTTTGTAAACCACACCACTAATGTTGCGCACTTTGTGTTCTCCTTCACAGATCAAACAATCTGTCCTTTCACACTGATTCTCATATAGACGCGAAGCTGTAAGTAGGCGTCGTAAAGACGGCGGTGGTCGGAAAATGAGGCTTATAGGGAGCCCAGATCGTTTTACGATGCGGTTCACGTCCAAAGCAAAGGAGTCAGTGATGAAAGGTATGATTAAAGGAGTGCCGCCAGGTGATCGTTGAGGTTTCCAACAACGACATTCCCTTGAGCCATATCCGTTTTGCCGTAGAATTTCTCTCACTTCATTATCGACTTCTCTAGAGTTCGTAGATGTCAGCGCAGTAGACGTGGCTATCGTATGATGAACAATATTCTGTTTCATATACATAGGATGGCAACTCCTTGCATGCACAAGAATGTTATGAGATGCCGGTTTCCTATACCACATACTACTTACTTGACCCTCTGATATTCTTACTTTCGTGTTCAGAAACGGGAGAAATCCATCTGGTCCTGGAGCTTCTGATGTTAGCTTGATCGTTGGAAACGCTGAATTCAGCTGTCCAAGTGTCTGCCGTAGCGTTGTCGACGATTTTCCCACAGCGAATATGTCATCGATATATCGCCCGAAGTATAACACTCTCGTAGACAAAGCCGGCCGCTCAAGGCAATCCATAAATATGATCGCGAGCAGCGGCGCCAACCTACTTCCCATTGCAAGACCTCGCGTTTGCTTGTAGAACACATTTCGGAAACGGAATGTGCTCACTTCGACCACGCTTCGTAGCAACTCCTCTACATCTTCTCTGCTTACAACGTTTACAATTCTTTATTGACAGCCCGAAACATTGTCAATAAAGAATTGACCAAGTCGAGCTTCACTATTGCAAAGTCAAAGTTACCTCTTTTAAACGTTTAATTGCGCTAAGGTTTCGTTAGGCTTATTTTTTGTTTGTTATTGTTAGAATCTTACCGCATGTGATTGTTATCCGTGCCTTGTAATAAATAAATAAATAAATAAATCTTCAATGACTTTGACGAAGACTTTATACTGTGCAGCAAACACTTTGGCTTTCGGACAAATTAAGGGAGGTGGAAAAACACCCTTTGTCCCTTCCGATTAGGAATTCAGAATCACATTGTGTAACGTCTTGAAAAAATAATCATTATTCTGCCTATGTAGCCGTTGTGGGCGCGTGTAGCGCAGTCGGAGGAGGCGCGACTGTCGCGTGCACCCGATACCGGGTTCCTGGTTCGGATTTCCCGCCCAGGCCAACCAAGCATTCCATCCCTCCGGGGTCGGTGAATTGGTACCAGACTTGTCTGGGAAGGATAAAGCGCTGACTTTTTCATCGGCTGGCCACTGCAAGTCATTGTATGGCCAAATACGCATTCATGCCGCCTCCACGACATCCCGTAGAAGTAGAATGCGCTGGCGCATCCCAGAAGGGATTGAGTAACGCCGTCCTTTATCCTTTATCCTTTATGTAGCCGTTGTATCTAACTCACCTTTCATGACCCGCTAGACAGAAGGAAACCTATGGTATTTTGCTTAGAAATTGAATCTAATAGTGGATGTATACGAATTGGAGGAATGCATGCAGTGTTTTGTGTCTCTAACCCCTCCCTTGGTTTTTGCTCCCCTGAGTGCTTCAGCTAGACAAATGAGATACATATGTCACACATGCGGACTCCGACAGTGTGGTGTCGTATCGTGGAATGCTGGACGCAACTGTCACCTTAGCATTAATGTCCAAGTTTGACGTTCTTGAAACCTGGGCGTTTTGTAACTATGTTTTAATCTTCTTTGCCTGCCAAGTTCGGTATAAGTTTCTCTATTGCGACCAACGTTTCGACGTACTCGTCTCTCTCAAGGTCTGGAAGAAGCTCGAAATGTTTGTTTCTGCAGAGTTCATTGGGTCAGAAACTTCACGTCTACCCTTACAGGAATTCTTACAAGAAGAATTCCTGTAATTCCTGTAAGAATAATACTTCGCGACAAGAGCGACTGGGACGAAGGACATAGTGTGGTGTACGTAAATAATTGCGTACTCCACACTCCGTCCGCGACGAATGTAGTGTGAAATGCGTAATTATTTACGTACACCACACTACATCCGTCGCCCTAGTCGCTCTTGTCGCGAAGTATGAACAGGCCCTAAGGGTAGGCGCTGCGTTTCTGACCCAGTGAACTCAAACATTTCGAGCTTCTTTCAGACCTTGAGAAAGGCAAATTTGTCGAAGCGTCGCTCGCAATAAAGAAATTTTGGCACTTCCGGGACACCAGAGGTGGAGGGGAGGTCGAAAAATTTTTTTCGCCCGAACTTCGCCCAGGGTGGTTATTTGGGGTGCTGATCACGAATCTAACGTCCGCTTTTAAAAATTCGGCCGATTACGGTAGGTTACGGCAGCTACGGGTAACTAAGGCTGCCGTAAATATAATCACTGATTTTGCCCAAACTTCGCCTAGTGGGGTTATTTGGGGTGCTGATAATGATTGTGACATCCGTTTTTCGTTTTGCACTGGAGTTTGGGCGAAATCGGTGACCATTACCTTAGTTACCCTACCTACCGTGACCTACCGTACTCCAGCGTAAGACGAAAAACGGATGTCAGATCCGTGATCAACACCCCAAATAACCCTCCTAGGCGAAGTTTGGGCGAAATCGGTGACCATGACCATGGCAGCCTTAGTTATCCGTACCTACCGTAACATACCGTACTCGGCAGAAATTTCAAAAGCGGATGTCAGATTCGTGATCAGCACCCCAAGTAACCCTCCTGGGCGAAGTTTGGGCGAAAATTTTTTTCGACCTCTCCTCGTCCTCTGGAGTCCCGAAAGTACAACAGTGCTGAAATTTTTACCGAACCAAGCAGGCAATGAAGATTAAAACATATGTCACCTTAGCACTGCCCCTCCCGACTACGACTCCTTAACAGCTTTTCCGCTTTTCTATCTTTACACGGGGCCAGACCACTGGAAACATGCCTTCTGCAGCTTTTATTCTATCTATCTCATGGCTGTTTTATCTTCTTTTCACTTGTTTTGCAGCGCTCCAGACTTGTAAGCACAATTTTCCAATGTCTGAATGAACATCTGAACTTGCGTACTCGCTTACAGCGACCATCTCCCCTTTTTCAGTTCGTACTTTTTAAAGAATTTAGTTCAACTGTCTATTTTAAGGCGTATCCTTGTTCAGATTAGATGGGATAAATCCGTATGAACCTGTATTCCTATTGCTCTCATCCCACATGCTTAACTTAAGCCTGTCGAGCGAGGTTCATGCAGATTCACCATACTCAGTTTGAACTTCAGCCGAGGCAGCAGTTTGAAGGTGTTCACGTGGCATGTCCGAATTGCTATTGATTTTCGACGCAGAAAGAAAAACACACCAGCGGGCGTGTGTTGTTGATTGTAATCCGGTAGCGAAGGGCAGTTCTGGTCGCATTCACCTGCTGCTATTTAAAGGTTCACGTCAGATGGACTCCAAGCCTGTCTCTGTTTCGTAATTCCATTGTATTAGGCCATGAGTTCTAGATGGTAGTCATGAGGCTACAGCATTGTCGTTCTTTTTTGGATTCAAGTTTTAACGTTGCGATCCGCTTAGTAGATTTGCACGCGGGACTCATATTTATTCATTTATTTGTCTCTTATGCTTATGGTAAACGGCTAAAATAAACAAAAATGCCAACAAAAACTTGCTCAATATAATGGTTTTAATAAAGCTTTCCTCAAGAACTCAATAGGAAATGAAAACTATAAACATTATCTAATGTCCATTCCATGTTCGACTCTCGATGAACCTTGGCATCCTTGATGTTGCTATAGACGAGTGGTCTTCTTTCGGCATCGTTTTCGTAGTCTCTTAGCCTTTTGGATGGGTTCCTGCAGAATGAAATGGCATTTGGGAGGGTAGCTTCTCAGATGACTTCGACTTTTCCAGGCTCTGAAGAAGGCGACGACGCCGAAACGTAAGCCGCAATAAAGAGTTATACCAATCTTGGCTACGCTGAACAAACCACTCGTCTATTACCTAATGTCTTTATTTCTATATTTATACTTTGCTTACTTTGATACTTTGATGGTCCTTTTGTCGGCTGGAGGTCTTCTCAGCGGGGACCACAACTGTTCCAGACCGCTCGATCTCTGGCTGCTTGCATCCAGTGAGGCAGACTCCGCTCTCTGAAAGATCTTGAGAATGAGTCTGCCCATCGCGTTGGCGGTCGTCCCAGTGGTCTCTTATGGTCTCTCGGGAGCCATTCTGTGACACGGAGACTCCATCTATCGTCCTTTCGTCGAAGCAGGTGTCCGGCCCAGCGATATTTGGACTTCTTCATGTACTGCAGCGGGTCTGCTAATTGCGACTTCTCCCGTAGCTCCGAGCTTCGAAGGCCTTCTTGCCGTTGCTGACGAAGGATTGTCCTCAGAAGACATCTTTCCAGTGCACGATGCGTAGTTTGCATCGCTCTGGCGATTGTCTTGTTGTCGGACCAGGTTTCCGTCGCGTAACACATCGCACGCAGTACAGAGGCGTTGAATATCGAGGCCCTGAGGCCGGGATCCTAGACCTGATCGGTGACTTCGCGAATCGAACTGAAGGCTGCCCATGCTGCGCGTCTCCTGCGGGCGATTTCAGCAGCGAGGTTGTTATCCATGTTCAGCTCTCTTCCCAGATAGACGTAGGACTCGACCTGTTGTAGAGCGACTCCATTTAACCTTACGAGTCCGGTGTCACACCACTGGTTGACCATAAATTGCGTTTTGGACATATTCATGTCCAATCCAATCTTCATACCTGCCACATTGAGCTCGCTCAGCATTTCCCCGAATTCCGCCGTGCTGGTAGAGATGAGAGCAATATCGTCGGCGAGGCGAAGGTTGCTGATCCGTTTATCGTCTTTATTTATAGTGTCTAATATCTTTATTTCCATGTCTAAATGGCTGTATGAGTACTCGTTGTCACGAGTGATATCTAGGTTTAAGACATTACTATAGACGTCTATAAGTTTGTTTTAAGTATGGTTAGTGCTTCTGCTATGAACAACTGAAATCTCGTCCATATAACGGAGCGGAATGAGCGATGGAGATCAGGATGAGTAATGAAATAAACGTATTCGATTTCTGGGGGATCTTTATAAGTTTTACAACATACATAAAACATTACTTCTTTGCGTTTAATTCTTGTTCTTCACGTCCAACGTCGACAGAGAGAGTAAGGAATAACATACAGCACCAATTCCTTCTTCCTTCCCCTCTCTTACAGATGAGCACTGAGGGAATGTTACTCTGTCTGCTTTGTTTTCGTCTAAGGGCCCGTTCGGAACGAAAACCAAACTAATTCTTTGTTTTCCATACTTTTACAAATAAAGATACGGTGCAAATAGGCTCGGGAGGGGGAGATCACTTTGTACTCAGTGGATATCCGTCTTGGAAGAAGGCACATGTATGTCTAATTACATCAGAATTGGCCTAGCTCTGTTCTGTCCATCAAAGAAACAGAATACACCAATGCTGCATAAAAACATAAATTATTTCATCACAAAACGTATAGTACTATATGTCGTTACAGAATGTTTTGTAGTGATCAAAACTCTTGCGCCAGGCGGGACTCGAACCCACACCTTCTGCTTACTGAGAGGCGATGCTAAGCTTTACACCAACGGCGCTGTTCGCCCGCACGCAACATCCGCGATATTCTGGTGGATGCCCACAGACCTCGAGAATATCGCGGATGTTATGTGCGGTCAAACAGTGGTGTAAGGCGTAGCATCGCTGCCCGAAAAGCAGAAGGTGCGGGTTCGAGTCCCGTCTGGCGTAAGAGTTTTGACCGCAACAAAACATCCTGTAACGACATATAGCCTCTCTATCAGCCTTAAGCAAATGTGTTGAAGCGTGGCACAGGGCTGTCCTACAGGGTGACCCCTACGAGCCTATTGGCGCCGAAGCTACCATCACATTTATACCATTTTCACGTCAAATTGGACACTCTTCTATGCTAAATAAGACCTTCCAAATCAAAGAGAACTCTTCCAAATCGAAATGACCTTCTTCTGCAATAAAGTAGAGACTCTCCAAAAATGTTAGAATAATTTTTTGTTCAAGGAAAATTATAATATAACTTTCGTTGACGTTTTTATTTGCTTCCGAATGAGAGAACAAACCGTTTTAAATTTTATAAAAATTCAGTTTGAAATTTTATGAAAAATTTATTTTTGTGGAAGAACAATCAATTAAAACTTGTTTTGAAGAGCAGGAAGGCGGCCATTTCATATTGTCAAAACAGAGATTGCGCCACGCCTAGTCCTAAACCTCGCGATTTTTATTCGATTGATAGCAAAATTTCTGTATGCATGCAGTTTCAAACCGGCAAGCGGTGCAACATAAATAATTCTAAAAACACGAATCTTGACTTTCTTGCTGCAGTATTTACACTATCAATCAGATAAACATGGCGACTTGCTTTCCGTGTGCATGGCGCGATCCAGTCTTTTGATGCACTACATGATTGCTGCCTTGCTGCTCCTTAACACGAATTTTAATTTATTATTTTTTCTCAAAACATAAAAATTGTATAAAATTATGATATTCATTCTCGCAGCTGACGTTAAAAAAAACAAAATGATTCAAATCAGTTTCTTTAAGCCTCAAGTGGCTGGTATCGAGGTTGTAAGCTGTCATAAAGATGTTTTGTTTCGAGCAAAACTTCTAGCGCAAGGCGGGACTTGAACCCACACCTCCTACTGACCGAGCAGGAATGCTCTACGCCTCTACACCACCGGCGTCGTTTGATCTTCTCGATACACAGGTGAGTGCTGATCGTGTGGATGTTGCGTTCGATCAAACGGTGCCGGTGGTGTAAAGGCGTACGGCATTCCCGCTCGGCTAGAGGGAGGTGCGGGTTCGAGTCCCGCCTGGCGCTAGAAGTTTTGAGCGCAACAAAACATCGTTATGACAATTTCAAAAAGTTTATTCTAAGTTTTCCTTGAACAAAAAATTATTTATCCCATCTTGGGGAGTCTGTAGTTTAACCTATAAGAAGTTCGTGTCGATTTGGAAGCCAGACAGAATTGGGTTCACCTCTCTCCAATCACTAGGACAGTGTTCTGTGCACCCTAGTAAGGAGCCTGTTCGGAAGTGGTTTGTTTCACTGTAGAATTCGTCGTGACAGGACGTCGTCTTTCGGGCGACCATTTCGGTGCCGCGTATTGATCGTTCAGCCCATCAGTCGCTTCGGCCACTGTCGAACACCACTGTTCCCGTCGTATCTACTCAGTTGCCTTCTTTTTTAGGAAATGTACCGTACAACCGTGCGTATTTTAGAACTCTCTCATCGCGTTCGCAGTTGTACTCGGCCTTTTCGGCTACGGCCTTGCTCAGGAGGAAGTCAATCCCGACTCCAAGTGGGCAGGTCGGTTCGAAGTCGCCATGTATTCGGGCATTTAGCTGTGTTTTCGCTCAATTTTCAGTGTTCTCTTTACAGAAGTCTATCGTCGCATAACCAGGGACCCGCTGAAATGGTTGGGAGCGGCGGAGATGGAGACAAGGCCAGCCCCAGGCCTCTCCTCCCATCAGAGGTGCGTGCTCTTGGTGCATGGCGAGGGCGTGAGTGTCTGCAATTTTTCGCTCGCATCCTCCTCGCGCTGATTTACATCCGTCTTTGGTGGCTTGGACTCCAGCAGACACTGCCACGCCTATTGTTAGGAGTGACATGCGGCGCCTTCCTAGTTGAGCGGGATCAGTCTGGTTGTGTGCGCTGCTCCTTGTCGGCTTCAAATTTACGCAATGTTGCACACTTTCGCTCCATCTTTGAAGTGTTTGTAGTCTTTTTATTGTTTTCTAGCCAGTCTTGATGCAATCCTAATTGGTGGTGGCTGCTCCTAAAAGGTTCCAGACGGAATGTGCCCAGTATAGGCATAAATCGAATTCGTAACACAGAAAACATGCGAATATAGCTTTCGTGAGCTATGCCGAGACGTTAGGGCGTGTTCATACTTCACGACGGGAGCAACGGGAGCGATTGGGCCTGTTCATAGTTCGCGACAAGAGCGACTCATCGCCTGTGCAAAACACGCAGATCGATTAAAACCGAACGCGCGCCGCCGAAAAGTGTTATACTCGAGCGCCGTCGCTCTAGTCGCTCCATTCGTTGCTGTCGCCTGTTCATACTTCCGCGCGCTGCGCTCTCGTCGCTCTTGTCGCTGTTGTCGCGAAGTATGAACAGGCCCATTGGCCGGCCAGGCAAATCATGCTATCGATTTTTGGTGGGCGATTGCTCTGCAAAAATCGATACGTATCATCTGCCTGGCCGACAAATCGCTCTCATTGCGGAGTATGAACAGGCTATCAGCAAATTATAAAGTCGTGAAGCATATAGCCTTGTCTGTATCCACGGATCTGATATCGTATTCAAGACATAAATTGATTGATGATGTCTTGGCCTAGTTTTCTATTTACTTCACTGATTTTGTCTTCCAGAAGATGATCCGGGGCAAATCCAGTAGTGGGGTCCTCCCTTACTAGATTTGCACCGAGAACGGCCTTTTTTCTCCCCCTCCCCCCCCCCCACCGACTAGGAACGCAAAAATGAGTGTCTGAGCAACCAGGTTGGTGTAGTTTACTTATTTTTATAGTGTTCTTGCCTATTTATTGTGTTTCGTTGTGTCAGGAAATCGTGTGAGAGTGGCCACCACCAACTAGGACGGCACCCCAGTCCTTAAAGTCTTTCAATATTCTAAAGATTTAAGCATTCTTCTGTGCTTATCGCATTTATTCTAGAATACGACAATAAGTTGTACTAACTGTAAAATGTGTGCAATATTACGTATAGCTTTGACGCAGCAGTGCACACATTTAGGCCAGTCGTCTCCCCCTCCCAACTAGGAATGCACGCCTAAGTTTTTTCCTCCTATTCGTCCGTGATAATGGTCGGCAATGTTCATAGCTATAGGACCTGTTCATAGTCCACGACAGGAGTGACGCCGTGGTCGCCCATGCAAAGCGTGCAAATCGATTAGCAGCGATAGCGATTGCCGAAAAAGCTGTCCATAATCGAGCGCTGTTGTTGTCGCTCACTTGGCCACTGTCACCTGTTCATAGTTCCCTGGAGTTACCATCGCTCGAGTCGCTGTCGCGGACTATAGACAGACCCACAGATCTCCAGCGTAGCTTCTATAATTCGACGCAATAGTGCACACATTTAGGCCAGCCCCCCCCCCCACAATTAGGAATGCACACTTTAGTTTCTACCGTCTATTCGTCTGTGATAATGGTCAACGAAGTTCGTTCAGGTAGCCGAGCTCGTCGGAGAGCCGGCCCCGGAGACCGAGGGCTTCTACTTCCAGCAGACGATGCTGCGCATCAAAGATCCGCGACAGTCTCTTCCCTTCTACACTAAGGTTCTTGGAATGAGGTGAGAGTTTTCGTGGCTTCTTTGCTATTGAGGTTCTTGAAAAGATGGGGTGTGTGTTTTGTTTCCATGAAGTATTCCTCCCAACCATTTCCTCCTTGTATCTGTCTGACAAGGAGAGCCTCCAAGTTGGCGGTGAGATTTTGCGATGCAATTTTTACAGGATGAAGGGTCCCGTGTGGTGAGTCCAAAAACGTAGTTAATTTTTTCGGGATGCTTTTTTTCTTCTGAAGTCAAAAAAGGCGTGTGGAAGCGTAAACGAGATGTTCGTCACGCTTTGATGCCACCAAACCGAATGTGGTCGAATGGCGCAGTGGATAGCGATGTCGCCTCTCGACAGCATCAGTCGGGTTTTATGGTTCGACCTCCGATGCCCCAAAGTTTTTGCAAACTTCGGGTCGTTATTATTAGGTGCTTGCGCGACCACACGAGTCAATTTATACACGATTAATACTTTTAATACGTAAATGTAGCCCTTTTAGTTATATTTTATTTCGTTACCTCTCAATGGAATGTATTTGCACTGTAGCATGCAACAACAAACTGTGAATGCAGACAAACGCGTACACTTCAGGGGATAGGCCGTGAATTTGATTTAGTGCCGGTAAATACTTAACACTTACTAAAGGCATTAATCGTATACAAATTGAGGATCTATCCTAGTCCGGGGGTACATAACTAAAAAGCATGTAATAATTCAGCTTGAGACTTACCGACCAGCTCCTGCAGAAGAAGATAGGACCTAAATGAAGCGAAAAAACGAACAGACAAACAAAAAAAATAAAATCGCCGCGGTTTTACAACCAAAGAGCATTGATCGAGCGACGCGATCGACCAATTTGGCTACTTTTCGGATCTATCCTAGTCCGGGGGGGGGGCACATAGCTAAAAAGTAGTAGCGCTTGACATGTTATAACCAGGATCTAACATGGTGGTGGGTAGGGCGCATGAGGCCACATGCCGCGTGCTGACCGCCGCCTGACATGTTATAACCAGGATCTAACATGGAGGGCACGTAACTTTGCCTGCTTACAACTGCGACGAAAACAAATGTAATGTTTTCGTTTTTCTTCGTGAGTTTTTCTAGGTTAGGTCCTATTTTGTTCTGCAGGACCGCTCGGTAGTTAAGTAGATTTAATACATACTTTTTAGTCATGTGGCTCCCCCGGACTAGGATAGATTCCAAATTGACTCCTGTGATCATGCGAGCACATAATAATAACGACCCGATGTGCGCAAAAACTGTGGCGACACGGGGGGTCGAACCGTAAAACCCACTCGGTGCTGCCGAGAGGCGACATCGCTATCCACTGCGTCAGCCGGCCACATTCGGTTGGGTGGGATTGGGGCGTGCTGAACTTCGTGCTCACGAATCCACACGCGTTTTTTCGACTACAGAAGAGCATTCCGAAAAAATCAACTTCGATTTTTGACTTCCCACACGGGGCCCTATATTCTGTAAAGACCACATTGCAATAGCTCACCGCCACTTTGAAGGCTCTCCTTGTGAGACTTTTAAATGATGCCTATAATACAGGGTGTCTCAAAAAATGTATACACTGTTCGAAAAGCGATAACTTTGCTCACAGTAAAGGTAGCGAAGATATTGAGAGCTCATGTGAAAGCTTAAGAAACTCGAAATTTTCTGACATATGAGTGGTGTGGAATGCGCCATGCGCTCGTTTGATATTTTGCATTTTACACTCGATTGATTGTTTTCCGCTTGAATGCTTGCTATAATTTCTTCACAATTTGGCCGTTTTGATTGATTTGAGCTTTTTAAGGTCTATAACTTAAAAATACACTACGGATTGCAAAAAATGCAGTGTATTCCATGCAGGTACCATTTGAAAGGTTCTAACATTGCAGCTAGTGAAGCTTTTGAAGATGTTCGAGGCTCACATAAAAGCGCAGGATTACGAGATCTCTGTGGCGTGTAAATAGTCAAGATTGCACCATGCCACCGCCTAAAACCTTGTATTTCAGCCTCGATTGATTGTGCATGGGCTGAATGCTTGTCACAGTCTTGTTACTACTTGGCCATATTAACCTGTGCTGTGCTTCTTTCAATGTTGAGAACCTGACAAGGATTTGAAAGACTCGCGACGTGCAAGTTTATTGATTGCACGAGTTAAATGCGAGCAGGAACCCATTTTCCAAGACGGATTCTGTGGACTGATGAAATAACATTCAAGCTGAATGGAGAGGTTAATCGGCATAATAGCAGCTACTGGTTGCCGAAAAACGTTAAAAGGAGCACAGTACAGGTTAATATAGCCCAGTAGTAACACGATTGCTACAAGCATTCAGCCCACGCACAATCAATCGAGTCTGAAATGCAAGGTTTTTGGCAGAGGTGGGGCGGGATTTCGACTATTTACACTCCACAGAAATCTCGTAATCCTGCGCTTTTATATGGGCCTCGAACATCTTTCAAAAGCTTCACTAGCTGCAATGTTAGACCCTTTCAAATAGTACCTGCATTTTTTTTTTTTGCAAAATATAGTGCGTTTTTAAGTTATAGACCTTAAAAAAAGCTCAAATCAATCGGAACGGCCACTTTTGAAGAAATTACAGCAAGTATTCAAGCGAAACACATTCAATCGAGTGTGAAATACAAAATTTCGAACGAGTGCATGGCGCATCCCATGCCGCTCACATGTCAGGAAATTTCTATTTTCTTAAGCTTTCACACGAGCCCTCAGTTTCTTCGGTACCTTTATGTGAGCAAAGTTATCACCTTTCAAACAGTGTAGACATTTTTTGAGACACCCTGCATTATGGCTGACCCTCAAATTGGTCACGATCATCTTCATTCGGCTAAGTTTGACCGTTTCACCTTCATCAGAGCCTTGAAAGCCGAACTAAATTTTAAACTCCAAAGTACTTTACCATTTCACAGTGATAATGCAAGCCAAAGAAAGACTAGAAGCTCAAAGAAATGCAGGGCTATAGACCCCGCCAAGTGTTGGCTTTTCCATGGGAGCCCAGATATTGATTTTTCGGAAGAAAAATCGATACGCGTGCTTTTTCGAAGCGACCGTTTGCTACAGCTGCGGGTCATGAATTGGTCCGTAGAAAATACTTGCGAATGACGTCAGTGCTTCAGGTTGTTGAAGCAGATGGATTTCTCCGGCGGTCAGTTTTCGCTGTACTTTATGGGCTATAAAAATGCGGACGAGATTCCCGAAGGCGAGAAGGAGAGGAATCACTTTGCACTTTCTACGCTGGCCACCATCGAGCTGACACAGTGAGTCTTGTCCGAGTTTTGGAGGGAATTCCGTGCTGATTCTATGATTTCAGCAACTGGGGCACCGAAAACCAAGCCGACTTCAGCTACCACAACGGCAACAAGGAACCGAGGGGATTCGGTACGTGATTTCTGGACGTTTTTGGAGTCGGTAACCATAGGTTAAGGCGCCAAGTTTCAGGCCATATCGGCATCGTCGTGCCCGATGTGGACAAGGCCTGTGAGCGCTTCGAGAAAATGGGCGTGAAATTCGTGAAGAAGCCACAGGACGGATCGATGAAGGGCCTTGCTTTCATTCAGGACCCTGATGGGTACTGGATTGAGATATTTAACCCGAACAACGTGTGTTAGACTGCGCCGGTGTGTCCTTATCGTCTCATAGCTTGTTTAGGTTGAGTTCTGGTGTTTTCTTGAATAAATATGACTGAATTTTATCATTTATCGATGCCGTTCAAGCTTGGCGCGGCGAGTCCGTCTGAATTTCGTGCTACGCGCGACAAACCTGTATGTGCCTGTATTCCTGTCAAGACTTGGTCGAATGTTCAGACTTGGCAGACTTGCTCTGACATGATGGCCCACCTAGCTTGAACTATACCGCTACACTACCTGCGTCGTCTGGAATTTCGAATTGCACGAGGAGCGCCAGAAGTAGTGTCTCCATTCCTCCCTGTCGTGTGCCAGAGTAGCCCAGCGGGTCTAGCAGAGCGTTGTACCGTTCGTTGAGGGCTTTCAGAAGAAAGTCCGACTAACGCGTTGGCCCGTGTCCTGGTGGTCTTTTGACTCCCAGGGGTCGGATCCATCAACGACTTACAGCAATTTAACGGAGAAAATACAGCCGAAATTCCTCATAACGCGGCGAAGTGCTCCACCAGTTTCGACTGTATTTTCTCTGTTAAATTGCTGTAAGTCGTTGATGAATCCGGCCCCTGGCGAGTGTCCGCAAAACGCATGACGTGGCCGACCCACCTAATTTGCGACGACTTGAGTAAAACGATAGTGTCTTTCAACCTCGCAGCTTGGAACTCCAAAAGCCTTTAGGGGACCTTGTTCGATTCCGTTGACTTCTTCAGAGCTTACGCTCAGAATTACAACCAGCGCTTGGGGCCTGTTCATACTTCGCTACGAGAGCAACAAGGCGAAGGACGTATCGATTAGTGCCGAGCCGTTGCCTGGGAAAAATCGATAGGCATGCTTTGCTTTGTCGCTCTCGTCGCGGAGTATGAACAGGCCCTTAGGTGGGTGGACGCTCTGGTGTTTTTTTTTGACACCGGGCGGAATCTAATCGATAATAGTTTCCTTCCACGTTCCCGCCAAGCCTATCACTTGGCTGGCCCACCTAATTTTCGACGATTTGGGTCGAGCGATGGCGTTTCTATGCCTATAGCGTCGATAAGATAGGAAATTCAGAGGCATTAGAGGTCCTTATTTGATTTCATCGCCGTAGCCAAGATCTGACATGGCTCCATTCATCCCAGTCACGTGCCAGAATGGCCCGGTTGGTCATGGCAGCTTTAATTACGACAGAAGCGTAAGCTCTGTTGCTCACAGCTTTCAAGAAAAAGTCCGAGAAACAATTGATAAGCTGATTTTTCCTTTAATTTCCTCATGAGCGTCGTAGGGTTCGGCTGTGCTAGTCGCTTATGTGGCCTACATAGAGTGAAGGGGTGCAGCAGTACGACTAGGTCGAAGCAGATGGCCCTGCCACTCAGAGAGGAGTGTTGTTGAGGTACGTGTTCGGTCAAGATTTGTTGTTTTGGTCGTCTGGTGCGCTCAGGCCTTACTATGTAGGCCACATTAACGACTAGTAGCCTCAGTCCAACGTCATCACCTGAAAGCTGGCGGAAGACTTGTTTCATGTTCATCCACAGAAGCTGAGTCATGCAGCTACAAGGCACAATGCCCTTTTGGAGCCCTTCCTGTGACCTCAATCCATGATTTTCTCATTTTCAGTGGAGCCGAAGCTAAGCCAGACCCCGTGGCTGCTGTCCATCTACCCTACATGTCGTTCTCACTGTTTCAGCGCTATGAATACCCGAGCTATTCATTGTCATGGGCTAAGCCTGATCAAAAACATGAAGCCGTCCGTCAAACGCCCAGTTTTCACACATCCCGAGCGGGCTATGTAGCCGTCACCCGTCTCTCAGCCATCAGAAGGCGTTCTCCGTCTCTTTTTCGTGTTCTAGGAAGCTTCCCCTCTGGGTCCGAATTCATTTCTTCGTGACATCGCATTTGATCTTTTTGAAAAGAATGGCCTTTGGACCGGCACGTCTTCGTTTTTACGTGCATGGAGTATCTGCATTAGGAGGAGTTTGTCTCTCAGGCCGTTGCAAAAATAATTGCCGCTAACGGCGACAGAGTGTGAAGTGCCACACTTGTTAAGAATACCAGTCTTAGCGCAGTAAGACGCGTTAGTTGCACAAACTGTAGTAATATGGTCTCCCTCACAGAAATCAAAAGGGAAGTCTGTGTTCAGATGGCAGCGAAGACACTAATCGGGAATGGAGTTCACGATCGGGAAAGATGTTCGATTGCCTGGGCCGGGCTTAGGCCCCGTTTATACTTCGACGCCGAGCGACGCGACGCCACATGTGGTGGCTACATTGGCTGAGCGACGTGATCGATCGATTTGTCCACTTTGCATACCACCACGTCGCTCGGCCTTGGAAGTATAAACGGGGCTCTCGTGGTAGGGAGATCTCGTGGTAGGGGACGGGGAGTGTACTGAAACTGTTCATCTATTTCGTTTTCTTCTGCCTCAAAGAAGATGAGAGTGTAAGTCCTAACCTCAGACACTAGTAGAGGTGACCTGTGGGCGAAAGTGACCTATTAGGTTGGTGCAGAAGCTCTCGGACATTTGATCCCTCCTGAATTGAAAGCGCATTTTCCCGCCAAATTTCTCGCATGTAGCGTAAATTACCGATCGATAGAGAAGGGAAAGGGCTACAAAACTGTTCCTAACATTTACTTCTGCGTTGTTGACGTCAGCTATTATGGCTAAGCAATTCATCCCAACTGAGACGCATATTCGACACGTCATGTTATTCCCGCATCAATCTGGCCTCAATGCCAACGAATCGTATCGTCGCCTGAAGGATGTTTACAGCGAGAGTGCTCCTGCTCGAAGCACTGTGTACCAGTGGTTCTCGAAGTTTGCAGTTGGTGATACTCTACTCTAATTATCGCCGGCGTGCACAGTGGGTTGACGCAACTGGAGAGGCAGACGACGTTCCGAAACCCGACCGTCACGTGAAAAAGGTGATGCTATGCATTTGGTGGAGCGTTCTTGGCGTAGAATACTGGGAGCTGTTGGACGAAGGGATAACAGTGACGGCAGAGGATTACTTCAACCAACTGAGGAAGTTGAGGGCCCACCTTCAAACCACACGAGGAGAGCAAGTGAGGGTGTATTTTCAACGCGACAACGCTAGACCGCATAATGCTAGAGCGACGGCGGCTGAGTTGGCGGACTACGGATGGACCGTTCTTCCACATCCACCTTACTCACCAGATCTCGCTCCTTCTGATTATCATTTGTTTTCAAGCCTTCAACGCTATTTGGACGGCCGGCAATTTAGAAACCGAGAGGATGTCAAGGAGGCACTGCTCACATTTTTCGAATCACAACCGGCCACGTTTTGGAGAAAAGGCATCCATGACTTACCAGCACGTTGGCGAAAGACAACTGATGTAAAGGGTGGTTACTTCAAATGATTTGATGCTGTTGTTCGTATGTTGTGATAATAAATATTTCATGCCCCAAATGTCCGAGAGCTTATGCACCAACCTAATATTATGACGTAATGGGTGACCTGCAGGAGCTACTTTGGGCGTAGTGTCAGTCAGCGGTCTACTGTCGGTCATTTCGCCGCTCACATGATACGCTACACAATTCAGACACTGGGAGAGGCCACCTGCAGGCAAGAAATGGGTGAACTCTGGGAGCATAGCTAGGTGACCTGACTTCGGCCTACAGGTCAGCGGTCGAAGAGCTTCGGATGACCGGATGACGGTAGTCTAGGCGGGAATTCAAATGGAGGTTTTTGCAATGGGCGGGAATATCGCCGCGCTTTTCAAACGTACTCTTCAGATAAGGGTAAGTAGGCTTATTTCTGGTCTGTTCCGAGATCTGAGTTGTAATATTTTACACATTACTATTACACTGTAAACACTCAAAGATAAACCTCAATATTTTTATTACTCAGACAATAAGGACAATAAACATCAACTGTACATTAACTACTTTTAACTTTTCCCAAAATGGGGTAAATAAGCAGCTATGTGAAAGAGCTGGAGAAACCAACCGGACTATGCCCACGCTCGCAAGCGTTTGTACGTTTGAGTAGATCATTTCATGGGACAGGTCTCATTCATATGGTCGCAAGGTCGAAGTAGATGGGCATAGTTCGGTTGGTTTCTGCAGCTTCTTTGACAAAAACTGCTTATTCTCCCCATTTAGGAAAAGTTAAGAGTAGTAGATGTACAGTTGATGGTTGTTGTCACTATTGTTTGAGTTATGAAAATATTAAGATTTATCTATGAGAGTGTTTACAGCGCAATAGTAATGTAAACTACACGACGCCTCGGATCTCGGAACAGACCAGAAATAAGCCCACTTACTCTTATACCCTTATCTGAGCAGTACGTTTGAAAAGCGCGGCGAGATTCTTGTCCATTGCAAAAACCTCCATTTGAATATAATGAATTGAATCCGCCAAGACTACCGTCATCCGGTCATCCGCAGGTCTTCGACTGTTCACCTATAGGTCGAAATCAGGTCACCTAGCAGTGCTCGGTGAGTTCATCCATTTTTCACCTGCGGGTTATCTCTCTCAGTGTCTAGGAACTAACCTTCTATAGCGGAAGATGGAAATAGTGTTAGGCTTAGGCGCCAGAGCTCGTGGATGCTACTCTACAAGGGTGGCGGAGAGTCGTTGGATACACCGCCCTCAGAAAGGGGCTGAGCGAGGGGCGCGCCGAGGACAAGATGTCCGGGTCCCTGCCTTCACATGGAGGCACCGCATTTCTAATCACTTCCCTTGGTCCTGCAGCTCTATCCTGAGTTGAATCGTTCTTGAGACAAGAGTCAGAATATTGTTCACCAATTGGAGGAAAAGAGTTTTCAGCCCGCCTTATTGCTCAGTACTAAGGCGTCGTCCGTATTTTCCGACAAGTACAGCAACATCTTAGCGAGATATGTCATGACAACAACGCGACCATCCACTAGAAAGTTCTTCAACACAAAGAAAGTTGTCTGATCCTTGGAAAGAGAGGACGGTGAGCCGGTTTTGCTCACAATTACGGATAAGCCTTCAATGTAGAACTCCTGACCGGAATCGCCCATAGTCTCTAGTTGAGGCGAAAATTGAAAGAATCTAGAGAGAAGAGCGACGTTCTCCTTTTCCTCAACTGCCTCCATAGCCGAACCGACTGGAAAACGACTTCAGGATTCTTCAAGATGCGCTTCCCAATCGTTTCCTATCAGCTGTTAGGTTCTTGGACAACGTCACGCCAATTGACGACGGTTTCGCGCGCAGCAAAATTGTCCAAATAGGACGGCGCGGGCAGGGCGGGAAGTGGGTGCGGGTAGCACGGTGTATCGAACGACTGCCCCACTACAAGGGTGATGATCACTGGCTTCTCGACTGGTTGTTGCCGCTCTTGGAGTTTCTTCTGTGGTCGTGGACTCGATTCACGACCACCCGTCACTGGCGGCACCTATTGGATGGAAGATGAAGAGATGAGAAGCTGAAGCCATAGTTGTCCATCACCTCTATCTGAACTGGGAAAGCTTTGGTATTTTAATTTTGCTCTGCTTGTTAGGCATTTATCACCTTTACAATGATAGTTAGTATAAATGTGGTAAGAGTAGGATCCTTCTATTAGCGCATGTTGGTGGTTCAGGGGTTTATTCTTGAAGGATATGAACAGAGCTGATGTTACGTCTTGATTATACGACGGTGAATAGCCATCTATAGGGCGACGCCCCGACCTCATTGACGAGTGGCGTGGAAAAGAAGGTTGGATCGTCGTCGTTGTCGACGAACCAGCTGCCGACGGGAACACATTGCCAGGGGTCTACGTATGGGACGTCGTCGCTGGCGACGAACCTGCTGCCGACGGGAACACATTGCCAGGGGTCTACGTACATTTAAAACAGTCGACTATGGCCGGCTGGGCTGCACTGGAAACAACGAGAGGTAGAAAGCTTTATTCACAGCCGCTGTTGGCCAGAACAGACAACGAATAAAACTCTAAGGCCTGGTTTATAATTCCCACGCCGAGCGACGCGACGGCATGTAAAGTGGCAAAATTGATCGATCGCGTCGCTCAATCGATATGGCCACCATATGTGGCGTCGCGTCGCGTCGCTCGGCATCGAAGTATAAACGGGCCTAACGGCGGTTCCCTCGCATTTTATATACGGGGATTACGGCAGTGCGCGAAACTCTGTGCAATGCACTATAGGGCGCAAAAGTACAAAATTCAAAAAGACACACTCGATCAATACTTTATAGGGACACTCGACAATACAGGGGCAATGCACTCGATAACTGCTTAACAAAACAACAATTCATGCAACAAGGAAATTATCATGTCCTGGCTTCGCTGATCGCTCGCGAGTGTCGTCGAATCGATTACTGCTTCCTCTTCTTGGCTTGGTAACGGTGGTTGACGCTCTCCTGCTGGGGCATAGCAGGAGATTGTGGGGCGGTTGCCCCACAACCTGCCTGATGTCCTGCCTTGAGGCAGCGACAGCACAAGCCCAAGCTGGACGCTTGAACAGCCCTAGCGGTGGCGTTTCGTTAATTGACACACCAGAGCTGTAGTCGTCCGCTTTATAATAACACCGAGTGCCCACTGTGCTTGACAGTGTAGCGGATCGGGCTCCAGGTGTTTCACTTGTTAGTCCATTTTTCTGTGCATGATGACTTTACAGCACAGAACGCGCAGTTCTCGCATTAGTCTATTCTTTGTGCAGACATGAATATCTTATACGAGATCCAAGAGGAAGAAGAAAGTGTCAGCCTGACGGCCGAGCACCACGGAGCTTCCACACACTACTGAAAGCCATAAGGGCGTTTGCCCATTCTCCTTGTGTTGCGGGGCCTCTAGGTGGTAGCTTAATGACGGTCTCGATAACCAATGGGCAGTCTCACTCACGGGTATTTTTAATGCGTCGGTTAGGACAAGGCGAGGCGTTCTTGGTCGACCTAATCAATCTGCCGTAGATTAGTCATCCTTCTCTTCTAAAGTAGTCTATGTCCTGATCTCCATACTGTACTTCATCCCTCACAATATAGCCGTTTTATAGTCGTTGCTTAGTTGCGTGAAATCGCATCACGTGCGCAGTTGCCGCTTGATTTTGTAACGTAGAAAACAGGAAGTCGTTAGTAAGTAGAAAGAAAAAAAAGAGGTTTCGATGTACGCAAAAGAGTGTGGGATTTTAGCTAGCAGAAAACTTTATAGCTATTTTCCGTCAGAGTTATGCAATTTACCCTGTTCATGTGGACCATGTGTTCTCGACGTCCATGGAGAATAGTGATATTCGAACGATCTATATCCACAATGACAAATGGACCTTCAAAACGAGGCGCAATTTTGTTTCCAAGGTCCTTTGTGAAAAGATTGAATTGATGCTGGTAAAGTTGATTGGTAAGATGTCACGGTAATTTGTTGTTGAAGTAGGTACTATCGTACCTCTAAAGTTCATTGGAGACCAAACGAAAAGTGGGAAAACTCCGGTATGTAGAATGTAGCCAAGACTGGAGAGTAGAACATGAAACGAGAGAACGATGGAGAAAAACTAGTGTTTATTGTACCTTGCTTGCTCTTTTTTTATTTTAAACTGCTTATTTTCATCGCCTTACTACAAAATGAATTTTGTTGCGGGCTATATTGACAAATACGACAACGGTACATTTATTAGGAGTACTTTACCGCGAGGGTGGCGTAGCCTGGCCAGGACCTATCGTTACAACTGATCAAATACCGGATTAGAGGGATTTTCCTCCCTGTCACACAAATGAATTTAATATTTTTGCTTTGCGGAGTAGAAGTAGAGCAGCGGTGTGACATTAGCGCTTTCTTTTCTGTAGGAGAAAAGGAATAATAGATCGCAAAAAGGAAAAAACGTGGCGGCATATTATGCAAATCAAGGGGACTCGAGAGCATTTTGGCTTAAGCAGGTATTTACGAGGTTCAGACAACTTGTTGTGAAATCCTTTCTTGAAAAGTGAACGCCTTTTTTTAAATACTGTTACTTCTCTAAGTAACAGTATAAAAAAATCATACGAAAACGTTCTTATGGCCTTTTTTGTTGGTTAGATTGTGCCGGGCACTTACGCAGTGATACTAAAAAAAAGGTTTAAAAACTCATGCAG
Organism: Heligmosomoides polygyrus polygyrus; assembly: GCA_947396885.1. Classification (NCBI taxonomy): domain Eukaryota; kingdom Metazoa; phylum Nematoda; class Chromadorea; order Rhabditida; family Heligmosomidae; genus Heligmosomoides; species Heligmosomoides polygyrus. The sequence continues at coordinate 106,558,104 of OX377202.1, forward strand.
CGCCAACATTTTTTTTCTGCAAATAGAGAGAATTCAAAATAAACTAGGAGGAAAGACGAGGAAAGGAATCAAAAATAGGTAAAATAAAGTAATGCGAGCCGGGACCTCCATATAATAACCGGGACCCACTGTGTTCGACAGTGTTGCGGTTGAACGCCCGGTGTTGTTACTTGTTATTCCATTTTATTTTATGCAGTATAAGTTTACGCACAGAACGCTCAGTCCTCGCGTTAGTTTATTTTAATTTCAGACAAAAATATTATGTGCAACGACACCAAAAACAAAGAGGGCAGGTGTCAGCCTGACAGCCGAGCCCCACTGAGCCCACACACCACTGTTTTCCCGAGAGGGCGTTCTCTGTACTCCCTGGGTTGCGGGGCCTGTAAGTGGTGGCTTAATGGGGGTCCCGATAGCCAGTGGGCAAACTCCCGCACGGGTATTTTTAGTGGGGCCCAATGGCGTCGGGTAAGACAAGGTGAGGCGTTACTGGGTGGCCTAATCAATCTCCCGTGGATTGGCTATCCCTCTCTTCTACCGTAGCCTACGTCCCATATCCCTACAGTACTTCATCCCCTTACTATTTCCTTACATTTTAGTGGGACCCGATGTCGTCGGTTAAGACAAGGCGAGGCGTTCTTGGTTCACCTAACTAATCTCCCGCGGATTAGTCATCCTTCAGTTCTACCGTAATCTATGTCCCATCTACCCACAGGACTTCATCCCTCTCAATATAGCCGTTCAACATTTTTTTTTGCAAATAGAGAGAATTCAAAATAAACTAGGAGGAAGGACGAGGAAAGGAATCAAAAATAGGTAAAATAAACTAATGCGAGCAGGGACCTCCATATAATAACCGGGACCCACTGTGTTCGACAGTGTAGCGGTTGAACGCCCGGTGTTATTACTTGTTATTCCATTTTATTTTGTGCAGTATAGGTTTACGAACAAAACGCTCAGTCCTCGCATTAGTTTATTATATGTTCAGTATGTGGAACGACACCAAAAATAAAGAGGGCAGGTGTCAACCTGACGGCCGAGCACCACCGAGCCCACACACCACTGTTTTCCTGAGAGAGCGTTCTCTGTACTCCATGGGTTGCGGGGCCTGTAAGTGGTGTCTTAATGGGGGTTCCGATAGCCAGTGGGCAAACTCCCGCACGGGTACTTTTAATGGGGCCCAATGGCGTCGGGTACGACAAGGTGAGGCGTTACTGGGTGGCTTAATCAATCGCCCGTGGATTGGCTATCCCTCTCTTCTACCGTAGCCTACGTCCCATCTCCCTATAGTAGTTCATCCCCTTACAATTTCCTTACATTTTAATGGGACCCGATGTCGTCAGTTAAGACAAAGCGAGGCGTTCTTGGTTGACCAAATCAATCTCCCGCGGATTAGTCATCCTTCTGTTCTACCGTAGTCTATGTCCCATCTTCCCACAGTACTTCATCCCTCTCAATATAGCCGTTTTATAGCCGTTGCTTAGCTGCGTGAAATTGCATCACCTGCGCAGCTGCGGCTTGATTTCGTAGAAAACTTACAGGAAATCGTTAGTAAGTATAAAGAAAAATGAGGTTTACTCGAACACCGGATTAGAGGGATTTTCCTCCCTGCCACACAAATGAATTTAATATTTTTGCTTTGTGGAGTAGAGGTAGAGCAGCGTTATGACATTAGCGCTTTCTTTTCTGTAGGAGAAAAGGAATAATAGATCGCAAAAATGAAAAACGTGACGGCATATTATTCAAATCAAGGGAACTCGAGAGCATTTTGTGCTTAAACAGGTATTTACGGGGTTCAGACAACTTGTTGTGAAATTCTTATCTTGAAAAGTGAACGCCTTTTTTAAAATACTGTTACTTCTCTAAGTAACAGTATGAAAAAATTATAAGAAAATATTCTTACTGCCTTTTTTTGTTGGTTAGATTGTGCCGGGCATTTACGCAGTGACACTAAAAAGAAATGAAGGTTTAAAAACTCATGCAGCGTCAACTTTTTTTTGCAAATAGAGAGAATTCAAAATAAACTAGGAGGAAGGACGAGGAAAGGAATCAAAATTAGGTAAAATAAACTAATGCGAGCCAGGACCTCCATATAATAACCGGGACCCACTGTGTTCGACAGTGTAGCGGTTGAACGCCCGGTGTTATTACTTGTTATTCCATTTTATTTTATGCAGTATAAGTTTACGAACAAAACGCTCAGTCCTCTCATTAGTTTATTATAATTTCAGACATAAGTATTATGTGCAACGACAACAAAAATAAAGAGGGCAGGTGTCAGCCTGACGGCCGAGCACCACCGACCCATACACCACTGTTTTCCCGAGAGGGCGTTCTCTGTACTCCCTGGGTTGCGGGGGCTCTAAGTGGTGGCTTAATGGGGGTCCCGATAGGCAGTGGGCAAACTCCCGCACGGGTACTTTTAATGGGGCCCAATGGCGTCGGGTACGACAAGGTGAGGCGTTACTGGGTGGCTTAATCAATCGCCCGTGGATTGGCTATCCCTCTCTTCTACCGTAGCCTACGTCCCATCTCCCTATAGTAGTTCATCCCCTTACAATTTCCTTACATTTTAATGGGACCCGATGTCGTCAGTTAAGACAAAGCGAGGCGTTCTTGGTTGACCAAATCAATCTCCCGTGGATTAGTCATCCTTCTGTTCTACCGTAGTCTATGTCCCATCTTCCCACAGTACTTCATCCCTCTCAATATAGCCGTTTTATAGCCGTTGCTTAGCTGCGTGAAATTGCATCACCTGCGCAGCTGCGGCTTGATTTCGTAGAAAACTTACAGGAAATCGTTAGTAAGTATAAAGAAAAATGAGGTTTACTCGAACACCGGATTAGAGGGATTTTCCTCCCTGCCACACAAATGAATTTAATATTTTTGCTTTGTGGAGTAGAGGTAGAGCAGCGTTATGACATTAGCGCTTTCTTTTCTGTAGGAGAAAAGGAATAATAGATCGCAAAAATGAAAAACGTGACGGCATATTATTCAAATCAAGGGAACTCGAGAGCATTTTGTGCTTAAACAGGTATTTACGGGGTTCAGACAACTTGTTGTGAAATTCTTATCTTGAAAAGTGAACGCCTTTTTTAAAATACTGTTACTTCTCTAAGTAACAGTATGAAAAAATTATAAGAAAATATTCTTACTGCCTTTTTTTGTTGGTTAGATTGTGCCGGGCATTTACGCAGTGACACTAAAAAGAAATGAAGGTTTAAAAACTCATGCAGCGTCAACTTTTTTTTGCAAATAGAGAGAATTCAAAATAAACTAGGAGGAAGGACGAGGAAAGGAATCAAAATTAGGTAAAATAAACTAATGCGAGCCAGGACCTCCATATAATAACCGGGACCCACTGTGTTCGACAGTGTAGCGGTTGAACGCCCGGTGTTATTACTTGTTATTCCATTTTATTTTATGCAGTATAAGTTTACGAACAAAACGCTCAGTCCTCTCATTAGTTTATTATAATTTCAGACATAAGTATTATGTGCAACGACAACAAAAATAAAGAGGGCAGGTGTCAGCCTGACGGCCGAGCACCACCGACCCATACACCACTGTTTTCCCGAGAGGGCGTTCTCTGTACTCCCTGGGTTGCGGGGGCTCTAAGTGGTGGCTTAATGGGGGTCCCGATAGGCAGTGGGCAAACTCCCGCACGGGTATTTTAATGGGGCCCAAAGGCGTCGGGTAAGACAAGGCTAGGCGTTACTGTGTGGCCTAATGAATCTCCCATGGATTGGCTATCCCTCTCTTCTACCGTAGCCTACGTCCCATATCCCTACAGTACTTCATCCCTTACAATTTCCTTACATATCCCTGATAGGGGTGGACTGTGGTATAAATGTAAGCCAAAAGGCCTCAATTTGACTACCTATTGAATACTCCTTAGTAGGGATAGTAAATTGAAGATGTAAATCATCTGTTAGGTTGGAAAAATGTTTCTTCACACTTCGAATTTTTTTGCCGTTCTCATTGCAAACACAGTAGCCAATATCGATTGCTGATTTCGTAATCCTATCGCACCTGTCTACAGTTCGCACACGGACATAGGTCAAGAGCCTTCTTGTATTTCGTCATCTATCCAATCTTCCGGACTCAATGCCAGATCTACCTCATGACCATTTTCGGCACGGCATTCTTCACGAATTCATTCGAAAGGATCTACAGCACGTCAGGCAGCCAACCAAATTAACCATATACATGGCTTGGGATCTACTACACTACTCATTGCGCCCGTTATGAGTGGTTCGGAAAGTTTTTAAATGGAGATTATTCACTCGAAGAAGGGCAGGAAGGCCGGCTGAATTGGACGACACTGAACTACTCCATCTTCTTCGTGCCGATAATAGGCACACGACACGCCAACTGGCAGAGAAGCTCGAAGTGTATCATAGGATAGTGGGAATCCATTTGAAGGGTCTCGGCTTTGCATGGAAATTTGGAGCTTGGATTTCGCATCCCTGTCAGACACTCAGAAAGGTCACCGGCTCGCCATCGCTGCTTCTCTTCTGTCCAGATACGAGAGGAAATCGTTTCTGCCGCAGATTGTGACAGGCAATGAGTCCTGGCTTCTGTATGCCATCTTCCGAAGAAAAAGACGATGGCTACAGAAAGGAGAGAACCCTAAGCCTGCTCTCAAGCCCAATGTTCACGAAAGGAAGATTCTCTTGAGTGTTTGGTGGGATATCAGAGGAGTGATTTACTGGGAAACTCTCAGAAGTGGAGAGACACTTACTGTTGCCACATACTGTGGCCAACTCCACAAAGTCGCCGCAGCTCTCCAAGAGACCTGAGAAGTCAAAGGTGATGATCCTGCATGACAATGCAAAACCACTTGTTGCAAGACTCACAAGAGAAACAATAAAGGAGCTGGGCTGGGAGGTAATGCCACATCCACCGTATAGCCCTGACCTGGCCCCTACCGACTACTACCATCTCTTCCCTGCTTTCAAGCAAGAAATTCGAGAGAAATGTTTTGAAACGGATGAGGACCTCAAAAATTGGATTCAGCAATCGTTCGACTCCAGGGACCATATTCATCAACGACTTACAGCAATTTAGCGGAGAAAATACCGCCGAAATCCCTGATACCGCAGCTTATCAAGCGATATGGTGAAGCATTTCACCGTATGCCAGATGCCTATCGCTTGTTGGTTAGTCGCGCTATCAGGAATTTCGGCCGTATTTTCTCCGTTAAATTGCTGCAAGTCGTTGATGAATCCGGCCCCAGAACTGCAGCCTTTTTCGCGAGAGGAATTAGAAAATTACCCTGTCATTGGAAAAGTGCAGTGGAACAAACTGGAGTTTATCTCAATTGACTTCACTTCGTAGTTGTGAAGTGATAAATCTTTCAAAAAAAAAAGAAAAAAAGAAAAGACTTTTCCCAGCCTAATAGAAGAGTGGTAGAGTCTTCAGGAGTATGAGATTCAGGTGGCGTTTCTATTGACTCTGGTTCAGCCCCTCTAGACCTAAAATAGTTCTCGCAGTGGAGATTCTTTCGAAGTTCTCTACGTTAGAAACGATCTGCCAGCGTAGGCAATTTATTTTTGCCTATGAAATATGGCTGATGTCTTTCCGACAAAGGCACTAAAGTAGAAGTAAGAAAAGGAGACGACGTAGGTAGATGAGATGGTCGAAGTGAAAGAGAGTAGTCCACGATCGAGTGCGTGATCGGTCTGGTGGTCTTGCGGGTGGGTGGGTGGAGGCGGTCACATAGATGGATAATCGGCAGTGTCAGGTGTCTGTGACCTATGACATCGAGAAACATCAAGGGGGAGGTTGAGGTGGTATGGCCTGGAGGTGGCGATATGATGTGAGATGATTGTGACAGATATGGCCATTTACTGCGCGCTCTAAATGATTAGGGAGCAATCGTTATGCCTGCTATTTTCCTGTGGCACTCGTAATTTTAAATTGAAACAAATAAATTTATTTTTTAAATTTATTTTTTTAATTTTGTAATTAAAACGAAGGCAGTAGTGGAGAAGGACAGTAAACGATAACGCATTACGAGAGAGAAGGCTGGATACAGTAACTTATATTTGGATATCTAACGCGGAACTATGTTTAGAAATATGCATTACCTCAAGTTTATTAGTAAAATAACATTAAATTATGGCCGAAAGGAATCTATCGTCAGTGAACGTGTGTTAATTATCGTTTGTGGGTTTAATCTCTATCTCTGTCCGTATGTCTGTCCGTGCGTGTGTCCGTCCACGCAAAATTAGTGGCAACTCGAACTGGATTCGGTTCTCAAGTGTCGATCCTTCTTAAGGCTGAATTTTTTCTGGTAGGAGTCACGCGAAGATGTTTGCCCTTGAACAGGCGCATCGATCGGGCAATCAATATATGTAGATCAATATTACTGAAGGTTTTCACTTCAGGAGTTCAACAGCTGAAGTTCAAGGAATGGAGTGTAACACTGCAATGTAATACGAACAATTCAAGATCAACAAACATAGAAAAATCAATAAGCCTTCTTCAGTAACAAATTATCTACAGGGTGTGGAATAGGAACAGCTATGGAATTAACATGGGAGATGATCACCGACAAGGCATCTTAAAATGTGCGATCAGGCAGAATACGGAGTGCCCTCCTTTCCTAGTTCTTTACGAAACCGTTTTGTCTGACTGTTCTGTGACCATATATGTACAATTTCAATGCGGGCACAGGCCACTAAATACAAAAAGATCAAATAAAGATACAATTAAAAGCCAGTCAGAGGAATGTTTCCACATTATCGGACGCACGATTCTCGAGTGCCCGGTGTGTGGAACCGTCCATGTTTTCGCAACGTCGTGACCATGACACGGCATCGTGTCACACGTCCCACACTGCTGAATAGGTGTGACACATCGTTAATGAGTTAACGTTCAGGAAAAGTAGCCTCCCAAAGTTTTGTTATTAGCGCTTTTCTAAAATCGTTTAAAATACGCCTAAAAAATATTCTCTCCGTCTCGGCTGTTCAAGGTGACGGGCAAAAGTGTTCTGGGATAAGCGGCGCCAGGTGAGGATAGGCATATCTTACGAGGAGGTTAGACCAGTATATTTTTGTCGATTCGTTGACGTACTTGGGGGCTCGGCGAAGAAATTTCTAGCTCCAAAAGGCATTAAAGGATAAGGATAAAGGACGGCGTTAGCCCTAGTTTATACTTGCGCCACCACGCGGCGCGGCATCACGGTCGCCATAGATATCGATTTTTCGCGTCGCCCCGTCGATATCTATTCCGACCATGGTGCCGCGCCGCGCAGCGGCGCAAGTTTAAACTAGGGTTTACTCACGCACGCACGTTTTCTCGTGGGATGCGCCACGCATTCTACTGCTATGAGATGCGGAGGCGATTTGAATGCGTGTTTGGCCTATACCTACATATTTGTGGTGGCGAGCCGATGAACAAGTCAGCGCTTTATCCTCTCAGACAAGTCTGGATGGAAGGCTTCGTTGCCTGGGGCGGGAAATCCGAACCAGGAACGTGGTATCGAGTGACAGCAGGTATCTCCTCCGACTGCGCTACCCTCGCCCCAAAATGCATTATTTCCAACAATTCAAAGCAATCTCATGAAAACATTAAAATACTCTTGCTGATTTCAATAGTTTTTTGTTTAGGAACAATCCTAATCGGAAGGGTGAGACCTGCAACAATCGTGAAGACTAAGGGTAAAATGAAAAATCACTGAGTAGAAAGTCCGGTAAAAATTCCGTTAAATTTCTAAAAATTTCTATCAAGTCGTTAAGCCAGATTTTAACGAAAAATGCCGTTAATTCGTTAAATGGTTAACCGTTAAATGTGCACTTCTGGCCGGAATCACAATGATATCTTGGACAGTGTATGGACTTCACAACAACCAGAAAATAAAAGATAACGATAAAGAACGGCGTTATTCAATCCCTTTGGGATGCGCCACGCATTCTACTTCTACGGGATGTCGTGGAGGCGAGTTGAATGCGTATTTGGCCATACAATGACTTGCGATGGCCAGCTGATGAACAAGTCAGCGCTTTATCCTTTCCAGACGAGTCTGGTACCAATTCACCGACCCCGGAGGGATGGAAGGCTTGGTTAGCCTGGGCGGGAAATCCGAACCAGGAACTTGGTATCGGGTGCAGGCGGCAGCCGGCGCCTTCTCCGACTGCGCTCCACGCGCCCTATGCTTCAAATGGCGATCTAAATGCTTGAAACGCGCCCCAAGCAGAAGCAGAAAATATCGTTCGGTACACCGTGCGTTCGGTACACCGTGCTGCCCGCCGCCCATTTCCCGCCCTGCCCGCGCCGCCTTATTTGGACAAGTTTGCTGCGCGCGAAACCGTAGCTAATTGGCGTGACGTCGTCCAAAAACCTAACAGCTGATAACAAACGATTAGGATGCGCATCTCGGGGAACTCTGAAGTCATTTTCCAGATGTTGTCAGCTCTGAAGATGTTGCTGTATTGTCGGAAAATGCGGAGGTCGCTTAGTACTGAGCGATGAGGCGGGACCTGAAGAAAGCCTTGGCGCTGCACCTGAAAACTGTCCTTCTCCAAATATGGTGAACAAGTTCTGACTCTTGTCTCAAGAACGAAATCAGTTCAGGATAGAGTGGCAGGACCAAGGGAAGTGATTAGAAATGCGATACCTCCATGTGAAGGTCCGGACATCTTGTCCTCGTCGCGCCCCTCGCCCCGCCCCTTTCTGGGGGCGGTGCATCCAACGACTCTCCGTCGAAAATATCGATTGGTTATTATCGATTACAGGGCGATGCACGGGCGTATTCTGCGGCCGGATTCATCTACGACATACAGAGATTTGACAGAGAAACTGCAGCCGAAATTCCTGATAACGCTCACATTTCACCATATCACTGGTTGATAAGTCGCGTCAATTCGCGTTTTTCAGATGTTTCCGCTGTAAGTTCTCTGTCAAGTCTCTGTAAGTCGTTGATGGATCCGGTCTCTGGATGGTATTACATGGAAAGAAGGAGAACAGGACCACCTACGACCTTAGATCGGAGTGATGTCGATAATCAGTCGGCTGGCCTCGGAGCATCTCCTCCTCGCTACCGCCGTATCTCCGCCGCTCTCTGTTAGCATTGTGCCGCTTTCACATCGGGGAACGTCATTTTTTCTCTCCGCGACGCCCGGAAACAGGCAGCTTCTCTCTCGGACATTCCGGCGTCTACGATCCGTTGGTCTTTCCCGTCTGTGTAGCATTGAGAGAGCGCTTCGATCACAGGCAACACCCCAGCTGCTATTTACGACATGACGCCGTCATCCGCAGGTGTCAACACTCAATAATCGACCACCATTCTGTCACTCGGACCGGCCCCTCGTGGCTTTCCAACCAGCTCGCTTCACTCGATCACAACAACGAAGATCTACAAAAAGCTGAAGATCTCGATCCAGATTAGTTAGGCGCCGTCTGACCTTCTTGTCGTTGCTTACATCTAAACATTCTCGTGACTTTTTTGCGTGTTGTTGTCTTATTTATTTGTTTGTTTCCCAATGGACGCATGATTAGTGCCTGTAAAACAGTCTCATTCCAGTCAAATGTTACATGAACCGCCACAGAAGAGCACTAAGACAACTAACAAAAAGAAAAGAATGGAAGGACCGAAGGAAAAGAAGTGCTTTTGATCTTCTTAACTGTCAATTAAATATACCTATAAAATGTTTAAAGGTTCGTTTCGCCACTACCTTCATACGAACCTTTTATCATAACATCTCCCCGGTGGCTCATCAGTGAAGCGGGGAGATGTTACATAAAAAAGGGGGTCAGAACCAAAAAGACTAAACTAAACAACAGAAAGGCTTGAAAAGACACTCACAGAGCGGATTGGAGAGAACAGAATAGGACCTAAAAAACAAAGGACGAAACAAACAAACAAACAACCGCGGTTCTAAAAACGTCGTGGCGAGAAAACCGCATGCAAACACAGCTGACCGCCGCCTGACATGTTATAACCGGGATCTATCATGTAAAGGAGGCAAATAAAGCCGCATACCGCGTGCTGACGCCGCCTGACATGTCATAGCCCGGATCTATCATAGTGAGGAGGGCACATAACGTTGTTTGCTTACAACCGCGGCGAAGCTGTATGTTATTTTTTCTTTTTTTCATTGATTGTAATTTGTCAGCTTAGGCCCTATCCTGTTCTCTTCAACCCGCTCTGTGAGTATCAAGTCAATTTGTTGCATAATTTTTAATTCTGCGCCCCCCCCCCTGGATTACAATAGATCCAAAAAACCTCGTGGTCAGCGGCTTAAATAATTCCCATAGGCGAAGTTAGGGCGAAATCGGTGGTCGTGACAGCGTCACTCTTGTTCACCGCAACCCAACAATACGGTATCGTACCGAAGCCAAAATGTTCTACTCCTTTGTGAAAACATGAGCAGACCACTTAGCAAATCTCCTAGCCCCTCAGGAATCGAACCCTCGACCTTTCCGTAAGTCCGCATCGCTATCCACTCGGTCATCCAGTCGCTTCCACCGTCGTTGCGAATGAATCACCTGAATGTACCCTACAGCTTCATCTAAGAAACGTCGTTAATTATCGTACTATTATCAGGCTTTTATTCGAGCTTCAAACCTTTTGTAGGTTAAGTTCTGAGCACAACAGGGCCATTCCAGGTGTCACTTTTGTCTTATCAGCCCGCCCTGTAACGATTCCATTTTTTGCCATTTTCGGTCTACCCAGTGACCCGTAGCAAAAACGAAGAACAGTTCTGTGATCCTTGTCCGATGCCTTACAAGACCATGCAGGTCTTGTTCAGAATCTCAGTGACCTCCCTCTTTAGTCATTGGTACCTACCGTAACCTCCCTACTCCAGCGTAAAACGAAAAACGGATGTCAAATTCGTGATTAGCACCCCAAATAACCCCATTGGAGAATTTAGGGCGGAAAATTTTCTTTCGACCTCTCTTCGACCTCTGGAATCCCGCAATAGTGCGTAAATATCAACAGTAGGAATAGAGTCACCTAACTCTCAATGCAAGATGTCTCGTTCTACATTGATAAGATAAAGATAAGACAAAGACAAAGCTGATAAGGCAAAAATGACACCTGGAATGGCCCTGTTGTGCTCAGAGCTTGACCTACAAGAGGTTTAGAGCTCAAATAAAAACCTGATAATAGTAGTACGATAACTAAAGACGTTTCCTAGATGAAACTGTAGGGTACATTCAGATGTTTCATTCGCAACGACGGTGGCAGCGACTGGATGACCGAGTGGATAGCGATGCGGACTTACGGGAAGGTCGAGGGTTCGATCCCTGAGTGGGCTAGAATATTTCCTAGGTGGTCTGTTCATGTTTTTACAAAGAAGTAGATTATTCCATGAACGAGTGTCGTTGAATCTTGGCATGACGTTGATACCAATAGGATTGTTCGAGCTGTGGAGCCAAGATTGTTAAGCAGACTTTATTCGGCTGACGTTTCGGCGTAACCGCTTTCTTCAGAGCCTGGAAAAGTCAAGCGAGGTTTGAGAGGTTACTCGTCCAAGAACTATTTCAAGTCACAGGAGTTTCCGGAATTAATAGGAAAAGGAGACGAAAGGGGAGTGAGACAGCCCAACTAACCTTATGGAAGCAGCCAAGAGGCTGGTGCGTCACCCTCGGATGGAGGCAGTTTGGGTGAATGAGACTACCACCTGAGGTCGACCCCTCAGCGACCCTCCGGCTGTCGCCCACCGGGGTCGAGCCCACAGAGGTCAGCAAATGGGGCCAGCTCCTGGGTTAGGTTGGGTTACAATCCTTGCTCGAGAGATCGATATCGCAGCACGCAAGACTCTCGAAGCGCTGTGGATTGCCTTCAAGAATCCCGCGATCAATAGGAGGGAAGAGCGCGTAGCGCTAACCCAGGAGCTGGCCCCATTTGCTGACCTCTGTGGGCTCGACCCCGGTGGGCGACAGCCGGAGGGTCGCTGAGGGGTTGACCTTAGGTGGTAGTCTCATTCACCCAAACTGCCTCCATCCGAGGGCGACGCACCAGCCTCTTGGCTGCTTCCATAAGGTTAGTTGGGCTGTCTCACTCCCCTTTCGTCTCCTTTTCCTATTAATTCCGGAAACTCCTGTGACTTGAAATAGTTCTTGGACGAGTAACCTTTCAAACCTCGCTTGACTTTTCCAGGCTCTGAAGAAGGCGGTTACGTCGAAACGTCAGCCGAATAAAGTGTGGTCAACAATCTTGGATCCACAGCTCGAACAGTCCTATTGGTATCGAAGGAGTAGAACATTTTGGCTTCGGTACGGTACCGTATTATTGGGTTGCGGTGAATAAGGGTGACGAGGTCACGGTCACCGATTTCGCCCTAAGTTCGCATATGGGAATTATTTAAGCCGCTGACCACGAGGTTCTTTGGATCTACCCTGGTCCAGGGGGGGGGGCGCAGAATTAAAAATTATGCAATAAATTGACTTGACACTCACAGAGCGGGTTGAAGAGAACATAATAGGGCCTAAGCTGGCAAATTTCACAATGAAAAAATTTTAAAAAAATAACATACAGTTTCGCCGCGGTTGTAAGCAAACAACGTTAGCGCCCCCTCACTATGATAGATCCGGGTTATGACATGTCAGGCGGCGTCAGCACGCGGTATGCGGCTTTATTTGTCCCTCACTATGCTAGGTCCGTGTTATAACATGTCAGGCGGTGGTCAGCTGTGTTTGAACGCGCTTTGCCCGCCGAGACGTCTTTAGATCCGCGGTTGTTGTTCTTTTGCTTGTTTGTTCATTTCGTTCTTTGTTTTTTAGGTCCTATTCTGTTCTCTTCAGTCCGCTCTGTGAGTTTCGAGTCTGTTTGTAACATAATTTCTAATTCTGTGCCCAACCCCTCAGGACTAGGATGGATTCCCCTCATCGGTTCTAGTCCTCCCACACCCTGGAAATCTCCGTTGTTTCAAGGCGATCTGCACAGCTGATAAGGACACCATCGTCGTTGTCCGCTATTAATCACGCTGGAGTCGACCTTGCGACTGAAAGGAGCTGCGCCATCCCCTTCTTTCATCGTTCGTTCGTTTCCCCCGATCACGTTACGGTGTGCATTACCGCGATCTATGGTCTACTTGCCCCTGTCTTCTGGAGGGCAGTGTTATCAACCCCTCGCAGTGTCGATAGCGATCGCATTAGTCGCCTGTTTGTCTTTTTTCCTCTTCTTCTAAAACGCATCAGTGCTATGTCGAAGATCGTATGAATTGTTTCTTCCCGTTTGTTCATTTTCTGCTTAGCACACGTGCCGTCTGTAACGCGTTGTTCGATGTGAGCAGTAAAGGGATCTGTCCTAGTCGGGAGGGGCAACCATAAGGTGCATGCGCTATCACGCCACGCAGCCAGCCACCTTACTTGAATTTGTTACGACGATGTTTTGTTGCGATCAAAACTTAGACCTACAGCTTAACTGGTTCCATGCTGATATCAGCGGCCGGCTCATCCCGATGTACGGGTGAGTGCTGATGGGTCCCACGAGGTGTGGATGTTGCGTTCGATCAAACGGCGCCGGTGGTGTAATGGCGTAGAGCATTCCCGCCCGGTTAGAGGGAGGTGCGGGTTCGAGTCCCGCCTGGCGCTAGAAGTTTTGATCGCAACAAAACATCGTCGTAACAGCTTACATCCTCGGTACCAGCCAATTGAGGCTTAAAAGAAAATGATTTGAATCATTACTTGAATTTGCTCAAAAGCCGTCAATATCATGGGGCAGCAGACGAAGCTTTTGGACCCCTAGACATGTGAATTTCTTCAGGACACGATGCCTATGTTCATTGAGTAGTTCATACAATATCCATCTACGGCAAAAACCAAAACTGTGATCGCCCGCGGAAATTTTCAGAATTTTCCCAGAAAACAGAAAAATCAGAAAGCAGGAACTTTCGAAAGTGTCGCTTTAACTAACTAAAAGGATAGAGGACGGCGTTAGTCAATCCCTTTAGGGATGCGCCACGCATTCTACTTCTACGGGATGTCGTGGAGGCGACATGAATGCGTATTTGGCCATACAATGACTTGCGGTGGCCAGCCGATGAATAAGTCAGCGCTTTATCCTTCCCAGACAAGTCTGGTACCGATTCACCGACTCCGGAAGGATAGAAGGCTTCGTTGGCCCGGGCGGGAAATCCGAACCAGGAACCTGGTATCGGGTGCAGGCGACAGCCGGCGCCTCCTTCGACTGCGCTACACGCGCTCAACTAACTATTGTATCTAAATATGCATTTTCACCAGTAACCACTATTTTTATACCATTTCATGTCAAACTGGACACTTGTCGACGTAAGCTCGATAGCTTTGAGATCAAACTGAACACCTCTCAAATATCGAATAGGGAAGGTGTATGTCGTTAAAGCCGATCCTCCTTTTTGAATAATTATAATTCAATTACTATAAATTGAGCGCAGTGCTTAAAATTTTATAAAATTTTGATACATTTTGACTCACATGAAAGCTTAAGAAAATAGAAATGTTCTGACCTATGCGCGTTGTGGATTGCGCCATGCACTCGTCCGAAATTTTGCATTTTCCACTCGACTGATTGTGTTTCACTTGAAAACTTACCATAGTTTCTCCAAAAAGTGGCCATATCGATTGATTTGTGCATCATTTAAGGTTTGAAACGTAAAAACACACTACGACTCGCGAAAAATGCAGGATATCTCATGAAATACAGCTACTGGTTGAAAGGTCCTAACATTGCTGCTAGTGAAGCTTTTGAAGATCATTGAGACTCATATGAAAGCACAGGGTAACGAGATTTCCGTGGCGTGCAAATTTATAAGTTTACGCCATGCCCCGTCTGAAACTTGGGTTTCAGACACGATTGATTGTGCACGCGCTGAATGCCTGTTACAGTCTTGTTTCTACTTCGCCACATTAACCTATGCTGTGCTTCTTTTAACGCTTAGAACTTAGCAGTGCATTAGGACTTTATGTGAACCCTTAAGTGTAAGGTTTCACATGGATGCGTGGCGCAATCTTGACAATTTGCACAACATAGACATCTTGTTTTCCTGTGCTTTCATATGAGTCTCAAATATCAAAAGCTTCACTAGTAGCAATGTTAAAACCTTTCAAATAGTAACTGCATTTTTTTAGAAGATACCTGCATTTTTTCGCATGCCATAGTGTCTTAAGTTTTAAACCTTAAAAAAGGCAGAAATAAATCGAAACGGCCACTTTGTGAAGAAATTATAACAAGTATTCAAGCGAAACACAATCAATCGAGTGTAAAATGGAAATTTTCAGACGAGTGCATGGCGCATTCCATGCCGCCCGTATGTGAGAAAATTTCTGTTTTCTTAAGCTCTTAAATTGTCCAGTACCTTTACTGTAAGCGAAGCTATCACCTTCCAAACATGTATACGTTTTTTTGGGACACCCTGTATTATGAAACCATGCTCTGTATTATTAGGTGCGCAACTGTGAAAGTTCGTTTTTTTTTGAGTTAAAAGAAAATAAATTTCCGAATTGTTTCAGTTAACTTTTGTTAACTATAATCATCATGATTAACAACTTATTTACTTACTTACGTTACTTGCGACCCGTTCCTCAGCACGATTTGTCTTGCGCGGGTCCCAGCTTGTTCGCCACCTTGTTCGATCTTGAGTCAATGTTGACCAGTGGACGAGCATCTTAATCGAGTTGGTGATAGAGCTACGGATGTCGTTCCGATGAGCGAGAGATTCTTGCCATCGTAGAGGAGGACGACCGAGTGGTCCCCAATGCACAGTGGCGGTACTCCAACGTCCGTCCTTTCGTCTCATCAAATGTCCAGCGAAATGGTGTTTCGCTTCATCGATATGGAGAATGACGTCCCGGACCTGGACATTGCTCGGATCTGTTCATTGTGCAATCCGGAGAGTCGCTGCTGGTGTAGAGATGCCGACCACCATCCTTTTCAAGGCCGCTTGCACTCTTCGTAATTGATCTTCTGCTGTCTTTGTTACGGCCCATGCTTCGCACGCGTAGCACAGCGCTGGAAGAACTGTGGAGTTGAAGATATTAGCTCTCAGTTCACAGTCACTGCAGCTCTCGACCATGCTTCTCGCAGAATTGTGCGCCGCCCATTCCGCTCTCTTCCTTCGTGATGTTTCCGATCTGAGGTCTGTCTTCATGTTCAACACTTGCCCGAGGTAGACGTAATCTTCGACTTCCTGTAAAGGAGCTTCTTCAAACAGTACTGGATCACCGCCCACGAACTCGTTCCTCATAAATTTCGTCTTCGACATGTTGATCGTTAGTCCAGCCTCAGCTCCTCCGATGTGAAGCTTGTGCAACATTCTTGACGGTTGCTCCGTGGACTTTGTGATGAGGACAATATCGTCGGCAGGTGATTCAGCTGCCTACCATCGACTTCGATGCCCCATAGTCGCTCCAATTACAGCGACGGATGGTTGATTCCAAACACGCTGAGAAGAGGTTGGAAGACATGGGATCATCTTGACGTACGCCTCTTTCCACAGCCACCTCTAAGTCGCGATGAAATGGTCGTCAGTGACGCATCCGGTGTAGCATTTACTCAGAATGTTCGTGTAGCTTGGTTCGATCCGCTGTTCATTGAGTGCTTCCCAAACTTTCTGCGGTTCCACTGAATCGAACGCTTGGGGTAATCGATAAAGGCCAACAAGAGAGGTTCGTGGTATTTTCGAGCAGCTTCAATTAGTCGACACCAGGTGAGTATGTGATCCAAGGTGCTGAACTTACCGTCGGAAGCCTGCCTGTTCCACCGGTTGCATTTCTTCCAGAGCCCTCCTGATGCGCGATAGGAACACCTGGTAAAGATGACGATGCCAAAGTCACTCCAATTACAGCGACGGATTGTTGATTCCAAACACGCTGAGAAGAGGTTGGGAAAGATGGGATCACCTTGACGTACGCCTCTTTCCACAGCCACTTCTAAGTCGCGACGAAACGGGCGAAATACAGTGACGCATCCGGTGTAACATTTGCTCAGAATGTTTGTGTATCGTGGTTCGATCCCCTGCTCGTTAAGTGCTTCCCAAACCTTCGTGGTTCCACTGAATCGAACGCTTTGAGGTAATCGATAAACGTCAACACCGGAGGTTCGTGGTATTCGAGCAGCTTCAATTAGTCGACAGCAGGTGAGTATGTGATCCAAGGAGCTGAACTCCCGTCGAAAGTCTGTTTGCTCCACCGGTTGCGCTTCTTCCAGAGTCCTCCTGATGCGCGATAGGAGACACCTGGTAAGGACCTTGTATAGCACCGGTAGGAGAGTTATTGGAAGATAATTGGAGAGGTCCTTTCCACCATTATTAACAACAACAACAATAATCCAATTTATCGGCAGCTTTTGGATTCTATCGTAGAAATTTGGGATTTTTCGAGGCGATCCATTCATCAAGCCATTTTTGAACGTCTTCGTGTTTGGTGAAGTTCTTCTCCGCTAATCCATGAGCCAAGGATCTGAGCAAGTGATAGTCAGATGGTGCAATGTCTGGACTGTACGGCGAGTGGGGTGAAGCTTCCCACTTCAGTTCTTCCAAGGCTTCTTCTACGAACATCCCAACATGAGCCGGGCATTGGAGGGTCATGGAGCAATATTGGGCACTTATGTCCGGTGCACCGTTCTGGTCGTCTCCTGGCTACCTCTTGTCTCAGGATGATTAGTTATTCCTTGTAGCGAGCAGCTGTCTCCGTTTCGCCATGTTGGAGGAGCTCGTAATACAGAACTCCTTTCCGATCCCACCAAACACAGAGCAAACCTTTTTTACGTGGATATTGGACTTTGTGATTGATTTTGGTGCCTCTTCTGGATCGGTCCATGAACGTTCTCGCTTCGGCTTGTCGAAATAGATCTATTTCCCATTCCCGATGATGATACGGTGCAGAGACGACTTCCTTAATTTTCTTGTTTTAATTTTAAATTCCTTTTAATTTAATTTATTTTTAATTTTTATTTTTAAGATTTAATTAAACACAAGAGAACCAAAAATACTCAATGGTCAGATTCAACATAGTAAGAGCATTGATTTCCAAAATAATTTGGACACTATTGAAATCAAAGCGCTCATCTTCCAAAGCAAAACGATCGCATTCCACATTAGACGCACACTAAGAAGGTTAAAATAGCTGTCTCAGGAGACTTCATTATCACTTCCTTGGAAAATTCATAATTCACCCTTCCAAAAAAGGCGAACACAGTGTTCGGAACTTAATAAAATCGTTATTTTCACAAGAAGAGGAATATTGTTTTACAATTTATTTCAGTGTTCAGGGAAACAGCAAATGTTCAACGTGTTTAAAAATTTAGGTGGGCTTGTCGAGCATTACGACAGTTTAATTTGATTTTTAATTTTAATTTTAAATTCTAAATTTTTGCTATCAATCAAAGGAAGGTCGAGAAGAAAAGGAAGGTCTTGTCAAAATAGAATCGCAAAGGCTCACCTTGAGTTGGGAATCTTTCCTTGTTAGTATTGTTCGTACTCTACTAAAATCATTGAGTTGGCACATCCGAATGAGTATATTAATAAAAATAATATTTAATAATAATAATAATAATAATAATAATAATAATAATAATAATAATAATAATAATAATAATAATAATAGTAAAGTGTCGAGTTTGACGTGGAGATGGTATGTATAAGCAGAAACGTGGTCCGGAGTATCTATTGGTTCCTCACTACTGGTCCTCCCCTAGTGAAACGGTCCCCCATTACTGGTAGTGGTCTCCCTCAACGATCCACCCTTAGCGAACAACGTCTTCGGCACGCCTTCTGAATCCCCAGGCACATTGGACGACGTCTTCGGAACGTCTACCTGATCCCCAAACACGTTGAGCGACGTCTTTGGCGTGTCTTCTGAGTCCCAGGCACGTCATGCGACGTATTCTGCGCGTCTTCTGAATCCCCTTTCACGTAGAAGACGTCTGGGTATTCTCCGCTGTTTTCGCGCCACGTAATTTGATCAGTATCGATTGACGGTGATCGATGCTGCAAAAACGAACCTCAGATTCGTTTTCTGCGACCTCGACTACCCCCAGGGCTGAAGTTTTGGACCGCCTGAACGACATCCATAAAAAATCGATAGTTTGATCAATATCGATTGATGGCGATCGACACTTCACAAACGAACTTCAGATTCGTGTTCCGGGACCGCGACTACCCCAGGGCTGAAGTTTCCAGGCAGGGAGAAGACGTCTGGGCGTTTTCCGCTATTTTTCAGCACCGTAATTTGATCAATATCGATTGATGGCGATCGGTACTTCAAAAACAAACTTCAGATTCGTGTTCAGCGACCTCGATTGCCCTAGGGCCGAAGTTCACAGGCAGGGAGAAGACGTCCGGGTATTTTTCGCTATTTTCGTGTCGTAATTTCCCCCCTATTTTTCCCACGAATTTTCCCCTATTTTATTTCTACGGCGGCGCCGATCGATAGTATGACTCATCGTTTAGCGCGTTATTACAGAGATGCTACAAATCCAATTTTTAAAAGACGTGAAGTTTGGAACGATCTGATGCATAGTAGCACTTGATTAATGAATCGAATCACACGAGTGCATGGCGCGATTTCTAACAAAAGCCATCGCGCAAACAGCTTTTTCGGGTTTGAAATAGCCTAAGAACATTTATTGCTGTACAGGCTGCGATGCTGTGGTACAGATTAAATTCTGGAGGACGGATACCTGTGGCAAACTTTATAGCAATGATCTTTTTGTTTTCTGACCAATTTCGACCATTTTCTCAGAAAACAGAAAAAATCGCTCAAAATGGTCAGAAATTCAGGCAACAGAAGACAGAAATTTCGCCCACCACTGCTCTGCGTCGCCCCGTGATGATTCATGCAATATGTGTCCACGGCGAATAGCAAAATTGTGATCGCCAGCCAACACTTCCATTGTTCTCGTTTGCATGTAATCGTTTCTTCCCGAACGATAGTGCTTCGTCTTGTCTCACACTCCGCTGCACATCTGGAGCATCTGTGGAGCTGTCACGTTGTTCACTTGTGTCGTCGTCGTCGTTCTTTCTCAGAGCTGACTTCGTTTCGTGCAATCATCAGCCAGCCCCGTCGTCTTCTTCGACGTCGATTTCGATTTTCTTCGTTTCCCAGCTGCTTGCTCTAGTTTGCTCGAACGATTTTTGTGGAATATTTATTCGAATAGTCGATTTATCCTCCTAGTCAGGGGGAGGGGGGGGGGCACATAACTGAAAAGTATGTAACAAAAAGGAATTGAGACACCGAGCGGCTCCTAGAAAACAAGATAGGACCTAGAAGAAATGAAAAAGAGAACGAACAAACAAAAAATAAAAAAATCGCCGCGGTTTTACAACCGTCTCGGCGGCAAAGAGCGACGGAATGGAGGCATGCTGCGTGCTGACATGTTAGAACCAGGATCTAACATGGTCTAACATGGGACATAACTTCGCCTCCTTACAACCGCGGCGAGAACAAATGTAATCTTTTCGTTATTTTCTTTGTGAATTTTTAAATTTATGTCCTATGTTGTTCTGTAGGAGCCGCTCGATAAGTATCAAATCGATTTGTTACATACATTTCAGTTATGTGCCCCCCCCCCGGATTAGGATAGATTCGAATACTCGTATATTCGATATTTCTAGACTCGAGTATTCGTTCGAATTCGAACGTCGATGGTTATAGAAAACCGAATATTTATCTATTTATTTATTCATTTTGGGACGTGAGCAAAAGTACATAAACAGCTGTAAAACCGAAATACAAATGAACAAACGAAACAGGCGAGCAAAACAATGGATAATATTACACAAAGATATATACGCAAAAGCGCCAGAGTGAATGAATATTCTTTCGAATACGAACATCGAAACAGAGTCATACTCGGGTTATTCGATTATCGAATAATTTCAATCGAACATCGAATAAACTTCAAATCTTCAAGCACAGAACCTGATTCGAACAAATTATCCGACTATTCAATTATTCGAATGAGCGGAAAATGGGGCGTGTTTGATTTTCGATCATTCCGAAGAATTGTTGAGCAAATAAATTCATTTGTTCATTTGCTCGAAAATTTTCGACATTTAATAAATTCGTTTATTTATTCTCAAAATTCGTTATTCGAAATTCGTTAAATAAATTCCTTTATTCGTTCGAAAATTTTCCACATTTAAATCCGTTCATTTATTCTCGAAGTTCGAAATTCGTTAAATAATTTTCGACATTGAATAAACTTGTTCATTTATTCTCGAAAATCGAAATTCGTAAATGAATTCGTTCATTCGCTCGAAAATTTTCACATTAAATAAATCCGTCAGTTAATTCACGAAATTTGAAATTTATTAAATAAATTCGTTCATTCGCTCGAAAATTTTCACATTAAATAAATCCGTCAGTTCATTCACGAAATTTGAAATTTATTAAATAAATTCGTTCATTCATTCATTCTTGTAAATTTTCGGCTTTTAATAAATTTGTGCATTCATTGTTATAGAGGCACTGAGCGAATGGTCGGGTAAACAGTGTAGTAAGTAATTAAGCGAATAAATTCGATGCCGAAAATTTTCGAAAAATTTTCGAAACCGAATTTATTCGCTCAATTATTCGATCGATAAAATTTCTCAAAGCAGATTCATACTGTTTATCCGACCATCCGCTTAAGGGCCTGTTCATACTTCGAGCGACAAGAGCGATTGGAGCGACTGGGGCGACGGACGGAGTGTGGAGTACGTAATGTATTTACGTACATCACACTATGTCCGTCGCACCAGTCGCTCAGGTCGCTTCAGTCGCTCTTGTAGCTCGAAGTATGAACAGTCCCTAATGCCTCTATATTCATTTTTAAGGCCCTTTCTAGTGACTTTGTGATACCTCCGCAGAGTTCCTCTTGCTATTAGCTTCATATCTGCCTTTCGCAGCCGTCGCTCACGTTCCAGCTCTTTAATGGAGGTTTCCCTCGGTCTCTTCTGCACTCTTTCCCGGTATAATTGATATCCCTTTGTCGGTTCATTGTTCTAAAGTTCAGAGTGTAACATATAGTTTGCCGATAGAACTCCCTGAGCCAGCGGAAGTAACCAGCAAATCATCCTCGTGTCAGTTCCGGTTCTTTTTCTAGGCATTGGGGGGGGGGGCTATCCATCTCACCGACGCAAGGGTGGGTTTTTCCCCTAGCCATGTGAATACACAACACGCCGCACGCCTACTTTTGGATTACGGTAAGTCGGCAGTGTTCTCCGTAATTTAGATTCTTGTCACACTCAACGCCTGGTAATTCCACTTTGCTGCAAAATACTACGGTAGAACTAATTTCTCCCTTGAATGTATTGGGAAGGAAGAACTTCGAAGGGTCTGACGCCGTGGTGGTCAAATCCGCATGTTAATGAGTCACCAGACGTGTTCAATAGGTCATCAGTGGTTAACGAAGGTGTCGTCAGTCATAGTCGCCGGTTTCAGGCTCCATCTCGTCTACACTTCGGACAGAAATTGCCTTCTGATTCACTTATGGATTTCCCCATTGCTGAAGACGGTCTCTGTTGTCGTGTTTTTCCATGAACTTCTATGATAAACAGATACTGCTTTAAGAAACATCACCATCATATATCGCTAGGCTGTCGGTCGGTTGTGTTTCCTTTCCGTCTTCATTAAAAGTTGGGCAAAGTTTGGCGTCTTTGGCATCAGAAAAGTAGGTTGATTCCGATTCCGGCAAGTTTATAGTTCAAATCGCGCTCTGATGTAATCACACGCGGTTTTGTTTGCGAAGCGGCTACGTGGTGCGATTTGATCAATATCGCCCGCATCGTGGTTGAACTATGCATGTCGTCCTTCCCTTACATATCGCTTTTCGCTCCAGCTTCAGAGTTGCTACACTCGCGACTAAATCACCGAGGGTAGCGACGAATTGTCCGTCAAGAATTGGACGAGTTGTCTCACAGTACCCAGGCGTTCGTTACGGGACCAATTGCTTTGTCAGCTTGTCAACCGACAGGATGTGCTCGGTGATGGGACCGTCGAGGAAATTTCTAGTCTTTCTTGTTTCTTCTTGTTCATTTCGTAAATCTCATGGTAGGCCTACATCCTTTTTGATTCGCCGCCGTTTTCCGTCTCTCTTATGTCGTTTCGCTATTTCTTTCACAGCTTCACGTTTCCTGTCGAGCTTTCTTTCTAGCGTCTTTCGTTTGCTACATTTTCCTCAACGTTTTTCGATTATTTCTATGCCATATACTCTTTTTGGATTTATCCTAGTCGGAGGGGGGGGGTGGGCACATAACTAAAAATTATGTAACATATTGAATTGAGACTCACTGAGCAGATTATAGAGGACAAAATTGGGCCTAAATTGGTAAATTTCAAAATGAACGAAATAAAATGGCTTGAACTGGAAAGAAAGGAAAGAAAAGAAGCTACGTCGGTTGACAAGCTGCATGGAGCAAGTGGTCCTGGAGCGACCGCCTGGGTACTGTGAGACAACTTATGTTCAATTTTGGCGGATAATTCTGGTCCGATTGATTCGCACTCAGGCCTTCCTATGGGTCCTTTTAGACAGTCCTGAAAGCTACACAAAAGGTGCTGTAGTTCCTTTAGGACCTTTTGTGTAGCTTTCAGGACTACCTAACATGTGTACAAATAGGGGAGCTCCTCGTGCTTCATTAAACTGAGCATTTTTTGCTTCCTAAATCATGACAGAAGGATCATGATTCTACTCCACTTCTACTAGATCCTGAGAGCTATAGCCTAGAGTTGAGAACAGAATACAACTTGGGTGAAAGGGTGCTGTTTACAAGTGCTTTGAGGCCATGCGTACTCTTCGGAACATAAAACAGCTAAAAGAACGCTTTCTCACCACGGTTCTTCAGAAACCAGTTTGCACTATATCGCTAGGAGACGGCAGACAGTATGAGTCATCGGCCGCGCGCCATTGGTTGGAGGCGATGACTCATAGTGCCTAAGTGCGAATCAATCAGACCGATAACTCTTCGCTACCCTTGGCGATTTAGTCACGAGTGGTTGTTACGGCTGCATAAGGTGATACACCTAGGGGCTGTTCATACTTCGCGACGAGATCGGTTTGTCGCCTATACAGAACATGCAAAACGATTAAAACCGAGCGATCGCAGCCGAAATCTGTTCATACTTCGCGCCCGCGATCGCGTCGACGGGAGCGACTGGGGCGACGGACGGGGTGTGGAGTACGTAATTGCACCATAGCGCACTAGTGTTCGAAGGAAACGATTTCTATTCTGCCATTTTTCAGATCAAGGTATCAGGGCATGCTATTATACTTCTTTTAAGCGCCAAACTGTTGATGCAGGTAATATGACTATTTGCTAG
Organism: Heligmosomoides polygyrus polygyrus; assembly: GCA_947396885.1. NCBI lineage: Eukaryota > Metazoa > Nematoda > Chromadorea > Rhabditida > Heligmosomidae > Heligmosomoides > Heligmosomoides polygyrus. The sequence goes on from OX377202.1 coordinate 106,582,332, forward strand.
TGTCTTTGTTGACTGATTGACTGACTGACAAGAAATAGCCGTTACGGTGCAATTGCGTACACCTCAGTACGTTCGTCGCTCTCTTCGCTCTCGTAGGCTGTCCATACTTTACGGGAGCTGTCGTCGCTCTCGTCGCTCTTATCGCTGCCGCCGCGAAGTATGAACAGGGGCTCATGTCGCTACCAGAGAGCGTGCACGCTTCGTCGGATTCTAAACCGAACTAGTCTCCTAAAAGGCGGCGGTAGTGACTGGAAAAGATGTCATCGTCTTCTTCCAGGTAATGTTACGTACAGTGCTGTCGCGTGTCGCCTCCACCCAGCTTCGAGCGGCCAGCTCGACTCCGCAGCCCGTCAGAGACGTCGAACCAAAGTTCACCAAGGTGAGTTCTGGTCAGTTCTGCCTAACCTCACCTGCCTACCGCTAATCTCAGCGTATTCTTCCAGCTGTTCATCAACAACGAGTGGGTCGATGCGGCCAGTGGAAAGACCTTCGAGACGTTCAATCCCAGCGATGGCAAGCTGATAACGGCTGTTGCTGAGGGCGATAAGGCCGACGTCGACAAGGCGGTTAAGGTTGGCTCGAGCTGATTTCTGGACTGAATTATAGAAGTCAACCAGAATTTGCTGCCACCGTAGTCCAATGTCTGATTGGGGGGGGGGGCGGCGGTTGCGGCGTGTTCCCTCCTCCTTAAAACATGGGATATACACATATTTAACCAATAGTTCGGGTCTCTGAACGAATATGAATAATCACGAATCTATACGAATAAATGTGCGTGCAGAAAAGCTGAACTACTGGTGCTGATTAGAATATCGCGGCTGCAGGTATCGCGCAGCTCAGCGTGCCTATAGATGCCTTTTTATGTTACTCATCATTTATTGCCGTCATTATATCTAAAGCCATTCTTTCTCCAAACCGACTTTCAGGCCGCCTCGGATGCTTTCCGTCTTGGTTCACCATGGCGCCGAATGGATGCTGCACAGCGTGGTGAGCTGATGAACAAGCTCGCTGATCTCATGGAACGCGACAGAGTGCTTCTGGCGGTAGGTTATTTGCACATTTGCTAAAGCGACTATTGCGACAACGGGTTAGTTCGCATTGGAGCTAGATGCCCGGACTTGGAGCGTGCTTTTCTCCGTCCGAGTGCTTTTTCGAAACAGGCTGTCACTCAGTTTTTTATGGCACGTCCTCTAACTATCAGCAGCTTCCCACATATTTTGACAGCCTGTGGTAAACTGCACTTTAATTAGCGAGTATTTAGACACTGGGATGGATAAGTCTTCAAGCAATCCATTTCCGTCGAATTTGCTTCTCACCAATAGTAAAGTAGGTGTTGGCTCTGAACAAAAACGCGCTCCAAGTCTGGATTTGCGCCCAAATCAAACTAATTCATTGTCACGATGGTCATCGTATCAAACCGCGCAGCGAGGTGACAGTTATGGCGCGTCTCATCTTTAGAGATTCTACAAAGATCTGCTTTTCAGTCACTTGAGACACTCGACAATGGAAAGCCGTACGCCGTAGCATACCACGCCGATCTTCCGCTGTCCATCAAGTGTTTCAGGTGGGATAGAACATTTATTAGGTCAAAGTGATACAAAATCAGCTTAGCACAAAAGTTTACAGCAAAAATTGGCTTTTTGACGATTAACAGAAGCAGAACGTAGAACTTTGTTCAGCAAAAAATTTTGGAAAATCAGTTTAGCACAAAAGATTACAGCAAAGGTTGGTTTGTCGAAGATTAGTTGAGCCAGAGCTTAGAACTTTAGAACTAAAAGTGTTGGAAAATCAGTTCAGCACAAAAAAATATATAGAAAAAGTTGGCTTTTCAAGATTAACATAAGCGATTGCTTCCATGGTTTGCGTGAGGTGAAATGAACTTCTTTTTTCAAAGAGCGACTTCGTAGTTCGCTCGCTGAAAAGCTACTATACGAGAATAAAGAACAAATGTTGGAAGTTCATTCCACACTTTAATCGCAGGAGCCAAGAAGGGTTCTCGAAATGTTTGTAAATGTGGCTTTTGTGGTTGAGTTGTAAGATTGTGCCCTCTACTAATCCCGTTGAGTGAGGAAAAGTATGTATGTAGTCGTTCATTTTGAAGAAAACTGACAGTTGCTACAGCCTACCGTAATTGACCATGTATGGTATCTAACGGTCGCGTGTAGCGCAGTCGGAGGAGGTGCTGGCTGTCGCGTGCACCCGAGACAAGGTTCTCGGCTCGGATTCCCCTCCCAGGCAACCAAGCCTTCCATTCCTCTGGGGTCGGTGGGTTGGTACCAGGCTTGTCTTATGGTTAGAGCGCTGACTTGTTCATCGGCTGGCCACCGCAACTCATTGTATGGCTAAATACGCATTCAAATCACCCCTACGACATCACGTAGAAGTAGAATGCATGGCGCATATCAAAAGGAATTGAGTGAGGTGGTCCTTTATCCTTTTTATCCCGTATGGTTCCTAAGGGCCTCATGCTAATATTCTACGAGATGCTGCTCATCCCCCTCCCTCCACCTCCACCAACTAGGAAAATGTTTACAAGCTCGGCTGACGTATGTAGTCGGAAGGTTTGAATTTGAGGCTCACCGAGCTCCTAGTTCTAGTCGGCGAATGTGACGGCGTCTCATGCTATGGGTCTATTCATAGTTCGCGACGGTTGGTGAAAAGCTGCTGGGTCGACGAATGCCGAGCGATCTCCTGGCAAAAATTGAAATGCATTCGTTGCACGGGCAATCAGCCGCTTCTGTTGCGGACTATGAACGTACCCTATGGCTACAGAAGTTGAGGATGTGAGGTTGCTTATGAGCGGTGTGTAACCGTTTATGATCGCTCTATCTAGCTCTATCGTCAGACAGGCGGATAGCTCCCAATCCACGTTTTCTGCAAGAAGGACTTCCTGGAGCGTTGTATTTTTTTCGCGAGCCTAGGCGTTTACACTTCAGCCAACGGCGACGCGGCTACACAGAAACATGCGATATCGATCACACATCGTCTAATCAATACCTGACCGCCTCCAGATTGTTCTCAACCATAGAAGTTGGCCATTCACAAGACTAATGAATCGGACGGCATTTCTTTCTTCTTAAAAATCAGGTCACCACACCCTAAAATGCTAAGCAGGTCTTAAAATGACAATTCGCTTAAGGTACTATGCTGGCTGGGCGGACAAGAACCACGGCAAGACGATACCGATCGCCGGCGATCACTTCACGTATACTCGTCATGAGCCTGTTGGAGTTTGCGGTCAGATTATTCCGGTACGTTTACAAGATCTTCATCTTCTACTCCCTTTAATTCCTTAGGATCTATCCTAGTCGGGGGGGGGGGGGGTCCACGTAACTAAAGATTACGCAACAAATCGACTTGAGACTTACCGAACGCCTCCTAGAGAACAAGATAGGACCTAAACTAGAAAAAATTCACGAGAAAAAAAAACAAAAAATTACATTTGTTTTCGCCGCGATAGTAAGCAGGCAAAGCTATGTGCCCTCCTCACCATGTTAGATCCTGGTTATAACATGTCAGGTGGCGGTCAGCACGCGGCATATGGCTTTATGCGCCCTCCTCGCCATGTTAGACCCTGTTTATAACATGCCAGGCGGTGGTCAGCAAGCGGCATGCCTCCATTGTGGCGCTCTTTGTCCGCCGAGATGGTTGTAAAACCGCGACGATTTAATTTTTTTTATTTTTTAGGAGCTGCTCGGCGAGTCTCAAGTCAATTTGTTGCGCAATTTCTTTGTTACATGGATCCCCCCCCCCCGACTAGGATAGATCCAATGCCTTATTTCGTTGTAGTTCCACAGTAAATTCGTCAGTTTTTTAAAGTAATGCATCTCGTTTGACAGAATTTTGAGATACCATATTCGGTAAGCCGCCCGCATAATAAACGGACACGAAGCGGCTACAGTATCTCAAAATTCCGTCAAATGAGGGGTATTACGGCGGCGAATTACGTATGCGATGGGGCGCCGCTGAGCGGAGCAAGAAATCAATTTCTATGCCGATCGTGATGGCGCGCCGCCCGACGGCTCAAGTATAAACCAATGGTAAGGGCTTGTTCATACTTCGCGACAGCAGCTTCAAGAGCGACTGGATCGACAGCGCCAGCGCTCGAGTATGAACACTTTTCGGCAGCGCGCGCTCCGTTTTAATCGATTTGCATGTTTTGCACGGGCGACGAGAGCACAGCGTGCACTGAACCGGCAAGTATGAACAGGCGACAAGTGCGACTGGAGCGATAGCGCCGGCGCTCGAGTATGAACACTTTTCGGCAGCGCGCGCTCCGTTTTAATCGATATGTATGTTTTGCACGGGCGACGAGTTGCTCTTGTCGCGAAGTATGAACAGGCCCTAAGCTTTAGTAAGCACTGATTTCAGTGGAACTTCCCTCTTCTCATGCAAGCCTGGAAGCTCGGTCCAGCGCTGGCGATGGGTAACACGGTGGTGATGAAGCCGGCTGAGCAAACTCCGCTGACCGCCCTGCACGTAGCGAGTCTGATCAAGGAGGTCTGTTCGACGCCTACTTCACTGGATGCCTAACGCCTCTAGAAATTGCTTTTTAGGCTGGCTTCCCAGCTGGAGTCGTGAACATCATTCCAGGCTTCGGTCCCACTGCTGGCCATGCCATCTCGTCACACCACGATGTCGACAAGATCGCCTTCACCGGTTCGACGGAGATCGGACGAATCGTCATGCGAGCGGCAGCAGAGAGCAACATCAAAAAGTCGGTTTTCGGCTGGGAAGAGGTGTTAGAGGTCTTAAGGGCGTGTGTTTTTACAGGATCACGCTTGAACTGGGAGGAAAGAGCCCGAATATCGTCTTCGCCGATGCAGATCGTTAGTGCTTTACTTTAGTCTTTATGGCAGCGTTTATACTTCTAAAACGCATCAGCACGAGCGTCACCCATATCGATCCATGTCGCGTGCTTATCGATCTGACGCGTCGTGCGGTTGCTCAAGCATAAACCATACGTTGTTCTTCCAGTTGATTTGGCGGTTGGTCAAGCAAACCATGGTCTTTTCTTCAACCAAGGCCAGTGCTGTTGCGCAGGATCACGCGTTTTCGTGGAGGGAAAGGTACGTATAGCTACAACGTTGATTTTTCTGAACAGATGGGCAAAGATGCTCCTAGGTCTACGACGAATTTGTCGAGCGATCCAAGGCCTTGGCAGAAAAACGAGTTCTCGGCGATCCGTTCGACTTGCAGACTGAACAGGGACCTCAGGTGAGAATCCTGCCTAGAAGGATGGACCATTTTTGTGCTTCCATAGTACTCTGCGCTCGTGTTTAGGTCGATCACGATCAACTGAAGACGATTCTCCGCTACATTGAAGCCGGCAAGAAGGAAGGAGCTCAACTCGTCACTGGTAAGCCTGTTACGGTTCACTCTTTGCAATAATTCTCCTTCCCTTGGGGGTCGTTTAGTGTGCGCGCGACGCGATGCCATGGTTAGTGGCCGAATTGATCAATCGCGTCGCTCGATCAATTTGGCCACTACACGTGCATCGCGTCGCGCGTCGCGCGCACACTAAACGACCCCTTGGGCCCCGTTTATACTTTGTCGCGGCGCGATGCGACGCCACGTATGGTGGCCATATTGATTGTGCGACGCGATCGATCGATTTGGCCTCATTGCGTGGCCATCGCGTCGCCCCGCGACGAAGTATAAACGGTGCCTTAGTCATTCGGACCGTCAAATGATCTCTTTTTTCGTGTTCACCTCGGGTGGACCGACCAGGTTCATAGTCCGCGACGCGAACGACTGAGGCGTTCCTGCAAAGCGCAACGAATCGATCAATGACTAGGAACCTCCTGTGAAAAATCGATATCTATTATATATATTCAGCTGGGCGACCAGTCGCTCTTGTTTCGGCCTATGAACAGGCCTAACCCTACATGCCTAGCATGTCAGGTTTGAATATACGACGAGTTTCGCACGGGTTCGTCCCACCTGACTAGAACTGTACCCGCGAAAGCTTTGTTTGCGATCTAGCGTCTTAAAAATCCATGGTCCGTCCGAATCGATTTTACGCGCTGCCCAATCGATATCGATAACTGTCGCGCGCAGAAGCCGAAGTATAAACGCGCCTTACGCGATAAGACGGCGCATCATTAGCCGTCTGCTAATGAGTTCAAATAGACGAGCATTTTTTCAGCGTAGCCAAGATTGTTACGAGTCTTTATTGCGGCTTACGTTTCGGCGTAGTCGCCTTCTTCAGAGCTTGGAAAAGTCGAAGTTATTTGGGAAACTACCTTCCCAAATGCCATTTCATTCTGAAGAAACCCTTCCAAAAAGCTAAGAGACCCTAAAAACTACGCCATAAGATGTCGACAACAAGGCTGACCTTCGATGTGAACTGAAGAGTCCACCGTCACCCTGGCTGGACGAAAGATGGATGAATGAGCTTAGAGCCCTTGGGACCACCCGCCTTCGGGACCTAACGGGGGTCATGACCCAGAGGCGAAGCCTCGCAGAGGGCGATGACCCGTTAGGCCCCTAACGCAGGTGGTCCTAAGGGCTCTAAGCTCACTTACCCATCTTTCGTCCTGCTAGAGTGAACTGGACTCTTCTGTCCACATCTAAGGTTAGCCCTGTTTTCGTACTCTTACGGCGTCCTTTTCGTGGTCTTTTAGTATTTTGGAAGGGTTTCTGCAGAATTAAATGGCATTTGGAGGGTAGTTTCCCAAATGACTTCGAGTTTTCCAGGCTCTGAAGAAGGCGATTACGCAGAAACGTAAGCCCCAACAAAGACTTTTACCAATCTTGGCTACGCTGGAGAAATTGGCCGTCTATTTGAACTCATTAGCAGACGGCTAACGATGCGCCGTCTTATCGCGTAAGGCGCGTTTATACTTCGGCTGATGCGCGCAATAGTCATCGATATCGATTGGGCAGCGCACAAAATCGATGTGGACAGTCTATGGAAATTTTCTAAGATGCTAGGGTTGCAAACAAAGTTTTATTACGTAGGTTTCAAGTCAGGTGATACGAACCCGTGCAAAACTCGTTTATTCAAACCTGACGTACTGGTCATGTAAGGTTCGGTCTGTTCGTAGTCCGAAACATAAGCAACTGGTCGCCCGGTGAATATTTAATATGTAAAGAGTCGGAAGGTCTCTGGTCGTCTGTTACAACGTCAAAGATGCCAAGATTCAACGAGAGTCGGACATGAAATGAGTTTAAAGACAACTTCGGCACACATCTTAGGTATGAGGGAGGCCACCTCAGTTGAAAGACTTTTGTGTACTAGTCGTTAGTGTGCTCTGCATTGGTAAGGAGATGTCGCCATCAAATTAAAATTACGATCGTACACGCCTCTCCTCATCTCATGCCTATTCCATACGGGTTTATTGGTTGACGCCTTTCCTTATCGCATCATTTTCCACCTCGCATGTTCCTATGCAAGCGGTTACACACTTCGTGCAGTGGAATTTCGGCTTTCAGAACCGAATTATGGCATCTTTAAGTCAGAGTTCAGCTCAGTTGCCTTTCTCCCAACCAATCTACAGTATTTACTCAGACAAAAGTCGGTTAGTGACCGAACATGAAAGGGTTTGGAAGAGATTTACTGCTCTGTTTGAACCTTGTCGTGTCTCAGACCCTAGCTTAGTTGGTAAGTGACCATGAAAGGTTTGGAACCGATACGAGAGGCAGCCACGCCCCCGATGCGCAGTAGAAACACGTGCTGCGGGGGCGTGGCCGCCTTTCGTGCTCGGTTCCAAACCTATTCATTGTCGCTTGCTATCCCACGTAGAGTCTGAGACACGACTGGGTTCACACCGAGCAGTAAATCTCTTCCAAGCCCTTCCGTACTCGGTTACCTACTGACTTTTCTATGAGTAGGAGCGTGATATGTCATTGCTATCTCGAAGATTTGTCTAAATGTTCAGTGATACACCTATAACCTTTGCCGTGGTAATTACAGGTGGAGGAAAATGGGGAGACAAAGGCTACTACTGCAAGCCGACCGTGTTTGCCAACGTCAAGGACGAAATGACCATCGCACAAGAGGAAGTGAGCTGAATATTCATACACTTATTCATTGCTCAAAAGCAGTTTTAGGCACCCTCGCAGTATCACGAAGAAACAGAATGTGTGGCACATTTTTATAGAGATTCTTAACAGCCTGCCCCACTTGCTACTTTATATGTACCATGTTCACCTCAAATTCGACACTTTTCAAATCAAACTAGGCACTTCTTAATCAAAATTGCACATTTTGTGCCAATTTGGCTTCAAAACTGTCCAGTTTGGTTTGAAAAGTGCCCAAATTGACGCGATAATGGAATATCTGCATCTTTTTATATCTGAGGCAGAATGCAGGTATCTGAACCGGCGAATTGGGGTATATGTATTGACGCTTCCCTCAGTAGTAGAAACCAATCTGGCGGTTCAGACATAGTGTTCAGGTAGCTGTTGCTCTATCTATTGCTTTCACGGAGAATGATGTTTGTAATTTTACGAAATTATTCAGACATTCAGTCTACATCGCCGGCAAACTATGAAAAAATCCAATACAATGCAGAAGCTTGCTAAGTTTTGAGAGATATCCACGAAAGAAATCGATAACTCGGAGGCTTCAATCTACCTAAGGGCCTATTCATACTTCGCGACGGGAGCGATTGGTCGGCAAGCCGAGTCATACGTATCGATTTTTGCTGGGCGATTCGACAAAAATCGATACGAATGACTTGGCTTGCCGACCAAACGCTCCCGTCGCGAAGTATGAACGGGCCCTTAGGCAGATTGAAGGCATTGAGGATCGAGCTCTTTCATGGATATCTGTCAGTATTTAGCAAGTTTCTGCACTGTGTTGGGTTTTTCATGGTTTGCGGGCGCTGCAGACTGAATTTCTGAATAGTTTCGTAAAATTACAAACACCTCTCCCCGTGGAAGCAATAGGTAGAGCAACAGCTACATGAACACTAGGTTTGAACCGCCAGATTGGTTTCTACTACTGAGGAAAGCGTCAATAGATATACACCAGTTCGAGGGTTCAAAAACCTACCTTCTGGTTCAGAAGTGGAAGCGACACGTTAGTGTTCCGTTTCAGATCTTCGGTCCAGTGATGAGTATAATCCGCTTCGATTCAATGGAAGGCCTTGTCGAAGTGGCGAACAACACGATCTACGGACTTGCGGCCGGTGTCATGACCAAGGACCTGGATAAAGCTCTTCACATCGCCAACAACATCAGGGCTGGATCAGTTTGGTGCGCTTTTTAGCTGCGTTTATTATTACATAAGGGGTACTTATGCACAAAAACAACACAAGAGTAGAGCCAACAATACAACGCATCACACAGCATCGTAAGGTAGAGTAACAGAGTGCGTTGTTGTAGAAAAGTTGGAACTAGAAGCAAAAGAATGCCATCTGACTTTACTATCCCATAAATAAGCTGAAAATCCTTTCTAGCCTAACATTGGTGAATTATGTAACGCATTGTTCAGCCGGGATATGCTCTATGAACGCCTCTAAGGCCCGTTTATACTTCAACGGCGACCTATGCCATGTATATCATGCAAATTGATTAATCTTTGCAATCAATTTTGCCGATACGGCCCTGTTTATACTTTCAACTCTTAGCGACGCGACGTCACGTATAGTGACCAAATTGATCGGTCGCGTCGCTCGATCAGTGTGGCCACAATGCGTGGCGTCGCGTCGCTCGGCGTCAAAGTATAAACGAGCCCCATAAGTGTAATCGCGTCGCTCGTCGTCGGAAGTATGAACAGGTCTAAGGCCCCGTTTATACTTCGACGCCGAGCGACGCGACGCCACGTGTTATAGCCACATTGGTCGGGCGACGCGATCGATCAATTTGGCCGCTATTCATGGCGTCGGAAGTATAAAAAGGGCCTAAGGCGCCGCGCAGAGTTAGAACACAGAGTATCCCATAAAGATTGAATAACGAGTGCTCCTACCTTTAAGAGGGTGCTAGCAACAATTAGCTGTTTCAATCGATATTGATCGTCTTATCGTCTTTGCCTTCTTGTTGCAGGGTTGTTTCACTAAATGACCATCTTTTTCACGTCATTCTCATCTTACACAGCTGGCTTGAAGTCTATAGTGTTAATTATTTGTATGAAATTGTCTTAAATTAGCAGATTTTTAAAATTTAGTCTCAAATAATAATTTTAAAATAATTTACATGAAAATTTTGTTAAAATAAAGGTTGCTTGAAAAATGATTTTTTAGAGAAAAAGGTAAGCAGAAAGCTTTATTGCGTAAATATTTGGCAAACAACTGTTGATAGAATTAGAAGGTCTTCTTACTTCATTGATGAGCCACCGGAGAAGTGTTGTAATAAATGAGGTTCATTTGAAGGAAGGTGACGACACCAACCATCAAGGTTTATTTTTATTGCTTGGTTTTATTTATGTTCGTTCTAACAAGGTGAGCCTCCAAACCTGCGATGAGCCTTTCCTAGGCAACTTTTACAGGATGTAGAGTCCCGTGTGGGGAGTCCAAACCCGTAGTTAACTTCTTCGGAATGCTCTTCTGTGAAAAAAGACATGTGAAAACGTGAGCGCGAAGTTCATCGCGCCCTGCTGCCATCCCACCGAGTGTGGTCGGCTGGCGCAGTGGACAGCGATGTCGCCTCCTGGGCGCACTTACTGGATTTTACGGTTCGGTCCCTGGCATCACCAAAATTTTTGCGCACATCGCGTCGTTACTATGATGTGCTTGTGTGATCGCAGAAATCAATTTGTACATGACCAATGCTTTTAGTGAGTAAATATAGCCCTTTTGCGCTTTCATTTGAGTTACCTCTCAGTGGATCGTATTTGCACTGTAGGAGATGAATTTGGTTTGATATTGGTAAATGCTTACCACTAAAATGTCTTTTCACCCGGACGATCGGAGCAAGGGAAGTGACGACGGGTGCGAAGTCCACAGCTTCTCTAACACACTCTTTCACAGTATTTACCGGTATCAAACCAAATTCATGACCTATCCCGTGAAGTGTGTTTGTGTGCATTTACGGTATCGTTACAGTGCAGATACGATCCATTGAGAGGTAACTCAAATGAAAGCACAAAAGGGCTACATTTACTTACTAAAAGCATTAATCGTGTACAGGTTGACTCCTGTGATCATGCAAGTGCATAATAATAACGACCCGATGTGTGCAAAAACTTTGCCGACGCCGGGGACCGAACCACAAAACCCACACGGTGCGCCCGAGAAGCGACATCGCTATCCACTGCGCCAATCGACCACATTCAATGGGGTGGAAGCAGGGCGTGGTGAACTTCGTGCTCACGTTTTCACAAGCCCTTTTTCGATCCCAGAAGAGCATTCCGAAAAAATTAACTACATTTTGGACTCACCACACGGGACTCTACATCCTGTAAAAATTGCATCGCAAAAACTCACCGCAATTTTGGAGGCTCTCCTTGTAAGACATAGTTAATCGACGTTGACCGGCTGACGACATTGATCGGTTGTTTGACATGTGTATGAACCATGTTGATATGTGTATGTGTATGTGTATGAACATGTGTATGTATTGGATACCCATGTGTATGAAGGTAAAAAACACAACCACAATAAGAGCAACAAAACAACCAAAACAAGCTAATAAACAAAAATCGGATCTATCCTAGTCCAGGGGGCACATAATTAAAAAGTAGATAACAAAATGAACTGAGACTTACCGAGCGGCTCCTAGAGAACGAGTTAGAACCTAGAAGAAACCAAAAACGAGCGAACAAACAAAAAATAAAGAAATAAAAATCGCCGCGGTTTACAACCGTCTCGGCGAACAAAGAGCGACGGAGTGGAGGCATGTCGCGTGCTGACCGACGGCTAACATGTTATAACCAGGATCTAACATGGTGAGGAGGGCGCATGAAGCCGCACGCCGCGTGCTGACCGCTGCCTGACATGTTATAACCAGGATCTAACGTGGTGAGGAGGACACACACAACTTTGTCTGCTTAAAACCGCAACAAATATTTTTTTTCTTTGTGACTTTTCTTGTTTAGGTCTCATGTCGTTCCGCTCGGTAAGTCTCAAGTGGATTTGTTACATATAATACTTTTTAGTTATGTGGCTCCCCGGACTAGGATAGATCCCAAAAATCTATTGACGGTTAACCTACTTTGATTGATTGTTGTGAAACTCATTCGGTAGTCGTGATATTTGTGCGGCAATTTCAAACGGTTATGTTGGGGTTCAAAAATTAGAGCCGCTACTGTCAGTTGGAGGCATAGGTGGAGGCACAAACGGCTTGGCTGTTCCATTATATTTAGAAGTGCAGCAAGATGTTGATGAACGATTGTATCCTTTGTTTTAAGGGTGAACTGCTACGATGTGTTTGATGCCGCTGCGCCGTTCGGTGGATACAAGCAGTCTGGTGGGTTTCAGTATTTTTTTTTTCACATTTTGGTCGTTTTTCATCGAGTTCAGTCGGCATTATAAGATTTGTGCTTCCATGTCGCGAATGTGGGCAGCATTGGGAGGTGGAAACACACCAGTCAGATCACTGTAATAACCCTTTCTAACTGACACACTGGTCTGATGTGACCGGAATGGCTGGCGCGCTCCCATTTCATGATGGGCGCTATTGTACTTTCATCACTCCAGAGGTGGAAAAAGATTTTCCGCCCAAACCTCGACCAGGGGGTTATTTAGGATGCTGATCACGGATCTGACATCCGTTTTTGGAATTTCGGCTGATTACGGTAGGTTACGGTTGGTACGGATGACTAAGGCTGCCAAGGTCATAATAACAGGCTTCCCCAAACTTCGCCTAAGGGGTTATTTGGGGAGCTGATGACGAAACTGACACCCGTTTTTCATTTTACGCTGGAGTACGGTTGGTTACAATCGGTACGGATGACTAAGGCTCGTATTATGCTTGAGTACTGTAGGTTACGGTAGGTACGGGTGAGTAAGGTCATGGTTTCACCCAAATTCCATTTTTGCCTAAACTTCGCCTATGGAGGGGAGGGGGTATTTGAGGTGCTGATTTCAAATAACCCCTCCCCTTCCATTCGCAAAGTTCCAGCGCATCTACCGTGACCTACCGTAATCGGCCGAAATTTCAAAAACGGATGTCAGTTTCGTCATCAGCACCCTAAATAACCCTCCTGGGCGAAGTTTTGGGAAATCGGAGAATATGACCTCCATAGCCTTAGTCACCCGTACCTACCGTAACCTGCCGTAATTGACCGAAATTTCAAAAACAGATGTCAGATTCGTGATCAGCTCCCTAAATAACCCCCTTGGACGAAGTTTGGATGGAAATTTTTTTCGACCTCTCCTTGACCTCTGGAGTCCTGAAAGTACAGTAGTGCCTCATAATGCTGCCCATATTCGCGACTAGGACCGATCACGTTTGAAGCATATCCAACGGCTTCACCTCCTTTATTACATTCCTAAATGAGGTTAAATTCGAGTTAGGTGGAACAAACTCGCAATAACCCGTGTTTCCGCCCGTCGCCGGAGTATAAATGGGACTTTATGTTCGTGAAATCTTATAGGTTTCCCTCACCCGATCTGAATAGACGCATAAATACTGGGAAATGTCTGAGCTCGTCTTTTTCTTTTCAGGTATCGGACGTGAACTCGGTGAGTATGGTCTTGAAGCGTACACGGAAGTGAAGACGGTGACGATCAAGGTCACTCAGAAGAACTCATAGAAGACGCCTGGCGCCACTAGATGAACCCTAGATGCACCCATCTGTAGCGTTGTTAATAATTTGTTGACATTCCTGTCACCCTGTCACATTTGTTACGGCCGGCCTGGGCTGTAAAAGGAAGTTTTGTTGTACTGGTTGCGATCTTCGAGTTTGTTACCGGTTTCGCAGATGTTTTTGCTTCGCTAATAATGTTTTTCCTTCTGTAATAAAACTTTTTATGCATAAAAAAATCCCGAGCGAATTAAGAGCAATGTTGTTCTTCTATCACGTTTGCTGTACTTGGTAGCGATTTAGAGGCAGTTTTTTGAAAAAGCGTTTATTAGGTAGTGTCTATAGTCCACATACGCTCAACATCGTAGCTGAAGCCGTAAAGGTAAGCGACTCGGAGTTTTCTTGTTATTCAGAAAAAAAAAGAAAAAAGAGGCGGAATCTACACTCTAGCCGCTCGTCGGTGAGCGTGGTAAAGACTACTGATATCGATCGTCTGTGTTGCTTAATCGATAATTGAAGCGTAGATAAGGCCTCGTTTATACTTCCGACGCCAAGCGACGTGACGGCATGCATAGTGGCTAAATTGATCGATCGCGTCGCTCGATCAATATAGCCACCATGCGTGCGTCGCGTCGAGGTATAAACGGGCCCTAACAGTGCGCTGCTAGGCGGATGTAGTATAAATCTCGTTTAAGTCAAAGTCCTAGATTCCACTGCCTTCTGTCGCGTACGAAACGTGTTGCACCGCTGTTCACTGACTCACACATTTGAGTAGCACTAAGCGAAGCAATGCAGCACAACAGCAGAACGAACACAGCACAATAGCAGCACGTGCTGCAAAAGTGGAGCATAAACCGAGCACAATGGCGTTTGTACTTGAGGAGTTACTCAGGTTGAGGTGGTATTGTGCTCGGTTAGTGGTTCTCAAATGTCTGTGGATGAAATTTCACCGGTAGATGAACGGGATTTGATCAACAGTAGAACTAGCCAGTTTAGTCGGGAATTTAAATTAGGTTTTAAACTTCTGCCAAAGAAGTTCCGGAGAATGGTAGGAGAAATTCTGTTCATCAGCAGAGCAGCTCCTTCAGTCAACTATAGTTGCCCGTCCACTTGACCGCTGTGAGCCTCCGAGCCGCCATTATATTCCGCTAAACTTCAATTGCACTTCGTACTGTTGATGTGCGTCTACGACTAGAGGAGGAGAATAAAGAAGACTAGAAATTAGAAGAGGACCTCCCTACAAGGAAGATCAAGTCCTCTTTTAACTTCTAGGTCTCGTTCTACAAGGACGCCGATTATGGTTCATTTGCCGGCCGGTGGGACATTAAAAAAGCCATCGATATCGATCATAAGCGCTGCTTAATCGATATCAGTGACGATTTTCATACTGCTGCGACGTGCGGCGATTTTAGTATAAACCCTGCCTAAAGCATGTTTCATGTCCGACCGTAGTCTTGGCATAATGTTAAATTGAAATCGTAGAATCGCTTCATATTGGAGACCATGATTGTTTTTATATCCTTATCCAGCTAATGTGTTTGCGTAAATGATGGTGAAAACACTATCGGGTAATATTGCTTTGCGAACCTTTTGGAATTTCTAAAATTTTTCTGGATTTTGTGACAGGTAAGGAGGTTTTCTTTGAAAAGGTTGGAGAACTCCGCCTTTAAATATACTTGTCAAGGCCTTATGTTCAAATCACTTCACCACACCCTTTAAGGCTCACATTCCTTATCAATACTCGGTGAACCTATTTCTGCCGCGTAACTTCGAGAGTTTCCTTACGAACGTTGTTGCAACTGAAACCACCGTCTATAGGCTATGAATAGGCATTGCTTGCAGAGGAAAAGAAAGTGCTTTGATTGACACAGCCCATAGTGTTGCCCGCTGACAATAAAGTGGAGCTGTCTCTTCCTCACGTCGGCCGGCCACTGGATTCGTCCACTTGTAGCACAGCGATTTTTCGTTGGAATCTTATATTCATTTTATTTCTTCAGATATACCATTTTTACGTCAAATCGGACATCTTTCAAACCATATAGGACACTTTTAAAATCAAATTACACACATTTAAAAAAGTTGTACTTCTGAAATCAATCAATCATTCTAGTAAAACTTCTTTTAGGGTTTTTACTAGAATGATTGATTGATTTCAGAAGCATCTATTTTTTAAAATGGGTCCAGTTTGATTTTAAAAGTGTCCTATATGGTTTGAAAGATGTCCGATTTGACGAAAAAATGGTATATCTGAAGAAATAAAATAAGTATAGGGTTCTAACGAAAATTCTAATTAGTTGTGTTTTAATTCATGCTCGTTCCTTGTTCTTTTTATTGCGTTGTTGACCTAGTCTCATTCTCTATGGAGTGTTGACGGTTTTTCTATTGTGACGCACCCTTGAGTGCATGAAGTAAATAAACAAATAAATAAATAAGATACTCTTCTGAGCTAGTTTGACACTTTTTAGATCAGACTGATCATCTTCCAAGCTCAAACGAGCGTTCTCCAGATTAAACTATAGACACTCCAAAAAGGGATCTATCCTAGTCCGGGGGCCATATAACTAAAAAGTAGGCAACAAAATGAATTAATACTTACCGAGCGGCTCCTAGAGAACAAAACCTAACCTAAAAGAAACCAAAAACGGACGAACAAACCAAAAAAATTGCCGCGGTTTACAACTGTCTCGGCAGGCAAAGAGCGACGGAATGGAGGCATACCGCTGCTGACCGCCGCTTGACATGTTATAACCAGGATCTAACATGGTGGGGAGGGCGCAGGAAGCCGCATGCCGCGTGCTGACAGGATCTAACATGGTAAGGAGGGCACACAACTTTGCCTTCTTACAACCGTAACAAATGCAATTTTTTCGTTTTTTCTTTGTGACTTCTTCTTGTTTAGGTCCTGTGTTCTTCTGTAGGAGCCGCTCTGTAAGTCTTGAGTGAATTTGTCGCATATAATACTATTTAGATATGTAGCCCCCGGACTAGGATAGATCTCAAAAAGCTTAGGATAATTTATTGACCAAGGACATCGTGCTATAACTTTTTTTTTGAAATTTTTTAATTCACCTACCCTAGAAGTTGAGCACACTGTTAGAAAGCTTATAAGATTTTTAATTTTCAAGTGGAAATAGTGGTTCACAGCTTTATTCTAAAGTGCAGAATGCGCAATGAGAAAATATTGCGCCATGCACTCGTCTTTTTTGACGTGATTTTTAATTCAATTGAAAGTGTAAATGCTACTTACTTAAAACTCGTGAGATCAAGATAAGTGTCCTCTACAAGCGCTTTTTTTCGTGCCGTTCACATCTGTGTTACTTCACGCTGATAAACCTGGTAAATCACCTGGGTAAAAACCTGTGTTTTAACATCAGTCAAAGGAAAATCTCGCCTTCCTGAATAAGTGGTAGAGCAACTTCTTGTTTTAGCACTAAAAAGTGCCGTTTTCCTGCTCTTTAACTAGGCTATAGTATGTTATTTTTCATTAAAAGAATAAGCTTACAAAATTTCAAACAGTGTGTTCACGTTTTGGGGCAAACGAATTTTAAAAACTTCATGGAAAGTCAAATTATTCTAATCGTCCCGAAAGTCTTCTGTTTAATCTGGAGGACCCTCGCTTTCGGAGATGTTTAGTGTGTTTGATTTTAAAAGTGTCAACTTTGATTACAAGGGTGTCCAATTTGATTAGAAAATTGATTAGTTTGGACCGGAAAATGCCGAATTTTTCGTGAAAATGATATATCTATAGAATCACAAAAAAGTATGGGGTTCTAACGACAAATACCCATGTTACCAATGGACGGATCCAGTTAACCGACCCAAGTGAGAAAGAGTCTGCTTCACTTTATTGCCGGCCGGCTGCACAAAGGGCGGTGTCAATCAAAGCACTTCTTTTTCTCTGCGAACGATGCCTATTCATAGCCTGCAGACGGTGGCTTCAGTTGTAACAACGTTCGTAAGAAATCTCTCAGAGTCACGTGGAAGAAGTTTATTCACCGAGTATTGAAAAGGAAAGTGAGCCTAAAAGGATGATGTGGTGAAGTGATTTGAGCATAAAGCCTTGACAATTATATTTGAAGGCGGAGTTCTTTCGCATAGGTACCAAACTTTACATAGAAAACTTTAGTTGACGCAAAATCCAGAAAAAATATGGCCTTGCTTGAAGGTTATTTCGATTTGGAAGAATTCGCTTTGATTTCAAAAGTCTAGAAGAAGAAATGAAGTATTCAATTTTATTTGAAAAGTGTCCAATTTGACGTGAAAATCGTATATAAAAGGTGTACATAGAACCCCTCAGCGACTCCTCAGCGTTCTATTCACTTCTCTTTCCACATAATCGCTTTTCACACAACCACTTTAAAAAAATCTTTTAAAAAAGTTAAAATAAATTTTCTTTGGACATAGAATTGTTTATTTATTTACTGTACGCAATATGGCGCGCTAACAATGATCTTTGAAATAAGACATACACGCCATGAAAATTTGTAAAAAAATCAACTATCAGTAATAACAGGTGGGTAGCCAAAAGCCTACCTATCTGAAAAGGAAGCATTTATTCTAACCGTCTGCAGCAAAACTTCCGCTGGGAGCTTATTCAGATACCGCTTTAGTATTTAAACCAATTTTGGATTACGTCAAGACGCATGAAGCAGTTGAAGTTGAAAGTTCTTTAAATTCAGAGAGTTTCGACCAATTCCTACGGTGCCGCCAAAGGTCAGTTGCTTTGTACGTACCTCTCCGTCATTATTTTCCTAGATTTTTAGGGCATTTAGTTTCAGGGTGTCTCAAAAAATGTATACACTGTTTGAAAGGTTATAGCCTTGTTCAAGGTAAAGGTATTGGAGAAGTTAAAGGCTCGCATGAAAGCTTAAGAAGATAGAAATTTTCTCACATATGGGCGGCATGGAATGCGCCATGCATTCGTCTGAAATTTGGCATTTCACACTCGATTGATTGTGTTTCACTTGAATACTTGTTATAATTTCTTTACAAAGTGGCCGTATCGATTGAGTTGTGCTCCTTCTAGGGTTTAAAACTTAAAAACACACTGTGGCTTGCGAAGAATGCAGGGTACCCTTAAAAAATGCAGATACTGTTCGAGTGGTTCTAAAATTGAAATAATGAATTTTCTGAAGATGTTTGAGACTCATATGAAAGCACAGGGTAGCGAGATTTCTATGGCATTCAAATAGTCAAGATTGCGCCATGCTCCTGCCTGAAACCTTGCGTTTCAGACTCGATTGGTTACGCATGGGCTGAATGCTTGTTACAACCTTGTTACTACTTAGCCACATAAACCTGCGCTATGCTTTTTTAAACTTCTAGAACTTGGCAATCACCTAAAAGACACAAAACACGCGAGTTTACTGACTGAACAACTTAAATGTGAGCAGGAGCTCCATTTTTCAAGACGGATTCTGTGGACTGATGAAGCAACATTCAAGCTGAATGGAGAGGTTAATGGGCATAATTACAGCTGCATGCGTCGGAAAAACGATTAAAGAAACACAGCGCACGATAATGTAGCCAAGTAGTAACAAGATTGTAACAAGTAATCAGCCCATGCACAATCAATCGAGTCCGCAATGCAAGATTTTAGGCGGGGGTATGGCGCAATCTTGACTATTTACACGCTACAGAACTTTCTTTGCTCTGATGTGAGCATGTGACCCTCATATGAGACTCAAACGTTCCCAAAAGCTTCGCTATCAGCAATATGTGCATTTTTTAGGATACCCTGCATTTTTCGCAAATCGGTAAGTGTTTTTAAGTTTCAACTATATAAGAAGCACAAATCAATCGATATGGCCACTTTGTGAAGAAACTGTAACAAGTACTCAAACGAAACACAACAAATCGAGTCTAAAATGCAGGGTTCCGGGCGGGGGCGTGGAGCATTCCATGCTGCTCTTTTGTCATAAAATTTCTATTATCCTAAGCTTTTAAATGGCCCTTAATCTCTTCATTACCTTTACTGCGAGCAAAATCATCACCTTTCAAACAGTGTGTACATTTTCTCTCAGAATCCCTGTATAATGGACGTAGGATTGCCTACAAATGCCATCTTCGAAGTGGTTTTCCTTCACTGATTCATAGAAGCGCTTGCCGGTATCGTAGCGACGTCTCCAAGAGCGGTGGCTGTGTTTTTCTAGAAAATTCCTTGCATAGGAGACCATTGAGTCCAACGATCGATCGCCGGGTGTCGCTTCTTACCGAGCGGTGGCATCTCCGTCTTGCTACTTGTTAAGCGCGGCGGCTAGCGGTTTCTTCTCTCTATGTAGTCCCTTTCTTCTGTTATTTATACCATTTTCACGTCGAAATGAACATTTTTCAAATCAATGCTCTGCTCTGGATGCTCGAATTTGATGCCACTGAAATCAAACCGAACGTCTTCCAAATCGAAACGAGCTTCTTACAGGTTAAACAGACAAACTCCGCAGGATGGTTAGAATAATTTTTTGTTCAAGAAAAATTTGCTGTAATCTTGTATGAAATTTTTTGGTTTAACTGCTCGAATGAGTGTATAATTTTGTAATTTTTTTTTTGAGAAAAAATAAGGAACTAAATTTCGTTTCAAAGCGCTCGATAATGGGAGGCGATTTGATTAGGGGAAAAAGCTTGAAGAACTGAAAGTAATTGTCTTATTCTATATGAGTGCATATTTCTGTCGTCTGATAACGCACAAGTTGTTTTCAAGGAACGCCGACCAAGTAGCCAGGCGTTTGGAAACAAATAGTGGAGTCGAGCTACGGTAACTAAAGGTAAGAGGGATTAGATTTCTGGAGCGCGAAACTGCGATCGGAGCACCATTTCATTTGGGTGAACCTTCAGTTTTTTGATAGTGATGATCCTTATGGTTGTTCTTTTGTTCGGCTGTTTGTTCGGCACCAAACCTAACTAAATCTCCACTTATTTCGATCTTGTCTCTTGATAATCTTTTCGTATTTTTTAATTTCTGGCTTATATTACAATCAATCACACGAGTAAAACACAAAAAATACAATAATATGCAGCTGAAATCATCTACAAAAAAGATCTCTGTGGGAGAAAGTGCTGAAACTGACACCCAGACATGTTATCAAAACCTTCAGATTGGCAAATAAGCAGGTAGAGGAGATCCTTAAGGTTCCGGCAGGTGAGGAAGTTATACCTGACCTATGGCCTCGACACTTTGGGATAGAACCGAGGTCTTCTTACTTTTCGTTAGTGGGCCATCAAAAAACTGTGGTTTCAGTGGCGATTCTAGGCATGCATAGCACGCGAAAGATCGATCATTCGATAGGATAGTGTGCTCTAACTACAACATTGCGCCCAAACGCAAAGATCTATTCCGTATTTGCCTTAGGGCCCGTTTATACTTCGACGCCGAGCTATGCGACGCCACGCATTATGTCCACATTGATCGTGCGACGCGATCGATCAATTTGGCCATTATACGTGCCGTCGCGTCGCTCGGCATCGTAAGTATAAACGGGGCTTTAGTTGTCACAGCAACGTTTCTACGTTATGGAGATTAATGGTTTCCTTTTTTAAGCTTTCAGGTAATCTTTCTTTCTATCGTTGATTTAATCACGCAAATTTGCTAGCCATTTTAGGTTAAGACCAAATTTCGGAAAACTAATGAATTCGCGAAGTGAGCAGTGACTAGGAAAATTCAGACATGGTGCTCTGTGGAACACTTGAAGTAAAAATCGTTCAAAAACTTCCTCCTTTCTGACAAGTAAGTCGAGTAACACTCATCTGTATCGATTTTTCACGCTGCCCAATCGATATCGACAAAGTGCTGATGTCGCGTCGTGCGGCAACTGGAGTACAAAGAGTGCTTAGCACAATAAAACACCCTGCGACACTAGAAAAGCTTGTCAGGTTTAAAATCAGTCGGGTTATTTCTAATCGCTGTTGTCAGAAATGGGCGTTTTAAGAAGGAGGTCAAAAACGGCCAACATTTTCGCGACATCGTCGCGTTCTCGGCGGACTGTTAACTGTCTCTATATTGTGGGTGTCTTTGTCATTCAGTGTCATTCAGCAATATCTACATTACTTACATTCTATCCGCCTCCTTAATACTATAAGTTATGGCCATTTTAGCGAATAGGTTCCGGCGGCAGAATCGCATTCAGCTTGACAGCTGGCGTTGCTGAAAGGGTAGGTTTTTGTGTTGTTGAAGGACGTTGCTTCCATTGATTACGTTGTGTGTGGGCGATATGTGGGCATATAATCCCCTGGATGATGCGGTTGGGCGCTGACAGGAGAGTCTTTGAAGCTCCGATCTTTTTGTGTTGTCACGTATACGATCGAAACCGCCCACATCACCGGCTGCGTCATGATTTGTCGTGCGAAAATCCATGAATCATTGAGAAACGGCGTCTAGTTCTATGTTCTCGGCCGGACACTGGGCATTCTGACTCATTGCATTCTCTTATAGAGGTCTTTGTTCGAATTTGTGCCTTTCTAGCGTTACACATTTCAAAGTATTCTGAGTAGCATTCTATAGCCAGCTTCGCAGTGACCCTGAGGACCCTAGTGGAGTGCCAAAATGGCCCACAACGCTGACTTTCCCATTGGCTGGTCTCCAGCTTTTCGATTGCATAGGGCCGGACGCGCACTCATTGTAGGCGTAAAATGCATGGCGCTTCCCTAAATGATCAACTAACGTCAACATAGCTGTTCCTTATTCTTTTAGTTTAGGGATGCAGCTTAGAAACCTCTTTATCTTTATTATATAACTTTATTTTGTTTATTATGTGAAAATAAAATAAATAAACCCTTTACATCTTTCTTTACATCTTTGAACATCGACGTTTTTTGTGCTTCGTATTGGAGTCATTTAGTTCTAGAAGAAATGCTACGCTCTACTCTTTAAATGTGTCACAGCTCCGCCCACTTAGTGTCACTGCTCCGCCTACCTTAGTGTACTAGCTCCTCTAATCCCAGTTTTCCCATTAACTTTGTTTTGGACAATGTTTGTTTACTTATGGCGCGTATAGCGCAATCGTAGGCGGCGCCGGCTGTTACGTGCACCCGATAGCAGGTTCCTGGTTCGGATTTCCCGCCCAGGCCAACTAAGCCTTCCATTCCTCCGTCTTTCATTGGCTGGCCCCCACAAATATGGCCGAATACATATTCAAATCACCTTCACGAAATATTATAGAAGTCGAATGCATGGCGCATCCCCAAAACGGATTGAGAAACGCCGTCTTTTATCCTTTATCCTTTATTTGTATGCTTAAATTGCTATTTACGCCCTTATTCTGGAAATTCCTTATTTCGTTTATTAAGTGAAAATAAAATAAATAACCTCTTTTCATTTTTCTTTACTTCCTTAAACATATATTTTCATTTTCTTATGCTTTGTATTAGAGTTATTTAGTTTTAGAAGCAATGTTATGCTCTACTCTGAAAATGTATCATAACTCCGCCCATTCTATGTCACTGCTCCGCCTACTTTAGAGTTCCTACCTCCTGGTGATCCTGGTTTTTACATTAGCGTTGTTTATGGACAGTATTTTTATTACGCCCTCATTCTGGGAATTCTTTATTTTGTTTATTAAGTAAAAATAAAATAAACAACGCCTTTACATCTTTTTTGCTGAGTGGAAATTCTTTATGTTGTTTGTTAAGTAACCCAGTTTACGGTAAGCCAGTTAGCCCTGGTTTATACTTGCACCGCTGCGAGGCGCGGCACGATGGTCGGGATAGATACCGACTGAGCGGCGCGAAAAATCGATATCTATGGCGATCGCGGTGCCACGCCGCGTGGCGGCGCAATTATAAACTAGGGCTTAGGAACTACCGTAAGTTTTTCAATGAATGTCAAATGCGTGGCGTAATCCTAGAGGCGAACCGAGTCGGCAAGGCTTTATTGTTGTCGAACGGTGTCTTTTAAGCTTGGATTTTATGTCTATTGCCTAGGCCAAAGCTCGTTCGCCGACTATAAGAGGTCGTAGACCGGCCTACTTAATGGCCGTTTCCTGACCGGGTTTCGGCCTTACAAAAAAACGGCACTTTGCAGCGAGGCGGAGGCACGCACTGGCGTTTGGAAACGGTGATTCACCCAGGATGCCCGCTGTCATCTCTGATGTGGCTAGATGCCGCGCGTTCTTTTTTCTTCTATGAAATTCGCTATCATCTGCTGTTCTACTGATCGTCGGTCTGCTTTAACAGACGCCGTGATTGTCTTCTAGTGTTCTGGAAGACAATCGCGGCGAGTTTAGTTCTATTTCTACAGTTTCTTGCCATTTTTGACCTACCCAGAAGTCTGCAGTAAATCTGGAGACTACCACACCACTTCCCAGACAAGCCCCTACGATATTATACCATTTTACGTCGAATTTGACACTTTTTAAATCAAATTTGACACTTTGCGAACGAAATGGTACAATCTTCACGTCAAACTTGACACTCTATAAAGCTGGCATAAGAATTTTGAAATAAAATTGAACGTCTTCCAAATCGAAACGAGTTTCTTGCAGGTTAAGCTACAGTCTCTCCAAGTTCGTAAGAATAATTCGATCTATCCTAGTCGGGGGAGGGGCACATATCTAAAGAGTACTAACAAATCGACTTGAGACTTACCGAGCGGCACCTGGAGAACACAATATACAATAGGACGTAAATTTAGAAAATTCCTTAAAAAAATTACATTTGTTTTCGTCGCGGTTGTTAGGAGGCGATGTTATGTGCCCTCCTTACCATGTCAGACCCTGGTTCTAACATGTCAAGCGGTGGTCAGCACGCGGCATGCAGCCTCATCATCAGCATGTCAGACCCTGGTTTAACATGTCAGGCGGCGGTCAGCACGCGGCATGCAGCCTCATCATCAGCATGTCAGACCCTGGTTTAACATGTCAGGCGGTGGTCAGCACGCGGCATGCCTCCATTGCGTCGCTCTTTGCCTCCGAGGCGGTTGCAAACCGCGGTGATTTCATTGTTTTGCTTGTTCGTTCGTTTTTTTTTTTCTTTTAGGTCCTATCTTGCTCTGTAGGAGTCGCTCGATAAGTCTCAAGTCGATTTTTCACATACTTTTTAAATGAGTGCCCCCCCCCCGACTAGGATAGATCCGAATAAATTTTGTTCACGAAAAGTTTGGTCTAACTTTTTTGAAATTCTCTAGTACAGTTGTCTGAATGAATGTAATAATTTTATAATTTTTTTGAGAAAGAACAATAGATTAAATTTTGTTTTAAAGCGCAGCAAGGCAGAATACATCTAGTGCATTGAGAACCAGATTGCGCCATGCACTCGAAGACCTCTTCGCGGTTTTTGATTGATAGTGCAAATGCTGCTTACATGAAGTATCAAAGTGAGAATATGTGTGTTCTTTACAATTGCTTGTGTTTTATCGTTTAGAGGTGTGAGGCTCCATGTGAACAGCAATTTTGCTATCAATCGAATAAAAATCGCGTCGTCTCGGAAGGTGGCACGGCGCAATCTTTTTTTTGCTACAAGAAATTGCTCTTTAAAATAAGCTTGAGACTACTGTTTTTGTTAAAAAATAAAAAGTGTATAAAATTTCAAACAATCCGTTCACTTATTCCGTAGATGAATTGAAACTTCAAAGAAAGTTATACCAAATTTTCCTTGAACAAAAAAAAAATTGTTCTAACCACCTTTGAGAGTCCTTAGTTAGACTGTCTGAAGATTATTTTGAATTGGAAGAGTTCGCTCTGATCTAAAAGTCTTGGGCTGACTTAGAAGAGTGTCCAATTCGACGAGGAAATCGTATAGGTCGCTTGAAGCATCTCCATGGTCACTACGTTGACCTACCTCGTGAGTTAAACGCACCGATATCGATCGTCCGCGCCGTCCAATCGATATCGATGCGCGGGAATTCCACTATAAATCATGCCTTGGGGTTTGTTTCAAGCATATCCCGTTCCCGCAGTCTTGTGATCGATCCTACGTCATCAGATGCCCTTCAATCATTTGCTCACCCAGCTGTGAGGAGCGGGGAGAGCAGCTGACGGCATCCACCTGAGGTGCTTTGACGTTGTTAAGCCAGACACCTTTAGGTTTCAAGGTCATGTTCTGATTTGTTTCTCTACCGAGCTGTTGCTCTCCACTTTCTGATCTACCTGGGTCCTTTTTCTTGGCCCAAAAATGCTCAACCCCGTCGTTTTCAGAAGCGCTGAATGCTACGCGCAGCAGTATCACGGGCCGTACAGTTGTTGTCGACGTCATCAGGCCCACAACCGATTCGAAGCATCGAGCCGAAGTTCACAAAGGTCATTCTGCGTGTCTTAAGCAGCTCTTTATACTTGTGTCGCAACATTTCGCGTTGGCATGAAAGGCAGCGATATCGATTAGGCAGCGCGAAGAATCGATAAGGCTTCTTGTTCCAGCTGTTTATCAACAATGCGTGGATGAATTCGTCTGCCGGCGGCACGATTGGCACCTTCAATCCGGCCAACGGTAAGCTGATCACAGAAGTCGAAGAGGCTGATAGAAAGGACGTTGACTTGGCCGTTCAGGTGATTGAATCTTCAAGGCTAAGCGATTGTCGAGTGTGTTGCACAGCCTAAAGTTCCGTTTATACTCCACTCACTTCGACGTCACGCTCTTCTAGGCAGCGACTTCCGCATTCGCTCCGGGTTCACCGTGGCGTTGCACGGACGGCGAGCGACGCGGTCAACTTCTGCATCGTCTGGCGGATCTGATGGAGAGGGATAGGAATATTCTAGCGGTAAGCGCCTATACTTGGCCACCAATATTTTAATATGAACCATTACTCTCTGCAAGAATGATCTCTCTCGTTTGATGTGAAGACTATCCTCCGTGTAACAGCTATCTGCCGGTTCGGAAGAAAGCATGGTTTTGCGTTGGTAAACGAAAAAACGTAGAAGTAGAATGCACATCGTATTCTGGAGGTGATAAACGCTGAATTTTATGCTTCACGCCTCCAACCAGCCGCCAGGTGGAGACTGGTCTGACGCTTAGAAGGGAAGGGTCTGAAGCGTATGTTTTAACGGGGGGGGGGGGGGGGGGAAAGAGTCATGTAGGGAGAATCCTCACCCCTCCCTTAGTATAAAAATGTGTTTATTTTTTGCCAAGTCGTTAAACCCAAGGAGTACGGGGTCCTTGAAGCTGCTATGGAATCGGTGCCTCATGAACGCTGAGGGGCCTCGTGTATGCCAGCGACGCCAGTGCTGGCAAGCGACTCGGGGCGCAGTGGAAAGTGGAGTTGCTTCATGCGAGGGAGGTCGGAAGTTCGGTTCTTCTGCGTTGCGGCATTTTTGCATTGCAACTGACTGGTTGAGATTTGAGGGGGCCTGACAGCTACGCACGTTTCTGGCGTTTTCCGCACATTTTTTCAGCTGTATACTGTGGAGTAACTTTCTTGTGATTTGTTTATTACGGACCGATTTTTAACCAAAAGGCAATGAGAAAGGTGCTGCACAATGACTTACTTACTTACTTAGTACTTAGTTCCTCCCGTGCTGTTGAGCGCATAGGGCGACGAACTCTTTCCACCGCTGCCTGTCTCGGGCTATTTCTTCGCACTCCTGCCTAGAAATATTCATAACTTCCAGGTCATTCGAAAACGTGCGACGCCACGTGTTTTTTGGGCGGCCTCTGGTTTGCTTTCCTGGCGGTGTCCATTGCATGGCTGATCTTGGCAGGCGGTGCGCCGGCATTCGAAGAATGTGTCCGGCCAGGCGGAGTCGGCGTTGCACAACGGTTTCGTAGAGGTTGCTCGAGCGGCAGCGTTGTAGTACTTCTTCGTTCGTCAAGCGGTCTGTATAGCGTATCCTCATTATTTGTCGTAGACATTTGCAGTGGAACGCGTTGATCCGTCTGATGATGCTAGCTGACATCTTCCACGTTTCGCTAGCGTACACTGCAGTGGGGACGACTATCGAAGAATACAAACGCAGCTTGACGTTATTTGAAATTGAAGACGACGTCCACAGTGGCTTAAGCCTCCGGAACACTGCCGTTGCCTTCGCAATCCAGCATCGAACGTCAGCTTCAGCATCTCCGTCACTTGTGATCATGCTTCCCAAGTAGGTGAAGTTATCCACTACTTCCAAGCGATCCGATCCTACGTAGATGCCGTCTCCAAAGGTCATATTTCCTGCGTGCATGACCTTTGACTTTTCGGGACTAATTCGGAGGCCGATTTTGCTTGCTTCCTGGCTAAGGCATTCCGTGCTTCTTTGAAGAGTATCGTTATCCTCAGCGAATATGGCAATGTCGTCGGCAAAGTCCAGGTTCATAAGGCGACCGCTAGACCAAGGGATACCCCCTTGTACTTCGGCTGTTCTTCAGTACGTAGTCGAGTGCGATGTTGAAAAGCAGCGGCGAGAGAACACATCCCTGTCTGACTCCTGTGGTGACTTCGAAGAATCTTGTATTTCCGAGAGTTGTCTTTACGCAGCACGAGGAGTTGTGGTATAGGCTTCTAAACACCTTGACGAAGGTCTTGAAATCTACGAAGTTTATGAAGAGCGGGTAGCGATACTCCAGGCACTGCTCGATGATGTTGCGTAGCGTAAAGATCTGGTCGCAACACGATCTTCCGTATCTGAATCCAGCTTGCTCCTCCCGCAGTCGATCATCAATTGCATCTCGAAGCCTTCTAAACAATACGGTGCAGAATACTTTGCCTGGCACTGACAACAGGGTGATACCTCTCCAGTTTCCGCAATCCGATAAGCTTCCTTTTTTCGGCAGTTTGACTTCTAAGCCTTTTTTTCCAATCCTCTGGTACTTCATGATGATGCCAGCAGCTATTGAAGAGTGTCGTCAATTGTTCCGCTACCGGTGCGGCTACTCCGCCTTTGCCGGTCCCAAGCCCGGATGAAAAAGGAGGAGGGTTGGGCGACGGGCCAGCAACCCGTCCCCCTAAAAAAACCATTATGCTAGAGAAACGATGAACTATATGGATACTGCACAATGACATGGGAGTAGAATCGCTTCATAAGCGGCTTTATGTATGAAGAAGCCCACGTCGGGTGGTTTGAATCTGGCCGGTGGCACCCGATGGTATCGTCCGAATACTCAAGTTCTTTCCTCGGGGTATAGTAGCTTGAATCGCCAAGTGATTCGAGAAGCCGGCCCATAAGTCCTGGATAAGAGTGCAATGTATCGGGCATATGTGGGACGAAATCGTGCTGGAAGGAGGAGGGCAAAGCATGTTGGATACCTTTCTCATTGCCTTTTGGTTGAAAACCGGTCAGTAATAAACAAGCCGCAACAAGGTTACTCTCCACAGCATACCGCTGGAAAATGAGCAGAAAACCCCTGACAAATATGTAGACGCCACGACCTTTTAAATCTTAACCAGTCAGTTGAGATGCAAAAACGTCTCAACGCAGGAGAACCGAACCACGGACCTCTCTCGCATGAAGCAACGCCGCTATCCACTGCGCTCCGAGTCGCCTGTCTGCAGTAGCATCACGGGTGTGCAAGAGACCCCCAGAGCTCGTGAGACGCCGATTCCAGAGTAACTTCAAGGACCGCCTACTCCTTGGTTTAACGACTTGGCAAAAAACAAACACATTTTTGTACTAATTGAAGGGTGGAGATCCTTCGTATTTGAGGCACGTTCTTCCCGTTCAGACATACGCTTCAGACCCTTCCCTTGTCAGTCTCTAACGAGAAATTCTATGTAAAAACCAATAAGATAGAACGATACTTATTAATAAATCGACGCTGTTTGCTTGTTGTGATCGTTGTGATCCATGTTCGCAAGCCGTCACGTTTTCTTGTCCAAGGGTAAATTCATTTAAAAATCGATAATATGGATCGATACTGATGGACGAACACACATTGCTGTCTTTTGAATCCGTTTCTTAGCCATATCGATTGGCTGTTTCCTTGTATGGGCTATAACGCCCGCTCAACGGCCACTAATTTTGCGCGGATGAGCAGACGGACCTTCCGACTGCTTTACCTGTGGCAAATGTCCTATTTATTTATCGATTTGTTACTTTAGTTGGCGCTAACTCACGCCTGATTGATACTCATAATTAGATGAAAGTTCTGGTTATGCCATTTTAGTCGCTAGAATCACTGGATAGCGGCAAGCCGTTCACAACTGCCTATGATGTGGACCTTTCGCTGTCGATAGAGTGCATTAGGTCGGTTTATCTTAACATTTTTAGTTTTTTTTTCTTCAGTTCAAGCTTTTTGGGGCGTGCCTCTGCTCCTCTCGTAGCTTCTGAATATGCACATTAAACTTTTTCGATGGGCAGTCCGTTTACACTTATATCGCGCCATGTCGCGCCATTCCTTCAAGGCGATATGAGGGTCGCATTGTCTGTGACAATGCTGGCGAAGTGAGAAGGCAATCGCAAGTTTAGTGTGACAGACTCTGTGACTGTGCGACTGCACAGTGACGTAGCAGCCAGCGCGAGTGAAGTCTGAACACGTCTGGATGGCTCGACTCATAGATTGCGGTTATTTGGCTCTTTCATTGATATTTTTCATTAAAAAACCGCCTTCAGATACTATGCTGACTGTGCATGTGAGATGGGAGACGCCTCTGTGGCATCTGGTCCGTGCGGAGAGTTGGTATCGGTACGTGTAGTTGTATTATGGAACTTGGGATGGTTCCAAAATGCTTCATGCCTATGCGTGGCGCACTCCACGGGCTCATTGTGGTTTATTCCCAGCGTTTATACCTAAATCACTGCGCCACGCGACAATGCGCGTGACAGCTAAAAATATCGATTAGACCGCGGTGGCAATCAATATCGCTGCCTCCACTACAGTGCAGCGAGCATCTCGCCGGTTGAAGTATGAATACCGCCTGATCCTTTCAGTGGCATTCGCCATTACTCCGCCAGACATGGAAGCTGGCGCCTGCGTTGGCAGCGGGCAACACGATAGTGATGAAGCTGTCCGAGCGAACACCGCTGTCTGGTCTGCACATGGCCAGCCTTATTGAGGAGGTGAGTTCCCGTCCGTAGGTTTTCTCGAATTCAAGCCGTCTCGACTTGTAGTTTTGAGGATTGCATTAGTATTTTTAGCCTATGTATCTATTACAGGCCGATTTCCCCGAAGGTGTGGTGAACATCATCGTTGGCTATGCCGCAACTGTGGCCCGAGCTCTTGTCACCCATCCCGGATTGACGATAAACGCTCCGAGAGAGGCGAAACGTGCAGCGGGTCGTAGTGAAACAGGGCAAAAGTAGGTCATATACAGCGTTATTGATCAATAGTCGTCTTTGTGATACCGTTTGATCTTGTAGGTCCCACAGTGGCCTCAAAATCATGCTTACCAGTTAGGTAGGCTTTAAAGTGTCCCTGTAAGGGGAGGTTTATACTCAAACTGCCACGCGACCTGAACGAGCTATAGATATCGATTAGGCAGCGCGATTGATCGATATCGACGAGAATCATAAAGGTGCTTCTCGTTACGCCATGTTCATACTTCGCGACGGAAGCGACAAAAGCGACGGCAGGCCTCGGAAAGTATGAGCAGGCGACGAGAACGGCTGGGTCGACGGCAGGGGTAGTGTGATGTACGCAATTTCGCCATAACGGCTATTTCTTGTCAGCCAGTTAATTAGTCAACACAGACACTCGTAAACAATCATATTACCTACGTCATCAATCTGGCACTCAAATGAAGTATACTAGCAGGCCTTATCTTGATTTGAAGAATGGCAGAATAGGAATAGTTTCCTTGAAACATTAGTGCGCTATGGTGTAGTTACGTACTCCACACTGTATCCATCGCCCCAGTCTCTCACATCGCTCCCGTCGCCGGCACGGAGTATGGACAGGCGACAGCAGTGGGGAGAGCGACGAGAGCGACAAGAGCGACAGCGCTCGAGTATGAACAGATTTCGGCGGCGATCACTCGGTTTTTATCGATTTGCATGTTTCGCACGGGCGGACGAGTCGCTCTCGTCGCGAAGTGTGAACAGGATCTTAAGGGTCGTTTTGTATGCGCGCGACGCGCGACGCGATGCATGTGTAGGGCCTTTGTCATACCATCGCTCACCCCGAGCGACGCCTAATTATATGGTCCCATATCGATCGGGCGGCGCGATCGGATCGATACGGGTGCATATCATTAGGCGTCGCTCGGGGTGAACGATGGTATGACAGAGGCCTAGTGGCCATATTGATTGAGCGACGCGATCGATCAATTTGGCCACTTTACATGTCGTCGCGTCGCTCGGCGTCGGAAGTATAAACGGGGCCTAAGGGTCGTTTTGTGCGCGCGACACGCGACGCGATGCATGTGTAGTGGCCAAATTGATCGAGCGACGCGACTGGTCAATTCGCCACTACATATGGTATCGCGTCGCGCGTCGCGCACACACTAAACGACCCCTTAAGTCCCGTTTGTACTTCATCGCGGCGCGACGCGATGGCCACGCAATGAGGCCAAATTGATCGATCGCGTCGCACAATCAATATGGCCACTATACGTGGCGTCGCGTCGCGCCGCGACGAAGTATAAACGGAGCCTTAGGGTATGGGGAGGGCATAACCGCCACTCTAGCTACTGGAGGGGGATTCGCCCCAGAAGTCGCAAGAAGACGATCAATATTGTTTTTCTGTGGTGGAATCTGTACTCAGATCGTCATATGCGCGCGAATCCCACCATGATTGATGAAATTGATCTGTAATATCAATCAATATATTGTTGGTTGATCAGTGATGTGCACTTGTTGTGAACAGTATCCAGCAGCCTGCTATATGATATGACTCTCGGCGAAAAATCGATAATGTCGATCGATAGTCAGGGTGTCTCGAAAGATGTATGCACTATTTAAAAGGTTATAACATTGTTGCCAATAAAGGTACTGAATAAGTTAAGGACTCACCTGAAAGCGCAAGAAAATAGAAATTGTCTGACATACAAAGGCAGGGATCGCATCACGTACTCGTCTGAATTCTTGCATTTTACACTCGTCTGATTGTGTTTCGCTTGAGTACGTGTTATAGTTTCTTCACAAAGTGGCGGTATTGACTGATTTGTGCTTCCTTTAAGGTTAAAAACCTAAAAACACACCACAGATTGCGGCAAAATGTAGGCTATTCTAAAAGATGCAGGTACTGTTTGAAAGTTGCTAACATTGCTGCCAGTGAAGCTTTTCAAGATGTTTGAGACTCATATGAAAGCACTGGGTAACTACAACTCTGTGACGTGTAATGATCAGGATTGCGCCATGCATCCATCTGAAACACCTTGAAAAGCTTCATTAGCAGCAATGTTAGAACCTTTCAAACAGTACCTGCATTTTTTTTAGGATGGCCGGCGTTTTTCGCAAGTCTTAGTGTGTTTTTAAGTTTTATACTTTAAAATAAACAGAAACCAATCGACATCGTCACTTTGTGGAGAAATTATGACAAGTATTCATGCGAAGCACAATCAATCGAGTGTGAAATGTAAGAACTCAGACGAGTGCGTGGAGCGATCTCAACCGCTTATACGTGAGAACGTCTCTATTTTCTAGCGCTTTTATATGAGCCCTTAACTTCTACAGTACCTTTACTGGCGGCAAACGATAACATTTTAAACAGTGTGTACATTTTTGAGACACCCTGTACATTTGGCGATTAGGTATGTTCACCTATTGCGCAGCGTGTTCAGCGGGTAGCGATATTTGCGTCACTGGGACATGAAACGATTCCGAAAGAAAATTTTTGACAAAAGTTGGTAAAATCGATTGATATCGATTTTTCCAATTTTTGTCAAAAAGTTAGTAAAATCGATATATTGATTTTACATACTTTTCGACTTTTGACGATCGATAGCATTTATTTGTTGTCAACCATTGTATTTGGTGGCTTAAGCGCTTAGCCATGAGCAGAGTTCTATGTATAATGCTGACTGAACTGTGAAGCCTGCCGAGGAGCGGTCACTAATTTTGCGTAGACAGATATACGGACACACGGACGAACTAACCCTTTTATAGGCAGCAGTCTATATTGTGTTCACTTATTGTGCAGCTTGTGCACTGACCAGCAATATCAGCACAATATCAGATTCTGACTTCAGCCTTGGCAAAACCGGTAGTATCGATGGATATTGATTAGATAATGGATGTCATCTATCTGTCATTAGCGTTGTCTACTGTTATCGTACAAACGTAATTGGCAACTTAAGCGCTTAATACGAACAAAGATCGATAATTCTGATTGAACTGTGGAGCCTGCAGAGCGGTCATTAATTTTGCGTGGACAGATATACGGACAAACGGACAAATTAACCCATTTATAGGTAGCAGGCTCTAGCCGACCAATGTTGTTCACTTATTGTGCAGCTTGTCCACTCACCAACAATATTATCGTGGTTCCGACTTGAGCATGAGCGGAACCGATAATATCGATCGATATTGATTAGCTAATGGATGCTATCTATCTGTTGTTAGACGCTGTCTACTGCCATCGTATTGTCGTGATTGGTAACTTAAACGCTTAACATAAACAGATCGATAATTCTGATTGAAATGTGCAGCCTGCCGATGAGCGGTCATTATTTTTGCGTGGACAGGTACACGGACAGACGGACGAACTAACCCTTTTATAGGTAGCAAGCTACATTGTCTGCTTATTGTGAAGCCTGTCCACTGACTAGCTGTATGAGCATGATTCTGACTTCAGCCTTGGCAAAACCAGTATTATCGATCGATATTGATTAGCTAATGGATGCTATCTATCCGTCGTTAGACGCTATCGACTGCCATCGTATTGACGTGATTGGTAGCATAAAAGCTTAACACGAACAGAGATCAATAATTCTGATTGAACTGTGCAGCCTGCCGATGAGCGGTCACTAATTTTGCGTGGACAGATATTCGGGCAAACGGACGAACTGACCATCTTATAGGTAGAAGGCTGTAGTCGGCCAATATTGTTACGTGTTGTGAAGCCTTTTCACTGGCTAACAATATCAGCATATTCTGACTTCATCCTTGACAGAACTCTGGGGAAATCACTAATATTGATTGATATTGATTAACTAATCGACGCTGTCTGTCGTTAGGCGCCGTCTTCTGCCATCTACTAACGTGATTGGCAGCTTAAGCGCTTAACATGCCCAGAGGTCGATAATGGTGCGCGGTCATTTATTTTGCACCGATGGGTATACAGACGGACGGACAGACTATTTCGTTAACCTTATTTTATAGATACTAGGATGTAATGAATAAAACACGCACAGGTGAAACATTTCAGGGTTCCAGTCGAGTTCGACGGCAGATCTCCGAACATTGTGTTTGCCGACTCGAATTGTGAGTTTTTCTTTTTATTTTGTTTATTATTCGATAATTAGGCTTAGGTTTAGGATCTATTACAGTATATCTGCTTAAAATGCTTTCCGGCACATGACGTTAATATGGCCTACATCGAACGGCAAGGCAAGCGCCCGCAGCTCGAGCTGACTGTTCGCCACTCCCATGTAGGCCACATTAACGACTTGCACCAATTGCTGTTTCAATCGCTTCTTTCAGTAGAAGATGCCGTTGATCACGCTCATCACGGGATATTCTTCAGTAATGGACGATGTTGGTGTGCTGGATCGAGGACGTTCGTCGAAGGAAAGGTATAAGAAGTGGTTCGGCCGCTTATTGACCAGGATTCCTATAGGGTATTGTGCATGGGCGTGTCCAGCGTCAAACATTAGGATTTTCCAGCCAATCACATGCCGCCACCTGATATCCGACACTTTTGCCGCTTTTAGCCGACAAAGCGATGGTGGGGAAGAGGGTTGGCTAGCACCCTTCTAGTGCCCGCCCCTAAACACGCCCAGGCAAATTCCCCGATTAGTGCTCTATGGTGGGGGCTTGCATGTCGACCTGATGAACCGCTGAAGCTCAGGTGTACGACGAATTCGTGGATCGATCGCGAGAACTCGCTGAAGGGCTCATACTCGGAGATCCGTTTGAGCCATCCACACAGCAGGGACCACAGGTAGTTCAGTGGGGTGCGGCTTGGACGTCGAGCTGGCTTGATTGAGGCCTTTTTCAGGTCGATGGACACCATGTGAAGGAGATTCTTCGGCATGTGGAGAGTGGTAAGCGCGATGGGGCTCACCTAGTCACAGGTAAGACCCTCGAAAACGGGGTTCTTTGCCTACTAAACGGGGCATGTCGTTAATGTGGCCTACATGAGGAGGCGGCAACGTGCCAGCCAATGACTGCACCGACTGAATACTCCCAGTTCAATGCCGTCTGATTGATCTGTTGTACCTCCCCCCGCGTAGGCCGCATTAACGACTTGTACTATAAAATGTTTTTCTTTAATCAAATGTACGTACATCAGCTGTTGTTCTAGCGCCAATCGATACGTATGTTTTGTTCAAGGCGGAACCAAATGGGGTGATCGTGGCCACTACGTGCTACCGACTGTCTTCGCGAATGTCGATGATCGTATGTCGATAGCGCAGGAAGAAGTGAGTTCTTCTACTGGGCAGCTTTGTCCACATGTGGGTCAGAATCAGAAAAGCTTAAAGGTGGTTCTCCAGTTACTCTTAAGTTTTTGAGAGAAATTGTCAGGCATTAGGCATCGTTTATACTTACGACGCCGAGTGACACGATGACATGTATAGGGGCCAAATCGATCGCACGCGTCGCTCGATCGATTAGGCCACTGAATGGCATCGCGTTGCCCGGCGTCGAAGTATAAACCAGGCCTTATGAGATATTTGGAGCTCCTGCTCAACGCTGCGCGATCAACAATCGATATGGGCTTGCGTCGTATCGCGCCGCGAAGGAGCTCTGAGGGGCCCGTTCATACCTAAACGCCGAGCGATGCCACGTATTGTGGCCACATTGATCGACCGACGCGATCGATCAATTTGGCCACTACACATGCCGTCGCGTCGCTCGGCGTCGAGAGTATAAACAGGCCTTGACCCTTCTTCTAGACTGGTGTAGTCCACATTCCATACATGTCTTTACAAACGCCAACTAGGGAATTCTCGACCGTTCTCGCTAATGTGGCAGAGAAGTGATCTCTTGTGAAGGGTGTTCAAAAGGATTTCTGTTCCTGGTTTCGTGGTTTAATTATCCAAGTTTGAGATACATGCTATAAAGTATGATCTCGTATGAAGGATGTCCAAATGGATTTCTGTTCCTGATTCTGTGGTTTAATTACCCACGTTTGAGATATATGCCATAAAGGACATTTCGACTTAGTTTAGCACGATGCTCTTCTATTCCGCGTTGAGGTCCAATAGAATTTCGTTCCAGATCGTTGGTCCAGTGATGAAAGCGATTCGCTTCGACTCCATGGAGGATCTGCTGAAAAAGAGCGCCGTTATCCGGGGCTGTCGTCCGATAGCGGTGATCACACAAGACGCCGACAAGGCCAAGCATGTCGCTACCAATATCAAGTCACGATCAGTGTGGTAAGACTGTAGATCACTTTGAAAGAAGAGCATGAGCGACAGAAATCTTAGCACTTCTAGGATAAACCCGATTGACGGCGCATCTCTCGCTGAATTTCAATTGTCAGGTGAGAATTTGGGCTTTTACTCGACTCACAGACCGACGTCCGTAAGCTTGGGAATAAGAATCGATCAAAAGAATCAATAAAATGAAAATATATAAACAAAAATAAAAATTAAAAATAAATTGAAAGTAATGAATTAATTAAGAAGCGAATCGTCCGCTTGCGCCATCTATTTCGATGAACACATTCTGCGTTCTCGCTCACTAAACGCCACCTTTCATATAATAAATATTCCGCTACATCAAGAAGATCTACTCCGTTACCTTGGTCTGTCAGTGCGTCCACGCAAAATTAATGGCCGCTCGAAGGATTTTGGAACTATGGTTGGTATCGTCGATTTTTATTCAAAATAATAAGTGACCAGTAGAAATAGAAATCAAGCGAGGATGTTGTGCGTCTTTGAAAAATTGACTGTATCGATCAATCAATAAATATTAATGTCGGTCAATGTTTTCGATTTTCTCGAAAATGCTCGTTTTTTAGTGGGAAGCGCGGAAATACCCTGTTCGTTAGAGTGCCTTCACATAAAGTAATCAATATCGATCGGTCAGCCACTATTGATCCATAATATTGATTTTTCAAAAACTGGCGGGAATAGATTGACCAGTGGAGAGATTCCAGAATAAGTAAGCACTATTTATCGATTTTTGTCGACTTATGAGGAGAAACAATGAGCAGTTTGAACATCAGAGGCCGGATTCATCAACGACTAACCCGTGGGTATAGGGGTAGAGATACCCACGATGAAGCCTGCGTCTCTGACTCTTGCCTTATCTCTATCTTGCTCTTGTCTTATCTCTACCCCTTATACCCCGCATACTCACAAGTTTAATTGTTGATGAATCCGGCCCCAGGTCGACATACTGCTGCAGAGCTGCTGGCTAGAGCTTCTTCCCATAATGTATAACATAGATATTGATTGGCTGATCGATTGGCCGATGGCCTTGCGGTTTTAATGCCTGTGTGCAGCGGCTCATGTACTCGTGTGATTCCATCCGTTCTGGTCACAAGATATACATCGATTAGCGTTAGGTACAGGGTCAGTTACATCAGTCGACGTACGAACCGTGTTCGGCGGCCAGTAATTTTGTGCGGCTTCACGTACAGAATAACAGACGAACCGGTCCGAAAATAGAGGAAATTTCTATCAACCTTGTGTGAGCGCTGACTCTAACACTTCAATTTTTGTGTCGACCTATTTTTGCAGCATTTCCACGTCGAATTGGACACTCTTCTAACCAGGAGACTATCTCAACGGTAGGTCGGAACGTCCCAAGTGTTATATATGCACAGAATCGCCTCTCTCTGGGAAACAGCAAAATACAGATATCTCGACCCCAATACAACTCTGCGTAGAGTTGTATTGGGGTCGAGATATCTGTATTTCGTTGTTTTCCAGAGAGAGGCGATTCTGCCCATATACAACACTTGGGCCATTCCGACCTACCGTTGAGATAGTCTCCTGGTAAGCCTAAGCCTAAAACTTTTGACACCAAAGTGAACGTCTTCGAAATTGAAACAAGCTTCTTACAGGTTAAAGCACTGACTCAATAGGTTGGTTAGAATAATTATTTGTTCAAGGAAAATTTGGGTTAACTTTCATTGACATTTTTAGTTCAGCTACCTGAATGAGTGTAAGAATTTTATAAAAGTTTGATTTTTAAAGAAAAAATAGAAAACAAAATTTAGTCAGTTTTATAGCTGTTAAGCTAGAGTGCTAGAGTGTCGGTGGTTCAGAATATGTCCTTCGGTACACACATACACCAGTTGTTCGACACCGTTTACCACAAGCTTGGGTAATTAAACCAAAACTTTAATACAGTACATATTAGAGCGTCCTAAAAACACCTTACAAAAGAAAGAAGAATAGAATGTGAATTTTCCCACATGACTCTTTTATAGGGAGTTTTTTGTTTGCATATCTGCACAATCTGATAAACTCTAAGCGGAAATTCCTTAGAATATCCCACGAAATCGTTCTATGATCGCGAGAAAGTCACGATAGCTTTGAAATGTTTAGTTCAGCTGACCGAATGAATATTAATAAGTGAATAAATGTTTTAATTCAAATTTTAATTTTAAAATTTAAGAAAAACAATAAGACAAATTTCTTTTTAAATCATAACAAAACAGCAATCATCTGGTACATTAAGAGGCTACTTCGCGCCATGCACTCGTAAAGCTCGGCGCGATTTTTATCTGATTGATAGTGTAAATGCTGTTCACATGAAGGATAAAGCTGAGGATATATGTTCACTTTACAATTGTTTTTGTTGCATAGTTCACAAGTGGGAAACTTAATAAAGCAAGCAGAAGTCTTGCTATCAATCGAGTCAAAATCGCGACGTCTCGGACAAGGGCGTGGCGCAATCTCTTTTCGGGCACTAAAATATGGCCTCCTTCCTGTCTTTTAAAACAAATAATAAAACGACAAATAAAATAAATACAAACAAAGGCTGATAATGAAACAACAAATAATAAAATAAAAAAGAAATTAGAGTTATTTCTTTTTAAAAAACGAGGATTTTATCGAATTTCAAACAGTGTGCTCAATTATTGGGTAGGTGAATTAAAACTTCAAAGAAATCATACTAAGGTTTTTTCGAACAAAAAATTATTCTAACCTTCTTGGAGTGTCTCGAGTTTAATGTAGAAGAAGCTCATTTCGATTTCGAAGAGTTTGCTTTGGTTTCAAAAGTCTTAGGCTTAGGCTTAGAAGAGTGTCCAAGAGTGTCGACTTGAAAATGGCGTGAATTGCAATTTTAATAATTATTATTGATTATTTATTTATTTATTTACTTTACTTTTATTTATCTATTTTCTTTGCAGAGGCCACTCGGAGACAAGCGGCCGACGGCTTTAAAGCGTTCAGGAGCGGCAGAGTGATTCGGGCTCAGTCCCGTTAAACCGAAGAATAGAAGCCAGTACCATAGTATCTAAGGCGACCGGTGCTCAGAATTCCGAGGGTATGTACATACATAATAATGGAGTGTCTGTACATACTCGTGTCTCGGTGATGGTTGTGTTATTAAATATATTTTCTCCGCGTGCCCACATTAAATGTACTAATAAACTGTTGAACATAACTATGAAGAACGTGTTTTTCTTTGAATCTGTCTCCGATGTCAAAGACGGCAGAAATATCTGCAGTGCGTCGCATCTTCTTTCGTTTGATCAGTTGTTCAGTCATGAACTCATGGTTGTTTAAAATAAGCGTTTTCTCTTTATACTTCAGTCGTGGAGCGGCGCAGCGTTGTGAAAGCAATCAATATCGATTGCCTGCACCCGCCCAATCGATGTGGATAGGCTTCATAACGTCGCTGGACCGGCGTCTATAAATCCAGCCTTACGCACCGTTTATACTTCGACGCCGAGCGACGCGACGCCACGTACAGTGGCCATATCGATTGAACAACGTGATCGATCAATTTGGCCACTTTACATTCCGTCGCGTCTTACAATTAGCCCTAGTTTATACTTGAACCACTACGCGGCGCGTCACAGCGATCGCCATAGGTATCGACCACGGATGAGCGGATTAACCGTTATCCGTTATCCGTTATCCGGTTTCCGGGTGGTTTTGGCCTATCCGTTTTGTTGTTCGTTATCCGGCGATTTTGGGCCGGATAACGAACAACAAATTAGCTGGATCCTAGATTTGGACGTGGTGATGGGTGTACTATGTACAGGACCCTTCACGATTGTAAGAATGGTCGTCAGAAATAACAGAAGTATTCAAATCTAGAAGGGTTAATTGAAGTTTCCCCATTTGGGAACTGGCTACATAGTTTTAAAGATATCTAACTTCCACCCTTCCAAAAGGCCCGCTAAACCTGTACCATACTTATGTGAGGCCTACTTACTTATCACAGCATTGTTCAGTCATCTCAAGTCATGTGCTGACCAAGAAGGCATACAAACTGCTACTAGCAATCGTCTAAAGTGGAGAGCCGCATCCTGGGAAGAATTTTTTACCGCCGATCTTTCCACCGTGTCATTCGAGGTTACACGATTACAGTATGTTCGATTTGATTTCAGGCGGCAATGGTATCTTTTTAGCCATATGCTGTCCTGAATTATCGAAAAATACTGCACTACAGCAATGAATGCTAGCAAATGAAATAGGATTAACCCAAATATTTGCATAGAGAGGGCGCGTGTAGCGCAGTCAGAGGAGGCGCGACTGCCGCGTACACCCGATACCAGGTTCTTGGTTCGGATTTCCCGCCCAGGCCAACCAAGCCTTCCATCCCTCCGGGGTCGGTGAATTGGTACCAGACTTGTCTGGGAAGGATAGAGCGCTGACTTGTTCATCGGCTGGCCACCGCAAGTCATTGTATGGCTAAATACGCGTTCATGTCGCTTCCACGACATCCCGTAGAAGTAGAATGCGCTGGCGCATCCCAGAAGGGATTGAGTAACGCCGTCCTTTATCCTTATCCTTATCCTTATTTACGTAGAGTAAGCAACTTCTCCAATAAAAATTTTAGGGTAGCAATAAACAACTAAACAAACTTATCAGCGGGGTGCTGAAGACATGTAGATTTGTTTTAGCTTGTGAGTTTTTTTGTGAAACTTATCTGCAACATAGGGAACACCTCCTTTTGGGGCTTGGTCGGATATTCTTTCTCTGCTCCAGAAGAGATAGATCGGATATTCTTCCTCAGATCCAGAAGGTCTGGATGCCATAACTCTTTGAGTGTGTGTTTGCCGTACACAATTGCTTGCAGCTACTACCCAAAAGTTAGTATTTTATGCATCCCAAATAATTCCACGTTCAACTACCTTTGATCTTGTGATGCTATTGAGCAGCAACAACAGTAATGGTCCATAGCATGCGTAGGACGAGATAGTTATGTGAAGTTTCTTTAACTGGATGTCTCCCGCCTTCTTTTTCTTTCTAGAGACATCGGATTAATTGCTCTTCCAAGGACTATTCTATTTTTCAACTGCTCTAAAAAGTTAAGCGCAGAGTAAGGCTGATAAATAAGACAATCCAGGTCAAAGGCAGGTCACCATAGAACAGAAAACACCATAGAGCGTCGTTGATGCGGCGACTGCAAAACGTTTAAAAAACTGCCCAGGTTCGACTTTCAATGAATCTTGGCATGACGTTCCTGATTATCGATGCAGTGTTCTTGAGCTGTTCACCAAGATTGTTAACGTCTTTTATTAGGCTGACGTTTCGGCGAGTTTCGCCTTCTTCGGAGCCTGGAAAAGTCGGAAACATTCGCAGAACTACTCGCTCAAACGTCATTTCATTCTACAGAATTGTTTAAAAAATTGTTTAAAAAACACTACTAAAATGTCTAGAAATGGCTTATAAATTAACGGTGCTTTACGTACTGATCTGTTGTTGAAATTATTGCAATTTAAAACGGGTTTTAATTTTTGTTGTTAGTTCGTTATCCGTTTTTCCGTTATCCGTTATCCGGTTTTTAAATTTTCATTATCCGCTCATCCCTGGTATCGATCCTTCACGCCGACCGATCGATATCTATTTCGGCCGCGGTGCCGCGCCGCTACGGCTCAAACGCGTAGCGCAGTTAAAATTGGCGCCGACTAGCATGTGCATCCCGAATCCAGCGTTCTTCGTTCAGATCCCGCCTAGGCCATCCAAGCTTTCCATCCATCCAGGGTTGATGAACTGGTATCAGACTTTTCCGAAAAGGAAAAATCGCTGAATAGCCATCGCAGTTTATTGTATGGCCGTATAAGCACTCAAATCGCCTCCACGACATCTCGTAGAAGTAGAATGCGTGTCGCATCCCAAAATGGGTTCAGTAGTGCCGTCCTTTATCCTTTACGTCGTCAAATTCATTGATCGGCTATTAATTTTGCGCGAAAGAATGGACGGACGGCCGACTCTCGTACGGAGAGGCCAGCGGGCACTTCTGTTGCTGCGTCACCCACCCTTCAATAGAAGAGTATTTTTCTGTCCAGGAAAATTTTGTATAACTTCTTTTGAAGATTTTGAATTCATCCGCTCCATAAGTGAAGGCGCTGTTTAATACAACTTCTTTCATAACACTAGTTCTACACGTCTTCTGAATCCCAGGCACGTTGAGCGACGTGTTCGACACGTCTTCTGAATTCCCAGTCACGTAGAAGACGTCTAGATATTTTCCGCTATTTTTGCACCCCGTAATTTCCCCTATCTTCGCCGATCGAAACGACAACGACATTCGCAAAAAAATTGATGATTTGATCAATATCGATTGATGGCGATAGATGCTTCAAAAGCGGACTTCAGATTCGTGTTGAGCGACCTCGACTACCCCTAGGGCTAAAGTTTCGGACCGTATGAACGACATCCACAAAAAAATTGATTATTTGGTCAATATCAATTGATGGCGATCAATATTTCAAAAACGAACTTCAGATTTGTGCTCAGCGACCTGGATTGTCCCAGGGCTGAAGTTCCTAAGCAGGCAGAAGGCGTCCGGGGATTTCCCGCTATTTTCGCTACCCGTAATTAGATTATTATCGATTGATGGCGATCGATACTTCAAAAACGAACTTCAGATTCGTGCTCAGCGATCTGGATTGCCGCAGGACTGAAGTTCCCAGGCAGGTAGAAGACGTATGGGTTTTTTTTTGGTATTTTCACGCCGTAATTTCCCCCTGAACTTCTCCCTATTTTATGACTAATTTCTGCAGTGGCGCCGATCGATAGTATAACTCATGGCTTAGCGCGTTATTATAGAGTATGATATGGTACCAATACTTCTTTCATAGCACTACTTTCTTGCT
This sequence comes from Heligmosomoides polygyrus polygyrus, assembly GCA_947396885.1. NCBI lineage: Eukaryota > Metazoa > Nematoda > Chromadorea > Rhabditida > Heligmosomidae > Heligmosomoides > Heligmosomoides polygyrus. Next base: position 106,626,136 of record OX377202.1, read on the forward strand.
GCTTAGATTTTTACTTTTCAAAGAAGCGTAATGGTTTAAAGGTTGATCAGTATGAATACCCATGTTGTAGCTGACGAACCAAGATTAGTACAGATCCTTTATTCCGGCTAACGTTTCGGCGTAACCGCCTTCTTCAGAGCCTGGAAGAGTCAAGCTGAGTTTGAAAAACCATCCGTCCAAGAGCCATTTCAAACCACAGCGGTGAATCAGAAGTTGGCAGGAGAGGGAGACGAAACACGAGGAGGCAACACAAACAGTCCAGTGCAAATGGGCGAACGGTACCCCTTTTAAGGCGACACATGAGGGGATGAGGTCACCTTCGGTTCAACCTCCTAGCGAGCCTCTGGCAGACTGTCCTCCGGTTCGAGACCGCAAAGGTCAACGTACGGAGCCAGCTCCTGTATCACCGCTACGCGTTCCTCCTTCCTGTTGATCGTGGGGTTCCTAGCGGCAATCCGGTTTAAAGGTTATTCCAAAGTGACGACAAACAGCATTTTTCGAGACAGGTGATTGATAAAATTTCAAAGAAAATCACACCGATTTCTCCTTGGAAAAAGATTTGTTCTATTAGGTTGTCCCATAAGTCCCCGCTGTTTTTCCAACGATTCATTGCGGATTTCGCGGTCATTGCATAGCGCTATACAAACTTCGAAAGAGAAAGATCTGCTCTATCAGACCATGTATTGCATTTCTTTTTCATCATGATTTTTGTCAATGTTTAGGTCGTTGAAGTGAAAAGTGAAAAAAGTAAAAAAGCGGCCATCTGCGCTCCGCCTAGGTTTGGAATTTTTTGCGCAGTTCTTTATAGCATTTGGAATACGATGTTTTGTACTACAGGAATTGCTCGCAGTTGGTTATTTGCTCATTTATTATTTGCTAATTTGTCCTTTATTGATTTTTAGATCATAAAATTGGGACCTCCGACTTTTCCGTCCGAATTTTTACCGACAGCTCGGTTCTGTGGTAGGACTTTTTTGCTCGGTATTATATGTCGTTCGAAAGAGGATGTCTTGCTCAATAAGAATTTGTGTCGCGTTTATTGACTCCTGCTGATTTCTATCGAATATCAGCAACAGAACAAGGAGTTGTTAGTGAAGATGATTTTACTCTTTTTGGAATTTCGTTATTTCGTCAGAAATCAGCATGAGAAAAAAAAACGCGACATCCGGACGACATATAACACCAACCCAAGAAGTCCAACCACAGAGCAGGAGCTGTCGGCAAAGTAACAATCCTCCTTCGGACGTCCCAATTTGATGGCCTAAAAATCAATAAAGGACAAGTGAGAAAATAGGACCAACACATTTTCTTGTAGCACAGAACATTGTCTTCCAAATGCTATAAAAAACTGCGCAAAAAATTACAAACCTAAGCGGAGAGAACAAGTGCGCAAATGGCTCGTTTTTCACTTTTCACTTCAACGAACTAAAAATTGACAAAATTCATGACGAAAAAGAAATGCGTTACATGTTATGATAGAGCAAATCATTCTCTTTCGAAAGCTGTATAGCGCTATGCAAGGGACCGTCGACAAAATCCGCAATGAATTGCAAAATTCGCAATGAAAAAAATGGCTGGAACTTATGGGACAGCCTAATACCTTCTTGGAGAGTTTTTAGTTTAATCTCGAAGATACTCGTTTTGATTTGGAAGATGTTCAGCTTGATTTCAAAAGCGCCAAGCTTGCTTAGGTGTCGTCCAGGATCTATCCTAGTCGGAGGGGGGGGGGGGAGGGGAGGTGGGCACATAACTAAAAATTATGTAACAAATTGTCTTGGGATTCTCTCGGAGCGACTTCTAGAGAACCAAATAGGGTATAGGCCGAAAAAATTCACAAAAAAGAGATGCATTCGGTTTCGCCACGGTTGTAAACTGAATCCGGGTGTCTAATTTGGTTCGTTTGATTTGAAGTGTCCAATATGATTTGATGGTACATCTCCACGTGTTGCAGTCGCGAGAAAAAAACAAGCAGGGTCCCTGAACATCGTTTAATGTAACTCTGTGTAAAACTCGGCAATAATTAAGTGCACGTGTGTAAATCACAAAACAAAACCTGAATAGAACTCGCGTACAAACGAAAAAGAAAAGAACAACGAAACATCACAGCAGAACAATGGGAATTATGTGGCAATCTCTCTCCATATATACACGTCAGACGCCTAAAACATGTAACTCTAAAAGGAAATCGAAGACAGTAAGAGCGGAATTAGAATTCTCTGACACACAACGATCATCACATGTCCTAATCGGGGGGGGGGGGGTGTTGGGGGACTGGAAGAGAGGTGGGCCATCTTAGAAGATGGTGAAAACGATTGCTTTCTGACAATTTTACGATAGAAATCACGTAGATCTATTGACTAAGAGACACTTCTTGGACTTCGACACACCGACCGGCCTCCAGCTGCTGGCCGTCCGTCAGGTCGCCGCCTTGCCCTCCATCAGCTCGAGCAGTGTGTGCGTCTCCCATTGCGGACGCATTCGGATCAGCGCCTGATACTTCGTGGGCTCGGGCAGCGCCGTCAGCACCACGTCCACCACCGTGCACATCTGAATCGTCTGCTCGACGACGGCGTTGTTGCGCTCCTGGCCGCCGGCGAGCGGTGGATTCCAGAACAGCGTCAGCTGAGCTGGCGGCCCGTCGATGAAGATCGGATCCCTGGCCATGTCGAGGCGCTGGAAAAGGAAAACTGGCCGCAGCAGGCGCGAAAACGACATCGATCTCCAACGCGAGCTAATCGATACGTGCGCGACGACTGAAGTGTAAAGGCCCCCACAGAGTTCTGCGGCAGCGCCGCGGCCCTATGCTTAACCATAGGGCAGAGACGCAGAGCTCGCCGCCGGCGGCGTCCCTGCCCTATCCTTAACCATTGCGGCGAGCGGCGTTGCCGCAGAACTCTGTGGGGGCCTTAAGCCCCAGTTTATACTTGTGCCGCTGCGCGGCGCGGAAAATCGATATCTATGGCGATCATGGTGCCACGACGGCGTGACGGCGCAAGTATAAACTAGGGTAAGGGCCCGTTTATACTTCGATGCCAAGCGACGCGATGGCATGCACAGTGACCGTATTGATCGGTCGCGTCGCCCGATCGCGTCGCTTGGTGTCGAAGTATAAACGGTCGCTAAGCCGAAAGAACGTACTTCGAACTTACATTCACATACACTCTCTTCACGACACCGTACTTCAGCACCAGCACGTCGAACGACGCATCCATCACGCTGATCACGACGCCACGAGCTTCGATTGGTCCATTCTGCTGGAAATATGCCTTTATGCTATCTCCCATGCTCCATCTTAGGACCTGTTCATACTCCGTAAATCAGAACAGACTCTACACTTTACTGATCCTTATTAAGCCATCGCCCCACATTCAACAAAGGCAGAGAAACGGCCATTATTTTCGCGCCGACGCTGAGAATCTTGAAACGGAGGGAACAAAACAGCAGGGTAATAGCTGCTTACCTTCACAACCAAGCCAAAGAACGTGTCGTCGCTCGAGTCGCTGACCGCCTTGGCCGCCAGTTTCTTGTCGTTGCAATGCTGGGCCTATAGGCATCGATCAACTACGACTAACGACCTCAGACGTTCGTCTAGTCAGGCACACCTACCAGCCTCTCCAGATCGGCTATTGTCTTATCGGACGGAGGGCAGTAACCCAGAGCGGCGGCCAGCTGTCGATGAACGATGATGTCTGCGTAGCGGCGTAATGGCGATGTGAAGTGCGTGTACCTAGAAGTAAGCGGGTGGATGGGTGAGGAGACCAATAACCAAACTCTATAAGGGTTCCTTCAGACTTCAGAAGACCGGCAGTTATCGATTTGTCGCGCTGTCTAATGAATATCGATTGTCCTAACGCTCCTGCGACGCGCGACAACAAGGATCTCTGTTCATAGTCCGCGTTCGTGTTGCCCGAACGCGCAAGCGAATCGATTAGTAACGCAAAAATCAATACGTCTGCGATTTCCAAGTAATCAGAAGTGTGCTCCAAGTATGAACAGTGGCTAAAGCTGCTTCTGGTGCTCAAAAACGATGTATCTCCCCATCTGGAGACTTACAGTGGTACATTCAGCGCATAATGATGGTACTCTTCCCGTTTCTTCGCCGATCCAGCACACATATAGTAGCCCATCTGCATCGGCTTCGCCAGCAGCATCGACAACACCTGCAAATTCACCCGCCTTCCGTTGAGGTTCTAAATAGAACGTAGCAACGTCGTCTCACCTGATTTATCGACTGCAGCAGCGAATTGCCGCCTTGGAACTTCGACAGCGACGACGCCAGACGAGCTGATGACGCTGCGTCGAGTGGAAACCCAATCTTCTCGCACACTTCTAGCTAGAACAGGGGATTTTTGTCAAGATGAGCTTGAGCTTGTACATCGTGCTGCAAGTGATTTGGATCTGGAGACTTAGGTATTTAGAGAGGAAAAATCGGGAAAATTGACCAAAATAGGTCCCATTATCACTCGCTGCGCTTTTTTAGCGCTTAATGTATTCCTAAGACTCGGTTTACACTTCTTGTACAGCAAAGCTCGACGGTATGAAGGCGCGACGGTATCCACCGATATCGATCATCCACACTACCTAATCGATATCGATTGGTCCTGTACTGTCGCGCCGCGTAACGACCTAAGTATGAACTTGTCTAATGGGGGTTTATACTACGTCCATCGAGCTGTGCGGCAGCACAAAAACCATCCATATCGATCATACACACTATCTGATCGATATCGATTGCTTTCGCACTGTCGCGCCGCGCATCGGCCTAAGTATGAAGCTGTCTGAGGGAAGTTTATACCACGTCCATCGAGCTGTGCGACGGCACAAAAACCAGCTATATCGATTATACACACTACCTGATCGACACTGATTGCTCTCATACTGTCGCGCTTCGTGTTGACCTAAGTATGAACTTGTCTAATCGGGGTTTATACTACGTCCATCGAGCTGTGCGGCAGCACAAAAACCATCCATATCGATCATACACACTATCTGATCGATATCGATTGCTTTCGCACTGTCGCGCCGCGTATCGATCAAAGTATGCACCTGTCTAACGGGGGTTCATACTACGTTCATCGAGCTGTGTGACAGCACAAAAACCATCTATATCGATCATCCGCACTGTCTGATCGATATCGATTGCTTTCGCACTGTCGCGCCGCGTATCGAGCAAAGTATGCACCTGTCTAATGAGGGTTTATACTACGTTCATCGAGCTGTGCGACAGCACAAAAACCATCTATATATCGATTATCCATATTACCCAATCGATATTGATTGATCCCGTATTGCCGCACCGCGCTGACCCAAGTGTGATTCTTTCTAATCGGCGTTTATATTCCAGCCATCGATCTACGTTGCAGCACATATCTCATTGATATATCAATGGCTTTTTGTGCTGCAACTCAGCTCGATGACTAGAGTATAAACACCGATTAGAGGGAATCATCCGCGCTGCTTCATGGAAATCGATTAGTGCCACATTGCCGCGCTTCGAATCCAGCAAATATAAACCCTTCTAGGAAACAAATCCGGCCTAAATTAGTTAACGAACTACTTCTATTCTTCATGTTAGTCTTTTATCTTAGTCTTTTTTATGTTTAACAATCATATATGGCCTTGAGGGATGGTTTATTTCTCCGATCGCCGTGCTACACTTTAGCACGAAAGCCAGCTGTATCGATCATTCGTGCCGCTCAATCGATATTGATTGGTCCCATACTACCACGAAACGAGTCGACCCAAAGAGTTACGTATAGTAGAGAGGAAAAATCGGAAAAAATGGTCAAAATAGGCCCTTTACCACCCGCTGGGGCTTTTTTTAGCGCCTGTTGTAGGCCTAAAACTCGGTTTGTACTTCATGTGCTGCAAGGCGCGACAGTAGGAAATCCAGCGATATTGATCATCCACACTATCTAATCGATATCGATTGGCCCATACTGTCACGCCGCGTACCGACCTAAGTATGAACCTGTCGAATGGGGGTTTATACTCACTTCATATACTTCATACGCGCCGCTTAATCGATATCGATTGGTTGCATACAGCTAGGGCGCTCGTCAGCCAAGTGCAAACCCTTTTAAAGAAGAAAAGTGGCCAAAAACGTTACTCATCAACTAACTTGAAATGCACTAAAAGAGCACCCACCACTTAACGCCCTACAGTCTAGCCGTTCAGTTGCGTTGCAGTGCGAAAATCACCTATATCGACCATCCTCGCTGCTTAGTCAATATCGATTGCCCCCATAATACTACGCCGCACGCCGATCAAAGTATAAACCTGCGTTAATAAGCCAATAAAACCAATCCATGGCACTCACCACTTCCCTCAAGACCTTTTGCTTCGGCGGCGAGTGACGACGCAGGAACGCCGTCTTTGGGAAGTGTGACTCGATCTTCTTCGCCACCTCGATATTGGCCAGCAACATGAACTCCTTCACCAGTTTGTGCGAATCTTGCGGCTGAAACGTGACACGACTCAGAAGGCATCGTTGTCAAACGAGGCTTTAAACGCCGTGGTGGAGTGAATCTTCTGACCTCCTCGGCGTTGACGGCGTACGGCATCTTCGTCTCGGGGTTCAGTGAGAACAACAGCTTCGGCTGTTCTATGCGTAGCGCTCCATTCTTGACTCGATTCGAACGTAGGCGTCGTGCCAGCATGTGCAGCTGCATCACCTGAAACGATGACGTGAAGTTGAAGGACCAGGACACCAGAAGTGCACAAAAATCACCCACTTTCCTTCGAAGATCACTCAGCGACGTCTCATCGTGCACCTCTGGGTACTCTTCGTCCACTAGTGGCTTTTCAGGATCATCGATGAACGCCTAAACAGACGGCAGCAGCTCCTCGCAGATCGTCTGAAGCAGTTCAACCTTCCGAACCTGCACATGCTCGTATCCTAAGTGAACCCTCGAGCGAATAATGGTCCTTCCGAACCACTCGTCGACCACCGTGCCATTCTTATCCATCTTCCACATGACGGAGAACGCTAAACGATCCTTGCCAGGTACCAGGCTGCACATGTCTTCAGTGAGCACCCGCGGCAGCATCGGAATCGACTGGAAAATGAAAGGACTTGGCAGTCTGGGGGCTAGAACCTTCAAAAGCCTTCAGGAGACCCTGCTCACCTTGTGGACCAGATTCACCGTGCAGGCTCTGTTCGACGCCCATGTATCCAGCTCCGTGTTCTCGAACACAAAGTGCGAAACATCGGCAATGTGCACTCCAATCTGAAAAAAGTCATACTTTCGTCACCTTTCGATACGAGGTTTTGGAACCAGTGTGGGCCATTTTGGCACAAGCTTCACTCGAAACAGCAATAGTTCTGCAAAGCGAACAAAAATAGGTTCTTATGTGCGGTATTGTGCTGGGAATGCGAGTAATCCACACTTTTGTGTACTTTCACGGCTCCAGTGGTCGAGGATAGATCGAAGTCGTATCGATTTTCAAAATTTCGGTCGATTACGTAGAGAACGTATGGGTGACCAAGGTTACCGAGCTCATGATCATCGATTCCATCCAAAGATCACCTGTGAAGGTTACTTTGAGGGTGATAAGCAATATGTCTTTCTTAGAATTACGGTAGGGCACCGTGAGCTACGGTATGCGTGGTTGTGCAATCTGCCGATGTCGTATACGGTGGGTTACGGTAGGCATGGTTGAGTAAGGCTGTCGAGGTCACAATCACCAATTCCATCCAAAATTTGCCTGGTATGCCTGTGTTATTCTGGGGAGCTACTTACGGATACGATATGTTTCTCTGGTAATACGGTGAAGTAAACTAAATTACGGTAGATGCCGGTGAGTAAGGCTGCCGAGGTCGTACACTGTGGGTTACGGTAGGCATGGGCGCCTAAGGTTGCGGAGGTCATAATCATCGATTCCATGCAAAGCTTACCTCTGGGAGTTACTTTAAGGGTGACCACGAATGTCTATTTATTTGAGTACTACGATTGAGTACGGTGGGTTACCGTAGGTATGGGTGAGTAATGCTGTCGAGCTCATAATTACCGACTCCGTCCAAATATTGCCTCGCATGCCTGGGTAATTCCGGGGAGCTGATTACGGATACGATACCTGTTTCTAGTATCACGGGTAGTGCATTAGATCACGGTAGGTACAGTTGAGTGAGGCTGCCGAGCCAGTATACGGTGGGTTACGGTAGGTATAGCTGGCTAAGGTTGCCGGGGTCACGATCACCGGTCCACCCAAAGCTTACCTGTTGGGGTTACTTTGATGGTGATCGCCAACATATCTTACTTAATACTACTTTAGAGTACGGTTGGTTACGGTAGCTATGGTTGAGTACGGCTGCCGAGGTCGCAATCACCAATTCCGTCCAAAATTAGCCTGGTACGCCTGTGTTATTCTGGGGAGCTGATTACGGATACGATACCTGTTTCTAGTAATTACGGTAGAGTACACTAGATTACGGTAGGTATGGGTGAGTAAGGCTGCCGAGGTCATATACGGTGGGTTACAGTAGGTATGGGTGACTACAGCTGCCGAGGTCATAATAACCGATCCCGCCCAAAATTTACCTGTGTAAGTTACTTTTTGATGGTGATAAGCAATATTTTTTGGTGTTACGGTAGAGGACGGGGGTTACGGTAGGCACAGCTGAGTAAGGTTGTCGAGCTCATAACCACCGATTCCGTCCAAATCTTGCCTGGCATGCCTGGGTTATTCTGGAGAGCTGATTACGGATACTGTAACTGTCTGTCGCTGAGTGTATTAGATTACGGTAGGTGTGGGTGAGTAAGGCTTCCAAGGCCATATAGGGTGGGTACGCTAGGTATAGCCAAGGTTGCCGAGGTCATGATCACAGACAAAGTTTATCTGTAGAGGCTACTTTGATGGTGATGAGCAATATGACTACGGTAGAGTACACTAGGTGACCGTAGGTATGGTTGCCTACGGCTGCCAATGTCATAATCACTGATTCCGTCCAAATTTTTATTGTTACGCCTGGGTTATTCTGGAGTTGATTACGGATACGATATCTCTTTCTAGTGTTACGGTAGAGTACACTAGATTACGGTAGGTATGGGTGAGTAAGGCTGCCATGGTCGTAATCAGCGACTCCGCCTAAATTTTGCCCAGTGGAGAACTGATTACGAATTCGGCATCTGTCTCTAGTTGTACTGAGGAGTACGTTGGGCTGCGGTAGCTATCGGTGAATAAGACTACCTATGCCGGTAGAACCGTTTTTAAAGGTTAAGATTAGAGATATAAGATTTCTCACACCAAATTGGCTAGAAAGTACTTTAGAAAAATGTTGTTCCTAACAGGTAATCGAATTTCGCGCTCGTGATTATCGCAAGTTCACCTGCAGTTGATCTGCAATTGAACTACAGTTGACCCGCAGTTGACCTGCAGTTGACCTGTACGGGTTTCATTGTTATTCTGACCGCATCCTTGTTCTGTTACGCGCAGAAAAACGGCCCGCTTTTGCTCGCTTTAAATAAGGAAACCTTGCCTCGAATCCAGGCGTTCCGTTACCGTCGCAGTCGCTGATCTCCTCCACGGACAGGGCATCGTCCAGTTCGTGGGCGTTGCGGGCGCTAATGGTGAACGTGACGGTATCACGCAGATCACGACGATACTTGAATTCTTTCTGAACACTGTGACATTACTTTACGAGGAGGTGTAAGCGCAGAAGATCTCCTTGGAAGGCATTGAGCTCCAGAAAGGTGGAACCCGTCTATAGCGATCGAGTCGCCCGTGCAAAACATACATATCGAATAATATCGAGCATGCAAAATTTTTAATCCTCATTGAAGGAGCCCTAGAGACCATTGGAAATACTACGAACCACCAGTGGCTCTCAGCACATCTAGCACCGTGCTTTCATCTGTTATCTTTCACCCTTAAGCAGTTCAACGAGGTCATTTAGCCCTCTACGTTGCGAATTTTAGGTTCTATGCGGAAAGACTGCGGCACGGAGCTGGACAAGAGAAGGAATTCCACGTTGGTAGGCGCAAATTTTTCACGGGTAAGCTATGTGAGCCTCCTTAAAGAAGTGAACGGTAGTGCCGCCGTCTTCCCGCATAGAACCAAATTTCCTCAGGTCTCTTCAAGGGATATGGCACATGTCGCTGATATGGCCTACATGACGGGGCGGGAACGCACCAACCAATCAGAGCTCTCGGTGGCGGACCGTACGACGCGGCCATAGGACTCGTTCCCGCCTTTCCGAGCCGTACAAATTATGAAGTTGAACCGAAAACTATTAAAAATCTAAAAAACAACACAAACCTCATCTATGGTCCATTGTTTCGATTCGAAGATCGGAAGACAGTGCATGACCGACACCGAGAACTCGCGTGTGTCAACGTTGTTCGCAAATAGCAGTCCTTCAGTTTCCGCCTTAAATCATTGAGTTATTTAACTTCCTTCGGAACTACAAAAAAGGTCACGTTCAGTGCCAATTGATCCCTTTCGGGTGCGTTTGTACTTCAGTAGCCCGGCAACGCGGCATTACAAGTGTCGCCGATATCGATTACCATAGTTGTACAATCGATATCGACGGCATGCGTGGCTACCATGAGCCTGATCGCTGCTTGGTCAGTAGATCAATGTCTATAACTTTTACTTTTATACTGTCGCGCTGCATGACGACTGAAGTATAAACCCCTCAAAAAGTAAACGCGCTCAAGAGCTCATTATCCACTTAAGGATAGCATCCCTTAAGCCATAGTTTATATTTGCGTCGCTGGCGGCTCGGCGTTATAGTCAGGATGGATATCGACCGCGCGGCGCGATAAATCGATATCTATGGCAATCATGATGCCGCGCCGCGTGGCGGCACAGGTATAAGCTAGTGCTAAACCCAATCTATACTTGTAACGGCACTGACATCGATTGCAAGCGCTGACCAATCGATATCGGTGCTTTTCATACTGCTGTGTTGGGTCCTGGTCATACGTCGCGATGGGAGCGATTGGTTGGCCAGGGAAATCATACATATCGATTTTTACCGAGCGATCGCCCAGCAAAAATCGATAGTATGATTTGCCTGTCCGACCAATCGCTCCCGTCGCGAAGTATGAACAAGCCCTGGCGTAGTCGGCGTCTGCCTAAGTCGGGGTTATACTTCAGTCGTCAGTCAGCGCGACGTTATCAAAACTGCTTATTGATCGGCTAGGCCGCCCGATCGATATTGATAGCTTTTATAGCGTCGTGCTGAGCAGCGGCGAAGTATAAACCCTGCTTAAAGTGTAGGCTATGCGTACGTTAAGCACAAATGCACTAAAAGGTCAGCGCTGTCGCACTCTGGAGGTACATTAATCCATAGGGGCGGATAAAGGACAACTGATAAAGACACGTGTCGCTAATGTGGCCTACATGGGTAGTGGTGGTGCGCTAGCCAATGACAGCACCAAACGTGCACGCGCTAGTCAACCAGGGCACCCACATAACCCCTGGATGGTCGGCGTGTGATTGAGGTGTTCCCGCCTCTACACCACCGTGTAGGCCACATTAACGACTTGCAGCGTGATAGGGCCAAATGACCAGAGCCTCGAGTAATTGGAAGAACATCAAGAGTTCCTAATTGGGGGGACCTTGTAGAGGAATCTAAATACAGCGACGGTATACATCCTCAATCCTACCTCAACATCTCCAGCCACACCGAGCGTCCTCTCCAGTTTTCCTCGCGCAAACTGCGCTGTCGCCTGCCATTCGACCATTCTCGCGACGAAGATGAACTTCGCAAAGTCCTTCAAAGCGTTCTTGACTCAATTATGAAACAGGTTCCACATAAACTCCAGTGGATTACTCACCTGTGGCCGCTCAAAGAATCCAGACGGCAGCTGATCGGCCGGAATCATCATACGAGGCATGCGCGAGTCTGTCGGTGAGAACAGCGCCCAGTTACGGTTCCCGTCCGTCATCACCTTCAGCTGGCCCATCGCCGCTCGGCAGTTCTTCATCTCCATGATGTACATCACCTGAAGAGGTCGCACAAAATACACAGGGGGCTGAAGCTCCACCAAAATCGTAGGAGAATCCTCATACCTCAGCCGTCTTCTGAAGGCATACATCTGGCACACCCCAGTCTTCGTCCGGCATCTCGGACAGTGTCCTGTAAGCCGCTCGCTTGCCACTTGTCATAATCTGCGCCCTCTTCGGGACTCCAGGCAGCTTTCTGGCTAGATGAGCACTCGCCGGCACACTGAAGTCTCCCATGCGGCCGATCGACAGCGAGTCGATCGTCTTCTGAAAGGGAGGAATGAGTATTCTGGGTTTAACTTGAGCTCCCTTACTTTTCCCTGCATGCATATGTCAATTAGTGCACCTGTTTGTGAATCCGCGCGAATTTAGTGGCCGCCCGAACGGCTTCGTTACGTGTTCAGACAACCAACGAACCATAGGGAAATATCGGTTATTTTGCCATCCTGGTATGTATAAAGGACATATGCATCCGTTTGTGAATCCGCGCGAATTTACTGGCCGCCCAAAGGACCTCGTAACGTGTCAACCATAGTGTGAAAGATCGTTCAATTAGCCATCTGCAAAACCACAACGGACATATGCATATGCATCCGTTTGTGCGTACGCGCGAATTTATTGGCCGCCCGAAGGTCCTTGTAATGTGACTAGACATCCAACCAACCGTAATAAAATAATATCGCTCAGTTAGCCATCCACATCTGTATAAAGGCCACATGCATCCGTTTGTGCGTCCGCGCTAATTTATTGGCCGCCCGAATGTCCTCGTAATGTGCCTAGACATTCAACCAACCGTAACGAAATAATATCACTCAGTTAGCCATCCACATGTGTATAAAGGTCACATGCATCCGTTTGTGCGTCCGCACGAATTTAATGGCCGCTCGAAGGGCCTCGTAACGTGTCTATACATTCAACCAACCATAGTGAAATATCATTCAAACAGCCATCCACATATGAATAAAGGACATAGGCATCCGTTTGTGCGTCCGCGCAAATTTACAGATTGCTCAATAAATTCTCGCTGATGCACATGCGGATGCATATATCCATCTATAGAGCCAATTAATCAGCCAACATTTACCGATATGGAAATGGTGATTAGTGGACAGGCTTCACAACAACTACCAGACAGTATTGATCGGCTAATTAATTTCGATTGATATTTTAAATTTTTGCTTGGAATTGACTGCTACACGCGGAAATCAAATGTCCGCCTGGCCGACGAGCAAGCATCACAGCAGATCGTACTATCCCGTCTGGTGGCAAGCCTACCGATCGACTATCACATTTGCATCAGTTCCGCGTCTTACGGCCAATCCCGGACAAAAACTGATAATATCGATCGATATCGATTGACCGATCGATTGCTGCTGACGCTTATTAAACGTACAGCCTTTACATTGTACATCACATTCCCTCCCGTGGACCAATGCTAGTCGGTGGGATGGTCTTTCATAGACCGTGTGAAGCTTGGAAGCGGCCGCTAATTTGGCGCGGATGCACAAACGGACAAACGGACCTCTTTACTCAGTGTTAGACGTAGGCATCACTCGCTTGTGATGGCCGATTATTAAGCTGTCATATCAAGTCTGCCCATCTGACATCATCTTCGCGTCATTCCCGCTTCTGATCGTGACCCGCCTACTAAATTGATAGCATCGATCGATATCGATCGACTATTTGATGACGCTGCTTACTTATTGTATAACCTATCCATCGGACAATCATATTGGCGTCTATTAATGTTTGCCGGTGGGACGGTGGTCTATATTCGTTGTCAAGTTTTGCGAGCGGCTATCAATTTTGCGCGGACAGACAAACGGACGTACCAACTCTTTTATATATGCGAATCGACAATATCGAATTTTTGCGCAAGTTTCATCGACTGAAATGAAAATCGCGAAAATATAGTGGGTGATGGACAGTATAGATTTAAAAATCGATATCGATCGACTACTATCTGGTTCTTGCGCCCCTTCTTGGCCTATGACAACCCTATGAATAAAACCCCTAAGCTCGCCAAGCCTTAAAGTCTCCTCAAACTCACTGCTAGCCTTACCTGCACTTCTGGAGACGGTAGACTCGGATGAGTGACCGGCGACGAGGCTCCTCCTTGAGTTGACAGCGATTCTCTCCTCGCGATTTCGAGCTGAAAGAACCATATTTAGGACGAAAACAGACACATAAACACGTAACTAGTTGGGGCGGGGGGGGGGGGGAGGATACCGCAACCACGCCACATGGCGTCCGCATTGTCCTCCCAGCTAGGAATGTGATCAATGCGGACTTTCGGCTCTAAAAACGCGCCGACCTGCGCTCCAATGATGACCATCGCCTGTCTGCTGTACTTTCTGTCCTTGTTCGGCGGAATGGTGAGAGTCAGATTCGCCTTTCTGATGTGCGGATCGGCCAGACCACCGATGGGAACCTGGAATACCCAACTTTTAGGCATCGTTTGTACAATTTTCACGTCAAATTGGACATTTTTCAAATCGAACTGGACATTTTTCAAATCGAACTGGACACTTTAGAATCAAATTGAATACTTTTTAAACTACTTCGATTTCAAGTATCCAATTTGGTACGAAAGGGGTCAATTTAGTTTGAAAACTGCAACTTAAAGTGAAAATTGAATATAATCCTTTCGCCGCTCACGCGACATAATGAGAATGGCCCATATCGATTGGTCACGCGGCCTAATCAATACCTTTTCAGCGCTCTCCCACGCGCAGCACGACCAATGGATTATATACAATTTTCAAGTTAAATTGCACTTTTCTAACCAAATTGGACCCTATTCGTAGAAAATTGGACACTTGAAATCAAACTGGGTACTATTCAAGCAAATTGGACATTTCAAATAAAACTGGACACTCTTCTAAGCACGCTGAGCATTTGAAATCAAACTGAACGCCTTCCAAATCAAACCGAGCGTTTTCCAGATTAAACTAGAGACTCTCCGAAAAGCTTAGAATATTTTTTTTGTTTTAGGAAGGTTTAGTAGCATTCTTTAAAATTTTTCAATTCACATGCCCCAATAGGCAAACGTACTGTCTGGAATTTTTATAAAAAATTAAATTTTTAGAGGAAAAATAATGAGTTTAATCTTGTTTCAAAGCGCGCAGATGTAAACAGATGTAAACAGCATCATTTGGTGTATTAAAAAAAGAGATCGCGCCATGCATTCCACTAGATCGTCTTAAATTTTTACTTGATGGGTAGTTTAAGTGCTGATTATTTGAAAAAGCAGTGTGAGGATATGTTTTTTTAAATATTTTGTTTTTATAACTATGCTTGTTGTACCGTTTACACCTAATCAGCACTTAAACTACCCGTCAAATAAAAATTTGAAACGATCTAGTGGAATGCATGGCGCGATCTCTTCTTTTGATACAACAAATGGTGAAAACAGAATTTATTTTGCTGTCAGTCGAACGAAAATCACGACGACTTAGTCGAGTGCATGGCGCGATCTCTTCTTCTAATACACCAAAAGATTGCCGCTTTTGTGCGCTTGGAAACATTATTCAACTTCCAATTTTTCCTTGAAAAATAAAATTTTTATAAAATCTCAATTGTGTTTGCCCTTTGGAACATGTGAATTAAAAAATTTCAAAAAATGTTATACTAAACCTTCCTTAAGCAGGAAATTAATCTAAGCGTGTTGTAGGTCCTCTAGTTTAACCTATTAGAAGACGCTCGTCTTGATTTGGAAGATGTTCAGTTTAATTTCAAATAATCAATCAATAATCAATTTTTTTGCTCAACTTGTTTAGAAGAGTGTCCAATTTAGCTTTAAAAGTATCACATTTGACTTCAGATGTCCAAATTGGTAGGAAGAGTGTCCAATTTAACGTGAAAATGGCATATAATCCATTCGCCGCTCAGCGCGTGTGAGCGCGGAAGTTGAAAAAAGTATTGATTAGGCGTGCGGCTAATCGATATTAGTAATTTTCGCTGTGCCGCATTTCGTGGCGAATGAAGTGAGTATAAACGGGTGGCCATGGAGCAGCACTACAAACACCTACCTCAACGAGGTCGTCCGGTTTCGGCGGCGCCACCGGCGGAATCGTGATCGGTTGGCCATTATCTTCACGGGCGACGTTGAGGTGACCGGCACGCCAGGCTTGGTAGAGATTCTCACGGATCTGAACCACTTCAGAGGTCTATTTCTGTCTGGTGGGGCACAGAAACCCTGGGGAAGAAGCTTACCACCCAGTTCATTCTCTCTTTGATGCGCACGATCACCACGTCGCCATGCAGGGCTCGATTACGGTCATGAACGCCGAGAATCAGAAGATCTAGCTGATCGTCGCCGTCCGGATGGTCCACATACGACTCTTCGTAATTGCGCTGATTCACGCATAGAGAGCCCTAAATGTGACGGCTTTCGGACTTCAGACGGACGAGAAGACGGACGGCCTGGCTTACCTTCACGAGATCTCCGTTGGCCAGGCCTCTCGTCACTGCTTCAAGGCTCATGTACGGCATGAAGTACGGCTTGCGTGTCTTCTGATTGCTTCCGACACCAATCGGCTGGTTCGAGTTCTGGTAGAGCGACATACTGGTGCTGAAATCCAGAACAGCTTCTACAGCTGTTGTTGTTCATCAGAAGGACAGCTATCCCCTCACTTCGATCTACTCGTCGGGTAGCTGCTCGGCGGTCTGTATGTCGACGAGCTGAGGGAGACCGTTCGTCTTGATGGCGGCGTGACACCATGGTGGCTGGCGGCTTGGGTGTTCGCCTTGAACACCGGTGGATGACCTGCAGCGATGAAGCAATCAATCAATACCTATGGAATGCGTGAGAATCTGATAGAGGAGGAAGAACTGACTGGGATGAGTGGCGTGATGAGTGTGCGACGACGGTGGCGGTGGAGGTGGTCGATGTCCGGGCATGTTTCGATCCAACGGGAACATCGGCGAGAAATTCACCCACGGCAGTAAAAAGTCCGGCGACAGCGGCGTCCCACGTCCGTTGCCACACTGGCGGCTGTCGCGACAGTACGGCGCATCTCGACCTGCTAATGCAGAGCTCAGTCACCATGTACGACTCACTATGAATCTCGGCATCGAGGATCCTGTAGTGGCGCTTTGATTAAGCTGCACACGAGGTTTTACCGCTCCTTATTGACCAACGTATAGGCGGTATCGCCTTCTTCAGATTCTGAAAGGAAAGCTCAAGTGAAAATGTGGCTACCGCATCAGAGATCGCCTCAACCTTGGAAATTCAAGACAATTTTTCGATCACGTAGTCAATAGGAAGATCGAGACCCTAACCTTACAGGAAACCAGACGAATCAGTTGACAAACAACTAAAATGACCAAAGCCGATTGGTCCATCTGGCTCCCTGTAAGATGATGTTCCTACTGACCACGTGATCGAGAAATTGTTTGAATTTCTAAGGTTGAGGCGACGTCTGACGCGGTAGCTACATTTTGACTTGATCCTTCCTTTCAGGCTCTGAAGAAAAAGACACCTCCGAGACATTGAGCAATAAAGATCAGTGAAACCTCGTGTGGAGCTCAATCAAAGCGCCACGACAGGAGCTCAGTCAATCACTTCTTAGGAAATGTACAGTACCGGACGCGTCTTTTGAATAGACGCCGAAAAAACCGCATTTTTGTGGTTTTTGCGTCTCTTTGCTATAACTCGGCCAAAATTCATCCATTTGAAAAACCAAGAGCATAGTTGAGCTCAAGAGATCAAGCTCTTTCGTATGGTGTATACAATTCATATGAAAGATCAAAAATGGCCAAAATTGAAAACTTGCGCTCCATTGAGAAGGCCGGCCAGTTTTTAATTTTGGCCATTTTTGTTCTTTCATATGAATTGTATATACCAAACGATAGAGCTCGATCTCCTGAGCTCAACTATGCTCTTGGTTTTTCAAATGGATGATTTTGGCCGAGTTATAGCAAAGAGACGCAAAAACCGCAAAAGTGCGGTTTTTTCGGCGTCTATTCAAGAGACGCGTCCGGTACTGTAAATTAGGTTGTCCCATAAGTCCCCGCCGTTTTTTGAACGATTCATTGCGGATTTCGCTGGCGGTCTCTTGCATAGCACTATACAGCTTTCGAAAGAGAATGATTTGCTCTCTTAGAACATTTATTGCATTTCTTTTTTCATCCTGAATTTTGTCAATTTTTAGGTCGTTGAAGTGAAATGTGAAAAGTGAAATAGTGGCCATCTGCGCAGTTACTTCTCTCCGCCTAGGTTTGGAATTTTTTGCGCAGTTTTTATAGCATTTGGAAGACAATGTTCTGTACACAAGAATCCGTGTTGATCATATTTGGTCATTCGCCCTTTATTGATTTTTAGGCCAACAAATTGGGACGTCCGACTTTTCCGTCCGAATTTTTACAGACAGCTCGGTTCTGTGGTTGGACTTTTTTGCTTGGTGTTATATGTCATTCGAAAAAGGATGTCCTGCTCAATAAGAATTTGTGTCGCGTTTATTGGCTCATGCTGATTTCTGTGGAATATCAACAACTAAACAAAGAGAGGGAGTTGTTGGTGAAGATGGTTCTTCTCTTTTTGGAATTTTGTTGATATACGACAGAAATCAGCATGAGCCAATAAACGCGACGTAAATTCTTATAGAGCAAGATATTCTCTTTCGAACTACATATAACATCGAGCAAAAAAGTCCTACCACAGAGCAGGAGCTATCGGTAAAAATAAATCTTCTTCAGACGTCCCAATTTGATGGCCTACAAATCAATAAAGGACAAATGAGCAAATAGGTCCAACATGTATTCTCGTAGTAGAGAACATTGTCTTCCAAACGCTATAAAAAACTGCGCAAAAATTACAATCTTAAGCAGAGAGAACAAGTGCGCAGATGGTGGCCACTTTTTCACTTTTCACTTCAACGACCTAAAAATTGACAAAATTCAGGATGAAAAAAGAAATGTAATACACGTTCTGATAGAGCAAATCATTTTCTTTCCAAAACTTTGCAGCGCTATGCAAGAGACCGCCTGCGAAATCTGCAATGAATCGTTGAAAAAAATGGCGGAGACTTATGGGACAACCTAATAGTACGAGAGACAACAAGAGAGAATTGGAGTTCAAGAGAGAGAGAGAGAGAGAGAGAGAGAGAGAGAGAGAGAGAGAGAGATAGCTGGAGAGACAACAGGAGAGATGGAGAGAGACATCAACAGAGATAAAGAGACATATCAAGAGGGAGAGAGACAGCAGGAGACAAAGAGAGAGCCACTGTTGTGAGAGAGAGGGCAGAGAGGAACGCAGTAGGATCTTTTATATTTCAGTCCAATTTTTTTACTGTAAGAAACTAGCGAGAAATAAGAATGAAGAGGACCGGAGGTGTTGCATTACTAGGTTAAGGGAGAGAAGCTCAAAACCAGATGTTTGTAGCCGATAGGCCGCTGAACGTCTGGTCTCGAAATATTTGAAGGCGATATGTGTCACGCGAGCAGTTTTCACAGCGATAGTGCTCGCATTTCATACACGCAGCAGAATTCGTAAGTGACATTTTGTCAAACTTTATGATGTGAAAACACCGTTAGCAAACACAGACCACCGCGCTGAAAATTCAAGCATAGTCTGAAAGCCTGAAGTGGATCGAAGGTGATCATCTGGCGGAATTTGGACACTTTCACATCAAATTGGACACTCTTCTAAGCCTGAGCCTAAGCCCCAGTTTATACATGTGCCGCTGCGCGGCGCGGCACCGTGGTCGCGATAGATATCGACCGGGCGCCGCGAAAAATCGATATCTATGGCGATCATGGTGCCGCGCCGCGTTACGGCGCAAGTATAAACTAGGCTTTTTGAAATCAAAGCGAACTCTTCAAATCGAAATCAGCTTCTTCTGCTTTGAACATGAAGCCCCTCCACAATAGTTAGAATAGCTTGCTGTTTAAGAAAGGAATTTTTCGAATTCACCTATCCAATGAGTGAACACATTGCTTGAAGTTTTATTAAATTCTCTTTTTTTTTTGAAAAAAATTTCTAAAGCTTGTTCTAAAGAGAACGAAAGGAACCATTTTTCAGTGCCAAAAGAATACCCTCGTTTAAAACCACGCGATTTTTACTTCATTGATGGCCAAATTACTGTTGCCATAGAGTTTCGCGCCTATAAACGTCGTAAGAAATACAGGGTGTCTCAAAAAAATGTATACATTGTTTGAAAGGTGATTACTTTGCTCACAGTAAAGATACCGAAGAAGTTGGGGGCTTGTATAAAAGCTTAAGAAAGCAGAAATCTTATGGCATGTGAGCGGTATGGAATGCGCCATTCGCTCGTCTGATATTTTGCATTTTACACTCGATTGATTTTGTTTCGCTTGAATACCTGCTATAATTTCTTCACAAACTGGCCGTTCCAATTGATTTGAGCTTATTTTAAGGTTTATAGCTTGAAAACACACTACATTTTGCAAAAAATACAGGATACCCTTAAAAATGCAGGTACTATTTGAAACGTTTTAACATTGCAGATAGTGAAGCTCTTGAAGATATGTGAGGCTTATATGAAAGCATAGTGTAACGAGATTTCTGTGGAGTGTAAATAGTCGAGATAGCGCCACGCCTTGCATTTCAGACTCGATTGATTGTGCATGGGCTGAATGCCTGTTACAATCTTGTTAATACTTGGCTACATTAACCTGTACTGTGCTTCTTTCAACGTTTTCCGTCAATCAGAAGCTGCAATTATGCCGACTAACCTCTTCATTCAGCCTGAATGTTGTTTCATCAGTCCACAGATTCTGTCTTGGAAAATGAGGCTCCTGCTCGCATTTAAGTTGTGAAATCAATAAACTTGCACGTCGCGAGTCTTTCAAATCATTGTCAGGTTCTCAACGTTGAAAGAAGCACAGCACAGGTTAATCTGACCAAATAGTAGCAAGATTGTAACAGTTCATTTAGCCCACACAATCAATCGAGTCTGAAATGCAAGGTTTTAGGCGGTGGCATGGCGCAATCTTGACTGTTTACACGTCACAGAAATCTCGTAAACCTGCGCTTTTATATGAGCCTCAAACATCTCCAAAAGCTTCACTATCAGCAATTTTAAAACTTTTCAAATAGTACCCGCATTTTTTAAGATACCCTGCATTTTTTGCAAACTATAGTGCGTTTTTAAGTTACAGACCTTAAAAAGAAGCTCAAATCAATCGGAACGGCCACTTTGTGAAGAAATTATGGCAAGCACTCAGGCGAAACACAATCAATCGAGTGTAAAATGTGTAATATCAGACGAGCGCATGGCGCATTCCATACCGCTCACGTGTCAGAAAATTTCTATTTTCTTAAGCTTTCACGTGAGCTTTCAACTTCTTCGCTACCCTTACTGTGAGCAACGTTATCGCCTTTCCAACGGTGTATACATTTCTTTAGACACCCTGTACAATGGTAAGCAACACTCGTATCCCAACATTGTTGTTTCATGTGAGCAGCATCTACACTACCAATCAAATAAAATCGCGACGAGCTCTTCGAATACATGGCGCGATCTCGCCCTTTAATGCATTAAATGGTTGCTGCCTTATTGCGCTTCAAAAAGGTTAGAATAATTTTTGTGTTAAAGAAAATTTTTACCATAACTTTCCTGGAAATTTTATTTCATCTACCCGAATTAATAAAATTAAATAAATAATTGAATAATTTTTTTGAGAAAAATAATGCATTAAACTTTGTTTGAAAGCGCAGCAGGGCAGCTGTCATGAAGTGCATTGAAATGCCAGATCGCGCCATGCACTCGAAATGCTCCTAGCGATTTTTATTTGATTGATAGTGCACATACATGCTTACATAATGCATCAAATTGGAGATATCACTGTTTTCTACAATTGTTTTTAGGTGCAAATCTAATGAGGGGGTCTACCACGTATCTCTTTCACATTCGGCAGTCTTATCCTTGACCAAGAAGGCTTATATGTCCTCCAGTGGCCAGATTCATCAACCACTTGCCGCCCTCTAAGGTCCTGTTTATACCTCAACGTCGAGCGACGCGACGCCACGTATAGTGGCCATATTGATTAAGCGACGCGATCGATCAATTTGGTCACTTTACATGCCGTCGCGTCGCTCGGCGTCGGAAGCATAAACGGGGCCTAACGGTGAAAATACCCCAAAACCTGATGCTGATGAATGTCATATCAGGGGTTTTGCGGTATTTTCACCGTTAGACGGCGGTAAACGGTTGAAGAATCTGGCCACAGCAGTTGAACCATACAAGTTTGCGTGCTTACCCTCTTTATTTTCAAGGTTTTCGAGCAAATTTCTTGGACTTTGGCGAGAAAAATGGGGATGGACCCCGCTCATTAGACTTGCATCTGTTTTTTGTATCGTTCATAGTTGTGCAACTCCTTGCAAAGAGGAATTTTGCTATCAATCGAAGAAAAATCACACCTTGGGCGAGGGCGTGGCGCAATCTTCTCTTTTGGCACTAAAACCTGGCCGCTTTTCTTTAAAACAAACTTTAAACCATTATTTTTCCTCAAAAAGTGAGAATTTTATCAAATTTCAAACAATGTGTCCATTTATTGGGTAGGTGAGTGAGAATTTCAAAGAAAACATGCTCAATTTTTTCTTGAAGAAGAAAATTATTCAAACTTTTTGGAGAGTCTTTAGTTGAAAGTAGAAGAAGCTCAATTTAATTTGGAAGAATTCGCTTCGATGTCAAAAGTGCCCAACTCGACGTGAAAACGGTAAATATTTCCGTCGCCGACCGCCCCCGGCGTTATGAACGTCGATATCGATCGAGTGCGCTGCCCAATCGATTCACACAGATTTCATAACGTGGCGCCACTCGGCGTCTGAAGCATAACTCTGGCCTAAGCCCTAGTTTATACTTAAGCGCGGCAACACGACCGCCGCAGATATCGATTTCTGCGCCGCTCGATCGATATCTATTCCAACTATGTTGCCGCATCGCGCAGCGGCACAACTATAAACTAGAGCATACGCAGAGGATAGCGAACCAATAGTTTACTTGGAGCACGTGCGAAAAACTTACGAAATCCACTGAACATGTCCGAACCACAATGCGCCGCCGCCGATGCGTACGCCTCCATGGTCGTCTTGAACAGCTCCGGGCGGAACACCGTCGAATGAGGTCCTGAAGCGGGGTGGTGGCCGTAGCGGCGACGCAACGGTTACACAAGGCTGTCAGACGACTCACTTATCGAAGGGAATCCGGGTACTTGAGGCACTTGACGTAGCGCCGCGCTGAATACCGCTTCTGGATCGACGTTGTTGCCGATGAGACGCTGAAGAATCGTCCGGCCGATGGACGCGCCTGACTGCGACTTTGTGGCGCCGGACGCTTGCCCGTAACCGGGTCCCATAACCTCGTTCACCGGCACTTTACCCGTTCGAACCTACATGGCGGACATCAATGAATGACGACTTCTCGCTAGGAATAGGCTGAGAGCAAACCTTCTTCTGCAACTCATCAAGCAGCGTCTTCCCATTGATGTCACCTTGAGACGGTAGCGCCGAACCTGGTTTCTTCTGGATATTCTGAAGATCTTCAGCGATTCAGAAGGTTCATCAAAACTGTGCAGAGGGGTAGAGACGGTACTACGCGGGAAGACCGAGGCACCGTCGCGCCTGTTCATCACCGCGCGTGACAGACACGCAGGCGCTGCGCGGTATTAACAAACGTGCTGTTGCCTGGAACGACGTCGGACAAGCGCGTCAGCCGCGCGCCACCAAAGGAGTTATTTTTCTTCTTAACGTAGCACTCACACTACATTTACTTCCGATTCTTGCGTTCCTACCCACCCAGTGATGCCTCAGTCATCCCGCGTAGTACCATAGATTCGCCATGCATACCTGACTGACTTCTTTTAATTTTTCTTCACTTTTCTTCTTGCTATGCCGCTTCTTCTTCTGCGACACAGAATTCTCCTGAAGGTAGAAGGGGTATAACATGTCTTCGAGACTTCTGAAGCATCTCGCCTGCGTAAAGGTCTCTAATGCCATGATTCTTCAGTATAATCTAGTTTCTCCAGTTAATAGCTGGATAACAACAACTGCTGGACCTTCTCTCAAGCTATAGGCAGGCTGAAGGAGTCAAAAAGCAGAGTTTTGGATGCATTTGTGGTGTCCTATTCGGGGGAGGGTAGCCCGATTATGTGGGAAATTACGCGAAATTGCAGACTTCCTCCAGCGTCACCTATAGACCTGTTCATAGTCAGCGACAGCAGCGACTGGAACGAGCACTATCACAGCCTGTCGGTACGTATCGATTTCTAAGGCCCCATTTATACTTCGTCGCGGCGCGACGTGATGGCCACGCAATGAGGCCAAATTGATCGATCGCGTGGCACAATCAATATGGCTACTATACGTGGCGTCGCGTCGCACCGCGACGAACTATAAACGGGGCCTAAGGGACCATTTATACTTCGACGCCGAGCGACGCGACGCTACGTATGGTGGCCGCATTGATTGAGCAACGCGATCGATCAATTTGGCCGCTATACATGTCGTCGCGTCTCTTAGCGTCCGAACTATAAACGGACCTAAAGCCGCATGCACACTCGGCAGCGGCGGTAGTGGCATCGATTCCCTCCAAATCGATACCCTATGCTTAATCACGGCTGCAGCTGCCGAGTGTGCATGAGGCTTAACAAGTGATCTCACGTCACTGATCGATTTATATCCCCAACATGCGCTACATATGTAGTTGCTTCTGTTGCGGACCAGAACCCAACAAACCTGTTGAAGCAAGTCATCTGCAAAGTCGGGACCCGCTTGCCCGTGCAAAGAATGCAAATCGATTAACTCCGAGAGGATGCGCGACTAAAATCAATCGTGTGGGTGCGTTGTCCGAGAGAGCAGTCACTACGCCACGCCTGCTTGAGACGCTACGCTATTTTGCGCACTTTTCTACCTGTCCCTCCCAACTAGGAAAGCAACTGAGCACCTGTTTCGGCTCGTTCAACTACCAAACAATCAAGATCTGACCTTATTGATCGTCACAGCTTCATTCGAATCAGTCGGCGGCGAGGATTTCGACTCCTAGTACGGAGGACTTTCAAAGACGGACGAAGAATTGAATGGAGGGGCCTCACCTTAGACTTGTTGGATCGCTTGTAGCCTCGCTTCTTTCGGGTGGCAGAGTGCTGCGAAGTGCTGGACGAGCTCGGCTCGGCCGATTTCACTTCGGTCATCTGAAGGCAGTTTAGAGAATATTTGCGCCCACATTCAATTCTGATTGGAAAAACTACCAAAAAAATGTGCAGAGCGCAATAAATTCGCGTAGGAACACGCGTATCGGTACTTAGCGGGATGTAGACCAGTATACAGAACGCTATGATATGGTCCACAATTTCCTTTCATGAGGAACTTTAGTAGCTCCGTTCAAGCTGCGTATCTTCACAGCAAAGTACTGCCTCTATCCTCTCTTTGCCCCGTTCATACTTCGCGCGTCGTGAAGAATTTCGTGGAACGACGCATCGTCGTCACAGAAAACAAGTCGCTCATCGCTGTGTAAGGAAGATCTACGCTATTCCCCTCAGGAATCACGCTAAAAAGCGCGCGCCACGCGAAAAAATGTGGCATATCCGCCACAGACCGTGTCACGCCACATTTACGGCGGACGCGGCGCGGTTATGGCGTCAGGTGGCGCGCGCAAAAGCTCTATCAAGCGTCTGTTCATAATCCACGACGGAGTGCGATTGGTCGCGCGAGAAGACAGTACATATCGATTTCTGACGGGCGATCGCTTGGCATTAATCGATTTGTACGCTTTGCGCGGGCGACTCAGTCCTACCGTTGCGGACTATGATCAGACTTCAAGACGGGAAATGTACACTGATCACCGAGCGGCGCAGCGTTATGAAAGCTGCCAGTATCGATTTGGTAGCGCAGACGATCAATATTAGCAGCTTCCACAGCTACGCGCCGTCCAGCGCTTGAAGTATAAATAGTGCCTAATGGGAATGCCGTCGCATGCGACGAACTGCTTTTCACTCATAATACGTTCGATAGCGCTGAAAACGACCGTCGACTTGTCGATTGGGCAAAACATACTTATCGATTTCAAACGAGTGATCACGCGGTACAAATCGATACTATGTTTTACACGAGTCAACCGCTCTCCCGCAGACTATAAACACGTCCTCACATCAGCTCTTTTTTAAGGACCTCATCAGATCTTGACACCGTTGTGCTGGCATTTCAACGTGAGTGAATTAGAGCGTACGTCCGCGATCCCAGTTCAAGTTATGTACTTTTCTAGACGCTTTCCTAGTTGGGTGGGACAATCCTGCGTATGTGCAAAATGACGTTATGGGTGTCATTATTGCACATATTTGTACTGGTCCCTCCCAATTAGGAAAATGCTTTACACCTTAATTGATGTAATTTCGGCTTTTTCGAGTTCAGCCTTTCAACCAAAACTTCTCCAACACTTAACATGCGTAAGAGAGCAGATCTTATGTAGATTTTTTTTAGTGAAAAGCAACGTCAGATATTCAAAGAGTTACGGCTAATTCAATTTGGCCACCGTGCCGGGGGACCACTCGTCAATTATGTTGTGTAGGTCTAATCCACGTACAACACGCAAGCTTACGGTCAAACTACAGACTGCCCAAAAATCACGTGTGTCGTCTACTCTACTCGTCACACTTTAATTGAATGACGGCACATGAATGCGTAAGGCGCCGTTTATACTTCCGACGTCGAGCGACGCGACCCCACGTATTGTGGCCACATTGACTGAGCGACGCGATCGATCAATTTGGCCACTATACATGCCGTCGCGTCGCTCGGCGTCGGAGGTATAAACGGGCCTTAAGGTGCCGCTTATACTTCCGACGCCGAGCGACCCGACGGCATGTAAAGTGACCAAGTTCATCGATCGCATCGCTCAATCAATATAGCCACTATACGTGGCGTCGCGTCCCTCAGCGTCGAAATGGGGCCTGAAGCCTATCTGACGTCTTCGAAGAGAACTTTCCCTGTGTACTGCTGCTGATGAAGAAATTGGTTGTACCTATGGTCCTCGTAATTCTGGCGGTTGGTAAGGGAGCGTTGGACGTAGATTACACTAAACACAACACCAGTAGCAGGCGGTCGACCGCTTTCACAGGGTGTTCAAACGAATTTAACCACAAGCATCTCAAGTCCTATCAGAAACATTGGTGTATACGGTACTTTGTGGGAAGACTGAGGCATAATCGCGCAAGTCGATCGCCACGCAGGGTATGGACGCAAGGCTTGTGCGGAATTAACGAATGCGCCGTTGCCTGGAATGAAGTTGGGCGGGCGCAAGTCGACAAGGTGATTGGTGAGTGACATGGGTGCGCTAGGTATCCGTGCTTTCCTCTGCGTCAATGAAAGAGAGAAAAGAACCTACGTGCAAGGAACTGTAGTGTAAACGCAATACTCAATAGAACCACAACTCCCTTGCGTCGCTTAGCACCTGATGCGATTTTCGTCCACCGTCATTGCGAGCCTCCGGACGTTCGTGAACACCGTGCCAGCCCCTGCGTCGGTTTCCGGGCAACTCCCCTCCGTGATGTCACTACTGCCA
The DNA here is from genome assembly GCA_947396885.1 of Heligmosomoides polygyrus polygyrus. Classification (NCBI taxonomy): domain Eukaryota; kingdom Metazoa; phylum Nematoda; class Chromadorea; order Rhabditida; family Heligmosomidae; genus Heligmosomoides; species Heligmosomoides polygyrus. The sequence continues at coordinate 106,653,609 of OX377202.1, forward strand.
CGAAGCGGTGTCTTGCACTACCACCCTTCTATCTTTTTGGATGGCAGACCCCATGTGAAGTTACCTAATTCGAGAAGGTTCAGGTAGAACGGGGGAGCTGCCCCACAACAACCAGCGCGCGGCAGTCAGTTGATACGACGATGCCTCAGTTTTCCCGCGTAGAACCGTGTCCATCGCTATATCAGGTTCGCTTTCAAAGGAATTCTGCAAGCCAGCGACGTTTATGCCAGCGGATTTCTAACGTCCAAGGTGGACTTTGTGGTAACTATCTCAATGCTAGTTACGAGGAATGCCGAGGATTGTCTGCAAATACGTATTTAATGCCATAATTTACGCCTCCTTTGTAGAGAACTGTATGTCCGCAGGCAATATGGCGTAGGTTTTGGAGGTTCAAAGGAAGACTGTGATGAAAACGAATGAGAAACGAGCGATGGTATGATATAGGCCTCAGAATTAATCGATTTGTCCTCAGTCTTCCCGCTAAGAGCCGTGTATACAATCGCTACACCAGGTCCACTTTCAAAGGAATTCCATAAGCGAGCGACGTCTGTGCCTGCAGACTTCAAACTTCCTATGTGGACTTCATAATTAGTTTGTCGTCTTAATGCCAGCTGCGAGGAATGCGGGAGGTTGTCCGCAAATACGTACTTGACACCATAGGTTACACCTACTGCAAGTTAGGAGTGTATCCATAGGCAAATTTAGATTTTGGATTAGATTGTGGAGGATTGTGATCAAAACAATGAGAAACCTTCTGAAGACTGCTCAATGATGTCAGAAATGATCAATCTGTCCTCAGTCTGCCTGTCAAAGGGCGTGCATACAATCGTCACACCTGATTTCAAAAGAACTCTGTAAGCCGACGACCTCTGCCAGAAGAATTCTTTCTTACGTCCAACGTGGACACCACAGTTATGTACCATCTTGCCTTAATGATACATGCGAAGGGATGCGGAAGATTGACCGCGAATACGTATTTAACCCCATAATTAACGCCTATTTTGTAGAAAACTGTAAGCCCGCAGGCAAAATGACGTAAATTTTGGAGGTTTGAAGACAGATTGCGATCGAAACGAATGAGAAACTTCTTGAAGGTCTCTCAATGATGTCAGAATTGATCGATCAGTCCTCCTCAGTCTTCCCGCAAAGAACCGCAGATACAATCGCTGCAGTTGATCCTCTTTAAAACGAATCTCGTAAGCCAACCATGTCTATGCCAGCAGGCTTCTAATATCTTGTGTGGACTTTATAGTTAGTCTGTCGTCTTAACGCCAGGTACGAGGAATGCGGGAGGTTGTCCGCAAATACGTACTTGACACCGTAGGTGACGCTTACTGGAAGGGAGGTCGTATATCCATAAGCAAATTTACGTAGTTTGTAAAGGTTCGAGGGAAGATTGCGATCAAAACGAATGAGAAACCTTTTGAAGGCTACTCAATGATGTCAGAATTGATCAATCAGTCCTCAGCTTTCACGCAAAGAACCGTGCAGACAATCGCTATACCAGATCCGCTTTCAAAGGAATTCCGTAAGCTAACGACTCTGTGCCTGCTGACTTTAAACGTCTTACGTGGACTTCATAGTTAGTTTATCGTCTTAATGTCAGCTGCGAGGAATGTGAGAGGTTGTCCGCAAATACGTACTTGACACCATAACTAACGTCTACTACGAAAAAGACAGTATGTCCACAGGTAAGATGACTTAGATTGTGAAGCTTCAAAGGAGAGCTATGAGCAAAACGAATGAAGAACTTCTTGAAGACTGTTTGATGATGTCAGAATTGATCGAGCGACTCTCGACGAAGGCATGCGCATCACTTCAGCGAACTGAAACGCTTAACTCGCGACGACCACCACCTAGCGCTGAACGTTCAGTTCCTGCCTACGGTCCGTATCGACGATGCTACTCCTATGTTGTCACGTCGGAAAGAACGAGTTGAGGTTGAGGATGAAAATGACGAAGTGTCGAGATCCGCCGGCGCCGACTCACCCGTCTGGAATGCCTCGTGTCGGCATTCTTCGCGCCCGTTATTGACGTTCGATCTGATCATCATTTGTCATTCCGCTGAACTCACATAACGCTTTGACCTGCCACTTTGCCTGAGTTTTCGCCTTCTCGTGGTGCATTTAAGGCGTTTCGCCGTCCGTTGGGTGATTTACGTCTCTGGTCATGCGCACAAGTGCCACTAATTACCCTCTGCGCCACCGCAGGGGCAGTTGTATTTCTGTTGGCGACGGCACTGTCGCCTGATTTTTTCTTGAAATCGATATTTTAACTCAGGAGGTGACCAGTCAGTTTGTCTGACACTTTTGCCAACGACAGCTGGGCGTCTCATGCTGGGTCTCCGTCCTCATGGAAGAGCTTTTTATGTGTCTGACGATTGATTCTTGTTTTTGCTCGCTTTTCTGATTCTTGAAAGTGTACTGAAAGTTCTTATAAGTTTCGCAGTTAGTGTTTAGAACGATCTACCTATAACTGGCGTTGATTGTCGAGTTTGGACTTTGTTTCTACCTTAATTGGAGGGTAGTGTGGTGGTTTGCGTCTCCAATCCCTTGCTTTGAGTTTTTAGGACAGCCCTATCGGATCTATCCCAGTCGGGGGGGGGGGGGGGGGGGTTATCCGTAAGCCCTAGTTTATACTTGTGCCGACAGGCGACGCGGCATCATGACTGCTATAGATATCGATTTACCGCGCCGCGCGGTCGATCCCGACCATGATGCCGCGCCGCGCAGCGACGCAAGTATAAACTAGGGCTAAGGTGTCAATTGTGTCTCACAGCCACATTCTCTGAATTTAAGTAAAAGTCCTCGCATCATGGGGCAGCAGTTGAAGCGATACTATTGTACTTTAGGGACTCCAGAGGGCGAGGAGAGGTTTCGCCCAAACTTCGCTCAAGGGGGTTATTTGGGGTGCTCATAACAAATCTGACATTCGTTCCTGAAATTTAGTCCGATTCGGTAGGTTACGGTAGGTAAGTGGGACTAAGGTCACGGCCACCGATTTCGCCTAAATTTCGTCCGCAGGGGTAAGGAACGCTTTAGAGACCTACACCCACCGTACCTACCGTAACCTACCGTACTCCAGCGTAAAACGAAAAAATGGATGTTCGTGATCAGCACCTCAAATAACCCCCCCCCCTGGACGCCGCTGCGTCATCCGGAAGGACGTTAGACGAAATTGTGCCCACCATGGCGCTTCCTCCCTTGCCCAATTCTGTGCACAGAACCCTTACATAATGGTTAGATCGGGTCTATCATAGTCGGAAGAGGACATCCGTAAGGTACCAGTTGCGTACGTCGTCACATGCCTCTTAACCACATTCCCTAAATTTAAACGAAAAGCTTCGTATTATGGGACAGCAGCTGGAGTTCTCTTATGGAAACTCAGGCTTACGAATGGAGGTGACATAGGCCTATAACTGATCACCCACTGCCATTCAAGATGCGGGTTGATGTGCAGGTTTGCGGGATACTGTAGCACGGTTTTTTGCCGTTGCGTCTTAGACCATGTCGGTGTCCACGTGGGCATTTGATCAATGCGTACTCCCTGTTGAGCGACGAGAGCGGTTTGAGCCGAGCAGCTTGAATGGGTCTTATCTTTCCTAGAGGTGTCTGTAGGTTTGCGTGCTCAAAGACAGAATCGAACTCCGATGACAGCGGCTTGGGTGACGTGCAGGTTTGGGCGTACTGTAGCAAACGCGCGGGAACATTAACACAGCAGTAGGTGTTTAGATATAACGCTATCACCACTGTCATTCCGGACGGCGAGGTGTCCGGAGCTACCGCGCCGTGCCTGCATCTCGTCCCGCCCTCGCCACCTACCCACGGTAACCACTTTTGACGCTATTTTACACTAAAGAAAGGCTATTATAAGGGCCTGTTCATACTTCGCATCAAGAGCGACGAGAGCGCAGCGCGGAAGTGTGAACAAGCGTCTGGAGCGACTACAGCAACCGGAGCGACAGCACCGGCGCTCGAGTATGAACACTTTCCGGCGGCGCGCGCTCGGTTTTAATCGATATGCATGTTTTGCACGGGCGACGAGTCGCTCTAAGAGAAATGCTGAAGAAATGAGTTTCTCCGCCAGACGTTTTCCTAACAGCTGTGGAATTTGCCGTCTTTTTTGCTATGATTGTCCTTGTTTGTGATGTCCAGTTCGTTCCACTTTGTTTTACTTAACAACAATCGATTCCTATGAAATGTATAGCGGAGTTGCACGCCTAGAGTGCTGGGCAAGACTGACCTCTTTGGTAGCAGCGACCCGCTGTCGACGACGGCTGCCGACGATGAAGAAGGCGTCGCACCGGCGGTCGAATCCATCGTAATGATGATAACGGTGATGATATCGCCTGACGACGAGCTGATAAGGCCGGAGGTCTTAACGTCGTCGGAATCGGGTTGGCGCGTGTCGACGCGGCTCTTCGCGTTGAACGTGTCAGGCATGTCAGACACGATGGAGCGACGCGTCTGAACAGGTGACCCACGCTTCTGGAACAGGGGCGGGCGTTTTAGTTCGTAATTTTTACACTTTTTCGCAGCAAAACTAATTTGTCGTAATCTGTAACCAGTTTGGGAAAAAGTCAGTCTCTCTTTGTCATTATACAAGGTGCGGCGTTTAAATCCGGACAACGTAAACTTTCTCTTCTTAAACAAATTTGTTAACACAAAAGTTTAATGAAATAGAAAGCCTTTGGCGCACAAATAGAGGAATATCTCAAGACTAAAATTGCTCAATATATACCAGGCTGTCCAATAATTCTTGTCCGAAAATTTCGCCATTTTTAATTTTTCAACTTTATTGAAAAACAAGTCTAATCAACAATATAATCACCACAGTTATCCACAACAGTGGCCCATCGACTGAGCAGGTCGCCGATGCCCTTCGCCCAGAACTCTGGGGGCTGCGACTCGAAGAAGTCCGCGATGTCGGATTTGAGGTTGTCGTAGTTGGTGAATTTTCTTCCGACCAAATGGTGCTTCAGCGGGCGGAACAAGCGGTCGTCGGAGGGGGCGAGGTCCGGGGAATACGGCGGATGGGCAACCGTCTCCCAGCCGAGCGTCGCCAACTTCTGCTGGGTCTCCTTCGCCACGTGGGGGCGCGCGTTGTCGTGCAGCAGGTGGACCGAGGCCCGTCGGGGACGCTTTTCTCGGATGGCGGCGGCCAGTTTCTCGAGCTGATCGGTGTAGATGGAGGCGGTGACCGTCCTGCCTTGCGGGAGCAGCTCGAAGTACAGCATGCCCTTGGCGTCCCACCAGCAGCAGAGCATGATCTTCAGCGGGTACAGGTCGGCTTTCGGCGTCGTCGGCGGCTCTTCTCCGCGCGGGATCCAGACGGCACGGCGGGCGACGTTGTCGTAGAGCACCCAGCTCTCATCCCCAGTGACTAGGTCCTCGAGAAACTCCTTGCGATGCGGACGACACTCGTAGTACACGAACGTACGAATTCGACCTTGGTCCATTTTAGCTTGTACTGGTAGCTAGACGCGGCGACTGCGCCTTATATACCCCTGGCGTGGAACTCTGGAGAACCTTCTAGAAGGTTTTTACACTTGCCTGATATTATAACACTTCTAAGGAAAATTATAGAATTTTGAAAATTTTCGGACAGGAATTACTGGACAGCCTGGTACCATTTTCACGTTAATTGTTCACTGTTCTAAGTTAGCCCAAGACTTTTGAAATCAAAGCGAATTCTTTTAAATCGAAATGAGTTTCTTCCACTTAAAATAGAGACCCTCCGAAAAGGTCAGAATATTTTTTTTCTTAAGGAAAATTTTAGCATAGCTTTCTTTAAAGTTTTAGTTCACTTTCCAGTAAGAGAACACATAGTTTTCAATTTTATAAAAACTTTATTTTTTGAGGAAAAACAGAGAGTTAAGGGTTGTTTAGAGAGCAGGAAGGCGACCATGTTTTAGTGTCAAAACAGAGATTGCGCCATGCTACCGTCCGAAACTTCGCTATTTTTATTCGATTGATAGGAAAATTTCTGTTTTCATGGAGTTTCACACGATGTAAAAACAGTTTTAAAGAACTCACGTTCGTCACCTTGATGCTCTGTGTAAGCTGCATTTACACTACCAATCAGATAAAAATCACAACGGGCTAATCGAGCGCATGGCGGAATCTCTTTCCTAAATGCACTAAGTTATTGTTGCCTTGTTACACTCTGAAGCAAATTTTTATTTTTTCAATAATGAAGTTTTTGTAAAATCATGATACTCATTCGAACAGCTGAGCTAAAAAAAATGCAAAGAAAGTTATGCTAAACCAGACATTCAGCGGCCTTCCAGCCACCAAACGTGTTCTTGGAGCATCCAGAAAATCGATAAATCGATATTGTTCGGTCGGTCGATTCAGCTAAATTGTATCAGTTTCTCTCTGAGCACCATCATATTGGAGTAATTCCTACGAGCGTTAGTAACTCTTTCGAAGAAACGGTCGCCTAACCCCCACCAAAATGGATCCAATCTGAGCGAACCGGCAACTCCAGTCGAAGACTCGATACCATCAATCGATATTGGTCACCAAATTGAACCGCACAACCTGCAGTGAAGTCGACTCAATCAAATATGTGTGACTCCCACTCCAATGGAACAAATCTGAGCGAAAACCAATAACTTCGACGGAAAATCGATAGTATCGATCGGCATTAGTCGTCCGACAAAGTCCCTCTACCTTCTTTTTTGAATCTGACAATTTTCGTCCATTTTCACGATTGCACGTGAGCGTAACCTTGACAGGTTTTACATGTACGTTCGGGTTACCTTCACATGTTCGACATGTTCCACAGGCTTACACGGGTTTGTGACACACGGACACACACACGAACAGACGGACTAACGCTTTTATATTAGTAGGATTTTCCTTGAAGCAAAAATTATTCTAATCATCTTGAAGTGCCCGTTTAGAGGTTAACCTGTAAGAAGCTCATTTCGATTTGGAGGACGTTCACTTTGATTTCAAATGCGGAAATTTCTTTAGAATAGTGAGCAATTTGACGTGAAAATGATATATTCAGTTCACGGCAGAATTGTGTGTGTGCCAAGTATTTCCCTATATCGAATCAATCGATTCTATAATTTGAAGCTTTTGATCGTTGACTTATGAAATCCTGGGAATTCGCATCAAATGAAATTCTTATTTTCGTTTCCTTTCAAGTGCTATCAATTTTTTTCATAAGTCTCGCTGCGGTCAGAGTTGTTAAGCTTCAAACAATGCGTACATCTTTCGTGGATACCCTACATTTCGATTTAATTGATCTATAGACAAGGTAGGGCGCGTGTAGCGCAGTCGGAGGAGGCGCGACTGTCGTCTGCACCCGATACCAGGTTCCTGGTTCGGATTTCCCGTCCAGGCCCACCAAGCCTTCCATCCCTCCGGGGTCGGTGAATTGGTACCAGAAGTGTCTGGGAAGGATAACGCGCTGACTTGTTCATCGGCTGGCCACCGCAAGTCATTGTATGGCCAAATACGCATTCATGTCGCCTTCGCGACATCCCGTAGAAGTAGAATGCGCTGGCGCATCCCAGAAGGGATTGAATAACGCCGTCCTTTATCCTTTATCCTTTATAGACAAGGTTCAACGGGGTACTATTAATCAGTAATGTGAATAGTTCACTAACTACGAAGGGCGGTCAACAAAATCACCCTTTTTCATCAGCATAGTATGTGTCTGTCAGAGTTTGCGAGTCCCATATGATCCAAAGTCATACAGGTTCATTTATCGTCGTCATTCAGAACAGCAAATATACATTTAATAGAAGGCTATAAACGAACCGTTGACAGCAGTGATTCAATTCATCTTTTTTAAGCAGCATTTGGATGGTATTGAGGTTGTAAGCTCTCATAACATAACGATGTGTTGTTGACATCAAAACTCTAGCGCCAAGCGGAACTCGGACCCGCAGCACGTGCTGCTAACCGGGCGGGAATGCTCTACGCCATTACGCCACCGGCGCTGTATAGCATTCCCGCTCCGGTTAGTAGAAGGTGAGGGTTCGCGTCGTGCCTGGCGCTAGAGTTTTGGGCGCGACAGGACATCGTTATGAGAACCGTTGTCGTTTAAAAAACTGAGTCAGATGGCGAGCAAAAGTATTTTCTCAATAAGGAATCACAATGAAAAATAACAGCGATATCTGATTCACTCTGAACCACGGCATGGTTGAGTTTTTACTTAGGTTTTCTAAGCTCCTCACGAGGTTGTCTCGCTTTATACCCTGGGGTAGACAGGTGGTGTTCCTCACCCCTGTTCTACACTGTGCGGCTTTTGTTAGTCCTCCAGCCTCTGACGAAGGCGATCAAGGCCGAAACGTCATCCAGTGAAGCCATATTTGTGCAAAGTCTCGGCGAGCCTAGAAAATCTGTAGGAAAAATGATAACCCAACGAGGGAAGGACACCAGTTGACCATGGCACTTTGAGATGAGGCGTATATCACTGGATGCGGCTTCGAACGCTGCTTCCAAATATATGTTCCGTTTCCGCTGTGCGCATCAGTGAACGGAGTTATGGAACACTTTCATAGCAGGCTCCTTCGCCCTCTAGGTCCACAAAGAGCGGGCCAATCGCAAGAGAGCGAGCTCAAGTAGGGTCGAAACTGCGCTGCCGGCCGAGCGGTGGTGGCGCAGGGGGAAGAGGGGCGGCGTGGTGAGACGGGGTTCTTCATGGTTCGAATCACCTGTGGTGCAGGACTTTTGCGCTTTCAGAAAAAGATCTGCCACAATCAACCAAAGCTCTCTATGTCAAATGGCGAAGTTTGGGCGAAATAGATTACCATTATCCCACTATCCATACTTACAAGAGGGTGACACTGCCTTAAATATAAACATTCTTCGAATTGTTTCGCTGATTTACACTCAGTTTTCTGCCCGACATTCAGAACTTTTCTTACGTATTCATGGTACGACGCAGGATACCTACATAGTCACCCCGAGACGTTTGATACACCAATTCAATATTGTTTCCCTAGTGACATCGAAGAGCACTGCTCTTACATACAGCGGCAAGGTGGTTTATGGTTCAACCTCCCTGTGGTGCAGGGTTTTTGCACCTCCTAAAAAAGTTCTGCCACGTCCATCCAAAGCTCTCTATGTCGAATCGCAACGGAAAAAGTCACCAGAAAGAAGTCGTCTTCATTCTGACAACTTCATACCTTCACGAAAATATTATATAATTTATCATGAATTGTTGCTAAAAACATGGCGAGAAGACAAACAATGCGTTACACTAGCAACTGTGAAATAAAGCTACGAAATATTCAAAACATAAATAACAGCTGTTGGCAGTGACCGCAGCGGTTAAAAAATACATCAGTGTTGCCGCTGTATGTAAGAGCAGTGCTCTTCGATGTCACTAGGGAAACAATATTGAATTGGTGTATCAAACGTCTTGGGGTGACTATGTAGGTATCCTGCGTCGTACCATGAATACGTAAGAAAAGTTCTGAATGTCGGGCAGAAAACTGAGTGTAAATCAGCGAAACAATTCGAAGAAT